>OZ007532.1:2591866-3857194 GCA_963931895.1 Eupithecia pulchellata
CGAACTAGTCGTTTACTCACTGTAAACGCCAAAGCGTATATCGCAGCCTCCGCGGGCGCGGTGGCGTCTCAGCGCGCACCATGAGCTCGGCGGAGGCCACGCGGAGGCCCATGCCCTGCTCCTCGGCCTCCTGGCCCCGTCTGAACTCGATCAGGCGCTGCCCGTTTAACGTCTCTCCTATAACCAGAGCAGAGTCAAAAAATGCTCGTACGATTAAGTGAACGACACTCCATTTTAGTTTGCATTCCATGGTTTAATCTGAAAACACAATATTGTACAAATCACTTATTATTAAAGTTCAGAACTCAATGGTAAACTACAAAGGTCGTATGAGAGGTAACGCGAGGACGAGGTCAAATCTGATACCATGGTTGGTACGTTTTATAGCGTTTTGATAACATGTCCTTTATCGCTCTAATAGTAAAGAACAAATTTTCATCCCAAATAAAACGCGAGGTAACTTGAGGTAAGGTCAAAGTCGTATACCATTTATATCCTACCTACTAATCAACGTATTTAAATATCGAATAATCTGAAAATAATATATAACGCACTTACCTAGCACTTTGGTAAAAAGGTCAGTAATTAAACCATTAGTAAAGACGAGATAAAGGTTACAAAAGGTCGAGGTCAAAGTCGCAAATCCTATCCATGTCACCAGAAATCACCAAATGCTGATGCATATAACTATACTACACCCTACCTATGGAAATAAGCAATGTTAAAATCCAAATGATTCCATAATTAAAAAGTTTTAGTCGAAGTGCAGCAACTGCAATAGGACAGGATAGGAAGGGTTTGGCAGAGTGTAATCGGTTTTCGTTCATGGCTGTAACTGCACTTGCCTTAACGGAATGTACCTTATGATTTTTTTATACCAAAAGGTCCAAACCGTGCCAGTTTGCGCTAGCCGAAAACATAACTGCTTTTAAATAACACCTATTGAATACGGACTTGAATCTTAAAAATCTTGCAAATCATTGCAGCTGCTGACACTTGTATTCAAAAGAAAGTAAAGCTCCGTTTGCACCAAAACCTTTGGAAGGTTTTTTTAAGATGGTCGTTTGATCTGTTAACGTGGTCAGGGTTTCTGAAACAAAAGAAACAGTGTTCAATGAAAATTATTATTTAGCTATAATTATAATGGCTTAGCAAAAGTAATACTAATGGCACGTTATGATCATGCATCGAGTATGTGAACATGTTATGTTAGCAATTGTTGGAGGTGCCATGGAAACAGGGTAAATGATAACTCTAACGCTGATTTTTCTGGATTTATCCTTAAAATTACAGTGAAATGACCAATTTAGGACAAGTATTTACAATTTAAACGATTTGGCTAACTGCAGACTAACTGCAGGTAGCTCAGCTGATTCAAATCAATACCTGACACATCAAAAGCGACCCCAAGAAGCTGGCTACATCGCCTCGCCGTATGGCAATATTGGGAATGCTGATACTGACCAGCCCTTAGGTTACACGTCGCTTCAAAGAATGGTGTTCAGAACCTCGCCCTTCAATACCTCGAGGGTCAACCCCACGGACCTTTTTATGTAATAAATTAACTTCGTTTATATTTAATATAAACGAATGGATTATGGGCAATAACCCCAAAATAATGATGCCATCTATGGCATTCATTAGGGGAGGCCTATGTCCAGCAGTGGACTATTATAGGCTGGTGATGATGATATGTAATATTGATAAAATGTTTTACCATCTGAAATAAATAAATACAATACAACTAGCAACCCGCTCCGGCTTTGCACGGGTGCAATGCTGATACAAAAATAATAATAATAATAATAAAAATACTTTATTGGACACTTAATTTAACAGTAATTTACAAAAGCGATAAACTAAGAATAAGTGGCAATTGGCGGTCTTATCGCTCAAGAGCGATCTCTCCCAGACAACCTTGAATTCCAAAAACAACAACCAAAAACCTTCCTGAAGAATCATTCTATTGAAAAGTACCTCATTAAAATCCGTTGCGTAGTGTTAAAGATCGAAACAGGGACTGTCAGAGGGAAGCGATTTTGTTTAATAGTATGTAGATTGTAGTGATAACCGTAAAACTTCTTGGCTATGCCAAACGATCAACTCGGACTACGCTATCAGGACTCATCCACTTGGATTGAAACCAGTGTTATAAAGGACACAAATACAATAGAACAGAATATGTCCATATCACTGACCATGATCAAAGGTGATTTGCTCATTGTACTATCTATATCTACCTACGGATATGTTTGTGATACAGCGTCAAATCTACCTACTAAGGCCACAGGGTTCGATTCCCGTCACGGGACAGCTGTTTGTAGAATCTGCTATCATTAGTGTCACCGCTTTTTTGGGGATGTTCTATGTATATCACTCATCTGGCATCGATAACAAACTCTGCTTGTTTCACGAATGTAATTATTATTTTACTAATAAGGTTAAAACAAAAAGGTTATGTTTCGGCAAAAGACGTCATAAAGAGTCACAATAAAAAAATAATAAGGAAAAATAAAGAATATAAATCTATAATGCTGTCCAGCATTATTTATTTATTCATGACCTAGCCCCAAGTTAAGCAGAGCTTGTGTTACGCGTACTAGATGACTTAATACAATATTTAACATAGACACGAGTAGATATTTTATATACATAGAAAACGAACAGAACACCCTGAACAAACACCTGCAGATCGTACAAACATTTGTCCCGACGCGAATCCGCAACCTCCTGCGTCGCAGAGGACCTTCGCCCACCGCGCCACAGAGGTCGTCACCTTTTTGTACAAAATAAAATTGTCCAAGCATTTGGCAGTCGTTTTAATTATGTTGTTAGGCCTCATAAAGTATTCAGGCTAGCTGCCAAAATGTAGTCCTTGAATAAAAAGTAGCCGACGGTTACGAATTCTGTTGATTTACAGAGTACGTACGTAGTCTATTCGTGACTTGTTGTGTTAAAAAGAACTGAATTGACTGCTAAGAAGTTTTAGTGTAAAAAATACTGTAAGATTTATGATCACTGATATACTGATTGACTAGGTACTTTTTTTTTAACAGTTTTCATGAAAACGTATTAAACAAGTACCTAGACTTGTTTAATACGTTTTCATGAAAACTGTTAAAAATTATCTATGTACGAAGTTTTACTATAAAAGCTATCGTAGTTTGACGAATTCATTATGAATGTGTGGGTTAACTACGAACTTTTTTTGTGTTGGAAGAACACCAACGTTTTATCGCTTAACGAGGGACTTCGTCAGGGTGACTGCGGCACCCCTGAGGGTGAAGTACCTCGTTGAGAGATGAAACATTTATGTACGATGTGCTTAAACTTAAGTTGCTTAACCTTAACGTTAACCGTTGCGTTATTTGGCTAGCACGAACAAAGTTACATCGTATTTAATCTGTTACTGTCAAGTAAAGCAGTGCAGGTACATTATCTCTAAGTACAAAACGGGTTAATGAATGGCTTTCAGCTATACGAAGAATGCCTACGATTAATTTAATATTCGTTTTGCTTGCTGCAGGCGTTTCTACGGAAACGTTTTTCTATCCAACCTATACTAATTTATGCCATAAAAGTTTTCAAGTACATACCTATTTACATTGCAATCATAGTAGGTACTTACAATGTGAGAGTTCTTAAAAATGTTAATTAATTTAATATAAGTATAATTTTATATAACCCCAAAAATTTGAGTGTCTCTGAATTAATGTTTTTTTTTGCCTATTTAGGTTTTTTGGTCGATAATAAATAAATGCGTAAAAAAATGTAACATGCCCATGTGCCCAAAGTTGTTGGAACACCGAAGAGTTAATAGATGTGATTCTCCACTCGCCAGTATAATAGTCATCTAGTAACCATAGCTTAACTTGGGGCTAGATGATGTTGTACCTATAGATTATCCAGCATCATTTATTTATCTACGGCTTTTTGTAGACATTGATAACGACGTAGATGTACTAAGACTTTGCGTAGACCGGAGTTTGTAGGTCTACGACTTTTCGTAGAGCATCTACGACAATTTGTAGACATTATACTTCATAATTATTTGTATTATTTTAACGGATATTTATCGCGTTTATTTACCTATTTTCCCGACGTTTCAACAGGTTTACACACTATCGTGATGAATCACGGGATGACTCTCTATTTCACTCTTCACTATTGCATACTTAAGTTTTTGCCGACTTTTAAAAATTTAAAATTGAAAATTATAATCAATAATAATAGGTATATAATATGCTGATACAATAATTTAGGTATCTATACTTCTATACTTAATATTATAAAGATGAAAGATTTTATTGTTTGTATGTTTGAATTGAATAGGCTCCGAAACTACTGGACCGATTTGAAAAAATATTTTACCATTAGAATCCTAAATTTTCCCTGATGAACATAGGCTACAGAATATATAACAAGGTATATTAACATTTAGCTTTTCTTATCTCCTAAGATTTGCGGCAAATAATAATATAATAATCGTTTATTCTAATAAAGGTCTTACATAATCTAATAGCCGAGGCCGCTGCGACGCCGCGAGCAATAGCTCTGCCCACTTCCTTCACCAATACAGCGAGGCCGACATATTCACTGACAGTTTAGGCAGGTTGTTTATGCTGACTTATTTATTTTTATATACAATGTGACATCTCGATTATATTCATCTCATTTTATATAATTCTACTGTATTCTAATTATAAGGACTAATATTCTGTGTATTTTTAAGATCTGACTTACTTACTTAGTTATTCTTTGTGAGTATCTGACTCTTGGACGTTTTGGTTTTAGCTGTAAGTCTAATTGTAAAATAAATAAATAAATAATTCATAATTCGTATACTAATATTATTGAAATTACTTTGTCGTTAGTTTTATTCTTTGGAGAATGCAGAAAAAAAAACAATTACATTAATTCACGGAAATTAAATATACAATAATTTACAATGTAAAAGTAACCACGTATACCGGAAGCAGCTATTTAAACTCCAATGACTCTATATCGATCAGTTTACAGAAGTGGACAAAGCACACATTTACAGCACCGCAACTAAACAGCTCCATTACAAAAACGTGATGACCGCTTAGAATAAGGCTCACCGCACGGTTTTCGTCGTGCAGGTGGTGACAGCTGGCATCAAGCTGTCCACGCTCGGTCAGCAAAAAGCTATGCGTTTGCGCAACTTGCATCAAGCGACCGGTCAGCGGTTGCGGTGAGTGTGTCACTCGCTTTAAGATTACGGGAAGCAATGCGTGTCAAGATTCCATAAACCCACTCGTGGCTAGACAAACTCCCTTACCGTGTGCTGTCTTCTATTTAATACTTGTCTAAATAAATGTTTCTTATGAATACTACTTTAGGCCATTTTTAAATAAATTAAATAATATCCCAAATAAGTATTTCGATATCGGCTGGAGTTGAACCCGCGGCTTTAGTACAGGATGAGCTAAGCACTACGCCAAGAAATAATGTACGAGTGTGATCCTTCCGCACTGTAATAATAAAAGACCATGTTTTAATGTACTGTGTGGTAGAGGGGTGGGTCTTATATGCTGCAACCTTTAGCGGTCACCTCCGTGGTCTAAAACGGGCTGTGCCGTAGAATTATTTACTACCTTGAATCGACCCAACACATGCACTTATGCAACCAATCGATAGGAGCTTTCTTTAAGTGCCTTGTTCTTAGAATTCAACGTACATTTGGTTTTCGCTTTGATATGGTTGGATGTTGGTTTGTTAGTTTTTAGATTCGTTGAAGTTTGAGAAATAGAGATGAATAGAGAGGGTTGTAGTTAATTGTTTTAAAACGACTTCGAAAAAAGGACGATGTTTTATTCGAATATGTTGGTATATAATTTTCAGTGTTTTCCGCGATTTCTATATCAGTTGTGGACCTATTTTAATGATTCCTTTGCTTTTGTTTAAATATTATAGAATGATTCCAAGATTATTTTTATGTACATAGTTGTATTTTAGGGTTGCACGAAAAAAATATTCTAAAGGGATTGTATTTTTCCCCAAAAACTTAAAAAAAGTGTCAATAAATTTCGAAATGAGTTTTTAACTCTTTTATAACAAGCTATTTTGTTGAAATAAATAAAATACTAACGCTCATGCGACGGTGTGCCAGAATTTTGAATTGATTGAAACATTTCAAAGCGCAGTCCTTGAAGATACTTGTAACATCAAAGGTAATGAGTACTTCTTAAAATTCATTCGACTACTTCCCCTGTTGAGGGGAAGATCAGCCAGATTATGGTTCTCCTTTGTTTTAGGTTGAACATGTAATTTATTCAATCTAAAAAAAGCAAAAAAGCCTACAACCAGTAGGTGCGCGAGTTTTTAAATGAAACATGAAATCTTATGAAATATAAAATATATCTTATAAAAACTTTATGAAATCTTTACCCTCGATTGATTTTATAACGTTTTTTGAAATGTTAGTTTAGGTTAGGTTAGGTAGACGGTAGACGGTAGGTTAGGTAGACGGTAGGTTTCGGTTTGGCGGAACGGGCGAAGAAGAAGGGCCTTTGGTGCCCTTGTTCAGCCTTAAAAACGACCTCGCTGCTGGTCATAGGCGATGCGCGTGCATCACACGCGAAAAAAACCAAGTGCTCCCCATCTCTGAAGGGTTCCACAAGTGGAACATCACTGTTGGGGTTCGCGGAAGTATTCTCGAAAGTCCCCGCGATCCCTAGCATATGTGCCCGGAGAAATTCGTGAGGTTTTAGTCAGTAGGAGTCTGACATAATCTTCCACCGGGGACGGAAGATATCCATGATAGATTTCCTCACATTAAAAAAAAAATAGGTAGATTTCGGTTAACTATATATTCTATCGTATGTCCATAAAGTACAAGTAGTGATTTTTTGTGTAGTGTGTGTGTGTGATTTGATAGGTGATTCTGAGAACACCGGTCTCATTAGAGTCCGGGCAACAAAATACTTACTATGTATGTGCAAGATTATCGCCCACGATATCCTCGCTCGTGTAAGTAGAGCCTAAAAACGTAAGCTACACCATGGCTACACCTTACTGTCACTTCCCGACATGCTATCTATTACTCCCCTTGCAATAAAAAAAACTTAAGTTATGACCTAGCAATAACCAGAATATGAACATTTTACGATTCTTCTATTGCTCGCTGATTGCCAGGTATAAATAAAATCATTCGCGTAAAAACACGCATAAAAGTTATAACAGTCGAATAGTAAAAGTACAGTTAAAGTTCGTACGGATTCTACTAACCATTTGTATTACAACGGTATCGTCGCCAAATCGACCATAGATGAAAGAAACTCTATATTATTATATAACTCAGTATAAATAAGCTATGCGTCACATAAAAAAACCCGAGAAAAAGTTGTGAAAACATTACTTTACATGATTTGGTTATTTTTCGTTTTTATCTACCCGATGATTGCGATGATCATAAGATAATTGTGTCTTTGACAGTCGCACAGACTGTTAAAATAATATAAATAAAAATTATTAATAGGTTTTTGAAATGTAGTTAATATGTACAATGTTTAGTACAATACTATGACCAACTCTAGCAGTTCACAAGCTTGTATGGTAGAGAAGTTATTATGTTTTTAATTTTTTGTAAAAATTCCTTGATGCCGTTCAGGTTTTAGATTTGAAACTTTTTATTATCATCATCGATAGAACGATCAAAAATATTCCTAAATGCATAAAACCACCAGTTCTGCACGTTTTTAAAGTTTGAAAAGTTTAATCGCTAGTTCGTTATCATCTAGTCTTATTGATCCATGGTCCACCCCGAAATCGTATTGAATACAACCTTCTCAATACAAAAATTTCTTTAATGACTGGACTAATAGTGCTTGCGGTACTGTTTGTACAGTTTACAACAAGCTTGATACTTTTGATGCTGTGTGGATTGTCCAGCATCATCTATTTATTTATATAACTTGAATGACACTGTCACGTGTCCAGATTTCAGAGTGCAAAATCGTAGATCTATTATTTTCTCTTCGTTTCTATACAGTCGTGTGCGAAAACACCTTTATACCAAACACAGGCCTGAAAACTATGACCTGACCTCGTTGGCTATCGCATATGCCGTACAATTACTTCCATAAGTGAAACAGAAGTGCTTAGATTATTTCGCGACTTGTGACCCGGAAGGTACAAGCCGCGCGCTATCAGAATGGTACGGAACTCTGTCAAAGTGAATATTCAAATAATTAACTATTACTGCTGAATTCTAACGGCATTATACAAGATGATAATTCAAATTCTGGCGAAAACCAATAAAATGGCTTTTTGCTCTTTGTAATAGAATAGAATATAATATAATAGAATAATTAGAAGATAGTTTGTTGTAACACACAAAGAAAGATAACCTTAGAAACAACATGCTTAAATTTTTAGTTATTATTTACATTTTAAGCTTTTAACACCTCGAACCGTAGATAAGTTTTTTGAGTAGAAAACTGAGTTTCCCTTCTTTAAAATCTTTGGACTAGTATATGTATCACATGTGTAACCAATCAGCCTATAATAGTCCATTGCTGGACTTAGGCGTCCCCTAACAAGCGCCATAGATGGCATTATTCATCATTTGGGGGTTATTGCCCATAATCCCCACGCTGGGCATGCGGGTTGGGTTAGGTTTGGTAAGTAAATTGCTAAGGAGCTTTGCGTGCTAACGATGTGATAAAATTATCGTATAACTTAATAATGAATGTTCTACATGACGTTTAACATGCACCATAACTTGGAATAATTTCGTGAGAGAACTTTTTGTATAGGTTTTTACCCACGCTATGTGTAAGGGCGTAGTAACATTTTGTTGTAAATAAAATAATTTAATGACGACCTCCGTAGCGCAGTGGAGGTCAGGCGACGCAGGAGGTTGCGGGTTCCCGCCTCGGGATAAATGTATGTACGATCTGCAGATAATTGTTTCGGTCGTTCTGATCGTTTTCTGTCTAATAAAACATACCTATCTATGAAGTTCGGGGGCATACACCGCTGAAGGCGGTCCATAACATTAAGAAACTGACATCAAAAACTATACTGACATGAAATAAGACATCTAATTAAAATTTAATTGTTCAATTATACAATGCATGATTATTTAATATGTTATAAGACTTTGAAATTGTTATGATTGTGATATGGAATAAAGCTCTTTTTATTAATTTTATTTATTTATCTATCAAGTTAGATTGTATCAAGTACCTACATCGGTAAATGATGCCGGACAATTAAAGCATCATCTAGCTTCAAGCTTTCACAGAAATATTTGTAGGTACTAGACAACGGATATTACTACAATACGAGACGTGTAGATATTTTTTATTACTTATAATTTCAAAATACTCACAACATCCGATCTCAGTTTTGTATGATGAGAGGCGGGAATCGAACCCGCAACATCATCCGTCGACGGCGGACCTTCGCCTGGTTCGGCCCTGGATACGTCATCCCACTTTGAAGACGCGTAGATTGGATGAGAAATGAGAATTTCATGGGGATGCGGGGCCAATCAAAGTGATTTAAAACAAGTTCTTCGATTGCTTGAGAAAATAAAAATTTACTTCTTTTGTCTAATTATCCAGTACTTTTTATTTATTACCAGCGGTCCGCCCTGACTTCGCGAAGTTATTTGGGAAAAAAATCAAATAATATTATTTTTTACACACACGAAATTTTGATACGGATCCCTAACTTTATATCAATTGAAATTACAGATAGGTATATTAATAAATAAATGAAGTTTTTTAGGTATTAATGATACGTATATACCCACATAACTATTGAGTGTTTTCCACTAGACTAAAAATATATTTGTCGAACTTGATTGTATCTGACCGAAACGAAAGCCTATAGGTGATAGGTGATAGCCTATAGGATATAGGTGATAGGTGGTGATGATAGGTGACTCCATAAAAAAACACACATAAAATCTCATCCTTTTTTCAAAGTTGGCTGAATAAAATGCTGAAAGTAATACATATGTGAGCAAAATATCCGTTTATGTCGTAGGTCGTTATGAATTTTCATGAAACAAATTACGATGCCGTCTATAATTTTATTGTATTTTCCTATACGAGGAAAATTGTTTCGTAGAAGCCATTTTTCCACGTACGCGATATGGGGCTTATAATAATAACGGTAAGGATAATCTGCTTAAATCACGGATTAACACATAATCAGTGTAAGAAGTGTGCTAAGACCGGTCATTAGTAGGTATAAGTGGCGTAGATTAGTATTGGGATTGATTACAAACTCCCGCATGCTTGCAACATTGAAATGACAAACTCCCACATGCTTGCAAAACAGCTGTCTTTTCAATCCCAAAGTTTATCTATGTGACTTTTAAGTATATATATATATAGTTATAAGGATAGGTGAACCAAATCGATTGCGTTAATCCAGACCTATTACGATCAATTTTGATAATCAGGGACCACAGTTAGAGGTCCTGCCAAGTAGATCGCATTATCGGAAACACTTCTCTAACCATTCTAGCAACTAGGCACTTTTCAGGTATACTTGTCACTTATTCGTTCTTGTCAAATCTACATTTTCACTGCCCCGAGGAAAGTTGGGTAATTTGGATATGTAATGAAATGAAATGAAATGATTTATGAAAATAGTACGGCATGTTTACGAACATAAGTATAACCTAGTAGATAAAATGCGATAGATATATTGTCAAGTAATTAAATTAAAGTGTAATTGTAAAAAAATAAAATTCCTTTATTTGAACCTAGACCCAATCTAATCAGAGCTTGTGTTATGGGTACTAGATGACTAATAAGAAACTTAACAAGAAACATTACTTTTTATACGATTATTATTATTATTTTATTTGTTTGAGTTGAGAAAAGGTAGAGAGTAGGTAGAAGAGAGTCTAATTGATTGATGCATGGATTAAATCTATATTTTCGAACATCATTTTGTACATCATCTTGTAACATAAAATTTCCAGAGAAGAATGATTTAGAATGAAACTTAAGCTTCCTATTGAGGAACCCATTCAGCCGACCCATTTTAAAAACAAACTAAAAAACTACAAAGGCTCGAAAAAAGCTTACCTCTCAAACAGGAAAATTGTGATCCTTCGTGATACGTAAAAAGTTTCCCGACGTCATAGCGCGACCTCCCCCGTTGAGACCTGGCAGTAGACTGGCCGGTTTTGGGAATCCCGGCCCTTTATATACAAACTGGCACGGGTGAATCAGTTTGGGGAAATGGGGTGGATAACATTCCCAGCATAATTTGATACCCGTTATGCAGTTTGATTTTAAAGGGGTCTGTGAATTCACAGGCGTGTGTAACATTTTATTTCCAATAAAACAGAGGTTTGTTAGTAAAGTTTTGTTGATTAAGATGTTAAAAAAAAGCCTTTATTAACAAATAAAATTACAATGATCTAACTAAATAAAAAACTAGTATTTACAATTGAGCTCACTGCAGATTAAAGAGGTATGTTGATTTATTATTTGTTGATTTGATTTATCATAGTGAGTTAATGGAGGCCTGATAATTTATTTATAGCTATTTATGAAAACATATTGGTTCAATCTAATGTTTCTCTGTATCAAACACTACTTTAAAACGCATTTATTTACCATCAACCGTAATTATCTTTGACAATATCATAAACGTGTTCATATCAACTCCAAGGTAACAAAATAAAAAGCCATTTGTCCTAAAATAAATTGATATTGAGACCTTCAAAATTAGAATACATCACTAACTAAGCCCACAAAGGATTATTATTTTATCTTTGTGCTAGTATAAGATTATCTAAATAGACAAATCTGATCTATATTTAGACAAAGCCTAATGGTACCGTGTTTCCCGGGTCATCGGTAAAGTTTCTTGTGACGAAAGATTTGACGGCTTTAGGGAACCCCTGTTCGCCGAGACTTTGCCTATATTTGAACGTAGGTACCATAATATAATTTTCTCATAGACTAACTGTTCAAAACAGTTGGCATTATGCTGTGTTTGGACCCATTTGCTACTGCAGCACTCATTGACACTGATAAAGGTACCGTGGAAACAATGTAAATCGTAAAAAATAATAAAAAAATAAAAATGTCTTTATTGCCTTAACCACAAAAACTGGTACATACTACTTAATTAGTTAATATTATCTTAAAAGTAAATTTATCAAATCATAAGATATATTTCGGGCTTAATTAAATACAGATGTACCTAAGCAGAGCTCTGTCCCTTGTACTAGGTCTCTGTAGAGCCTGTGTGGCGAGGTTACAGTGATTCGCTTTGGAGCATAACTCCAACGCAGATAGTTGCATTATGATTAGTTCATTCGTAGATTCTAGTTAATAAAAGGCTGACATAACACTGCTTGAATGTGTTGATTCTCTGGAACCGTTTTAAGGTAATTTTATACCATGGGTTCATGGGAAGAAAATGTAGAAGTAGGCAGTTCAGAAGTTTTGGCGATATGAGTACTTAGATAGATATGACTATAACAATATATAATAGGAAAAGGAAAAAATTTGGTGGCCTTATCGCTGATTTTATCCTATCTGCAATCCGCAATCCGCAATCCGCTATTCTTATCTGCAAGTGATTTCTTCCCGGCGACCAAAGCTTAAATGAAAAGATTCTAGAAAGTTGGTACAGCGAGTTACTACGGAAATAAATCTTGTGAAAACTAAAATAATCTTAAAACCTACATATAATATACTGAATAGGAATAAGGCGTGAAGAAGTAACACACATACATGCTTTCATCCCAGATGTAAATCTAGAACTGGTTACATCTAGAAAAAGGCTTTGTACAAATTACCATCGCCTAAAACATTCAAACATCCATCACTTATTGAAACTCTTTCACACTGTCATCTATACTGCCTGCAAAATAAGGTATCGTAGTTTTAAATTGCAATTACTTTTTAGGTACACAAGATATTCAAAATAAAAAGGAGTCGAGAAAGAGTTTAATTGACGACCTCTGGCGCGGTGGGCGAAGGTCCGCCTGCGACGCAGGAGGTTGCGGGTTCGATTCCCGCCTCGGGACAAATGTTTGTACGATCTGCAGATATTTGTTCAGGGTGTTCTGGTCGTTTTCTACGTAAAGTAAAACATATCTTTCTACGTAATTATAGTATTATGTATATCGGTCATCTAGTACCCAAAACACAAGCTCTGCTTAGCTTGGGGCTAGATGATGTTGCGTGGATTGTCCAGCATTATTATTATTATAAAGTATAAAAACTACTATAGCAAATATGGGTGATGGATAGATGCTGATTCTTGATAATGCTCGGCCATGAACGGCTCAGGTCGTGCAAGAGTATATTCAGGAGGTTGGTATCAACATGGTTGATGGCTGGGCCAAGAAATCATGATCTCAACCCAATTGAGCACCTGGGATGAGCTAGGAAGGCTCGTCAGAAGCCAAATGCACTAAAACAGGACCAGGAATGGGAGAAGATTCCCCCAAATCGGCACCAAAATCAAACCAAACAACCAAACCGTGTTCAAAGAAAGCTGATAAAATTTGTTATAAAAATTTCTTTTTTAATCCATATCTTCTTAAAATTAGAAAATAAATAATTAAAAGTAAATACCTAGTTAAGCCGGCCAGTGTTGGTAAGTGACAGGTGACATTTTATTATGTAAGTAATTTACAACGACTTTTTATCAGGGCATTCATAAAAGCTAACCTTCAAAAGACGTTCCTAAATAATAACTTTTTCGATAATCGTGTGACGTGCTCAGCTTATCTAATAAGCTATTTTGTATCTGAAAATATAAAAATAGATATCTTTGAGATGAAAATGTATTTTACATAGATAATTTGAATAATTTAGTGAAAGTTCGTAGCTTCGTAGAGCCTCGTGGTCGCGTAGGCGTTGCGGCGTAGCCTTCGCGTAGCGGTCTAAAGCCGGTTAGTGACCGGTGATTTGTCAACGCTACTTTGTATTTTTTTCACTATACTGAGTCTATTCAAGTTATTATACGATATTAAGCTTCAATTACAATATGCGAGAGATCTACCACACTATCCTTAGTGCCAATTGAGGATATTTTCGTGGGAGAGGTTTGACGAGTAACTAGCTGAATCCGGCTCAACAAATCATCATCTTCAGCCCATACTAGTTCACAGCTGGACACACCCTGATGAGCTCCATAGCGCCCTGTCATCAGTTTGTTGGATCCAGCATCTGCCTGCAGTTTTATTTGCATCTGTCGCAAGTCGTCATCCCACGTTTGCCGAGTCGCGGTCTCCACTCAAGAACACGTTTACCTCAGCGGTTGTCGCGAAAGCCGGTCAACTGCCTCTTCAGTTTGCTAATTCTTTATGTTAGTTAGTAGTTAGTTATAACGTACTCGATGGTGGAAAGTAACGTAAAGTCGACGCTATCAAATAAAATCAATCAAAAATAGTAAGTATTGTTACGATCAATTGGGACCTTTATTAGCAAAGAATTACAATTAAAAACCAAATTAGAACTAGTATTGACAATTAAAACAATTAAGCTAAATGCAGACTGTTGATAACAGTCAGCTAGGTAGCTCATACCATATCAATACCAGACAGTCCCCAAAACGCTGGCTGCATTGCCTCGCTGTATGGCAATGCTGATGCGCTGCGTCAGATACTGATCAGATACTGCGTCAGATACGTATCACACGTCGCTTCGACCAGACGCTCAGATAATTTTTCGAAAACTAAGAGAGCCTCGGTGCCTCACAGACCTAGGCTCCCAAGAGAAGTAGAATCTTGGAATTAACAAAACTGGCTTTTTAATATCATACTCGTTTCAATTCTCTCCTCTTACTAAATATAAAACTGCGTAAGTTGGATCTGAGTCTCTGAAATTTGATCTTTATTATAACCGCAGTAGTAGTAGATAGAACTGATATTAGGTTTGAATTCGTTAACCTTGATGAACTAAACAAAAGTTACGCTATAAATACACGACATTCGATAACTGAACAATCTTTCTTTGCCTTTCTTTACCTTTTTTCCCAGCAAAGTCAAAGGAGTCAAGGTTAAGGACACAGTCACATAATACCTAATATAGTCTGCAGAGGTCATGCACCAATTATCGTAGGAAATATAATTAGTTAGCTCTAGTTATTTATGTCTAGACTGGACTTTTCTTTATAACTTTTTAAACTTTCACGATATGTCCGGTATTTATCGCGTACCTTTTGTATTTTTTCCTCCACGTTTCCATCGCGTTGCAGCGATCGTGGTCGAAAACGGTCAGTGTAGTATGTCGTGTTCTGAACGTGAAAATTCCTGATTCTGAAGACGAATTGAGGGTAGTGGTGGGTACTGCCTTCAATTCTTGGCTGTAACTCGCAGAATATCCATTTGCCCAGTGACCACGATCGCTGCAAATTTTTACTTATTTGTCCCAAGGCGGGAATTGAACACGCAACCTCCTGTGTCGCAGGCGTACCTCAGCCCACCGCGCCACATAGGTGGTCAATGAATTTATATCGTTATGTATTTTAAATTTTTAATGTAATAAAATATCAGACTAATTTTGAACCAGAAATATATTTTATTAATACATTAATTATATTATAGTTATAAGTACCAAATTACCTGTAAACGAATGAAATGCAAAAGATTGAACCTATCGCAAACCTTCATGAAGATAAAATATCATAAGTAAGTTTCATGCGTAGTAATAATAAGTTTCCAAATAATTATGAACATAATTAGTCGTAAAAAATCCAAAATATAAGTTGGGGCACAACTTTTTTGGATTCATGAAGGAGGTCAATGACCTGTGTTGCCAAACTATCCGGCACCAAGTAGGTATATCTATAACTTATGAAAATATGCTGAGTCAAACGCCATTTTGTTTTACGTCATTTTTAAAGTAGGTAATGAGTAGGTAGGTACTTTTATAAGTTTTTAATTTATTTGTAGTTGGTAATTTATTTCTTTGTTAATAGAACATCTAATCTGCTAATGACGGCTATTAGCAATCCCAAAGCACTTTAATATTTTATTCATAAGCTATGTGTTTGGCAATAATTTTATGCGCATATTCGGTAGGCATACTATTTAAATAACCTAATATAATCTAAGTTATTTTGGTGGGTCGAGTTAGCTACTTACACCCACTCGTAACAATTCTACATGTCCTACAGAAAACCAATCCATACTAAACTTGGACAAGAGGGAATTCGTAATTTTGGTGTTGTTCGATTCACACACCATCATTAAACCCCAAACTAAGCAGAGCTTGCGTTATGGGAACTAGATGACTGAAAAATATATGTACCTACATAGGTATTATAACTGACAGAAAACATTCATAACAAATATCTGCAAACAGTCAAAAAATTTGTTCCGAAGTGGGAGTCGAACCCGCAACTTCAGCAGATGGACCCGCTGCGCTACGTAGGCCATTGTATTGAGGGCTAATGTTCGACAATACAATCGTAGCTCCTTCGCAGTGCGTCTCAACTCAATCAATGCCTGGCACTCTCCCAGGCAAAGCCGAGAAATGACATTTCAAGATCGACGGCGCGAAATATACCTACAAGCAACGACTTACAGTTCTGGAAGATTATCGTAACAGTTATAGAGTTGTTAGGGTACCTACCTATAGAAGAAATAAAGGAAGAAAGAAATGGGCGTATCTAAGGTATAATTAAGGTTCTAGAGTGTTTACTAAAATGTTCACTCTTGTTGTTGAGAAAATCTAGTATAGAATCCTTAATATTTTATTTTATAATAACCAAGTCTTTGATTTTCACATAACCTCTAAACTTATGTGAAAACCAAAAACTTTGAACTTTGAATTTTTATGAGTGGTTATGTAAAAATAGTGTATTTACAAAAGTTGTTAATCTTTTTATTACCTACTAATTTGCTATTTAACTTTTCTTTCCATAGGACTATAAGTTTTGTCGGAAATCGACATAAACCGTTTTCAACCCTTAAACTACACCACATTCCCGACCTCAAATCGCCCGTAAATATTTTTTTCTTAATTTTTTGTTATATTCTCTCCTTTTTCAATGAGTTTCAAAGTACTATATAGTTTTTTAAGTTTCAAAAATATCATAACATCAAATCGTCATACATTGCGTTTTAATTGAAGTTGACGGAATAAATTTCAAATAATTTACGCATTCGATGACAAAGTGACGTAATTTTCTCTACTCTTACCTAATCAACAACTCCCCTTGCTAAGTGGGCTGATATACTCCGACCCCACGCCGGTGTCTTGTCGTAGTGTCAAACGATTGGCAAAAGTGAATCGGCTCCCTGAAGTGTCATATCTAAACCGCTTGTTCTTTGTCAGTTTTTATTTGGCCGCCAGTCCGGCGCCTCATTCCACGACCCCGCTGTCTTCCATACCCATTCGTTTTGCTGACGTAGCTTGTTTACACAACTTGCTAAACAATCTTACTAATATTATAAGAAAGTGTTTGGGTGAGCGGCGACAATACTGAATGGATCTCTAATCCTAGAGGCCTATTTCAATGATAATACAATGTTTTATTATAGAACATAAAATGGTTACAGGTTAACGATAGTAAACGATGCCATCTGCAGTATTTAAAATACTGTGTCGCGGATGATAACGCCCTCCTCGAACACAAAATATAGGTAGTTATTTTACATAATATGTACTTACTAATATTTTATTAATCCCATACGCAATTCGGTGATACGTTTCTACCAAGTGTGCCACTCTAATACGCCGAATTAGCAGTACCAACATTATAAAAAAAAAAAGAAATATGCTATTGCGTATTTCAAAAATTTAATTGACCTGGAATGTCCTATAATATGGTTACTTTTCTTTTTTGTAAGTAAGTAGGTTCATTCATTTTGAAGTTTTTACTCCGAGACTACTGAGTGAACGGGCACTTTACATAAACTGACCTGAGCCAGGACAGACTGTCATTTAGCCTTGAATAATCGAAGTTGCTAATGAGATAAACTAGTGATTAATAACTACTACATTAGTTAAGTCGACGAGATACGAATTTTTTGGGGTTCTGCTAAAAATGTCGCTACCGTATTAAAAAGCTCATTTCACTACGGTTTCGACTCTTTGCTGCTCTTTCACCTTACACCAGCCAGTTAATAAACTGGTGTAACTACAGGGAAGTAGCACCGAACCCTCACCGAACTAATAACCTCTGGAGGCATAAACTGATAGCAGGCTGTGTAGTAACGTAGTGCTGCGTGCTGAATGTAGATGTCGCTTCTTTGGGACCGCGTAGCATTTTCGTAGAGGCTCGTATCGTAGCACATTTCGTAGCTAAAAGTCTATATTGCTTGTTCCATCGACCTATTATTTTATTAATTTTTATTTGGGTAACAAACAGTTATTATACAATAAACAAAAACTACTAAAAAACACTTAAGCCATCAAAGTTTTATATATAACATATTTATTATATATAACTATGGCTTCGCACGGGTGCATTGCTGCTAGAAACCTACCTCTTGAATCACTCTATTTATTAAAAAAAACTGCATCAAAATCCGTTGCGTAGTTTTAAAGATATAAGCATACACAGCGACAAACAGTCTCGGGAAGCAACTTTGTTTTATACCGTGAAGTGATTAAAAATTAAGAACATATTTTTAATAAAATTTAATATTATTATGTGCTGGATGGGTTTAAATTTTTTTTAATTGTTTTATTTGCAGCCACCACAGTTTAAAAAAATTGTCATCCAATTTTTATTAGTTGAATTATCTACGTATCCAAAGTAACTTCTTAGCACTACCCTTTTAAGAAATGTTAGGGAATCAGAGGGCGAATGTGGTCAATTAATAAAACGAAGCCCTTTACTTGTTTGTAAATTTTATTCGTAATAAACCGGGGTATAACAACTTCTACAACATTAAACTACATACTTCATAAACACACGAAAGCTTGTATATTATGTGCGTCTAATAAAAAATATAAAGATTAATATAAAATAATAGTACCATTACTTTTCGTTCTAAGAACATGTACAAAATATTTATAAAGATATAATAGGTACCTGCACAAGAATCTAGCATAACTGAATACCTTACCTAATAAATACCTGCATACATAATAATATATTTTAACCGTAGAATACACATATTTCTACATCTACTAGAACAACTACATTATTTGGTAGAGAAGTACAGAGATCCTACAGTATCCTGAAAAAATGGAGGTCTTTTTATTAGGCCATAGGTAAAACCACTTTGACTTTTAGTGACGATAGAATTCCAATATGGCAGACGGAATTCGACTTCAACGGAATTTTACATAAAAAGTAGTTCGAATAATTAAATCTTTAGTTTTCCTAGGTTTTCGTTAAAAACTCAGAAATTACAAAAAAATTGAGCGGCTTGGGGTTAATTTTCGACTGACTGTCCCTTATACCTCATTTTTAGTATTTATCTTCACGTAAAGCATTTATAACGGAATGTAATTAGTAAGAAGAGACTTCGAAAGACTTTTTATTAAGGTGAAATTGATTTTCTCTTCACTTCAAGTTTTTGCCCACTAGTGGAAGAAGTTAAAAGTACTATAAACTTAACTAACACAGGGGCTACCCTGTGTTAGTTAAGTGCAGCTTTCTTAATTGTACCGATAGTTTATAAAACTTTTGAAACTATCATGGTTACTGACAGTCATTTATGATGAGAAACAGCACAAATCTTGGAAAATATCCCGTCATACATGACTTCAGACAGTTAAGCAGCCTAACACACAAACAGAAAGCACTGTTCGCTCCTTTACTTTACCTACCTTAGATTGAAGTGAACAAAGAATCGAATCGATCTTTATTTTTCAGTTTTACTGAAAAATACGTTTATATTATGTGACGTATCCAAGAGTCCTGTAAGGTCTAAAGGAAATAAAGCACTTTGATTTGATGATTTTTGATTTAGACCTAAAATATTCCATCATAAGTTAGTGTACTTTTAACCTACATTTTGAAACTCCAAATATTCCGTCTTAAGTACGTTAGTTTTAACCTACAGCTTAACTAGTTTTTACGGTAGTTGTTTGACCATGATGCAGAGCGCTTGATGTGGTGGAGGTATGTTGAAGACCGGTTGACCATCATCATCCGTATACTCCTGGTAGCTGACTCTCTTCAGCTCCGTCATATCGAGCGAGCGGCAGATGCGCTGAGAGAACTGGCCGGTAGCATCTACTTTGAACAACTGGAAAGAAAAAGGATCAGTTACATAACCTTCTTAACTATAACTCTACTAATATGAAAAAGAGGAAAGATTTGATTGTTTGTTTGTTAGAATTTATTTATAAATACACTAATATTATAAAGAGGAAAGATTTGATTGTTTGTTTATTTGATTTGAATAGGCTACGAAACTACCGATGGTAGTGTCGTTTATTCTAATGGACCGATTTGAAAAATTCTGCATCATAATCAGGTATGTAAGTATATGTTAAAATAGGTCCACCTACTGCTCTAGAAAAGGAAAGACAAACCCCTCTATTCATAATAGTCTGCTAACTTAAAAGTAGTGTCTGATTTATAGCAATAGTAGAAAAAGCAATTATCTTAAATTTTCCAGTTAAGTTACTACATAGGTTTGTACATTGAAATTAATAAATTTATTTGATTTAAGCTTTAACAATAGTAAAATAATTAGTCCAAGTTGAAGTTATGAACCAGTTACAACCAATATCATATCATTTACATAAAAAAAACCTCATTTGGCTGGATAATACTGATCTCGATGTACAATGCCATGATGTCTTTTTTCCGTCCATATCTGCGGTTGCATCAAACAATGGGGCGCCGTACCTTGAAGCCCCGCTGTTCAGCCAGTGTCAAGCTGCGCTGGATCAGCTGCTTGGCCAGACCGCGCCCGCGTGCGACCGCGTCCACTGACACGATACGACACTCCATCAAAGAGTCCACCTGTCACCAACAATAGTCCTTATAATACTACTTTTTGTGCACTTGAGTTATAATTCTTTCTTTACGGAACCAAGAGCATGTTCATCAAAACCTCTATGGAAAACCAGCGCTCTGGTATTATTAAAGAATATTTATCGGGTATTTATAGCGTAGGTACCTTTTGTTTTATTTTCCCCTACGTTATATAAAAATATTCTTTATTCGTTTATATAAATATTCTTTATTATGTCAACAAATCGTGCATTTTTAAAAAGCTATGGCATTATCCGCTCTGCCATAGCACATGCTGAGTGGAGTCCGATTTTGTCAATTTTAGTTTAAGGTTTATATTTTATTTGTGTCTTGTACTTAAATCTCTATTGAGTAACAAGGTTGCCTGAAGAAATAGCTTTAAGCAATAAGACCGCCTATTGTAAGTTTTTTTTATAAAGTTTAATAACTTAGATATAAGATTAAATAACTGTTTTTTTGTAAATGTCAATAAAGTGATCATTCATTTTGTTCTCTTTATATTCTGACAAAATAAATATATTTTACTTTACTTCACTTTACAAAGTCAAGCGCATGAGGTTTATGAATGCTTTTTAAGAAAATAACGTACTCGGCGACTATTTTATATATTTATAAGATAAATAATTGTTTTATTAATTCTTACATTGAACGTGTTGAAAATATCCAAATCTCGGCTGACCGTGTAGAGAATGTTGAAGATCTTGTGGTAGTTGGGGTCTGCGCTTTTGTTGACATTCTGCAGCGCGGCCTCGGTGTCGCCGGGTCATAAGATACCGTTCAGGGCTACTCCCACAATCTGCAATATACAGATAAAAAATTATCTACCACATGACCACTTTTCAACAAATACAAGGGGATCTTTAGTGTAATTTTCTTCTAATCATCTGAGCGAATCATAATGAGCGCCATTGCGCCCGTATTCAGCAACATAGTAGTCTTCTCCTGGCCGTGTTCGTCTAAGATAAGGAAGTAAATAATGAATCGGCAAAAAAGTGACATTAGCAAGTTAGTAAATTACAGAAGAGTTGCAGCATAAGTAGTTCTCACTTCTCTCAATCTTCACTTCTAAATCCAGAAATTTTACAGAGATATATCTGGATTGTATTTTAAATGTGTGTTTTAATGTGATGATAATTCCTAACTTGAACACCGATACTTTCCTTGATCTAGCCCTAACTACGCGACCCTTTGCCTCGCGTAGTTTGAATATGTAGTAGGAAACTTCTAAACAAACTTTTTAGACATAAAATGCCTAAATTTTATTTTCTATGTCTTTATATTTTGTACTCTATTACCATTTGAAAAGAGTCTTCTTGTGATACTCGCAAGCCAGTCTCTACAGATACCTAATAAGTTGTAATAAGTTGTTGAAGAAGGATAAAAGAGAATAAATAACCTGTTCCTCATGCAGAGCCGCAATGGACAGTCCATCCTCCATTGTAGCTTGGCAGAGGCGCTCCAACTCCTCATGCGGTTCACCTCGCTGGCAGAGGTTTACCGCTTTGTTCAAAGGTTCATCCGCAAAGAAGTTGTTACGCAGGTGGACAATCACGGCGTCGAACTGATCCGGCCTGATTATCTTGAAGCCAACTGGAATGGACCTTATTCTTATTACATTATTAAGTGGCAGTCTTGCGATAGCTTGCCAGATGTCGCTGCATTCCACGCCAACAATAGGCATGTAAGAAACTGAATGTTGTGCTTAGCTTTTGGTATAGGTAGGTACCAATTCAAATAATTATTGACATGTATCTAAAACACATTAAACTTCGAATTAGATAGGCAAAACAAAATTGTATGTGAAGGTCCCCACATATTCGTGATAAGATGATAAATTGATAATAAGGATGGGAGCAAATAAGAACCACCCGAGTCCGTGTCGCTACGTGAACTAAATTACCTACTAACTGAAACTTATGCTACTCGTAGATACATGATGCGAGCGGCTCATGAGAACCGCCGCGTTAGCAAAATGTACTTGACTGTACAATACTAGTGTTTTCTTTTTCACTTCTTCCACTAAACAAATTGTAAGACAAAAAATTTAAGTGAAAAGAAATCAATAACAAATTATTTCTTTTTTTGTAATAATTATCTGTATGATATTTGACTTGTCTAAGTTCTTATTTTGTATGCCTAAAGAAATAAAGTTATTGAATCTGAATCTGCTTACCACTTTGTTAGCTCGATTTATAATATAAGCCAATGATTCTTAAATGCAGCTATTTTCTGACCGCGGTTTTGCGTGAGACATATTTTAAACAAAAGGCGTGAATAACGTGTTTTTTAATATCCTTCCTATGGATCAAATTATCTCCTTGCCTAATTTCTAATGATCCGTTTAGTTGTTACTTTTAAAGGTAAAAAAGCTATTGATCGATTTTTATGAGGATAAAGATAAAGTCTTTATCAAAGACAACCTCTTTTGCGTGGTCCCCCTGCGACGCAGGAGGTTGCGGATTCGATTTCTGCCCAAAAACAAATGAAACCAATCCACAAATATGTGTTTCGGGTATTCTTGTAGTCGTTTTGTATATAAGTATAATAAAAAATATATATCTAATAATATATAATATATTTTATTATGTTTATCATCTAATGCCCATAACATAAGCTCTGCCTACTTGGGGCTAGGTGATGCTGTGAGAATTGTCCAGCATTATTTATTTATTGTAGTATATAAGGGCTGCGGATTTTTTATGAATAATAAACATAAAATAAATAAAATGGTTTTTGCGAGGTCAATTTTACGGTGTAGGCTTTACAAACATCGTTCAAAAGTGTGACTGAGACACAATTCTTTATCAAATCAAATTCTTTATTCGCAAACATGGGTCACAGAGATGAGTAGTAAAAGGTAAGCACCATACATGTTTTGCCTAGATCTAGGGCATGCAAATTTTAATATGCTAAGTATAAATGAAAATAATGATATAAAGGCTGAATCCGTGAACACCGCGTACCAAGCCGCGGGTCGAACCTCATAAAACTTATTACTTCTGAAGATTGTTATACCTAGTTATAGACACGTTTATTAGAATTTATCAGCGGTATTGAGGTCGAATAGGACGGGCCAAGGTCGATCGAACGGATCCCGAACTGTTCTGCAATCTGTGGTCGGGATTTTACGAGAGCTTTATGAGGGATTGGGCTGTTCACAGTTCGGTTATTTGTAACGTTATTACGGTTCGGTATTTGTCGGGATTACATTTGGTTAGATAGCATCGGTACTTTTACTGGCGTTAAATAATACTGAAAGAAATAACAGTTTAAATAATCATTTTAATTATTAGCGTCAAATCATTTTGGGGAGACTATACGAACATATTTTTGGGTTAATTTAGTGTCCACACACAATGAAATTCGTACAGAATTAATAAAATATCAAATACCATAATTCGGGCGAACGTGTGATGAAATACTTAGTTTTGATCACGTAAATTATGCCATCAAAATAAAAGTCGTACTCTATAAGCATGCCAAAACACAAAGAGCGTTGAACAAAGGATTCCAAAGTTCCAACGTGGAGTTCTCTCTAACGTCGTCTTCATCTACTTATACCTACATAAAGTATGTAGTACATTTCAGTGCCTAAGTGATGTACCTACTTAGTCGAACTTACTTTTTATAGCGATTTTACCGCGGGCTGTACGTACACCTTAGGATGTTTGATGATGAATGAGGATCTTTTTGTTGCACATGCTCTAGCTCATTACATTTTCTATATTGCAAAGACTTTTTAGTGTGTTGTTATGTCATATATATAGTATAACAATTATAAAGGTAAGTATCCATTTAATTAAGAGTGTAATTGTTTGTTACCCCGAATAAATAAAAACATTGTGATAATATTTCATTTCTTTGTGAGTGTTAGGTACGCAGTAATAATAACAATAATCAATTATTTCAGGCAACATTAGTCTAGTACAAGATGTAATTTACCTAAAAACTACAGCCCATATAAAATATACCAATATACCATAACATATACCTTAATCTAACATATATAAAATAAACCTATTTACTAACTACCATATAATATCGGCAACTAATACGGCAATACTAAGACCGCGGCAGAGCTAATATTTTCGACATTACTTTTTCTAACTCTACGTAAGTACATTCTAATTCACTTATTCCCGTAACTATATTCGTCGGAGTTTGTCCGTACACGAGAACTTGTCAAAGGCACCAACAAATCTAACTATCTCCACTATGTTAGAGTAGGGAGCGTTGTGCACAATTAATCAGCTTCCGTCCAGCACATTGAACTAAGTTAATGATGTGGATAAGGTTTCTAGTGGCGGTTCAAGCTGACAATGACAAGTCGCCATGACTTTATTTTGTGACGTGTCCAAGAGCAAAGGTAATGAAGCTTTTTGATTTTGACTATGTAGAAGATTTAAATCTTTGATAGTTAAGTCGGGTTTTAGTGCCAACGAGCGTTATTTTTGATCGTCGTAATGCGTTGTTATTTTCCAAAGAAATGAAGACTAATTTTACGCGACTTACAATTACAAATCAAAGTTATGATGGTTTCGTCTAATCCTACATCTATCCTAGACTATACCTACATTAACCAAACTCGCTAAAATACTTAACCTAAAATTCACTCTGTTGCCGCATCTGTTTATGCGGAATTTAAATTGCCTATCGATTTTTCATCCTTGCCGTAATAAACATTGTTTACAATTATATCTGAAACTCTCGCCATGCAAGCCAATTTTATTTTTTACGCCGTAATTTAGTAGGTAATAAATATTCCGCATCTAGTTGTTTATTATTCACAATACGATCTTTTATAACCATCAGTGAGCCTGTATCCAAAATATTGATAACATTTTGATAAAGTGCCGTATTATTTATTACGAAAGACGTCTATAATAAAAACAATCAATCTATAATAAAAACACAAAGTGAACCCATAAGATAAGGGTTTTGAAACCGATGTCAAAACCCTAAAAACCAAATTTTAAACGGTCGAAATTACCCCGATTGACTGTAAGTTATTGGAGACCACTCCAATAAATACAATATTTGAGCACTAACTACCAATTAGGGCGAATATCGCCTATAAAAGCTGTGAAAGACTTACTTTCGCCAATCTTGTCTGGATGTTCCATGTCGGCAGTTAGATTCTCATGTGGTTGATTGTATACCTGAAACATATAGAGACATAAGACTCCCTTAATATATGTCTAATTTTATTAATCTTTGGAAGCTATCAAGTTTATTAACACACTAGCGGTCCGCCTCTGCTTCGCACGGGTATTTAACAAAAATTGATATTTTCATACGGATCCCTAACTTTTTTAGAAATATTCTATAGCCTATGTTCTTTAGGGATAATGTAGAATTCTAATGTTAAAAGAATTTTTCAAATCAGTCCTGTAGTTGCATAGAACATACTAGAAATGGTTTTAGAAGATCTACCACATCCAATTTATCTACTTCCAGGAGCTCGTTATTAGATTCTTTGTCCTGAGAGGAGAAGGGGGTGGGGGAATGCCTCGACGGTATTACAGACCATTAGGCTGATTTTTGACAAAGACCTTCAATTTATGCTGAAATGGAAGTTGCATAAGCTACTTGACTCATATCAAATTTGTATTTTTAACAAAATTTTCTGTAGTAGGTATTTGTCTTATGAAACCAATATTTATTGATTTCAAATATTTATAAAAAGTGTATGACGTCACAAAATATATAATTTATAGACCTATGAGACTGGCAGCTGAAGGCGTTTTAGAGTACCTATTCACGAAAATTCTATTTTTAAATATAAATAATATGACAATAATTAATAAAATAAATAAGATCTACTGTAAAAAATGAATGAACAAGCCTATTAGACCTTTTAAGCTTTTAAAAATTAAACGTCAATGCGCATAAAATTTAAAAATATTTTAATTTTAGCTCTATAATATAACCACATTTTACTATAATTTTCCTGGTTTTAGGTTTATTCCGTCTTAACTTTTAATAAAGGCTGCTTTATAAAAACTAAAAAATAAAACCTATATATTTCACATTAAGGTTGTTTTTACAAAAACAGGCACCCAAACCAAGCTCAATAAAATGTCACAACGATAACATCTACAAAATTATTCCCCTATTTCCCCTTTACCGGCCGCCTCATCGAAAATAAAACTCTACGACAAACAGATAAAGTTCAATTTGAAATGGAGATGACCTTTCCAATAAGTACTTAAAGGAAAAGCTGCTCTTGGCTGTCGTAATAGAATTGACTTCGATTTGAAGAGGATATAAGCTTTATGATAAAAGGTAACCTAGTTGTATTATTTTGTAAGTTGCTTATTGTTGGGTCAGAGGTTATTATTGATTGGGACCCGAGCTTGATTGAGACATTGTGTGTACAGTTATAACTAAAACGTGGACGAACACTATAGGTTTTCATGTAGGTTCATATTAAGACTTTTTCAGAAGATATATTTTTTTATATTTATTTCTGTTTAGTTCTGTACATAGGTAGCAAATCATACATAGTTGTGGTACACAGTTTTTGGTGGGGAAAATCGAATTTTGAAATTGATTATTTCAATTTGCAATTTCAGTTGACCGGATAAACTGGAAAACGTAGCGAAACGCGAGCGTTGTTCTTAGCTAAGCTTCAAGTTCTAAGTAGTAGACAAGTTAGAAACTTCTCGAACTTCGCTAACTAGGTTGACAGGCAATTATGAATAGCTTAACTTGCCTAACCATTCCTGATCAATATTGAGTAGAGTTATAATAATTGAACTACCACGTAATAAGAAGTGGGACTAGCGCGAATTGTGTAAAATTGAAATTGTATTATAGTTAGTCGTACATTCTACAACATAGTGTCTACGACGACGTAGAGTGTCTACGCCGTAGAGCTTCTACGTCGTAGAGCCTCTACGCTCCACGACATTTTCGACAAGCACTAAGTTTGTAATTAAACATTATTGTTTATTATGTTGGTATCAGTACCAACATTAACAATTTAAATTAAAATGGTTTACTTTTTCATATTCATAAATTATAATTTTCTTTGTTAGAAACATTATTATTGATTATTGAAAATGGGATAAGATAACAAGCTTGTAATCGTTTTATACAAATTTACTCCCTTTTTAGGTATTTCAAAACAAATATCGTTTTCGTATTTTTTCAGGAATCACTTTCCCACATTCAGTTTAAGGAATATAACAAGAAAATAATTAAAACACTTACAAAAAGTGCTTTTCGCACCTTACCGAGACCAGACTACGAATACAAAAACATCTAAGCTTTTAAAAATGGAGGGAATCGTATTTTACCATAGCTAGCGACCACTACATCTCCAGTTTCTATGCGAACAAAAAAAAACATTGTTTATGTGTTATTTTAAAAGCAATAGTTCATAAAGACTCAGAGTAATTTAGGGAGCCTTATAAATAAAGTGAACTCACCAAGTCTGCCTCGGTCCCTGACTGGCCGCACACTGGTTCCTCCCGGGCGGATCCGCCCGCCCTTACTCGGATGCGCAGAACTAAAGGATGCTGCGTAAACCTGTTGAATGTATGCATATGTATCATGCATAAACATGCATATTTACAACTGCGCGCTTAAAAATTAACGGAGCAAAAATGAGAGCATGAGATAGGAGTGGCTTCTTCTGAATTATAGAATACTACGTTATTTATTAGATAACGAGTGTCGACGACTTATCTCGACCGTAGGCAACTGAAAGTCTTAATATGTATATAATAATAGTTGAACAGAGCCATGGTATCGGTAAACGAACTTTATAAAGATAATCACACTGCTATAATAATCACAATCATTAATATTTCTGCAAAGAAGTGGTTTACAATGGTTCTTATTATACATAGGGTTTTAAACATTTCCCAAATTTAGAGGAATGCAAATGTTTGCGTCCTTAAACCTGGGAACTGCTGGTACTTGGTAGACTGCCTTTAGGGTTTTCATCTGTTCGCTACAACCTTCCCTGTCTCATTGATTTTCGTCTATTTTTTTATTATATTTATAGTTTTAGGTACGTACTTACCGATAACAATGCCTTTTACTAAATGCCTTCATCCCGTCTGGCGCCACAAATCCCCCTAGCAGACGTTGTATCACGTATTTTTGCCCGACTGCGAAGAAGGATAGGTACTTTTTTGCGGTGTAGTGTCGTATGTATGAAGATATTGGTAGGTAGGTACCTTTATGGACCAAGCTTTGTTCATGTTTAATAATTAATGTATTGTTATTATGAATTAATGTATCATAAGAAATACAAAAATGCACTTAAAGTAAGAAATTAGAGCTAGATATTGCTATTATGTAAATCGCATTTGAGTGACGAGCGTGCGCTAAAGGTAATAAAACACTGCCCATGAATCCACGTACTTTATCCAGACATCAAAATGTTATAGGTAAGTGTTTTAGGTAGTTGGATCTTGGTTAGTACTCGTAGTTGGGATACTTTTTGACATTTCAAATGTAGACTCAACCTCGATGGTCACTTTCGCACACTCAACGCCATTACCAGCGAAACTCATATAAGGAGATGTATATTGAATGAATGGAACATTCATGTTATGGTTGATTTTGGTATTGCGTAACACCGAAATAACTTTCAGAAGTAAATTCGAGCCCATCTGGAACGTGAGATAAAGTATTAGGTCATTAAGTCAATTCATAGTCTTGTTTGAAAAAAGTGTTTTAAATGTACATATATCCACCTGCCTAAGAAATTGTGGTTAACATTATTTCGTGACAGCTCGTCGTCATACGAACGCGTTTAAAGTCACTCTGGCCTCGACTCGCGCCTCAGTTAGACTTTGAAATTAATGAAGTTGATATACCTACTAGCATGCGTGGTTAATGTGAGCCATGATGATAGTCGCTCAAAAAGAACTACTGCTGCTATGTATTATGTTCAGCTTGTATAGCAGAGGCGGTTTGTGTCACCAGCATGCAAAAAAGGAAAAAGAAGACATTCTGAGACATAGGGCAGTTTATGATACTGTACGAAGACTTGAGGCAATCTCTAAGTTTTCTTTTTAAGTATTTTCGAATAACTTGAAACTGAAATTTTTGATGGTGCATTTTTTACTTACCTATATTGCAAAAAACTAAAAACATGATAGCTCAAAAATGGTTCACTTTTGTACAATGCATATGGGGGTAAAAGTACCTACCTATCGCAAATAATCACCCCTATCACCTCCTATCAGTAATACGTCGAATTACCTATAACCCTGTAAATCTACAAACGCTCAGTACATTTACAGGGATCGCTCTGTATTCTGCATTCTCTATCTTCGAAGTGAGAAAAAGGTCAAAGAGTTTGCCATCCCCATAGGGAATCGTAAATTTTGCAACCTTTTTTAAAATACGTATTTCGAAATCCAACCGAAATTGCACTGTTTTGGTTTGTACAAATCGATAACCTTCAGTGATTGATAACACTTTTGAAATTTCGGCATCAAAATTTGTACTGAAAATCTATTGTTAATTTAAATTTCAATTTTTAAGTCAATAGCTGCAGTGGCTGCTGTGATATTCAGGATTGAAAACAAGACGCATGCATAACATCAAACTTAGGTAAATCCACTCTAGCCTCTTAGGAGATATATAAAGAAAAGTGATAATTATCTTAATTTGATGATTTAAGAGGCAGAGTGTTATTTATTATGGCAACAATATTGAAAAAAACTATTCAGTTTAACAAATTCAATAATAAAACCATTCATTATTGATAAAAATCAATATTTAGTTTCGATTTACCTTCATTTGATATAATGGCATACAATATATCTATTTATGAAAAAACTCAGTGTGGATTTATCGAATTTTGATTTAAACATATGCAAAACTTACATTTGGTTCCTGTATACCTATACAAATTAGATCAAACATTATAGTCCAGCATTATTTAGATCCAAACTTTTCTGTAACAGTACAACAACATAATAATAATAATCGATAGGTTATAATAAAGGTGAGCACAACACTAGTGCCAACTCAGGATTCCAAACGACGCATAGGTATAGTATTTCAAACTTACCGAAATTTCGCTCTTTCCGCTTTTTTACAGCGAACTTTTATATTAGGCCGCTTGCAGGCTTTATTGGGTGACACAATTTGAATAGATTTATCCATGGGAACTCTCGGAATAATATAATAAAATAATAGAAAGCAGGCGTGTACGGTGCTACTGTCGCAGATTTTACGTCGACAGACGGCCATGTTGGACAAACGCAGATCGCTGATTGGCTCTCATGGACTTACCTAAATTTGAAAAAATCTATCTCGTGGATCTGTCTGACTTTGATAAAATAGTAAGATTTTGACGGCTTATTTCTCATGAACCATGCGGATTTATACACAACTGGTAAAACCGTTCGAAAACTGTTTGTTTACCCTTTCTTTCGACACCAAAATCTAAAAAATTTCCAAAGTTGGATTTACCTGAATTTGAAGTTACGCGACACATGGTCTTGCAAGGGTTACAAAGAAGTGGTAAAACCCTTATGGGTTTTGAAACCGATGTCAAAACTCTTAAAACACTGTATATTAATCTAGTCATGGTAGGTACGATTTAGTGCTCGAAAGTAAAGGGGGCAAATATAATCAACTTAGCTTTCCAGTTTAAAAATGTAAGTATGCTTTATTTATTATAGCTACATTAATACATTTTTATACACAGTTATTATGCCTCAATATATAATTAAGCGCAACTGGGGCACGAAATAATTGAAATAAAAAAGCCACACAAACATAAAAACAAACATAAAAATGTGTTGTAAGTATCCCATTTTCTTTTTGGATAACATTTGGTACCTAAGAAATTAATTATAAGAAATAACTACAGATAACCTTACAAAAAAAATAACATAATTTGATCACGATCAATATCATTATTTGTAATGTTATATTTATTTATAATATTATTATTTGTGTTCTAAATTATTAAATTATAAGGTACCTACCTAATATTAACAAGGAATATTTTGACAGAGGTACATTTCCAAGGGAATGTGCAAGGGCTTAAGGTTTAGATTAAATCACACCAAGTAAGTTTGCTTAAAGCCTCTTTATGCCTGAGTATTTATTTAACCTAGGAAATTAAATAATATCTCAAAAATTTTCGATTTCAGCGGGACTCGAACCCGCGGCCCTCCCTCAGTAGAGGAGTGTGTTCAACCTATTTCAAAATAGGTGGTTTTCTCTATCATACAATAATTAATTGACAAACCTCGTACGAATCTTTACATTTAGCTGCAAATTATGTTAACAAATCTGAAGGCCTATGTCCAGCAGTGGACTATTATAGACTGGTGATGATGATGATGATGAAATCTGAAGAATCAAAAACAAAATATAATAAATATATTTACATGTTTCTAATAAAGATAATGATATAATTGTAATCAATATTTCTTGTAGAAACGATCTCAAATGACAAGTACTTTAAATTGTGTTGAAAAATTAACAAGAAAGATAATTTTAGGTTGATTACCTATACTGCGAGATTGTTTATCTTTTTGACTGATACTAAAAATAAATACAGCAACAATAGAGTACCTAGCTAATAAATCGTAAATTCATAATACAAGCTACATAACAAGGCAGTTTTCTTATACTAATATCACTCATTAAAATGTAACACTAATATTTACAAACCTGCGGCTTCGTGTAGGTACAGTCAGCTGCACAAATATGTATACACTCCCAAAATTTCATATTTATGTATACGTGCGTGTCTAATTTGCATTCCGATTATATTCCGATTTTGTATTTTGTATTTTCCGATTTTGTATTTTGTATTCCGATTTCTGACGATTTAGATGGCTACATTCATTTGAAATGTAGTTGGTGTACTTGACTTTGAAAAATAACGAGTATACTTAGTGTTAATTTTTAGGACTGTATACATATCTGTGCAGCTGACTTTACGTAATATCTGTTTAAATATAGTCTATAATAATTAATAGCACACCAGTTATATTAGCTATTTGTGAATGGATCTTAAAAATACGATCAGTAGTTTTGTACCCCTAGCACGGGGATTGTTCTTTAGGGTAGATTATACAATAATGTCATCAAATCGTCGTACATTGCGTACATTATTGAAGTTGAAGAAATGAATCACAAATAACTTACGCAGTCGATGACAAAGTGACGTAATTTTTATCAATACCACCCTACACAACAATCCCTGTTCTAAAGGGGATGGTCAAATTGGTAAATAATACTAGTTGTGGTAAGAGGTACGCGAGAGCTTAATAAATAAAATAAATTGTGTTTTAGTCATTTTCTAGGATTCACAAGTAATAGCAAACCGATAAATAGTTTTGCGCACCATAAAATTGTAAACCATAAAATTCGCTATTTTATAAACCCACTAGCGGTCCGCCCCGACTTCACGGGTATTTAACAAAAAAATAGTTTTTCATGCGCAACCCTAATTTTTTGACAATATTTTATATTCTATGTTCATCACAGAAACTTTAGGATTCTAATGGTGAAAGAATTTTTCAAATCGGTCCAGTAGTTTCGGAGCCTATTAAATTCAAACAAACAAACAATCAAAGCTTTCCTCTATATTTCCTTGGTCTGCTATTATTATTATTATTAAAAATGTATTTATCAAGGTTCCTACCACAATTTTTTTTCAAAATACTGTACATACTGAAATGAAATTAAACCTAATCGGATTTTTTCAAAAACAAAACGTTTTCTATTATTTGTGTAGGTAGTTAAGGATTTTCAAAAAAGCTTGTGGCAGGAACCTAGATAAATACTATTCTAATACAAATAAATAGCAGATATTTATGAAAATATGCTCAAAATACAAATCATTTTCTTATTATGTTTGTATGGAAAATTCATCCGTCGCCGCTGCCTTAACTTACAAAACTCGCTAGTCGCTAGATTATTAGTTACTTACATTAAAATTAGGCATAAGATTCAGTCAAACATTTTAATAACAAATTCGATGACTTTAAAACCTTGAAAAACCATTAAAATCGTTTGGTCCGGTGCGAACAGTGAGCAAAAAGAACTTTGAACAATAGTTAATAAATCTCGCCGATATTAAAACACCTATTTTACCTTGGACGATGTATCTATGAGCGACTTTGAGAAAATAATTTTTGTTCATCTTATTTCAGTCTAATAGAAAAGGCCTCTTTGTTTATAAATTATAATTTGTGTGGATTGTCTCCCTTACTAACAATTATGCTATTTTTAAGTGAAGTAAGGAATACAATAAGTATGTATATACATATATATCCATAACTACCTTATTGAGTTTAGAACACATTATAAGAACTTTGTTTTTCGACGGATCTTTCAGAGCCAGTAACTAATCCAATGCCTTGATTTACGATAACGGTGCGGCCGCTTATAAATTACAGCACTTAAGAACGTTATCATTTTTATTTTATTTCTTTTTGTGCATCTCTTGTTGGTAGTCCCTATAAATATACACCCTTAATAAAAAAAAATATCAAAATGAAAAAATATCTGATTGTCTAGGCGACAAAAAAGCTTAGGTGGAGTTTTGCTCCAACTCAAATACTAACAATCTAACAAGGTTTTTTGTTCGCTTCTTTATTTTACCTTAAAAATATTAAAGTGAACAATGAATCAAAGTGATCACTTTATTTCCCAATAATAGTAAGTTATTATAATTATTTAAGTTACTTACATAAGTTATTTGTATTTTGTGACGTGTCCAAGATTCCTGTTAGGTGTAAAGGAAATAAAGCTCTTTGATTTTCATTTTGAATTAATAAATAACAGCACCTACGGGAGACAATCCTTCGGTTTGTTTTCTACCAGAACTAAGCTTTGATTGCAAAAGGTCCAGGCGGTATTCGATACCCAGAACGGTAGCAAAAACACTTGGTTTCGTGAGTCATCCCGCCGGGCATTTCACCGTACCGATACCCACTTTGCATTCGGCTACGTCTCTGGGTAGCGAATACCGCATAAGTCTGATGGGCTTAACATAACACCGTCAGTAGGCTCGCTTAGGGGCCATTGTGTTCTATGCATAGCACAGTTTTTTATGCTCCCATAAAAGTGACAACATTAATTTTATCCACATCTAGCTTTGCATTTTGAATCCTAAGTGATATGTACCTTTTTTAAGGGCAAAAAAGCCTTTAATAACAACGAATCACAATTATCTAACTAAATATAAGCTAGAATTTACAATTGAAACAATTGAGCTAACTGCAGACTGTTGAGAAAAAATTACAGGTAGCTCAACTGATCTATATCAATATCAGTCGGAAGTGTACCCAAGATGCTGGCTGCATTGCCTCGCTGTATGGCAATGCTGATGTAAGTGAATGAATGTAAGTTATTAAAATTCGTTTATTTCGGATTTCACTGATCCTTATTGTGAAGAACAATAAATAAAGAAATCATTAAACTTAATTTCCATAGAAAGGCTTTGTTTCAGAAATCATAGCTTAGTTCCTGGTAAAAACACACACATAGCTATTAAATACGTACACATAGATATAATACTCGTGGGTTATTCCCGCTCGTCCCCACGTTTCGTCCCTAGTGAGGACGAACGTGAAGTAAACTTCCCGCTAGTCCCTATGGGGACGAACGGGAAGTATACTTCCCATTATATGTATTAACGGGAAGTATACTTCCCGTTCGCTCACCTACCCTCAGGAGCGATATTAATAGCTATCATACCATCCTGATTAACCGTTATCATAAACTTATTCGGTTTCTTCTGAACAGTATCACCTTCTGGTAATATCTCTGGTAAAATACAAGTCTGTGTATTCATAGGCATTTCAGTCTCTGTATCTTCCGTCTTTGAGTATATATCTATCTGTTTGTCTATGAGACTTTGTATTGTGTACGCTTCGTCTATAGGTTTATCTATCTTGTATGTATCTATGGATTGATTAGGTTTGTCTATTTGCACGTCGTTTTGTACAGTCTGGTCTATGGCGGTGGCGTGGTTGTTTTCTGAAGCGTCGATGAAATGCACGGGGTAATGTTTCTTCAGTTCGCTTTTGAGACGGAAACGGATTTTGCAGACTGAACATCTGTTGGTAAGAAATGTATAAAATTACATATCGCATTTGTAACAGAACAAATAAATCATCATCAGCCTATAATACTGCCCTTCTTATGATAAACAGCGTAGGTGACATTTTTTGCGAAAATGAGTTATTAGCATATTTGGAATCAGCTAAGCGAGATCTATCTGGATCAATGATCCATTTTTCTGTATGTTTGATAGAATTTAAAATAAAGATAAGCATAAACATCGTATGTGCACAATATTCATCTTTTTTCTAAACATAAACAACGTATAGTCCACTACGCTCAGCGATTCTAATCAATCTCCTAGTCATAAGTATCGTGCGAGCCACCTACGTCGATTATGATTAGTAGTACCTTCGACTGTCCGCTCTACTTACATAACATAATAATTATATGAGCCACTTACGTTATTTATGCCTTGTATTTATTTGAGAAAGTTTGACAATATTTTATAAATAAACATAGTACTATCTCCTACGCTTTTGATTTTTTGCATAAAATCTTTCTTTCATTCCGTTATCCTTTATACACACAACGCAAGTAGCGCACATACGATGTTTGAATCTGGTAATATGTACATGCGAGACTTGCAACAATTACATTACTCACAGAACATAAAACAGAAAGTGTTTTTCCGAGTACCAAAATGATGAGATTGCAGCAGAGATAACAACTGACATTTTTTACTCTGCTGATTTACAGAAAGTCATTATGCTGCCTAGGATAGACTAGTTTAAAGCCGCTATATTCTGCCCACGGATTATAGCATTCAATGAGAGTTTTGTTCATCTGGGTAATACAACATTAGAGGATTTACAGCGCTTTGAAACGAGTCTGTGTCAGGCAGAAATCAAGAATATATAATTTCCATATTTCGTCTGTTCGTGTTACACAAACGATATAAATATTTGGTTGACAATTGTTCAGCACAAAATAAGAAATGGGCTTTCTTATAATTTTTAGTACAATTTGTAAACAGTATCGTAATTATAGCAAAAACAATTACTCTAAAATATTTTGAGCCTGGACATTCATGTCTGCTAACTCATTTCATCCTCAGGTCGAGTGACCGCTGAAGAAGAAAGGGAAAGTAAACGATTTTTCTGATTTCCTACATTTTGTTCAGGTGACATACTCTGGAGAGAATGTTGTGAAAATTATGGAAATTTCCGACTTTTTTTCTTTCCGACACCTGTCAACATAAACTGAGAAAAATGGAGCCTCGGATTTATCTCCGACTCCTTAAAATGCTTTATAAGACTTGTCATGCCGAAGAAAATTTAACTGAGCTTGATTTTCTTCAAGTGAAGATATTCAAATCAATTAAATTTGCTCGAGCGATACAAAACTTGTTCCATTAATCCGTCAAACTTATGGTATAATTTACCTATTTCAAGTTCACCTGTAATAGTAAAATTAAAGGCTGAAGATATTTTAATTTTGACAACTATAATTATTTAAACAGTGTAGTGTTTGGAAGATTTTTAAACAATAATTTAAGTTTGTCTTATTCTAAATATAATAATTTTGATTATTACTAATTGGGTATACGTTTTTCTACTTAGATAGTTTACCTATAAGTAATAATATAAACTTATAAGGTGTATGAAGAACTGATTAATGTTAAGATTTGCGACTATAGTGTATTTATAATTCGTTCTCTTTGCATTTAGTAATTGTCTTAAATAACAGTAAAACATTTAAACTAACTCTTTTTGTTTATTTACTATTACTATCAGTACTAATATTCAAAAGAGTAATACACAATATAAATATAAACGTACAAACTTTCGCATTAATGATATTATGAGAAATAACTTTACTTAGATCCAATCAAAACTTTGACTGTCCTAAAGTTACAACCCTAATAGCTTTGTACTTCTTAGAATTTACTTAAGTACTGGTCATATTCAACGTATGCAGTTGCTTAGCATTATTTTTTTTTAAATTATTTTGTTATTTTATGAATATACTAGACATAAACATCGTATGTTACGTTTCCTGGTCATATTGAACGTAATTGTCCATTTTACCTAGTCATAAACATCGCAACTGCTGCACATGCGATGTTTATGTTTAGTATCTCAAATAAGGTGAAATTACTTTTACTAATCATTAATAGTTTTTAGGTTATAATAACTCAGAAATAAAAGAGAAAACAGAAATATGTTACTAATAATAAAATACACATTTCAACCTACAACTAAAAGTAACAAATTTGAAAATAACATAATTAGTGTAATAGTGACACCAAAAATAAGAATAAAAACTTTAAGTGCGATTTTCTCGAAATATGCCGCGATGCACTTACGCTGTTTATCATAAGAAGGGCAGAATAGTCCACGGCTGGACATAGGTAGCGCCATAGATGGCATTATTTATCATTTGGGGTTATAGCCCATAATCCCCACGCTGGGCGTGCGGTTCGCAGTTCGGTGGAGTTGTTCTGCAGAGGGCTCTGCTGCCCGCCCCGGTGTGTGTCCCTTAGTCGCCTCTTACGACACCTACGGGAAGAGTGGGGGTGGTGAAATTATATGCCACCACACGGCCATGACAAATACTTACTCGTAAATATTATCCCCAAGATGGCCGCGTATATGTTTGACGAGGTCGTTGCTCTGCGTGAATGCCCGTTCGCAGTGCGGGCAGCGGTACGGCTTCTCTCCCGTGTGAATGCGTGTGTGACGCTTCAAATGGTCTTTGCAGGTGAATCTAATAAATTTAAATTTAATTTAAAATATATATCTAATAAATTTAATTCAAAATTATTATAATATAATAATTTTAGATATAATATCTAATAAATTTAAATTTAATTTAAAATAATTATACTTAAATTTAATTTAAAATAATTATTATATAATGACGTCCACCTCTCACTCCTCTCGTAATCTAATTTCAGGTTGATAGCTGCAGTATTTGATGAGATATTAAAGATTGAAAGGACAAAGCGAGACTAAGGGTTTCGAAACCCTTAAATTCCTGTTAACTATTGCCGCGAGGTAGAGACCCTTCCGGTCTACATCACAAGTTAAGGCGCATACAGTAGCGGATTGCTCCTCTTTGGAGGCTTTCTCCTCCTAGAGTAGTCAATTTTATGGGCTGAAAAAAAATATATGTTATACATTGACCTTTTATCTGTAAAGTGAACGTACAAAAATGTTCTACGTGCTCGTTTACTTGGTGAAAAAAAATCACAAAGTGGAGCTGTTTCTGACTGAAAAAGTGTATCTACTTCTAAACTACTTAGAATTTTATACTTTTTTTTCACAATCATGTCGGTAAGACTTTATTTTCAAACTGAACGTATGATTTTGTGATACGACGGTTTTTCACATAGAAAATCATTATTTTAAATTTTTGCGTATGATTAGTGGGCGGTAACCTTTGAAGGTAGTCTGCGCGGGCGACGGGCGGCAGTGAAACCCTGACTGTCGTACGGGAAGGTTGTGTTCGTCTGCCTCGCGCTCTAGGTGAGCGCGAGGCGTACTTTTGCTTTTTTACTGTAATGCTATATTGATGCACATCGCTCCTGTATGCGCCTTAAGTAAACTTAGCGATGAGTTGAAGTATATGGTAAACGAGGCCATAAACACATAATTGATTTACTCAATAATATTAGTATACGAATTATGTATTATGTAAGACCTTTTTATGAATAAACGAATAGGTATTATTATTCAGATTCAATAACTTTATTTCTTTGTAAGCCTAAAGAAATAAAGTTATTGAATCTGAATCTATTATTATTCAGTATTTACCGCATAAGGCATGTTTCACAGCCGTACGGGCGCTGGCCGGTGTGGATCATGGCGTGCTTCTTAAGCGAGGTTAGTTTGGTGAAAGCGGCGCCGCAGGTAGCGCACTCGTGTGGGTGTGCGCCGCTGTGGGTGACCATGTGTGCTGTCATCTGCCCTGGAATATAAATAAATAATGAAGATTCAATACCTATTTCTATTAAAATAATGTAAATATTATTATTTGTAATACACAGGCAGTTCTTAAGCTGATGTGTGCATATCTTAGTTCTTGTCAGTGCTCAAATATTTGTCCAGTCTATTTTTAAAAGAGTTCGATGAGGGGGCACTGATCACTGACTCCGGCAACCGGTTCCAACTCTTCACGACGCGCTTCGGCAATATGTGCTCTCTTGGTTTGCTGGTACTGTGCCCACGTTGCAGATTCAGAAAAATAACATTAAATTTAAACTTATTCTTGCTGTTATAAATTTTTGTATGTGATGCAAATAAAAAAGAAATATTGTCATGGAGATGATATTTTTTATTTCTGTTGCTTCGTTATGCACACAAAAGTGTTGCCTCAAGTTGTAGCTGTTAGCGAAGCCATGTCCACACTAAATTTGACTTGTCTAAGTGCTTATTTTGTAAGCCTTATTTTCTAATCTAGAGAACTGGTTGTTTACCTTTAGTACAGAAGGACTTAGGACATAGCTTGCATGCATGCGGCTTCACTCCAGTATGTCTCAGCATGTGCTGCCTCAGGTTGGAGCTGTTAGCGAAGCCTCGTCCGCACTGCGAGCACAGGTACGGGGTTTCCCCGGTGTGTGTTCTGATGTGGTCCTTCAGACTGCAGATTTGGGTGAATGCTGAAATTAAACTGTTTTTTATAATGATAGATAGTATTTTATATCTATTTATTATAGAGTATGAGTCCGCCACAGCTTTGTACAGGTATTTAACAAAAAAATTGAAAATATTCTATTGCCTTTAAATATTCTATCCTATCAGGGAAAATTTAGGATTGTAATGGTGAAAGAATTTTTCAAATCGTTCGGAGCCTATTAAATCCAAACAAAAAATCAAATGTTTCCTGTTTATAATATTCATTTAAATAGGAAATATTGAAATTTTATCATTAGGATAATGCTGACTACGGCCTTAACCCACAGAGTTGCATAAAGATAGAAGTGGACGTCTCGCCATACTACATACATACATACACATCTTTACAATAAAATCATTTCTGCGGACAAAGATGCGCTTTCCCAACTACAAAAAAATTTCTTGCTTTATCTTCTGTGTTTTACAAGATATAAAATAAGGAGGTATATGCATTGTTGCTAATTTTGTAAATCTATATCTATTGAAGGTCTAGACTCTTTTGGATTTTGACTTTAGGATTAATGTTTATGTACGAAACTCACCTTTATTACAATAAGAACAGACATTAGACTTCTGCTCCGAATGTGATTTCATATGAAGTTTTAGCTGATCTGACCTAGAATAACTCCGCGAACATTGTGTACATTTAAACGCTTTCTCTTTGTCATGCAGTTTCAAATGTCGCTTCACCATGGGTTTAGAAGCAAACTCTTTTTGACAGACATCACAAGTATAGCTCGGTGTTTTTCCACGATTATGCGTTTTCTGGTGTAACCTAAGAGATTTACTGCTGGTGAAATTCTTCCCACATTCATCACAAGGGTATGAGGGAATTTGATCAACTTGTTCGTCCTTGATGGTAGCTGTGTTATGAGTAGCGATATGTTGGAACAATTCGGACTCATCAGCAAATGTTTCATAACATATCTGACATTTATTCGGCTCATGTTTCAACAAATGTTTCTGTAAAGAGCTTGGTTTAGTAAAAGATTTGTTGCAATATGAACAATTGACTTGTGAGCTGTGTAACTGTAAGTGTTTTTGGTATTTCTTCTCCTTTGTGAAGGTTTTGCTGCATGTTGGGCATGTGAAGGGTTTTATGTCAGTTTTATCGCTTATTTGTTTGTTACCATTCTCATCAGGTTCAAGTTTGAGGTCATTGTCAAAAGAGAAGTTATCATAATTATCGAAGTCCTGGTCATCCTCTGCCTTAATTTCCTGTTTCACTTTCTCTTGTATAAGTATTCTAAACTGCTCCTCTGCCCTTGCAGCTTGACAGCGAAATGTATAAGTTAGTTGGAGCACTTTGATGCAATCCTCGCAAAGGTTTTGAGGTAGCCCATCATCTTGCATCACCTACAAAACAAATTATTTCAATTAACGAGGGAATACACTGCGGTTAGTAACAAAAATTTTAATTATTTGAGTAATATGTAATTTTAGACGTTCCACACAGCATTATCTAGCCTCATGCTTTAGGACCCTCCTAGCAGTTATTCAGATATGGAATACTAGACTCATCTCTAGAATAAAAAAGTGCTACTTACTTGTACCGCGGCACATTCCATCAGCAGTACAATCAATTGAATAATGCTGTTTTCGTCAACACTCACTGATTCGTAAAGATGAACCAAGGTAACATTGCTCTTCATACACGTCCGACAAGCAAGATTTATATCGATCATTTTGTATAACGCTTCATTTATAGTAAATAGGTTGTGCCTTTTTGCTGACGATTACGAAGACCGTGATTTATTTCATTTCACAAAAATAAACCACAACAACAACTGACTGAACTGAACTAAACCTGATTTTTTCAATCGAATGACAGAACGAATGAATCAAGCATGACTGAAATCACACGAATCAAAGCTCAATGTCATTGACATGATACCAATTTGACAACATCATCCGGTAATCAGGGTAATGCTAGAAACACACTACCCGATTTAAGCCTGACAAGTTGAAATAGTTCACGAACTTTATTACAAAAAATGACTGACAATCAGTTAAAATAGACTAAGTCAATGTTTATTTTCTCTATTTCACTTTGTTTTTGTATTGTGCTATAAAATTGCAAAATTCAAAAAGCTAGAAATTATGATGAAAATTTTCCCAGTGTTCGTGTTTCCCGTATCCTTAGAGTTCTATTTGAATGCTCGTCATACGCATAAACAGCTGCTAACTGTTTACAATCCCTGCGATTTCTCTGTGAATTTCAAAGGTATTTCTAACATATGGCCACACGTAATCTATTCGTGGTGTCGAAACTGTGTTGCTAATTTGTATTCAATGTTTTAGTGCTGTGCACGTCCCCAAACAAGTTTACTGTTATCGACCCTGAAGGTGTAATTGCCCCACAGAGTTGCATAGACATTGTTGTCAGATATACGCAGCCTTCTGCAACCCATAGTGATGGCATCGAAAAGTTCAGAATCACAATGTACGACAGTAACACTCAGCAGGTAATCTCTTTAAACTACTTCAAGCCTACTTTTACTGCCTACCTTTTATTTCTTTTTTCCTCATTGTTTACTAAACTTTCAGCCTCTTGGTAAAAGGGATATACCAACTAAACTGCTTGAAGGTGAACCATCAACTTTAATAAACCCAGAGAGTTATGGAGACAATTTTCATCCTCTTGTGACCCGCTCGACTCCAGTCAGACATACAGAAGAACACTCTAGAGTTACATGCAACCATCCACATACATCACATTATAGGTAAAGTAATAAAGTATTGCAAGAACTGGGGCAGCAATTGAACTATATATCCTACCAATACAAGGTGGATTTTTGATACAGGACAGAAAAGTAAGGATTGTACAGTGGTTAAAAAAAACCTGTCCTTTCTGTCTCATCTTCAAAATCCATCCAGTATACCAATAGAGTTTATTTTTGTTATTTTATTCAAGTATTTATAAATCAAGATAAGATAAAGATGATTGATTATTTTCAGGGAGCCCCAACCAGTAAACATAGTAGCTGTAGCAGTGAGCATTTGCTGTATAACTGCTTTATTGTTGCCAACTCAACCAGAGAATTTGGCCAAGTCACAACTACCAGATTGGGTTCACATCGGCTCAAATCTCAAGCTAGTTTTCGCATTCGTTCTAGGCTTAGTCAGTATGCTTGTTTTGAGACCTTGATCAGTCTCTTTTGTTCAAATAATGGTGGCAGGAGTTAAATTGTAAGTTTATATCACACAAGCTATTGTAAATTGCTTTAAATGTTCAAAGACAATGAACATTATTAGTGTAAAAAGACAATACAGTTGCTGTATAATGAAATCAAATATTTCTTTGCCTATCAGCCTTTTAACCCTAGAAAGGGCAAATGAGATACAAATTCATTCTAGGATCTTTATTTAATTTCAATGTATTGTCATGCATTTTGAGGAAAAGTCTTAGAACTATATTAGGCGCTAACATTTTAATGGTCTAGTGATTCTTTAGCAGACTTAATCTATTTTTTCATTAGGAACCATGAATTTTTTTCATTTATGATTAGGTGGTGAGAGGTGCAAAAATATATTTTTAATTTTTTGATTTATGGGTGCTATTTTATAATTTTATTGGACATTTTATTTACTAACAACTGTTGATCGGAAGGCATTTCTATTTTTATATTCTAGTTATGTATCAGTTTTGTATGGTTTGTTTTTTTTAAGTGTGAAATTCCATAATTTTACAATTGTTTCACAGCCTTATAAATTGTACGGGTACTTAATATTAAAAGGTACTTAAACTAATTTATAAATAGAATACTGAGCATGCTGCTGATGTTTATAATTGAAGTATTAATTGATCACAATTGACTGTGAGAAGTTACAATTACTCGCACACCTTTTATAAAGCCTATTGTTATTTACTTCTGTGTGGTTTGGGACCATAGCTGTGAAATATTATACCAAATACAATGTGTATAAAGAAAATTTATGCCATTTCATTCCATAATTGACTCAATAAATCTTAACACTTTCATAGAATCTTGAACCATAACTTAGCTTTGATATGTAAATACATTTCAATTACAATACATTTCCTTATTATAATAATAAGAATAATAATTATTACGTTTAATTTGAACCATCCAATTGAATAAATCCACTGAGAAGAATTATTTTTGTTATCATGGTTATAACATCGGTCAACACATACTTCAATCTGCCCTAACGCCAATGACCTAGTTTAAAAGTTTTATTGCTTTTCATCAAGTAATTTGGTACACAGAACATAAGCTTATCTATCTTTGGGGTACATCATGCTATGTGAAATCATTGAACTTCTGCTCTCTGTGATAGTAAACAAGATAGGTACTTAAAAAACACATTTTCTAATGAAACTTAACACCTCCAAAGCCACCAAATCATCCATTGAGTGTCTTTTTTATTCCAGTGCCGTGGACGCACATGGTTTATTTTGCTAAATGTATTTCCAAAACACGCATCCTCCTTTTCTGCTCAAAATTGCAGTGTAGAATGCGCTTATTTAAACGTTTACATGGTGACCGCCCGCATGTAATGACCAACTGATGAATCATGAAAAACCTGATGAGTCCACTGTGAAATATACGCAGCATCCGACAACGATGAAAACCATGGTGGCGTTGAACATGTTATTACATTTTCCTTATGTTAATTTACTATAGATAGACTATATGGACAATTCCTTGTATTGTAAACATTGTAATAGATTTATCCATCTAATGATGCTTAAGATTAGAACACAAATCTATTCTAACAAAACCCCAGCAAAAATGGCAGGCTGTGTTTCTAAATAAATTGAAAATATGATATGACAAAATCACTACTATATTAATAGGATATGCTACAGGTCGACCATGATATGGGTGAACAGTGGATGCATTACAGTCGCCACTTCGATGTATTTAAGAGAACTCAGTCCATCTGCTGCTATGCTTGTTTTAGCATCAGATGTATAGTGATTTCTTTTGTGCCTGAAAACAAAATTAAGATGAGCCAAGACAAGACCAATAATTGAGAAGAAATTGGTATTTTCTTTCTAGTATGTAGAAGGTACTTAGTAGGTAGGAAATTCGTTATTGGTCACATAACACACATAGAATACCACTTTAAGTAAACCATACTAAAGTGGCAGAATTACAACTTAACTCAATCTAAATTAAAACAAAAAAAGAGGCAACTCATCATTGATTCACAAAAAAATAAAAAATCACTAGTTTTGTATTAGAATATGTATGGATCTTTTTTATTTCAATTTTAATTTATTTATGAATTCAAACAATACATATTATTATAGGGTCTTACTAGAAATAGAATAAAACCTTTAATAAAAGTATTACTTGTAGGTCAGTGTCCACATCCACATATTAAAATAAGATGAAAGAGAACAAAACATACCATTTCAATTGAGATTGATGGTTGAACATGTGATACTTGCTAGTGCCAGGTTCAAACCTGCATAGTTTCAAGTCAAAGGCTTCAATTCTAGAGAACAAGTCATCATCCTCTCCACTCTGTCCATAGTACTCATTACTCATTCCATTTATGGCTTCATACTGCTTTGTCAACATCGCAATAGCTCCTCCGAACAGGTTCAAGTATGGTAGTACAAACCTGTTAAAATATTTATAAGTATCTACATGTCCAATGAATAAGATCTACAACATTGAAAGCAAAACTTTGTATTGAATATTTGATTGAGTAGACTTAAAAACATACCTGAGACTGCTGTGATTGTGAGACAGTGAGGCAGAAATTGACTAACATGATTGTGTACAGAATGTTGAGTGTGTAAGTCACTGGCAGAACTAAAAATAAACAAAAACAAGCATCACACATCAGGTACAAGAAACAAGCTTACTGTGATGACATGAGAATATTTTCTTTAGTAAACACCTAAAGTTGTTGATGCTTGAGGACATATGCCTCGGATGGATGGTACAGGAGTATAAATTTGCCGGTTTCAGTGGTATGAGATCTACATCATGTAGAACGAGGCAAGGGTATCCTGCCTTCGTTGCTGCCTTAGCACCAATGTTCAACAGCTTGGCTCTGTTAAAAGGGCGAGAGTCAACTTGTTCTATCACAAAGATGCGGTAGTGGATTTTTTGTCGCCGAAAAAACGTATGCATGTATACTAAAAATCCACGTAATTGTTCAGCTCTGTCTCTGTAACCCAGTAAGTTGGCAGTCAGAGATAAAATAACAAATTAAATACGAACTTAATCTTCACTACTTACCGGTATGGTACTATCACAGCGGTACTAAATTTAGGTTTACAGTCTTGAGGAGAATATTCTCCGCCTTCCCGTATTCGGTGCCCTTCGATCAAATCACCATCAACCAAGCTGATGGACAGAGTTGTGTCATCGTAGATTACATCACGATAGTCACAATCAATAGCTGCAGTGCTGGTAAAATTATCCGCAGTCTCTTCGTGAAGGTAATCCACGATACTATCTTTTTCTATGTATTCGTAGCTGCGGCGACCGTTCATGTCGGGATGAAGAAATATGACGAGCGCAATGATGACCGCTACAAAAACTGATATTTTCTTTTTTAATGCATAGCGCATCTTAGTTAGATTATGAGCAATTTAATTACAGAAAACGCAAACAAAAAAATCGGGTTTGTTTTGGTTTAGTTTAGGTTATGTGTTGCCAACAAAGGCAACAAAATTTACTTTATTCTTTATCGTATTGGCTTGTTGTACACTTGTTTACACGAGTAAAATTTTATTTTCCGTGTTCCGTTTCTGAATTCTTGTTTTCTTTATTAATATGTTGTAATTTAATAAAAATTAACATAATGGGACAGTCGCTTATAATTAAGTGACTGCTTATTGGGCTGTGTATCTTGTGCTTGTTTTCTTAATATCAAAAGTTCCCTGCTAATTTTTTATTAATATATGCAGGTACTTTAAAAAAAGATGCACCCATTGTGCAGTTACCAACATAACACATAACCTATTAAAACAGACCCTGAGGTGTGCTAGATGAGCGAAGTGATGAATTATTCGAGTTCAAATATTATTTACTATAATTTTTTAAAAACCCAGTGTACTTGATAGTACAAGTAGTAAAACCTTTTTGACTAAATTAATATTGACAAGCAAAATGTCTTTTGGTGACTGTGATGAAAAATTAACGACACTTATCGAAGAAACTGACACATTAAATAATTCCGGTAATTTCGATAATTCTGTGGAACTTATCAGAAAATGCTCACAACGGGAGCGAATTAATACGTCGTGGGATTATTACCATGGTGCTTTTAATGAGCCCAAAGTAAGCAATACGACCCCTCCATTTGTGAGTATCATGAAAACTGAGGAACTTAGCCCTTGCAACCTGACCAGCAGTTCAACTCAGACCGAAGAGTTTGTAACCTTGCCTGCGAGCTGTGGTATGACTGACGAAAGTCTTTCAAAAGACTTTGAACTACAAAACTCGGTCTCGGACCAGTATTTGGGATGTAAACGCTTAAGGAGGGACAGTATGCAAGACAACGGGGAGCTTAGACCCTGGAAAAAGACTAAATGTACAGATTCCTGTACTTCAAGCACTTCAGATTTGACTGAGAGCGAAAAGGTGCAGTATGAAGCATCTCCTAGTATAATAGCCAGCAATTCTGAAACATCATTTAAATCCGTTAATAGCAATAACTCGTTTAAAATCGTAAAGAGGCGAAAGAAATCTGACTCCAATTTAATACGAGACGCTGTACAAAGATCACGGAATAGATTTAATCGAAGCAAGAATAATTACTCCGAAAACAGCACACCAGGTGAGTGTTCTACCTGCCAACATAAGCTTATTATAAGAATAAGTATAGATAGGTATTGGCAAAATTATGTTGATCGCATTTAGCTTATATACCGGATAGCGGTATACGAAATATACCTAGGTACTATTCTACTCGATTAATAACTCCATCCTTATGTACGTAGATAGCTATTCCTACGGTAAGTCAGAGTAATATTTTACTAATATTAATTATCTTTTAAGTAATAACTATCGTCGTTTGACGAATTCATTATGAATGTTAGCGGGTTTACTACGAACTTAACGAGGGACTTCATCAGGGTGAGCGTGGCTCACCTCACCTCACGGTATTCTTCCAACACAAAATAGGTTCGTAGTTATCCCGCTAACATTCATAATGAATCATTATAATATTTGTTAGAATAAGAACTCGTTATCATTATTGACAGCATTTTTTATTAAATCAAAACATCTCGCCTTTATCAAGCCAGCGCCTAATATAGGTCGTGACATCATCGTATGACACCGCCACAGTTGCAACCAAAACACTACAAGTTTCTGTAACGGCCAGATACATTCGAACTTGTTTAGAAACTGGTAACCAGCTTACAAATGTAATGGGTGCTAAAGAAAATAGTATTAAATTAGAAGTTGAGATAGAATGTGGTTTAGATTCGAGTTTGTTGAGTGACGTGGAGTGGTTTGTCTTATCAGGTGGAACGCCGCGGAAGGAGAGGCTTCGACGAGGCAATAAGTCTAAACCATGGAAGATCGTTGACTTTTGTACGTGGATCGGCAAAAAGGTATCGCAACAGAAAATTATGTACCTACCTAGTGAAGTGGGTACATAACCTATCTACCTAAGTATCGAGAAATAGATTTTTGAAAGCCTTAGAAAACATTTGGCACTTAATTAAACGTATCCTATAGAAACGCAATGGAATTGGCTTTATCGCTTAAAGTGATCTCTTCTAGACGACCTAGGTGAAAGGAGACGATCGAAAGAGGCGGTGTTTAGGCTAAATTTATACTTATACCAAACTAAACTAATTATTAAACACCAAAATATTAATGTGTAGGTACTTAACTTACGACTTATGTATGAGTACAAAAAAACTAGTTTATTGAAGCTAGTAATTATAATGATTTGATTTCGTTTGGATTGAATAGGCTCCGAAAGTACTGGACTGATTTGAAAAATTCTATCACCATAGAATTCAACATTTATTCCTGATAAGTGATAATGATAAACATAGAATATTTTCAAAAAAGTTACGGATCCGTATGAAAACTTCAATAATGTTTATACTACATGGAATTTATATTTAATTTTAAATTTATCGGCGGAATATAAATTTTAACACACACATTACACCTTCGGTTACAATATTGAAGTTTTTTTATCTATTCTATCGAGTAGGTAAATAAGTGATTTGGAGAATAAATTAGGTAGGTAGCTATGCTTTTGACTGCTGTACCACCGCGTCGGGTGTTTCAAATTGTACTTGATCTCGACATAATATCTACTTCTTGACATTACCGACTCGTACGATTCCTTTATTTTCAGGGTTTGCAATCACTCGCTAACATCTATGATTCTCGAGAGCAACCTCACGAGTGCATTGTTCCCCCCAAACCTAAGCTTGAACCTGATGGTCCTTCGGTGGAATTAAAGGAGTTAAAGGAAATCAGGAAGTTTGTGGAGGAGGTCGGCCAAAAGCAGGCTCTATTGGCGCAAGAGAACAATGAACTCAAGGATAATATGAAGATTATGATGTCAAAGATTGAGGAACTCGAGGGTAAGCTCAGGTAAAATGACGTCATTTCATTTATATTCGTACCTAGTGACGGCAGTAGTGTAACGGGAGGATGATCAACTGGGAGTCGTGGACCCGATTCCTGACTTTTGACCAATGTTTGTGATTTTACTGTGTGAATATGCATATGTGTGCTTATGGAATGGCACAGAACAATTTATTATTTAAGTATTTTTATATTATTTAGTACCTACTTATAAGTTGGTAATAGCTAAAAATTATAATAGTTAGGTAGGTACTTATTGTGTATTTAAGAAATAATGTACATAGGTATATATATCAGGGTGGATTTTTTGGACGGCCGCCGGAACTTAGCCGGTGTACCTACAGAATTAAGAACCTTGCAGCCCTATTTACGGATACAAAAAAATACAGGTAACAAGAAAACGGGTATTTAACCAAAAGTTTATGATGTCAATATTATTATCTGCTTTCTTACCATTTTCCGTGGCTACGTCAGATAAGTGTACCTAAGGTTACTGTTCATAAAAATCCATAAAAGATATATGAATAGGCTAGGTACCTACTCATATTACAAGCTCTGCCTTTTTTGGAAAAAATCGGTCATGTGCAGATGGTCCAGCATTAGGTATAAATACGAAGGCGGAGTTCCTGTGGTGACACAGTTTATATTAAATTAGTCGAGACATTTGCGTTCTGCAACCAAACAATTAGATTCAATAAGTAAGCCGAATCCAGCTAGGTCACATTCTCTCGTAAAGCCTTCGCTTCGCTGCGAACAGACATAATCCTTAATTGGGATTTTCGGTCGGGTAATTTAAGTTTGATATAGTGTAATTATTTGAATAGATTCAGTAAGTACTTATATTGAACAAACTCTTTTACTTCCTACATTCCACAAAGCACAGATTATTTTTCTTCCACTAATGGACAAAAAAAAATGTGAAGGGGAAATCAATATCGCCTTATTTCTTATTTTATAATAATTTATAGTATGAAATTTAACTTTTAAGCAAAAAAAAAAGTTATTGAAATCTGGAATTTAAATTGTATAAGTACTTTTATATAAATACCTACTATGCTATGCCCCTCATTAGGGGAGGCCTATGTCCAGCTGTGGGTGGACTAGCAGAGGCTGATTATGATTTAAATACATAAGTCATATTCAAGTAATCATGCCACTAATATAAATTTACTTTCCCAGAAGCTCGTCAAGAGCACCTACAGCATGCGCGCCACCGCCCCCGCCCCCACCACCTCCCCCGCCGCCACCGCCGCCGCCTCCGCCAATGTCGAAGCTGCCAGTGCGATCCAATACTTTACCACGCTGCGGATCCGCCCCGCCGCGGATTGCCACGCCAAGGCTCACCATCACGCCGCAGGATATCGCTAATGTCAAGCTGAGGAAGGCAAAGGTGACATTGCGAAACGTGCTTGCAAAGTGACGTTTTAAACGTCAATGCTATATATACACAAGCGGTCCGCCCCGGCTTCGCACGGGTATTTAACAAAAATATAATTTTTCATACGGAACCCTAACTTTTTGGAAAATATTCTTTAGCCTATGTTCATCACGGAAAATTTAGGATTCTAATGGTGAAAGAATTTTTCAAATCGGTCCATTAGTTTCGGTGCCTATTCATTTCAAACAGACAATCAAATCTTTCCTATTTATAATATTAGTAGGTATACATAAGGTTGCTAAGGCGGGGACGTCGTGAAACTTAATAAACTCATCAAAAATGCTTCTAACCGCTTCGTCACAGTTTTCTGAAACTTGATGTTTCTAATCTTCTTTCAGGACAATCCTATTCACTCGAGAGTCACACACCAGCCAATGGTGACGAAACAGATGCTGCAGTCGACGCGAGCAAAGCTCGGGCGTGCGCGGCCGGTCGCGTCTTCCACTCCTAAACAACAGCTCACGGAATTGGAGAAGTGAGTATTTTATTGCACTGGGTTCTGTCCACGGGTTTTCAAGGATTTTTTTATGTTTGGTTTTTCTTAACATAATTCATGCTACATTCATATATTATGCACAGAAATGCATGTGCTTTTTAAATATTCACTCATTCAGGAGGTAGTGCATAATTTATGGCGTATAAGTGGTTACTTTATCCTGCTAAAGATTCAAACAAAGCGCTGAACATTTCTTTAGGTGGCATTTTGGTGACATCAACATAAACTTCTAGCTGAATTCCAATAGATTAGGTAGGTAGGTATAATTTGACTCTCGACTTACTCTCTGATGGCATCATTTGCGTTTTTCCATCGCAAGTATCGATATCTTATCTAACGAAAAAAGTAAGTTAATTTAGGGTTTAGCTAATCATAATCAATGAATAGTTAACATTGCCAGGGTTAAAGTTATAATATGCGATTTTAATCTCGGGATAAGATTTTATACCACTTAGTGCTCGAATCCTGCTAGGTAGTATAGTAGTGCGAGTTTCAGTGCGCCCAAAGTTGAACCATTTTGTGCTCGAAACTGAATTTTCTTGGTGGACTAACGATGATTCGTTTTCAGGTGCCTTTTACAAGAGTCGATGGTAACATCGTTGTTCAAGCGTGGTGTGGCGCGTACAACTTTCCGAAGCGCCGAGGAACTGCGTCCGCGGCCTTACCCTACCCGGGGGACGCGTTCACCCTGCTCTCCCCGGTCGCCTCGCTCTAATTCGCTGCCAAGGGCTGCCAACATAACACCACTCAAGTTTCCAGAAGGAGGCGGTCTGCCTACTTAGTACCCTTATTTTATAAATTTTATCAACTTGTGAGAGTTAAACACATTATCTTTACATGTTATGTACAAAATCGTTTATTTAGAATGTGGTTGTGATGCTTGTCATAATGTTTTCGTACCATATGTTTTTATTACCTACTTTAGCGGTTTATTTAGTTTCAAATTGATGTATGAACCCTTTACCTTTATTGGTGCATAGGGTTTGCTAGTTATGGTGAGGTAAGGAAGAGGTACCTGTCTCACCTTACTCATCAATCTAAATATTATAAATAGACCTTAGTTGACTCTAATAAATACTGTCGTTACGCAGCGAAGGTATAATATTAAACTTACGCGATCTGAACACATAATTATTAATACTATTTTTTATTTAACTTTAAAAAAAAAGTTAAATAAACGCGATAGATACCCGTTAAAATCGTAATAATAGTTACGCAGCTTATTCTAATACCCAAGTTATTTTGTATATCAACGGTAACTAAGTATTTACCTCACTTTTATAACTTGACCTAGGTAATTTAAAATACCCAAGAATTGATTATTGCAGAATTTTATTGTATATTTGGATTATTAAAACCTATTTACCATACTCGTAAATCGTGTTTTAATCGTTTTACGCGATTGCGATATCTTGTTACGCGCAACGCTAGGAGGCTACTTGGCAAGCAGCACAACTTTTCAAGTGCTTGTACCTACCTACCTAATTTTACTAAGGAAAAAGAAGCCGAAGCTACGTGGCTGCGTAGTAAGAATTGAAATGGGAAAGAAAGTTAGACTTATATGTTATAATTCGTTCTCAGTCACTCACTCTCTGAATATAAAATTACTATAGGTTAGATTTTTATTTCACAATCTATTTGAGTTTATGGCAGAAAGGTTGAGTTAAAACCTTACCACAGAAGTACATCGAATAGTTTACCGAAAAAACATACTTCGAAGGCGCTTTGGGTAAACTCATCGAGAACGTATAAACTAGTCCATCTGAACTGGACCAGAGAGGGAGGGGCAAGAAGTGTTTCTTAAGCCTGTAAACTTTAATGATGGTAGGTACCTACTCAATTTCGGTGTGTGATTGTGTGTAACATTGTAGGTATGTACCTACTTGCGTCCGCAAAAGGCGAGCACGATATTTTATTTGGCAGCATTGTCTGTGTTCTCTTTGTCTGTAGCATGTGCCAAAAACTTTCAAGCCAATATAGTCAAGAAGTTGAAGATAAAATAAAACTGTAAAGTAAAAAAGAAAAGAAGAAGAAATTGGAGTCAAGCGAAAATAATAAGCATTGTTTTGTATTTTTCCCATAAAATGATAGAAAATGACGACGAACTTACAACTTTCTGTGATTCTGCGGTAATTTTTACACTTAATTTCTGATAATATTGCGTAAAAAGTGGTTTCTGATTTACATGACAACTGTTTTAGGCCTCCCTTGTCGAAGGATGTCGTTTGCCCGTGCGGATGCAAGGGGGCGATGATTGGCCCCTAGCAGAAATTATTAGTATCAAGGATTTGCGAGGACAACGGGGATATTATGTTCATTATGTTGATTGTAAGTTATCTGTTGACCTACACTTAGTAAATGCTTCAATAACAAAGATTAAGTCTTTGCTAATGAAGCATTTTATTACCATAGAGTACAGTGATAGCCTGATAAAGTGAGGTACCTATGCTAAGCAGAAAGCTGTTTGAAAGTACTACCAAGTTAACTGAAGGTTGCTTGATAAATAGACAATCTACATCACACTTATACCAAAAACATACAAGTAGGGTGTAATGGATGGCTCGCAATAGCAGTGAACTGTGCATTTTAACTAAAGCACACTGATAAGGCATGACTATACTGGTTTGGTTCAGCAACAAGAAGTGAATCTTTGCCTTATCTCTTACAAAGAATGTGGCTTGCCTTAAAACCGAGGATTGGCACAATTATTTGTTTTTGTGGTTTACATTTGTTATAAAATAGAAATTTAATTGCAAAATAACTGCCTTGAGTAATTTTAATAAGGGACTAATGTTTTTGAATAACCTATAGGGGTTCATAAATCCATAATTCTCATTCTGTTGCACAAATAATTGACAAAACAATAAAAAAAAAATAAGGAAATGGTTTTAGAATGAGTATGCGGTCTATTACATTTTGAGTTTGGACAGAGTATTGTAATAATTGTTTGCTTTACAGTCAACAAGCGTCTAGATGAGTGGGTTGGAGAATCATGGCTCGACACAAGAAAGGTTCAGTTCCCTCGACGAGATGGCACCGCTACAGGGGGCACAACCACTCCAAAGAAGAACCACATTGGCTCAGGAGGTGGAATGATGCCTAGTTTTATTAGTATGTGTTTCGGTGTTTGATGCTTATCTTTATTTCTTGAATATGATTTTACTTTTGGATCTTTGAGGAAATTGAGGCCAAAAAGACATATACTACTATGGACTATCCTATACATGAAAGTCTAAGTAAGTAGTAACATGTTAAAAAAAATTCTAGAAACTTTTATTTTTAGTTGACTGTTTTAATTTTTTGGTAGATAATGTATTAAAATGAAAGATTTATTTACTGTTTGCTCATAGTAATAGCTGAAAATGAGCAAGTCTTTTGACACCTGCATTGGTAAACTGAGAAGAAAAAATCATTTAAATTTCCTTCTATTATTATTTTGCTGGCTACTTTGCCAGCAAAATAATTGTTTTTTTTTAATGCGCTAGATTTTGTTCACATTGTGTGCCCATATAAATAAAATGGCTGTTAAATTATGGATGTGAAAGGTTTAACAATGAACCTTGTCTTTTGTAAGAACACCAAAAACACTAATAAATTGGCATTTAAACTAAAATTTTGTCTGCAGATGAAACGGTCTGCAACGAAAGTCAGAAGTCTAGTACAAATAGTAGAACCCCTAACGTGATTCCATCCCATAGGGCAGATAAGACCCACTTAGCTAGCACCCCCCATAATGGTGCTGCTCATAGAAATTCAATTGGTATGTGAATTTTTACTTATTTTTGTTTGTTGCTTTTTATGTTTTGTGGGTATTTATTTTTATTCTTGGGCTAGATGAATGTTCGTGTTTTATACGCTATTTGTGTGCGTTTTTGCGAAATAATGCTTGTGTGTTGTGTATTAATTACAGCATGTAAGATTTCATTAATCAAATCACTTCATACCCAAAAAGTTAAATCCAGTACACCTAACTGCAATATATTTTTCTACAAACAGAGATAAAAATCCTAATTTTTATAATTTACCGTGTATTAATTTAGCGTCGCTCGTTTTTACCGGTAATTTAGTAAAAAAAAGTATGACTTTCAACCTTCACTAGCATTTCATTATGAATGTAAGCGGGTTAACTACGAACCTATTATATGTTGTAAGAATTAACCCGCTTACATTCATAATGAATTCATCAAACTACGATAGTTTTTATAGTAAAATTCACTAGCATTTATAACGTTAAAATACATATTCGGACGTTTCACACTGCCATACATTCATACGTCTCTTGTTTTTTTATAGAACTATCTACGCTCTGACGTCACAAATCCAGGGGGCCTATTTTAATTCTGCATCACGAAATTTCGTGTTCGTATCGTAACTCTAATAAAACGAAATAGAGCACCAATTTGCACATAATTTTGGAGAATTAGAATAGGGCCTCAGGCCTCGAGTATACTAAAGAGGAACGACCAAGCTTTGATAAAATTAGCTATAGTGGGGTATTACACTGGCAGTGCGCCTCTTTTGTTAGTTGGGTTAACAAACTACATTCCGGGCACAACGCAAAAAAAGTTCATTACAGGTTGAGTGATTGTTCTCCGAGAATGAAGCCGTTTGCAGTTCTCAACCACTGTCGCACATCACAAAACACAATAAATATGTACTTTAACTCTTGAAATTAAGATGCATTTTATATTGATGAATAACAGACAGCTCGCGGGCCGCTTGCTTGAAGCTTTCTTAGCAATTTTGTCACTGTAAAATGTATCGTAATTTGTTATTAAGTCATCAGTCATCTTGTACCCACATAAGCTCTACCGAGTTTAGGTCTAGATCATGGAGTGTGGTGGATTGTCCAGCATTATTTATTTATCTAAAAATTATGAGTATAAGCATATTTGAATCCAGAATCAAAACCTCTTTTATTTCTGTAAATAAAATAACTGTACGCTTAGAAAAGGTCAAATTGTTAAAATTAAAATAGACATGGAAATAAACTGATATTTGAATGCTTATTTATGTGCTGTGCGGTAGCGGTGCTGGATGTCTATGTGCTTTAGACTAGTAGTCTAAACTAAACGAGATAGCTATCGCTGCGCAAGCTGAAATTGACTTTATTGCGTTGCAGTTAGAATATTCTTTCGCCAACCCATCAACCATATCTGAAGCACAGGTAGTAAAGAGCAGTAAAAGTATTTTAACTTACTATAATATACTTTTGTAGTGCAAACCCTGACCCACGAGCCCCGACAACTGATATCCCGGCCAGCGAGTCCCACGATGACTCACGAGCCGCCCTCGTTGGTCAATGGAGGGGCGGTGCTTGCCGCCGCGCTGCAGAAGAAAATGAACAGGAAGCGGAAAGCAAACTCTTTAGAAAGTGAGGTATGTTGGTGAGAAGTTAACAGCGCCATCTAGCCATGACAACTAGTATCCTGGTCAGTGAGTGCCACGATGACTCACAAGCCGCCCTCGTTGGTCATGGCCAATGGAGGAAGAAGAAAATGAACACGAAGCGGAAAGCAAACTCTTTAGAAAGTGAGGTTTGTTGGTGAGAAGTTAACAGCGCCATCTAGCCATGACAACTAGTATCCCGGCCAGTGAGTCCCACTATGACTCATGAGCCTTCGCTAGCCGCCATGCTGCAGAAGTAAATGCTCAATACTCAATCATTTATTGCATTCTATAGGTATACAAAGGTTATTCATATAGTTAATTAATTTCACTATAGACTCTGCCGGGCACACAATGTGCGTCGAGCGTGTGTGGACGTGATTGATACTAAAATATATTATTTAAATAATTAGGATGCGGAAAGAAAACCTTGGAATATGAGGTTTAGGTTCGAGAAATTGACAGGGCCATCTATGGTTCAACCAGATTTCTGCTCTCTTTGGGGTTTGGAAGCCAAAAACTGCTGCTTACCATTTTGGACAAGACTACTATCTTTATTATGGTTGACTAAACTAATGAGTATATCAAACCTCCGATGGATGTGCCTGTCGTCGAACCGATTTTTTTGAGTTTTTAAGTTTAGTTGGTTGGGCTTAGTTCATGAGTTTTTATACCTTGCAGATATTCTAATGTTATCCATCTCAATTTAACTACTTGTAAGTTTTTGATAATACGAATTTATTGTCAGTGAAATCTGCTAGACTTTAAATTTGCGGACTTTAAAAAGGATTAACATAGAAACGTAAACATAAATGATTATTTTCTCAGCCGGAAATACCAGCAGACCCGGACGAGACACTGCCCAGTGGCGCCGCCACGCCCACCGCGGCGCGCCCGCGAACTTCCGGCAGTATGTTAGCACACGGACACGACGACCTTGTGACTCGGATGAAGAACATAGAGATGATACAGCTAGGAAGGAATAGAATCCGACCGTGGTACTTCGCGCCTTACCCACAGGTAAACCTTTGCGCTGGCTAACTATGTCTTAAGCTAACATGTGGTACTACCTCATGTTAGCTTATTGACACGACGACCTAGTGACTCGGATGAAGAACATAGAGATGCGACCTAATAGAATCCGACCGTGGTACTTCGCGCCTTACCCACAGGTAAACCTTTGCGCGGGCTAACTATGTCTTAAGCTTACATGTGGTACAACCTCATGTTAGCTAATTGACACAATGACCTCGCGAAGTCGCGACTGGACGAAGAACTGAGATGGAGCTAGGAATATTTTAAGATTTTCCGGATTCTATAACGGTTTCTTTAGGTTTATAAAATAAGCACTTAGACTCAAATCTTATACCATTAATTATTATAAAATAAGATATAAATAGTTATTGATTTTTTAACATTTATCCAATAGAAACAATGAATCTTTGAGATACAAAAGGTTGATTCCCGCGGCAACACAAATATTTCGACCTTATTACGGCCATCCTCTCATCAAAATTTAACAACAGTCCAATTAAATATATTTTACGGTGCATTTAAGGTGCATGTAATAACTATGGTTTCAATTCCAGGAAATGGTGAACCTACCCTGCATTTACATTTGTGAATTCTGCTTGAAATACAGAAAGAGTAAAAAGTGCTTAGAAAGGCACCTGGTAAGTTTACCTACATTTCAATTTATTTTTATAATTTAAAATGGCAAACGCCTCGGGACAAATGTTTGTACGATCTGCAGAAATTTGTTCCCGGTGTTCTGGTCAATTTCTATACATACCTAGTGAAAATATCTATCTATGTAATATATTGTCTTAAGTGTAAACATCAAGTAACCACAACAACAGAAGCTCTGCTTAGCTTGGGCTAGCTAGATGATGCTGTGTGGATTGTGGAGTATTATTTATTGTCCAGTATTATTAATTAGTCCAGCTGTGGGAGCCGATATCAATCATCTTGTTCATTCATTACTTTTAGTCTATTGCCGTTCATTGCCCAACTCTTTAATAAGTTGGGATTGTGTTTAATTACTGCTGAACTCTAAGCTCTAAAGTACTCTAAACTTTAATATTTTAGTTTAATTTTGGTGTTTTTATGCGTAAGTGTAATTGTAATTTTTATGGACTGAGTAAAGTAAGGACTAGTAAGTATGGACTAAGGAAATACCCCGGGGGGTGGGCAGCAGCGCCCTCTGCAGAACAACTCAACCGAACTGCGATCTCGACCGAATGTCCCCCCAAATGATGAATAATGCCATCTATGGCACTCTCTAGGCGAGGCCTGTGCAGCAGTAGACTGTTATAGGCTGGTGATGTGATGTGTACCTTATTCTTTCCCAGATAAAGTGCAAACTAAAACACCCGCCGGGCAATGAGATTTACCGCAAAGGCAGTATATCATTCTTCGAGATAGACGGTCGTAAGAACAAGTGCTATGCGCAGAACCTTTGCTTGTTGGCGAAACTGTTTCTGGACCACAAGACTTTGTATTATGACACGGATCCGTTCTTGTTTTATGTTATGACGGAGTTTGATTCAAGAGGTGAGCTATTACTATTATTATTTATTCATCCTGTTATTTAGTTATATTATTTACCCCGAAACGCATCTCAGATTTAAGCAATCTCAAATGACAGCTTTTCTTTGAAAACTGTCAAGGAATAAAAGTTATAACAGCGAGGCAATGTAACCAGTATCTTGGAGAACTTCCGACTGGTATTGATGTTGATTAGAACAAACTACAGGTAGCTCAACCTGTAGTTTGTTAACAACTGTCACTTAGCTCAATTGTTTTGATTGTAAATACTAGTTTTTAGTTTAGTACTAATACTAGCAGTAACTAATTTGGTTATTTAACTGTTATTTTCTAACTTATAAAAAATAATAAATGTGAGTTGTCATCTGAGTACTCAGGGGATAGCCCCGAATACAAAAACGTAACTTGATTAAACCGTGTCTTAATTGAAAGATTTTTGACACATTTTTCATTGAAAACTATCAAATAATAAATCATAAGATAAACATTTATTTTACCCAAAAGACGACAAAAACAATACAAAAAATATTACAATAAAAATGAGCATGGCTGAGTAAACAATTCTATAACTGTCACAAGTAATTTAATAATAATTGAGCAAGACACTATAACTAGGGTAAAATGGGTCCATAATATACAGTACATTTGGAGGAAATGGCAAAAGTTTTATTAATTTTAGTTCTAAAAGCTTTCATTTATCATAGACTTATTTACATAGCATCATGTTCCTCAAGCCATGTACTGCAGATCCACTACAGATGCCTCAATGAATTACATGACGCCGAATCAACATTACTGTTCTAATTTGAAGGAGAGTTATGAATAGTCTTATTAAATGTATTCTCTTTTTCAGGGTTCCACATAGTAGGATATTTCTCTAAGGAGAAAGAAAGTACAGAAGACTACAATGTAGCGTGTATACTTACTCTACCCCCGTACCAGAGGAAGGGTTACGGGAAACTGCTCATCGAATTTAGTAAGTAACTTACACATCATTGGGGGATACTGCCCATAATCCCCATGCTGGGCATGCGGGTTGGGGATCGCAGTTCAGTGGAGTAGTTCTGCAGAGGGCGCTGCTGCCCGCCCCCTGGTGTGTTTCCCTTAGTCGCCTCTTACGACACCCATGGGAAGAGTTGGGGTGGTGAAATTCTATGCCGGCACCACACTCATTATAAATAAATAAATAATGCTGGACAATCCACACAGCATCATCTAGCCCCAAGCTAAGCAGAGTGTTATGGGTACTAGATGACTGATATACGTAATACAATATTATTAAATAGATAGATATTTTTTATTATACATAGAAAACGATCAGAACCCCTGAACAAATATCTGCAGATCGTACAAATATTTGTCCCGAGGCGGGAATCGAACCCGCAACCTCCTGCGTCGCAGGCGGACCTTCGCCCACCGCGCCACAAAGGTCGCCATTAGGGGAGGCCTATCTCCAGCAGTGGACTAATATGGGCTGATGATAATGATGATGATGATTACACATTTCTTACTTACTTTCACTAGAAATAGCAAGATGGTGTCGCCACATGCGCCATGAATTTACTTTGTATTCAATACTCGAATCGCATTCAGATTAGAATAAAACAAAGTGCAGTTAAGTAATGAGCTGAACGAGGTTGCTTCGTATTTGGCGGCTAAGGCGACAAGCTTGATCATGGCTAGGACCTTACTATCCAACTACCGAGCCGACTGTACCAATGACCTTAAGAGCGTGCCATACCTCAGCCAAAATTCAAATTTCGAGCAGAATGACAAGATATGATTTTCGTATGAGTGAGAAGCACAGAGCGATAGACGTGCTCCGTATTTTATATTTCCAAAACTGTTATGCCTAATTACAAGTTATTTACACAACTAATCGAAAAATTAAAAAGACGAAAACGAAGAAATTCTACTACGTTTCTTGACAAAACAAAAATCCAACAAAAAAATGAGGTGGTTCCTGAGATAAATAGCAAAATGTGTGCAAAACATGTATTTTTCAAAAAATAAAAGTATCGAGAAAATTTTCACCAATCGTGTTTTTGAAAAGACGGAATCCAAGATAAAAGTTCGAATTATCATTTACCTAAATATGAAGGTGGTAGCTTTCACAGATTCTGAGATAAATAACGATTTCTAACTATAAAATTACATAAGGTACACTCTTAAGACGAGCGAGTCGAGTGTCGACGTAGAGTCACGTCGACGCAGGGGGAACCATTCGAATTTCTTAATTTACTGACCACTCGCTGCGCCCCGCGGTCTCACCCGCCCGCGATTTGCGCCCCGCGGTCTCACCCGCCCGCGGTTGATTGGGTGGCATATTTACATTTTATTTATTAATAACCTTCTTGCAAAAACAAATGCTACAAAAAAGAATCCGCAAAATTGGTCCAGCCTTTCACGCGTGATCCGTGACCAAGGGAAATAGGTTTACATACTGCCTATATTATTCATTACGAAACTATTACATCATTATTAGTAGTATAGTACATTAATGCGAAAAACCTAAGTTAACCGGAGCAGGAGCCCTCGCATCTTAATACAAGTTTCGACTTAGCAAGAGCGAGGAACTCACTAGCGATGCATTAAATTAGGTCTTTTACACATCCAGGTAGGTACATCAATATATTAGATAATATCTCAATATGTAATAGATTCTAATACATATGTTAATGTTAACAAGACAAATCAATATCTTTTTAACAAGACAAATAAATATTTCTTCAGGCTACGAGCTATCCAAGTTCGAAGGCAAGACGGGCTCCCCCGAGAAGCCTCTGTCCGACCTCGGCCTGCTCTCATACCGCAGCTACTGGGCGCAGACGATACTCGACATACTGATGCACGCGAAACCTGTCGGAGATAACGAGAAACCCATCATTACTATCAAGTAAGTCTTTCGTCCCATACAGAGATACCTCATATTAAGAGTGTATAATACCTCAAACTGCTAATTTTCAACTCCGCCGGATGTCCATATCGTTTAAGCGCTATCCACACATTTCCGGGTCAGGGCTATCCGTGTTCCGAGTTGTGTGAACAAGTTCATAAAATTTCCTGACCCCTGACACGGAGCTGTGTGAACAAGTTCATACAATTTGTACGTAACCGATTTTTTCCCCGTCCCTGACGGAACACGGCCGGGACGAGTTCCCGGAAATGTGTGGATAGCGCTTTAAACTACTGAATATTTAACTTTGAAATTGATATATGGTAAAGTTCAGGACTCTATAATCTATCGATCATATGTTTCGAAAACACGATTCCATAAAATTTTCTCGATAGAAAACAATCGCAAAGTTACCTCTAAATTTTAACTAAAACCTAAATTTCTCAATAAATACAGAAGTTCAGATCTTGACAATAAGCGTGGTAATAGAATTAAGTATAAAAAAAAATGTTATATGTTTCGGTTTTTTTTTCAAATAATGTCATAATTAGGTAATAAGCTAAAACTTGATTTTTGGACTTGCGTTGCAATGCCCTGTCCCGCTCTTATGAACGCAAAATCATATGTCTAGCCTTTTAACACAGAGTTGAGGTTGTATGGGCCCTTAAGCGGCTATTTTCACAAAAATAAATCTATCTTTAATATAAATTATATTTGACATACATTTTTAATTAAATACAATCAATTTCTTTATAATGCATGAATAGTGATAACGATTGATCAATGTTTAATAAGGTTGTGGAATAAAAGGCTTATTTATTTTAAGTCTTTCGTCGCAGAGTAAGAAACGACCCCTTCAATTTAGTCAGTGGACGTTGTAAGCAACTGAGGTTTCTCAGTGTACCAAGTCTACCGTGCGTAGCACGTAATGCACCCAGGTGATTTACTTCAGGTGAAATTAGTCAACCTGGTGCTATATTGAAAGCTGTTCACCTAGGTGCATAAGGTCTACCCTGCGTAGCACGTAATGCACCCAGGTGATTTTGTTCAGGTGAATTAAGTGAACCTGGTGCTATATTGAAAGCTGTTCACCTAGGTGCATAAGGTCTACCCTGCGTAGCACTTATGCACGCAGGTGATTTACTTCAGGTGAATTAAGTCTACCGGGTCGTATTATGTATATCAGTCATCTAGTACCCATAACACAAGCTCTGCTTGCGGCTAAATGATGCTGTGTCGATTGTCCGGCATTATTTATTTATTTATTTAATATTACGACGATTATTTATGAATATTGTTTTGACGACCACTGTGGGGCGGTGGGCGAGGCGCGAGGGTCATCTGCGACGCAGGAGGTTGCTGGTTCGATTCCCGCCTCGGGACAAATATTTGTACGATCTGCAGATATTTGTTCAGGGGTTCTGGTCGTTTTCTATGTATAATAAAAAATATCTATCTATTTAATAATATTGTATTATGTATACCAGTCATCTAGTACCCATATCACAAGCTCTGCTTAGCTTGCGGCTAGGTGATGCTGTGTGGATTGTCCGGCATTATTTATTTATTAACCGTACCTATTGTGTAATTTTAGTTAATAAGACTTTATATTTTTGTATGTATGTTAGTCTGTAAGGTATTTGTTGATATGGGCCCTAGAATAAGTTTTTTTTACCATCCTTAACTGTTCTTATGTTGCCTGAAATAAATGATGATTATTATTATTATTTATTTAACAATACAATGTCATCTTTCCAGTGAGATTTGCGAGCTGACTAGCATTAAGAAGGAAGACGTTATAAGCACTCTACAGAACCTTAACCTGATAAACTATTATAAAGGACAGTACATTATCTCCGTCAGCCAGGTGAGGTTTATTCACGCAATTATAAATTGTACTCGGTTCTAGGATCCAAGATTTTTTAAGTCAACAAAACAATTTTATGAACCACTAGCGCTCCGCAACTGCTTCGCATGGGTATTTAACAAAAAATATCATCAACAAAACAACATCAACATCACCAGCCTATAATAGTCCACTGCTGGACATAGGCCTCCCCTAATGAGCGCCATAGATGGCATCATTATTTGGGGGTTATTGCCCTTAATCCCCACGCTGGGCATGCGGGTTGAACAAAAAATAAATTTATTAATTGATTGATAAATATTTTATTGCAAGATAAAAGATGTCATATGTCTTAAAAGTTCTTACACTGTAATAGAATGTTGCAATATATTCTGTCCTATTGGGCGTGCAATGTTTTAAAATTAACAATAAACAATTAATATTATAAAATTATAAAGAAATAATACCCAATATGAACAGAAAAATAAAAATTCACACTTTCGGTTACGTGATTGAAGTTTTCATACGGAACCTTAACTTTTTTTGATTTTGATTTTCATAATATACATGTTCATTAAGAATAATGTAAGATTGTAATTGTGAAATTATTGTTTAAATCGGTCCAGTAGTTTCGGAGCCTAATGAATACAAACAAACAAACAATAGTCGTAGTCACAAACTAACATAAACAATATTATTAACCATCAAAGAAAGCATGCGTATTTGATAAAATAAGAATAATAAACTAAGTTACAAAAAACCTAATCAAAATATAAACTACACTGCGGTATTATCGCCCGAGAGCGATCTCTACTACAACCGTGGTAATACATTGTGCTAACATTTCTTTGGTTATAAATAACCACCTTGACAAAAACAATCTTGGATCCTAGAACCGAGTAAAGAAACCCTTTGCGTCTGAACTGATATGTGTCTTATAACGGCAGGAGTTGAAACAGCAACACGAGAGGACTTTAGAAAGACGAACGTTGAGAATCGACCCCAAATGCTTACACTGGACTCCTAAAGACTGGTCCAAACGCTCTAAATGGTATGTAATGTAACTTCTACACGCTTACATTGTTAATAATCTTATCGTTTATATCAAATTATGCTATAATGGTGATTACATGTTCGCAAAATGATTTCCATTCATGCTACAATGATTTAAATGTTTGAAAAGTTACTATATATTTTCTAAATTGAGATTGCAGGAAAATATTTATAGTTTTGCATATGAAATAATGTTACTAAAGACAAATTCTACTAAACAGAAGAGAATACTAAAGATAAATATATGAAAGAAATGTTACTAAAGATAAATTCAATAGGTATATTAGATTACCTTGAATGCGAGGGCTAACGCACTATAATAAATAACATAAAAAAATTGGTATATTATTAGGTTTTTATAATGTACTTTAATACGTTGAGATAAGATCTTTAATGATACTATAAAAAGTTTTCTTTGTTGCCAGCGTTTGAAGTGTCAAAGGAGATGCGACCTTACGGCTTCCGAAAAGTACGCAGCTTTACCATTTTGTATCTAACATCATTCATTATTTCATCACTAACATAGCTTATCTCTGAATATTCATTTATTCCATTGGGCATACTCATGATCAAAGTTTTGCTGCTATTATGGTATTTCACATCACTATTTGAAGCGAACTCGAACATACGTCGTGATCAGTCGAACATTTTACTCGCAATACTTTGTCCCGTCAAACGAAGTCTAAACCCACCTTGGGTGTAGACTTCGTTTGACGGGACGTTTACATCAACGGTCTAAAAATATTTCATAGACTATTTGTAAACTTATACAGGACTAGCGGCCCGCCCCGGCTTCGCACGGGTATTATACAAAAAATTCAGAAATTATACCCACTAAAACGATGGGTTTCACAGTTTTCATACGGATCTTTACTTTTTTTAACAGCATTGGGGTTTTTGACATTGACTCGACATTTCAAAACTGACACTGGTCGTAGAGAAAAAGCAAGCACCGTGCGCTATACAACCTCTTTTTCTATTCTGACGCACCATAATAGAAAAAGAGGTTGAATATACAGCCCACGGTTCAATTATTGAATTTTTCATGCGGATCCCTAACTTTTTTGAAAATATTATATAGCCTATGTTCATCACGGAAAATTAAGGATTCCAATGGTGAAAGAATTTTTTAACTCGGTCCAGTAGTTTCGGAGCCTATTCAATTCAAACAAACAAACAATCAAATCTTTCCTCTTTATAATATTAGTATAGATAACAAAATAATGCTCTATGACTGTTTACATATATTAAATTAATTTGATAGAGTGGGGATAGAATAAGCATTACGACCCGGCTGATACGACATTTTTCACAGATTCGACGAATACGAAAATACAAACATTTTCGTATTCGTCGAATCTGTGAAAAATGGGTAAATATAGGTGAAGAGTTGTAATCATCAAATAGCGATGTGAAGTGCCAGCATTATTTGGGAACCGGTGTCTGTTTTTCTTTTCGTGTATTTCTTATTTATTACGAGAGAGGACAGCACCTGTCATATTTAAGGCGATGAATGAATTTCCCATACCATAGAAATTCATCCGTCGCTGGAACCTTAATCTGCCACAATTAGACTCGTTGGCGCTCACACTTCCATCAACGCTGCCGCACAACAAACATGAGTATAACGGCTTTAAATCTATTTAAATACACTAAATAAAGTAGAAGAACGCGCGCACTAGCTTGAAGCTTGCGTTAACAAGTATGCCACTCCATTATCAATGTTGGCGGGTTAACTACGAGCCTAGTTTGCGTTGGAAGAACACCAACGTTGACATTCACAGTGAATTCGTGAAACCACGAAAGTTTTTGAAGTATGCCACTGTAAGTCTAAATATAACGAGTTAAAGCGTATATTTGAATGCTCGTTTTTGTGTCGTGCATTAGTGAAGTTGGACGTGTGAGCGACCACCTAAAGACCACGGCCGCATTGCAAGGTAGACGGCTAGGTTGGCAGAACGTTTAAATTGAATATGAATTCGATTGCAAGGCGCGTAGCTAAGTATTATATAATAAAACCCAACCACATCATGCATTATACAAAAAAAAAATATTTCGAACTCTAAGCTTGGCTATCGTCGAAGCTACACACTAAAATACCATCGACAACCGATCTTGCAATGCCGCCGCGTTTTTATGAAAGATGTGTACAAATGGCCAATAGCATGAGGCCAACGTCACGTTATCACGTCATCAATCCAAAATGCTATTGGTTACTTTTAAATACTCTTCGCTTTGATGGAATCGGTTGGTGAACTGGTCTCTCTCTTTCCTTATACTTTTATAATGTTTAATTTTCTCTCATTTATGTGCACATATTTAGTACTATTCTAAATATTCATATAGGTCCAATTTTACCGTTTGCTATCAACAAAAGTAAATTCAGCTTGATCGAGTTTGAATTCGTAATATTTATTGTGTGACATGCAAGCTCAGAACTCTATTTAGCACTTGAATCGGATCAAAAAACTAAAGTAAAGACCAAGACCATTTAATTTATAAGGGTGACATAATTATTTAAAACCCTGTATTCATACAGGGTTTTAAATAATATTTTTATTATTTTTAAATAATCAAAATATTTAAAAAAAAAGACCACAAAATAATTTTAGTCTTGTGGTAACTATCAACAACATATTTTATTTTCCAACTCTATGCAAGTGAAATGCGCTGAACTCGATCAAAGCGCTAAACTGAGTATAATATCTTGTAACGGTTAAATCGGACCTAAGATACGGACCAACTATTGCACTTACAGTAAATACTAACAGAATTTTATTATGTCTGATTTTTTCGATTTATTTAGGCTGGCTAGTCTAGTGCAATCTGCGCTATCTAAACAGAGATTAGTATAATTCTCTGTTCCGAGCTTAAATATATCGAAAGAACCATACTTATGTTGTAATGAAATGTATCCCACTTCTTATTAAAACAGTAAAATAATCTGTTGTTATTGTTACTATTTTGTACTAATATTTATATATTTTTTTAGGTAAAATGAACAAGGCCCTGGTACATTCGAAGGTGCCTTTATTTGCAGAGGGACCCCCAGAAGTCATTAAGTATACTTATTTACTTTTATGTGTTCACTGTTCAGCACTTTTGATCAGTTTGGTCGACTCATATTTAGTGAAGTAATCTTCAATAAAAGGCTTTACTTCCAAAAAGTAAGTTTTTTTCTGATTTTTTTTTTTAGTTTTAGTCACTATTCCTTGATAAGTTTCGTCTAAAGTAGGTAATTAATTTTCTTTCCTTGATTAATGTGTCGCGCCGTTTTAGCAATGATAATTATATTGGCCTACCTAGGTTCAATATATTATCATTGCTTAAACCATTCGCAAAAATTTAATATATTTTTTTGAGGAAAGATAAGGCGATCTAAATGGTTCTTATCTACACTGTTTACCTCAAAAGTTATTTTTTGAAAAATCCATTGACTTGAAATGGATTTATCCGTAATAGGATTGCAAGGTCAGAAATTGAAACATAATAATGCAATATAATGATTTATTCTTCGATATAAAAGCGCAATAATTTTGCTTTGATTGTCAAAATATTTATATTCAAGCAGGTACAAGTGATGTTTACAACACTTAGAACTTAATTCGTAAACCTACTGTTTAGTAAGTATTATTCATTGTATTAAAAAGTACGAGAAATTGTAATATTTAATAAAAATTTATCACTTTGTGACCTGAATAAATTTATGTGGAATTTATATAATAAAAAAAAACCTACATGATATAGAATTATAAAATATCCATTATCAAAGCATTAGTAAAAATATCTATTGTAGCAAGAACTTACATTACCTAAAATATAACAGTTATAATGTCTGCGGTAAATCTACGATAAATTACAAAGTTACATCTTATAATAACAACAACGATTGTTAAACAAAAGTAATACTAATTTTACAACTAAACTGCGATAATATCGCGTTCCAGCATTAATTATAAATTATAACATATTGATCAAAATACACAGATAGTTAAGCTTTACATTTTATGCCCAATTCAGCTCCCAAACACCCGTAGCTCAACCCCGAAATGTTTGATCAACTATCTGTAGGATTCGAACAACTTGTAGCTAAGCCTGCAACAATCGAAGCTATACCTTCTTAAGATAATCTTATACACAAGATTACTAGACGGTACAATCACTACTAAGCAACATTGAAAAGAAAATACAATGAATTTTAATGCTACATATTCAATGACTCTGTTTTTAGTAAATTAACGTTTATATACTGGTCTTGATTATTTAATTCTGTTAATTACTGTAATTTTCAGTAAATTTCAGTATAATGACATTAGGTTATATATTTTTCAAAATAAATAATTAATGCCGGACCATTCGCACAGAATCATCTAGCGACAAGCTAAGCAGACCTTGTGTATGTGTAATGGCTACTCCATACTTAATCAATTATGTGAACAGGTCGCACAGAATCCAAATAAATGGCTCTGGATAATAAACGGGCTTTTAGATTTTATCAAATAACGGATTCTAAAATGATGTGTGAATCGACATTAAATTACATTGTACTTTCAAGTCAATCTACAATCTAAGAGACTCATTCTTGTCATTCAAGACATAATTTTACGTCAATTGTGCTCTGCAATAAATAAGTCCTATTATACCAACAATATAAAAATAAATGCTCACGCGACTGACTGCACAATACAGCATAAGACTAGGATCACTGGTATGCAGAAGGCACGACATTTTAAACTGACAGACAAACAATACATATTTATATCATTATTCTCTTTATGACTGCAAATATCTATGTATATATCTATATATGTGGCGATTAAATAATAAAGAAATATATCTCAAACGATTATATAAATACTATTATAAAGTTTTCATATAATAAAACATTAGATATTATTTTTTATATCGCCCTTGACCCTATTTATATTATGCGCCACATATTACATGTTTAAATGGATATTGAACATAAAAACATATTTTTTGCCATGTAACAGTACAACTCCAGTTGTTACACAACCAAATATTATGCTTTCTTGTTTATGTACTTATTTACTCGAAGTTCAGCTCTTTATGAAAGGTTGCTGCACCTACGTATATAATATAATAGTTATATTATATAAAAATCTAATACGATTATAAAAATACTTATAATGACAATTTTACAATACAGAGGCACTTGAATTGGTGTTTTAAGCTGCTATTATTAACGGTAACGTTATTGCTTTTAACACGAACAATTGGTTAAAAATAACTTAGAGCAACATTATACTTGAAAGTAAAATCCAACATATATGGTTAAATTTCTTGAATTTGACGATATTAATATGCCTTACATAATATTATATCACGACTTAATCTGAGTTTAAGCATCTTATATCTATCTTAATGAATATTTAACATTTATATCTGTGGAATATATCTCTTTATAATCTGTTAATATATTTTTGTAATAAAATATAATTTTGGAATAAAACAGGAGGTATTCGTTAGGTAATTAATTGTACTGAAAGATATATTTTTTATTATGTGATGTAAACAGGTGTTTAAGTAAATTATAATTTTATTTTAACACGACTACTCTGGACTAGTGGCTAATCTAAACAATAATTATCAAAAAAATGTTAAATGTTGCACGACCAAAATAATCAGATCTCATTTATCTTAAATTAAACATTTTTAACAAATCAAAGCAAAATTAAAGAACTTAAAATTAAAACGAATGTGGTAATTGTTAGATAACTAATTAAAATAAAATGTGAAATACCTACCTATAAAAACTGTTACACAGTTTGATGTTACTCTGTAAACAAATAATATGGTGACTCAAATTATTACTTCACAACACATTAAAAAGATCTATTTGTTTAAATCTTTTAATTCATAAGTTTAAAAATATTTTTTGATAAAACGTAAAATTTTATACACTTGGTCTATTAGGCACCATACTACGAGTAACTTACGTGTTATTCTACACAGTAGACATACGATTTCGTTTCGAAATAAATTCCCCGCCCTTGATCGATTCTGCACCTCTCTCGTTGTGTTTTATCTGATTTATTTCTGAAAAACTTCCATATCTTAGACGTACACTTTTAATTAAAAATTTTACTGTAACTTGATTATAACGCTGATTTTATTATTCATATTGAATTATTTACTATTAATGAACAAAATTTTATGATGAACACCACGTTTTATAAATAACGGTGATACTATTTCGAATTTATAATATTTTTACTTTCTAAAACACGTATACATTGTCGAAAAAAACTTTTGGACCCGACAAAAACTTTTGCAACGATAGCTAAACTAGGCAACCATCATTGATTCCGTTGTTGTGCTTAGACTGGCCATCCGGGATCGTCCCTTGGTAGTTATGACACTGCTGGTTCAGGACCATGTTGTAATTCACTTCTGGGTCGTAATATTCTTGCTCTGCCTCGATCGGGACGAGGAGATTGGTGGATTTTGGAAGATATCCGTCTGTGCTGACATAATTACCGTCAGAAGTCACGGGCAGGCTGAGTACGCTGTCGGGACGGTTGTAATCGTTCTCAATGAGTTGGGGTGCGACGTAGACAGCGTCAAATGACGACATGGTATCCACGGAAGAATCACCATTCAGGGGAGTGACGCAGGTGTAGCTCGATGCTAGAATGTTTGCTGACTCTGGTCTGATGTACGGAGAGTGAGCATCGTAGCTGTTAGGGAATGCTGTCGGTGATTGATCGAATGATCTGATCATGTTGTATTGTGTCGGCGATCCTCTATTGTTGGAGTTGTTCTTGACACAGGAAGCTGAGTGGACTGATAGCATGTCTATCAGCTGTCGCTTCTGAACTTCAAGGTCCTGCAAAAGAAAAGCTATTCAAACACAATATCAAAGTTAAAATCCCGTCAGGTGAACTCGTCTAGGAAAGGTGTCAGTCTATCTTATCGGTCGTAGCCGACGCTACAATTAAGACTAACGATAATGAGTGGTTCGTTGCAATCGTTATCTTCCACGCCTTGTCAAAACTGATAGCGGAATTACTTTTGTAAAATGTTTGAGAAAGTCAGACTGAGATGACGCTGTCTTATGGGTGACTTATACTGAGAGTTGTTTGTCTAATGACTTGGACTATTAGTCTAAGGACTTGATTTTACTGGAACGTACTGACGGTCCTATTGTGTTCGTATCAGGCCGTGATTATTCCGAATTGGTGCAATAACTGTGCAACTATTCTTTCGCTTATAATATTCACCTTGAGTTGTGCCTTCAAGTCGATGTTCTGTGTCTCCAGAACCTCGCTCTCTGTGACCAAGTTAACAGTTCTCTCCCGTTTCTTCATCCTGCATTTTGTGGCTGCTATTTTGTTCCGTTCCCTTCTTCGTCGTCTGCGTTCTTCGTCCTCTGGTGTCAACTATAAAAAACAAATATGTTATGATCAGTTGACAAAGAATTAATAGTAAGCCTACCTAAATCCTAAGTGAATGTGTCTAAACCTTAGGACTTAGAGGCCTGCTCCAGTTCCTATCGTGTTCATTCAAGGATTAGCTTGTCATCATTTACATTTTAAATATTGTTTTTACCTACTTAAGGTTTACATTTTTTCATTTTAGTATTTTCTTTCTATTCCACACTCTTCTAATAACTTTTCCAAGTTACTAAGTTTATTATTCTCCTCTAAACCCATTCAAAACCTATTAATATTTTAAGTGCTAGCTCCCAAGTCAACTAGGCATATAGCCTCGAGTCTACACGTCTGGTCCGTGATTTCTCATTGCTACATCGCCTTTTGATTCAGGAAGTGAAGTCACGACAGCGCACTTGCAATGCCGTCTTCGTAAGCTCATAAAATCATCAATGAAACCGTGCAATTATAATGCATACGCACACCTCTATAAAATCCACTTCTGATACTATTCGCAATCTGCCGTGCCATCTCTACATGTTTCCTTGAACACTTGGGCTTGGGTGGCATGTAGGACGGAATCTATCTATTGACATTGATTTTCATGATAATCATATTAATACCTACGCACGAACGCAAAGTATCACAGTTTATATTTTATTTTTTTGAATTCAATTCGCTTCATGTCCATGTCCTTTGTCTTATTATAGAGATGGGTGCACATGTGTATAATCAAATTAAAAATTAAACACGTGTTTAAAAACCGTAGACACAAAACAATGTAATCTATTGAATATAACATATGCGCTCAATAATTACAAGCGATTCTATTATGGGAATACGTGACTATTCTCAGGCTAAAGTACCTAACCACAGAATATCAATTTAGTGTGAATACTGCGGTCACAAATCAGTGTGCCAAGAGCAAAGCTAACAGGAAAACGAAAAGGCTCTCAATCAGAGATGACCCTAATGAATCTACTACTATTATCTTGTGGTTATAAGAAAAGGTCTAAGTCTAAATACGGTTTACAAAACTGACATGTGACATGGTGTGAATTTGTGATTCACAACCGACAATTCGTCGAAACCAAAGTAGGTATCTTTTTAAATTCTAAGTCGTAAGACTGAACTTGTTTTATGACTTCAGTTTCAGATACAGTGTCGTTGCGCAGTGACCTAATCTTTCCCATTGTTCGATTCAGTGTTTATGATTTCTCTCTGTATTCAATGGAAGTTAGTTTCGTCTATCTTTGATCTAAAGCCATCTGTGGTTTATTTACATGCGTGTATACTGATACCATCTTTAATATTGCAATGTGGTATAAGCTGATGACAGAGATGAGCTTTACTTTGTGCTCGTCATCCGTTATACCTACTGAAGCTACAACAGTTGATTCTATATCATCTAAGAGTTCATTAACTTTAAAGTGGCTGTTCTGAGAATTGGTCGCTTAGAAAGTGGCCATACAAAGAATTGGCCCATCATGGGAAGTGACCGTTCAAGACTTTATGGCCGTAGCTGAACGTATCCTCAATTTACACAGTATATTTGATTTGGCTTACTGGATCCAAGTGTGGTTCGATGGATCATACATTCCTTTACGAAGTGCCATATTGAAATACTAATTTAAAAGTGCCTTACCCCATCTGACTTTGTATGAGTGGTATGACTGCTGTCATAATCATCATCGCTGTCTTCTCTCTTCATCCTCTTCACTCCGATGTCTGTGTCACTCCCAGACATCTTCCGTTTCGACTCGATGGAGAGCTTCAGGCCGGCTTTGATAAGTTCCGAACACGTCTGAAAGAAAAGAATTGGTTACTTGCAAAATATATTAAATAATAGTCTGCTAACTTAGAATTGATATTTCTTACTCTGTCTTCATACAAGTTAGAGTGAAAAATAACACTTTTTAGCAACCGTTTTACTAGCTACCTACTTAAATTTTATTTATAAATTCGATTCAATTTAACTAACGGACGTATAAAATAGTTATGTTCCAACTTTCCAAGACGTCAAACATTATTTTAAAAACTAAATAACGTTAAAATTAGGGACACAATAATAATTATAAAAAGGGTATCCACTCTAATGCTTAGTCAATAGTCAATTTAATAATTAATAGTCAATAATAGCTTAATATCAAAAAGTACAATTAAAATACATGAGCATAGAATGGTATAAATAAATAGTAGGGACTGTTTGTTTAGTTATTTTTACAGGTTTTGATGGTACAATAAAGAACTTAACCACTTTCATTTGGTCCGGTATTATCTAAAATGGTTCTTCTTGTGCTACATTGTGTAGGGTTGTCATGTCATTTCAGGGCTTATAGCCATCGCTTATCACACACTCATTCAGTTACATCGACGTAAGACGTATTCATCGTTTTAGGTTTGTTTATGGCAATCAATGCTGGTGCCAACAGACCTGCCTATCGTTCAATGTCAGGATTGCAAGTAGGTACCATTTCCATTCACAGTTGTTCATTGATAGCAATTGCATTGAGATTGAATCTGCCTAATGATCGTGTGGGCTGGGGCCGATACGGATGTTTACAATATCTATATTTTCTTAGTCGTGCGTTAATTTTTTATACCTTGCAGTGATTCAGCCTCCTCACCTTGATAAGACTTACCAAGGTCGTGGCGTTGTGGAGTCTTATGTACGAATGCGTGCGTTGCATTCACATAAAAACAAACTCATCATTGATAATTGAATTGATATCAATGAAGTTTGTTTTTCTCACTATTTTATACGTCCGTCCATTGTCTAGTCCTAGTTTACATTTGCTGTGCCGACATGCTAGAGGGACAAAAACTGTTCGCTGTATTCAATACGTAGTTCCATAAAATAATAATTTGAATACGAGGTCAAAGGAAATTTTACTGTACATCTGCGTTTACATAATTATTCTCGTCGCGTCAAACAAAATGGATTCCCTTTTAGTTGGGATATTATTTTACCTAAAGGTATTGACATGAATTGGGTACAAGGCCAAACGTTATTTTCTTGCGTTACGAGTATTTTATTATTAATGTAACTGATTATAATCTTACATTATTCAATTAAGCTTATCCATTTTCCCTATACCTACCATGTTTTTAGATGCAGTTAGTTAATTGGGCTCCCCTTACTAGCTTTCCTTTACCTATTTCTTTACCTATAGTAATAATAATAAGTAATTAAAACGTTTTATTTTTCCCTCAATCAAGGTATTAACAACTCTCTTAAGGTCTATAGGATATTTATCTAGAGGCGTAGGTACCTATTATCAAACATTCGACTCGCCAAAGATGTTCTACCATCGTCGCTCAATAAGATACTGTCTTTCATTCTAAATCTTCATAGCACAAAAATCTTGTATTTCTTTTGCCTATCTTCACACCTATTACTGGACGGATCGGCATGAAATTTTGCAAAGATGTAGTTCGAGACCTGGATTAACATAATATAGTTTTGATCCTGCAAAAACGCGCGCGAATCCACGGCCAGAAGCTTGTCTTTCCATGTGTATCCCAGAGTTATACGTTTCCAATCTTACCTTGAAATAAATGTACCTACATGAAATAAAAAAGGCTCCCTTATTTTCAAGTGCCTAAGATATTTAATTTACCGAAAAGTCTACTGAAGTATAATTTTTCGCCGCTGAAAAGCCTCTATAAGCTTTCTTTTTATGTTTTCCATTTTACTTTTTTACTTGATTTGATTTCAATAATCTTTTGTAAATCCTGGTGCTGATTTGGTTCTGTTATTTAATTTTAATTTACCTTTATAAAAACTCTTTACCTTCTACAAGATAATCTTAGAAAATTTTATCGGAGAGTTACGATAATCCTTAATTTTTGCGTGTCTTACCTTCTGTATGCTGGGCGGGTTGCTAGAGGCTGGTGAGGTTGCTGAAGAGCCGTTGGAAATCGAGGAGTTGGAGTCATTTCCGCTTCCGGGCTGAAAGGATACGGAAATAGTTAGAACCGGACACCACCGCGACTAATGGCGCTGTTTCCACCTGGCTGCCTTTGTTATATGGGTCATGGGAAAATGCACCTATATCCCATGGAACTTGGTTGAAATTCAAACTAGATTGGATGAAGATTTGAGTAAGTATTTTATAACTTATGAACTTGTAGAAACTAAGTTGGTTCTTGCCTTACATCTATATTACATCTAAGCTTAAAAGTAAATCAAACGAAGTAGTCTCTTTTAATACTTATGATCTTATTAGCCCTTGATGAAATGCATAAATTTTGTCTTTGGAGTTCTTCAAATTAAAGCGTCCTTACCATTTCGTTAGATAATCACAACTTCTATTGGTATATCTAATTTGATTATCGAAAATCAATTTACACACACAACTGCGGTCCTACTCAATACCATCTGGTTTATTTAGTCCATCAGATGTGACCTGAGCCACACCCTTTGATTCTGTGAGGAAATTAACATTTCATATCAGATAATTAAGCATTGTTTTGTCACGCTCTGAATTCCCCGTCATTCATATTCCGGGGCAATTAAACTCATTCACATTACCGCCGGTAGATATAAAGATAATCACTACTACAAATAAATTGTCCTATAGTGTACATAGTGTAGATTAGACGTGTGCGCCGCGCCGACCCGCCGCCGCCGCCGGCAAATTTTTCACGCCGCCGCCGCCGATCAGCCAATCGGCGTGAATTCGGCGTGACACGTTACCTTTTAGACGCTTTGAAAACCCCGCCATTTTATTGATTATTATTACCAGGGATCGGAATAGGTAAAGTTTATAAGTACCAAATGACGTCATATACGCTAGTACGATAGCTTAGGTTTAGGTAGAAGTACTCCTATTTCCGCATATGGACTCTCGAGTTTTGGTCCATTATGCGTGGTGTGAGTGCTAGCAGAGCCAGCCTAACTTCATCTTCAACCGCAGAATCTTCCTGGGATCTTCACAGGCTTCGCGGAGTGACCTCGGCAAGTTGAGCATTTCTGTTCGTGTTGCTGCTACTCCCTCGCATTCCTGGACAACGTAGGCAGCTGATTCGTCGCCACTCAGGCATCTTCTGGAGAGAGGACTGTCTGTCGCTCCGATGGTGAATAGGTGTTTGTTCAGTAAGCAATTCCCTGTTAGTGTTCCTACCAGAATACGCAGGTTGATTTAGGTTCAATAAACGTATAGTTAGATTCTTTGATATTGATGTCAGCGCCTCTCTAGTTTGACTTGCGTGGGCGTGTCCATCGTTCATTATGCATCATTCTAGTTTTGAGCCTAATCCATGTTTGGAGTAATGAAAATGCAGTGGATCTTCTGTGGTAGTGTCCGATCCTCGCCGTGCCAGTTCATCAGCGGCGTAATTTCCTAGCGATCCGCTATGTCCTTTTATCCATTGAAGGGTAATCTTGTTGTTTGTTTATTTCGTAAACCAGATGGCATTCGTACACTAACTTGGAGTTGCAGCTACTCCCTGTAATGTACGAGTACAATGAAAGACGGGCTATCGTAAACTGAGCTTTATTTGTGCAACCTTCACGTTACAAGCAGGGGAGTGTAGCTACATTCATTGTGATAGGCAAATACCACACTCCCCTCCAAGGCTTTGAGTATGGCAGCACTATCGGAGAGAATGCGAACACATTGGTCATATTCCTCTCTTTTGTACAGCTGTGGCCGCCTGAGTTATTGCTACACATTCGCATTGAAATATAGAGCTGTGCCTTCCTAGTGTTACTGATATGTTAATGTTTAGGTCCAATGAGTGGACCCCGGCGCCTGTGCCTGTGTCCGTTTTAGAGCCATCTGTATAGATCTGACTGACTTTGTGTACCAGATTCATCTTTCTGATGCTCGTATAGTTGTATTTGGTAGTGCTTGTTTAGCATTGGTTTGCTGGGTATTCTATCACATGGGGCAGCTATGAGGGGTTAATAATTTATAGCCCTGTCCATGATCTGGGCGTGTGGACTGCTTGTGATTGCCCAGAGACCTATGTTTTGTAGTGTTAGGGCTGACATTGTAGCCTCTTGTTGTATGTAAAGATCTAATGGTGCGAGGTCTAGAATGATATCTAGGGCAGCGCCGGGAATGGTTCTCATGCAGCCTGTTATGGCTGAGCAGGCCATTCTTTGGAACCGCTGTAGTCTCGTTATCACGGCGCTTAACTCCGTTCTTGTCCACCAGACTATCGCTCCGTAGGTTAATGTTGGTCTAATTATAGCAGTGTAGAGCCACATGGTTATTTTTGGTGAGATCCCCGAGGTTTTGCCAAGCATTCTGCTAATGCAGCAGAATGCTGGTAGAGGGTTGACGTCGCACGTTGAAGTTTGTTGTCAAGATGTTTGTTCCACAGCAGTTGGCTATCTAGTATGACTCCTAGGTACTTGACTTCTGTTTTGAGCTTGATCTCTGTGTTGAATAATTTAGGGAGTTTAATGTTTCCCAGATGTCGCTTGTTTGTGAACATTATTAGTTCCGTTTTGGTTGGATTAACTGAGAGTTCATGGTCGGTACACCATGCTTAGATGGTTTTGAAGGCAAGTTTCATCAGTTCGCGTAGTGTGTTTTCGAAACAGCCGATCGCCAAGATCGCGAGTTCATCCGCATATCCTACTGTGATGTTTTCGAAACAGCCTGTCGCCAAGATCACACGGTCATTCGCATATCCTATTGTGACCAGTCCGCGTCCGTTGAGGTCGTGGATTAGCTCTTCAACAACTATGTTTCATAAAAGGGGCGGTAAGACGCCGCCTTGGGGGCAACCCCTGACAACTATACCTCTGGTGGTTTTATTGATTGTCACTTGTATCGAACTCTGTTTTTGAGCATGTTGTTTATCCACTGAGCCAAAGTTGGCGCGACACCATATATCTGGTGAGGGCTCTATGTATGTACCTACCTACCTATCCAAAATATGTTCCTTATTTTACATAGGTACCTAATTAAAGTTTGGGGGCCTGAACCTACTGGAGGAACGCTAGATGTTTTAAACTACCTAATTTATGTTTAACATAAGAAAGCATAATAAATTATTAATTATAACAGTATGCAAGCATTTTTAAATTAATAATAACAGATTCTAAACAAATACTATCACGCCGATTTCACGCCGAAATAACGCCGCCGCCGCCGCCGATTTCAGACCGGCGGCGTCCGCCGCCGACTATTTCAACGTCGGCGCACATGTCTAGTGTAGATTTATATAGCTTCCGGCAACCAATTTTTTCAATTTGTATCAACATCAACATCATCAACATCACCAGCCTATAATAGTCCACTGCTGGACATAGGCCTCCCCTAATGAGCGCCATAGATGGCATCATTATTTGGGGGTTATTGCCCATAATCCCCACGCTGGGCATGCGGGTTGGGGTCAATTTGTATATTTGAACGTTTCTTTAGATAAATCCGCTCCGTTGTGTAGAACTACATATCAAATAGATGCGTATAGCGCGCCTCATACTATTTAGATATAGATAACGAGTATTGTGGTTAGTGATATGTCCGTAATATAACTATAAATATATCTATAGATAACTGGATATTATGTGGCGCCATCGAGTCTGCCTCTCGTTGTAAATATGGAGTCTGCATAAGGTGCATGACCTCATGCAAGCTGGCAACTGTTATCCAATGTTTATACAGGATGGATCACGTGATATTACGTGGCATGGAGCACTTGGCAGACGTTCAAGAGTAACACACTTTACATGCTAGCCGGCGTCGAGCTATGTGACCTAAGTTCTAACTAACCAGGCAGCAAGGATATGTGGACTGTGAAAGCGAATAGCAATGAGAACTGCAAATATCGCTGGTGGTAATTGACTTGCAGACTGTTTTACGCTATTTTTAGTGTTGAAATAATTTAGCGTTCTGCTGTTATTGCCTATCATCGCAACCTATCATTGTAGATAGCAAAAACCGTCATAATTTTCTTAATCGCGTGTTTTTCATTAGTTTATCTTAGCAATTATTACATAAAATGAATACCTTAAAACTGGAAGGCTTGTCGTAATTATACTGGTCCAACTGGTCGAGGGGATTTGTCATTGTTATGACATCGTTGACGATCTCCGGCGTCCGCAAGGTGGTTGTGCCTGCGTTCTCCGCGGCTAGAAGGTTGATCATCGCTGAGCTCAGGTTGACGTTCACACTCAGGTTGTACGTCCCTGTTTCCCCGTCGGTCCCGACGGATGCCGCCGCGGGCGACGGAGAAGTATCCTCACACTTTATCGTAGGCACGGCAGAGCTCATGCTCGTTGAATTCATTATATCCTTATAAGGAGCCAGTTTCGCTTCTTTTTGGTAACGGTTCAATAAAAATAGCACCTTATTCTAAGATCACTGTTACTAACACTAGTTACGACTAAATATCACTGCTTGTGGTAAACTGGTTACGAATGGCACTTAATGTCTTCTCGAGAAGCCTTCACGGGTAGTGTCCGTTCACTGTCTCTCACACCTGGAAAGAAGATAACATATGGTTAGGCAATAATTTACATACACTTGCAGTTTACGCATAATTTGCTCTACCTACGCACTAATGAAGTTTCTGAGAGCTCTTAAAATTTGATCGTTATTCATAACATAGATCATAAAGACAAATATCTTGGCTAGCTATGCGAACAATTCAACAGAAATCCAAAGATATCTCAGTGCGATTGTCCCAAAAATCTTGTAAGTAGGTAAACATCTGAAGGGCGCGCGGTTTCGCAATTGGCCAATTCGGCAGAGCCCGCTTTCGCAAGAGTACATGCGTCTGGTTTTTAATTAGAGCTATCTGAACGTTCTCGTTGCGACCTCGCGGCCAGGATGCTACTCCAATAAAACGCTTTTTACAGGCCCCAATTGAACGCGTGTCGTAAAATTTAAACTACGCGCTTTTTACGACGCATTTTTAACTCTTCCGTGTACCGTGTCGCCTCCATTGTTCGGGCACAGTCGTCGAGCCGCGTCGGGGGATTAGCAGATGCGAGGACATGCATAGATTAGATGAAGCCATTTGCTAAACGCACGATATCGGTGTAACGCGACGAGACAACGTTAGGTGTTTCCACACATTATGAGTGTCACATAATCAGGTCACGATCCGTCAACATTCAACAGGAGCTAAATCCGCTTTAGCAGTTCCATATATAGAATGCTGAGTCGAAAGCTGTTGCACGCCTTGACCCGGCGGATATCTGCGTATCTCATATCTGTCGCACGTAAACACAATAAAGCACCAAGTCGAACTAACCTACTTTAAGGTTTGTTCATTCCACTCGCGGTCTGTGAGGAAAACACGCCAAAGTCTGAATGATATCCAGATATGACCAGGCATTCCCAAGGTTAACGTGCTCTAGGAAAATAACATTCCTGTGAGATAGCGCTAACCGCATTATGCATTGCTGGCTAGCATTTGGTCGCGAAATAATGTGTTTAGATTAAGTAGTATGTACCTTTTCATACTTTATATGAAGACATAATGGGGTTTGTACAAAAGTATTTCGCTTCTTATAAACATAATATCATCATAATATGATTAACGAATTGTAGAGGAGGACGAGACTTTCGCCCAAAGCTTCTTTCTTTTTCACTTCTTTCACAAGTGTACAAAAAATTTAAGTGAAGAGAAATCAATAACAACTTATTTTTTTTTATAATAATTAACTGTATGAAATTTGACTTGTCTAAGTGCTTATTTTATATGCCTAAAGAAAGTTATTGAATCTGAATCTGACTCTTAGATGTCGGGAAAAATAATGCTGAATTTAGATGAACACTTCGGACACAAAAGAAAACCCACTTAGTCAAGTTGCAACAAGACGCAGTCCTAATCTCACAGTATATTGACACCAACAAACAGGGCTGACACAGCGTGGGTGCAAATAACTACCTTATATCGATATGCAAATCACATTAGGTAGGACGTCCTGCCCGAAAAGGGGAGAAGAAATAACGTTAATGTATCCGATGGCGTCGCGTGGGCTTTGAATTAGTTCTTGAAATACCTTTATGGCACTTGCAACGGTCTTTCTCCTCAGTTTCTAGCAATTTAATACTTTGTCTTTCTTAGCTTTCTCAACATAAGCAAAATTACGTTGTTTACTCGTTTGCTCAAATTAATTTGCTTAAATGCCATTGTGCGGCAATGTCGACTTGTGAATAGGGATGTCTTTGAATGTTTTTCTAAGCGCGGAACTTCTAGGATAACAATCATGCCATAATGATAATGGTTCAAAATACATAAATGATCAATTCTATTTTTCTCTACAGTGGTAAAAATGCTTATAACTACGTAGTAGACAATTTAAGTGAAACGCCATTCCAGTCTTCTTGAAAGGTTTTATCGACATTTCGCCCCACTTTCCTTCGTCTCGTGGAAATTGCGCACTTTGCTATGAGCACGTAGGCATTATCCAAAGGGGTCATGCTGTTTATGTTTTAAAAGGACATAAAAGTGCAGTAAAACCCGGTCTGTTATGTCCTTTTGTGTTTATGGTGTCGGGAAATGGGTGACCTAGTTTGGGGCGCACCCATTGCGTAGCAAGCCAACTTAATTGCATATTTATGGGATGGGATTGTATATCTACGTTTTTAAGAAATAAACATTTCTCAGAGCGATAAGTAGATAAATCGTACAATATTAAAGTACTTACTTATATATTTGTAAGTTTTTTAGATCCTGAAGTTTATTACGATTAGTAGGTAGATTGATTAGGTACTTACAACTTTTTATTGAACCACCAAAACTCAAAAATGTAGGTTACAAACAGACATAAAGAGCTATTTTCGCATTTATCATAATGATTTGTAGGTAATAGATATTTTATGTTATAGATTATTTATTAGTCCTCGGCTAGATTATGACAGGTAAACAACGAACTAAATGTTTTGTACAACAATGAACAGTAATATAAATCTCTGTACTGTACATGTTTAGACTCATTGTTATTCACATGGAGAGGACGTAATTTTTTACTGCCCATGTCTGGCATCAAAATTAACGAAACAATACAACAACCATTTTGTTTTGGAACGGAAACAACATATTTCAAACAGCTAAATCTAAACTGGAAAACCAAGCATACGCTATTATCAAGTGTTCTGTAGGTGTGCCTCAAGGTAACATAGTAGGTACAGATTTGTTTTTTCTCTTCATTTATCAACCTTAACGTTCCTAATAATCAAGACTACAATTCGCTGATTGATGACAATGATAGGTTGAAGTGTTCAGTAGGTGTGTTTCAAGGTTACAGATCCAGATTTATTCTTGCTCTTCATTTATGACCTTATAATTAAGTCTGAGACTCTAGTTATTGAAATCGTTGGTCCTCTTGATACAACTTTTGATACAATGTGTATAATCTTCTATGTAGATAATATGTGCTGATATAACCTAAATGGTGTCATATTTTATAAAAAAAAACAATAATGGCGACGTCGTAAGTATTTGGTGTCTAGTCTTTAAAATATACTAAAGTGAAACCCAGATAATCTTGCTGCGGAACCCTAATTTCATATCAGACAATGGAAACCAGAGGCTATTCCACAATCGAGGCGATTAATTCAATATTGTCATGCCAAGAGGGAACAGTTTCACCATTAATAACGCTGTCTGACTTGCCACGGAGCCTAGACACGATACACCATTGAATGATTCTAAGCTTTTGTTTAGTAATTACTGAAATTTTTTAATTAAAATTCTCACGTTTAAATTCTTAATTCAAATTCCTAAAACGGTTCTCCCTACAGATACCTACCAGTTTTGTAAGACCTCAGTAGGTAGGTAGTATTTTCGGACGCATCGCTTTTTTGGTTTAGAAGTTTAAAAAACTCTAGAATAAGGTCTTATTAGACTTTAATATTCCAATACAATTTCGTAGCATTTACAAAACCGGAATTTTAATTCATCTCTATTCTCTATATGAATTTTTATTATCAAATAACCAATTAGATAATTTGACTCGACTATTATGATTGCTCAGCGATTAAGGTCAGTGCCAATCAAATACGTTATTAGTTAATCGCTATCAGGAAGTTTGATTTTCTAAATCGATTCTAATGTTAATAGCTCTCTAACTTCAAAGTTGCTTTCTTCTAAAAAGGTCACAGAACTCTAAAAGTCAAAAGAAGGCTCGCTGATGATCTCAACCGCTTGTTCTTTTTTCAAATTCAAGCCCAAGAAAGCAAGTTTACAAATGGCGTGGCAACAGAGCAACAACATCAAAAGCGTGTGTCCTTGACACTCAGCAGCGGGCAAAAACTATCGCTTCATTTCGGCGGGTGGGTGTGTTCCGTCCGTCACGCACACATGCGTAAACACCAACACAGATGAACCTAACAAAATATGCTCCGGACCATAGAATAGACGCACAGAACATACACGTATTTCAGCCTCTATGAGTACAAACACGCCAGTTAATAGACATGCCAAAGGTCAACAATTTGGACTCCTAATTTTCTTTAACGTTTGAGACGCCTACGCTCGTTCTAAATTTAAACGTAGGCACGGTAAATTTATCCAATGTTGTTACTTGGGGAGATAATGCCTAGGTATTTTTAGCTTGGGTACATAATACATCAAGTATTTATTAAATATTATATTGCTATTATATAATTTGTAATAAATGCTTGATAGATGTGCCCATCATTTATGGTCGGTAGTTAACAGGCAAAAGTCAATCTTAACGTGTATTCTTTAAGTGGCGGAAATAATAAATTTATTATGAAGTTACCCACTTACTGACCTACATAAATTATTTATGACAGAAGTAATAATGCTTATAAATCTGTAACTAATAATAATAAAGCATTGATTTTTCCATTGCGTTTAATAGGGATATATATTTATTGCAATAATAATGATAATCATATCAAAATTCTTAGTTATTACCTACCTACTTTTAAAAGCAAGCAATGATGAACCTTGACTAGCATTATTGCATGCCATAACATAACTTGAAGATTCAATAAAATATGTTACCTACATGCTATTATTAATATATTCAATGCCCTCTGGTAGTTACTAATTATAATTATAGGTATACACCTACACTACGAATATTATTCCTCGATTATCTGAGATTTGAAAGATCGACGGCTATAAAAAGAATTGTGGAAACGAATTGTATCTTTTCTGCATCATATCTACCATTTAAGATTTTAAACGCACATTATATGCGACATCTCCTACACAAAATTGTGGAAAATTAATATGTTTCCGCATAATACGATTTCGCAAGTTTTCTACATTTGTCCATTCTGTCACTACGCCATCTATGCAATAAATAACACCGAAAGGGTATATAATAATATAGGTACAATTTACCTATACATATTTGTTGGGTATTTCTATACATTTATAAGTCTAATGGTTGTTTAATATGTATGTGTGTAAGGAACAGGGGAAGTGTCGGCGTTGGTTTTCGAATAGTGAGTTTGGCCATGCATTGTTTTAGAAGTAAGCGAGTGCAAAATATTATAGTGGGCAGGTTTTGCAATTCAAAATTGTATGAATTTATTTTTGTAGTCTACCTACTACTTGCTTATAAAAAGTGACATTGGATTTAATAGGAAGGTAAAATAAAATAGGATTTTTTTTATCTATTTCATTACCTAGGTACTTCAACCTACCGACGAAAATAGAAATTCTTGAAGTTTCATCAAGACCGAAATAAAAATTTAAGATTATTTTCACAACCCTTTTCAGGGATATACCGATAATAATTAAAAGTAAAAAAATAAAACAGAAAACCCACTGCAGTTAGGTTATCAAAAAAAGGCAGCGCTTTTTCCGTAGCTTACCACTAGCTGCCACGTGGTGTCCAAGTGAGATAAAGTTAGACTTAATGCTGGACAATCCACATACCATCACCTAGTCGCAAGCTAAGCATAGCTTGTATTGTGGGTAGATTTAACTGATATTTAATAATACCTATATTATAGACGCATACATTTTATAGATATTTTTTATTATACATAGAAACTAACCCAAACATCTGGAACAACTGCAGATCGTACAAACATTTGTCTCGAGGAAGAATCGAACACGCAACCTCCTGCGTCACTGCGCACCTCCGCCCACCGCGTCACAGAGGTCGTCACCTTCATAATTATTAAGACGTAGACTGGTGGCAATCAATAGTTTTTCATTTCATTCATTCATTCATTTCGTAGTAGAGTTATTTTAAAGTCATTTATAACGGGATATTTATTATGATTAGAAATTATTATAAGTAAAATAATAATTATTGAATTGAAATGACTTTAGTGGTAATAACCATGATAATTTCAAAAGTTTTAGAGTTATTTTATTATTATCTTTATTTTCCCGAGATATAACGAATCAGTTTTCCATCCAGATCGATTCATTTTCAGTTCTCGGAAAAACTGCAAGTATTGATCACCGTGCACTTTGTTGTGCGACCTCGGAAGGTTTACGACAACCATAAAACCTGGACACTCACAAAGCTTAGTTCATTACAATAAACTAGCTCGTACAGTCGGCTACAGAAATCAGTATAAGGAAATAACGAAAAGACGCTTCGCCCCTACCGGTTATCATCGGGTAGTCAGTGTTCATAGTGGTACCACGGCCATCATGACGCCTTGCAGCGTGTCTTGCACTGTGCAAAAATAAATTCATATAATTTTGAAGTTTATGTGCAAGTTGCACATAATCCACTTTAGGCTCACGGTCTGCGTAACTCTTGTGCGCTGACGTATCCGACATCAACGTGAACTCACGACAATTGAAGTTAACTACCAACCTAGAACATTTTTTTACTGCTGGACAAATGACACAGCATCATCTAGCCCCAAGCTAAGCAAAGCTTGTGCTATGGGTACTAGATGACTGATATACATAATCCTACCATATGTTATAAACGCGAAAGTTTGTAAGTATGTATGGATGTTTGTTACTCTTTCAAGCAAAAAACTTCTAAACGGGTTTACTGCAACTTGGTATACACATAGTATATAATGGAATAACATATGGGCCACGTTTTATCCCGAAATTCCCATGGGATCGGGAGTAACGCGAGTGAATCCGTGGGCACCCAGCTAGTAAAATATATTATATAGATGGATATGTTGCATTCATAATGAATTCGTGAAACTATATAAGTTGTTACAATAAAGTAGTTTTTGGTGGTAAAATGTAGATTACACTTTTGTAGTCGTCTGTACTCGAGAACTCGCTATTGTGTCTAGGTTTTACATCTAGTCTTCATGCCTAACTATAGTTAATCATCATTTGGTTCCTACTATCATTAAATACTGTACCTACCACATAAATAATTATTTATGTGGTAGGTACATAACTATTATAATAGTTAAGTACTTAACTTACATTTTAAATTAGTTTCACAGTCGTATGTATAAAGTAATTACTTTGATGGGTAGTTGTTTTTGTATTCTATGAGGAATATTCTCATCAATTCCCACAACGATCATACTAATATTATAAATGCGAAAGTTCGGATGTATGTTTGTTGCTTCTTCACGCAATAACTTCTGCACGTAAAGAGTTGTAATTCCATACGGAAAGTTCTTAGCCTGGAATAAAACATAGGCTTTTTTGTAGCCCATAAATTAGTTCCCATGGGATATAAATAAAAATAACCTTAAAACGTTTTCATAGAAACCTGTGCGAAGCCGCGGGCAAATACTGATAAACTAATTACTGATATAATTCTATAGGTACTATACTTAGATAATTATAAATATAGATATAATTCTAACTAAGATTTGACTGTTTGTTTGTAAGAATTGAATAATAGGCTCCGAAACTAGTGGACCGATTTGAAAAATTCTCCCTGATTATCCCTGATGAACAAAGGCTATATTTTCAAAAAAGTTGGGATCCGTGTGAAATTTAAATAATGTAAGCCAACGTAGCGCAAAGGCCGAAGGGACGGCTAGACACTTATTTAACATGGTATGAGGTATGCTTTCATCCCATTGGCTATAATCAAAAACATACGAATGAAAAATTAAAACAACTGTGGTATACCACTCGTCTGAAATTTAAACTATTTTGAATAGAACAATTCCCACTTAGAGAGTCAGGTGTGGAGCTCAAGAAAAACCGAATTGTCACGATCGTTTGTAAACTCATCTAAAATATTATAACACCAAGACACCCCAATACTTTAGAAATCTGAGCTTAAAAATGCACAATGTACTAACGGGACTCTCTTAAGGCTTTAGTAGGACGACCTGCGCAGGAGTCGTTACTTAGCCTACTTTACGAGACTTTAGTTCAAAAATGGCGGTTTGAGGACGTTTCTCGAACAATGTAAAATATCTACAGTTCAGTTATACCGCCGTAACTTAGGTTGGTATGGAAATAACAGTAAGGCTCGGGTTTCAAGATTTTGTTGTGCATATCAATAACTTGAAGTTCTGAACAATGTATTTGATTGTTGTAAAGGGAGTCAAAGAAATATGTAATTTTATACTCGGTTTCTTGATATGGTATAGTTTTGTTTTGTTTTGGGTGCAATATAACAAATTAGAAACCTACTCGTATAATTTGTAAGATATGCATAGGACACAACTTATGATAATATATTTGCCTTATCGATGAAGTCGTGTCGACTAGACCTACATAAAATTTACTCTATTATATTTTTTTACATATTTTGTAATACCATGGTTCCAAAGAATCTTGCGGCCTGATAGAAACGGGTTACCGCCTGCAATATCAGGGATATTACATGCGTTTTTGACCCTTTAAGTGTCTTAGAAGAAGAAAAGAAGTTAAGACCCCTTCGAAAAAACCCATATTGTAGTCCAGATGGAAAACCTCGGCAGATCATTCCACATCCTGACAGTTCGTGGGAGGAAGGTCCTCATGTACTACCTTTTAGTTCGGACTGTAAGGTCCGAACAAAAAGGCTTTGACGTATGGGGATGATATCCCTGTCGATGGCCAGCGGCGCGATGGTAGAAGGGAGGCGCTGGCACCAATTTGCGAACTGAATGATGACAATGTCGTTTTCAAGGTAGAATGCAGTCTTTTTCCATGCCGTAGGTCACGGATCAAGGATTAAAGAAGTCTCGGTGTACCTACTCGTTTGATGCCAACTTCACCACAAACTGGTTATATGGTCATAAAATAGGCATAAATAATATATAAAGTAGGTATAAGTATCTCTATAGGCATCTATATATCTTGCAATAGCAAGATATGAGGTCATCAGTAAAAATAAATCTTATGTTATCTAATTTCAATGTATATCCGGTATTGGAAGTTATCCAATTGATGACAGGTCTTTACATAATTAATCCAATTATATATCATTATTGAGTGGTTAATTCATCTTATTGAACTTATGGGCTTCAACCCTAATTAATTGGACGCTAAATTTCAAAAAATTGCTCCTGTAGTTGTATGCTTATGATAGAACAATAAATTATGACCTGAAAGGCGATAAAAATCCCACATAAACCATACATTTTATATGGGTATCATTTCAAAAGTCTCTGTTTCTACAAGATCATTAAATAATTAAGAAAAAGTTTCGCACGATTCCGAATGATGTGTGACCTTATTTAATTGAAATATATGGTTTTATTGAACATAATTCAAGTAAGCAAACGAAAAGGTACTTATTTCACCTTTTGCTTACATGAGTTCTGTCTCATCTCAATTACATGGGTGTGGTACCTGTTTATTCGTCCTTTTGAAAGAAGTATAAATAAATTCGCAGCAACGATTAAAAAAATAAATAAGATATGATTTTTTTCGGATCGATATTATTGGACGCTGTTCTGTAAATATTTTTTCAAGCTAATGATTAATAGTTTGTTTAAACGTGGAGAATGTTCGTTTGAGTCGAGTTTCATAATCGTTATTTAGATATGGAGCTTTTATATTATGTAGTTAAATGGTTGAAAAGGGGATTGAAGTTTTTTTGTTGTTGTAGCTCTATAACCGGTTCCCCGATTTGCTTAAAGCTTGCAGTTCATATTGAACACGTGTTTCAGGATTAATCAAAATTTCCTGAATATGTGGTCAAATGGGTTGTTAAAGTTTTTGATTGTATTTGGCTCTGTATTGAAATAACTATAACTTTTTAACGTAAGGGTGCTAATGACTTTTCAAATTTGTGATATATTAGAGTTAGAACACTGAATAAAATAAGTGTTACATGGTTTTCATAAAAGTCACTTTAATAAAGAAGCTTTTAGGAATATTTTTGTGAACTTTTATCGTATATAATTTAAAGCACATCGTATGACACGATTTGCTTCAAATTCATTATGAAAAAAAAATTACGGGAAACGATTATTTTTTATCACAAAGCCCTCATGATATTAAAATCGGATTTAAGGAATTTCCGACTTCGTGAGCTAATTTCGTGAAGATTTCTATTCTAAAGTCTTCGCAAATAAAAGAGACAAATGAGAGAACGAGCGGGTCAGCTAGTTTTAAATACATATTATACGTACCTACAATTAACCCACACTATTTAAATAAGGCCTGTAAAACAAACATTTTGTATGTTCTATAAATATTTTTCTAGGCTGCGTATTTTCAATTTATAATTTAGATGACTACCATTAAAACTATGCCTCATTCCGCATTATCACAGAAGCATAAGAACTTATCTCCTTAGGCAAAGGTACTCAAAACGTGACCTATCAACACAAGAGCCTGCTCTATTTGATATCATTCACGTAGAAGCACTAAAACTGTGACCTATATCTTAGCTATGTCCTAATCTATGCCGCCCACACAAACGTGCCTAGCTCGAATACCACTCCAGATAACCTACCTACTTCTAAAAATTCCTACGATAAAGTAAATTACCTATATTGTGGTACATAATGCATATACAAATAATAGTATTTATTATTGAAGTCAAGTTTTAAAAGGTTTTCTATACTAATATTATAAAGAGGAAATAATTTATTGTTTGTATTCAATACGCTCCGATCCGACACTACTGGATTGATTTGAAAAATCCTTTCACCATTAGAACCCCACATTATTAAAGTTCAATTAAATTTCAATTTTTACACAAACATACACTTTGCGTTACATTACTCACCGAACCCTAACTTTTTTAAACTCTTTGGTCTATGTTCATCAGGGACAATGTAGGATTCTAATGGTGAAATAGCTTTACAAATCGTTTCGGAGCTATACAATCCGAACAAACAAACAATCAATTCTTTCTCGGTTAGTATAGATTTGTATAGGTGTAATTTGAAACCAGATAAATAAGGAAATGATTGATTAGTTACTGATTTTAGTGCTACCCACTTGTTGACAGCATTATGGCCAGATCATTAGATTATTTTTCATCATTTTTGTTTGGGAAATAAAAGAACGATCATTCAGTATATTATCTACGTAGGTAGTTTGAAGTTTTAAGGCTAGGCTAGACTGTTATGTTAAAATCAAGCGCCATAAAGAGCGACCGCACCTATGAAAAAGAATCTCGTCCTAGTATAATTAAATTGTGAAAACGTGGATGGATATTAGTTTTGAGAAACTTTTATTTCTTTAAAAATTTACAATTCACATAATATACCTACTTAGAGATACTATGACGCATATGTATAATATTATTGTTTTATTACAATATCTTGACGTCAAATCAAAGGTACATTTTTCGGTTGAAAATTTAGTAAAAAGACGCAAGTCCCTAGTAAAAATGTTTCACCCTAAAGCCATTTACAACGGGATATTTACCATGAAATGAGTTTTGATTTTACCAAACGTTCGTAGCAAAAGACAAGAATGAGAGATCTCTGCCAATAACAACCAACTTGTATTGCAATGACTTCAGGTATTCCGTAATTATGGCGCTTACTATTGTACCGAAATATAAATATTGTAACGAAAACTCAGATCGTAAGTACCTGTCCTATAAAAAATTACATTTGTGTTAATAACCCAACTATCATAATTTCTTAAAGTTTGAATGTGTTTGCTGTGAAAACGAAAAATGCCTCAGGCAAAACCTATGTGACACTTAAATGCTAAACGAGCTATGGGCTATAAATTACCGTTCCAAAAGAACCGTTGAACAATGAACATTTGTTTTGGCTAAAACATAGAGGGTCTTGAGTTCCACAATTACCCTCTTAATCATTATGGTTTGGGACTTAAAACAGTTGACAATCAATGTGATTTCTCACTCTAACTTATTTTAATAGAAGAAGACAGATTGTGAAATAGTTGATAAGACTATAGAGAATAAGGGGGATAGCGTCGGCCTGTTCGAAACAAACAGTTGACAACATGACCCTGTGAAGACACTATAATTGCATATGTGATTAAGGCTTCCATGATCACGATATACGAAGGTTGTCTATGGTTTTATAAATCATTTATTATTTACCTCGGCTTTGAGTATCTATACTCAAAGTACCTCGGCATTTATGTGAGTTTAGCCTAGGCGATGTAGGCCGGCGATACACGTCCGATTCTTTGTCTGATTGCCGGATCTGAATCTCTATAGTTTTCGACGATCTGAAGTCGATTTGTGTGTTTACAAATGATACTGAAACACAATTTATTCGTAAATTACTAGCGGTCAGCCGGCTTTGCACGGGTATTTGACAGAAATTGAATTTTTCATGCAGATCCCTAACTTTTTGAAAATATTCTATGGTCAATGTTCAACAGGGAAAATTTAGGATTCTTATGGTAAAAGAATTTTTCAAATTGGTCCATATTTTCGGACTTTATATAATTCAAAGACACAAACAATCAAATTTTAGTTTTTTAGTAAACATGAAAGTTTCAGAATTTTAAGCTTTCACGCCATCCGGGCTCATTTTTAAACACCATTTCTAGGACCTCATTGATGCAAGCAATAACCATTTAAACAGATTTTTATGTGGTTCTCTAGAATTCCTTTGGTTTGGTACTACAAAATCGCTCAATAGCAAGGAATGAGAGCAATGATACCGTATTAACTACTATTATAAAATTCTCTATCGTATCCAGCATACTAGCCGAAATTGACCCTGAAAATAAACAGGTGGGGCCAAAGTGGCGCCTTGTCTGCCAGCTTTGTTATGTTGGTATTATTGATTTTAGAACAGTGTGCTAGTTGCATTGTTTGTTGCTGTCTTTATATTACTTACCTCTCTCTAGCTTGATGTTCATTAAGAAAATATACTAAGTTGTCTCTGTAATTAAATATGTTATTTAATAGAATCATGATATGGATCTCGGAGCACGTATGATGAGAGCATAGAGTTCTTCGGAAAAGTCGGTCCGCCATTTTCTACTCTACTCTACTCTACCCCTTAATCTCTGAAGCTTGCAGAACGATCCATCTTAAATATACGTACCTACTACAAGTATTTGTAGGTATTCATTAAATAGCTATCTCTAACCGATACCTATTGTACATATATGTTTGCAGTACTAACAAACATTCGAAAGCGAACCTCGGCGCGCGTTACTCATACTTCACTAATCTTTAGGTACACTTTGTCTCATCTCATCATAATGTCGTTCGACCTAATAAATAGGTATCTAAAAGGTGTACATAATTATATGTTAAACACATTGACGGCTATGCATAAATGAATAAGTTAAATATATTAGAGAGGGTGTGCTATCGGATGAACAATATAAGAAGCAAAGAAGGTTGTTTAGAAGGTTAAATTATATCCTAAGGAATCCCATACATTTTATAAATATTAGTATTAGTATCTTCAGTAAGATGGTACCACGCTTTCGATTCTAGTTTACTTTTTTCTTGTAGTGCAGAGCTAATATGTATTATTATTATTATTACATTTAAAACCTCATTAAAATAGTTTCTAATTTTTTTTACTTACTTTACCTAGGTAAGTATATAATTTAAGTATAGATAAAGCAGAAAACGATTGTAAATTATATTATACCTAATTATTTAAAAAAGCGAAGTATTGCCCATTTTTAAACGACCCTCAGTGTATTCATCGTTATTTAGTTGGTACAATTAAATAAAGTTTGAATTGAATAGGCTCCGAAACTACTGGACCAATTTGAAAAATTCTTTCACCATTAGAATCCAATATTTTGTGATGAACATAGGCTATATAATATTTTCAAAAAGTTATGAAAAATTCAATAATTGAACCGGGCGCTGTATATACAACCTCTTTTTCTATTATGGCGCGTCATAATAGAAAAAGAGGTTGAATATATGTATAGCGCAGCGCACGGTACTTGCTTTTTCTCTACGGCCAGTGTCAGATAAGGAGAGTCAGTGTCAAAAACCCCAATGCTGTTAAAAAAAGTAAGGGATCCGTATGAAAACTGTGAAACCCATCGTCTTAGTGTGTATAATTTCAGAATTTTTTGTTTAATACTTGTGCGAAGCTGGGGCGGACCGCTTGTAGTATATATAGGTATAGATATAGACGAACCTAACCTTTAACCATTAAAATAAAATAAAAAAACCTATATCACCTAACCTATAAAAATGATTAATTATTGGTCAGTTTTATCACAGTATACATATTTAAATTGTGGTTTAATCGTAGAAAATGTAATTTTGTCCAGTTGCAATATTTTTTTAATAAAACCAGACAATTTAGATACTTTTATGATTAAATAAACTACAAAATTATGCCAAATTAATTTTATAGCTTGATTTAAATATTTAGGAAGATAAAGGAAGTTCATTGACCACAGAAGCTAACAGAGAAATGTATCAAGGATTTTAAAAAAAATGGATTAAAAGAGCACGAAGTTCTTTTTTGTTTTGTTGTCTTTTATTTAAAAAAACTTCTATAAGCTATTTATATTTACTTTCTTGCTTACGCTGTTATAATAATAATAAATCATTTATTTTAGGCAACATTAGTCAATTACAAGAGGTAAATACATAAAAACTACGGCCTATACAAAATTATATGCCTGTTTTAACATACATAGTAATGCGATTTGTGTCCGCGAAAACTCCAGAATTCTTCCGTCGAAATATTCTCAGTTGGAATTGCGTATTCCACAAATAATTTAAAATCATTATAAAAATAAAGATTCTCTTTACGTACTTTGTAAATCGATGCATAGAGAATCTACTCGTATATTAAAGTTTAAAGTAGAGACCAGAGAGTAAGAAATTAAATTCCGTTTTTAATCAGAGTTTCTAAGCATTTCTTAGAGATACATTTATTTTCGAACAATCATAATAGTATTTACATAATTTTAGCCTTTAATTTTTTTCTTATAATACAGCACACAGCCTGTAAACTCAATGCCAAACATCAATGTTAAAATATAGGGTAAGGCCTCGGGTAAGAAAATACCCACTCTCTATACATGTGTTTATTTATGTCTGCAGCTAATGGAGTCTTTTACATAATAAAAGCGATGTGTACATAGTATTTTCAAACGGTTTTCTTGGCTCTTATAAAATATGTCTTAACTTTTTAGTTGGCTTATATTACTGTAGGTATATTTAACTGTATTTTTTTTTGACAATCCACACAGCATCATCTAATCCTAAGTTAAGCAGAGCTTGTGTGGGCACTAGATGACTGTATGCATAATACAATAGATAACATATATTCTAATTTTTTTATTATACATAGAAAAGACCAGAACACCCAGAACAAATATTTGCAGATCGTACAAACATTTGTCCCGAGGTGGGAATCGAACCCTCATGCGTCGCCGCAGAGATCGTCAAATTTGTATTATTATATTTACCTACTGTATTATTTATATTCTGTAAATGACTTACTGTAATTTACAATTATTGTGTAAAGTACTTACTGTAATTGACATATTCTGTAAAGTGTACCTAGGTAGGTACTAATTTTCATTGTGCCTTGTTTATGTAATATAATAACTGTACGACTCAGTATTCTTAGTACACGGTTAAAACATTGTTTGGTCTGAACCTCTTAGTAATAAACACAAAAGTTTCTCAACTAAATTGATTTTCGGGTTACGTTGTCTAGAATCAAAAGAGATAGCTTCTTGTCATATTAGTTTTACAGTCGAACCAGTCCACGTCTCTAACATGAATTCGTTAATGAAAATTGTAATCGCCGAGAGGTCGTGATAATCCATAAGCGCCTACGCGCCGTAGCACAATGTAGGTCATTCCGACCTATTTCTTGTTACGAGAATATGATTGATTTTCGAAATTTAAACTTAGAAACATATTTCATATTTTAGGATTGGACGTATCTACAATGTTGCAGCGAAAAAGTAGAAAGAACTCACATTATTTTTGTCATTTTAAATTATATAAATTTACATTTTAAATAAATAATTATAATTATTATGACTTTTATGTATGACTTTATGTATGACTTAACAGCGAAGCAATGCAGCCAGCATCTTGGTGACACTTCCTTTTGATATTGATATAGATCAGTTGAGTTACCTGTAGTTAGTTTGCAACAGTCTGCAGTTAGCTAAATTATTTCCATTGTAAATACCAGTTCTAATTTGGTTATTTGATTATAATTTTCTTTGCTTAGAAAGGTTTTACAATTATTATTCAGATATATATAGGTAGGTAATAAGGTATTTATTTAGCAGTTAATAATTACAGAGTTTATAATGTTCGGAAATTCCATTGATTTTCCCTGTCGTTGTGCGGCCAATAGGATAAGGCTGAGAAGGAAAATTATTAGTATTTTAGTTTGGTGTAAAAATATTTTTTAGACTTTGAAGAATTGCTTAATTTATCTCTCTCTTTCTCAATAAGGTTTGCTGGAAGAGAACTCTTTTTAAGGTTAAGCTCGCCTTTGTTATTTTTTAACATCAAAATGTTTTTTGTATATTTTATCGTGGAATATTTACCATATTATAAGACCGTTGCCGACAAAAACGACATATATGTAGGTATATGATTTAATTTTTTCATAGTTTCATAACAAAACCTTGCATAGGTTTGTTACCATAAATCATTTCAGAAACTGAATAATTAATGCAATAGAATATCTAGCCTATCATTATTAATTTACGATTCATTTCATCTTAACACGATATATTCTCATATAAAACAATCAAGGTGACTGCGATGCGACCTTGCATATTGATTAATGGAAGTCTCGACGCGTGAGAAATCATTGAAAATGTTTTTTCAAGCCAAAACTAAACATCGACAGGTATTAATTACTGAGATAAGAAAAATACAAAGTTACAAAATACCTCTTGAATAGAAACAAATTAACATTAACGATATTTACTACCTGCTTATTAACTTAAAATACTACAAAAATACACATCTATCTATAGTGCAGCAAGGAGTCATTTGGTTCCAAACTACCTACTTTGCTTAGGAATCACGCTAAAGGCACCGACCTATTTGAAATTAGAATTCACATCGACCGTGTTCATTATTTGCTAGCTATAAAGACAGACTAGTTGTCTATGAACGACTCTACATCTAAGGTAGCACCAAGGGTAGCACACACCAAAGGAAAACACGCAGGTCATTTTGTCCATCCTTTTCTTCTCTTTTGAGATTTGTTATACATGATTACGGACTTACAACATCTCAAAAAATAAAAAAAACGTATAAAGTTTTATGTAGGTATCAGTAAAAATATGAAAAAGATTTAAGAGGAATCTAAGCTATTGTCAAATGAATGCTCTTTTGGTTCTGTCAAAACCGTTCAGATACCCAACCGACCGTAAAGTTAGACAGTTTTTAGCCGCTAGCTATGTTTACATTTATTTTAATCTTCTTGTGTGTGTGCTAGACCTTATTCACGGCCAGTGCAGTGTAGGCGGAGTCTCGGTTCGCGAGGCGAGCGATTGGCGGAAAGGCGAAGGCAGTTGCATTACGCGTTTGATGATAATGCTAATGAGGTTTATCTACTTTTTTACGAGGCAACCCTCATTTTTAAATAAGGAACGTTCGATCAGAGGTTTTTAGCGTCGAGTGTAGAAATGGAAGTCGTGATCAACCTAATGTAGTTTTGAAATCTCAAGATAAAATATTTTGTATTTCTAGTTTCGTGTTTATTGTGTGGTTTCGTACACTATTATTGTACAAACTTACCATGCAAGTTTGTACAATAATTTCATAAACTTCTACCAAATTCTTCGATTTGTTTACTTTATCGGTTTCTTCAACTGTTTATTTTAATAAATCATTTCATTTCAACTTGTTGACATAGTTGTGGTACACAACGAGTGAAGATAATCTTAGATAGTTCAGTACCTATAAAATTTTATTTTCTTCGTCATATAACAAAGAATGCAATAAAAAGGGCTCATCACATCGAGACGTGCCAAAACAAATTACATCTAGAGCAGCATCGAACGAAACAAGAGGAATGTTTTCTAACAATGACACAAATCATAGAAGAACAAAGGGATTCAATAGATAATAGAACAAAACAAACACGAGCTATGAATACTTTTGAGATGTTTCTAAACAACGTTCTTGATACTTTGGACTTTAATAATATTTAGTTGGGATAGTCCCGGACCGGCGGCGTTGCGGTCATGGAGTGGGTATCGATTACTCTCGGGAACCTTCTAGAAGTGCAGGCGATCCCTTCTGAGTATGATAACGTGGCTATTATGGTAACCCCGTTTGTTTGGAGGTCCCAGTTCAGCTGTGAAAGCTGATGAAGATGTCATAGATACACATAGCAGCGAACTGGTTAACACTAGCTAAGCGTAGGGAGTGGCATAAACATTTGGAGGCCTAGGTATTGCTGGGGAAGCTGGGTTGTTGATGATGATGATGAATGGTTAGACAGGATTGTGTAGAAAATAAACACCTAGGGACAAGAAAAAGCCATTAGCGTCTACTCGAAGTATGGCGAAGAAATTTATGAACAAAAAGCTAGAGGTAAACGTGTGAAATAAGCATGTAAGGTTAGGTTGGTACTTTGTCATAATCGTTTTTAATTTACAAAAGTGGATTCACAGGTACTTTTATTATATAAAAGATGTTACGAATGAACGTTATCTGGAGGGGAAGTCCCGAACTATTCTTTTTTTTAGATAGAACTGCATTCAAAGCATTTTGTTTTAGCTTGCTGCATCCATCATATACCTAGAAGGTAAAATCCTGACGGTACCTAATAGCTTGATAATGGAAGGAATATGGAACTAAAATGTATCGAATGCAAACTTTAATAAAAGATAAACCAACGTCACAAAACGGAAACACAAAAAATAGTTCCAAGGTCAGTGTTACAGGGAAATGACCCTGAAAAGACGACCGCTTCAATTGTGAACGCATATTGAAAACTGATGATATTGCGCAAAAGCAAGCATTAATATATACGTAATGTTTGCCGTATTAAAATCTTAACGTTGGTTGCGACAACGGCTGCGCCGGAATAAAAAGCCGATATGTTAATCCATGTTAAATTTTCTTTCTTTTCTTTAAATAATCTTTGGCTTAGGTTCGATACCAGAAGTGAATCTTTTTTGTTGTTTTGATTATTATAAACTTATAGTTAGGAATGTCTGATTTATCTGAGAGCATACCTATAAATTATACTTTCATTAGTTGCCCTGCAACTTCGTTTATAAATAATAAACGATCGAAGTCGCGGGTCACAGACTACCTAAAAATTAAAATCTCTCTCACTCCCTTTGCTATTACTATTAGTAATAATTTTTTGTGTATAATTTTGTATGGTGTGGGCAATTAATGATTTTAAATTTTTTTATAATCTCAAATATCCTACTAACCTATTCTATCCTACTAAATTAATTGTGCCGTTGTGAAATTTTTGGCTTAGACAACGCCAAAACTACTAAGCTAAACGACTAAGCTAAGTTAATATTCATATCTAATGTAAATAATGTAAAATCTACAGTAAACCAACATACATAAATGGATGAAAAGCCAAAGGTCTTAACTTATTATTAAAATCCCTGTATTAAGTACTAACCCTATCTCAAAGCAAACATTTGCCGGCGATAGTTCATGGAACAGTAAGCACAGCTGCATTACAGCTCTGTCAGCACATTCGTCAATCGGTGGTACCTAATGTCGGGCTCAAATTATTGACTTGACGATAGCTCAATATGTCGACGCTACGTGATCATCTGACAGGGCATTCCCCTCTCAAATAGAACTCACTGTAGGCACTCAAAGATATTATTTCAAAGAATTTTAACGATACAAACAAAAGGGAGAGGGTTCTTCAGCTGCATCAAAATTTATATACATACCTGCACATAAGTCACTTTGTAAATTTTGAACGCATTCGTCGATGAAATTTCAACTTTAGAGCGACAGGGCGCTTCGGTAGACAATTCTGAGATTCTTTAGATATATAGAAAATTATTTTTCTTTTCATGTAATTGTTTTTTAAGACACCTTGTCTGTAACCGGCAATAACCAGCTTTATCGTTCAACTTTTGAATATGTAAGTGTCTAATGTTTTTTTAACATGCTTTATTAATATAAAAGAGACACAAGAAATCCCTGACGTTTTTGAATCAATTTACTCCTATAAAGAAATTAAATAAAAACGTCAGTGTTATAGGATATATTTTACAATGTTTTGTTGTTTTTGGCCTTGGCGTGGTGCCAGAACTATATTTCTGAAAGAAAGCAGATTGTTTACCACATGCCACATGTTTTAAATCATTAAAATCCATCGATATTTTAATAAACAGATCAGCACTTATACGGGTCTTGCTATAATGACCCACTTATTATGTATATATCACTTGGTAGACGGTTCGAATTCCCCTCAGAGTTTTTGAACTTCCCTCAGAGCTTCATACGATATCCACTTCGAGGGGTAGTTTCCGAATAAATTTATCCAAAAATGGTTAGAATCCTGATTTTTTAACTGTTTTCTTGTTTTAACAAGTTTCTGGACCATGGAAAAGCAAGCGTTAGCGAAACGATATAAAAATTAGCAATATCGAACTTTTGGCAAGTCGCCCATCCTGAAACTGGACATCGTATCCTCATCGGAAGCAACTGTCATTTGTCTTGTCCAATAACCACGCTTATCTTCGTTATGTAAGCCCTGATTTATTATTTCAGCCACTACTAAATCTCTACAATTTGTTTTACTGAATTATTTTTGTATACCTATTGCTCTAAATTCCTTCCTCCTCGCTTGTTATCTTTCGTTTCGTTTACGCTAGAAAACGTCTATTGTTCTTCCAAATTCCAGCCCTATCATATATGTATATTTTTCAGGATTTTTTTACTCTTTCATGGCTTGCGACGAGCTTGCGACGCACCAATACGTTCAGCAGGCGACAGTGAATGAGTTAAAAACATCTAAACACTCAACCGTGCTAAAATCAAAATTTCAAATGTAACCTAGCGTGTTCCGCACTCGTCTGAGGTTCCGCATGACAAGCAACTTTTGTAATATGAATTTAGATTCCTAACAGCTTCTTGACTTGAATTTTTTGCTATGGCAATATATTTGTTTGCCACTTTTCTGCCAATGTCCATTTCATGGTAAGTTCATAGTCAATGATGACAAAACATACTTAACTTACAAAACATACACAGGAGACGTGGTTACATTATTATGAGAGGTAAATATTGTAAAATAAATCACATTTTTACCTCTCACCTAAATACCAGCTGCATTTGAGGGTCACATTAATATGGATTTCACGTCAATAGTTTTATTAACACACTCGTCCTTTCAACGTCAATAAAATGAAACGACTTTCCTTGGCTGCCAAAATGACACATCGTTGCTATTCTCGCATTGTTCACTGAAATAGATGCCTTAACAAAGTCTCTAGCGGGTAGACTATAGAGATTCGTTGGGGCCAGTTATCAACGTCATAAAACATGCCCTAGTTATAAGATTGTCAAAGTCATTTCCATTCGACACGGGTTATTTATCACGGCTTGAAGTAACATTATTAAATGAAGAGTCTGGTCGCGCGTCTGATGTTGCTGAAGCCGCTTTTCTTGCACCTTTGGTTAATTGGAGATGTGCCAGTAATGGACCACCTGAGTTTATGATTATTGACTTGTTAACCAATCATAAATATGATGCACTAATGCGTAATTAAGGTCGTGTATGTAAGGAGTCGCAGAGCACCTGGGCAACAGCTTGGACAAGATAAATGGAAGGTTTTTATAGACCAAGGGAAAACCGGAATAATAATTATGGGTAATGCAGCTCATTCTAATATCAAGTAATCAATATTACAACCGAAATAAAAAAAACGTGAAAAAAAAAAAGAAAAGAAAAAAGACCTTTACTTTGAGCTTGGTGTCGTAAGAGAATTATTAAAATGGCAACATTCCAAGGCATTATCTCAGGACAGGATAGCGACAGTTGAAAAAACACAGTGACAAATGGTTCAAAACAAATAGAAACCTCAGCAAAACAAAAGCTTTTAAAACTTTTTTTGTCTTGGTGATGAATGCAGGTTAAAGTGGATATTATAAAATATAAATATTAAGTGGATAAATAGACTACGTGCAGCATGATGCGTAGGACTATAAAAAACATTACGAAAATGACCTATTAAATATAGGATGACGGACATTAGCACAAGGCCGGACTTATTTTTGTTAGCAACGAGCTTTCCGGTGGGTGACTCTGCTTGACAGAACTTTTCCATTAGTGGGTTGTATAGTTTTAGTGCTTAGTACTTCCTTTGAAGGTTTTTATTTTAAATACATACTTGCTTTTGTCCGCGATGTCGTCCGCGTAGAAGTCGAAATCATGTCCCTGTACTATAAGTACTGCGGGAACATGACATCGGGATATAAAGTATCCTATGTAGTTACAATGGGTGTACCGCAGGGGTCTATCCTCGGTCCTTTCCTATTTCTTGTTTATATTAACGACCTCCCTCATCTCGTTAAGAATAATCACGAGATTGTATTGTTTGCTGATGATACTTCACTAATTTTTAAAATGAAACGTCATAACACAAATTTCGACGATGTGAATAATGCAATCTCAAAAGTAGTCAATTGGTTTAGTGTCAATAATCTTCTGCTTAATGAGAACAAAACGAAATGTATTAGATTTATTCTACCCAATGTAAAACAAGTTAAGGCCGATGTAAAGGTAAAAGAGGAATCTTTAGAAATAGTAGAAAGTACTGTATTTTTAGGAATAACTTTAGATAGTAAACTTCAATGGGGCTCACACATAGATAAGCTATCGAAGAGACTTAGTTCTGCAGCGTATGCAGTCAAAAAAATCCGTCATCTTACAGACGTTGATACTTCTAGACTAGTCTATTTCAGCTACTTCCATAGTATTATGTCTTATGGCATACTGCTGTGGGGGAACGCTGCAGATATTAACACCATATTTGTGCTGCAGAAGAGGGCTATTCGTGCAATCTATAATATGGGTCCCAGAGAATCCTTGCGTGAAAAATTCAAAGAAATAAACATAATGACAGTAGCATGCTAATATATTTATGAAAATTTGATGTACACTCATAAAAATATCAATAAGTTCATAAAAAATAGCGATATACATAATTTAAATACTAGAAATAAGAACAAACTGGCTGTGCCCACTACTAGGCTACGTAAGATTAATGTATCTTTTAAAGGGCAATGTATACGCTTCTACAACAAAATTCCAAGTGAGTTGCAAAAATTATCTATAAATAAATTCAAACGGATTGTCAAAAATATACTTTGCAAAAAAGCTTACTATAAAATATCAGATTATCTAGACGACAAAAAAGTTTGGGACGAGTTATGCTTCAACTCTAAAACTAACAATCTAACAAGGTAAAGGTTTCTTGTTCGCTTCTTTACTTTACCTAAAAAAGATTGAAGTGAACAATTAATCAAAGTGATCACTTTATTTCCCATTTTTATTTCTTATTTAACTTGTATTTTGTGACGTGTCCAAGAGTCCTGTAAGGTCTAAAGGAAATAAAGCACTTTGATTTTGATTTTGATTTTGATTATATCCTTACTCCCGGTCTAGACAACGTCTGTGCCAAATTTTATCAAAATCGGTTCTGTAGTTTAGGCGTGATAGACGGACAGACAGACAGACAGAGTTACTTTGCATTTAAAATATACGGATATACTTTTGAATTTTTGTTTACAAGGTGTACCTAGATGAATTCGTTCATTGATGAAGAAACGCAGATATTATAGGTATTATGCAAGTAAGCTAAACCCAAAAACACTAAAGTAAATAAGAGAATCTCAATTCTGTAAGTATTTCTTGTTCTTCTAAATATGCAACAAAAATTATAATGTTGGACAATCCATCATTATGCCCATAAGTAAACTTAAACAATACTTGTGTTATGATAGTATAACACGAGATCTTACTTTTGAGGTGACATGGAAGAACTTATAAATTCTGAAGATTGGCATAAAATCATTTCTTAAATTTTCTAAGTAACGATTTTCAACAGGTTAAAGGTAAAGAAACTTAGTCAACTAAACTGAAACTTAAAGTAGGTATCAGTTAATTCAAATTATTTATCTTGTAATTTGCAGTAAGATTATCATACTAATTCCGTATGTACCCCATTAGTCACGTACTAAGTTTATAGCTCTATCACATAGCAGAGTTTTACAAAAATATCTGGTCATATTTTAACAAAAACTCTACCCACACAGAATTAACAGATTTGTTTTGACATTGCCAATGTTTTACGGACAATTTCATTTGGACGAAATAATTTTATTGGGTTTATATTGGAGTGATAAGGTAACTTACCTACCGTGATGGCGCTAGTAGCGCCACCATTTAGTACTAAAGCTATCATTTAGGGGAAGTACCTACTTATGTTCTAGTATTTAGTATTAGTTTGTAAGCATTCGTATAATTATTACTGTTTTTGTTCTGTGCTGTAACTGGGTTGTGTCAATAAATGCTTCTATCTTTATCTTATGTTACGCAGTACTTACTTATTCAAAAAGTTCTGTAGTAAGTTCTTTTTTGTTTTACCAACATTTTAGGTGTTGCCTCTAAATATATTTCATAATAATTAATGTGATAAAATTTTACTCGTGCGAGCGCTTATTTTGTAAGGCTAAAGAAAATCAGCTAATTCAACTGAAATATAACATATTCATGTTCACAGAAATTCCGTGAATAATAATAATATTATTTAATATAATCTATAGCACCGATGAGAATAATATTAATATAGAGTAATTACAATGGCGTGCCTTTATGTGCTTAGTTACTGACGCGCCCCCTGTTGGGGAATAATGTTAATGAATTAGGCCCGTCTGTCAAAGCGGTCAAAGCGAAACACGAAATAGGTTGACCTCGATGTTCACTCAAATACAAATAAATAGGCCTTTGGTACCAACCTAACAAAATTAAAAACCTAGATGTGTTCGAAGCCCCATGGTAAAAAGTAGAGATCGGATATTTTTTTTTGTAAATATTCTATATTTTTTAAATGTATGAGATGTTTATCCTTACATCTATGCCTCGATGGATTTTAATCTACAATTCCATAAGATTTAATTGTTACAAATCTCTTCAAAAATCACTATTTTCTATTTAATGAAAAACTGAATTGAAATAAATTATAAAATTAGGAATAAGGAAGCATTATCATGTTGAAGGAGTGCAACCTGTCATTACCGGTCGGAAAATTTTCCGGTCAAATAGAGGCGGATTTTTCAATAAAAAGTGCGTTCCATACTAGTCAATCTCTGAACTTAAATATGCATTCGAATATCCGATCTCTAGTAATAAGTCTATCATAATGGAATTATTATGAAATAATGTGATTTCATAATGAAATTCTTTGATACCACGGCCACATAGCTGATAACAATAATAATTCACATTCCTAAGCAAAAAAACCGATTTTGTTTTATGGATGCACTTTATCTAATAATGTTATAAAAACTTCAATTCCGTCATTTCGATGATTCCGGATGATCAGATCAAGTCAAATTAACTTCAAGCAATAAAATCGTAGACGTAAAAAATTGATTTTCATATTTTTCTAACAAAATTACCATAATAATAAATCATTGACTTCGCAATCGTATTTTAAAATGAAAAATCAATATGCCAGATTACAGATTTACATAATGATGGCTTATGTTGACTGTAGAAATAATTTAGGGTCGTAAGGCGTTATTAGGGCCATTATTTTGGACTTAATAATGCATTACTGAAGGTGGAACTAGATTATGCAAGAGATTATTTATGACTAGCGGTCCGCCTCCGGCTTCGCACGGGTATTTCAGAAAATAAGTTTTCATAAGAATCCCTAATTTTTTTTTAAATTTTCTGTTGCCTATATTTATCATGGATGATGAAGGATTCTAAGAATTTTTTAAATCTATCCAGTAGCTTCGGAGCCTATTTAATTCAAACACACAAACAAACACGAAATCTTTTCTCTGTATAGGTAATATTTATTGATTTTTGACTGATTGATGAATGATGATTTTAAGGTAAGGTACGAAACTATAAGCATCAAAACCAGCTACTTATATCAGCCCACTGTTGGACATAGGAGCTAGGACATAGGACCTCTTTTAGCTTAGTAGGATAATAATATTTTATATTATTAAGTTTTTTGGTGTGAATTTTTCAACCTATACAAGTTGAAAAATTCAATCGCATTTTTTCCATCCTAGAATTAGAATTCCCCTACTTAGGCTTAATACCTTTATATTTTATTTACCATAACGGGTATAAATATCTTGCTTGCCTTTCTTAAATGCAAAATAATTCTTCACATCCAAAGGTTGCCTGTAAGAGATTGCTTGTAAGCGATAAGGGCACCCATTGTAGTTGTCTTATTTAATCTATTATACCCTTTAAACTTTGTGTTTTACTGGTGTACAAAAAAACATTTTTTTAGTTTATTGTATGTAATATCCAGTAGAAGGCTGAGCAGTGAATGCGTTAAGCAAACTTCCTCAATCCAAAAATACCAAATAGCAAGATAACTTTTAACCTAAAGTTTAGTTAAACCAAACATTATCATAAAACTTACATACATTTTTACATCAAACGGAGTCGTAAAATTGATAAGTGGGTACCTACTTGAGTCTGTTAATAAAATTATAATAAGTTAGTAGGTAAGTAAATCGCATCAATTTATTGACTGATGCGATTAAAACTCAATTATGATGAATATGTATTTAAATTGCTAATGTAATAAATAAATAGCTGGATAATCCTCAACGCTCATCTAACTCCAGGATAAGCAGAGCTTGTGTTTTGGGTACTCGATGACTGATATAAATAATCCAATATTATTACATACATACTTTTTATTATACATAGAAAACGATCAGAACACCCTGAACAAATATCTGCAGATCGTACAAATATTTGTCCCGAGGATGATGCTGTGTGGATTGTCCAGCATTATTTATTCTTGTAGGATAAAAAAGAATAGAATGGAATATACTTTATTCCACAAGAGTGGTATAGAGTATATTCTATATACTTAGTATATTTAATAGGTACATAGGCGAACATAATGCATTCTCTACCTGCTGCAATTTTTTTTTGAAAAGGTTTTATCTACTTTTAAGGTTTTATTGTTTCTATCAATTTTGCATTGGTACGTATAGAAAGACTAACCTACTGATAACCTTCGTTTAAGCCGCCGATTAACTTTCAAGCCGCGCGTGGTCTATTGAGCCTTCATAATCAGACGCAAATTAAGCGGTTGTCAAAAACATCCAGCAGATGACAGGTTTTTTACAAGGAAGAGGCGTGATTGGCCACACCTGTTTGGTATTAGATTTCCTAATTTATTACTTTATATTTGTTGTGAAGTAATACATGTTTATACTTTGACCTTAGGTGCTTCGTTTTCGTAGACAGAAATTTTGTTCAGTAATGAAATAAAACGGTGATATAAAACCAAATTATCAGTTGCTAGCATCCCCGGCTTCGCACGGGTCTTTAACAAAAAAATTTAAATAATTAAAAAAATTAACGCACACACTTCACTCTAATACTAACACCGCATTCTAAAATTTTTACTTTATACGAGTTCGAAACAGAACCCAACGTAAACAAAACACTGCTTCCTCCGTCGAAGCAAGAAAAACTAGTTCAGTATAAATAGTCCTGGAGGTTGCGGGTTCGATTCCCGCCTCTGGACAAATATTTGTACGATCTGCAGTTCAGGGGTTCTGGTCGTTTTCTATGTATAATAAAAAATATCTATCTATTTAATAATATTTTATTATGTATATCAGGTAAAGTTAAATTGGTGTTGCCCGGTTCAAAAGTGCAAAAGCCATCTCTGTCTCTTCAAATCCACTATCAGTGAGAATACGGACAAATTGTTATTGAGCTGTGCACGATACCGCGACCCTTATGTCGGTGAAGGAGCCTAGTTATCATTGCGCTATCGGACAGTCGGGCATGTTGAAAGTAGAGTTAGTAATAACAGCTAAATAAGTAAAGAATAAGTCGTTAAAGACTATTTATCGTACTCCTTTTGTTTTATTTTTGCGATAAATAAATAAAAATCATATAAATAAATAATGCTAGACAAATCACACAGCATTATCTGGCCCCAAGCTAAACAGACCTTGTGTTATGGGTACTAGATAACTGATATACATAATAATATATGAGTACATAGATGCTAGATGGAAAGCCATGACGGTTGTCATTGACGATAGGGAGACGTAGCACAATTTATATCTTTATGTCTTAGAACTATTTTGACGAATTGCATTACGGATTATAGTTAACCCGCTTACACATGTAGTGCATTCATAATAATAATCACAATATTGCTTACGAAATGGTTTAACAAAGATCTTATGATTAAAATTAGTTCCACCTAATTCATCATAATTTGGCACGCAAAATAGACATATTTATTATATTTTTATTAATTTCCTTCATGGTTTGGAAACCAAGGCCAAGGTCATCATGGTCGCCAAGGACTTCACTCATTTGAATGGTGAATCATTGATAAAAATATTGTACACTTGAAATAAAACTATCGATTATGCATATTTTACCCATCTTAGTCTTAGCACAAAACGAGGCGTGGACTTACTTTCATGATGACGCGCTTGTTTTTTTTTCGATTATTGAAAAAACAAAATAAAAACTCATTCTTGTTTCTGATTTCACCGATTTGAATATGGAAAGTTTTGAATGTGTAAACAAAAGCGCATCAATAAACTTCCTACAAAATAAACTAAACATGAAGCAACTGTGACTTTGTAAATATTCCGACACAATATATTTATTAGAGAATATATAAGCTGCATCTAGCTTACCAGGTTAATTTAGATCAGATATCTATCCTGCTTGAATGCCATGTCAACTCTGAAAGCCTTTTAATGGGTTTCCATTAGTAACTTGAATCTTAGAAAATCTTAATGCTTGTAAAGTGGAATCTAGTTTCACATCAATATACGGCTAGAAATAAATTGACAGGTAAGTGCTGAGATAACCATCTTTATCAATATTGATAGTAAATGCACCAATAGTTATTAACTTGAGGTTGCATAGCTTAGCTACCTCCTTGATTAGAATAAAAATCCCAGCATAACTTCGTTCAAGAAAAAGGTTTACTATGTTTTCCATATTCAAATTAAAAACAAAAAAAAAAATAGAATTTTAAAAATGGAAAAGTAGAAAGGGCCCGACGAAGATGTTCTATGTCCTATGTCCTACTAACTAGAACGTAGTGATTATATGCTCTGTGACTATGTCCTCAGTGCACGAGCTGATTAGAATTAGGTACATTATTTAAAGCCAAGTTGAGAACACTTATTATTTTTGTGTATAATACTTCATACAAGTAAAGGCCATTCAAGATGGGTCGACGCTTGTAAATTTATTCTCGGTGCCTTTGAAGTGCCGCGCGATAATTACGCTATTTTATGGCCACAGCAGAATCTGTTTTATCAAGACTGTTATCAAGAAAACGGGGACAAACATGGTATCTCCGCTCCACATTATTCCTCATCATTGAAAAACCAGAAAATAATTATGTTATAATAACTAACTGCAGCTGTCTCACATTTCTGCTGCTGTCTCAGAATGTTCTTTTATACACCTAAAACATTATGTACTTGACTTTATGTTGTTCATCCGCTTCTCTTTTTATTTTCATGTTTTTCTGATCACTCTTGAGCGATAAGACTGTCAATTATATTTTCACTACCCTTGTACCTATTTTTTTCTTTTTTTTCCACCGAAACAGGCCTTATACTAGACCAGTGCGGGGGATAAATTTAAATCCGTTAACGTACATCGGAGAAGCATAACCTTCGAAACACTTTTACTATCTCTTGGGTTTTTGGTGGGCTCGTTAATCTGCGTGCATCGCAAACGTGTATGTTCCTCGGTATCAGTACGATGCTATAGTAACATCGGTCTTTATATCTCCAGCGTTCATTTACAAGTTCCCGGCCTTGGGAACCAACCGCTTGGTTTTAGCGAGTGCCAAATTGACTGGCAGGGTCAATCGAAATTTTAGGAAGCAGTTTAAATTAAAGTTGCATGAAAAGCAAGGTTTTTTTCATAAAATTTTATGTTTGAAGTAACATTTAAGTGCATTAAGGTACCTCTTCAGTTTCATTCTATTTTGACCTTGTTTTTGTCTAAGATTGTAGGCTATAAAATTATCGAGCTAGATGGATGCCGAGACACGGGAAACGTGCTTGTTAATAAGAATTCGTTAGATGCAAATATGCCTCAGAAGGCAAGTGTTAGTGTCTCATCGGAATATTACAATAGAATAGGTACACAAATACTTTACTGAACGTACATCAACAATAGATCATTTCAAAGAGATATTATCTACTTTTACCTACAGACATAGACTCCATCGTTATAAAGGACTTTTTGAACTTAAATGGACCATTAGGCGAGTGTCTTACGACAAGTGATTCCCTATGAATTAACGCCACTATGATTTTTCTTGCTGTTTTCTCGTGGTTCCATTATGTTGCCCTAGAAGGGACCACGAGGAAGAAATGTTTCTCGTTGTCCCATTACTATTTATGTACTTCCCGCATTCTGATGATTATTACATAGTCCATATTATATCCCTATATCCCAAAGATATCTTTGTTATTTGGTTTTCGGCATAGTCACTTAATATCACATACAGTAAATATCTGGCGCAGCGCATCATCATTACCAGCGAGGCAATGCAGCCAGCGTCTTGGAGATGCTTTCAACTGTTCTTATGGATAATTTGAGCTATCTGTACATTGTTTGCAACAGTCCACAGTTACTTCAATTGTTCCAATTATAAACGATAATTCTACTTTGGTTCTGATATTTCATTGTAATTTTCATTGTTATAAATATGAGAGATAATGGAATGATGCACAAGACATATAAAATTTTTGATTAGGTAGAGCAGAATAACCTAGACTTTCTAGACAGTTCTTGTATGTTCGAGACGAAATCCATAGACTGTCTGCTAATTCTAAACAACACGCGAGGGTAATGCTAATGGATTGCGGAGCAGACGTGTCAATAGGAGTTCGCATTCTCAAAGCGACCTGTGACCTGATTACTCGACGAAATGGATTTGTGTTACGAGTTTTATTTTTCTTTCTTGTTTTTTGTATCTTGCGTAAACAGGTTCTGAGGCCTTTGTCTTAAACATTTCGAAATAGATGCCTACATGATGCCTACCTACTTTCTTCACAAAATTCAAATTTCGAATCTATTGCCGAATGCTACTTCTGATAATTCAAACAATTATGTAAATGTAAATCCAGCTACAGTTTGTAGAGTAAATAAACTGTGGGTTGTGGTGTGGTATTGCGTGAGTTTACCAACTGTCGGTAGTGTTTTGTTTGTTTCTGTTGGTCAAGCTAGGGAAATCCGCGGGGTTCGGTGGTACGTTCAAATACTACGCTGTTAGAAGAGGCCGTAAATAATGGCGATGGATGAAAATTGACAGCTGACGATTAAACAGAGCAGCGCAGCGAAGTATAATGTAACAAAACTAAAATTGAACTCTGGCAGTAAGTATAAAAAAAATCCACAAGGGAAAATCCTTGTGGATTTTGTGTGAAATTGTGAACTTTAGAAAATTAGTTTTGAAAGTGGCGATCACTGAAAATTTTAAGTATCGAACGTTATTATCTTTTTTCATAAATCTATAAATTTTCGTGAATCCTAGGAACGTTTTAAAAAAATCACGTGAAAGAAGCCATTTTCATAAATAACTCAGCATCGTCCCAAAGACGAAAACATTGTATTTCACGATAGCTATATATAGCTATATAATAATAGCCATACAAACCACTATCCACTGAAAATAATTTATTGGTCTATTATCGCTTTATCTCAATTAAGCTCAAAGATTATTTTTATCTCGGAAAATTTGCACTTGCAAATGGCCGCCCGACGCCTGCCTGACCCGTTTGTGAGCAGTCAATATTGACTTCGAGCTAACAATCTTATCCAACGTTCGTATCCTCGGGGGTGGTGAGGCTAACTAGGTTACACTATTTCTTGAAAAACCTAGTGATGTGCTGACGTTTTTGTGTTGGCAATAAAAAGAGAAAATATACTCGAAAGATGAAGTAAAACATACTTAGGAACAACGAGCGAACCGCAATGCATGTATACATATTTATTGAACCTAAAACTTTGTAGAAAGGTACTTCTACAGAACAGACGCCAATAAGGAATTCATAAGACGAAGTTCATAAAGTTTATTAATAAAGTACAAGCACAATTAAATAAATAACTAAAGAAAATAATTGAGGTAACTGCAGGTTGTTGCTATCTATCAATGTATACCAGTACCAGTCGGAAGCGTCTCCAAGACGCTGGCTGCATTGCCTCGCTCTATAGCTATATAGTGCTAGTTCATAAAGTAAATGAACCTAACCCTACCATAACAAAGATTGTGACGAGGCTTTAAGATAAGTAAAAATTGTTGAATAAAGCCATTTTAAAATTCCGACAAGAGTCATTCAAACCCAAGTATAGAGGACAATCACATTGCAGTTTATGATTATGAGTGAGTTAGAATTCAGAATTCAATAGGCACCTACCTACCTATATCTTCTATTACTAATAGAAGATATAGGTAGGTAGGTGCCTCTCCTGAGTCATTATGTATATATGTTGTATGTTTGTCTTGTTAATCTGTTATTTATTTTAATTATGGGCCATGATTTAAATTCAATAGCCGTTGCATGAATTAAGGTTTTCCATATAAATTCGTTACCTTATTGTGTAGGATTAACAAAAGAATGTCTTGCATAATTTTTATGAAAGAATTTTAAGATATTCCATATGGTTGAAGAAAATAAACGAATTAATCGTTTATTTTTTTGTTTTATCTGTTCAATAAAGAATATAACTTTATTAGTAGACATACAAAAAACAGAGAGAAAGTTCTAACAACAGAAAAGTTACACTAAAAACTCTACATTAGAGAAAAAAAAACAAATAAAAAAATTATACAATACATTTTTCTGCAAAGATTAATCCTTTACAGAAACCGAATCCGTTGGTGCAAAATAAAGGCTATCGATATCATATTTAAAAAAAAAAATCATAATGTCATAACTCCTTTTATGACTTTGTATGTATTCCGAAGCATATTATTGCACCTTGTTGTGTCTGGCGAAAAAGTTCCTAGAAATCCCTAATAAATGCGCTAACTAAACGATTTTAAATATTTGTGTTCTGCGAGAACGTTTGTACTTTGTTAATAAACTTTATGAACTTCATCTTATGAATTCCTAATTGGCGTCTGTCCTTTTGAAGTACCTTTCTACAAAGTTTTAGGTTGCCTTGGCAACTGTTCTCATATTTCCTAATAACAAGTCACAAAGATTAGTGTTGTCCGCATCGTACATGACCTATCACTCGTACACCTTTCAAATTTGTTTCGGACTTATAAAATGTACCTACATATCTCGGGTTTCACAGTAAAACCAAAACTTTACAATCCTAGTTACACAAAATATCCACCTGTTCAGTAGATAAAAAAGTGTGGACATTTCACACTTTTGAAATGACGGAAACGTCAGAAGCGATACGAGTAATAACGTGAAATATTTATTGGTAGGTAATCTTTGAAAACATTGCCTTATTGTGTACCAATAATCAACAGTGCGTTGGTGTCGTTCGTCCTTCCCTGTCCATTTTAAATGATCGACAAGCACTTGAAAATCACCGAATACACTTTATGAAAACAAACACAAGATGGTTTGTTAACGTTATAAAGTGTGTCGTAACAGAGTTCCTCCCAAATTAGGCACCGAATTGACCTTTTGTCAAGGGCATTTCAAGTACTAGAACTGTTGAAAAACGTGTTAATTTATTATTTGTTTTAACTCAGCCTTCCGCCCTTTTGAGAAGTCTGTAGGAAGTGATTAAGTGCTGCTTCGATAAAAAATAACAAAGCTAAAATTTTATTGTTCTCACGTTCAACTAGCACCTACCAAATTCGTAGGTGTGAATGTGTGGTATCGCTCTTTGCATTTTGTTGAAATGTGTTGTTTTGTCGCCTACAGTCTTCATATTGTGTGACAGCTTATGCTCTATCTTTTACAGTATAGGTATACTTACCTAATTTGTCTGGTTTTTAAAGCTCTGGCAGCAACAACAGCAACAGTGTTAATGTGAAGGTTCGCTGTACACACTGCGCATGTGTGTGTTTAAGTGTTAAAACAAACGTACTAATTAACATCCATTCAGCTGTGTAGAGGTCGAGTTGATTGGTGTGTGAGTGCTTGTGCCTCAGTTCTTATCGTGTGTGTGCATTCGCGACAACTATGATATTCAAGGAGCCACTTATTTATTGAATACTTAAATCAATTTGAAGTTGAGTTCAATTGCAATCTTTGCACTTGTCGAAGTAGGCTGTCGAAAACCTTTTATGAGCAAGACCATGACAACCAATTGTTCTTTGTTCACGTTTTACTTTATCAAGGTATTTAAAGTTCTGGATAGTGTAAACGAAGTTGTATGTAAGAGTATTTATCGTCCGGTACCTACTTTGATTCATTAATTTTCTTCAAGTGTTGTAATCTGAGATTTCATATCTTTAAAGTGGTTGATACCAAATTGGTCGCTGCACTAGCTAAATCAATCTAAGCCTGATGATATGCGGGTGTATCTCCTTCTTTGGCCAATCATACTATTCATTCCATATATTGATAAATCAATCTATTGAAAATCGCGATTGGATTGATTCGCTGTCTATTTATCAATTTATATCCTTAAAGGCATTTCTTCTTTGCTTATGGATTGATCATCGCTATAGCATCAAATTTCAATAACAACTGAACTTTCAATGCCCCAGTTATTGTATTTACCAGCTGTATTATACCGACCTCCATAGAAACAAAGCTGTAGGTATTGGTAAAACGATTAATTTTCGTCCGAGCTATAAAAACATTGCTGTGTGGAACATTATGTTATTCTGTATAGCGTGGGCGAGACCATTCATGATCCGACAGTTTCGTAACAACTTGCACATGTTCATTTATCATGAGATTATATTATTGAATCCACATGAGGTGGTTCAGACCACTAGAATGATTTATGCTACGAGAGTATGAGGCTTTTTGGCCAGCTTTTTATATTTTTCTTTCTGGAAACAAATTCAATGAATTTATACTTTTTACAATCATTTTTGGGTTAGGTTTTAGGTGCATCTATGTCAATGTAGAGCAGTAGAGCTAAATTGTCATGATGTGTTTTGGTTACATTACGTACATTTGAATGAACTTTGTTAGTACTCTTTCTTTTTATCGTTGCAAGGTTTTCACCTTGCACTGTACCAACAGTGACAAGTTGACAGTTCTTCCAACGTTGCATTTCTGCAAGAAAAGATTCGTAACCTTATCTGTATGAATTAATATGAATATTTTATGTAGAGCCTGGGAAGGCCTATGTCCAGCTGTGGACTATTATAGGCTGTTGATGATGATGATGATGATGTAGAGCCTGTCACATTGTTCTTTGGGTTCTATAACACGTATGTCTATGCATAATATTGTACAATTTACTGACGTGTGGGCTATTGTTTGACTAATCTTAGGTTTAGGAAGTATACACATTTTAAAGGCCGAATTAGCATACCTGGCAAACAAGAGGAGTGGCTCAGAAATATTACACTCTACTTGATTGCCGACGAAACAAACGATGCGTATTTGAAATTCTTTGCTTTTGATTTGTTTTAGGTTATCATATGTTTTTAACTTCTTTCATTTAGAATTTTGCCAGGAATAATTCCGTTGTAAACAAAAATTTACTGCGCACACTCATTCTTTCATTTGTTTTTGAATTTTACTTAATGATAAGCAATACGTCCTAAAAGATTAATATAATGCTTCTGGATCCTAAACATCGTTTGGAACAACTTCAAGAGTCTTTGGACTTATAACTGCTTGTAGAACTATAAACTGTAGTATTTTTTTGCTTATAAAGTTACCGAAATCTAGAAAAGAATAGGAAAATGCCGGAATGTTAAAATATGATAAGATACCACCTGCGAGCAAATAAAATAGGAAGTAAACTACAAGTAATAGACGTTGATAAGAAGTGAAACTGATGGAAATCATGCAAAGCAGAACTGAAACAATTCGTCTTAGAAACCAATACAGAACATAGGTAACATAACAATAAATGGAAAGCCTTGGAAACTGAAGGAAAGATATTTTTTTTTTCGACAGTCAGAGACAAGTGCGTTTGTCAGATACATTTTAGGGATATCGAGTATTTTGGATGTTTCCTGCAACAAACTTAGTACATACCTAGGCAATACAAATTAAAATTGGCTGGAAGGTATGTAAATGAGCCAATGTAGTAAGGCCAAAATAAAGACATTTGATTAAGATACAACAAGTGGATAAAGGTAGGTACCTTTTAAGGGATTCGACTGTTTTATATGTTACCTACAATAAGCTTAGTAGTAGCTAGGAAATACAAATTAAAATTGACCAATGTAATGTACGGAGGGCCAAATGAAAACCAATACATAAGCAAGATTTGATTGGTTAACGTCATCCTAACATAGAACCCGCTGCTTCACAGCAGGCGAATGAGATTTCACAGGATGATAAAGTTAATTTGCGATATTGTTAGCGAGAGGTACCAACAAGAAAATAAGAAAAGCAAGGATGCCAAGGTCAGTGGAACGAGTTTTACCTTAGCACGTGCGGCGCGCGGCGCGGCCGGCGGCGGCGCCCGAGCCCGCGCCGAGGTCCTCACAGCGCGATCGAACGTCCGGCGCCACTACTTCGCACTCCCTCAACCCCACAGACCCAGGCACTTCCACACCCGGCACATCCACTAAACGCCGGCAGATAAAAACATTGCTCTCACAATTTTCAACACACAGAACCGTTTTGCAAAATTTATTCATCGCATCCGCCGAAAACAGCTTAAATTTTTATGAGCACCGAAATCACGCTCCGGATCGACTGTCGCTACGGTCGATCGGTGGTTTCGTTACGACCGACACGTATTAGCACCGATAAATAGCAATGAAAACACCATGGACGATATTGAAACTCGGAAGCCGCCGGAAAACTCGGTTTCGCGCGATAGAGTCTCGAATGCGTGCGTTCGCCGGCCACATCGCCGCGCTGTAAACAGAGATCGGGCTCAACAACACGCGCACACATAGACACGACACGTATCGCGCGCACACAAGCATACCCGGCAAAGCGCGCGCACTCTGACTACGAAAATAGATATCACGTCATTTTCAACCAATCGTGAGCCCGCTCCATCACGGCATGCTGGCTTATGATCGGTGGGGACTCCATTGATAGATTGGCTTCCACAAGGCGTTTCAATTTGCGATTAACTGAAAGTTTTCTGATATCAAATCTTAACAGATTGAACCAATTGATAAGGTCCTCGTAAAGCAGCTTTGTGATGACATGACAACAAACAAACGGGTGTGGAATTAAATGATTAAAATCGAATATTGGCAAGCGCAGAGAGTTTTTTGTGCATGAGGACAAATCAAACTGATTTAATTTGTTTGATCCCGAATTGACGATAAATTTAATTCGCGATTAATTGGGAAACTAAGTTTGTGTTTATTTTTCGTATTAACTCGTTGGTTAGAGTTTAATAAAGATAAGTATTCAATGAATAACCAGAAGAAACGCACTATAAATTTTTTGAATTGGAGCCTTTAGTCCAGCTTTATTGTTTGAGAAAAGCTTACTTATACTTTCCTAAAGAAAATCTCTTATATTTTCTGTTTTTGGTTTTACCTAAGACTAATTTGAGTGATTTTATTCCCGTTTCAGTTAAATCTTTTTAATCAAACTCTAACACACGCACACTTTTGCTTCTTCTCACACATAGATTTAACAACACGCTCCGCTCGCATTAATCTATAATAGATTTTGACTCTAGCTCAAAGGCGTAAAACTGGTTTTCGAGTAACATCTTGTAGCAAAAAACGTCTGTATAATAGTTAGATAATAGTCTTCGTTCAGTATGATGTGATTGTGTCTATGTGTGCGTCGCGTATTAAGTGTTGTTATAAGATTAAGCTGTGGCCTCAGAGGCATACTTTTAGGGTTCCTTAGACAAAATATCTAACAGGATTTTAATTTTGTACTGTCTACTTATTTATTTATCTGGAGAAGTTTACAAAGTAGTTTAAAATTCCATTTTTTATTTAAGTTTTTTTTGTTACTTATAAATTAGGAGTTACAGTCAACCAGATTATAGAGATTGTAGAATTAGAACGGTATGTGTCTACTGCACTATCAATTACAATTAGCAATAAATGCTACCCACTGCTGGGCAAAATCCCCTTGGTCCTTCACGTATTTATCCCGATCCAGATAACGCAATAAGAATACACGCTTGATACTTGCTTCTGGACTGGTTTCCGCAACTAGGCCACAGGTGGGCCCTTTTTGCGTGAAGGGTGGGGTCTATACTTTAACCACCCGAAAAATCTATGAAAAAGAATACACGCTGTTTTAATAGAGTTTTAGCTCGGATCCCGTCGCTCGCTGGTACACGACACTCCACTATGTAAGGACTCCACTAGAAGATCTTGGCCCAAAGGTATGTGGCAGAAGTCAGCTTAGCATCATTAAGATGGTCAACATTTTGTCATGGCTTCTAGACTTTATACTATATTAAGATGATGAGTCGATTAACAGACCCTTTCTCTGGTAGAGTCTCTTAATCGGCTCTCCCATCGATTTTTCTATTTAAATGTATACCTTTTTTATTTACTTAAAATGTAATGCTTAGCTAAAGCTTGCATGAATTGGAATTAAGATAAATGTTTCAATAATCAATACTACTCCTTCGTTCGTTCTGTTAATTTTTAAAATTAAAAAAAGCGCTTATAGCTTAAAACTTGTTTAAATTATGTCTAATATTGACTATGAAAGATGTACAATAGATTTATAAATCTATTGTATATTATCTGTTAAGTTCATGAATAAAGATGTTTAAAATAAAAAAAAACATTGAATTCTCCTTCTTACGCTTAAACTTTCTGAAACATTTGCTCTGCGATCACCAATTTATACGGAACACTCAAAGCGTGAGTCCGCTTTGTTTTTTGGTTAGGTATGTAATATTATTTTAATATGACTATGACTATATGAATATTAGTACACAATTATAATCAAATATCAATAAAAAAAATCTTTATTTTATATATAAGTTATAAGATATTTATTATAACTTATACAACTACTGACTGTAGGCTTGTCCGCTAAAGAAACTGGACTTTTAGGACCTCTTTTTGTTTTTTTTTATTTCCTTGAGAATTTTCTTGTTGTATATTCGTAATTAATCAGTTTTCCTTGTATTAGGACTCATTCATTTATCATGTTTTTCATTTAATATTCATTTATGATTCACAAGTGACTATGATTTTAGTACCTACAGTGCAGCCAGCTTTGCTGTACACAAGAGAACAGAAAAATATCCGGATTTAGGCGGTTAGGTAATTGAAAATCAAAATTACTTTCCAGTTTCACAAAATCTTACAAACGAGGAAGCAGCGCAGCATTCGTTGAGTGTTGCTAATTTTTACTGTAACAGATTTTTTCTAATTTATTACTGTTTAAATTGTGCAATAATATTAAACAATATTTTATAGACCGGTCTCAATAACTGTGCTCAGTGCTCGCATCGGATAGAGCTTACTTTGCTTTACGCCGACAGATAATTTGGGGTACTCTAGCTACTTATAGCCTTCAACTATAGTTACATAAGTAGTAAGTAAACATGTGTCCACTTTACCGTCGGAAATGTCAAGAGTGGTATATAGATAGTGTTTCAAAATAATCCTTTTGATTAGCTTTAGGATGTTACGCGGCAGTTTAATCTTTGGCAAGCAGAATCTTAGGCAACGTCTAGACATTACCTAAGTTACTGCTTGAATTAAAAAAGGTAAGATAAAGTCTAGGCTTTATCTTAGTTTTTTGAACAACCCTGAGAGTTTATAGAAAAACTCTTTGGGACCAGATGATGCATTGGATTGTCTTTTTTTAATGAATTCGATTGTTTTTTTTTTAGTTTTTCAGTCAGCAGAAAAAGTTTTAAATGCCAATTTGTGTTTACTTCGATAGAGTAATGGATCTTATCACTTAGATTTTCATCTAAAAGGTGGCACAAAAATTTGACATTTCACGACCTTTCCTACCTATAAATAGAAAAAAAATCAATCAAATTCATATTGATGTCACAAATATTAATTAAATCATTTATTATCTCAACATCAGTTAGTCAAGGATGGCATCTCATTTATAATATCAAACCCGAATCGTAATGTCCCCAAATTTACAGTCCACGTGTTTGTGCTTTCAGCGGGGTAACCACACATTCCGATGTTCTGGAATTTAGTGGTATTGTATACCAATTAATTTGAACTACCTTTATTTTTATTGGCAACAGTTTGCAGTTAGTATAATTGTAAATATTTATAAGATATTTGATTATTTAAGTAGTTTTCTTTGTTACTAAAGATTTAGAAGTATTGTATTGTATTTCAAGCTCTTGCTGGCTTAAGGTTTATGCAAGCTAATAATATTTCTAAACAAATAATAAATAAAGTCCAGAAATATTATTTGTTTATTACAGACATGACATAATGGACATTTAATTTAATTCATGGTCCCCAATTTAAGCACAGCTTGATAAGGTAAAATTTTACAGAAGTCAAGTATTTATACAGTATTTATACTCACCGCATTGTTAGTTCAAAATAAAATAATGATGAAAAAATTACGTTATTTCTATCGCATAAAAGACTAGATTCTTCTCACAGCTTTGCACGATACGTTTCTATGAAACCCTTTATTTTTTTGTATTCAGTTTTGATTATTATCCCTTGAGAACTGATTTATGGGTTAAAATTAACCTGTGTTTTATTTCAGGCCTATGATTTCACCTTGGTGTGTTCAGGATTTTTTGCGTGTTGAAGTAATCAACATCCATCCATCCAAACCGTCGCATTTATACCTGATATTGGTGTGATGTGATTATGTAAAAGTTAGACGTTACCAAGAAGCAAACTTACCAACATACCTCAATATTCTACGTATATGTTGGTTAACACTTTTTATTACAATGAAATCATTATAGGATTAAGCGGTAATCTGCTAAGCAAAAAACAAATTAAAGGCACATCACGTAATCTTGTTGGTCATTAATGATAGAAGATTATAAAAAACTAATCAAAATTTTCATTTTCATCTGAACTAAAATCGAATGTAATAGATCCGTACCTATGTATGGTTTTAACTTGTTTCACAATATTATAAAATACTTGAAGCTATTGAGATACCTATTAATACTTTCCATCAGTAGATTTAACAGCGTGGCCCCTCGTTGGTCACACCGAAACAGGGCAGTGAATGCGTTAAGGATAAAACAAGCTTTTTGATAATTAACCAGAGAACTCCTCAACCAGTAAATAAATATGTTCGGTTCCTATCTAGTCTTACCATATAATTACAGGTTTTAAAGACTATAAAAAAATGTCTCAAAAACTCCAATCTTGCGGAGTCCCTACTTTCAGCGCCAGATTCCCTCTTTGTCTATGGATAGACGGTACACACCCTCGCTCCATAGATTTACTACAATTTTACAACAAAGGACATCATTCATTGCCACGGTGACATGTGAACTGTTAGATTTATTTACGGGGAAAGCTTTGGGTGAACTATATGATGAGACAATGAAACCACATTTTACGTTGTATATTTTCGTTTTTTTCTCATTCGGCTGTTGTAAACTTGTAATAGATAAAATAGAGGACTTTGCGCCTAAACGGAATTTATTTCAATTAAATCTTTAAATCAGGGAGTTAGGCCTAATCACAGAGTACAAGCGTGTGCGAAGTTAATAAAATATAAAATAAATAGTTAATTCATCAGAATACACACTTCTTATAAAAAATATCATTCATACGTAGGTACCAAAACGGAGTAATAAAATTACAATTTTTCTTCGTTGATTTCGTAGCGTTCTTCGTATAGATGCATCCGGAGGCGCGCGTTTAAATCTTTTTCAGGTAAAACATTTAGTATTGTAATTAAAAATAAAACTAAACTATTCGTCAAGTTCTGTAGTTTTCTTAAGTGTAACTAAACAACAAAAAAAACTAAAACTGAAAAGCTAGTTGTAATTGTATTATTCTTCAATACTGTAATTCTGTATGTTAATAAATACTTTTTTTAATAAAAAAAAAGTACCTAATAACTTAAAAAAAAACTTAAATCAGGGCCTGTCTAGATATACATACATCTAACTAACAGGAAAACAATGTTATTCAAGCTTGACGTTGACCTTTTTTTACTTCATTTATCTAATATTTTGTTATTTTATCAATTGTGCTATCAGTGGCATGTTGCTATCGAATAATCAAGCGTATTTGCCCACAAAGAAAGATAACAAATCTTGTCAATTCTATCGCACTTATAATTACAGGAAATAATATAGTAATGCCGCGAGGGTAGAAACATTCTGTTTATGTTATAAATATATAAATACATACTCAGAATGTTTTATCGTGAATGGAAAGAAAGATTTACCTACGCATATTTATTACCCATACCGAATTGATACACATAAGTAAAAAAAAATCCTAAAAATATAGAAAATTTACTAAGCTAGGTCTACAGCATGTCAACCAAATAAGTCCTGCCCCAGCATAATGTGTAACTTGGTTTGACTGGCGATCTCACCTGATGTTACTCGAAGAAGACGCGTTTGTCTAGAATACCTATTCAGTCTTGTCTTGAAGAGACTCAGGTTGTAGTTGGCCGGAAAAAAAGCAGCAATTTCCAAACCATAACGGTGAATGGTACCTACAGTAAAACTGAAATTATTTGTACTCTTTTAACTGGTGTTTGTCGCGTTTATTTACATATTTTCCGATCTATTTCTTTCTAATACCACAAAACGAATACTAATGATGTATTAGTTTGTTGACGAAATAAAATTATATTCCTAACGAATACCAAATTTGGAATAAAATACAAAATCCAATACCAAAACAGAACGTTTGGTACAGTCACACAAACAATTCGTTTTGCTTACAAACAATTGTATATTTTAATCATAATTTATAACCTTTACGAATTCATTTCGGAATGTTTATCTTCGATTACCATAAGAGAATTGAAAACTTGCCAAAAAAAATTACCTGCAGAAAGGGTGATTTGCTGCTATAGTCCAAAACCTGTAGATTAGATTTTTCCCGACGTTTCAACTTTACACAATATCGCAGTCACGGTAAGGCTGAAACAACACCTTGAAAATATTAACAGAACTTAGTACAAAATCGTCGACCGTACGTTGTAACCAAAATTTTATTTCAAAATCCGAATAACTTCAGAAGAATAAAACCTACAAACAACAACCTAAACAGCAAGGAGTTCTCATGATAGCATATCTACTCTATTCTGTCCTAACATTCTCACCGAGACAGATTTATCTCGAGACTGGAACTCCTTTGTCCCGTCAATACGTCAGCGAGGGGCACCTCGTTGTAATAGGCAGAGCTTATGCGCTACATTTGTTGTCTTTTTCGGGATTTAAAAGATAAAGTAAGAGATAAAGATACATTTATTCAGCTACACAAGAACAGCACAGAATTACATTAAGATAGACATAGGTATACAATATGAAGAAGAAGACATACATAATGATCAAAAAACTATTTCTGAAAACAATATTAGAAAAAATTACGTAGGTATCCTTTAGAACTACTTATGAGAAGGACTTACGATACTACTTAGGAATTGGTTCAACCAGGGGGCAATGTCATTTTTGGTTAAAGATAATGATATTACCTCCTTAGTTGTATGTAGATTGCTTGCAATAGTCTGCAGGTAGCTCAGGTAGCAGTAATTTTGGTAACGTTTGCATGGGCTGAATCCGTCGCCAAAGCCTTAACTAATACTGATAGGTTATTACGACACCTTTGAACCTGCAAATCGTAGACTTGTCACCAGGTATTGTATAGATATTGTATTATGGGCACTAACCCCCAAATGATAGTGCCATCTTTGGCGCTCATTAGGGGAGGCCTATGTCCAGCAGTGGACTATTATAGGCTGGTGATGTGTGTGTGTGATGTGATGTATAGATAAAGTACATAAAGACGAGGAAGGTGTTGATTCACAATATAATTGACATGTTTGTTCAATAGGCAAATAGCATTAACATGCGTTGGTGAACTGTCGGTCTGTTATGTTAGGACCACTTAAAGAAACCCTCAATAAATTCAGTAAATCTTAAACAAGATTCTATTTTTTTTTATGTTTAATATGCCTAGGTACTAGAAAGTGGTATATAAGGAACACTCTTATACGGAAAACCAAAATAGTGCGGTATTGAAAATTCTGCAAATCATAAAGCAGATACTAATGTTATTTACACGTAACGTGTGACAGCATAAAATTGCTGATTTATAGATATAAAACTTGTTAGAAATCTGAAAGTGATATGATATCTACCTCTATAGACTACATCTAGATGAATATATATAATACTAGATTCTTCGATACAAAGACGTTAGTCGTTATTTTACCCATTTTAATAATTGTTATTTCATCACTTAAATAACGGAACACCTAGGACGTAAATCATAGACCGTCCTCAAAGTTTCCAAATATTTTGATATATTAGCCTTTTATCTTTGATGTTTACCACAGAGGCGTTAATTCTTTTTTTTTTCAAGGTAATTCGATGTGATTAATGTGAATAAGACAGCTCTAAGTTGTTTTTATAATATTGAACAAATTGCTCTGTTGGCTTAAGGTTAAATTGCAACATTACATGTCCGGTAAAGCTACTTACACACAACAGAATTAAATGATGCTGAAAAATCCAATCCACACAGCATCATCTATCCTAACCTAAGCAGAGCTTGTGTTATGGGAACTGAATGGCTAATATACATGAATATTACAGTACATTTTACATTACATAGTTTTTATTTACTAAAACCTTTAGATAGATAGAAAATAACAATTATAACTAGTATTTACAACTGAATCAATTGAGCTAACTGCAGACAAACTACAGGCTCAACAGATCCATATCAATACTAGCCGGAAGTGTCCCCAAGACGCTGGCTGCATTGCCACGCTGATGGCAATGCTGATGCGCTGCGCCAGATGCTGATCAGCTCTCGGGTCATACGTCGTTTCAACGCTCAGAGAATTTTATGGAAATCCGCAGAGACTCGAAGTACTACTATACTCGACGGGTAATGACTCCAAGGGTAACAAATTCGTAGGGTCGAGACCTGCAGTAATGCGATCCTCTTGAGATCCTCGGCCAACCTGTCGCCGCATCAGCCCTTACGGATAGATAAGATACATAATTGAGACGACTTATTTGTATCAGAATGATGCGTTTACATAAAAATATTTCAAATTGACTGAAAGAGTACAATTTTCTTTTTCTGACTGTCGAATTAAAGCAGGTTTCATAGTAGAAACCTTAATTTTAAGAAAATAAAGTTTAAGTTAATACTTTATTGCACTATTAAGTTATGAATAATTAACAAAAATAGTCTTAAAATAAGCGACAATTGGCGCTCTTATCGCTCAAGAGCGACCTCTCCCAGACAACCTTGAATGGATAGGATCATTGGATTGTACTTACATGGGATAATGTAAGACGTATAAAAGTTTGTACTTCATTTCCATGATCTGGGGTCATATAGTGACCAGGTACTTTGTTTCTTTACTAGGTGACTGGTCATAGGTACAGCGTAGGTCCATTAGTGTGACTAAAGGATACCACCCACGTAAGGACTAGGTAAGCTCTCGGTTCGTGACCATGACTCAATACTGGGCCATGATGTAATCCTTAGGATTGAATCGATGATTCGTTACTTGCTAGTGCTGGGACATTGTATCGATAATTTGTTTAGGATTTATAGTGAGGCGATTTCTTTTAAAAGAAATAGTTATAGTTTTAATTAAGCTTCTTTATTATAAAGGAAATTAAAGAATACAAACCAATAAGAACTAGTATTTACAATGTAATATCAATAGTAGGCTAATAATTTTCAAGTTAATTAATATATTTAAATATTTTATTACTTATTATTTAAAAATATGTAGTTCCGTGACACTGGAAAGAGAACGTTTTTACTTGTATTATAAGAACATACTTTCCTCTCGGTATAAAATTACCGCAATCTATTAAGTTTTATTTAGTTATGTATTCTCCAAAAATATGTACATTACTAAAAACTAAAGGATTATCCATGAAAATGAGATATTTTCAATAGAATAACGGCGGTAAGAGTTGTAAACACCCACCACATCATAACCACTCTCTATAATTAACTTAATTGCAAACTTTTCTATGGAATATTTTATAATAGCAACCTAATGTTTAATTTCGAATATCTACTTAGCTTACTATGTTTCATGAAATGACAACCAAATTTGATGAAAACGTCTCGGTGTGGATGAATCGCTCGCATTGACTATATAAAACGTAGTCTTTGTACTTGTGTAGGAATAAGTGCCTATGTACTGCAGATATTTTTACTGAAATAAAAAAATGTTATTATACATTTTTTTATTTCAGTAAAAATATCATTTATTTATAAACATGGACTTCTATTTTTACGGACACACCCGATGCAAAATGGATAGATGGTAGTATTTGCGGATAGTCATAGTCATCCCAAAAAACTTATTTTTATCTATATCTATTACATAAGATAGGTGCATATGAGATTTCAGCTTATGCATAATAATAATAAGTCTTCATAGGTACCTACTGATTTCGTTAAAACGTCAACTTTTTTTGAATTAGGTAGGATTGTATGAATGTAACATACAAACCTACCAAATTTTTTTAAACTCTGTTCATCGCTAACAATCGACTTTTACGATGTGGGGAACATTCAACCTTGCAAGAGAATTTAGACGAAGATAAAGGATAGACTCACTGAAATATGAAACCCGGTGATTATTGAGACGATGGAACTAGATTACTGGTAATTTTACATAATTTGTGTGAGGTGGGTGTATAGTTTGTGTGTAAAGCACTTTAGCCGTAGGTAAATAGTATAAGTGTTGAAAAACAACAACAACAACAACAGCCTATAATAGTCCACTGCTGGACATAGGCCTCCCCTGATGAGCGCCATAGATGGCATTGTTCATCATTTGGGGGTTTTTGCCCATAATCCCCACGCTGGGCATGCGGGTAGGGGATCGCAGTTCGGTGGAGTTGTTCTGCAGAGGGCGCTGCTGCCCGCCCCCCGGTGTTTCTCCCTTAGTCGCCTCCCACGACACCCACGGGAAGAGTTGGGGTGGTGAAATTCTATGCCGGCACAACACGGCAAAACGTTGAAAAATTTTAAAAACGACCGTTTTGTATTAAATCAGGGTTTCGATAAGTCAGAAAGTATAGTAAGGTTTGCCGACTGTATGATAAATTATTGTACAGTGCGCGTCACATATAAGTACCCCCCCTACCTCAATGTATGTGGGACACAATAGTTGTTATTGTTGGGAATTTTAGACTTTGAGTATTATGGTGGGTGGTTCGATCCTGAGCGGCGGCTTGATAAATTTTTGCATGTGAAAATTTGTGATTAGTTACAAGGGAATTCCAAGTAGTCGTAAATATTATGTAGACTAGGGGGTACCTACTTAATTCCCTTAATTACCTATATGAATATGAGGTTAAGTTATAATTTTACTAATTTGTTAAATTCGTTGTAAACTTAAAACTGGATTTCCTTTTTCTTACCTGCTTAACTCAAAATATTGTTGTATCTCTTTCTGTCTTATTTTACTGACTTAGGTCAGAGTGGGAAATAAAACTGCTTATGAGCAGCTATTTTATGTCACTGGACAATTCATATTGATGAATAAGGGGGGGAACTCTACAATTTACGTAGGGTGGTTTGGAATCGCGTCGACGCGACAGTACCTGATCCACTGCTGGACGTACCTACCTCTCCCAAACAAGGTGTTTGTTACTATATCTATGTGTATACATAAAATCACTTTAATCTTAAATTATTATTTTAAAAGTAGGAAGCTATTATCGTTCCTGTAAAAAATTACTTAAAAAATGTAATCTATGGTTTACGAGCAAACGAACTTTGCAAGTTATATTATAAATAAGGCGTATATTCATATTCTCCCTCTCATTTAGTGGCGAAACTAACTAAACATGAATAGTTACGAAATCATAAACGTTTTATCGATAAAAACGATCCTCAATGGCCATCCCTAGCAAAACCGCAGATAGAGTCGTCACACTACGTCACTCCTGACGTCACATCTTACAGTGAAGATGTCACAGATGGGATGACACAGAAAGTAGAGTTGTGTGTGTAAACAAGTTACGTAATCGTTGCACTACTGGCACACTCTTTAATAACTCTCATAATAGCGGCAGTTTGAAGTTTTTAGAACACATTGAGTTCGAAGCGAAACATGCATTCTCCGTGGTTTCGAACGCTATAGAGTTGTTACTGGCAACTCCAAAACGATCTTAATGTTTAAAAGTAAAAAGTCTTGTCTCTTTACTTTTATACATTAAGAAAGAAGTATAAAAAACTAGAGATTACTCCGAGTGAGAGGGCTTACACACTTTAATAACAAACATCTCTACAAAAGTTCGATAAGATAAGATAGTAATTCTTTATTCTCAAAACTTATGACTAAGACAATATACTAGAGGGCACGAAATTGGCGGCCTTATCGCTTAAAGTGGTTCAGCTTTCAGACAACCAAAGCTTAAAATAGAAGTTTATAGGAAGGCGGGGCAGCATAGGTAGGTGTATACTCGTATATGAATACAGAACAATAAAGTAGGTACAATTATTCTTTTTCACCACTTTTCGCCTAGGTAGGTATAGTATGTATATATTAACTGTAAGATAATTAACTTGTGCGTTGTTTCAGAGAATGACTGAACTGTGACTGTTTCAGAGTTGACAAACAAATGCCATTTACTCCAATATTAAAACTTTTTTGTTTATATGATTATTCGTATAGATATACGACGATGTATACTACGATGTATAGATATACGAATAATCATATGTACCTATGTACCATTATAATTTCTTTATAATGTCTGTGAATTTTATATATTATTAAATGCTCTTCTTTTATAGGGTTAAGATCGCCTTTGTCATTATTTTATATGTAAATGTTTTATTGTATATTTAATCGTGCAATAAAGAATTAGGAACTTTCATAACATCTATTTCATGCAAAATAAATTGATTTGGTTTACGTAACCACCATGCTTGGTAGGTGGAAAGGAGATTTCTGCCGTTGTCCTTATAATGTATGTGTCGCAGTCATCTGGTTGTATCAGCTATTTGATTGTATGACCGGCGCGTTTATTGAATGACGACGTTTAATTGAATGACTGAAGGACAACTCGTCAAGTTGTTTAATGTAACGTTGAACGTCTTGACTGAACGTCATTTAGCATAGTTGTTGAATGGGATATAGCTGACTTTGTAATGTTTGGTAAGGGTGACCATAAGTTCGCAACTTAAAAGGTAACTTACTTTAGATAACAAAAATGAGGAGATGACATGACACACCTTATTATGATTTTATATTGTATAATAATATAATAATTGTATGTAAGTCTTAAGATAGGCTAAAAATACGAGTATATCACATTTTTTCAAAGGTAATTTATTAAAATATGGGAGTCTCTGAGACTCCAAAAAGTTGTTAACTTAAGTCTTTGTCACCTTGTGAAATGAGGGATTAGGTAAAAATAACAAAAACAATATAATCAGTTTCATTAATTAAAGTAATATAATACTGAAAAAAACATAACAACTATAACAACTTGCTTACATGTAATAAAATCTTTACTTTCAGGTAGTACCAATAATAGCAGTCACATCTCTTATATTTAGATAGCAGCAATGCACTTCCTATAATAGACGAATTACTTTTAAAAAAATGTATTATTATATAAAAAAATATTATTAATACATATATTATTTTAGAGACAACAACAAAATATTATATTATCGATAAATTCAAAATGGCACGAAGCTTTGGCAGACATTTATGAAATTGAAAACTTAAGTCATCTTAATTCGAACTAAAAAGTACCAGAAAAAAATTTGGAGGCACTTCTTAATTTAGTACTTATTTATTGCTATCTGAGCGAGCTGTTTGACGCCATATTTGTTTTGACGACTACTAACGCCGCAGTGGGGAAAAAATGAACTAAAATACAATCACCTGACTGATTTTACGTCCGCCCTGTTCAAAGAGCTATGTTACAATCCGCTAACTAGTTGGACGTTGAGTGTCGCTTGTTCAATCAACGTTCAGCCTTAGTCATTCAATTAAATGTCGTCATTCAATGAACGCGCCAGTCATACAATCAAATAGCTGATACAACCAGATGACTGCGACATATGCACTGCCATGGCACTGCCTATAATAGTTTACAAGTTCCCATACTAAGTTGGAGGTATGCCATGGCACTGCCTATAATAGTTTACAAGTTCCCATACTAAGTTGGAGGTAAGTATCGATTAATTTGCAGCCGACAATCTATTGCTTTACCAATTTTACCATAAACACTGAACAAGATCGATAGGTGTCAGGTAACTTATAATTTGAAATTCGAATCCATTTATTCTGATCTGTCCAACCCAACGGCCACACCTCGGTTCCAAGTGTTCCAACGGTCAAGCAAGTCGGCACCTTGACTTTATCAACTTGGACATTCAAAATTCGAATTCCTACTTCATCGAATCATTCTAGAATGATCAGCCATTTTACAGTTCTTTTTCGATTATGAAGATATCATTATTTGCTATTCCATATTACAAATAAACTTGTTTTAAGGGAATACAAAATATTACCATACCTGCCTGTGTTTTGAATTAAACCTCATGGGTAAACAAGGGATGGGTTATCCTACTAATATTATAAACGCGAAAGTTTGTATCGATGAATGTTGGATGCTCTTTCACGCTAAAACTACTAAACGGAATTTGATGAAACTTGGTACGAGTACACAAATAGTTACAGACCTGGAATAACATAAGGGCACTTTTTATCCCGAAAATCCCACAGAATCGTTAATAATAAATTGGATATAGTACAAGGAGCTCCCATCATAAAGAGTAAACTTATTGGTATGAGGAAAGTCGCTTCAGTATACTGAAGTAATTCAAATATATTTGAGTAGGGCCTTGTAATTTAAACTTAGGTAAAAGTTTACTTAATAAAGTAACCCCTAACAATTAAATATTTATGCAGTTTGATGTAAAATTTACCACTCTATCGACTAACATTCTCTTTAAATTACCATTTATGGTTTTAATATACTTTGTTATTCTCACTAGTTCTTGTCCTTTTCATAATCTAGAAAAGTTTTATTTAAGTAGGTAGGACAAAATAATACATTTTTGATAAATATATAATCGAAATAATCTTTGATAAAAGTAGTAAATCGATATTCTGTCTTTATCATTTACCTACCGGTAAGTAGATAGAGTATGCACCGAAGCAACAATTTTTTTACACTCTAGATCCACTTTCCAGCATGACAAAGGAAAATGATTGTAGTACCACAGGTGACGGGCAAGGCAACCAGTTGAAAAATAAAATAAGTAGACCTATATACCTAGGTAGGTGTGTCGTAATAGGCGTAAATTTTAATTAAAAGCAGTATACAGTAATTTAGTAAGTGCTTACCACAAATTAAATTAAATTCCGAACAGCGCTTAACGGGCCAAGTCGAGCTTCGAATAAAGTTCACGCGTAGATAATGTATTCCACGCCTTATGAGCTCATAGCCTTTAATAGAATCTCTGTATATTTATTAAAAAAAAACTACTGAGTTGCTTTTAATATTAAGGATCTCTGACATTTAAACAAAGCTTGATTAGCTACTGTTCCCGGCTTCGCACGCGTTCACGGATAAAAGAAGTAAGAAAGTAAACAACGCAGCGTCTTGGGGACTTCCGACTGGTATTGATATGGGTCAGTTGATCTGTTGTTTGGTTGAAACAGTTTTCAGTTAGCTCAATTGTTTCAATTGTAAATACTGGTTCTAATTTGGTTGTTTAATTGTAATTGTTGTGTTAATAAAGATTTTAAAAGAAGGTAACAAAGATCAATATCAATAGTCTAACCTGGTACCTAAAAAAGTAAGCAGAGGTGGTAATAAATAAATGCCTTTTTTTAAATGCCTTTTTTTATTGGAACTACTAGAGATAACACAAGAGAAATTAAATAACAATGACGAGGTTCTTAGGTCTAGTGCTATCTAATTTATAAAGCAACTCAACTAAAAATAAACAAAAACTGTCATGATAATCATAGGCTAAGGCATAAGAAAAATATTGCAGTGTGGACCTAATTAATTAGTAGGTACCTCTATGCAAAATTTCAGACCGTTCTATCCTTACTGAACAGATTTATAAAACTAGGAAAACGTCAAACTATTATTTAAAATCAATTTAAAATAGACTGAAAACGTGGGTGGATAGCTCGTGGATAGAAGTTTTTATGACAGTAATAAATATTTCAAAATTTTATTTGACAGATTTCAGTAACTTTATTTTCATAGGCTTACAAAATATGCACTAAGAAAAGTAAAAATTCATACAACAAATAATTATCAAATTAGAAAAAATGTGTTATTGAATTCCTCTTCACTTCTCATCTGGTGAAAACTATACTAACGATTCACAAAACTCAGAATAAATGTAGATACAAGCAAAATTCAATGAAATACAAAATTTATGCGTGAACTGTAACAAACATACATCCATCAGAATTTTGCATTTATATTACGATATTATTTAAGTATCATGTGAGGACGGTAAAACAGCAACTTTGAAAGTTGCTTGGGCTTTGAACTTTTTAAGAATACCTACATAATTGAAACGGTTTATTGAACCTTATGGGACAACTGTAATATTAAAACGGGGATGGTAGAAACATGTCTATGTCATGACATGTCCTTAGGCGCACAAATACACTTTTATAAACCCTAACTTATACCAGGCCTTTCAGGAATTAGGATTACAGGAACGGCAATGCCCTGAATCTGCCAACGAACTCTCTGGCACCGCGGGAGAATGTCCGCCTACGACCGTAGGTGGTTCGATTTCCGCCTCGGTACAAATGTAGCAGTAAGGAGTAGCATGTAGTAATATTTAGACTTATGTGGGTGAGTGAGTAGCTAAATACCTACTTATCTTCTATCTTAACACCGGGTAGGAAAAGTGATTTATGCCATATTCGTCCCTTAGAAGTTCGGCCCACTCGTCATAAAATCTCCTTTCGTCTCACTTTGTAAAAGTACCTTGGTAGGTAAATAAGGTTTATTACCAACTTAAATCAAATTTTATGCCCATGGGATGCGTAAACTGACAACAACCGTCGTGTCGGGTTTGTGTCCCTGGCGACCGGTGAAGTGATAGGTACTGTCACTTGGGAAAAAAAATGATTAAATTATACCGTAAGAGTAGGTAACCTAGGTACGAATCGTCTTGTCGTCGCCCTAACGCAAAACTACTAGTAAACGTTTGGGCCGATAAAAGAATGTGCAATTACGCTTGGATTTAGAACGAAAACCAAACAAGAGTGCTATTCCTGAGATAATAAGTAAAATATGTGCAAAACATGTAAGTATACCTACCTAGTTCAAAAATGTCACCAATCGTGTTCTTAAAACACAAACCTTATTCAAAATAAAAGATCCAAGTTTCGTTTCCTTAATATGAATGTGGTAGCTTTCACAGATTCTGAGATAAATAATATAACGATTTTGGACTAAGTACAAAATTGCATAGTACCTACCTATTGCTCACTTTTATGCCCAAAGGTTGTCTTGAGTAGATTGGGGAACCGAATTCGGTGACAGCTGGAAATAACCCTATAAAAGGCACATAGATTAACCAAGAATATATTAATTTGGTCAATGTTCTGCTAACCATTAGGTTAACCTTATGACCTGTTGTCGGGCGCACCCAAAAACCGAGCCGCGGAGGTAGTTTTGATTTTGGAATTAATTGTTCACTGTTTTTGATTTCAAGGCATATGAAACTAGAAGCAATGAAAATACATAGCAATGAAGAATGCTATTAATTAAAGGGCAATTCTTTCTGCGTACGAAAAGTGGGGCGGTTTCAAATAACTTTTCTGAGAATTGCGTGCACGACTGCCAAGTGCTCGGTCGAACACTTGCATAGTGTGCGTACACTTGCTATGCTGCACCACTGTCAATGTCGAGCTGTGTACCTAGTTAACAAGGTTTGGCGAACGTACATTGTATGCATAACTCCAAAAAACTAGATACCTACCTACCTACTTATTACACTTATGTACCAACATACCTAGGTACTTGTTACTACACAAAATTTGTTAACTAGTAGGGAAATAGTCGCACAACACAACTTTCACCTTGACTATTTCCCATACTTACAGGTTTTTACCTAGGAACCCTACCTAGCTCCTGACAAAGGTTCGCTTGAGAGAGAAAGAACCTTCCGAGGAAGGTTCTTATATAAAATTGGTCTGTGCTCGTAACTACCCACTTACCATAGCGCTAACTGTCTGTTTTATTTTTTTAAGATTCGCAAAACTGATACCTTCGTACCTACCTAGTTTCCTAGTGAAAACTGGAAAAGTGATGAAAGTAGGGTTGCCAGATGTAAATTTGATAAAGGAGGGCAGATGGGTCTAAAAAGGAGGATTTTCTGTAAAAAAGGAGGACATTTACAATGAAACAAGTTTTTTTCATATAACTTGGTTTATTTTAATCATACTTAGCGGAGCTGCCAACTTTAGAAAGGAGTTCTTGGTTTTTAATCAAATAATTATAAAAATCTTCACATGTAATGTTTTTTTGTGTGAGAATCGAAGATTTTACTGACTCTACACTTAATCGGTTCCTTTCTTTGCTCCACTGAGTATTTATTAGTGAAAACACCCTTTCAACATTCGCATTATGTGCGCTTATACAAAAATAGAACTCGCAGATCTTGAGTAGCTCTGAGAAGTATTCGTGGTTTTTAACTGTTTTGAAGTAGATTTTCCACTGTTCGTGAAACTTCAAATCATAAAAGACTTCATTATGATCATCATCGGATTTCGATTTCAGAAAATAAATCAGGTTACAAAATTGATCATGTAGCTTAACATAGTCAATATCTAGGTACCCCTCTAATTCTCAGGAACTCAATGCATGAAACTAAATCATCATATTTTAGATTTTCGTACGGCGCACGACATTTTCAGCGAGAGAGAAACGTATAGCAAAAGGAGGACATACAGTAGGTAAGGGAGGACGGGAGGACATTATATGGAAAAGGAGGACTTGTCCTCCTTTTGGATACCATCTGGCAACCCTAGATGAAAGCGATGAGCTCGTTTCATCTGAATTTAGTAAGTTTTCGGTGAAATCGATTTGTAATACGAAAGAAGAAAGACGAAGTGGTTTTATTATCTTTGTTGTAATGTTGGTCTATTGATAAATTTAATATTGGAGCCATTAAAATCTCGCGCCATTGTGTTAGGTTAGTGTCATCTTAATTTTTTAGATTGACTTGACTTCTTTGTTATAATATGGCCAATATGTGTGTGGCTCTGCGCAGAGAATTTTTAATTATCTATCAAATAGAAACGTAGTAATTTGCTGCTTCAGTCTATGTCATCACATCACAATCATCACATCAATCATCCAAAAAGTTTACGCCTTGGTTTACGCGTAGAGTTTACGTGACTTAAATAACTTCAACTTCTTTATTTATGGTGCTGCTTGCTTTTCGCCACAATTCTGTCAGTGTCGATCTGAGAGTGTCATAAACTTTAAAGACAAATGTTCGGTTATAAGAATTAGCTCCCGCTACATAATACAATTATTACTTACCAATATTCTTTTCTATAGTGTACTAGGTAATTTTGGTGTCAAAGCATAATTTTGACATTGAAATGTAATTTTCATTGACTTGACTTCTATGTGTCTGGTTCTGTCTGGTCTGATAATTTTCATTGTCCACTCACTCAATTTGACATCGACAAACTGATTTATATGTCTTTGTCAGTCTCAGTCAACAATCCGTCATTTGCATATTGAAAACATTTCAAAAAGTTTTGGAATCCTATTTTTATCTTTTCCCACGTTCTAAATATTAAATTACCTCTCTTTTCCCGTTAGATATTTAACTTGTGATACATTATTTACGTGCAATCATATTCTTATTTCAAAATGGGTCGCAAATCGCAATCGAAGCAGGCCACGAAGAAGAACACCGGGAAAGAGAACAAGTTTGTCCAGCAGAAACGAAAGGAGCTTGCTATTCTCGTGGATAAAGTACTGAGGCTCACCAGTGTCTTCCAAGCCTCCACCAACTTGGCTAAGAGCTGGGAACACCATTTAGAAATCAACGCTATAGTCAAAGAAATAACTAACATTGAAGGGCAAAATAAAAGTTTTGTAAAACACAGAAAGTCTGCCATCGATAAGTATTTGAATTGGCTCAATGAAAACGGCGTACAGTATGAAGGTAATATTTCTTTACCAGTGCTTATCCAATGGTTTTTCCTTAATATTTAGACCACAACACACCATAATTCTGAACTTGTCTTCACCACATTGTCCTTCATCTTGCCAAAACTGAAGTTAGGTATTAATCTTACTTAATATAATGATGACTTACCTTGCAATAGACATCCTAAACAAGTAAAAAGAATGTTGAAGCGAAATTTCCTCTGTATAAGCAATATAAACATTAGTGGGCCTTATTTTTCGGTTTCAGGTGTTGAGATATCAGAATTCGAAGGATACGAGCTTGGTCTCAAAGCAACCAAAGACTTCACCGAGGGCTCCCTCATACTCACAATACCATCCAAAGTCATGATGACAGAAAATAATGCAAAGGAATCCACACTGGCTGAGTTTATAGCTATTGACCCTTTGCTTCAGAACATGCCAAATATTACACTAGCTCTGTTTCTGCTGCTTGAAAGGAATAATCCAGGTAAAGTGAAAATTACATTTGACCATAGGAGGAAAAGTGACATGCATAAAAACAACATTTAAAAGTTTTACTATAAAACTATTTTAGTTTGAGGAATTCTTCACAAATGGGAGAGAGATAAATACATTGTCTTTTATTAAAATCAATGTTTTATCCCAGATAAACCTAATGTAGTGTAGGCCCTCCAGCCAGGTGGAATGACAATCTGTGAAAACTGCTGGCAGATGCTAGAGGTAGATGCGACAAGCTGAAGACAGGGCGTTATAGCGCTCATTAGGGGAGGCTTATGTGCAACAGTTGAGTAATGTGGCCTGATGATGACATCTTATGTTGATTTATTATACTTACTTTTGAATAATTTCAAATGCGCCAGCAGGCCAGTTACTATGAATAACAGTTCCTTGTAATAACCATATCAGTTATTAAGATTTCTATTAGTTACTATGTATTTTCTATAATTCCAGAATCATTTTGGAAGCCATACATTGATATTCTGCCGGACAAATATTCTACAATATTGTATTACACTTCTGAAGAGCTGGCCGAGCTAAGGGTGAGGAAAATTATTTTATTAAATTATATTATGATTTTTTATAAGTGACTAGCCACCTGCTCTGTCTTCACACAGGTTTAATGCTGATACAAAAACTTTCCTCTTAAAACAATCTATCTATAAAAAACCCTATCAGAATCCGGAAAACGTTGTTTTATACAATGTAGTGATAGACCTTCGTTTGTCCACGATCTCACCTGATAGAAAGTGAAGATGTGGCAGATGATGTATCACGAAGGTCTAGCTAGAGGACACCTAATCACTCTAGTCTGTTCATACCAGCCTCTACCCTGGATTCACCAAAGCTTACACTCTCAGGAATAATGTAGCTACCTATTTCAAAAATATATTTACAGAATTAGATCTTTTAAAGAATTATTTATTACTAGCTGGGTGCCCGCGGTTTCTCCCGCGTCAGTTCCTATCCCGTGGGATTTTCGAGATAAAATGTATGTATATGTTATTCCAGTCATAAACTACCTGTGTACCAAGTTTCATCAAAATCCGTTTAGTAGTTTTTGCGTGAAAGAGTAACAAACATCCATACCTACAAACTTTTGCATTTATAATATTGTAGGATTTACATATTTCACACAACAGTAGATAAATAACTAGTCCCTTTGTTTCAGCCATCGCCAGTTTTTGAATCATCCCTAAAGCTGTACAGGAGTATAGCTAGACAGTACGCCTATTTCTCCAATAAGATCAATACTTTGGATCTACCTGTCCTGAAAAACCTTCAGGATATCTTTACATTTGATAATTACAGGTAAGAATTTATTACAACTAAGTGCTAAACCTTTGATATGTTATGTGTATTGATTATGTGTTGATTGTTTTGAAAAACAACAAATAGTTCTCAAAGCCTTTAGTATACACTGTTTTTTAAGTTATCTGGGACACATAATAATCCCTCGTGAATATAATTTATACGAGACCACCTTGGGATCATTATCCATACAATAGTTAAAGAATTTTCCAAATCAGTCCATAATTTGTAGAAATCAATGAAGATACTTACAAAAAATATTCCTTCAATTAATTAAGTAAAACTGCATTCACCCTTTTTTTAAAATGACTTGTTTGAACCGGCAATTGAACCTACTAAAATAAAAACATCATCATCAAATATTTTTAGTGTTTCTGGTATTTATGCTCCATGGCTTATGGCCATTTTACAGCTCTGTATACATACATATGTATGTAAAAGGTGAAAGAAGTAAGAATCAAAAGTTTCCTACCTGTGCTGTTTGCAAACAGCCCTAATTCTCAAGGGAAAAATAAAACAAACATAACACTTACTTATTTTATACCTAAATACACACACAGGCTTCACATAAATATATTCTATAGTACTCGGGATAATCCAACAAAATATATTTGAAATAATTTTCAAAATTAGCCCAGTAGTTCTGGAAATTATGCACTAAAACAACCATCAATCTTTTCCTCTTTGAAATATTTGTTTAAATTTGTTATGTTATCCGTGGTTTAAATAAGACAATAGTTAACTTATACATTGCACTTTCCTTCTTAATACTTGCAGTACCAATACAATTAAATAAAGCAAAATAATATTACAAAATGCAGTATTTTGTATGTTCAATGCACATATTAAAATATATCAGGTCACTAGCTAATACTAAAGTGCTGCATTTTAAGCTATGCTATAATTATATTTATTCCGATATCTTAGAGTTCATAAGTTAATTACATACTTAATCTCTTAAATTTATAAGTCTTTATAAAATGAGCTTATCTAACATAGATGAATTCCTTGCTAAAGCAAAAACCACACTCTTAAGAACAACAACCCAGAATAAGTCCAAAATAGGTACGTATAATTACGAAATAATTTATAATCAACTATTGAAATGGTTTCCGTAGTGAATCCCACATATAATCTGGGGATTCCTTCCCGTTTTGAGAATCTACAGTGCTCAGTGTGTAAATGTTCGATGTAATCATTGGGCTTATACTACGTGTACTGCTGTTGTTTTTATGGCCTTTCCTATTCTCAAATACAGGAGTTGGAATAACCTCATCTGGGTAGTTGTTCTTATTGCATTGATTTCTTTGCTGTTTCCATCTATATGCAATGTAAGTTAGTAAGAATAGCACCAACGCCAACCCAAAGATGCTTGCTGTGGCTAATGTCACTGATCTGGTGTTCATTATATGATTTTGTTTGTCCAAAGTGCCTGTATGGTGTGGAGATTCAGTTCTCTCGCGTACTCTTTGATTCTCGTTTGATTCAATTTTGTTGAAATCGTTTAGCCTCTGCAAATCGTCTAGTACAATTACGCTATCGCCAACCGAATCCTCTTCATAGGACGCTTTTTGCAATGTTTCCGCTGGTACCAATCCTGTAAACAACAAAAGTAAGTAAGTTTATAGAAACTTGACAATAGAAATTAAACTAAATCCATACCATCTAAGTACGTGCCTGTTAATTCCTTCGTTTTATTTTCATAAGATCTTCTCATTATAGAAAATATTTCATTCCATCCCACGATGTCATCTGGATTGCTGTTTATTGAATGCATCACTCTGCTTTCTCTGAGTACAGAAGTTTCGTTTTGATCATCGTCGTTTGCATTTACAACAATTATCGACGTGCTGTATGGTGTTCCTTGGGAGTCTTTTCTAATTGGTTTTTCTTCTGAGTCTGCGCTAATTCGCGTAATATTGTGGAACAGAGACATAATACCCATATTTCCTCCATTTTCTACGTGTTCATTTGCATTGTTTTCGAAGTCCAGGTTCGTATCTTGTGCCCTTTCTATTGTCGTTGTTTTAGTCGTGGTATCATGTGCATCTAAAAGAGCTCTCAATGGATAAGTTTCTTTTGATATAGGTTCTATGGCTGATTTCGATAAAAATGGTTCTGGTGGATTCGGCTCCCTGGATGCATTATGAAATATGTCTGCCAAGTGAACATGGCTTGAGCCGCGCTCCCTATGCTCTACCAATTCATTTAGCGTCATATTTCTTTCCCTTAAAATCTTGGCAAGTTTTGCGTTAGCTGAAATTATAAAACAACGCTAGTTAAGTTCAGACTTAAGTTACTGTTTGTATTAATCATTTTATAAGTTTTGATGCTACAATGGAGTCATTATATTTATCTAAGGAATACATACTATTGATGTACAGAAAATTTAAATAAAATAATGTATTTCACTGTCTTACCTCCCGTGTCGTTCAGTATCTCTTCTATTTCAACTTTAGCAGACTCCTCAGTTGAAGTTGCTATGAATACTGGTTTGTAGGTTAAATTTGGCGGCCTTGTTGTGTATCTTATTTTTCTAGATTTATCACGTCGTCTCTTTTTATCGTCAACATTGTTAGGCTTAACAGCGTCGGTGGTACTTTCATAGTGTTTGGGCATTTCGGTAGTTATAAAGTCTTCCAATATGGTGACATCATCTAAGTTCGTCTTAGGTCCTTGGGTTCTCTCAATAAATTCAGAAGACGACACTAAATTAGGAATTCCAAAGAGATTCTTCATAAAATCATCTTGTTGTGGCGGTTGAGCAGTTGAATTTTTTTGCTTTCTGCGTTTCTTTTTGATAACATTATTAAATGCTTGTCGCCGTAAGCCTTCCGTATTCAATGTTTCTGAAATCATTGGTATAGTTTTAGGCTTATCCGTTTCATAAATGGTGGTATTTTTAACGACGATTTCCGTCAAAGCAACTGGAGTTTCATTCTGTGTAGCATCATTATCATCGGAATTTTCTTCAGGTTGCGTTTCGTTTATTTCTCTTGGGAGATCAGTGGTCGTGACGACTTCCTCGTAAACAGTGGTAACTTCGATATTCGCCGTTGTAGTTTCTACTTTTGGCTTTTCAGAAATAATTTCAGTTACATTCTTCATCAAAGGAATAACATCTTTCCACTCCTGGGACTTTGTTGCATTTCTTCTTCTGCCGTTATAAAAATACTTCTTAGCTGTGAGCGCTATCATGTCCCTATTTATCTGACTCTTGTAATTGTTGATGCCAGGTCTCATACGTTGTTTTCGTCTAATTCCATTTGGATACCGACGGTTGCTTGCTCGCGTCGTGGTCTCTTCTGGTGGTTTTACAGTTGTAGTAGTTTCTACGACTACTGTGGCTACATCTTCTTCATTTAAAGTCGTAGTTTCCATAGTAGTTGGTATGCTATCTGTTACGGGTTCATTCATATACTTAGTTTCAGATCTTACGAGAAGCTTCTCTTCACTTGACACTTCTGCAATTTCAGGTGTATTTGATTGCGAATGTTGTTTAGTTAATGTATTTCCTGTTTTTAATATTTCTAAAGCCAACTCCTTTCCATGAAGAAGATCTGCTAATGAGAGGTTGTGCTGTTGTAATATTTCGCTCAAACTTGTACCATTTGACTTCTTCAGTATATCTTTTAAAGTAAACGGGTCTATCGGAACATTGATCTGAAATGAAAAAAAAAAAACTAGGGTCACAAAAATATAGACAATAAAACTACGTTACTTTGATTGCTTTGGTTAAGTTAAGACGTAACGTGTTGGAAATGTATACTAGAATATATTATAGTAGAATATATTGTCATGATAAGCTAAACTTGATAACTACTTTAAAAAATTAAGCCTAGCTTGGTTTTTTTTGTATCATACTTTTGTAACGCATATTTTATAATATTTTAAGCTTTGATTTAATACTTTTATTTTATTAAAAAGATAATTAGAACGCAATGTACTCTTACTATAGGTTTTATCTTAGATTTGACGAATTTGTCCTTAGTGTAAACAAGAAGAATAAAACCTTGCGTACAATTCAAAATTCAAAGAGGTGGATGTCTCATAGTTAATGAAACCCTAGAAAAAATGCATATACTCACAAATGAATAAGTAAAACCAATAATAAACCTCGAACCAACCTTAACTAACAGCTAAAGCAAATAAGAATTAATGTAATATTATTATATCTGTCTGACCCTAAAGTGAGCAAAATAATCAAAAGAATGGGTTCTTAAAATTTTACCTTCGAATTGCGAATAATTTCTTCCCTTTTGTTCTTTTTCTGTTCAGGCGTTAGCTCAATATGTTCATTAGAAGAATCAGAATAAGAACTTTCATCTTTTTCCACTGGGCGATATTGAACGGTTGGATGCTTTTCTATTATTTTATCTGTCAAAGTGTCTATTTCAAGTAGCGCTTCTCTGGATTCTGTTATGTCTAACGGTGCTTGATTGATATTAACGTTTTCACGGTGTCTCACGTGTTCGTTAGTCAGCTCGGTGGTCAATTCTGTTGCTACTTGGAAAGTTTGAGTTGGCCGGTATTCGTTGAACTCGCTCAGTACCGGGGCAGTATCTACTGTTGGTCGCTTTCTTCTTTGTCCCCTTCTTCGCATGGGTCTGTCCTCTTCCAAAGATTCCGCCCATTTGAGTCTTCGTTCGATCTTTTTCCTTCTTCTCTTCGGCAACTCGGGTGTTTGACCTTCGTTGCTGAATTCTGCGAAGCGCGGTCTATATTCTTCTGAGTATTTGAATTTTTCATGGGATTCTTCTGGGGAGTCTGGTTCTGGTCTTCGCTTCCGTTTGCGGCCCGGTCTCCGGCGGCGAGGAACTGGCTCTTCTAGAGATAGGTCTTCAAGGTCTTCCCTCGAGTGACTCGAACTAGCCTGCTGCATCGCTGGTTCCACTTCTAGTGTCCTCCATGGCTGGAAATAATACGAACTTGGTTTTAAACTCGAGTATTACAAAGTATCTTGACGAAATATTAAACAACTGAATTTAATTTCTTGCGTTGCTATTAGCATTAGCTGTAACTCCCGTTTATTGTTTACTACTATCATTCTTAGGCCAAATCAAGCGATGCGTTTGTCGATCGTCTTTTGTAATATTTTATTCGATCGTTGCTAACAAACGAATAGAAAAATACACTAAATTTTCTTTCTAATATGTTTATATACTTTCGGTCATAAATCTATTTCAACAACAAACTTTTATAACACATAACTCAGTAGGAATTTAGAGATTATAAGTGAGTGTAGAATAATTACATAGTCGGTTATCTGCCAAGTGAGCGTGAAGTTATTATTCTCAGTATATAGCTTAGTGGCATCTGCCGGCGACTACGTTTGCCGTTTTTTTTTATATTATGAAAAAAATATTTATTTATGCTGTTGTTTTTTTTGTGTTCACATGTTGTAAAATTGTTACCATACGTGAAAATCTTAATTTGGTTCGCTAATGCTATTCCTGAAATTGATTTATTTAGTTTATGCCTTTGATCACTAATTAGTATAAAACAAAGTCGCTTTCCGTTATCTGTTCCTATGTAAGCTTAGATCTTTAAAACTACGCAACAGATTTACGTAGTTGATGCCGTTTTTTTTAATACATAGAATGATACAAGAGGACGATTTTTGAATAAGCACCCGTGTGAAGTCGGAGCGGATCGCTAGTTTTACAATAAAGTTAAGAAATAAATAAACAATTGCCTATTTAAGGTAGGCATTGAAAATATAAATAGCGACCTTTAGTGCTAGAAAGCAACACTAAGTATCCTATAGAGACGGAACATTTTTCCGATTCAAATTATATTTTCCGTATTTAATATATTATAGTAGGTATTATTTTAAATATAATACACCTACTAATGACTACGTTCCTAGCGATCTAAACTAAAGTTATTCTGTATGTAATGTACGCCAGATTATTTGAATGTACACACACATAAATTACATTGTTGTATAAATCAAAACTTTAACGTCATTTAATTGGACCACGTCTACAAACATACAGACTCTCGAATGATAGACATTTCTATCATAGTTAATAAGCACATTCTTCTTATGCATCCAACGTATGCGTAGTACTTTATACATATTACGTAAATTCAACGACGTTCTATGCTCCAAATAGCCTGATTATTGTTTGCTAATTTGTGATAAAAACACCTTTTCCAAGACTCGTGAGAGAGGGAAACAATGCAAGCGATTCGTAAAAAACTTTATGTGACATGGGTGTAATAATGTGCGTTTACTTACTAAGATTGCAATATCTGTCAATGATGATTACAAATGAAAGGCAGCGGTGATAGATGTGTAATTTCTGAATGTACCTATATTAAGATATCTACATAATGTGTATTGTATTATGTATATCTGTTATCTAGTACCCATAACACAGGCTCTGCTTAGCTTGGGATGCTGTGTGGAAGTCCAGCATTATTTATTTATTGAATGTAATTTACTAGCATATCGGACTTATTCGTCAACTCGCGCGAATGATTCACGCGAGTTCGCGCGAGTTGGCACCTGATTTTACCTACTTTTTCTGTCGTCAACTAGCTCGAACATGATATCGCTATAAAATGTGTGTTTGCATCTTAGCAGCATATTGAATATCTTATGACTTAGATTGTGATAAATATTTTGAATTGTGTTAGGACCTGTGCACTGTCCCTGCTAAATAAAAAAAAACACTGTTTCAATCAACGGACCGCAGTATGCAATTAAAGCTACAGAAATATTGCGTGGCCCATTGGTCACGCAATTTCAGTAGTTTATTGAATACAGCGGATTTTTAAAGCGGTAAAGCGGATGTTGGAATCTAAAGTGTAGTGCAGTGTAATTAATGACAATTCTTATCCGCTCTAGATAACTTTCTTTGTTATAAACTTATAGGGAACTATTTATAGAAGTGGGTATTATAATATAAATAAATAAGATACATAATAAGTATGTAAATAACTTATTATAGTCGAAATATTCATTAAAACTCCGGCATCGGGAATTTCTCATACGAACGTAGTATAAAATGATTTGTAATTTGAGCAAATTTTCACCATGACCTGCTATTATTTGTTTTAAAATATTAACTAAGTTCCTGCCACAAAATTTTTTCGCATCAAAATTGAACCTAATCAAATTTATACATTAAAAATGAAATGTATTCTTAGTATTTGTTTATATTAAGAAAAGCTTTTGGCAGGAACCCTAATAAATACTATTCTAATTACCTACTATTTTAATAATTTACTTAATTATTTCATAAATCACTTCTTTACAATTATAATTTGGAAATTCGACGTTTACCGTTTATAAAATGTTCACGTCCCAATCCATTGTTTCTATAAAACATTAATAACCGTATAATTTGATCACAACGCTATAAACAATAATATAGTTATCTCATCAATGGAAGAAAGCTGTTACGGCATAAAGCATAACGCCACAACCGGGGAAAAGTCGAAAGCGAACCGGTTCCTCGAACTTGATCTGTTAAGACTTACGGTTGTTATGTTAATGGAGGACGTTATGATTGGTTCAGTGCAATATAGACTAATGTTATACTAAAGATGAAAGATTTGATTGCTTGTATGTTTATTAGTTTGTTTGAATTGAATAGGCTCCGAAACTACTGGACCGATTTGAAAAATTCTTTCACCATTAGAATTCTAAATTTTCCCTGATGAACATAGACTAAATATTTTCATACAAAAGTTAGGGATCCGCATGAGAAATGCAATTTTTGTTAAATACCCGTGCGTAGCCAGGGCGGACCGCTAGTTATTGTATGTGTTTCGATTTGCTTTTGGAGGTTGATTGTTGACAAGATTATTTGGTTATGCTTCTGCCAGCTACTTTGGCTGGTCTATTCAGATGATACAATGATAGTTAGTCACACAGACATCACAATTTGCACATAAACGCTTTTGTTTTTCTTAACATCTTCTCTAATATTTATCTTCAGATATTTGTCCAGGGTGTTCTGGTTGTTTTCTACATATAATAAAAAATATCTATCTATTTAATATAATTGTATTAAGTATATCAGCCTTCTAGTACCATAACACAAGCTCTGCTTAGCTTGGGGCTAGATGATGATGACATGTGTAGATTGTCCAGCATTATATATTATGATAAACTATAATTCAGCACTAAGTGTATTATTTCTTTAAAACTTCGGGTTAAAATTGATTTGTTGAAGATATTATAGATCGATTTCGAAACCCTAAAAATTACCATACTTGACGAATTCTTCATTTCTTAAACTTTCCTCGTTAAGGGATGAAACACTATTCTTCCAACACAAATAAGGTTCGTTGTTAACCCCCTACATCCATATTCAGATTCTACTTGTATGTTGTCTAGTTAATCAATGAATCCGATGGCTTGACGTGATTCTAGAGGTAGTCACGTAAAGCCAACAGCATTAACTAGTTAAGCTTCTAATTAAATCGCGCAAAGAGAACTGCAGGCTATGGTTAAATCGCTCCATTTGGCTCGACAGGCACCACCCCTGATTTCTAGACCAGTTTCTAGACCGTGTGTCAAGGTACCCGGCAATCTTTCTAACTGGTTGTTTATTCCAATTATTTAGTCACTTATTCAATTCAATGGCCTTTGTGTTATCTAGCCCCAAGCTAAGCAAATCTTATAGCTTATAGCTATACATATGCTAAGCAAGCTGTTATAGGTACTTACTAGGTACTAGATAACTGTAATACATCTAGTCTGCGCCGGCTTCCTTCGGGCATTTATCAAAAAATTCTGAACTTATAAATTTGTACCGCGTTGGGTTTCATTATAGAAGTTTTCATACGGATCTCTAACTTTTTGAAAATACTCTATAGCTCATTAGGGATGCTAAATACATCATCATCATCATCAGCCTATGTTAGTCCACTGCTGGACATAGGCCTCCCCTAATGAGCGCCATAGCGCCCTGTCTTCGGCTTGTCGCATCCAGCATCTGCCAGCAGTCTTTCGCAGATCGTCATCCCACCTGGCTGGAGGGCGTCCTACACTACGTTTACCAAGTCGCGGTCTCCACTCAAGAACACGTTTACCCCAGCGGTTATACATTCTGATGGTTAAATAACTTTTAAAATTGGTCCGGTAGTTTCGGAGCCTATTCAATTCAACAAGCAATGAAATCTCTCTCTATAATATAATTCATTATGCTAAAAGCAATAATAATGAAAAAATGGTTATTTCGCCTAGCGATGTCATGATTATTCAACACACAGATTGTTAAGATTTGTTTTGCTCAATGTCCATTGTTAGGATATAGCTAAAATATAAGAGCAATGTTTACTTATTACCTAATTTACCATATCTCAGCTGCACTTATGTTACTGAATGCTAACTAGCCAGTTTGCAGAACAATTGGAAAAATAAACGAAAGGAAAACTTCCATTGTTATGAAATAAACCGCAAAAAAACTGCCAAGACAACCGCAAGGAAACCCAAACAATTTCCGCCGTTAATGCTGATCCGTAGATTCTGGATACTGTTCACTTTAACTATGTATTAAACGAACTTATTTCCCAGAATAGTATTAAAAATTTTATACAGGGGGTTTGGTGGATCTTTTATTATGGCTAATAATAAGTCACAACATTACAGTGTTTCATCATAATAAACTATATAGATTATTGACCAAGAAATCATAAACTTCAACATCTCAATAAATATATTTTCATAAAAATTTGTGAACTTTTCCTATCATTAAAACATAGAGGTGTGATTGCTGTTCACTTTACTTTAAAAACTACTTTGGTTCATGACCATTATTTTCAAAAGGAAACATCGATATGACAAACCAAACTAACAGTGTTTTTTTTTTCAAAAACTGCATTACCTACATAATTATATATTTTTTGAAGTCAAATTTGTTTATGATTTCCTGCTCGATTATTTGTATACTTAGCTTATTGCTATGAAAAAATGTATTGTAGGGTATATACCAGATATTAATATCCTCTTAGCGAAAAAAAAACTAATCTTTATAATAACTTTAAAACCAGGACACCTCAAAACAGCATGGTTTAAAATTATCAAAAGGGTGGCCCTTGATCACATCCTACAATACCTTCATCGTTACACCGAACACGCCGCAAAATTGTATTGATTGCATGGAATCAAAAATATTTAAAATAATGTTCCCGATAAATTGCCTAGTTATATTAGTACCAGCAATATGTATATTAGTAACAGAGCAAGTTTTTCAGTTTTTCTATCAAATATATTACCTGTTCCAATCGTCTAGTCCCAGTATCCAATGATCTCGGCCTCATTTCCCTCCTGTAATGATTCTCGTATTCCTCCTCAGCAGAATGCACTATTATAACCAAAGCAGCTAGGGTGCTCAACAAAACCATGGTGGACTTCCAAGTAATACCCATAATTTACAGAAACTCTCGCTATTAACACTGACACTGCACAAGACGCGCACGATAGATAGAAGAGTAGAAGAGAAAGAAAGGAAAAGATAGCAACGCGTTTGAGATTCTCTTCTTATTTTCGATGCAATTTAAACAGAAAACTTCACTGAATTATTTTAAATTTACGCTGTTATTGTAATGTGGAATCACGCGTGTATTTCTAGTTGTTTTCCTTGTGAAAGTGATAGGCGCACGTTGTTGCGCTCCGACCGTTTGCACCGGAGTAAAGCAAAACATGGGCCGTACAATCGCTGTGTTTTGCTTCGATTGCATTATTTTGAATCTAGACTGCCAAGAAAATGGCAAATGGTCTTGATGATGTTAAGATATGCGCATGATTAATTGCACCGACTCTAAATTGTTATGTAGTAACTGATTTGTGGCTATAAAGACTTTTGGAAGTTCCTACAAATCAAGCTTTATTGTACTAAAAATTAGTAGTAGTAATTGGGTAGCGTATTGCAATTTCAAGTAAGAAATGCTAGAGATTAGACCAGTATTATGCACTGGTTACAATACTGGGCTCAAAAAATATTTTCAGGGAATTTTCGATACGTTCGTTCGTTCAGTTCAGCTTTGCTTAGGAGCTTCAACGAAATTGATAAATTAATTAATAATAACAAGGGCATTTATCAATTTCATTAGAGATTTGGATTGGAGATAGTACCTACATTAATAAAACTCTACACATATTATATTTAGTATCTATTCGTTTGATAGCATTTTATTTACCTATTTAATAATTACAGTAACGTGTAAGTTACTGTTACTAATTTAATAAAACAAATTACAGTAGTTACTAAGATTAAAACACATTATTTATGATTATATTATATGTTAAAATAAAACAAAATATAATAAATAACATAAAAATTTAATAGTTTTTGAGCATTATTATTCTATTGATCATCCGAACCTTCTCAATCAGAACAGAACAAAACACACACACACACACATAGCATTCTAAATCAAGATTGCGAAAGAAAATCTGTCTTCGAAATAATAGGATCCAATCTGTCTAAATGGACTCTCATTATTCCCGAATCATTCTCGCAATAGTATCTCTCGAATATGCAAACTCAATTGCGATTTCCGATTACAATTTCCAAGATGACAGCGTTATGTGAAACGGAATTCGCTCGGCTCGCTTCACTCGCGGTATGCTTGTTCGTGTAGGGTACATAGTCTCTTTTATAATGTGCATAACATGGATGTATCACACAGCATCATCTGGCCGTTTTGAGATCAAGTCAGCCATCAAATCAAATATTTATTTATAAACGGCACAGAGGATACACAAAACAATAGATACATGAAACTTAAAAAGAAGACAAAAAACTTATATACCCGACAAAAATCTGATAGTTTACAAAAATGGCTCTGGCTCAGAATGAGAAGCAAGCCATCGGTGTTATGCTGATGAAAAGGTTATTTATTCAGATAGTAATGTGTACCAACGGTGTACACATCATCATCATCATCAGCCCTTATTAGTCCACTGCTGGACATAGGCCTCACCTAATAGTGTATACATAAAGCATTACGATAAAAAAGTAATTGCCGCAATTTCCAAATTATTTTTCAATGGATTTCAAAATGGCTCACATTTTTAATTGATTACACTGATTATCGTCATAAGAACGATCTTCGTGGCGTGAAGTTCCGCCTGCGGGTTTGATTCCCGCGTCGTGACAAATGTACCTACATACAGAGTTCAGGGTGCTCTGGTCGTTTTCTCTGTAGGTATGTATAGTATAAAGTATCTATATATGTAATATATCAGTCATCTAGCACCCATAAATCTAAACTCATAAAAATCTGCTTGAGCCTAAATGACGTGAATTTTCTTGCATTATTTATTTATTGATGGTCTCGTAAATCGTTACAAATCACAATAGAGATGCTAATATAAGTAATCAGAGCATCTCTCCACACACTCTCATGGTTATATGACGGGAGAAAATAAATCGGTTTCACTAGCGAATGGCCGTGCAGTTTGAATACCATTAGTCTTAGAAATTCCAATAATAGAAATGCTCTAGAATCAATCTTGCAATACTAATTCTTTAATTAGTATTGCTGCGTTTACTTTTTTCACTTCTGTTTAATTAACTGTATGAAATTTTACTTGTCTAAGTGCTTATTTTGTAAGCATAGGTAGAGAAATATAGTTATCGAATCTGAATCTTATTTTGAAACAGTCTGCAGTTAGCTCATTTGTTTCAATTGTAAACTAGTTTATATTTATTTCTTTCATATGCTCAAATTGCTTAAACAAAGAATATTCGTTTATTTACTTGATAGTATGTTTATAACGATGTTTTATATGTGACAAAGTAGTTTCTGGTGTTTTTGCGAGGCATTAAATCGTGCATTAATCGACGGCCGCTAAGCCTTCTCTTCCGTGTAGATATTACTTGTTTTTCTGTCACCGGTTTATTAGGCGTTTGAACGTGGTTCCGCCACTCTAGTTATTATAGTAGAAATCTATATCTTTACTCATAATATAAAGAGGAAAGATTTTATTGTTTGATTGTTTATTGATTGAACAAATACTTTCAATATTATAATCCTACATTATCCCAGATCCCAGAATATTTTCAAAAAACTTAGGGATCCTTTTGAAAACTTCTTAATTCTTTATTGCACAATAAAATATACAAAAATAACATTAAAATGTAAAGGAAATGGCAAAGGCGAGCTTAACTTCAATCATGTAACCCACATAATCATACACCACAGTCACAAAATCATACACCAATAGTAACACACATACACATATTTGTATGCGCATAAACTAATGTAAAATCAAATTTTGAATCGTTTTATCTAATAATTTCTGCTAACCACACCAGTTTTGCGTATACCCAGCATCGTTCGTGACGTGACAAACAGAATGCAAATTTTCACGCCTACTTGCGCTTAGCCATTTCTCTGTTCGTTTTCTAGTACTACGCCAAATTATGTTATGTAACCACTATTTACTTAAGTAAAAGGTTGTAAAATGACTCTTGCGTAACTGCACAAGGCAAAAATCATTTTATGAACATAATTTATTTGCTAATAATTCCGTAGTTTCGTATCTTTCGGCCGCAAAATCGCATTATAAAATGGATTATGTGAACGTGAAAGTTTTTATGGCGGCCGCATCTCACGTAGAAATTAAGTGGGACATTTAAATTATGAGTTTGGTTAATAAACTAGGTACACAAGATAATTATTTTGTTATTCTCAATTTAAATTCAATTCAGATTCAATAACTTTATTTATTTAGGCTCACTAAATAAGCACTTAGACAAGTCAACTTTGATATAGTTAATTATTATAAAAAAAAATATTTTTTTATTATTTCTCTTCAGTTTAATTTTTTGTACACTAGTGGTAGAAGTAAAAAATAATCAACTATTGTTTGTCTAAAAAATTTGTTAGTCCATAATCACTGGACAAACTATTGTTTCTAACTAGAAAATAGCTAGTTTAATGACATCTTTTATACACAGTTTCAAAAATGATATTAGATACTGTTAATTTCAAGAATATGAATAAAGGTATTAATATTGGTATAATTTAGTTTTTTTTTTTCTATTTTTTATTATTATTTGTGGTAGTCTTTAGATTTTGTAAGTTTATTTATCTAATTAATTTTTCTTTTGTTCTATTCATACTCATTTTACAAATTGTTTTAACACCCGTAGGTTTGCTGTAAGAAAACTCTTATAGGGTTAAGGTCGTCTTTGTACATGTCCATTAATTTCTTAAACATTGTGTATGATTTTACTTGTGTGTGCAATAAAGAATTTTAAAGAAGCTGATGACTGGTGCCATTATATGCATGAGTTTTTTAACATTTCACTCCAAGCTTCAGCGATTCAACATGAAAGGTGAACATAGTCTGAACATAGTCTCGGTGCAACGATCCGGTAGATCGTATATGTCCGTATGCTTCGTCAGTGACAGTCAAAGTATTAACACGGGCTATATTGGGATTATAATAATAGTTACAATATAATATTCATTTATATCAGGCAACATTAGTCTAGTACAGGATAGAACATACTTAAAAACTAAGGCCCATATAAAATATATACCTTAATCTAACATCCATAAAATAAAGCTAATTAGTAATTAAGTATATCAGTCACCAAGCCGTGTGGTGCCGGCATAGAATTTCACCACCCCATCTCTTCCCGTGAGTGTCGTAAGAGGCGACTAAGGGAAACACACCGGGGGGCGGGCAGCAGCGCCTTCTGCAGAACAACTACACCGAACTGCGATCCCCAACCCACATGCTCAGCGTGGGGATTATGGGCATTAACCCCCAAATGATAATGCCATTATGGCGCTCATTAGGGGAGGCCTATGTCCAGCAGTGGACTATTATAGGCTGGTGATGATGATGAATTAGTAATTACTATTGGGATTATAATCATGACTGGTGTATAAGCGTTGAATGCAGAAGCAATGTTGAAGACAGAAGCAATAAATCTAAATGGAAACTACCAATCTAAGCAATACATCTTTATTCAATAGGAATAAGAATGTAAATCGTGCTTCAATCAAGCAGATTTAAACCAAGAGAGATGTCTTCATCTAGGTTTGTCGTTTTTGCTAAATCTAGATTCTAGACTTTCATTGCCAATGACGTATATATGGTGCTTGAACTATATCTATTTTACATAGGAACAGTTCTAGAAAAGCTCACATTTGTTTAATTTCAGGCAATATAAAGCATGTCGGTTTGTAATGTTCTCTTCCTTTGTGTGGTGTAGTTAAAATATTTTCTATATATCTGTAGGATTTTGATCGGATAAAGAGATAGTCTTTGGTAATTGTAAGAAACTGAGTTTTATTATAAATATGGAAAAATACAACGCGCACAAACTTCTACGGAGATGCGAGAGAGGCGGGAAACGGAAAGCAACAGTGGCGCCACCCTATGAGGGATGACTTACAAAAAAACAACTTAGTTAGGATGCGTTTCATTTCTATCACCCACCCCAGAACGCAATCCCATCTTCAATACACAATACTTATGCTTATCTAATGTTGTTCCCTTAGTTAAAATATCAGAGACATTTTCTTTACCTTTTACATAACAGAATTTAAGCTTTAAATTATTAACATGTTCCTTTAAAAAATGATATCTTATGTCTATATGTTTGGACCTCGGTAGGTAACAATCATTAGCACTGAGTTTGATAGCACTTTGGTTATCGCTGTAGATGACAAGAGTGTGCTCGTTCTGTCCACCAAGCTCGCTCTCCAGTTGCTGCAGCCATAGAGCCTCCTGCGCCGCCGCCGCCATGGCCATGTATTCAGCCTCTGCTGTGGAAAGGGCCACGGTCTGTTGTTTGCGTGAGCCCCATGATACTGCACCACCCTGTAAAATAAAAATGTATCCCGTGCACGATTTACGGTCACGGGTGTCACTCGCCCAATCTGCGTCGCAGTAGCCTGTGATTTCTTTATCTTGACCTTTCTTGGTATATATAAGTTTATAATGTTTTGTGCCCTTTAGATATCTCATAACCCTTTTCACGGCAGCCCAATGCTCAGATTTAGGTTCCTTATTATATCTACTGAGTGCATTCACAGCATATGCGATGTCCGGTCTCGTTCCTTGAGCTACATATAGTAGGCAGCCTATTGCATGCTGATAGGGCAATTATATAGAACTTGCTCACTGTCATCAAATTTCAGACCAACTTCTATGGGTGTCTTTGCTGGTTTACAGTTTGTCATGTTGAATCTTGATAATATTTCATTGATATACTTCTCTTGGTCCAATGTAATAGTATCTTTTTCTCTGGTGATATTTAAGCCCACACATTGTTTTGCTTGACCAAGATCTTTCATATTTAGTTTTACACATAGATTTTTCTTTAGTTCTTCAGTAATTGCAGGTTTAGAGCTGAATATTATAATGTCATCAACCCAAACAGCAATATAAATTCCTCTATCAAAATCATAATAAATGCAAGGATCAGTCTTTGATTGCTCGATTCCCATTTCCTTTAAAACTTTACTTAATTTCATATTCCACAATCTGCTCGCTTGTTTGAGCCCATAGAGCGACTTGAGTAAATGACATACCTGCTCTCCTTTACTATACATCTCGGGCACTGGAGAAAACACTTCTTGGTAATCTATACATTTCCTTTGTGCATAACCTTTTACAACAAGTCTTGCTTTAAATCGAATTATATTTCCCTGCTGGTCAGTTTTACTTTTAAATACCCATTTGCTACCTTTTTGTTACTGGGTGGGTCAACAAGCTGCCAAGTTTTATTCTCTATCAGGGAGTTATATTCCTCGTTCATTGCCTTTTTCCACTCACTGGCATGTAAGGATGACATGGCTTCCTCCACGCTTTGTGGATTCGCTGGAATCTGCACCTTCGGATTCTTTCGAATTAGGTTCATAATCTGAGCCACTTGACTGAGGAGTAATGACAGACTCTTTCAGTTGATGACCTTCCAACTGGACTGACTCATTTATCTCTATAGGATTTACTGAAACTGAACATTCATTAGTCTGACTCATATTTTCAAAGAAAATTACATCCCTGCTTTTTGAGACCTGATGAGTTACTGGGTTCATTATGCGATATCCTTTCGTATTTTCACAGTAACCTACAAATAACATCTCTGTTGATTTCTTGTCCCATTTCAGCCTCTTTTCCTTAGGGACATGGACCATCACCTTTGAACCAAATATTCTTATATGATCCAATCTGGGTTCCTTTCCGGTCCACAATTTATATGGTGTAGTATCACCTAGTGCTTTTGTTGGTGATCTATTGACAATATATGCAGCTGTGGCTACAGCTTCAGCCCAAATAGGTTTTTGTAAATTTGCATAAAACATCATGCACCTAGCCTTTTCTACTAAAGTGCGATTCATGCGCTCTGCAAGGCCATTTTGCTGGGGGGTATATGGGGTGGAGGTCTGGTGTGCTATCCCACAACTTGCCAGGTATTTCTCAAAATTAGAGTTGCAGTACTCTTTACCATTATCAGTTCTTATGACTTTAATTGTATGATCTAATTGATTCTCTACTTTCTTCTTATAATCCTTGAAAACTTCTAATATATTTTGTTTATCTTTTAGAAAATAGATAAATACCATTCTAGTGTGATCATCAATAAAAGAAATAAAATATTTCATACCTCCATAAGACACACATTCCATCGGCCCACATAAGTCAGAGTGTATAATTTCCAAAGGCTTTGTTGCTCTAGATCCTGCTTGCTTGAAAGGTAGCCTCGCTTGTTTCCTTCACAGCAAGTCGAACATTGTATATCTTTCTGTGAACTCACCGGCAACATAACCCCCTCAGCACAATCAGGCAACTTCTTTAGAGCTGAAACATTTAAATGAGCCATCCGAAGATGCCATAAATTAATATCACTGGGATCAACTTTACTAGACACCAAGTGTGCACTTTCATTTGTATAGGTTTGCAAAACATATAATTTATTTGATAAAGTGGCTGAGCACAATAATTTTCCATTAGCATTTTTTATGTTGCAACCATTCTCATTGAATGACACTTTATATCCATTCTTTATGATTGTGCTCACTGACAAAAGATTTGCTGCCAATCCAGGAACATAAAGAACATTTCTTACTTGGATTTTGTCCTGTTTTGATATTTGAATACTGATATCTCCAACACATTCCACAGACAATGGCTCCCTGTTTGCCACTGTGATAGATTTTACTGATGGTTCTCTAATATTGTACAACAAATCTTTGTTGCTCACCATATGCGCTGAACATCCACTGTCAATATACCAATTCTCATTATTTTTACCTGAAAAAGCTGAAAATGCTGCAACAAAACTTTCCTGCTTATTGTTTTCTTTGGCCTCTGTTTTCTTTGAATTTTTGCAAAACTTTGCAATATGTCCGTAGCCATTGCAACTATAACATCTGGGGCCCTTCTTTTTCCCGGATGGCTTAGGCTTGTGCTCATTATTTTGGTGCTTATTTTTTTTGTATTGTGAATAGAATGCTTTGTTCGAATCCTCAGTTTTCACTTCTTGGAGCAATTTAGTCTTTATAAAATCTGCACTGATTTTTGCCCCAGAGTTTTCTAAACCCATTATCATTGGTTTGTACTCATCAGATAAGCCTGCCAACATTAATGTACCAAGCCACTCATCGTTCACTTCGAAGCCAATGTTTCTTAGCTTATGAGCGGCACTCATGATCCTACTGACAAAGTCTTCTATACCGGCACTTGTTTCAAGTGAAGTATTTATCAGCTCCTTCAACAAACCCACTTTTCTAGTTAGCCCATTGTCATCAAAGGCTTTATGCAGACTGTCCCAAACCTGCTTTGCAGTTTTACACTCCTGAACATGGACATAGTTTTGAGTGCTTATCAACAGGATGAGTTTGGATTTTGCTTTCACGTCCTTCGTTGGGTCGATTGATTTTCCTGCACTGTTTTCTATGCAGTCCCATAAATCCTCGTGCTCCAGATATGTTTTGACACAAAATTTCCACGTTGTGAAATTTTCCCGTCCATTCAATTTCTCGATATTGAACATATTTGAGCCCATTTTCCTTCTCCACGCGATTTGCGTGATACACAATGCTTAATTTGGTATTTTACTTCTTTTCTTTGTAGGGAAAAGTAACCTCGCCGCGTTTCGGTATAACCCCACTTCGGTAAAACTTTTTCTTTCAACCGGATCTCTTTATTCAAAACCACGTAACTACGTAACCACGCTCTGCTACCATGTAGGATTTTGATCGGATAAAGAGATAGTCTTTGGTAATTGTAAGAAACTGAGTTTTATTATAAATATGGAAAAATACAACGCGCACAAACTTCTACGGAGATGCGAGAGAGGCGGGAAACGGAAAGCAACAGTGGCGCCACCCTATGAGGGATGACTTACAAAAAACAACTTAGTTAGGATGCGTTTCATTTCTATCAATATCTATAAATTAACTGCGATGTAATTCACATCTTATATCATAGAAATGTTTATTCAGATTTTATTGTTTCAATGTGGTTTCTTAAGTCAATTTATTACGCGTGTAAATAATTAAAATAAAATAAATAACGCCGGACAATCTACACAGCATAATCTAGCCCCAAGTTAAGCAGAGCTTGTGTTATGGGTACTAGATGACTGATATACATAATATACATAATTACATGTATAGATAATTTTATTATACATAGAAAACGACCAGAACGCCCTGAACAAATATCTGCAGATCGTACAAATATTTGTCCCGAGGCATCGAACAACAAAAAAAAATAATAAATAAATAACAACATAACCCGTAATAAAGGTCATTTTTCCGTTTAAAGATGATTATTCTCATAAAACAAAAAAAAACCTTCAGGGAACGGTCCCTATGTGAAATGGACTAAGAACTATAATATCAGGCATCGCGCTGGTAGCATGCCTCTTCGGATCAGAGACAAGGGTTTTTAAGCAAGGGCCTAAAATGGTTAGTATTTTAACCGCATAACTCCATAGTTGGAAATTGGAAACTTTTTTAATAAGCGGGATTGGTTAGTTGTAATTCCACGCCATATAGAGTCGTAAAGAATAATTAATTCACAACATATCGATGACGCAAAGTTCTATGAATCCAGTAAAATTACGTTCTTAGATTTCATCATTGTTTGTATTTGTACATGTATGTGCGGGTCATTGTTACGTGCATTTCGCACGCGTCACTTTCTTCAGCTTAACTATCGTATAATATACTAGCGGTCCGCCCCGGCTTCGCACGGATATTTAACAAAAAATTTAGTTTTCATACGGATTCCTAATTTTTTTGAAAATATTCTATAGATTATGTTCATCAGGGAAAATAAAAGATTCTAATGGTGAAAGAATTTTTCAAATTGGTTAAGTATTTTCGGAGCCTATTTGAGATGGACAAACCAATACCTTTCAATTGATACCCCACTCAATGGGGAATGATTTTTTGAAAAGGATTTCCCCATTTTTTTTTTGACAGTGCAGAGTAAAAATTAATTGTTCAGCGTAGCTATAGTTATTGGTTGTAGGGTTCTATTTTAGGTCTAGAGTTATATTATATTGTGTACCTATCTGCGCTAAAATTAAATTAAATAAATAATAATTATAAAATAATTTTAATTAATTAAATTCAACCCAATGCATTCAGTAGTAGTAGGTAGTGTATTCTCGATAGATTACAATTTGAAGTAACTCCAGACTGAATAAGTTCTTTCTTGGAATTCATGGAGCACTTTCTCTTAGGCCACATTTTCTCTTAATTTATGATATGATGGCCAAACGATCCACCATTTTGGATAAAAAATATTTGTGGTGTTTAAGTAACAAACATCCAAACTTTCGTTTTCATAATATGCGAGATCACCGTGCGATGACAAAAGCTCGTTTCGCCAAATAACATGCACGATCGATATGGATCATGGCTGCTCCATTATATTGTGAAAATGTAATTTCTTGGTTAATTCTATGCTTATTTATCGTATCATCTTCCGCTTGCGACATCGCACGCTTTTTCCCAGATGACAAATATTTTATCAAAGTTACTTTGATTAACATCTTCGAAACATTAACCATAAGATTCGCTGTTCTGTGTCTTCAGAGTAACTTAAATGAAAATAAGAGTAGGTACAATTCAATAGTCCAGTTTTCTTAATAAAGGGAAACTGTCACGGAGGATTTTGGAAATAATGATTTACTAACACAAAAAGTATCACAATTTATTTTATAAGAATGCAATTTCAAATAAATTCTTGTTTAGTTCTATTATATAATTGTTATTTTTTTTCACGTCTTAGACAATTTACTATAATTATGCATATCTATAGTTCCTGGAAGATGCAATGCTTTCGCATTTCTTCATTTCCTATATTATTTGTAGACCGCAGGCTTAGATAATTTGCCATCTCACTGCGCTGTTTGTTACCCAACTGTCAACTGCATGTCACCGATCCACGTTATTTTACGAAATCATTATCTCCGTAACAGCTGGTAACACTGATCCGACTGTAGAAGATTTTACATAATGTAAATGCACGTAGGCGTTTAATGTAGATAATTGATTTAGGCGGAGAAACCAGGTCATGGCGTCAAAGAAAATAGAAGAAATTCAAAACACTGGGGGGTGAAGCTCGTGGTATCTGTAGATAGTATGTTTTTGATTTTACATTTTGTTTTTTGCTAGAATCAGATTTTATTTCATTTTTCCTTTTGTATATTTTTAATAATATAACATAGTTGTTAAGATACAGACCTCCGCAAGCAAGCAGTATTTTTAGCTTCTATATGCGAGGACACATAAATGGTTAAGAGTTAGTTTTTAAGTTAAATATAAAGCGTGTAAAACTGTTTGTTCTCCTAATAAAGTAAAATAAAATAAAATAGATGTGACTTTATTTGAAACTAGCGGTCCGCTCCGACTTCGCACGGGTATTTAACAAAGAATATTTTTTCTGGTGAAAGAATTTTTCAAATCGGTCCTGTAGTTTCGGAGCCTGTTCAATTCAAATAAACAATCAAATCTTGCCTCTATATAATATTAATATAAATATAGACTAATTAAAAGAACACATAAAAACTACAAGAACAATTTTATAGTACCTAAATACACTTCTTACAAATAAAATCAATTTAATAATATAATTAATAAAAATTATGAAATAACAATAACCTAAAAACAGGTTGTTTTTGAGTTTATCGCGTTTACAAAATTTAAACACAATTTAAACTTAGCTAGCGTACTTAGGCGGCTGGCTAGTTATTGACGAAACCTTAGCGTGTTTTACTTACACATCCAGTTTGTCTATCTATATCCTATACATGCAGCCCGATGCCTATGTTTGTAAATATAGGCAGCGACAGTGTTTGTTTTTGTGGATGTACAATAACAAGCGTTTGCCATCCGTTTCGGCTTGATTCACGGCGGATGAAGGTAACCTGAGGTCAATGTATACCAAATTATGATTATTTTTCTCGTGGTCTTGTTTATTTATTTGTTAGTTTACAAAACAGAGTAATATCTATAAAAGAAACAGTAGGTATATTGTTGTTTCGGACAAGGTTTTACCCAAATATGCAATTATGTTTGAATATTTGGGTAAAATCTAGGTATCTCAAGGCATGAAAAAATGTTGCAAGCTAAAATTAAATAATCAAAAAAGACACGAAATTATACACACCCGAATTCATTTTAAACTAACAAAAATAAAGAAGAACAAATAAAATTTAATAAACAGGATAGATCAACTTTGTTGTTGAACACCAGATAACGCATTACATAAATCTATAAAAATTTGGAATCGAAAATGGAGTCTATGTTTATTGTTTAGTTTTTCCGATATAAAAAGTTTACCTATGTATATAATTATGATATTCAAAGATCTATACAAAATGTCAATCGATCGGTACGTAGGTTTGTTACGAATATCAGTTTTGATGCTGCGTTGCATTTGGATCATCATGAGCCCATGTTAGTCCAGTGCGTTCGTATGCTAAGAATAATGATGATGGTTTTTTGTTATAGTGCGTAACCTAGTTTCGTTTCATTTATCCCAAAAATTTTCGATTTCGGCGGGACTAATTGCTGACTATATTTATTAATATTTAATTTCCTAATGATAATGGTGTTTTGCCATCTTAGCCTTTTCAAATACCGATCCGTTGAAAGCTGTTTTTGAATCCTATACGTAGCCTATGATTTCCTACATTCAATTATTCTCTGAAGCACGTCTCTCATTACCTATCCATGTTAGATAACATAGTGGAAAGTGCATCTTGTGAGATTGGCTTGGAGACAATAGCAATAGGCGGTCGTTGGGAACATTTAATTAACGAAAGTAAAAGCTTTACTGCTAACGAGACGTGCTTGATCGTTTATCTTGGAGTTGATGGATTGTTTAAAACTGATAACCGAACGTAATAACTAGCTAAAGTTTGGTAGAGGTTATTCAGCTCTGTTGATTCGATAAAATTTTGTAAGTTCCGGATGTTGTCCACAGGTGGGCAGTGTCCACGGTGATGACGCGACAGAACAACATTCAGCTGGCTAGCTCCGACGTCACGGCTTTCATACCGCTCTGGGATATGTGCAATCACGAACACGGAAAAGTAAGTTGGGCATGACTAGGTTTTGTTTGATGTCCACACTGTCCATCATCCGACCGCAGTTTCTGGCCGATCGAACGCAGTTTTTTTCACCAATGGCATCAATGGTGAAAAAACTGCGTTCGATCGGCCAGATGCTACGGTTGGAGGAAGCTTGGGCTGCAAAACGGGCTTTCTTTGGAGCGCAGTCGGTAGACGACCAACTAGATTCAGATTCAATATTTGTAATTCTTTAGGCTTACAAAATAAGCACTTAGACAAGTAAAATGTCATACAGATAATTATTATAAAAAAAGAAATCATTTGTTATTGATCATTGAAACCCAGAATTGGAACCTAGATACAGGGTTATCTAGAATTGGAGGACCTTCGCTCACTTCAAGTCTTCACACTGAACTGGAGGGAGGGGGAAGACAGAAGCCGGTGGTGATCTATTGTGTCGGAAAACTTCGGGGTTGATGAGCCAGGATAGTGCGCGAGTGTGGCTTTGTTTGTAGCTTCAATAGTACAAACAATTGTTATACCTAGGCTGTGTATACCTAATATTTAGAGATGAATCCACATATTTTTAGGAAGATACTGGTTTTGTTCCATTATAAGTTAGATCGTTAAATGTTCCTTTCAAAGTTTCAATGATAGTTAGTATGCGGTATCAATAAAAATAATAAATAAATTACCCTGCCTTTAAAGGGCCTCTGTGCTGTAGGCTACGACTCCACGCATGTATCCCAAAGAAAATATGACCCGAGATCATGGAAATGAGATACTTATTTAAAAAAATAATTCTTTTTTGTTTCTTAATAACGATAAAATTTTCTTAAAATGAAGCATAATAAAATACACTACTGACGATGCTACGTTACAATTGACTTCTATCAAATAAACAAATAATAATCACAAATAAATAAAAAACAGAACATATATTTCGACGCGTCGTCGTCGTGACACAATTTTAAAATAGGATTTGACACCTCTTGATTGATGATAATTATTTTGCCTCTACTCAGAAAAGAACAATGGCAGAATTTGGTCTGGACTTTTTTTGCGTCCATGGATCTGATGTATATGAATCAAATTTAATAAATTTTCTACGATTTTTCAATTATTCACTCCTTCACGTAAAGGCCGGAGTTATTTTATGATATTTAAAAGCTTATCAAATGATATTCGAATTAGGTACATTCGAAATGTTACCATTTTATTAGTGGTGCGGGTACAATTATTGAATGCAATGTATCATTTGTCTTTGATTTGTCTTTGATAGTGTCATGTTGTCAGCGGTTGTCTGTCAAGACGCCATAGAATCTAGAACGTAGTGGTTTTATTCTCTTTGACAGAATCCTTCCGAGACTTCGGCGTTTTTCATCTCTGCTGTGTTTTGTGTTCATATTTTGGTTTTCTATTTATTTTTACCCGAATTACGGAAGCCACAGGCGACGTATGTAACACCCCGAACTGGACTGTTTATGGACTGATTGATACTGCCCTGTGTCTGGCTAGTGCGTGCCCTTAGGACTCCGATATTGTTGTTTTGGGTGTTCTGGGCATTTTCTATGTAAAATAAAAAAATATCTATTAATGTAGGTATACCTATATATATTGTTTTAAGTAGGTACCTACATATATAAGTTATCTAGTAGGAACTCATAACGTCATAACATAACACAACCTTTGCTTAGCTTCGGGCTAGATGATGCTGTGTGGATTGTCCAACATTATTTATTAAAACCCTCAGTTTCTTTGTGTTTACGGGGCAAGTAGGTACATTTTTTTAATACACGCCCAGTTTTCGTAAACAAGAAGAGAAGTTTAGAATTGGTTTTGCTCATTTTGTTTATCATTTCTCATTTCGAATATATAAGGTGGCGTGGTCTAATTGATAAGACCAAACCCAAGACCAAACCACATTACCCATTTCTTTATGATTTGATTTCAATCTGCGATGTTTTATAGACAAATATTGTTTGACGTTCATTCATAACCAAAAAATTCAAACACTGAAATCTTTTTTTTCCGGCTTTCCCCAAAGAAAATAGTCTCATTTATAGATTCTGGAGCTAACGCCAAATCTTTTAACATTTTTTTCATTACGGGACGCTTCAATTTGATCTCAGACAATTCTTAGTATGGAGACCTGCCATTGTTCTTTATCATGAACTCGCAAAAATGTCTTGATCATTCCTTTCTTAGGAAGATTAAGCTAGTGTTTTAATAAATTTTAATATAATTAATTCGGTATTTCAGATAACAACAGACTTCAACAAAGAGCTCGATCGCGGGGAATGTTACGCGCTGCGAGACTTCAAACCAAACGAGCAGATCTTCATTTTCTACGGCGCGAGGCCCAACGCTGATCTTTTCCTGCATAATGGGTAAATATTAATATCCGAACTGGAGGGAAGATAATAAATCAATTATCTAATTTAACTTCATAATCTAATTTAATAAATTAATTAACTTAATATGTCGTAATATTTATATCAATATTTACATTTTATTTCGTTTGGTTTATTTGAATTGGTTGTTTAGTGTCACACAATCATCATCAGCCTTTAATAGTCCACAGCTGGGCTTCTAGGCCTCCCCTAATGAGCGCCATAGATGGCATTATTGATCATTTGGGTTATTGCCCATAATCCCCACGCTGGGCATGCGGGTTGGTGATCGCAGTATGGTGGAGATGTTCTGCAGAGGGCGCTCCTAGCCTAGTTTCCCTTAGCCGCCTCTTACGACACCCACGGGAAGAGTTGGGGTGGTGAAATTCTATACCGGCACCACATGGCCTGTTTCGTGTAATTCAATTTATTTCTAATTGTATTTTAGACTAACATTTAGCATAGCAATATGATGGATCAATGTAGTACGAAATAAAAGATTTTTATTTTATTTATTGTCGGAATGAACAGGAGGCATATAAATGGTACAACGTGATTTGGCCAGAGTCAAGTCGATAATATGTCTCGAGGATCAGACGCTGCAATTTGTATGGGACTAGGACTAGCTGTCTGGCTTCTACGGATTTTTTTTTTATACGGATCCCCAAGTCTACTAAGCGAAGGGGTGAATCAAGGGGACTAACTTTTGTTCAACGACTTCGAATTTCGATCGGTATCTCGGAAAAAACTTCATCAAAGTTTCAACATGGACAGCTGATTTTTTACGAAGTGACAACCCTAAAGGCAGCGGTTTCTTGTACCTGTGACAATAACGTCAGTATGGTCACAGATGTAGAGTGATAGATAGATCGATTAGGTAGTCTCCCGCCCCGCCATAGCTGAACTCTACGAAGATAAATACCTACCTACCTGCAGTGGTAGTAGGTATGTATAGGTTACCCGGATAGGGTTGTTACTTTTTAAAGGCACTAGTAAATTAAAACTTTTTGTATGGGAAACGAAAAATAGGAATTTTTAATTATCTCCCCACCACAACTGGTCACCATTGGGGTCTGAAACCTCCCCCTTCGGCTTAGTACACATATTTTGTTACACTTTGTATAATGTAGGATTCTAATGGTGGAATTTTTTTTGAGTAAGTAAGGTATAACCATAGCATATTCCGCCTCGATTTCTCGAATTAAAATCTCCATAACCATAAGACAACCACAAACTATAATCAAAAACTCTTTTGGTCCGTCTTCCGGTCCGATTTAGTTCGTTACCCGATGTAAATTCACACTTGATGGCAATACGGACCTTTCTACGCACATAATAGTGACGTAACTTCATTACACAATTGATTACGGTGCGTTACAGTTATATCATATCACACTATGACTAAATGATTAGCAATGTTTAGCTAATGATTAGGTGATGTGTTATTTTTACATCACCTTGTTTAGATGGGTGATCAAAACACGCTGTTGGACAATGTAAGAGAAGTTTTAATTAAGAGATGTTTTAATATTAAATAATTAGCGGACCACAAGAGATTGCACGAGGATTTAACCAAAATTTAATTTTTCATGCGGAACCCTAACTTTTATGAAAATATTCTATAGCCTATGATCATCAGGGAAAATTAAAAAAAAAAATATTTGTAAAATTGTTCAAAAATCTTTTATAATGATCAAGTTTTTTACGGGGTGGTGAGATCATTTTGAAAATATTACAAATCATTTGTATGGGAAATTCACCCGTCGCCGGAGCCTTAATAGCCTGTCACAATTGCCAAATGAATATTTTGAAATTTCCTTCGTTTAACGTAATAATATAGGTGGCGATGCTAATTTGTCTCGCGTTACCAACTCAAACAACAACCTGTAATAAATATCTCCACATTTGCTCCTCTTGGAGTCGAAGAACCATGTCCGGCTCTCCGGCTTTTAAAATCAGAGCGTCTGGTCGAAGCGTGTGACCCGAGAGCTGGTCAGTATCTAGCGCATTGCATCAGCATTGCCATACAGCGAGGCTATGCCGCCAGCATCTAGGGTACACTACCAACTGGTCGACAGGTAGCTCTATTGGTTTTATTATAAATACCTAATTTAATCTAATTTCTAAATCTAGTTTGGTTCATCGTCATCCACAGCCCACGTCAGTCTACTGCGGACATGCATCCCCTAATTTAGTTAATTAATTGTAGTTTTCTTTATAAATAAAGGTTTTACCCACTAAATCATTGTAAAACAGTGTTTTATCATTTTCTAAATTTCAGTTTCGTGTACCCACCCAATCAGCACGATAGCCTCTCTTTGATACTCGGCGTGAGCTCAAGCGACGCACTCTGTGAAACGAAGCTGCAGTTACTGAGCAAGCTAGGCCTTGCGGGCATCACGCACTACCATCTGTACCGCGGCGATAGTCCCATCAGTGCTGAGCTGCTAGCCTTTATCAGGATATTTAATATGAATCAAGGTAAATATGGCATGAAGTATCTGGCAGAGAGCATCAACACACAGCATCACCTATCCCCAAGCTAAGCAGAGCTTGTGTTATGGGTACTAGATGACTGATACATATAATACAATATTATCACGACCATAAAAGTTTGGAACGAGTTATACTCCAACTAGAAAACCAACAAAAAAAATAAAGAATATCATTCTTTAGTACTTAAGCCAAAGAATATGTTATCAATTTGTTTAAATTCATTAATCAATTTAAGTTATTTTTACTTGCTATTTCTATTACATGCTATGTGTAATTAAAACACGAATAATTCTCAGTTATTGAATAAATGACAATGACACCCTTCTACCAAGTACGATGGGTAGGGGTAGGACGTACATTTAGGAAGACTACATATATTAGAATGTATATGACGAGGGAAGAACCCTCGTTACGCTTTTTAAATGGGTGACGTCACAAGGACTGACGTCACTATCATCATTGTCTTGTTGGTAGAAGTCTGCTCCATCCAACCGGCGACCCGAGAAAGAGATTCCTGGCCCGAACGATCCCACGACACAGTTGATGACGTCAGCAGTGATGACGTCACGATTTTCGTTGTCCGGATATTCCTCGATAGAAGGTAGTCTCAATGAAACAGCAGTTAGAAACAAGAACGTTTGATTTATTCCAGGGAGGTCCGTTCCCTCCGAGTGCTCGAGCAAGACTGAATGTTTTACTCGCCCGGTGGCTTTATTTATAGCAAAAGGTTGCCTAGCGTTTTCACAATAACAAAGGAGCAAACTCGGGGCGATGTTTTTGAATTATCACAAAGTTCTTATAGGAAACCTAACCAAGTCGATGACTTGGTTAATTTTAGAGGTTTAAACACTCAGTTAATTCTTAAAACTAGATCGTAGTGTAGAAATAACGTCTTCGCGCCGACATATAATATAACAAAAATTGCCTCTTTCTTTAGGGAGTTGTGCTCGTTTTCTATGTATTTACAATAAAAAAGAACTACCTATATAATATAGTATTAAGTAATTCTTTTCTTCTATATTGTATTAGGTAATATCCTGTAAGAATAGATTTAAGTTTTTTCAATAAATACAATATAAATACAATACAATATACAATATAAGTATATCAGTCATCTAAGTACCCATAACACAAGCCTTGCTTACCTCGTGGCTAGACGCTGTTGTGTGGATGGTCCAGCATTATTTTATTTATTTATAAATGGAATTCATGACGGTGACTTCTAAAATATTTATATATTACTTATTCTCTGACACTTCATTATATTCAATATATTTAACAAAAGGGGATCCCTAACTTTTCGAAAATATTCTATAGCCTATGTTCATCAGGGAAAATTTAGGATTCTGGTGATAGAATTTTTCAAATCGATCCAGTAGTTTCGGAGCCTATTTGATTCAAACAAACAATACATTTTTTCGTCCTTATAATATTAGTATAGATTAGTGACTTTTAATAAACCATTCATTTATTACTATTCCTCGGGCACTTCGTTGTTAAATATATCTTTATCAAATATTAAAACGAACATAATATCATAATTTACAGAAGAGCTAACAAAATGGTCCATCGGCGACGCATTCGGGGACCTAGTTTCCGCTGACGAGGCAAGCGCGGACGCGGTCGGCGCTGACATAGAGCGACGCGCGCTGACGTATCTGCTGACCCGATGCAAGCTCATACTGGCTTCGTACAAGCCAAGCGAGGAACCTACTAACATTCACAGGTAAAAGTAAAAAAGTAAAAAGAAAGAAAAATAATCAATTTTTTGGCCAAATTAGGTCACATATTAAACATTTAACATAGAAAGAAGAAAAAATATATAAGAATACAGCACAGATAATACAATTAACAAGTTATGACATAAACAATTAGCGTCTGTGCTGCCCCTGTCGGCCAAAAAGGGTCAAACTCAGATTTGTGCTTAACCACGCGAAAGCCCGGATCAGCAAAAGGTATTTATTTAGGAACTCAATACTAGGTATAATAAGAAAAATAGGAAGCGATGCGACCTGCAGAAGTATAGTACTGTGTCGCAGATCGCAACCCCCACCTCCGAGATATGAGTTGAGCCAACAAGTGAAGGTATGTTTGTATCTAATAACAACTACACCAGGACCTATATTCTCTTCTAGCGGTCCGCCCCGGCTTCGCACGTGTATTTAACAAATATTTAATTTTTCATACGGAACCCAATTTTTTTTTTAATATACTATAGCCTATGTTCATCACGGAAAATTTAGGATTCTAATGATGAAATAATTTTTCAAATCGGTCCAGTAGTTTCGGAGCCTATTCAATTCAAACCATCAAATCTTTCCTCTTTATCTGTATCTCTCATTAGTATAGATATATTTTCAATATATATCTAATGGCTTTTTTGTTCCAGGGCTAACATAAAACTTCTGAAGCAATGCGAAGTACAAATACTGGAAGGTGCCATAACTCACTTGACGGGAGCCTTAAAAAAACTAACCACCGTTCAAAAGTAGCTATTTTAGTTTAGTTTCTTATGATTTTTAAGTGATTAACGTCGGACAAATCATGACAGTATTTTTCAATCCTCAATTTTAGTTATTTTATTTTGATATTTATTTTGCGCGTTATTTGTAATTTTATTTTGTTGGTGTCAATTCTGATGTCATTAAAACTAAACAGCACTATAAATGATGCTATCTTTCTTATATTGATCGATTAGAACGAGACGGCATCATAGTTAATGCCGTCGAATCAGTTTAATATTTTGCCATATGAATTGACATTTCGAATCTTATGCCATGTGATTCTTAGATTATGCCATGTTTTTTAGGCTATTCAGTCCCACTGGACAAAGGTAATTTTTATAGTAACGGTTATTTATAACAACGAATTTTATTTATTATGTTGGTAGTTCCTAGAAGTGTTTTATCGTACTTATGATTTATTATGATTTTTTATGTTAGTGTGAACATTCTAATATACGTACTATGTTTTCCTAAATCGTGTTGTTTGATTCGTAAATAACAAGACAGCGTAATTTTATTCATTTAATATCAAAATTAGGCAGTTAAAATTAAATTAAATACATTGGCGATCTTAACTAAACATTCATTTCTTTCATTGGTTCATGTAAATTCCGATAAATTAATTAATACTACTTGTTGATCGTGTAAAACTTATAAATAAATATTTACAAATAATATAAATTATTGCTAATCTAAATAACACTCAGTTAAAAGTTGAAGTTACAACTAAACTACCACTACTATACTTAATTTACAATAAATATAAGTAAATCACTTAAATTATTCTTAATATTTTTTATCACAACTCCACTCTTCAAAGCGCTATTGCAAACAGACAAACGGAGGAGAAATATTTTCACTAAACGAAAATAAAAGTCCTCTCAACCTGTCCATAATTTATGTAAGTGAAGTCGCAAACCTGACACTTGTATTACGATAATTGTGGCGCCACATTTGAAACGCGACACATTTAACATTCGTATATGCGCGAAGACGTAAAAGACATTTTGTTAAGGCGTTACATGTGGCGAGGTAAATGTAGCGTTGAGGTAAATGTCGTGCGAGGCTGCGGCTTCACTAAATGTATTTTGAAAATAAATTCACTACAGAAACTGAACTATAAATATTTAATTACAACACTAAAATTTTATAAAGGTTAACACCCTGCGAAACTTAATTGCTATTTCTATGGGAAAGCAGCTACAGTTTGCAGTTTACATTTTACGCTATAAAAGTTTTATAAATCTGTGGACGCGGCGGTGCAATAATACACTACCATGCCATTTCTTTCTATACCTCTACATATATAACACAGTTGTTCCTTTTATTCAAACGACAAATTTGCTGAACAGTGGTGTTAATTCAGATGACGCCAAACTAAACTAATAAGGACTTTCAATGCAATCTTTAAAGAAAACAATTACGTTTTTTATTTTGACACTAGATTGCGCTACACAAAAGTCAAGTGTCATTGTCATGAAAAAAACAACGAAATAATTTTCTGTTTAAATTAGCAGCTCTTTGACACTTGAGTTTCAGACAGCGCCATATACTTTAGTCTATGGCAACCACTTTTTTAAGGGCCGCATTGAGAAGCCCTCTTTTGACGACACAAAAAACTGTACCAAACTTTTTGTTTCGATCGTTATAAAAAACCATTTTAGTCTTGTCTAATTAGACAAGTTTAGTTTTGGCGACATCTTAATCAACCCGGGACAATTTGAAACATTTCGTCACATAAAACCGCGTTGGGAAGATTGATCTGTTAATTTTTTCAGCTAAATCATACGTACATCGGTGCATCATTGCCTTAATCATAATATTAAAGATTTATCTATTTGATCCGTCCCTTATGGGGTACATACGTGTTATGCGACGCCATGGTTTCTCGTCTGCAGCCGCGCGCGGCAACTAGTATGGCGCCCAAGAGCGCTGCTATCAGCACCCCGCAAGAGGCCATTATGGCTGAGAGGGATGAGGTTTTCATACACGTTTGGCCTTCTTTTGGTGCTGGAAAAAGATTAAAGATTGTCATATTAATGGATTTGTCATAAAAACTATGAAAGTTGACAAACTTTTTTGTTAGCGGGTTAACTACGAATTAGTCGTTAAGGGTTAACCGTTTTTTCAACACGAAATAGGGTCGTAGTTAACTCGCTAACAATGAAAATGTATTTATCATAATTTTGTGTATAAGCTATATTCGTCGCTATAGGACGTTTCAGATGTCGCGAAATTTTAATAATTTTTCGTGCTGTGACATTTGGCCTGTTTCACTATGTCCTGATAGTTCTTTGTTAGTTATCTGACGGATACACTATTGAGTTACTGTTTTTTATCCGTCAGATAAGTAACAAATAGCCTATCTTGAACAGGCCTATTTTTATCAGGACATAGTGAAACTGGCTTTTAGGTTAGATAAATTTGACAGAACGAAAAATTATTAAATTATACCCGCCTTGAGGATAGATGATGTGTGATTGCAATATCATTATCCTTTTTATTTCGATCGTATTAGATTATACTTATATAGTTATAATATTCATGATGTTCGGGTATTTTAAACAATGAAATCCTTACGAAAGGGAACATTCCTATCAAAGTTTAGTATTTTTTAGGAGGTTCATCAACGCCTACTATCCTTTTAGATACTTTGTCAGGTTGGTAACCTAAACGGCGTCACAATCTGAGTTCAGCACGATTCATAATTAAATCTTAGCTAATGGATGATTGAATAAATATTACAATTGTTACGGGCACGGTAATTAAAATGTTTGGGTGCCCGTTACGTCCTAAACTAGGGCACCATTCATTGTGCGCAGTTCAAACGGCCCGTGTGTTAAATTGACGTGTCCAAATTGTAAATAGACTGGATCAGATTCTTTTCTTACTAAAACGGGCCTTAGATTACAAAGAGTCAATGAAAAAGCATTTGAAACCATCATGGTTATTAAGATTTAGCGGACCGATCGGGCTCTGCACTAGTTTTTAACAAAAAATATTAAATTTTACATAGGTACACACATAACATTACATTATGGATGTTACTATATTGAAGAATTGATACAGATCCAAAACTTTTAATATTTTTTTATATAAAAACGTATAGTAAAGTATAAAAAAGTATAGTATTATTTACCTATTAAAAATATTCTTTAGTATTAGGCTACCAACGTAGGTTCATCTGGGATAATGTGTGACATTCTAATCGTGAAATATTTTTTTTAATTGGTCAATTTATATGTTCTTTAACGTAAAGACTGCCACTTGGTAAATAGTCAACATTACCTGTATTAGCGGCAGACTCCGTATCTTCCTCGCCCTCTTGCAAAACCCTCAGCGATTGGAACAGAGATATGTTCTCTGAGAGTCGTGGAGGCGACGTGACCGCTGGTAAAGAGTCGACTGATCGACGACGCACGCTCTTCATGTTTCGCCAGTGGCAGGGTTGAGACTGGAAACAAGTAGTATAGGGTTAGATGGATGGCCGCGGTAGGTTTGATTTTCCCGTGGTTCGGCAAAAAATGGCGAGAGAGGGTTACCGGTAAGGTTTTAGTTGGTCGTCCTACCGTAATAAATTCTTTTTTTCGGAAGATAAATACTGAAATGCAATGCATGGAGAGAGGGGGTGGGTAGGTATATTATTTTGACTAGTTGACAATTGCAGTAAGTTTCAGTGTTTTATTGAATCCGTAGGTAGAGTCCTAAACTAGTCTAGGCTGTAGTATTTTAACTTACCGTACATAACCTCAAACAAGCCCGTAACTTACCGGGCATAACCTCAAACAAGCCCGTAACTTACCGGGCATAACCTCAAACAAGCTCACTTACCGGGCATCTCCCATGGCACATCCTGACATCGCACTCGATGTAAAGCGCGGGTGAGCCCGTGAACCGGAACGTCTTCATGTACGCGTACACCTGCGTCTCGAACACGCCGGATTCCGACCACGAGCCGCGGAAACGGGAGATCAGCTTGTCGTCGACGGGACAACTGGAATAAGAATTGACGTTTGTACCAGCCTTAGAGATTTTGAACTGCTGTCAACTACCAACGGATATTATTATACTAATATACTACCACTGTTAACTTTTCTTTATATACTTTGTTTTTCACTTGTTGGAACTCTATTATCTCATAAATAAATAAACAATGCTGGATAATTCACACAGCATCATCTAGCCCAAGCTAAGCAGAGCTTGTGTTATGGGTACTAGATGACTATTAGTCCTTTGTCTTGTCCTTTGTAGGTATTTTGTGTTTTAGAAAATTAAGAGAAATCTTTTTCGTTATTTATCTAAAGATGTATGATAATGTTAGATTTTAGAAAATTATTCACTTTTATTTCCTGCAGAGCAGGCAGGCGAATTCGTCATAAGATATTGGGCTAGTGCTTTCTAGTGCTTTATTAGTGAGTAGAATTAAAATAAACAAACCCATATTCATCTATGAGCTGTATTCTCTTCGTAGCGCCGTTGTGGGCAAAGCAGTCATTAACCACGATGTCGAATCCATCTGAAAAATGTATCGCATTATGAAGCTTCGGCGATATAAATGGTAAATTAAACAAGAATACCTACAGATATATGTTGTACAATGGGTCTCGCTAAAAGGTCAATAAAATGCCGGATAGGTTGTCTTCGGATAGAGCAATAAACTAGATAAAGCTGTTTCGCCACATTAGACAAAAAGAAAAGATTTGAAGGTAACTGAACCGCTTCATCTTTTTATACCTAATTCGTAGTGAGACAATATCGCGTTATGACTAAACATCATTTTCATTAAGCATTGAGACTAATTAGCCGTTAGTCAAATAAGCGTTAAGACTAATAAGCCGTTAGTCAAATAAGCGTTAAGACTAATTAGCCGTTAGTCTAGATAGCTTTAGACCGAATTCTTAATAAGTCTAAATCGCGTTTGGCCTAAAATTTATTTTTCTTATAAAACTAAATGAAAAGTACTTTATCCTTAGGAACACTTAATTTACTTTTTAATGGTTATTGTTATACAAAAACAAAGTAAATAACGACGGTACATCACTCTGGCGGTGCGGTAATAGAAACGGATGCAGTGCGTCTCTGAAACTCAGTTCAGAAAACTTGGTTTTGAAAGTTGTTGACCATGTATGCGTTCAGAATCATGAAAAAAACGCTCTGTCAATAATTATTGACAAATGTAAACAAGAGGTGTGCAATAAATTGAAAAAAAAAATGGCCAGCGGAGGGCGACTTGCCCATACAAATGTAATTTTATTTATTCAAGATTCAAATAGAAACATTCAAACACCATTGATATCCAAAGGCACGTATTTACAGCAACCGAAACAGCTAAAACATTACCAAAATCAGCGAATCACAATAAAAATAAAGATCATCGACCTTGGGTGGAATGGTACAGTATGATTCTGGATGGTCGCAGACACGCGACCACCGTTACAGCCCTTAGTCACGGTATATAGATCGTACGATGCTAAGTTAAATCCGCAGTAGGTATTATTAAAATCACGGATTTAATCTTACTTAAAGCAATATGATATCTGAGCTAACTGACAATATTATTTAAGTCACGGATTTATGATAAGATAAAATCCGAACACTGAATAATATTGTCCGTACATTTTTTTAATGTAGGAGAACATTTATAAAAAAAATTAGGTACCTACAATTAAATAAGCAAAACTAAAAAACAATTTAACCCTTAAAGTAGTTTTTTTGAGTATAGTATACGTAACATAAAAAAAACTGACGTGCAATCTAGGTTTGATGCTTGAATGGCTTGACAATTTTTTTAGTTTTGGCGAGCAGCCATATCATGTCTACGATTTTATTTATTTATATAATAGACTAGCGACCCGCCACGGCTTCGCTCGGGTGCAATGCTGATAGGTACAAATGCATGTTATACAGATAAGGTAGAGTATTTGCTGCCACTGTGACATGGCACATCAAACCGATCAGTAGGTATTAATAAAACCTAAGATTTTCGAAGGCTTAGTAAAGAAAGGAGTGGAGAGAGTGGTAGCTTCATCGATACCTAAATTAATAGGTAGAAATTACATGAACCCTGTAAGGGCGTGGCATAATTCTGAGGTCTTAGTTTTACAATTTCATATTATTAATAAGTACTTAATTAAACGTTTTAGTTAAGATCGGTATAATACACACAATTTGTAAGCTTATCATATTTTATATGTCAAAAAAAAATATTTATAGGTATTATTAAATATTAAATCTATACTAATATTATAAAGAGGAAAGATTTGATTGTTTGTTTGTTTGTATGTTTGTTTGTTTGTTTGTTTGTTTGTTTGAATTGAATAGGCTCCGAAACTACTGGACCGAGTTAAAAAATTCTTTCACCATTAGAATCCTTAATTTTCCGTGATGAACATAGGCTATGTAATATTTTCAAAAAAGTTAGGGATCCGCATGAAAAATTCAATAATTGAACCGTGGGCTGTATATTCAACCTCTTTTTCTATTATGGCGCGTCAGAATAGAAAAAGAGGTTGTATAGCGCACGGTGCTTGCTTTTTCTCTACGGCCAGTGTCAGTTTTGGAATGTCGAGTCAATGTCAAAAACCCAATGCTGTTAAAAAAAGTAAAGATCCGTATGAAAACTGTGAAACCCATCGTTTTAGTGTGTATAATTTCTGAATTTTTTGTTTAATACCCGTGCGAAGCCGGGGCGGGCCGCTAGTTAAATATAAATATAGAAGCAATTCAATGAATGTCCAGAAATTTTAATAGTGTATGTCAATGAAAAAATTATTTTATATTAAATATTAAATTAAATATAACTATAGAGGCAATTCAATGAATGTCCAGAAATTTTAATAGTGTATGTCAATGAAAAAATTATTTTAAATGTCATAATTAAATGTCATTAAAACTTTAAAAGCACCTGCTCAAACAAGGTACGGTTTAGAAGCAATTACGTCACGGGTGTCATGACACTCAATGAACAATCGTTTATCAATTTGGGCAAAACGCGAAGGTTACGGAACATTTTAATCAAGGTCGATTTGTGATGCCCTTTAGTATTGGACCGATTTCACCGTTAAACTGCATCTTAACGCACAATCTATAGCAATTAGAATGTTTTCGTGAAAACTATGTAAATTAAGTAAAGCACGCAACGTTTTATTAATGACTAGCGGTCCGCCCCGGATTCGCAAGGGTATTTAATAACAATTTCTAAAATTATAAATTCTTACACATATACGCGTTGGGTTACATACATTGAATTTTTCGTACGGTTCCTTAACTTTTTCCAAAATATTTAATAGCTATTGTTCATCAAGGATGATGTAGAATTCTAATGGTGAAAGAATGTTTCAAATCTGTCCAGCATTTTCTTTTTTTTTTACACTGTATAGAGAATATAAAATATAAATAGAGAATAAAATGTATATACTGTAATAATATTTATTACAGTACATATATACATTTTTTACATTGTATTCTCTACATCCCTGTCAAAGTTCATAAAGATTAATTCATCCGTTTAGGCGAGAAAAGGTTACATACAAACAGTTAGAACTTTAGAATTCATAATTATGAATGTGTTTCAAATAACGGATTGCTATTCTAAAGGATTAAGCATTTAAGATCTCACCTTTCGAGTTTTAGGAGGTATCTAGGACTTCTAAACAAAGGTTATTGAAAAACTGTTATATTAAATTGTTTTACTGCGTCAATCCAATCAAATTGGTAGGTATTATAAATTTGTAGGATATTTTAGTAAAAAACTGATTGAATGCAAATTCAGTATCTACGTGATCTCCTAGCCAAATTTTCCGCGTCGCTCGCCGACCAGCGATATGTAGGTACCTACAGGCGCTTGTTAGTGCACGAACACTTGTGCACTCTCAATTCCCTCATTCTGATAATCCGATGAGATGGAAAGGCTGCCACGACGGAGATTGTTCTCTCGAGTAGAATAGACAATGTCTACGCATCGCAATACATAATAAATACTTATATTATTGAAAAAGGATGAATTGATTTCACGTAATTAATGCATTCGATGACAAAGTGGCGTAATTTTTCTCCCGGGAACGACAGGAGATGTCTTATTGGGCTTAAGACCCTTGCCGTGCTGAGATCCTCAAGGGCGGATTACCCAGATGAATTCTTTATTTAGTTTATAGCTATGGAAAATCTCCTCACCAAAAGGATCCCGACCTTCACAGGCTCGGAGCCTCCCCATTTCTACACATACCTACCTACATAGCACTGTGTATGTTGTAGCGTGAATATAGATACAGGGGAATACTTACTATATGCACTCCTAATATAGATCAGCAGTGTAGAGGGAATCCCCCACTCTACGCAGCCCGCGCCGTAACCTGCCCGTATCTCCATGTAACACTATAGGCTTCACTACAGGGTGATTATATAAGTAAATCCTTACCATATGCACTCCTCATATAGATCAGCAGTGTAAGGGAATCCCCTAATCTAACTGGCCTGGCCAGACCCACGCAGCCCGCGCCATAGCCTGCCCGTATCTCCATGTAACGCTATAGTCTATACTACGGGGTGAATAAATAGGTAAATGCCCTGCTCTACCTACAGCCTACCCTATACAGGGTGAATAAAATTGCAAATCCTCACCATATGCACTCCTCATATAGATGAGTAGTGTGAGTGGGTCTCCGACTCTGACTGGCCCGGCGACACGTGCGCCGCCCGCGCCGTAGCCTGACCGTATCTCCATGTAGCATTCGGGTGGTTGTAGAGTGAATACCACCGGGTTACCCGTCGCTACCCTGGAAATTAAAATAAATAAATAATTGATTCAGGCTTGAGCCGTTAAGCGAAACATCCTAGTACAAGTATTCAATGCACACAACTACACAATGAAAAAGTATATTAATCATATGAATTGTTACTTTATATTTTTTCAACCTTATATTTTACTTATAAATTTTACAAAAAATATGATTTGTATTGGATAATATTAAAACCCATCGAGAACTTGTCCAGTACCTATCTCAATCCTACAACCACAGGTTTTGTGACAAAGACGTTCCCTTGCATTATATAAAATCGTATCTACCTAGTTCTGTAAAGTAACGTTCGGCTAAGTACCTACCTTAGTAGTATAATCATAATCACTTATTAATATGTGTGTAGTGTAGAAGTAGTACGATACATACGAAATGTTTAACAAACACGATTAAAGAATTTGAGTGTAATAAATTTTTCAAAGATATGACAAAGAACCAATAGTATATAATATGTATAATGATCGTGAATATGAGAAGTCTGTTTTTAGTTTTATTACTAATTCCGCTCAACCCACATTACGCACCTAAACTGGGTCAGACTATTAAAGCTGGTAATCCACAACTGTACTGTAATTTTACAGTACAGGCTGGCGTAAAAATATAGGTACTGGTAATTATTTAATTTTGATAGATAGATAGATAGATATAGCGTTTATTAAAAGAAATTATGACATATTTATGATTAGTAGCATCTTAAATCCTAAATTAGGTTTATCTAGACACTAGAGTTCTCTAATATTACAATCCAAAAAACACGCTTAAAATCTATGACAGATAGGCTACAGGCAAAGCGGTGTCACCGTATAATTGAGTTGGCGCGGTATGCAGTTGTTATTGTATACGCGCGGTTCACGAATCGTGCGCGAACAAAGCGACCAATGTGAAACAGACAGCGCTTCGCCCGAGTTCAGCTATAGGATGCTCCATTTTTATGGCAAGGTAAAAAATAAGATAAAAATTTAAGAAGTGTGTTATTTTATAAATATAAAAGTTAAGTTGATAAATAATGTTTTGCTAATGTGGATTTAATATTCTTTTGGGTTATTTTATTTTTAAGTTGTAGGGGCAAGTTATTTATAAGGTATGGGATTAGATAAAGAGATGTTCGTTTACCGTATATGTTATTAAATAAGGGTATATTTAGTTGATTCTGTGTTATACTCCTGGTGACTTTGGTGTGACTTTTTGGGACTTGAATCTCTGTACGAAAGTATTGTTCAATTAAAAGGTTCATTTCTACTTTTTTGTGGATAGGCAAAACACCACAGTACTTAAACAGTCCATCAGGATCATCAGAGTACTTAGATTTAATTTTAGGGGGTACTATTAACTTCAGTATTCTACATTGAATTTTATAAATCTGATCTAAGTAAGTTTTAAATGTTCGGCCATAGCTACTCAATCCGTATGATAGTATACTTTCCACTAGTGTCTTGTATATGGTCAGTAGAATATGATATGGAATTTGACTTTTTATTATACAAAATTTTGCCATAATAGCTCTCAGCTTATTGCAGGTTTTATCTATGTGCTTCGCCCAATTAAATCTTTCGTCTATTACCAGCCCAAGGTAAGTATACTGTGACATTTGTTCAATTGCATGACAATCTTTAGTACACTTGTTTGATGAGTGCAGGCAATCGTGACTATGAGACACAACTTTCAGACTTTCTCTGCCAGGATAAAAATTATGACTAGAGCGTACATGAATAAGCTTAGTTTTATCTCCATTAAGGACAAGGCCTGCATCATGAGACCACTTGCAGATTGCTGTAAAGTCCTCTTGAATCTGATCTTGTGCAACCCAAGGATCCTTGTCAGCGGCCATAATACAGGTGTCGTCAGCAAATTGATACACCGTGCACCGCTTAACGACATTGTTAAGATCATTAACGTATGTTAAATAATGAAGCGGACCTAATACCGATCCCTGCGCTGTTCCTTCAGTGATGTTAATGCTGTCACTATATACATTTCCTACTCTGACTTGATAACTACGGTTTCTTAGGTAGTCTTTACACCATTCTAGCAAATTTCCTCGAAGTCCGCTACTCTCCAGCCTTTCAGTTAGGAGGTCATGCCTCAACGTGTCAAAGGCTTTTCCATAGTCTATAAAGACTAGGATAACATGTCTTTTTGCGTTAAGGTGGTAGTTAACATCATCAGTAAAGCGAGATAATAGCATTGTGGTACTTTTTTTTGGCTGAAAGCCATATTGTTGGGATGACAAAACATCGTGTAGACAATAAAATTGCTGCACTTTACCACAAATATATTTTTCTATTATTTTGTCTATAACTGGTAAGATCGTAATAGGACGATATTTTCCGTAGTCGTGCGTACTTCCTCCTTTGTGAATTGGGCGAACAATACCAGTTTTTAGCTCTGTAGGGTATCTACCAGTGGAGATGCTAGTGTTTATAAGGCGAACTAATGTTCCAACTATTCTGTCAGCCAGCCTTAAAACGTCTACTGCTCGAATTCCATCTACGCCTGGAGCTTTATGCGGCTTGGTACGCTTTATTATTTTATATACTTCGCTTTCAGTAGCTGTCGGAAGAAACAATGACTTGTCTACTGACCTAGAGTAATCTTTTTTATCAAGTAGGTTACGTGTGCAATTTGGAATAATTGATTTTACATTATATTGAAATTGTTTAGCAAAGTTATTACATATATTCTTTAGACTTTTTTCGTCGCTAAATGCTTTTGTTATGATCGTATCCAATGAATTATTTATTTTTCCTGTGATATTATTTATTATTTGCCATAACTTTTTAGTGTCATTTTCAGCATTGTGTATTTCTTTTTTAATATAATTATTTTTAGATTTGTAAATTATTTTATTAGTTTTATTTCTCATTTTATTATACCTTATCCTTAGTTCTTTATTACTAGTATCTTTAATCCATTCAGAAAATAACCGATCTCGTTGTTTACAAAATTTTATTACATTTTTATCAACCCATTTGTGATTAATGCGCTTAGAGTTACTAATCTTTTTTACGAATTTTGCTTCGTTGTAGCAGTCAGTAAAACTTTTATTGATAAATTGGTATATTTTATCCGGACAGTTCATATTCGACGTGGAGTCCCAGTCTATGCTATCCAAAAGGTTATGGATTTTATCATTATTAAATAAGGTTGCGAAAAAAGGAGCATCCTGTACATGAGAGTCACCAACTAAGGTTGCAGTGGTTATTCTGTGATCGGCCAGTACAGTGCAGAGTGCAGCGGCATACACATCTCTCATGCGGGATCGGACAAAGATATGGTCAATGCAGCTTTTAGTGACTAGTTCATTCATTGTTTCAATCCTCGTATAATCAGAGATCCCACATGATAGACCATGCCCGCTCATAATGCCCAAGTATGATTTTACTAACAAGTTCTCAATTTTTAGGTTAATGTTTATATCACCTAAGAATATCAAGTCAGTATTTCCAATTTGGTCAAGCAAACGGTCTATTTCGACAGTGAAAAGTTGTTTATTGTGATTTGGAGGTCTATACACGGCACAAAGAGTTACCGAGTAGTCCTTATCAGTGATTGTACCGATAATGCATTCGCAGTGCAAAGTAGTGACTTTCTTTTTCTTAAACTTAAATTTATTTCTTGTGTAAATAATAATTCCACCGCCTTTGCGATGCTTTCTCAGCTCAGTGTGCATTGTATATCCTTGTAAATTATATAGTGACTTGATATTCTCAGACACATTGACTTCAGTCAGAACAATGACGTCGATCGAAGTATCGTAAATTACCATTTGCTCAACTTTAGAGAAGTTTTTAATAAGAGATCTTATATTTACATGAATGAAAACAATGTTGTTATGGAAATGGGGTACTAGGTTTTTATAATTTGAATATTCTTGACAGTCGAATAGTTCTATAATGTTAGAATCATCTATAAAGTCCATAATCAATTAGGTTTATGTGGGGTAAGTGTTTTGTACGCACAAATAAGTTAAGTATTTAAACAGGAAACCAAATACCCAGGTAGTCTATTGAGGTAAGCCACTTAGTGAGCGTTGCTCAATAGGTTTTGGATATCGTGTTTGGTTCTTAATTTAAACACCTTTGCGTTTTCATTTTTACGTACAAGAACCTTTCCTTCCTTTATCCAAATGAATTTAAAAATATCTCTAAGTTCCTGTTTAGCTTGCCACAGAAGATTTTTTAGGTATGAAGTTAGCGCTTCCCTTACGTAGATTTTCTCAGCAGCTGGTGCTCCCGACAGATTCGGCATTAGTTCTTTGGCGGTTATGGTGACATTTCGGGCGGCAGACATCAGTGTTTGGCGGGTAGACTCCTGGCGAACACGGACGTGGACGGCTCCAAATCCAGTTCGGCGAGATGGCAGCCGTTTTACGGATAATATGTCCCCTACCGGCGCTCCAAGTTTGTCGACTACTTTCTCGATCATCTTAGGCAGGTCCAAGTCATTTGAGTCCGGTATCCCAGATATTTCAACTTGATCTCCCAGCAGCTGCTGTTCAAGTTCAACATTGCGCTGCTCCAAAAACTCGATTTTCAGCAGGCAGGATCTATTCTGGCTATCAAGGTTGGTTATCTTTTTTTCCATATCTTTCATTTTGTTAGTTAGGGCATCAATACACTCCGAGAATTCATCCACCTTTTCACTACAGTATTGTAAGGAATTAGTGATCGATCGTATCTCTTGCGTTACGATGTTTCTAACTTCCATTCTTAAATCTTTCATCACCTGCTTCATATCAAACGGAGCTCCTGCATCGTTACTCTCATCATCGTCCTCGTCATCATGGTCAGCTAGTGTTACAAAAGACTTCCTCCGAGATGAGTTTTGGTTGCATTCGCTGCAGGTCCATTCGAGATTTTCTGCTGCTTTGAGGGCTGCTAATTGTTTGGTACTTAGTCCGGAACAGACGGTAGTAGCGTGTACAACTTTTTGGCAACGGCTACATTCCAAAACGGTGGATTTTTTATTAATCACTTTACTACAAGTGTGACACTTTGCCATTATGAAGGTAGTTCTAAAATATTATTGTACGATCCGTCGCGTGCTTACTCTGAGACGCTCGAGCGAGAACTTAAAAAATAGAGAACTTAAATTACAAGTACCTATATTTTTACGCCAGCCGGTTGAAAGTGAAGGTGCTCAATCAACCGCCGTGGGAAATTACAAGTTTTTCATTATCTTAACGGACTTTGATTGACTGTTTACCCAGATGAGGGGCCTAGGTATCAATTGGTTATTTATTAGCACAAAGAAAAATTAGTGTTTTTCTCTGATAAGCTCAGGAATGTTCAATGTATAAATGCTGATTTGAACTAATTTATCATCTTGGACATAGAGGTACATTTTGGAGAGCTTTGTTAATGAAGGAAAGTTCTTAAAAAGCTCTGCTAACTGCCGCATCAGATAGGCAAACTTGTTTATATCTCATAGATCTTATGTTAAATCATTCTATTACATAACAATAAAAATTATACTACGAAATGGCAAATAAAGGCGATTACAAGAATTTGAGAGAATATTACCACCACTCTGGTTTAGATATTAAATTTTTTATTCAATTTCTAAGAGTACTTAGATAGCCTAAATAGAGTACCTACGTTAAAGCTTAATTCAAAATAAAAGTATTATATACAGTTATAGATAACAAAATACTAGTAATGCAGTTAAGAGTTCCAATTAATATAATATTTATAGTACGTTATGTAAGTATATTTGTATTAATAACACGATTCTCTTGAGGTTGTTACCCGTGGTCAAATGACGGTTCTCCATACTACCCCATACGACTGTACTAGTGAATACTAATAATATAATAATAATAATAATCATTTATTTTCTCTCCACAAGGTTTACTTATAAATAAATCTTATAACGAAACTAGATATCTAGGTAAATTAAACCTGTTTTGTGAGAGACTGGAGCTTGCTATAGGTTTTTAGAAAAACCTGTAACTGCAAGTCTCCAGGGCCCACACTCCACGGATTAAATATTGAGATACTTGGGTCGTTTATACAGTACTAGTATTAGGTATTGTACCAACATTGGCACAATACCATTAAAACACTTGAAAGTAGGTATTAAAATTAAGAACTAACAATTTACACTTCCAACTGGTATTGATATGGATCAGTTGAGCTACCTGTAGTTTGTTCACAACAGTCTGCAGATAGCTCAATTGTTTCAATTGTAAATACTAGTTTTTTATTTAGTTAGATCATTGTAATATTATTTGTTAAGAATTTGCTTATATTATAAGATATGAGAAAAAAAAAATAATAAAAAAAAAAAAAGGTAAAATAACAATAAAAAGACAAAAGGAGTGGGTAAATACAGACAGAGCTAAAGTGTGATGTGTTGTGTTTGTAAGCATAGATGTGTAGGGTACTCCTGAGGACACCGATCTCTTAAGAGTCCGGGCGACAGGAGTTACCCGCGTGTGTGTGAGTGTGCATGTGTGAGTATTTGGAGTTTGTGTATGAAATGCGTGTGAATTTAAGTAGGCTATGTTCAATGTCCCGATCCCAACATCCAACCAATGGCAGATGAAGATTATGAAAGGGTTGCTAGAAGATTTTCAGTCTCTTGGTAGTCAAGTGTTTTCAACCATTTAGTTACTTCAGTTTTACACCTGTAGCGGGATAGGGGAAAGATATTGAGAATCTTGTTGACCTTGTTGTAGATGTAGGGTCCCAAGAAGCAGCTAAATTTATGAGAGCGGCTGGTGTGAAAATTCTGAGCGGTGCAGACCTTACCTTTCCTACGTTTGTTTTTAATCAAATCCGGATTATACTCCAGTTGTAATACTGTATAACGGTAAGAAGTCTTGCTCTTCCCTTTATTGTAGGCGTTAAAATAAAAAAGTACCTAAGCTTAACTACCTAGTAGGGATGACAGAGAAAAGTAAATACCTAACCAAGTAGTTTTTAGTGCGTGTAGGTAAATTAATAAGTACGATGTGTAAATCGTTAACAAACTCCGTTCTTGAAATAACTATATGTCATCTTATTGTAAGGGATCCACTCGTACAAAGGTCATTAACAAAGTTTATTATACCTTATTCCAATAGACAATGTACACAATAGAGCACAATATACAATGTAGTAGACTAAATTATACAAGGTTATAGGTAGATGATACATAACCTTTTAAAGGCGTCTTGGGTAAATCAAGACGAACTACTTTTGTTCTAAGACTTTCGAGGTTATTGGTCATTTATCTATAACCCTTTAAACATAGCAGACATCATTACTAAGTACTAACATATACATTGGCATATATTTTAAAATCCGACGTAGGTACCTAAATAATTTAAGTGTACTCACTCAACATCAAGGAAAGGGAAGGTGACAGTCTTCCAGAAGTCGTATCCATACTCGCAGGTGACCTTGAAGTGTTCGTCCAACTCTTCTTCTATCAGGGCGTTGTACTGGACCGTGATTGTGTTCCACATCAAGTTCTTCTGGAGGAGAGATGGTTACAAATAGAAATACTTTATTATGATATTATATAAATACAAATAAATAATGCCGGAAAATCCACACAGCATCATCTAGCCCCAAGCTAAGGAAAGCTTGTCTTATGGGTGCTAGATGATTGATATACCTAATACAATATTATTACATAGATATTTTTTATTATACATAGAAAACGACCAGAATATCTGCAGATCGTACAAATACTTGTCTCGAGGAATCGAACCCGCAACCTCCTGCGTCGCAGGCGGACCTTCGCCCACCGCGCCATAGAAGTCGTCAAATATATATAATACCTACGATATTATTCATCTTAAAAAACATGTATACCTAAAACTATAATAATCTATCTTACTATAAACTAAAGATTCTACGGTTCTTGATTTTAAACATTCCAACAATTAGTTTTTACGCAAATTTGCGGTAGGTAGGTTACTTTTTTAAGCATATAGCTAAAAGAGTCTTTATCGTGTAACACTAAGTGCATTCCGAATTACGATTACAGCGCTGATAGCGATCACAACGATATTTTGCGTTCCAAATTGGATATCACGATATTGACAGTTGAGTGTTGTGTTGTGTGTGTAATGTTATATGAAATAAATGTATTATTATATTATAAATAGATGAATTCTCTAATTAATAATACATTTACGGTTAGGGTAACCTCCAATGGACTCACAGTAGGATGCTTCCGAGTGTCCTCATGCTGTCCGTTCCTGCCGAGGGTTCCGCAGCGGTTGAGCTGGATGTAGAACTCGTAGTAGTCGCGTCCTGTGCCGTTTATGTACATGCAGTCGGGGTCGTAAGAGTAGCCTGTAAGGGATAAATAGATTTTAATCTTTGTTTTAATAGAATACATAAATGTTGGAAAATCCACAAGCATCATCTAGAACCAAGCTAAGCAGAGCTTGAGCTCTAGATGACTGATATACATAATACAATAGATTATATAGATAGATATAGAACATAGAAAACGACCAGAACACCCTGAACTAAAAGAAAATACGTTTAGATCGTACAAACATTTGTCCCGAGGCGGAAATTTAACCCTCAACCTATTGCGTCGCAGGCGGACCTTTGCCCGCCGCGCCACAGAGTTCGTCGTTGTTTTGCAGCTTTAGGATGACTATTTCCGTAGATTTGAACTGACCATAGACGGAATATAACGAAGTTATACCCAAGTTGCTTATTGGGGTTGAAAATGACGAACTCTCAAGGGGTTGTCATTTTCCATGTAGCTATAGTGACACATGGCGCTGACGGTGCGGTGTTTCGAAAGTTAGACCAAACATTATTTTAACTGGCCTAAATCCAACAGCTTATTTCTTTTCGCGTCTTGAGTATGAAATCATCATCATCATCAGCCTATAATAGTCCACAGCTGGACCTCTAGGACTCCCCTAATGAGCGCCAGATGGCATTATTTATAGTTTTGGGGTTATCGCCCCGCTGGGCGTGCGGGTTGGGGATCGCAGTTCGGTGGAGTTGTTCTGCAGAGGGCGCTGCTTCCCGCCCCTGTGAGTATTGAAAGAATGGTCTTAAATATTTTTCTTTTATAATTATGCTGTAAAATTGCTGATACTCAAGAATGAGTATCTTTGTCGACCGCTTTCTTCAATCACTTTACCATTAATTTTATTATTGTGACATTGATCCGTCTTGTCCAAAACCGGACCCTAACACGATATTTCCTTCATTGAAGCAACAAGGTCGGCCGATTAGCAACGCCAATCAACGAACTATCACTATGCAATGGTTATAAAATTGATTGAGTCTTCAACGCATGCCATGTAACGGAGTTGATGTGGCATGTTTTAGAGCTACCAGTCGCAATAGATTCTGAAAGGCGTTATGTTTTCTTGACATCATTGGGCAACATTGACAAAAATCGAAGGGTTAGATTCTTGGAGGACTTTTTCACTGATTTTATTTTAATTTTTGCTCTCATGAGCAATATATGTATTTTGCAGTGCCCCACCCGGGCTTTATTGATATCTATAACCTATTCATAAGATATTTGTACATCGAGAGCAATAAAAAAAGCACTTGAAACTTTAAAACCGTTGGGTATCCATTTTTTTACCCATAAAACTATGCTTAGTTTAAAGAAAAGGGTGAACCACTGCTGAATATGAATCCCTCAAACGAAGAAGGAGGCATCCCCCTTCAAGAGAGGTTTTGCCATGCTTGGCAGGGTTTGGTGATCGAAGCTCTACTTCGATCACCAAACCCTGCCAAGCATGGCAAAACCTTAAAAAGAGTTGGAAGCTGCTACTTCCTCTGCTAGGTTATTATATAGATAAATATTATTTATGTACACTTATCATAATAATTAGAAACAAAATAAAAGTAACATGAGATGTGACAGTTGGCGGCCTTATGGCTCAAGAGCGATCTCTAACAGACAATAGCGGATGGATAGGATCTTCGATTTTGACATATCCAATTTGTGCATTATTATGTTTAAGCTTTTTATTAAATTGAAATACTTAACTTTCATTATTAAAGTTTTCATAAGGATCCCCAAACTTTATTGAAAATATTATGTTAGGTTTATAGCCATTCATGAGGAATAATGTAGGATTCCAATGGCGAAAGAATATTTCAAATTGGTCAAGTAGTTTCGGAGCCTATTCAATTCAATCAAATATTTCCTCTTTATAATATTAGTTTAGATATAGATAACTTGGATGCTATAAACGACGCGTTCCAAATGGCAAGCCATGTGCCCAAGCTAGTATCCAGAAGATAAGGAAGCGCCTAGCTATCACCGGCTGACGCATAACGGCATCTTGTGAATCACTTGTCTCACGAATCACTTCACAAAGACCTTAATCTCACATCTGATCATAATTGCACATTAGAAGGCGGTGTGCACTTACGTACAGTACGCTTAATATCTGGTAATCTAGTTAAAGAGGTCTAACCTAGGGTTCATCTGGGAATGGAACTTTTTTCAACGCTTCTTTCATCAATGCTGAGAATTTGCCTGATTAAAAACTGAGCACATAATTTGTATTTATGCCTGTATACCATGTTTTATTGAAAAAATAAATCTTTTGTGATAAAGTAAGTCTGGCTCACCAACACAATACGTAGGTGTGAGGTGAGTAGCTTTCAGTCAAGCGTGGCGATATAGCAAACTTTTTACATGAAAAGTATATTACTTAGTCGAGTTTGTGAAATAAGCCACAAAATATTTCTAGTATACTTAGTTTGTCATTGCCGAAAATATATCGTAAAGAAGTTAAATTAAGCGTAGCCTTCCGTAGTAATAAATTATTAAGATAATAATATCCTTATTATTTTCTTTCTATTTTTAGATTGTATAGTTATTATGTTTTCTATATATTTTTTACTAATGTAGTAATGTTGTGTTCATTTCATTTAGCTCTAGGTCATATATGGGCAACCAACGGCCCGCGGGCCGGATCCGGCCCGCCTCGACTTTTTAACCGGCCCGCTGGCCCGCAAGACATTTTGAAATTTCAAGGAAGTAAGGTGGTTATGCAAAGGAAAAATGTTAAAATATTTTACGATCTCAGAAAAAAAATAGCCGATTTTATGGAAATGAAAGAAAAACCTATTATTGTACAGCCACCTTAAAGCGTTTCAGAATAAAATTAGCTTATATATGGGAAACACAAATGCGATATGGAAGCTGTTATCATTTTTCGACATTATGCAGCCATGAAAATGTAACGTACGTTTGGTATGCTGATGAACTAAAATCGTTTTCAGAGAAATTTACTAATGGATTTTCAGACTTTAAGAAGATGGATAGCTAATTTTACCTTTCGCTACTCCGACGAAAAGTGACTTAAATAATGCTCCAATACAACTGCAAATGGAACTGATCGAGCTTTAGGAAGACACAAACTTGAAATAAAATTTGAAGACGTGGACCTGAACGAGTTTTACAAAACTTACATTGAAGAAGAGAAATACAAAGAACTGCGAGCGTTCGCGAGAAGAATCGTTTGTGTTTTTGGAAGTACATAGAAATGCGAACAATTTTTCTCGATGATGAAGACTAATAAGTCAAAATGCCGAACGAGACTCACAGATGAAAATCTGGAAAACTCGTTACGCCTCTGCACAAGTCGAATTTGTCCAGATATTAATAAACTTGTTTCTGAAGTTCAAACACAAATATCACATTAACCGTTACACGTAATATTTTTTTTAATTTTGAATGTTTAAAACCTAATATAAAGATACCTAAATATATGAAAAAATATTTTGTATTTCTTGTTATGGCCCGCAGCTGCATTTGTATAATAAGATTGGCACGCAACTTGCCGAAGGTTGCCCATACCTGCTCTAGGTAGATGTGTTAATGGCTAATATGATAAACATTTGAATGGCGGACATTATTTTGTTCATTTTTAATATCGCATAGTCTTGGGACGCCCTGTATCTGCAGAAGAGGGAGGAAATCTTTTCCTTAGCAAATCTACATTGTAATGTAACACAACATACAAAGTCAACGCAATCATTATAAATTAGTAAGTTGCACTAGGTCAGGTCCCATAGAATAGGCTCAAGTTCTCCCACCTTTCATCGAGCCCAGATAAACATAATTGAAAGCGGTGACTTAAGATATCCATCTGCCGCTACTGTGTATTGTCTGCACACAGTAAAGTGCATAACACGGGCCCTGTGGGAAGGGTCATGGATATGATACGGTATTCTGTTGTTCCCTGAGCGTCAAAATACAATTCTTGATATAAATCATACATTTTATTAATGTAATTAATGTTTAACTAATAATGACAGATATACTTAATGCAATATACAAGGTGTAACAAAATATGTGCACTAAGCCGAAGGGGGAGGTTTCAGACCCCAATGGTGATCAGTTGTGGGGGGGAGATAATTAAAAATTCCTATTTTAATTATCTTATTTTTTTATTTTTTTTCTATTTCATTTCCCTATCCGGGTAACCTATACATACCTACTACCACTACAGGTAGGGAGGTATTTATCTTCGTAGAGTTCAGCTATGACAGGGCGGGAGACTACCTAATCTATCTATCTATCTATCTATCACTCACTCTACATCTGTGACCATACTGACGTCATTGTCACAGGTACAATGAAACCGCTGCCATTAGGGTTGTCACTTCGTAAAAAATCAGCTGTCCATGTTGAAACTTTGATGCAGTTTTTTCCGAGATACCGATCGAAATTCAAAAAGTCGTTGAACAAAAGTTGGTCCCCGGGGGGGTGGAAATTCACCCCCTTTCGCTTAGTACACATATTTTGTTACACCGTGTGTATTACATAGATATATATGTAGATATATTTATTACTTATGTCGGTAAACCGAAAGATTAACCGCTGATCGAGATTTTACAGTAACCAGTAAAACCTGCTGTTCACAGAAAGAAAATGCTAACATAGAGGGTACCAACCTGCTGAATACACCAATCCCGCGAAGGAGCCGTTGAAGCCCACTCTGATCTTCATAAAGTCGTCTTGGCACTCAGCTTCTATGTCTGCAACAAGGGTTTAGATTAAAGAGAAATAGTGGAAATTTTTAAAATATTATGGTAAATATCCCTTTTTAAGTAATTTAACTGTTAGTAATGATTATATGTAGTTTTAAAAGTTTTAGTGTGGTAGGATGTGGATCCTGTCGTAATAAGATTTTTGGATCTAAGGGCCCATTTCTGTTAATTCATTAAGCTGTTAAATTATTTAACGCCCTACCAGTTGACTTAAAAAGAGTCCTAATATTTTTAAATCCAAATTGAAAAAGTTTTTGTTGGAAAAGTGCTTGTACTCATTAGACGACTTTAAATTTTGACTCTGTAAGCAGCCGCTTTCTATTTTTTTTTCGTTTTATATACATACATATATTATATGCATTCAAATACCATTGAAATATTGTTCATGAATAAAAAATAAAAAAAATCTGATAATTCATTAGGAAGATAAAATAATAGAAGGTGTAACCTTGTAATGAAAGAAATACCAGATAGTTCTTAAGGTTCTTGGGGTTCGATAGAACGAGAAAGTTCTTGTGAAGTATGTATTATTTCGCGATGAGAGCTAATCAAATTATCGTGATAATAGATAGAATCACGAGAATTTTATGAAATCTCGTCGCTTATAACGTGCGTTTCCAATCTATTTCTTTCACCTACGGTAGAAAAACCCGATATAACGATAGCATTAATGTAAAAGGTTCAATAATTAATTTTAAAAATTAAATAAATTAATGTACCTAATTGGTTTTATAAAACTGTTATTTAAATAAACAACAATGAATGAGGGCTTTCAAGTAAAAAAATCAACTTCACAGGGTTACTGAATGGGACCTCTATAAAACACTAATTTGCTTAGAGGAAGTTCGGTAGTCGTTAGCGATTAGATATCCCTTCAAGTCATCTCCATATCCTGCGACAAAGTAAATACATGAATACTTCCATAAAAAAACTAATAAACGCCAAACAAAGGGTTGCGAAATCGGCACCACGCGGTTATAATCATATTTACACAGTAAGCTGGCGCTTGTTTTGCGATCATGCGCTAACCGCATCGACTAACTCCGTGATTTGCGATGCGATTAATGTTTGTTTGAATTGAATAGGCACCGAAAGAGTCTATTATATAATTCAACGAAAGAAATATTTCCTCTTTATAATTTTAGTATAGTACTACTGGTCCATTAACAGCATCGTCCAGCTGTAATATACAAAACTATCTGGATCAGCAAATGTCTCGATCGCCTGACTTTTAATGACAAACAAACAAAAAATATCCTAATCTAGCAATAGATAGCTAAAGAACATATACGTTACTGATTCACCGGTACACGCTGCTCTTACCCTCTCTTGGCGAATAAAACTGTCCCTCGACCATTCAATATTTAGTTCTGAGACCCTCAATGTCATGATTCGGGTGCTTTTATAGGTTTTATAAGCTTTCAGTGCAAATTTAGCCTGACGATAACATCTAAATTCGCGGTTTCACAACACCCAGTCACGGCCCTTAGAAATTAACAGGAACAATGTTCTTGACAATACGCTACTGCATGAATAGCTAATTAATAGCCTAACGTTTCTTTGTAGCCTTATCTTTGAAGACCTCGTGCATATGTCAGGGATCATAGGTGGGTTATCTACGTAGCTGAAATCCTTGGCTCAAGTCCCGAGTCGGGCCCAAAAATATTGGAATTTTCCTAGCATGACAGTAGCAGCCAGTCAGTAAGTAGTATCACAATCCCGTATCTCGGATGTAAGATCTATTAAATGACGCTGAAATTAGGCCATTAACCCGATGTCTCCGCATTTGGCCTTTGTCAGAGATAGAGCCCGGTTAGGCTGGATTCACACATATCAGTCAAGTTACCGTTCAGTATCAGATAATCATCAATTAGGTACAGAATATTCGCGTGACCGTGGATGGTCCGTAATTTTGTACTGGCAGCAACTGTGACTTCACTGATATGTGTGAATCCATAAAGATTTAGGGACCATAAGGTCATCTGAACATCTGAAGATTTAGAAGCACTCTTACTCTACTGCTTGTCTGACGTTTCCTGTCGCACTTCCAAGCCCGCCGCTCTCTTCAGCTACTTTCAGTGGGCGGATACGTAGCTTGATGCTCACTGGATATAGCTGTTTTTTTTCCACTTGTGGTAAAAGCTATGAAATATTCTAAGGTATCTTACATTGCACTCTGCTGCCATTAGTCCGATGTCTTCTGTACTCGCGCTCCCACGCCGGCGGCTCTCTCCAGCTGCTGTCAGTCGGCGGCGACCGCGGCTTGATGCTGACTGGTATGTAGCTGTTCTTGTCTGATAGGAATATCACCTGGGGACCAGATTAAATTGTTAGTTAAAGATTAAACAGAACTCTGCCAAAATATTGCGAGCGTGGTCAATGGTTTCACTTGAATAGGGAATAAATCTTTCGAATTTGTTCCTCACATTTTATTTCACCATTATAAAACTCCGTTTTGGCACAGATAACATAAAGTTTTGGAAAGTATGCAATTTATAGGAAAAAATAAAGCGAATGGTTTGACAGATGATGTTTTTATAGAATCTCAAATGCCTTATAATCTCTAGGTCACTCTACCCTTTCACGCATTACTCTTCTTTTTCTACTACAGCTCTGAGCACCCTTGTATTAATAGTATCAAGTACGCACTAACTTTGACCGAAGTACATCCAATTAGGAGCATAATTCAGTATCGTCTGCGCAGCCAGCGTAAAATTCGTGTTCAAACAATTATGACATCAAAATATAGACTTGCTTTGTTTACAAAATCCTTACAAGCATCGTTATTAGCTGGAGATTGGCCAACATTGTGATAACCCTGCGATAGCCCGCGTAATGACAGCCTTCCGGGCACGCGACTTTTGACTGCCTTCAGCGTAGTATTACAACCTCCGCTAATTAACACCGGTAGTTCACCAGGCGCCAATCTTTAACCATCGAAAAAAACCGGTTTTATGTTCAGCTGTATGTTTTTAGGTACCTATGTTCGCCAATTGTCCATAAATTGATTAATTTTGTCGGTCACCTTTAGATAGGGATGATCTTGAGATGGACTCATAAAAATGATTCCCGAGGCACTAATTCCTCCCGGTAAATATAAAAATATTAGTGTCTTTCAAATCATACGTATACGTAGTGTATTCGTATCAAACGTAGTGGACCTGAAGGAAATACAGACGATTAGAGAGAGAGAGAGAGCGAGAGATCAGAGATCTATTTTGTTATGTCTTTATCGAATGGATAGCTTTTTTAGCAAACGTATCTGCTGAAATTTTGGCATTTTTATAAATAGGTTGGTTCGAAAAAGAAGAAAGTTGTGGGTCACCGAAGCGTCGGAGTATCTCTGAAAACTATATACTTTGAAAAGTTTTTAAAACCTATTAGGTAGGTACCTGGTAACCCTTAAATTATGCCCGTATGTAAGTGGCGCGTGAGTCAAACGGCCGGCAAAAGCCAACAAAGCAATAAAAAGGTTAATCGGTCCATTTTACACGACCTCCAGTGAATGTAAAATGTCTATTAAATATTTAAAACCCGATAAGTCGACCAGACCACATTACCAAAACATGAAAGTGAGCAAAAACCAAATCTACAAATTGTTGTCGATAAAAGCGATCTACTTATCGCCCATCCATTATGGAGAAAAGAAAAAAGTTGATAACAAACTATCGAATTACGACGGCCGCTGGTAATGCACCATTTCACAGTCACGACCCCTGTTTTGTACAAAAAGTGGTGCCTAGATGGTAAAGTGGGCCACAGCAGTTCGCACGGCGGCGGCCACTGGCTTGTCTACCGTCTACGCATTATAAAATTAGGCTAGTAGAGTAGGTACCACTCTGGTCGCCACAACACTTGTAAAAATTGAGCGGAACTACAATAAAACCAATAAAACTACCCAATTATGCGGTAAGTATTCAGAAAGTGAAAAATTTGTTTTACTTAAGCTTGTTTGAACAGCTGTTGAAATTGAAAACGCCATCGGTTTTGCGATCTCTAGGTATGCATTTTATAAGAACAGTAGCTGCATCAGGTACGTAGTTAACCTACAAAACGTATTCTTAAGACGGGGTCAATTAAATATTATGGTCGCACACATTAATCACCCTTCTTCATTCTTCACGGCCGCTTACGCTTGAAGGAAACTGCAGAATTTTTTTTTCTATCGTAATTAGAATGCTATAAAAATATCAGTAGGGCAAGCATGGAGATTGTTACCCACAGTAGGTAAAATACGTCACTTTGTCATCGAATGCATAAAATATGATAATTTATTCCTTTAACTTCAATAATAAATTCTATTCTCATTCGAATGTACTCGTGTAAACATTTTCACGACTAAAAATGCCATTATAGTGATACTCTATTCCAATACCAGCACTGTAATTATTTGTAACCTATATTTATACAAATAAATACCATGGAATCTGAACTATTTCTATAATTATTTAAAATAATAAATCATATTTCAGGCATCAAAAGAACAGTTTTGGATGGTAAAAAACATATTCTATTCTAGGGCCTATATCAACACATACCTTACAGACTAGATATATCATAAGAATATAAAAATATAATAATAATTTATATTAGTTAGTCTCATACTGTGCTAATATATTGTTTTCCTAAAGTATAAACTGAATAAATTAAATACGTATTATATTATACAGGGCGTCTCACGGCTATGGAGGGGAAGTACCTATAATATTGTAGATAGTCTCGGTCTTTCTTTTATTTCGGATAATATGCTATTTAGCAAAATATACTTCCATGTGGCAGTGGCATAGCCGAAGCACGCACTGTATAATATAATTAGTAGGTATCTAATTAATTTAGTGCATACTTTGAAACAATAACTTTGCACTGTTTGAGACTAACTATATTTTCATATTCTTATGCCGTGCCGTGTGGTGCCGGCATAGAATTTCACCACCCCAACTCTTCCCGTGGGTGTCGTAAGAGGCGACTAAGGGAAACACACAGGGAGGTGGCCAGCAGCGCCTTCTACAGAACAACTCCACCGAACTGCGATGCCCAACCCGCATGCCCAGCGTGGGGATTACGGGCAATAACCCCTAAATGATGATAATGACATCTATGGCGTATTCATCATTATTAAGGGAGTGATGATGATGATATGATATTCTTATGGTATGCTAGTCTGTATTTATTTTCTTGACGGTTTTTAAATAGGTTCTTACAAATAGGGCATACGAACAGTTCATGGTGCCCGTACAAGTGAGCCGAACAACAGCTATTTCAACACGGCACTGCCGACCGGGTCAGATGTCTATCTGATGTACACACACCGCCACTGAACTTGAATTCTCACGATATTATGCTGTTACGTTAATTCTGTAATCGCCTTGTTTATTAGCTTTATGAAGTTATTGTTTATTTTATAAGTTTGGTGATAAGATTTAAAGGTAAAGATTTACAACACAATTTGGCAATTAAATAACCAAATTAAAACAAGTATTTAATTTAAAATAATTGAGCTAACTGTAGACAATATCAAGCGCATCGCATCGCTGTATGGCATACAGCGATGCAATGCAGCCAGCGTCTTCGGGAATACTTCCAATTGGTTTTAAAATGGATCAGTTGAGCTACTTGTAGATTGTTTGCAACAGTCTACGTTAGCTCAATTGTTTCAATTATAAAGTTCTAATATGGTTACTTAATTGAAAATTTCTTTCATAGAATCTTGTGCACTGTTAATAAATAAATAATGCCGGACAATTCCCACAGCATCATCTAGCCCAGAGTGATAAGCAGAGCTTGTGTTATGGTTACTAGATGACTGATATACATAATACAAAAATATTACATAATATAGATATTTTTAGTATACATCTAAGTGAGGACTGAACTACTGAAGATATAAGTTCTAATTCCGTAAGTTTTTCATTAAATCAAGTAGGAAAATGACGTTATTACGTAAAATTATCTTTCCTAATCCGAATTTAGGGACAACCATTTTTCATCAAATAAAAGGTAGGTAAGTCTAGAATTGCAGTTAGGTACATTACATCGATGAACCAATGTTACGTTGTATGTAAATCTAATAAAAACATTCAATAGCAAACAGTACAGGCATTCCTTGTATTGTAGGAAAACAAGTTTTTCAGAGATATTCCATATGCAAGTGTTTACACTTAGTGTTCACAGTTTTTTGTCTTTACAAATGAGTCGATGGGAAGCTATGAATTTGTTCGATTCATAAACACGCGATCTAATGAAACAATATGATGCATAAAGGGTGTTTTAATGATAAAGGAGTTATTTAAAAATAGTTTAGTAAAAGTCGTTTTAACCGTAAACGAAAACGATTTCATATTTTTTTAAACTTAAGTACGCGATCTAAACACATTATTATTATCAGTAATGAGTCATACCGTGTGTAACCTGTTGAAACGTCGAGAAAAATAATAGACGCCATAAATAGGTTCACAGTTCTAATAATAATGACTCCAGCTGATCTAAAAAACAAGTCTCAGAAACTTATAAGTGTCAAAAGTACGTTTGTTTTCTCACAGGTATTGTAAATCTCCAGAATTAATCGGGGATCTGTGGTTCGAAGATAATAATAGGTTATCTTCGATATTAATAGGTTAAAACAAACTCAACAGAGAAAATAAAATATTTTACAGACAAAGTCCTAGCTCGAAGATAACATTTTAACATTTTAAAACAAACTCAACAGAAATAAGAAAGTATGTAAGAAACAAAGCCCTGGTTCGAAGATAACCTAGTAAAGAAAAGATAGTACGTAAGAGACAAAGTCACAAAAAAAGTAGCTAGAGATTGAGTGTAAAAAGAAATGATAATGGAAAGAAAATACTCCCATCTCATTGAAGTAAGACGAGTGTAAGATATGGTGGTGCATTGCACAAGGCCCATTGAAGCAAGTTGGGCAACATGCGTACGCACCACCTTGCGGGCGTTTTCACGCGTGAAAGATATTTGCCAACTATTGTATTGGAAGATTAGAATATCCACTTTCATTGTGCATGGTTCAACCTTGAAGGGGCAAAAGGGCCTCATTTTATACGCGATTTTTTTTTTCTTTAGGACCAAAATTAATGTGCTTTATTTCTTTAAACCTTGCAGGACTCTTGGATACGTCACAAAATATAAGTTACATACGTAGAACTAAGAAATAAAGTGATAAAAAGCGAGAAAAGCGAAGTGAAGAGGACAATTTACTTTTTGAAAGTATTTAAACTAACTTAGACACAAATTAAATGTAGACATACAAGTGGTTTGTAGGATGTAAAACTAAATTTTTTCCTAAATAATTTTCTCCATTCTTATAATATACTTGAGGTTTCTTATAACATTTTTGGTAAAACACTAGTATAATATAAAAATAAATAAAACAAATTTAGAAAAAAACTTTACATTTGTCGCTGCGTTACCTAAAAAGCGTGAATTTGCAATCTATCACCTAAAACCAATGTCAATGAAAAGAAAGTAAAACCTGTACAAAACGAAAGGAAAACACAAAATGTGACGAATCTCTTTGTCGACTGAATCAATCGAGCAATAATGGTCATTCGTCACAGTAATGTGTGTAAATCGGTGCTATTATAGGCTTTCACCCAATTCCCTACTTTATAAAATACAAATAAGAGTTTTGAATGTCTCAGATTTGGGTGTTAAATTCTTGTAATGGTCGATCAAAAATCGATATAGGTAGTTTTTTATCTTTGCCGTATTTCTTTCTTTCGTAATAAACCATAACTAGAGAAGAAATTCCGAAAGTTTCAGAATTCGCTTTTAATTTTTTTGAAAGTGACAATATAATCTACTTACCGGATCTTGTTCGCTCCCATCTGATTTCAACGCTTCTCTTGTTTCATTCTGAAAGAAAAAACAGAATAGTTTTCAGATTTCTCTTCAGTAGTAGGCTCAGCCCAGGGAATCCGTAGAACGGCTGACCATGTGAAACTAATTATATAATTAATAGTATAACAACAAACAATATAAACGCTCTTTTTTCAAATTTCATTCAATGTGGTTGACCTAGAATTTGGGTGAGCAGTGGCTCCTGCAGAACAATTTAACCAATATCCCCAACCAGCTTGCCAGCTAAGGGACTATGGGCATTACCCTCCATTTAATTAAAGTCAATACGGTGCTCATCAACTGCTACGCGACTGCTAACTAATTACTTACCTATTTTAACTGACCTCTACGATACAGAGGTCTACTAAAACAGGCCTGAAGTTTTCAAAATTACAATAGTATGTACTAGTTTCTGAGTGAAACGTCAGCCTTATTTATAAGGAAATTTTCAAAGGTCGTTAATATCAAATGGGATTTATGGAATAGAAGAGTTTTATTCCAGGTCTAGACCAAAATTTCTGCAAATGTCTGCACTATTTGTTCAGAGGTTTTACCGACAAACATTTTTCCATCTAACCATTGATCCAAAATTTCGCATTGTTTTTTGTCATGGACAGTTTGTTACTGATTTAAGATTTTCGATTAATTCATGCTAGCAGATTAAACATTTCATAAATTTCATTGGTTTGCTATTGTTCTGACGTCCCCTAGAAATATATAAATTACACACCCTTACAAATGTGATCGCCCCTTGTTTGCAATTAAAAAAACCAGCGCCGTTTTTAGAGCTATGATTTGTGATAGAGATATGTATGTTTTGTATCGTAATAACAAAACCGACAGCAAATTGTGTATAAATTAACTTTTTCTTCCGTATACACGGAATAAAATGTTAAATTAGCAAAGACAATAGAGACCGGTAATTAGTAGGTACCTACTGTATTGTAAGGCGCTGCGGTTACGGACACAATATTCGACGGCACTGATAACGAGAGCGGTAGCCTGGTGCATTCTGCGTGTGGCTTAACGAGTTCGCTGGAAAAGTTCCCGGGTTCAAACCCAAGCTTGGCAAAGTCGACTATTTTTTGTTTTTGGTTTTTTTCTTTCTATTTTCGATTGTAAAATGGATTATAACAAAACTAAATGTAAAGGGTGTACGCAGCACATAACAGCGAAAGATTACCTCAAATGTTCATTTTGCTCTGGTTCTTACGACCTGGAATGCGCTAATATTACTCAGCGAGTCTTCAGCTCTATGAAACAGTCCTTGAAGGATTCCTGGAAGTGTGCGGAGTGCCGAAATAAAGAGAAAAAGACGGACAACTCCAACACACCTGTGCGTTCGGCATCACAGCTAGATGGTGTGCGGAAAGATAATGTAGATGCGAATGTTACCAAGCGGAAGCCTGCAGCGTCACTTGCGAGTACATCACAGAGTCCACTTCCGCTTCTAATTGATCAGGAGGATGGAGCTATATTAACGCGGGATAATCTGAGAAGCCTTATAAAGGAAGAGATAAGTAGGGCCGTAGCGGAGTCGGTGGGTCATTTGGTAAGAGAGCAACTTAAATCCATGAGTGACATTCTCGGAGGTTTTCGTACTTCTCTAACGTCTATCGACACTCAGCTTGAAAACCTGAAATCTGCGCTGGAAGAAAAGAATGTCACTATAGTCAAGCTGAAGGAGGAAAATGGAACCCTTAGGCAATGTATACAGCGCCTTGAAGAGCAAATGAATGAGTCGGAGCAACAATCATTAGCTAATTATGTAGACATCGTTGGAGTGCCAGAGACCAAGGGGGAAGCGGTAGTTCATATTGTGCTTACACTCGCTCGGCAGCTTGGAGTGACATTAAGTGAGAACGATGTCGTCAGCGCCGACCGGGTCGGTGTAACACGAGATGAGGCAACGGGACGAGGAGGTCGCGCGCGGCCCATAGCAGTGAAGCTAGTACGCCGCGTTCTTCGTGAAGACCTCTTACGTGCTGCTCGTGTAAGACGAGGCGCTACCACCAAGGATGCCGGCCTTACCAGTGAACCTAGGCGGTTTTACGTGAATGAAAGGCTCACGAAGAAAAATAGGAGCCTTTTCTTGAAGGCACGAGAGATCGGAGCTCGTCTCAAATGGAGGTTCGTTTGGACTAAGGATGGCCGAGTGTTCGCTCGCCAGCATCAAGGCGAGGATTCACCTCGTCATAGATTGCGCTCTGAGAGTGACCTAGAGCGGGTTTTTGGAGCCGGTGCCGTTGGTCCCTTGGATTAGTTATCGGAATCCGTTTACGAAATTTTTGTAGGTCTTATTGTCATTTTCTTGTTTGTTTCCTGCTTACTTTTCTAATGTTTTTATATAATTTGAATACCTTTTTAATGGTAATATCTTACTTGCATAATATGTCAACAATTTTTTTGGTTTATATAATATTTGTAAGACACTGTTTCACGCTAAGTTTACTGATCGAAGATTTATGTTCTTTTTCTACTGATGTCACAGCACCACTGGATCACATTCATATACTGCCATTCCAATGTGGTCACTACGCCGACTGTAAGTCATCAGCATCACACTCTACATGTATTTTATTTATTTTGTCTTACTATATATATTATATTCATTTCTAGTAGAGTATTATCTTCTAAAATTTAATTCAATTCATAATGTCACTAAAATAATAATGAAATCTTATGAACGCTCACGTTTACTAATTTCACGAGTTATCTCGGTGCTACTGTTATTCGCGATCTGTCAACTATCTACCTTTTATAATGGGTCCTAAAGCTAAGATTTGTTTTAAATTGGGTTTGTATAACCCTGGCTCTTTATTAGGGTCAGGTCAAAATGATTTTCTTGTTGCAATGGACAATCTTAAATGCGACATTATAGCTATTAATGAAACTTGGATAAAAAGAGGTGAAGAGGCACGTGCACCAAAAGTTCCTGGCTATGGCTTTCGCAATACCCCACGCCCAGAGAGCATGGGTCGCAGTAGAGGAGGAGGCGTTGGTTTTTATGTAAGGCGCGGTATCAATGCACACAATATTGCTCATCCGGATGCAAAAATCGAACAAATGTGGCTGTCTGTTACAGTTAATAACTTAAGGTTAGCCATTGGTACTGCTTATCGTCCGGAGTGGGTAAACGTAGATAACTTTTTTGACGCACTGACTGAATCAGTTGCTTATTTTGGCACTCACGATCATGTAATCGTTCTAGGAGATTTTAATATTGACTGCATGAGTCCTTATGACCTCAAGTACTCGAAGTTGGAGCAATTCCTAGACTGCACAGGTCTAAGCCAGGTGGTGATGTCATCTCCGACTCACTTTACAGATCACAGTCAAACTCTTATTGATGTTATTTGCACGGACTGTAATGTACGTGATATTTCTGTCGTCGATATTAAAGGTAAATGTGGCCACTCTTTTGTTACAGCTACGTTAAATATTAAAAGAGAAAAGATCCCGCCTAGAACCATAGTATGTAGACCGCTAAAGAGCATTGATCATAAAAGGTTTGATGAGGATATCCTTGCTTTGGATTGGAGTCATGTTACGCTGGCAAGTACCGTAAACATAATGGTAGATGTTTTTAATTCTCTGGTCACTGCTCTTTTAGATAAACACGCGCCTTTAAAAACAATCAAAACCAAAGACAGATATACACCGTGGATCACAGATGTTATAAAAACTATGATCAAATGTCGAAACGAAGCACATGACAAGTTCCGCACTACAAAACTAGAAATGCATAAGAACCAGTATAAGGAACTGAAGTCATTTGTATCTCAAAGTATACATAACGAAATACGTGCGTATTACGACTATCGCATTAATTCTGAAATTAATAATGAAAAAAAATTATGGAAAAATTTAAAAGAAGATGTATTACAGGCAGAGTCTAAAACTTTCTTACCTGATATTTTTGATCAACCGGATGTTATAAATAATCATTTTCTAAATGTTCCTGGCTCGACTAATATCTCGAATACTAACCGTTCATTCTTTGAATCTAATAAATTTAATGATGAAACGTTCTCATTACATGAAGTAGATGAACAGGAAATTTCAAAAATACTTCTGAATATTAAAACAAACGCTCGAGGAGTCGACGATCTGTCTATGGATATGGTTCTATTAACACTACCTCACACACTATCATTGATAACAGGAATAGTCAATAAATCCATTACTACTTCTACATTTCCTAGTCAATGGAAAATTGCTAAAATAAACCCTATTCCTAAAATCCCCCACCCGACTAAGGTAAAAGACTTGAGACCCATCAGCATTCTCCCAGTTCTCTCGAAGGTTTTGGAGAAAGTTGTTTATAGCCAACTTAGCGCATTCATTGAACGCAATAAGATCTTGCCAGACGTTCAGTCAGGTTTTCGTGGAGGAAGAGGTACTACTACGGCATTACTTGATGTAGTTGATAATATCCTTGCTGAGCAAGATCAGGGACTGGGAACGATTCTCGTACTTCTAGACTTCTCTCGCGCGTTTGACTCTATAAGTATCCCCCTGCTTTTGTCAAAACTTTCATATTATGGAGTTGATGCGGCAGCAGTTAGATGGTTTGATAGTTACTTGAGTAATCGTTCTCAGTTTGTGCAAGTAACTAAGCAAGATGGTACACAGCTATTATCATCTGTTGAACCAGTTGATCGTGGTGTGCCGCAGGGTTCGATCCTTGGTCCACTGCTTTTCATCATTTATAGTGCTGATATTTGCTGGCAGATCAAACACTGCAAATACCATTTATATGCCGATGATGTCCAGCTATACTTGCCAATAGATCCGGGGAATGTTCTATGCGGTACAGCCAAGCTGAATGATGATTTGGGACGAATAGCTGACTGGTCTCATGATAATGCTCTTCTTCTTAATCCCTCTAAATCTAAATTTATGATCCTTGGTTCACCACGTTTGATAGAAGGCATCTCAATCCACTCACCAAATATCAATATTAATGGCCTAAGCATCGAACGTACACGTGAGGTTAGAAATCTTGGTATTTTATTTGATGATACTCTTCGCTTTGAGAACCACGTAAAGAGCATTGCAAAAAACTGCCTGTATAGATTAAAACTATTGTATAAAATAAAAAGCTTTCTAAGAATGGAAATCCGCGTTAAGGTTTGTGAATCGATAGTTCTATCTAAGCTCAACTATGGTGACTTGGTTTATGGTCCGCGTTTACTATCAAGAACTGCTCGTCTTATCCAGAGGGTGCAAAATGCGTGTTGTAGGTTTTGTTATGACATTCCGCCGCGAACGCACGTTACATCTTACCTTAACAACTCATCCACACTCAATATGGCTACGAGGAGGCATTTGCACCTAGCAGTTTTAGTCCACGGCGTCGTAAAGTTCGAGTCTCCAGAATACTTATTTTCAAAACTGAGTACTTTCAAAAGTAAATACAGTTTGAGGCCTACTAGAAATTTGCTGCACTATAGCAACTGTAAGACCGTAGCGTTCAGGGGAAGCTTTCGCTACCAGGCAACCAAATGTTGGAACAATATCCCTCCACCAATGCGACTGTTAAAGTCTAAGTTCACTTTTAAAAAACGTTTTAAGTCCTATTTAATTGATCACCAAAAAACAGGGTTGCCTGGAGCCATGACACGTCATGGTGCATTATTTTCTTGTTAGGTTTTATCTATTTAGATTTTTTATTTTATTACTATCAATCACTATCAGTTCCACATAGTCAGATACGCGCCGGGTTCTTAATATAATATTATTTGTGTTGAACTATTCTCTATTTTTAAAAAAATATTTCTTCTTTCTTTCTATAACTCTATTTGCAAAATAAGCACTTAGACAAGTCAAATATTACCTATCTATATATTACCTATCTCATATCTATAAAACACTTTACATTACGTTTTGTTCTAAACGTAAGCTTCACAGGGTCTTGTGATCACAATGGTTTCGGCAGAATATCAGCGCCTATCTACTTTTGAGTGGTAAGGCATTAATGCTGAGCCGAGACCTTTTTGCTGCTGTTACACATAATAATATCTCTTTTTAAAAATATTTTGTGCTTTTGTTTTCTTTGTATTATAAGTTAGTGTTTTTGTTCTTTTTTTTTTGTTTCTTCATATTTATAACTTATAAGTTAATCGTTTATGTAATATTTTTTTTTTTTCACAAAACGTGTTAATAAATCATAATTTTTTTTTGTACTGTGTAACCAGCAAATAAATGAATGTCTATGTCTATGTCTATGTCTATGTCTAATTTCTTATTAGTTATACTTTTTACCTTTATCTTAGAACTCGGTAAAGGATCGGGTGGGTCATCCCCAGACCCTTCGTGCAGCTCCGCTGATGATGACGAGGAGCTGGAGACAGACACTTCAGTCGACTCCAGCGGATCCTCGGCCGAGGCTGACGTGTCCTGGTGAGGAACTGCTGTTCGTGCTGACTGGAGGAGATGGCCACATTTTAGTTGGAGTTATAGGTAACGTATGATACATAGGTTTTATTAATCGTATTCAAATTGAGTGGAACAGCTTAAGACATGACGTCATTATAAATCAAATTATTTTCGCATAGCTAACAATAACAATTTGTTTTCATTATGAATGTAAGCGGGTTAACTACGAACCTATTATATGTTGTAAGAAAACCAAGGTTTTTTTTATAGTAAAATAATAATTTGTTTATTTATTAAAGGCTCCGGGGATGAGTGAATTTCCCATACAAACGTAGTACCCAAAATGATTTGCAATTTGAGCATATTTTCACCATGGTCTGCTATTATTTGTAATAACATAGTATTTATGTAGGTTCCTGCGATAAACTTTTTTCAAAATACTTTTCTGAAATTCTTTGAATGAAACTAATAATAATTTTACATCAAAGAATACATGTTTTCTTAGTAGGTATTTGCGTTGATAACAATATGGAAAAAAGCTTGTGGCGATAATCTAAATAAATTAGCAAACTATGGTGAAGATAATTCTCAAATTACAAACCATTTTGGTACTAAGTTTGTATGGAAAATTCATCCAGAGACAGATCAGATTAGATATACGTAAAAGCAAATAAAGATATTAGTTTTATAAATCGTATTGGTTGCTAAATAAATAAATAAAATAAACTAAACATATCCGCGTCGGTATAAAGGATAGTTAGGATAATGTGATCCGCATTATGTAATTAATTAAGTAGAGTATTATACTAGTCTTCTATTCTAAGTACTATACTTACTTTTGAGACTAGAAGCAAACTGCATACAAACAATAATCTGAAACAAACAAATTGCATAAGAACAAATCAATAAAACCGTAACAATATTTCAATAAGTTCAAAGATTACCACATCAAGCAAAACAATAATCCTATCCTTTCTTCAAAGTTCACTCTCCTACAATTCCGCTCGTTTAGTGAAATAAAGAAATTGTTCAAATAAGTTACCAAAGCAAATCAAATATGAATCGTGACGCATACGAATGTTCGATACATCATAAAATGCGAATAAACGTGGTCAAACCAAAACATGACCCATCGTGATCTGTGCATTACCTTTGTCCTATTGCATCACGAAGAAAATCCTAATACAAGCAAGGAAAGACTGGGCTTAGGGTTCCTTGTAGAACTAAATTATTACTCACTCATGTAGTGTTCCAACCAAATTATCTTTGCTGAGAAACCAGATCGCTGTGTAATTACAGTTAAGCATTTTGAAATAGGTAACGTAAACGTAAATTTGGCTTATGTCAATGAATTTAATAATTAAAAATATGGCTAATAATTAATTAATCATTTACGTCTGGTACATAAAATTTAACTTTCAGATAAATGATATGACTAGGCAGTTTTTTGTGTAAACTCAAAGGAACCTTTGAGGTGGTAATCTTTTGAAAACGTTTACACAAAAAACTGCCTCAAAACCTACTCAAAAGTATTGCTTTATCGAAAAAAAACTATAAAAGGTATATTCGTAGTAAGTACGGAACCAAAACGATCTGAACTTGCCTCCGCCTTTTCCTCAACGCGGGGTCAAAGCTACGGTGGGGTAATGACAGGGCACAGAATTGAATCATTCTCCGAACTGATCCAATACCAATTACTGACCGTCTACTGTTTTCCAAATTATATCAACCATTGTTTCTATTTCTGATCAATATTTTATTATTTATTCATTTTAACGGGATTGATGGTTAAGGTGAACGCTTCCTAGGGTCGTCTACCTTTTTGGGGTTCGAGCGATTAGAAGAGCGATTGAGACGTTAGCGTGGACAGCGGTACCTATCTACAATTGAATTATATAACTGAAGGGTATGGTTACCTTTACGGTAAGAATAATAATGACGTAAAATTTGACTTAGTTTCAACTGCCCTGCCCAAACAGTCATCTGCAGTGCCCAACATAGAAAATTCCTTCAAAGTCGGACATTTGCCTCTCCCAAAAAACAGGATAATAACAAATAAGAAGTTTATTATCTATCACAAAGGTAAGCTGATATTTTAGGAGTTTGAACGAGTACCTATTATAAGACCTATTGGTGGGGAGTATTAAATACAAAATGTAGGTATTTTAGAGTTAACTTTGTTGTGAGAGACTCGAGCCTGTTATATTTAGTGTTTATGTCTATGGAAAACCTGTAGCACGCGTCACGAAAATACTCATTCCGTGGGGAATATTTTTATAAAATACCACTTTCTTATCGATTATCAGGCAAAAATATTGCATGAGAAATCTGTGACCCAACCCCTTAAAGATACGATGTATGTGATCTTGAAATAACTACCTTATTGCCTTTACAAATGGCAGATAATAATTTAATCGATTCCGTCAATCATTTAATTGTGAATGAAGTTCGGAAGTCGTCGACCTTCCAAAGGCTGTCGGTAGAGCGTGACCTAGCATCCTCACTGACCAGACTCAGTACTGACGGTTGGTAAATAGGTACTGTCGAATCGCGCGCATGGATGGCGAAACTGATTTCTTGACAATCGTAAATAAATAATAGTGAATAAATAATAATAAATAGTGAGAGAACAGTAAACCAACAAATCTGTCATCTAATTTGATGTGTGTAAAGTTGAAAACAGTGATTTCTGGTTTTTTCACTTGCACGTTGATTGTTAGAGCAGAATTATTTGGTCTTACGTATTTACGTTACTCAACTTTCAAAGGGAAAGCCGTACCATCATATACCACATTCGCACGTGCAAACTTTTAAATGAAAACAAATTTTTTTATTGAAATCCAGAGTTTTTCTTCCTGTTTGCATTCTTTTACACGTTTCTTTGTATTATTTAGCGTTATAAAATATTTCACAATTTTTTCATGCTTGTTTTTTCATCAAAACCAGTGTTTTGTCATGAAATGCGTACAAAAAAATGTGAGTTCTTTCAAAGTTAAAATAATAGCCCAGAATAACTACATATAGATAACGGATAATACAAGTTGAAAGCGATATCTAAACTAACTAATATAATTATATTGAAGGAAGCATAGGACTTATAGTATCATATGACTGTAAATTGTGTATAAAAAATATAAGTAAGGATTTTTCAATGAATAACTACGCGATTGTTTATATTTGCATGAGTTACAAAATTTAGAGTGGTTGTAGGTACCATTCTAAACCTAAGTATAGTTAGTATAGTAGTGAATGTAGGGAACAATAACGCCTAACGGACTACTGTTGTTTCACGATTGAGCTTTGACTCACTGTGGTCAACTCGTGACAGACGCCGCAATTAAATGTTTCAGAGCGATTCTATCGCTTGGTGCGGTGCAAACTGTGGCGATTTTATTTGTTACTAGGAAAAATATGATGTACTTTACTAATACTATAACTAAGAAAGATTTGATTGTTTGGATGGAATAGGCTACGAAAGTACTGGACGGATTAGAAAATATCTTTCACCATTAAAATACTACATTATCCCTTAAGAACATAGGTTATAGAATATTAAAAAAAGTTACGGATCTTAGCGAAAATAACCCATCAGGTGTGTAAGTGTAAAAAAAATAAGTATTTAAATATTTTGTTAAGCACACGTGCAAAGCCGGGGCGGACCGCTTGTTAACAATAAACTTTCGCTTTTCATTTTACATTGATCAGATTGTAATTTATGTCAGAAGTCTAGAAACTAGGTACTCAATTAGTCCGCCATTTCCACATAATCCTACTAACCTATACCTACCGGTAGGAAAAATGTTTTTATTTACTCATTAGTACTAGGGAAAACGTGGATGTTTAACTTCGATTAACTTTATTCAATTAGATACACCATAAATTTCAAGGCTTTGCAAACATAGAAAATGAATTCATTTAAGTTCCTTTCAAAACTATTAGATTTCAATTGCAACCATACAAAAATCGCGGGTTTGTTTTTATACTTACTCACTGAAACCATAATAATAACGTTCAATAATAGTCAATCTACACAGCATCATCTAGCCCCGAACTAAGCAGAGCTTGTGTTATGGGTCCTAGATATCTTCAATACAATACTTTACAAAGACAACATTAATATTTTCCTAAAACAATGAACCATTCTATGACCCTAAAACAGAACTTCTCTCTCCTGTCTCCCAAACGAAAGACACACCCTACCGTCTCGTGGTTAGAGCCCGTTATTCGTGCCTCCACGAAACATGGCGTAACTTCAATTTGGTTGCGTCGCCGGGGGTCATAGGGAACCTCTAGTTACGACCACGACCAGACTCCTGTTAGATTGCTCTGAGAAACAACTGCTGGTATAATCTTTTTCGACATGATCTTTAGAGGAACTTCTAGTAGAACATCTTTAACTCTATAGTGTCTAAAATATTGATCAATATTTTATTAAATACATTTTTTAAACATCGTAACTTATTTTTATTTAAATCGCATTTTCAAGCCTAAACAAGATGATTTCCACTCGATATGCCTTTTTCTGTCAGTTCACTAGTTTTTAAGTAAATTTTTTTATAGTCAAAAAATCCTTATCGTGTCTCTTTATATAACTATATGTATGTACTGTGTGTCTTCCAAATAAATATAAAATAAAAATAACCATTTATAAATAAATGGCTGAAATCCAAACCTAAATTAGTGCCGTCACATACCGTATTATTATGTTAATCAAAGGAAGTTTGAATTAAATAATTGGGCAGTTTGTTAAAAAGTTGCACTTGTTGGCCACTAAACTTTATTTTATTACACAATGAAAAATAAAACTATAACACAGAGGCATTAACTAATTATCTTACATAGGTATCACAAAATGTTTAGTAAAAATTATGAAATTTCCTTTGATTAACATAATTATAATATAAATAAGGTGGCGATGCTAATTTAGGTCACGGTAGCGCCATAACTGCCTACAAATTGATGCAAAACCAGAAAAAACTATTGGTAGGTCCCGTAAAAACCTATGTATATTATTGGACGCTGTTAAGGAATTCCTACAATATTAATTAATATTGATTTATTCATAATATTCATCTAAAATTGTACAATTACGCAAAAACAAGTGACCAGGAGGTAAGATTAAAAATATTCAAATCTTTCAGTCTGGAAGAAATTGCCTGCAGTGGTAATGCCGCTCAGTCCTGCTTAAGAGGTACGCAGGTTTGAGGTTCTACTTAATTTATTAATTTCTTTTTTGTGAAATTTTCGTCGGTTCCATTTCATCGGCCTAGTAATTTAAATCTGCGTCCAGTGTTCTAAATACAGATTTTGACTCAGTCTATACCTAGACGTATAAGTTCCTTGACCTAGACTAGACAAAGAGCAAAGTGAAATAAAATTGAAATGTAACTGCAAGCAAATTGAACTTTGCCTTGACTTTCGTATCGCGACGCGCGCGTTGATGTCTTTTGTTCGCGCATTTAGAGCGAGACAATGACTTGGTACAAACTATGATAATTTGCGAAAAACGAGCAGATTTTATATTTTCATTTATGAAACGTTTGAGATGTCAATGAATTATCGAATTGTTGGCTAAATTTCAGTTAGATCCCAATTTTTGAAATAAAAATTGGTTATTAACTTGGTGTTTTTATATTTTTATAATTGATATAATCATGGATGATTATTTCTCATATTGGCCCCTTAAGGTTTTGGGAGAACTCTGAACTGAAGTCAAGGAATTTCAAAAGAAGATAATAATATGCCTCCGAGTACTTTACTTTTTTTTAACCAACCTGGGTCTTTTTCAATGAAAAATATAGGTTATAAGGTTGGGCCTTAAAACCAAGAACGTTTTAAGGTATTTTTTTAAATTTAGCAATTAGATTGATACATCCTAGTCCTTTCAAATAATTTTGTACGTAATAAATCACTTATTATAGTAGTATTATGTTATCTGTGCTTATAGTGAGTTATCGGTTCTAGAGGTATACGACAGACTTCCAATATATTATGTATTTCATATATAGACATTTTTTTGTCATGTAAAACAAAAACAAATATCTGCAGATCGTACAAGCATTTATCTTGAAGCGGGAATCGAACCTGCAACCTCCTGCGTCGCAGGCGGACCTTCGCCCACCCCGCCACAGCGGTCTTCTAACTCTTGAGTTTTTCCCATTGCACATTCTTCGCACCAACAACAAAACACAAAATGTGTGATCACGAACCGAGTAAATAACATAATTTCGCTAATCTAATGTAGGAGCATCATCATCTAGGCGGAACTGAGCCGGCCTCGCACCTTCCTAAATCTCGCCCATTACCGCTTCCTTCCACTTATAACTATGTAGGTCGCAGTCATTCAAGGACAGTGCTTCACCCCACATACTACTTTACTCATTATGAATGCAAGCGGGTAAACTACGAAAATATTTTGGGTTGTAAGAACACCAACGTTTCATCCCTTAACGAGGGACTTCATCAGGGTGAGTGCGGCTTACGCCCGTATCGCTTCGGTAACTAACCCGCTTACATTCATAATGAATTCGTCAAACTACGATAGTTTTTATAGTAAAATACTTTTGCACTATTTATTAATCTACCGGTTTATGTTATATATCAAGAAATAAATAATGCTGATCAATAAATTTGTTGGGGCTAGAAACTTTGTGTCTTGTCCAGCATTATTTTTTATTATTTACCTTGTAAAGAGTAGCTACACAGCATTATACCCAAACCTAGGAATTTGTGTTATGGATACTAGATAGCTGATATACTTATTATATTAGAAAGACAAATATTTTTTACTATACGTATGTATACATAAAAATTAACTGAATACCCAATTCGAAATGTTTTTATATTCACTAATCCGCTTATGCGTTACGCGTGATTTTCCTTGATAAAATATCTTATATATTTGTAAACTTACACGATATGAACACATTTTTAGTGGTATTATTTTAACAGGTATTTTTCAGGTTTTTTTGCTATAAATCTTGTTATATTGTGTATATTCTTGTTATTTCAAAAGGTCTATAACCCGTCGTGGATAACTGGAGTACTGGAGCTACCATATTTGCGAAGCGGGGTCAGCATTGTTTGGAATTAATAAATACTCGTTAAAGTACTTAGTTCTAATTTGTAATAAAAAAGCTTAGTTCCTTCACTTTACATAACTCCTTGCCTTTCAATAAGATTCATTCACTAACCCGTTTAGAAAAGGTGACAAACGGACCAACGTTCTCATACTAGTATTAGTTAGTTATTAAGCCTGGTGTGCCCCACTACTGGGCAAAGGTCTCCCTTGGTCCCTCCATGCATCTTTGTCTTGTGCCCTACTAATATTGTACATTATAAAAGTTCTTTGGGTCTGACTGTTACCTTTTAAATAGATCTTAATAAATTTGGCAGGAAAGTCAACGGTATCCCCAAGACATAGGCTACTTTTAAACCCCAAAAAGCGCGAACGAAGCTGCCGATAGTAGCTAGAACTTAACTATAATGACACTGTTTGAATAATTATTACGTAAGGATCAAAACAACATCCTTGCAGTCTACTCTAGACTGTAAGGAGGTTGGTTACATACAGACTTAGTAAGCAAAATCGTATTTCGTTGTCGCAGAAATATTTGGCGGAGGTGAAAGCCCAGTATTTGCACACGTCTATGGTCAGCAATGGATAAAGAATTTGGCCAGCAATGAGGCAGTTTACATTATAAGAATGTTGATAAATAAACAATATCTAAAACTTATAGAAGCTCTAGCGAGAGTGAAAAGCAATCATCACTTTTTAAGCCCCTTGCATTCCTCACAATCACAATCGTATCACTCAATTGCGCAAACCATTTTCGCTTTAGTTACAGACTTATTTTCTTCCTCATACCATAGCGCATTTGTTCATGTTACCCATCTTAGTTCGACGATGTCTACAACCTCAGAACATTGCTGATGTTATCTTTCCCGACAAGCTTTGAAAGACAGTTTTGCCGACATTCGTGAGACATTTGTAGGAACTGACATAGGTATTTTACTTCTCAAGTTCTCTCTGTTCGCTAGTTATTTTTTGTAGTTGATGGGCATGAGATATCTTTCCAAATGTATCTAAAATGAACCTAAAAATATTATAATAATGTATATTGCATCGTATCTTTGTAAATGTGTATTAATTAAGGAAAGAAAGCAAAATACAGACTGAATATTAGTGCAAGAATTACTTTACTTGCATACCTTCCTATATAAAGTAAACATACATAAGCACTCCATTGTTTATTTTTTACATTTTGACATAATCTCGATTCTTTCAACATATTTAGTGTCGACGACTGTTTGATCGTGGACAAGTCTATGCGATCGCTGCACGTGTTCACAACATATAGGAAAATAAAACAAAAGTTGACCATCATAAGGCACCAACACACTCGCTAACGTATCCAACAAAACCAAGCGATCTTACTAGTTATGTTAGGTTTTTATTTTTACCTACTCATCCCAAAAATATGGGTAGGTAATAATTTGCGAAATGATAAGTAGAGTGCTTCTTACAAATAAAGGAATGTACGTCATGGATTTTGTAGAATACATGGACGCAATGGATTTTTTGTACTAATACATAGAAAATAAATAAATGTATATAAATATAGATTGCTGGTATTGGAATACTATGGAGGATCGCTCAGCTCTACATTTATTGCCTACCACCTGTCTAACGTGAGTGCATACTGTAGAAACTACTGCACCTATGCCACGTGCATATTCTTATTATATGTATAATTATATAAGAAGCTTTTCACTCTATCCTCCTGAATTAAGGGCTAAACCTCCAATCAAGCAAGGGTGTAAACGTGTATGATTATGTGAGACGGAACGCACCGTTAGCAACGCCACGGCGCACGCGCATCGCGGGTGGAGTGCGCGTGACCTGGCCACTTGCGCACTATGTCGTCTCAGAATGAGTTGAAATAGGAAGAAATCCAGAAACTCTTCGAAGAAGAGTAAGAATCTAGTAAAACTTTACTCAAGTCAAGACCATAGATTCCTGTGTCTTGCTTGCTCGTTACTAAAATGTCTGACTTAATTCGTTCTTCGAAAAAGATTTGCACGACTGGAACAACTTAACTCAAGACCATAGATTCTTGTGTCTTGGTTGATTAGGGTCTTTGGTCTGACTTAATTTGTTTTCAGATAAACCATGTTAGTTAGATGTAGCTTCGAAGCTATAAAGGGTTACTAAACTTTAAGTACCAATATTACTAATTGGCTTTATTCATTTAAATTCGTAATTAATGTGCTGCGTGAATTGTCCAGCATTATTTATTTATATTACTTTAAAAATAATTATATTGTTATTATTAATATACATTATCTTTATTTATGTTCTTCTGTACTATACTGTCTTTCCTTTAGGTTATTTTGTTAATCTTATATGTTGAATTGTTGTAAGAGTTAAGGTTTATGTATGATTTTTTGCTGTTTTATAAAGCTTTGTGATCGGTGCTGCCAGTAGCGCTGTACTTAGTACCCTGGCACCGCTGAAAATCAGCGCTGCTACATATGACACTTGTGCCATAGCAACATAAAGCTGAGCCGGTGACATTTTTGTGTTGCTTTAATTTCCACTTTTATGTATAGGCGTAGGTAATGTTTAATTTTGTGACACAAATGAAGATTTTCTATTTTTATAAATATTTGAATTACAGCTTTAAGGTTTAACACACTTCAGAGATTTTCAGAGAGGTCTTAATTTCAGGGACCTTAAGTTTATGGCCTATAACACACAAAAACAAACAAAACTAAAAAATTATACGTATTATAGTTTATCGTGAAAAGTACCTAGCTAAACCTTTTAAGCAAAATTTCAAGCTTCAATTTTGATCCAAGCTAAACAAATAAAATAAATCGAATTAAATATTTGGTTTTATAATGGAAAAATTTGCTGCTATCCAAATTGTTAGCTAAAGCGTAGAGTCGGATAAAGCACGGTTCTTACAGCGTTCAAGCGTAGCGGGGTCACAGAACTAGAACAAATATTTTACTGTCTTCCAATCCTTCGATTCTCATTTTTTTTTATTTAGAGGTATTTATTTATTTATTTATTTTTAGGGAAACCATCAGCACACTATACAGATATTGATAATACAGTAGATAATTTATGGGCTATTGATAGGAATCCACTGATATTATTATTATTATTTATTTGGTATTTTAAACTCATTCGTTAAAATTATTTGAACTTCCTATTTTACAGACTTCACTAGTAATAATAGGAACTAACTAAAACACAGCATGTAGCCGATAGCTTTTCCTGTAAAAATAACTACTTATATTTTTATAAATATAAAGTTGTCCCTTTACGCATTTTTCTGCGTTAATAAATAACCTACATATCTATGTAGGTAGTAATAAAGCCTTCCAATAGTTTTGGTTTGAAAAGTAACAAACCTTCATCCTTTCGCATTAATACTTATTTAAGTGTGTACCTCTGTACTGTACCTCTGACGTCTTTTTTACTATAAAAATAATCCTAGATTGACGAATTCATTTCGTATGTACCCAAAATCTTATGTAAGTACCCAAGTTCATATGTCCCTTGTAAGGGTTCAGTTGTACAAGATTCGTTGTAAACCCGCTCACTAAATACCACCCTACTAATACTACCTACTAAAATATTACTTCTAAATACTGAACCTATAAATACAAGAAAATAGTAAACATGTAGGTAACTCAGCGACATCTTCGTATAAGTATAGTTGTTTTCATTTACTAACCATCAGTCAAAGGCCTCTTATAAAATATTGAGCTTTGTTAAACTAGCTTTAGCTAGAACGAGATTAAATGATCCACATGATTAACTTGACCGAGCCCATAGGCGTTGATAGATCTTCAACAGTTTCGTTGAAGTGGAAATCATGCGGAAATAAAATAATTTGAATTTACCTTTTATCAACAAATTTATAACATAAATGATTCAGGAGTTTCTAACATACATTATAGCATATTGATTTGCTTTGGTAAAATACTTCTCAAATTCCATTCACCATAGGCATCACAGGTTTTAAAAATATAAAAGCTCATGTCAAATCAAAACAACAAAACCATACTCCACTTACCTCACACTTAGCACCATTTTGCTGCAAAACGCTTCACATACACAACTGTCACTATTAAAAGTACAACACAAAACGCGCGAAAGAAGCAACGCGAAAGAAGGTAAGGAACGCGCGCGACCTCCACGGAGTCCGACCATCAAGTGTTAAACCTCCGTGGTGCTTCATCCGAGCGAAGACACCGCTGGGGCAACACTCCGCTTCCTAATAACCAGGTGGCACGGCCGCAGTCACGCTAAATCAAGGTTCAAGTTCAAAACTTATCTACAATTAGGTGTGAAAGAAAACAAATTACCATCTCATTACACTTGTATTAAATTAAACATTTCCGATTTTTCTCAATATCAAAGCACATTTTAACGAATTGTTAAGCCACAATTTCTATTTTCCTCGTCTGTGCATATTTTTATATTACTTTACAATTTTTTTGGAAATTAAATATAAACACATTTCTAAAGACTTGCTAGATCACAAAACGCACATTTTCACGGTGACTGTGTATTATTTATTTATATTATTAGCGGATCCCCAGCCACTTTTCTAGTCGAAGTAAAAGCTGGAATCCGACTACTAGGGACGTTACAGTGACGACACCAATTGTGACTTTCATTGGCCTGTTGAAAAAACACAAAACTTAGTATACAAGTTAGGAAAACTTATGCTGAAAGCATGTTGAAAGTTGGTGATACCGAAAAAATAGACTAGGTTAAGAAATTCAATTTAGATAACCCAGGGTGGAAAAAAATAATGTAAAGATACATTTAGTTTAGTTTCTGTTATTTAAAAAGAAATAAATCTAAATGCAGAGAATTTATTAAACTTCGCTTGATTTAACAGGGAATAAAACCAACTAAATTTCAAAAAAATTACGATACTTGCGAATTTATTCTAATAATCGATAGATTTAATGTTCAGGGTAGAATCTGTGTATTAAACGTTTGGTCTTGGAAATCAGAATATTCTGAAATCTATTTTATTCTATTTTATCATCAATTCTCATACAAAGGGCACATGAAAGAAAATTATTACTTTTGACACATTTTAAATTGTAATTTCTGTGACATTTAACTGAAAAGTAGTTAAAAATGAGACTCCACGTTTCGGCTAAACAAATATAGCCATTTTTGAAATGGACTTCGTGTAGCCTTCTGCAGGTGTTGTGGTGGAAGCTCAGTGTAATTTTCTAAAGCAGCCCATAGTTGTTCAAGTCTCCTAGGACATAAGATCTCTTTTATTTCCAAGACCATCTATCTGTTTCGATTTGTCCAAACTTAATTGTTGGTAAACTTTATTGGACTAACATCCTATCGTATTAGTATGAAATATATAAATACCTACCTAATGGACCATCCGTTTAAGGGCTACAAGAGATGTGAAAAAACTACAGGGTGTACCTATAGTACATGTGTCTTCAACAACATCAACATCACCAGCCTATAATAGTCCACTGCTGGACATAGGCCTCCCCTAATGAGCGCCATAGATGGCATCATTATTTGGGGGTTATTGCCCATAATCTCCACGCTGGGCATGCGGGTTGGGGATCGCAGTTCGGTGTAGTTGTTCTGCAGAAGGCGCTGCTGCCCGCCCCCCGCTGTGTTTCCCTTAGTCGCCTCTTACGACACCCACGGGAAGAGTTGGGGTGGTGAAATTCTATGCCGGCACCACACGGCTATAGTACATGTGTATCAGTGGGTTTATGATTTAAACCCCTCATTGTAATTCCAACTTACCCATCAGCTCGTAGAAAATAGATCAAGCTGCTCAGCGTACAGTAAATAAGCTGCATGTAACAGAATATCAAGTAGTACAGAGCCAGGGCTGTCACTGTCACCGCGACTTGGACGATATGCACTAAGTCTCCTATCAGATTATGTAGCCGACCCATTGACGCCGGCTGTAACAAATTCATTTACTTATTTCCAAAGATTTCAATAGTAAGATGCTGTCACTGTCCCTGTCACTGTCACTAAGTCTCCTATCAGATTATGTAGCCGACCCACCGACGCCGGCTGTAACAAATTCATTTACTTATTTACAAAGATTTCAATAATTAGATGCTGTCACTGTCCCTGTCACTGTCACTAAGTCTCCTATCAGATTATGTAGCCGACCCACCGACGCCGGCTGTAACAAATTCATTTACTTATTTACAAAGATTTCAATAATTAGATGCTGTCACTGTCCCTGTCACTGTCACTAAGTCTCCTATCAGATTATGTAGCCGACCCACCGACGCCGGCTGTAACAAATTCATTTACTTATTTAGGTACAAAGATTTCAATAATTAGATGCTGTCACTGTCCCTGTCACTGTCACTAAGTCTCCTATCAGATTATGTAGCCGACCCACCGACGCCGGCTGTAACAAATTCATTTACTTATTTACAAAGATTTCAATAATTAGATATAGCCTGATACCAAAAACTGTGGTATTATCTTTGACATTCAAAGATAATACCACAGTTTTTGGTTGTTAACAAAATGCCGACGCACGCACACTAATGTTCAGGAGTTGAAATTGAATTTTCACCAATAAACCCTACAGGAAAAATGGAAAGGAAAAATAAGTTACGTGTTGAATAATATCGCAATAATTATCATGATGGAATTGTTACTTTAAGCTTATTGATATTTTAAAATTGGTGTTGCACTTGATGACATTTTATGACACCTTTAAAAAAAACTGCCAAAATATAACAAGCCCAGCTATCATGGTGTCTAAATGTGCACTGATTCCAATTGAGCGAGCTATCTCATTTCAAGTGGTAACAGCACCGTGCAATCTCCTTTGCCACTTTTTGTGCAGATTTATTTATAAATGAATACTTTATAACACTAGATATAATTTTTAAAAAATGTAATATTAAAAAAACGTATAAATTTGCTCTCATTATTTTTGTAACCTCCACACATGCTAGAGAGGAATCGAGTGTGGTAAAGTATTGTTTAAGTTATGATAACTATTTGATGCCAGCGATTCAATAGATCAAGTAAAAGTTCTTACATTATTGATACGAGGGAAAACATGAAATACTGGCAAAGTTAATCCTAACAACAGTTCTCTTTCAGCTCAGCTAACGGTTATGATGAAAATAATAATAAATTATGCTGGAGAAATCCACACAGCATCAACTAGCCCCAAGCTAAACAGACCTGGTGTTATGGTTATCTGTAGGTACTAGATGACTGATATACTTACTTATCTAATACAATATAATGCATACATTTTATACATAGAAAATGACCAGAAAACCCGGGACAATCTGCAGATCGTACTAATATTTCTTCCTAGACGGGAATCGAATCCACAACCTCGTGCGTCGTAGGCGGACCTTGCCCACCGCGGCACAGAGGACTTCAAAATATTTTGAAAGTACTCTGGCTACAGTTTTAAAGTTTAAACACACGATCTAAACTTAACCTAGAGAGATTTCAATCTAAATAAGTTAATTACGTACACGTAAGGAGGCTGATTTGCGTTTAATGTAATTTTTTAACAAAATAAACATTATGCAGCCAATAAAATAAGTAGGTAATTGCGGGTTTCCTCAATCAGGTAGATGCCCAATTACGACGTGGAACAATGTAGGTAGGTCAGGTACCATACCTACAATACAAGTACAGTGTAATTGCTATGCCAAATACGGAAGCTGATATGAAAAATAAGCTGTCAAAATCTGTAGGCTTTTAAAAATAGTTTTTGTGTCTGAAACATTATATTTACAACACAACTCAAAATTCCATGGGCGTAATTTTAAAATTTCTTAACTAACGATGGTATTTCCCTTAGACCTTACAGGACTCTTGGACACGTCACAAAACACAAGTTAAATATATTATAATGTTGTTTGTGGATTTCAATTTCTGAAGCCCTAGGACTATAAGGATCGTACAGCATTATTTATACTTAGTAGAGAAAATCCTAGCATATTTCTCAAACCCTAGGACGATGAGGATTGTTCATTATTTATTTATACTTAGCCTTTAGAGAAAGTCTGACAATAACTTAACTCATAGCTCGTTACAGAGAAATACTCAATTTTAAGGATAGCAAGACTTGTAGTTCTCCATGCAATTGGTATTTATAGTATTTCTCGAAGCGAAAAACATTGTCTGTCGCTAGTGAGCTCTCTTCAAAGTCATCGCTGATGCCACTAGTATTCAGTTGTAATTGGCGGGTGATATCATCATGGGCATTCGTTGGGTCGTGACCAATGACTAGGGGTCGTGTCGGGTTCTATCGGGCATCGCCGGCGCTTCCTTGATGCATAGTCCTTATCCAGTACCCTAATGGCATCCGAGCGTTCAGGGATTTATTTAGGTACTGAAGACTTGCCGTTTGTTTAATATTTCCGTTGGTAGTTCTTGTCTGCGAATTTTTATATAACTGTATTGATGGCTCTTCATTTTTTTTTGTTACCCTGAGGGTTGTGGTCAAAGGAGGTTTTAAATTCATTAGATATTTGATGTATAGTCATTCCTAAATAGTACTGAAAATATAGGGAAGCTATGAACTATACAGTAAAATTGAGATTCGTAACTAAATAAGCTTGTCAGCAAAACGCTGACTAAATGCAACTGCCCCTCGTAAAAACCTAACTCGTTGAAGATTTCTGTCGGATAATTTCCTGGAATTTTACAGCGATAAAAATTTCATAAAACAGATTTGCCTGTAGGCGCTTGAAAGATTAAGATGACGAATGGCTAAGGCGATTTTACACTACAAACTGGTAAAATAAAAAAAGTGTAGGCGAGTCAGTAAATATTTGAATATACAGAAACCCGACATAATACAGTGCAGAAAACGGGGTAATTCTTGCTTTTTTTGTTTACGATCTGAAAATATTAGCTCCGGGGGTTTTCTATGAACAGCACAAAAAATTATGTAGGTATGTAAAAATAGGGTCATATAGATCCATAACACATCTTTGCTTACTTACAGGCTGTGATGCTGGGTCGATTGTACAGCAATTTTAGAGAACGCATTGGCTGTATTATCATAGTACTACTACAGTGCAGTTCAGCAAGGCATTCGAAGTTCAGTCCCTAATTTTGCATGCAAAATGAAGGACTATAATAATTATATCTTTACATACATTTAAAGCTCAAAAGCTCTTTCCCAATGTGTAGTGGCCCCAACCTGGACTCGTGTACGATTGCATCGTTTTAGGATCAGGTCGTGACGCCGCCGCGCCCTATGACACGACACGACACGACATTCTTAACAGGGTAGCTTACGCAATACCGCATTTCTTTGCTGGCTACGTCATCATGAGCAAATCTGCGGGTCCTTTTTATCGCTTATATTTTTACGCAAATATGGTAACAATATTCGTGTCTAGGCAAGTCTTTTGTTACTCCGTTATAACTGGTTGTAACGTACTTATGTAGTGCTGGGAACAGGCACTTTTCTAGATAAGAGCAAGTGAAATATTTATGCACTAGGGTTAAAAAAATTGCATCAAATTTTTATAACATCAATTCATCAACCATTTTAATTTTTATAAAATTCTATTATTATTAGATATTAGACAACATCAATCAGCGATAAGTGCGATAACAGAACAAAGTCTAGCTGGACATGCGCTAGGATTTTAAGTTATATTGAATAGACCATTGTTTCACTGCAATCCCACGTGATGGTGACGGTGGCAGACAATGTATCAAGAAGGTCTAGAGTCGTCTAACCTTTGACACTTTGAATAGGTGTCGAATAAAGCTCTACATGAGTCTTGTCTAGAAAGGATGCAGCGGACTGCCCCGCGCAATTTTTATTTTTTCGCGATAATTTTATTTTTACCTTTGGAAAACAATAAGTTATGTAGGTACACAAAATTTTATTTTACCACCAAAACATATATTTATACGTAGCTAGCACATTACTAAAGTAGAGAACTTAGATGAAGATTTCTAAGTAAATTAATATATATTTTGGATTTTTAAAAGAAACAGAAAGTACCTTTTTTGGAGGTAGCCCTTTATCGTTGTCCGCTTTTTCTAACCATTGACAATGCGTGACCACCGGCGGACAAGCCATATTTCGGTAGTCAGCGCAAGGCAGGCTATAGGGAGGTGGGACAGAATAGAATCTCTGACAGCATACTGGAGTTTCTATCGGCAACTGAAGCAAAACGAAAATGACTGTGAGATAAGTTACACAACTATACTCATTATTGCAAGTGTCATACGGAGTGGTATCCTATACATCCAAAACACCTAGTACTTCTGACCTTTCCGATCACTACATATTAATATTAATACGTAGTAGGTATAAAACAAAGTTGATTCCCGCGTAATACGCAACAGATTTTAAAGGGGTTTTTTAATAGATAAAGTGAAGCAATTCTTCAGGAAGGTTTTTTATAGTATTGCACCCGTGCGAAGCCGTAGCGGGTCGCTAAATTTAAAAAAAATCAGTGATCAGATTAGATACCGCCTCAGCATAATATCTTTTGTGTTTAGGCAACCTAAAATTTACTAACTTTTTCATGTTTGAGGTGTAAATGAAACTACCTAATTTGTTTTCCAAATTACTACATATATTTGTATAACGGCGCGGCGCTCATGTCTAATACCTACTTGTTTATTTTGCGTATTTAAGTAAATCTAAGTTTAATGTAAATTAGATACATGTCAATAACTATTTATAGTTCGACCGAAACCGCTGTACCGCTCCCTAAGAAAGTGCGGCGAAGTGGGGGCCGAGGAAAAAAGAGCAAGAATACACATGAGATCGATATTGTCGGATATATCTTACGATATCGTACCAATATAAACAATATTTTTGTTTTATATATTATATCGATATGTTTATATTTTTTTATAACTAAATTATCTACAGATATTCTGACAGAGCTTCTGCTTCAACTTCATCTTCCGTTTCGCCATCGGAATTTGAATCAGAGTCGTTCTGCAAATTTATAATTAATGGATCGATAATAATATCAAATCTACTATCGCGATCCCAGTAATTGTTTTCATTTTTTTGGACATGATCATCACATTTCTGCCATTTTTCCGCCGTGAACTCCGAAAACAATGTATTCAATAAGTTTATCTTTTCATCTAGAGAAGAGTTAATATGGTTATGAGCTATATTGTTTTTAATATCAGCCCAGACTAACTCTATGGGATTCAAATCCGGATGGTACGGCGGTAATCGTAGAACAGTATGTCCATTGGCTTTCAGGAGTTCATCAATTCTGTACACGGGCTCTTTTTGTGTATTATCGATAAGAAGTTGCAGTTGAGATTTTGTCATAGCTTCCGAAAATTCAACATTGTGGCGCCGTAACCAGTTCTGCATTTCGGTTTTGAGGCTTGCTATGGTTGGCTTCTTGTCAACCTGAACGCTGTGGTAAGACGCGTTGTCCAAGACAACCACAGAATTCGGAAGCAATTTATCTTTTAACTTTTCATCTACCCACTTATAAAAAGTAGGCCCGTTCATGTCTCCATGATAGTCGCCGGTCTTAGCATCTGATTTGAATATCGTCAATGCACCATCAACCAAGCCATTTCGACATCCAGCGTGAAGAATTACCAAACGCCGTCCTTTTCCAATATCAGCATGAATTCCAGGTTCGGACGATGATTGCCAACATTTGCTTACATGGTGACTGGCGTTAATGTATGTTTCATCAAGGAAATATATGTTGCGGTTTTGCGTTCTGTAATTTCTGATTTGTGTTAAGTATTTTTTCCGCCACACTACAATATTAGGCTGCTCTATAAGGAGATGTCTCTTCGATTTGCATTTTTTGAAACAGTAACCTATTGTGTGTAAGAGGCTCCTTAGAAATTCTCGTCCACAATTTAATATGCCATCTTGTTTCAAACTTGAAAGTAACTTACGGACACTTGGCACTCTTTTTTCAAATTCATAAAACTGATGAATTTTTCTTCTGATAACTCCTAAATCAAAATCATCAACAACATGTTTTTTCTTTATAGTTTTTGGTTGTTTTGGCGAATTAAATTTCAATCGGCCCAAATTTTCAGTTGATGAATTGCCCTCTTTTATCACATTTCTTGCGGTTTTTTCGCAGTACCCCGTAGCGTCTGCCACGATTTTGGCAATATTTGCATCACTTTTATATTCAAAGCTCTCTCTGTCTGCTTTTCTTTTCTTAAAATATTCGGCCACTTTAAAAATTATGGCCTTGACATCACGAGATAGCGCTCGGCCCATCTTTGGATATTTATCTCATGTGTATCTGACATAGACCGTCCGGTACAAAGGCGACCTACTGCCGTGAGCGTCGACGGCAGACTGATGGATCGGAGCGGCCGATACTTCCCCCCCCTCTCGCCGCGCGCATACCTCAGGAGCGGTACAGCGGTTTCGGTCGAACTATAAATACCTAGGTATACCTATAGCCAAGCTTGGGCTAACTCAATGGCATCCAAGAATTGGGTACAGAAAAGTCTGATGGCTAGCGGCGAGATGGACGGCTGATATCAACGTATCGGGCCTCGGGGCGAACTACCCTGAACATGGATGAGATTGGCGCACCAGCTGTGGAGTGCGCAAGAGCTTTTTTTGCGCTATTTCATTTATTTCATTGCTTACATGTATACAGCTTGTTTATATTTTAAGGTCTTAATGCCGTTTTCAAAAAGTGGCATCATTTATTTCGTATTTAATAAATATGTTGATGATAGTGTGAGGTAATTACCGAACTTTGGCAGTAGTTTGGAGTCGTCGGCGGCGGCGCTGGTGGCTGCGGGAAGTGCTCCAATATCTGCTTCAGCTTCTGACTATAGGAAAGTGTTTGAATATTAGACTGTTTCAATTTAGATACACACACACTGTACATAGAATATTTATAAAAATTACGGTTAAATTTTTCTTCAGTTGGCATCTCGATATACAATGACACTTAATGTCATTCCGCCATTGCTATGATTCAAGTTTGATTTGACAGGATGCTTTCCATACTTTTCATAGATCCATGGTTACACATTTTTCATAATGATGCCATCTATGGCGCTCATTAGGGGAGGCCTATGTCCAGCAGTGGACTATTAAAGGCTGGTGATGTTGATGTTGTTGACACTGTACATACACACTACAGTCAATCAAGTAGCCTTCTAACCTTCTGTTAATAGTGGAAATGTCTTTGACTAAGTAGGTATTATTTAGGTACTGTACAGTCTGAAATAACATTTTTTTTTAACTGGATCTAAGAAACGAGCTGAAAGTACCGAAAGTATCCATTAACGGTTCGTACCTACTTACTTTCATCGAAATCATCTTTCTGACGTTCCAAACAATAACAATAAAATTCGTCTGTTTGATGTTACAAGAGATACCTAGGTACTAAACAGACACAACATCAAATATTTTATATTATTTATTTGAGAATCATACAGCTAAAACCGTTTTAGCGCACGAAAAAATATACAATAATGTCAAATGCGAGCTTAACCCTAAAAAGCTATTCCAGAAAACCCGATAGGGAGAGATTTAATGTTATAAAAGAGGGTGAGTGTGCCTAAAAGGGGATAAATGGTTAAATTTCAACCTACTTAAGTATTAATAATAGACTACTAGGGATTTTTACCCTAAGTTTAAGCCTATGGGTTAAAACAGGCAGTTGAAAATTTACCTAGTTTTCAGACATCCGCACTTTTTACGCCACTCTGCTTTATTAAAGCCATATGTTGTAACAGGCGTGGGCGCCGCCGAGTTGTAAGGCTCTACTCTCTTCTCTACTGGTTCCAACTTTTTGCTTGATGATGCAGGATCGGTGTCTCCTACTCCCGGCACTACAAGCAAGTTAAAACTGATACCACCAATCCCAAATATAAATACTTAGATACTTCTGCAACTTGACTATTAACCGTTCTTAAAAACTTTAAGAACGGTTAACAGTCAAACTTTAAGAACGGTTAACAGTCAAGTTGCAGAAGTGTCTGAGATAACAGAAAAAAGTGAGACCATAAGGTTTCCGAATCCGATCTCAAAATCTTAAAATAGCTATTACTTGTAACTTTCTCAATATAACCGGACAAAAATATGAATTAAAACGAAACACATTCGGCTACTTCAAATTTATTTTTATAGAAGTTTAAGAGCAGTCTTTGTTAAAATTTATTATAAAAAATTTAATTCCGTAAAGCAGAATTTTTGAGGGTGTTGAGAAGGTAGCTTAAGCCGGGGCGTAAACCCTCCCCTACCCCTCGTTTTATTTTGGCAAACAATGCACAAAGTACCTACTTTCTTACCCTGTATATAGGTACGTTACAACGATATAGGGTAGCTAGGTATATAAAGAACTGGAGACGACAACAAGTTACTTACTCGGTTATGGATGAAGGAATTCCTCTTTAGGCCAACTTTCTAAAAGAAATAAGTAAGTAGGTATATTTAAATTTCTTCTCTTATTTCAGTTGCCAAAATCCCTAATTCTTGTCTTATATTGAAGCACAGTATAAGGCGTACGAAGTTACGTACATGAGAATAATAATTTGGTAGAGTAAATTGAAAACAGGCATTGAAAGTGAAAATTGATGAAAATATGATGAAATCAAATTATTGTAACAGACAACGACGCTTTCAAAGAAAACAGAAAATATAAAGTTGAAGTTGATAGGATAGATGCGATGTTTGACAATAATCTTCATGGAATAAAGCCTTTTATTTTTTAACCTCCAAGGATAAAATTATTTAGAGCCAAAAATAAAAGAAGAAGAGATATCTAAAGTTATTGGGAGATGAGGTTCATATCATTCGAGATAATAATTTTTACCTACTGTAGATTTCTAGTTTTCTTTATTGTAGCCTACAAACAAGTTTCTGCCGCGGCTTCGAACTCCTTTTTAGGGTTTTGACATCGGTATGAAAACCCATACGGCATCGGTTTTTTGAGTTGAGTTTTGAGTCTTTAATATCTCAGAAAATGCTCAGGAACTGCCAGCTATTGACTTAAAATTTTAAATAATACATTTCGTGCGCCTATACACATTTATAGATAAATAAATGAATAGGTACATAATCAAAATTAAGATTTTCAGTAGGTACCTACAAATTTTGAAATTAAATTTTAAATGATATCAAAAAAGTCAAAAGTGATATCCAATTCCAAAACAGTTTTGAATTTTCGGTTGATTTATATTTTTCGAAATATCTTTTAACAAGTCGAAAAAATTACCATTCGAGTTCCAAAGTGTGTAGAGAGATTCATGAACATTGTACTTAAGCGTTTAGATATCAATCTACAGGTAATTTACAGGAAATAGCGAAGTCTGTAAAAAGAATACTTTTTAAAATATGGTTATAAAACTAATTTTCAATCGTGGCTGAGTGAAATATAATTGGAAATTTCTAAATAGTTTTTCAAAATCGTCTTAGTTTCATATGTACCTACTTAGAAATATATTAAAACAATCTAAAAAAATATCTGTATTTACCTACTTACCTACCCACAAGGTAATCTCTGTAGCAACTGGTGCCTACAATCCTGGAGAATCCACACAGCATCATCTAGCTCCAAGCTAAGCAGAGCTTGTGTTATAAGTACCTACTTGTTAACTGATATTTACTTACCATAACAAATGTTATCCTTTATATCACTAAACGCTATTTATCTATCTACACGTATGTAGGTAGGTTAGTTTTTTACTTATCCGTGCGAATATCACTAGTTCGTTCTTCACACCTTATCATTTCATAATGTGGGCTATTCGTGCAGATCAACTGACACTCTTTTGATGATGTTTGAACGCAACAGCTAGGTTCCTTTGTTTTTAAACATGTATCTCAGAAGAGAACTTGACCATTCCTTAAACTCTAGCTTAGAAATCTCTTGATTTCTTGTGCCTGATTTTAATAAGCCCTTTAATTAACAAATGTTTGCGTCGGCGTTGGCTAACCTGTTTAGTTATTTGACTCTTATGTCAAATCATATAGGATCTATGATCTCGCTTTTCATATGGTGTAACTGGCCCTCTGTTGTGATGCCCAACCCTGTCTGGGGATTACCAGTTTACCCCCTAATGGTAAAGGCGATAAAGCGATTATCAGCGATTATTATTATCCTTTACCTTGAGCTGGTTAAGGCTGTTGATGAGATGAGCTGAGGTTATTGTGTCATATGCACAACGTAGGTAGGTACCTATAAGTAGTTGTTTCGACTAGGTACATTATACAGGTGAGGTTTTTTCAGGCTGCAAGGGGAAGTCTTAAACCGTGAGTTATCGAAATGTCATGTAGTTTAAAAAAGCTAAACTTATTTAGTATTTTGAAGTGACTGTTTTTTGAGATTTCAGGTTCTTTAGTTGTCAATAAATATAAAACGAATATATGCCCAATATAGTTGAAACAACTTCATCTTTTTAATGCAGAACTATTTTTTTCTAATCCAGCTCGTAACTCCTTTCACGATTATTCGATAACTATCACGGTATCTAACTATCTTAGTAGCCGTAAAAAAATTCAGCCTATATATAAAGTACCGACAGACGCCGATTATAGGGTTCGCATACCGTGCGTGGTTCCGACACCAAATTTGAGTAATACGCATTTCACGACAGTTATTCGTAGGTAGCGGTAACTTACCATTTCGCTCATTGTCACATGTCAACCATCCGCAGTTTCCGTGAGAAGGAACACAGAAATCATAACATTCGTGCAAATGTTCCTGCTTGAAACTACACGCATAATCCTATTACGTATATGTAACTGTTGATACGTGCTTTACAAATTTTATTGATCTCGTCATGCAACGAATGTAAGACTGGAGTACAGAACAGTTCACTTTTGGCTGTTATGCTTCTGATACAGTTAGGGTTCAAACTTGTTTCCACTATGTCTAGTAGGTAGGTATCTGTTGTTCGCAGTAGGTACCTATGTCTAGTAGGTATCTGAATTTACTTTGTAGCAAGATTATTCTGCTCTCATCATCATCATCAGCCTATGTTAGTCCACTGCTGGACATAGGCCTCCCCTAATGTCGGCTTGTCGCATCCAGCATCTGCCAGCAGTCTTTCGCAGATCGTCATCCCACCTGGCCGGAGGGCGTCCTACACTACGTTTACCAAGTCGCGGTCTCCACTCAAGAACACGTTTACCGTTATTCTGCTCTGCTCAAGTGCAATAAGATTTTCATGGGTTGGCGCGAGATACATTTTTTACAGGAAAAACATTGTTTTATGCGAAAATTTTGTATTTTCCCAAATGCTCCAAAAAACCAGTGATTAGTTACTTATTATATACTAGCGGCCCGCCCCGGCTGCACACGGGTATTAAACAAAAATTTCAGAAATTATACACACTAAAACGATGGGTGAAACCCAGTTTTCATACGGATCTTTACTTTTTTTAACAGCATTGGGGTTTTTGACTTTGACTCGACATTCCAAAACTGACACTGGCCGTAGAGAAAAAGCAAGCACCGTGCGCTATACAACCTCTTTTTCTATTCTGACGCGCCATAATAGAAAAAGAGGTTGAATATACAGCCCACGGTTCAATTATTGAATTTTTCATGCGGATCCCTAACTTTTTTGAAAATATTATATAGCCTATGTTCATCACGGAAAATTAAGGATTCTAATGGTGAAAGAATTTTTTAACTCGGTCCAGTAGTTTCGGAGCCTATTCAATTCAAACAAACAAACAAACATACAAACAAACAAACAAACAATCAAATCTTTCCTCTTTATAATATTAGTATAGATAAGTTTATAAGTTTTTTCAAAAGTTAATCGCAAATTACTTATCTGTTAGTTTTATTTCTAATAGAAAGCAGAAAAATTTAAAGCCTCAAAATAAATTGATCTCGCGAAAACCCGGATGACGATTACCCTTTCGTCTGTTTCTATCAAATCAGAATGTTCATAAGTAAAATAAGCAATATCATGGTAGATGATGATAGATCGCGCCGCGCCCTACAAAAAAAGCTTGCGAGATGGAAAGGTTGCCAAATGAAAAGAAGCTAATAATGGAGAAAAACAAAACAGCATCGAAAGTGTGAAAATCCGCAAATTTTGTGCCGCTCTGATATTTTTGTACGAAGACAACGCCCAAAGTAGGTACTGTATTAATCGGGCTGAAATTTCGCACTGATAAAATTGTGGGCCTGCAATAACCTATGGCATTACCGATCCAACGCACGCGAAGACGACCTACCAGTTTAAAATCAAACGTCGTGGTATCAAAATACGCATAACTTAATTCACACTTAATTTAATTCACTCAACTAAATCACTTCTTCGTTGAAAACAGGCTTCTTTAATAAATTTTCTCAAATAAATGTCTTTCGATTTGGTCATGAACTGCAGAACCTACTTACTAGGATTTCTTTGTTAAATTGTGAGATCAGCTACCTGAACCGTGGTCATTACAGGTCAATTAAATATTCACGAGTCTCCGTGAAATTCCGAGCTGTGGGGTAAATACTTGAAGCATTTCGTCGTCAAGTCGCTCCTAACAAAGAGAGCAATTTACCGCCGTATTCGATGATTAGTTTCAAGCAGGCGTTTGACTAGAACTAGCTGGGTTCAAAAGATTTAACGATGATGGGCAACCGCGTTTTGAGGCTTCAACGTAGTAAGTTTCTTGGTAGACTAATAATTATGCAAGAGGTTGTATTCCAAATACAATATATTAGGCAAATACCATACCTTCTTAAACATAAAAAAATAGTTCAGCAACGAGTCTTTGATTTTTATCATAAAGAATACCTTATGCGGGTTACGAGAACCTACAGACCGAAAGCTGTCAAACAAACTAATAAAGCTTAGTACAATAAAAAAAACTAATAAAACTTATATTCGTTTATCTTCAACTCTCTTAGCTAACGCAGTTTTTTATACCACATCTAGCATATAGTTTCCACTGAATTAGGTACTTACAAAGTTTGCAGTTTACTCTGCACACTAAAACAAAAACTCGCAGAAAAACTGCTTTAGCTATGTAAGCTACGCTCAAACTCTGCTAAGCTTTCGGTCGCTTAGTAGGTACATAACTCGCATAAATCTTACGTTTTTCATCCTACATAGTTTGCAGCCTGCGCACATGGTGAAAAACATTAGCTATCCGAGTTACGCCCAAACTAAATAGGCTTATCTTTTGATGTAGCTGTGTACTTATATTGATACAATTCCAATCGTTATCACGTGATTATATTTGAAGGCTAATTACTAGTAGGTATAGGTTACTAATTTTATTTATTTCCTAAAGACGAAAGTTTCTTAAGTTTTCAACATGTTTGTTAGTTGCACAAGTAAAATCTCCAAAGTACTTAATGAACGGATAACGCAGAAACTTTGCATGCGTTAAGATCTTATTCTGGAACAGGATCTAATTCTGCAGAAACACGCGCCAGGTAGGCAAGCTTCTCATCAAAAACCTCGAAACAGTACCTACTACAAGTAATATTCAGGCGACTTTAAATAATTAAAATAAATTAAATCATCTGGTCGTCGCTACCATCACGCACACATTTTCTCATCAGGTATATAATATATATATTTATATAATTCTATATTTAGTTTGTTTTCCCCGTTCAGGTTACATCTAAACCGGAGATTTATACAAAATACAATGAAACACTGCTGGATATAATAGAAGGCCCTTTCCTATGTCATAAACCGTTATTGCATTACCGGCCTGTACATCCCGAAGTAATTATCCTAGTCGTTAGATATAAATCAGTGAATGCGTTGTCCCAATGTTCCGCCGGTGGTGTGTAGTGAGTGATGAGATGAGGTAACATTGTGAGTGAACGACCGATTCGCGACACGTGCCAGGTGGTCATTATTACAGTGCATCTAGCTTTTATTGAAAACTAGCTTCTGTTCGTGGCTTCGCACACCATTTTCTAGAATTCACAGCACCCTACTTAATTATATGAACCTTAATGTTATTTAAAAGGGGTAACTTTATTAACAAATAAAATTACAATTAAATAACCGAATTAGAACTAGTTATTGAATAATTGAGCTAACTGTAGACTATTGCTAATATAATACAGGTAGCTCAACTGATGGCAGAAGCGTTCCGAAGACGCCCTGGCTGCATTGCCTCGCTGTATGGCAATCATCGAGTTAGAATACTATTTGGTTTAATTTAATTTCGGTAAAGTACCTATTTTGAAAAAAATTGTGGTAGGAATCTAGATAAATCTAATTTTACTACAAATAACAAAGAGATCATGGTGAAAATATGCTCAAATTACAAATCGTTTGTATAATTATATTCGAGGAATTCCTCCGTGTCGCCGGAGCCTTGAGACAATCTGATTATTTAATTAGTTATTTTTTCGTATTATTTTGTATTATTTTACATACCTACTAAATGATAAAAATTTTATGATAATGTATTCAATTGAATAAATAGTATTATTTTTGCTGTTTTACCTAATTGCCCGCATCAACAATCAGGGAACTTCATAGTCATATACTTACCAAACAGAAAATACATTCGTGCACAAGGTAGGTAAGTAGGTATAGCTATACATACACGATTAAAATAAAACAATCGTTGCAAATGGACAAAATACAATGCACGACTACAAAATCTAGGCCACCCATCATAATCCAAATACCTTTAAGATACGATAAAAAATATACAATTGATGTTAATAATAATCCAAGGTAAAATTTCATGAATCGAAAATTGAACACTTCAAACAATAGCGGACAATACAAGGTCACGTTCACAATGGATGATAAGTAGGTACCTTATGGTGATTTTGAAAATGCGAGGGTCAGGTCGTATCGACTCAGATGGTTGATAAGCCCTTCCTTGTTAGTAACGATAAGCTATTTCACGGTGCTGAGCCCCGATTAGTAAAGCAGGTGGTATAATACTGTTTACAAGGGGTTGTTCGATTCTTACGTAACTTAGAAGCTTCAGTGCTTTCCTAGCGAGAACTTTTACACGGTTCAGTAACTTTTGAATGACAGTTGTCCCTTAGGTTAGGTTAGGTTGGAGTACTCCTTTTTCCGCATTTGGACTCGTTTTGGTCCTTTATGCGTGGTTTGGATGCTAGCAGAGCCAGCCTAACTCCGTCCAGAAGCGCAGAATCTTCCTGGGGTCTTCACAGGCTTCACGGAGTGACAGTTGTCCCTTACGACCATTCTTCTTAGGACATCTGTGGCGCGGAGGCCGAAGGTCCGCCCGTGTCGCAAGAGGTTGCCGGTTCCTTTCCCGCCCGGGGAAAATGTTTGTACAATCTGCAGATATTGTGTGTGGTTGTGGGTGGTATGGTTGTTATCTATGTATATTAAAAATATCTCTCTGTGTAATTATATTGTATTAAGTAAATCAGTCATCTAATACCCATAACACAAGCTCTGCTTAGCTTGGGGCTAGAAGATGCTGTGTGGATTGTCCGGCATTTATTTTTTATTATTACGAACGAATAGATTCCATTCTGTAGCTTACGCCAAAATACATACTCAAACCTAATTCATACTTAAGCACGCCTCCAATCGCGATTACATTGACAGTTTTCAATGAACCACTGTCCAAAATTCATTTCTTGAGTCGTGGTTAAATCTAACTTCAGGATTCGAGGGTTCGGGATGTAAGTTAAATAAAAAATAGTTTCACAATTATTATAAGTATTTAATAAATAATACATACAACTATGCTGAAGCATTTTAGTCAGTGTTTCTCTGCTATAGCTTCGTGAACATCATCTAAAAACACTAAATCTAAAACAAAATATCAACATAACGAAACATAAACTAAATTGTACAAAAATGAGCGTTTTGTAAATACTAAAGGAATGTTATTTCCAAATAACAGGATAACATAAACAATAAAACTATAATAATAATAAATTATAAACTAATGCATTGATTTCATGAGAAAACACTAACACGTAAAGACATCAAAATTGTGCTCAATACCTACGCCCCACCTCCTAATTAATTAACCCTAACTACAGTATATTGCCCAAGATAACTATATTTAAAAAATATATTTCATTTTATAGGAAAATATGCACAAAAGATGTTTGATATACATTTTCTTTTACTGTTTAAGCAGACGGTGATACATTGCTTTTGTGAGTAAATACATACAAGTAAATACAAGTACAGTCAGCTGCACAGATATGTATACACTCCTAAAATTTCACATTTAAGTATACTCGTTATTTTTCAAAGTCAAGTACACCAACTACATTACAAATGAATGTAGCCATCTAAATCGTCAGAAATCGGTATACAATTTAGCAAAATTATGTAGACACTCACGTATACATAAATATGAAATTTTATGAGTGTATACATATTTGTGCAGCTGACTGTACATAATAGATAGGTGCAAGATCTTAAATAACCACAGAAGATTTCATACGTTTTACCTATCTGATTAACACTGAAGTCATTTATAACGATATATTGAGATACAAATAGTACCAAACACAGGAATATCAACTATATGCCAATACAAAAGTAACTTGCGGTTACTCTAGTTATTAAAAATCAAAATCAAAAATCAAAGTGCTTTATTTCCTTTAGACCTTACAGGACTCTTGGACATTATTCCGTGATCATGGCGCCTAACTGTCCGAAATATTAAAATCAAAACACAAATCATGGTAAATACGCGTAAATATCCCAATTTAAATTAATTGAGTATCACACATTTTGAGACTTCTTTTGAAGGACGATGCTAATTTTGATACTTCACTTCAAAACTGCACCGAGCACCAATTAATAGGATCGCCGAGCACCGTTTTGTCTCTGGTGTAGAAATATAAAATATACCAACAAAAACTGTGACTTTTTATAATTATTATTGTGACATGTCCCGACTTTTAATGTATTTAGTTTTTAAAATAATGTTTGACGTCTTGGAACATAGCTCTGTTTGTCAAATTAAATTTAATGAATAAATAAATAAAAACGGTGTTGTTCTGTTCGTCGATTCTTATATTTTTGTTTCATTGATCATTTTAAAAATTATGAGGTAACTCACGGCAAATTATGGCAAAACTGATAAAGCAAAGCTTTAAAAAACGGCCCCTCCGTATACCATCACAGTTTTCCTTTCTCATTGTCCTGAACGGAATAGCATTTGGAACTAGATGCCTTTGTAACTTTATTTCAGTTCGCAGATAATACATCACTCATAGATATATTATGAGGGTACCAGACTTCATAGGATAGATTCATAATATTCATAGAGTGAAGAGGTGTTTTCTAGACCTTCGTGATCCACCGTATGCCACATCTTCACTTTCCATCAGGTGAGATCGTGGTCAAACGGAGATCTATCAGTTATATAAAAAAGCTGGTATCGCCTTTTGCTCTACTATATTTGGCCGATTTCATAGATACGTCTTATATAGGTATTGCTTTTTCTATGTAATACTCTTCTGTGGTACTAACACTAAATTGAGATTTATATATAAGTGCGAGAGGAAGGGATAAATATTCTTTGCAAGCTGTACAGTATATCTATCGACGGATTGGATTCAGTATAATAACCCTCTTTGGTAGCGACACAGCGACCTAATATGCGTCCAAATTAAAATTCCCATACTAACATTGTACATTCAACAAATACAAATGTAAATTCCGTCGTCGCGTTCCTATACTTATACCTATATAACCCTAATCTAAACACAGATGGAATGTTACGGAACGCGGGAGGGCCAGTGCACGCAAATACAAATTTATCACATTTTTACGAAGCACATCCAGATATATAAATATAACCTAAAATTAGAGACCCAACAAATGACTTTACAAGACGACAGCAACTACTGGACTAAAACATCAAACCCCTCTTATGGCTAAGGCTTACGATATAATCTTGGCAATTCTGTCTTTTAATAATACCTAGCAACAGCAGCCTTCATTTCCTTTAAACAATAGCTTTGTTTAAACTACTTTCTTACGCCCAAACGATATTTTGTGCCAGCCTTTCATCTGTGTGCTTCTCGTAACTTTTATAGCTAATATGAATAGCAATTAAATTTTTCTATCGCCGCTGAATTTTGCGATGTGTTTACGGCGTTCATTTTTGCTAATTTAATTGAGCCTCAAGGACGTGGAATATACATTTCCGCAAGCCCATACTAATCATTTAATGTTTGAAATGATATATTTTCTTCACAGATTTTTTTGTTTCGCTGATTTGATTTACATTTAAATAATATAAATCAGCCAGTATTACAATTTTTCTGTCACCTTACACAATCTCTCCAACATTTCCTAACCTATTTCGGAAATACCTATATTAGGTATATTTATAAATGCAAAAAAGTAGAATATAAAAAATTACAACCAAGAAGAAGACTAGATTGAATAAATCCGTCAAAAATTACAGAATCTACACACCCAAGTCGCTGGCCCATTGTCAGTATATTCATACATGAAATGTTCGCATCAAATAGCCGGCTTATTATGGCTTGGAGGCTTCGGTGTGGAGTCCATTAAAGGAACATATAAACAAAACATACACAACATCTTAGCAAACATAGGAATGTCTTATCTAACTTCTCAAATATGATTGGGAGACGCAGTTTCAATACACAAACGGGAGATCAATAACCAATGGTTGAACGTCACCGATATAGGGGCCCAGAATAAACTCACTAGAAAAAGAATCAATGCATATGCCATGCAAATTGATTATGTAGCCACTATAAAGGTAAATGTTTACAATTACAAAATACTTCAGTTTCTGTTTGTTTTTTGAATGATGACAAGAATTCAAACATTCAGTGAATTGGTTCATTTGTTGATTTTGCGACATCTACGTTACTAATCGACCCAAATACCTACTAAGTCAATACTAATCATTGTCGAGTGATTGTCATCTTGTTATGAGAGACATTCCCCCTTACATAATTCGTATGGAATTGTATAAAAAAAAACAATAGTAAGCCGAAGTATATAAGTTTTAAGCGTCTAGGCGTAAGAACATGGAACTTCTTTGACTTTGCATCAACACCACAATCGGTGCCAAAAAACTATTTTAATAGCTATAGCTTTTATAGATCCGTGGTATTATAGCAAATTACCCGGCTTCGTGGCGTTTGATCAGCAACAAGCGTTTTCTGCAAATTATCAGCTTCCAAAATCTAAGCGATTCCGACAGTGGAATGTTAAGTGTACAAACTGTAGGACGTACGCTTTAGTACCATGTCACATTAAAGTGAGCTTACTCAACGACCGCGCGTATTCTGCCAATAAGCGCTTGCTAGTATGACAAGGTACTAATCCATATTTGCGTCCTACAAAAAGCCGCCGAGCAATTATACATCAGTCTCAGTTTTGCTACTGGTTCGCCGACTCCTCCCGCCAGAGCCGGGATTGGCCCAATGCGGTCCGCTCAGCAAAAACTTCTTCACATTATACTCCATCCGAGCTAAATCCTCCGGCGATATTTCATTCTCGTTTTTACCATTGAATGAATCTCGGAAGTCCTTAGCGGCTTTGTACGCTGCGACGTTTTTACCGTTGTCATTGGATATTTCTGTTACGGTGGCGTCACCGGATTCCACGGGAAATATGGTCTCTTTGACCACGTTAGTAGTGATTTTAGTAACCGGAGCTGGCTTTGCCTTATCAGCCGCGTTGAGCACCCATTTACTGTGCGCTTCCTTGGCCTTTGTAAACTTGCTGACTGTATGTGGCATGTTCAGTGCTAGTTCGTTCAGCGTTTCTGTGAGTTTGCTGTCCCTTCTACTCGCTCTGTTTAAAAAGTTGACGTCTTCGTCTAGAGGGTCATTGTAGTTGTTCTGTTGTTCCAAGTTTTTTTCGACCCACTCGGCTACTCGGAGCAACTGTTGTTTTTGTAGCAACGCAGCGCTGTCATCGCTTGATAAAGAACTCGTGCTTTGCTCATTTGTAAACGCTTTCTTATTTTCGTTCACTTTAAGATGTGTCTGAGTCAAATTCGGGTAAACATTCACCACTGGCGGCAATGTCAGCTTCGTCGATGCTTTCTTATCTAGAGTAGGCAGATTGCCTTGCGGCGGAAGATCTTTTGAAATTCTCGTGTTTTCGAGAGTGTGCAGTTGCGCCATTTCGATTTTGCGTAAAGGTTTAGCGTATTGACTAGAGAGCTTGCTTTGCTCGTAACGGTCGAAGTTAAAGATTTTTACGTCGTGGTTATCAGTTGGCGTTGTTGTGGTATCAACGTTATCGGTGGCTGGAACATTGTTGTTATTCTGAGTGTTGGCGTCGGTTAGTTCTGATCGTAATATATCAGCGTTAAGTTCGTTAAGAAGGTTATCGATCTCTGTAGTGTTGTGATGGCCGACACTCTGAGATTTGTTGTTATTGTTCTCTGAACTGTTAGAGAAAGTATGCGTTTTCAGCGGTTGAAGCGGTGATGAGGATACATTATTGAGCAACACTGGATTGATTGCAGCGTTTTTGACGCTGGAGTTAGCTTCTTTATAGCTGCTGTCGACATGGACGTCAATTAGGGTACTTTCTACCACCACGTTGTCGTTTTTTATATCATCCTTGAGTTCATTTTCTTTCTTCTCCAGATCAAAGTTCTCATCATCCGTCAGTCCTTTGAAGAGAGAAAGAGAAAGACTATCATTGCACTTGCTCTGTCGTCGATACAACACAGGCGGGACGTCTGGCTCGGCATTATCGAGCAAGATATTCTTAGACCCAGCTTGGAGACGTAGATGACAGAATCTGGGTCCCGGCCCAACGGCCGTATTAGTCTTATTGTTGCTGACGGTAGACTTTGCCAGGGATGACGTCCTGCTAACCGCTCCCATTGAGCTTTGCGAGTTCTTGCGTAAGCTGGCGTTGTCTTCGCTCTTTTCGTTCTTTGATTTAGTTTCTTTTATCGGAGGCACTTCTTTGGCTAGCAAATCTTCCGGCCCTAGAATGCTACCCTTGTGGCTGGATAGAGGAGTCTTCGTGCGATCACAAAGCTTGTGATGAACTGCTGGCTCCATACTCATGCCATTACTCTTCCTTATATGTTTCAGATCTTCAATATTGGTCACTTCTTTCGGAATGGGTTGCGGGGCTGTTATAGGCGGTTCTACATCTTTTTCTGTTTCAAAAACATCTTTCACTGATGCTGGAGATTTTATCGGCTCGACCGGAGCGACGTAAATATCTTTCGGGAGATCGACTGATTGGGGGAGAATGTAAATGGGGCTTACAACATGGTTGGGTGACCGTTCGTTGATAATTGCGATTCCGTGCGGAGACGCGCTTCCGATGCTCATATTAGAGTTCAGGGACTTGATTTCAGAGTTGCAGCTGAGACATAGTGAAGTCTTCATTTCACCGGTCAGGAAAGTTTGCGTTGCTATGGAGTAGTAACTCTCATTATAACAGAATGGTTTATTCTGTGATTTAGCGCAGGTGCAGGTGTCGCAATGTTTAGTCACAGTATCCTGGATGCTGTCTTCTAGGATTTTGGACATGAGCGAAGCAGATATATTGAATTCGTACTCACTGGCGTCGAAAGTGTCGATATCGCCGTTACCGTTGCCGTTTTTTGAGTTAGTAACGCTGGATGGTTTGGATGTCTTGGTCATGACGTACTGGGAGACTCTCGCTTGAGTGTCCATTGGTAGCTGAAATGAGAATTACGATTTATATCATAAACTTAGTAGATAATTTTGTTAGTGATGTTTTTTGATCAGAAGGGACCCAACTTGTAAACGTTTTCCTGAACAACACAAGCTAATTTATTTTAATAACTTGTGACTTCATCCTGCAACATAATATTATTATATTCGTTAAAAATGGTCATAAAATACTCACATTATCCAGTTTCTGTGAAACGAAATTGTCTGGCTTGCATTGTAATAGCTGAATTGCCAGATTCATGTCATTCTTGTACCTCTCCTGTAATAAAATAAACAAACAGTTTAGTTTAAAATCAATGAACTAATTTAACTCAAACTCAAACCATTTATTGGACATACAGTTCTTATAAAATATAATTTATAAGTTCAACATGCACTCTGTGGACTCGACAGTATAATATAAGTTCTAGTAATTTCTCTTGTTATAAGCATACAACATGTGTTTACTTTTGAAAAAATGAAGTAGGTATTTTATTTTTCTCTTTAGTTAACCTTATATAACTTAGGTATTGTAAACTCCTTCATATAGTTAGATTTAATAAAAGCCTGTTCCGACCTATTGGGTAGGTATTTGAAACTCAGCAAATATCCCGCAGCAAGAATCGAGTGATAAACGGTAAGCCTACTGTTTACACTGTTTACGTGGTCGCACATTACCGCCTCGATATCATAGCAACTGCAAAGCGAATTCGGTATTGCACCGAAATATCAAACAAAAAATAATAATAGATGTAGCTTGCGTCCGAGCCCCGAGCAGATCGACGGAATCGCGAAGGAACGAATTAGAATCGTAGTTATATATATGCTTTAGTTTCGTTTGTAGTAAAATTGACAAGTCAGCACAGAAGCGAAACTACTGCGGTTCTGCTGCTATGATCTAAATTACTATGGACTTTGTGTTTAACTTCTGGTGTACAATAAATCATTTTTGTATTGTATTAGATTAAGCGCTGTGCCGAGCGAAATTTACTTCTACTCTGCTGCTTCGGAAGGAATATAGCGTAGTGTAGGTCTGAAGAGGCCTAAAGGCTCTGACATCGAACATTCACTGTATACTTGCTTACTGTGAACATCAATCAAGAACCCTGCGTGTGTTGACGACCTCTATGGCGCGGTGTGCGAAGGTCCGCCTGCGACGCAGGAGGTTGCGGGTTCGATTCCCGCCACGCCTAATATTTGTACGATCTGCAGATATTCGTTTAGGGTGTTCTGGTCGTTCTCTATGTTTAATAAATAATAATATTGATAATAATCAGTCATCTAGTACCCATAACACAGGCTCTGCTTAGCTTGGGGCTAGATGATGCTGTGTGGATTGTCCGGCATTATTTATTTATTAGTTCACGCCGTCACGTCAATGGTCAATGTATAAGTTTAAAGTTACATTTGAACGCTTTGTGCTAGACAACAGTGGTGTTGACAGTTTAGGCGCCACACCACGTTAATACACCTAACCTTAAATGATAATAGAATCGCTTACATTTTCTTTTTGCAGCATACTGTAGTTATGCTTCGACTCTGCCAATCTCACAGACAGCGTGGCTATATCCTTTGTAAGCTGACTCTTTTCACCCTTCATCTTGTCGACCATTTGCAGGAGTTTGTCTTCTAAGACTTGATTTAGTTTCTGTACTCTTTTGTGTGAGTCGTACAATCTGAAAAGGGATTTATGAGACTATTAGTTTCCAATTTAGAGACTCTTAATTGATTTACATAAGAATGACTGTTTAGAGATAAGGTGTAACTTTTGTCCAGGTTTTTTAATGAAATAGTTGCATTATCTCTACAAATATGTCAATTTTTCTTGTACTATAATGGTTTCTACTAGAGTTTTGTCGTAGATCACTGACCATGTCATTGTCATTTAACACTGAATACCCGTGCAAAGCTGGGGTGGACTACTAGTTTTAAATAAATAAATATTAAGGAGTTAAAGGTTTATAACAAACTTTACAATATATAAATATTCTATATATATCTTATCTTATATTATTGATTGTATTTTATAAAAGAGTTCACTACATACGACGTGATTCTACAATACTTGTCAGATGGCTAATAATTTACTACAAATTCTAACATACCTCTCATATTTCTCTCTCCAAGTGGCCAATTGTTCGTCAAGCTCGTTGGATCGAGAGCTAAACTTGACATACTCGCCCTCGAGTGCAGCAATGTGCCCGTCGCGCTCCGCCAGGTGCTGCCGCAGGTGCTCCACCTCGGCCCGCAGCTGAGCCTCGGCTCCGTCACACTCCTACACAATTGTGCACATTGTAAACAAAAACAAGCTGTGTACAGGGTGCATCAGAGCTAGATAGATACATACTAGATAGGTACAAAAATGGAAATAAAAATGCAAACAAGAAATGAGAAGCATAGTGCATTCTGTAGAATAAGTAGACAGATTCAAATATCAAATTCATATCTCTTTTCAGTCATTTATATTTCTATAAAAAAGCATTGACCATCATTTGAGAAGGAATTCAAGCAAATTATGATGGCAAAGGATCTCCCCTGACAGGCTTTAGATCAACAAGAGAAAATAAACAACAAATCTACAAGGTTACATACAACTTTCACTCCTATAATGTCAAAGAAACAAGAAGAAGAAAAATCTAAGTACATATTTAGTTATTTGTAAGGTAACTTTTCGGGTTCCAAGCATTCTATTAAGGCAAATTCTGAGGCTTAACTGTAGGAACGAAAAGATAATTTACTTCGTAATAAACTACAAATACTTTGATGAAAATGTAAAACGTAGCCACGGATTTACCTTACAAGGGGAGTTCTTTGTACTCTGATCCATAGCTCAATAAGCTTTATTCTACTTCACATTTCACATAATGGAAACGACGGACGACACACAAAGTGATTTTAATAGCTGTTTATTCAATAAGCCACTGTTGAAACAAAATAAAAATAAAATCAATTTCGACACATAATGAAGTAAAAATTTACTTATTTTTGTAGGTTTTTGCCAACTGCCAAAGACCTATTATGTCTCATTCAGATTTAATTATCTAAACATTTCTATAATCAGCAGATATTTAGTGAATTGACGTGGTTTGGATTTGAAAATAGGAATTTTCCAAATGAAAAATAATTTCGCTGCTTCGAGTTTCGTTCGATCGAATCGAGCGAGCACCGAGGGAGCACGGAGCACAAGCAATTTGATTGACGGACGATGTCATAGTCGTCAGTACACTGACATGACAGACGACAGTGACAATTTAGGGTGTCAGTGTCACACAAGCACACTGGACGGACAAAATCTTTAATTAAAGAAAAGATCTGTGGTAGAATGGTGCCATGTGGTGTGAGCTGTGTCAAGGAAATTCAAACAGGTACCAGCTCGCGCTACCCAAATTATATTAGAATAAAACCAGTAATTAACAATCACGTGATGTAACATTATATGAAGTACTTAAAGCATGTTTTATGAAACTGTTAATTAAATGGTTTCTCACATTATGTAAGGCACTGAAGAAATAAATTTGTCGGAAGACCTAATTTGTGTATACAAAAAAATTAAGCACATTTTGAGCAAGTAATTAGACCATTTACCATTATTGTAAATAATTAAAATAGTTTAAGATTTCATGAGTTTCATTTTATTTATCAATTTTATTTTTTATTTTTTTTTATCAAGTTTTTAGAGAAATTTCTTTCATAAGACTAACCCAAAGATCGATGCAGAGTACCTACAGGGTGTAATTTTTACAGGATATATTCGCTTCGATGATGGACGGATATAGCAAGCACATTATCGAAAATCGTGGAAATGAGTTTTCATTCTTTTAAAAAATAAAGGAATGTCTCCTTTGAGTGTAAAATTTTCTATCTATATAGTGGTATGAGAACTTTCCCTGCAGGTGGCATTACAAAATTACACACATGTAGGTATAGGTAGTTAGTTATTCTGTCCCGAAACGCCAATTGTCGAAGAAAACCATTAATATTTTTTATAGATCGATGAAGAAACCTTCACGATTTTGACTAATTATTATAAATAGGTAGGTACTACTAACTACCTTGGATTAAAGAAAGCGTTAGGTTAGACATCCAAAGACAAAAAGACAGGATTCGATGACGGTTAATTACGGTGTGCAGTGAGAGAATCTCGGTTACACTAACCACTACACCATAGCATTGTGATACAATCTTTAAATTTTAGTATCGTTACCTACTCGTGATAATATAAATATTATAGGTATAGAAAAAATCAACAACAACAACAACAACATCAGCCTATAATAGTCCACTGTTGGACATAGGCCTCCCCTAATGAGCGCCATATCTGGCATTTTTCATCATTTGGGGGTTATTGCCCATAATCCCCACGCTGGGCATGCGGGTCGGGGATCGCAGTTCGGTGGAATTGTTCTACAGAGGGCGCTGCTGCCCGCCCTCGGTGTGTTTCCCTTAGTCGCCTCTCACGACACCCACGGGAAGAGTTGGGGTGGTGCAATTCTATGCCGGCACCACACGGCATGATTAGTTTTTAATTTAAACAATTATAAAAACTTTATAATAAAACAAGACTAGAAAATAATGTAAACTAAAATCAATATTTTTATGTTCACGGGTTTGAACCTGCATGCTACTGAATGATACTATTACATATTCTGTGAGGGGGTTACCAATTAATGCTTCTGTCTGTACCAGTCTGTACATACGTACAGCTGGAATCAAGGTATCTTTCTAGATAGATAGAGCTAAAATAACGGTAGCTTTAGAATTTAGATGGTTGAGTATCTACCTTCTTTACCTACTTATTTATCAATCAGTCGCCCCGTTGACCACTATCGCTGCAACGCGATGGAAACGTAGGGGAAAATAAAAACAAAAGGTACGCGATAAATACCCGATAAATATTCTTTAACATGTCAACAAATCGTGAAAGTTTAAAAAGTTTTTTACTTATCAAGTAAGAAGGCACATAATAGCTGTAAATTTCTATCTACTCTAGAAAATCTGTAGGATAAAGAAAACCAAGGTAGGGCTACGTAAGCTAATTAGGCTACATACATGTGCACCGAAAGTTACAAGTAGTACCTGTATCTGTTTAATGTAACTATTTTCTCAGGCACTTGTTCAGGAAATTTAACAAAGTAACATCCAGCGCTACTATTTCGTCACTGCTAGTCACGTCCAAAATAACCCGGTAAAAATAAAATATTGACAGAGATTCGTTGAAAAGTGCCTGCGTACCGTACGGCGAACCAATCAAAAATATCCATAGCTACAACGTAACATCTACCTCTATACTTACACGCTGGCGCACGAGTGGTGCTGACGAGTAGCTATTTCGGGATACTGCCTCGCGTCCGCACCGATCCAACACGCAGTCCTTTGTCTCAATAAAAAAGTTATCGGTCGTTGCCTGTTTGAAATCGCGTATCCTTAAAATAATTCAGTACGAATGAAAGTGCACCTTTTGTATAAAAGTATTCTAAAATGGGAAGCGCACTCAGTAGTCCCGCCGCTTCGAACGGAGATCGCGACGCGGAAAACGTCATTAGTGAAAGTGAAACAATGAACGCTGAAGATGCCCTTGATACCGACAGCAATGAAGAGTTCCACGATGCGGCAGACGAACAACAAGTTCGAGCAAAAGCCAAAGAAGAAGAAATGGAAGAGTTCAAAAAACAGCTAAGCATCAAACGTGAACAAAGAAAGGAGATACTGATTCGCCATAGAAATGAAAAAGAGGCTTTAGAAAAATCTTTGCAAAAAGAAAGGTCGTCTAAAGAGAAGCTGTATGAAAACAATCAACAACTTCGCGAAATACTCAGAGCAAATAACATTGCGATTCCTGATAATTTACATTCTAACATAGATACATCAGAATTCGCTGGAGTTATTCATGAAATGCGTGAAGGGTTTGAAAAACTCAAAGCTGATAATAATAAGTTACGACGGGATCTAGTAGACGCTAATAGCTCTCTTCAAAGTGCATATTCAGATATGGCCGATCTTACCGCCCAAAACACGGAATCTATCAAACACATCAATGCACTAAAAGATGTGGTTGCGGTTAGTAAAACAATGATAACACTACGTGAAGGACAACTCAATGAGGTACGCAATTTTTGCTTTAAAATGATTAAACTACAAGTTCACCTAATGGATGGCTCAGCCAATGACCCGTGTAGGTAACATTTTCCGGTCATAGACCGCGACATACTCCAGAAACTAATTAGGTACCTACCTAGCCATATAATTATACAATATATCATTATTGGTCATGACCTACGGAGCTGAGACGTGGACACTCACGATAGGGTTGGTCCACCAGTTCAAAGTCGCTCAGCGCGCTATGGAAAGAGCTATGCTCGGAGTTTCTCTGAAGGATAGGATTCGTAACGAATACATCCGACAGAGAACTAAAGTCATCGACATAGCTCAGAGAATTAGCCAACTGAAGTGGCAGTGGGCCGGCCATATTTCGCGAAGAACCGATAACCGCTGGGGTAAACGTGTTCTTGAGTGGAGACCGCGACTCGGTAAACGTAGTGTAGGACGCCCTCCGACCAGGTGGGATGACGATCTGCGAAAGACTGCTGGCAGATGCTGGATGCGACAAGCCGAAGACAGGGCGCTATGGCGCTCATTAGGGGAGGCCTATGTCCAACAGTGGACTAACATAGGCTGATGATGATGATGATGATGATGATCATTATTGGCAATGGAAATTGATTGTATGCCAACTTATGGCATCTAATTTAATAGTTGTTCTGTGTTTATGTTTTTTACTATTATAAGGACCGTTGCAAAGTAAAGTAAAATTTCTCGCATCAAATGCATGTAGGTAATTATGGTTTATACGCGGGGTATGTATATGATATGACGCAGGTATTTTTATATTGCGGCGTAAAATTGGCACTAAATAAAATGTATATAAATCCTATTGAAAACGATACTCGTTCTGTAAGGAGTGTGATATTAAAAAAAGATAAGATTGATGATTACGACATTCAGACGCATCATAGACATAACTTTTAGAAACTAATTTTATCTAAAATCTTTTTTATTGCAGCTAAAAAACAAGCTCAGTGAGATTGAAAAATCTCTCAGTGACCGAGAAGCGAATATGCTCTCCAACGAACTCAAGCAAGAGTATGAGCGACAACTGCAGAATATTCGCGCTTTACGTGCGTTGTATGAAGAGCGCGCACGGATAGCCGAGATAACTAGACTAAGGGATGTTGCAGAGCAAAAGGGTTTACTTCAGGCGGAGCTGCAAAAGTAATTCAGAAAAACCACAAAAAAATACAAAGGCGCTGATAACTAGGGATGAACTAAGGTCATAATACTAATTATGATGGCAATTTCAGGAACCGAGACCTTGCTGACAAGGTAGAAGCACTTGAAGAAAAAGTCGAAAGACTAGAAGATATTCTTGAGGGCAAAAATATTGAAATATCAGCGAGTCAAGACGAAACTAAAGGAACCAAGGCTGAGATGGCAGTTGTTAACAAAGTAAGTTCTGGTAATTTTGGAGGAGAAAGTTCGGGAACATGTTTGGCTTTAAACAGGGTTAAATAACAGATTGGGTTTGCCTAAAATTTTGTATAGATGCAGACCTAGCCTAACATTTATATAATGCTACTTCTTATTATCAAACCGCAGTATTAGCAGACAATAATAGGGAGGTTATCTTTGGAAAAATATATTTCGTAATCGATCATTAATGTTCCTTATTTCAGCTGTTTTCTCAAGTACTATTGGGCTATAAAACCAAACAAGATTTGGATCTATTGGTACATCGCCTTGAAGAAAATCATGGACTGCTAACCCACATGGCTGGAAATGAGAACGATTCAGAGGCATCAACAGCTTTGCCAAAGCTTTTGCTTGAATTAGTAAGTGAAGTGGAAGATATAGAAGATAATAAGACTGACAATCGCGAATCCGGTAATAATGACGAAGTTGCTCAAACATCAGGTACGAGTTCAACTGTAATATTTGAGGTAGAGGCTCGTAAGATAAAGAGTAATATTAACCTAAGCATTATTTTTTAGAAGCGCTTCCTACTACATCCACCGCTGAAGAAATAGTTGAAAACCTTCCTAAAGTTTGGCGAGTGCTTATGGAGCTTTTGAGCCACCAAGCCGTAGTTGAAGACACAACGGAAAAAATAACCACGTGCTACAAATTAGTACAAACAAAATCGGGACCAGTTGAAGTGCCAAGCGTTAGTCAGACTTACATCAGGTTGAAAGTAAGTAATTGCTATTTAAAGTTGTTATTGTAATCTTCGCAGATAGTAATGTTGATGCTGATTATCTCGTGTACGTAGGTCATAATGAGTCAGAATCAGAACATTCTCGAAGTAGTGACAAATTATTTGAATGGCGCATTTAGCGAAGGGGATTTGAATTTAAACCTATTGACAAAATATACTCTTTATTAACAACGAAAATTATAAAATAATAGAACAATATTTACAGACTGTTACAAATAATTTAACGTAGCTCAAGTGATCGGCAATTCAGCCAGCGTCTTTGGAACGCTAAAGTAAAGTTTTCATACCTACTTTTTACTTACTTTTTAATATTCAAGCTAGTCACCAATCTACCTTTTTTGTAGATTTGCATGTAAGGATAGAACATATTTATAAGAAATAAATAAATATCTACTTACAAGTACAGGTACTTCCCCTACCAACAATTTGGGAAGTCTGGAACCGTTAGAGTTATCAAAAAATTATGACTTCGTTTTCTTTAATGCTGAAATTATCTTTTTCAAAATTGAGCACGTAGCTCCTTTCATGACTTTTCGATAACTCCCACGGTTTCAACCCACCCTGTATACCTAAATTGTTACTCTTCATTACACTAGGTACAATTTATTCGCGAGTAATTGGTACTCAGCCAATTTTATTGGAGAAAAAACAAACTCTGAGTCAATGTGTGCTTTTTCTCTTCTAAATAATACATACCTACCTAGGTATAATCACCTGAATCTTTGAAAGAGTAAGTTAAACCATAACTGTTTTGTAATTTCAGGATCTCATAGTAGAGAAATTGGGCTTAGTCAAAGAAGTAAACCGGATGAAACAGCTCAATTCTCACTTAGAAAACCGTTTACAAGAACAAGAGAAGAGACTATGCCTAGTGACAACAGAGCTTGGCAAAACATGGCACGTTGTTAGTAAACTAAGGAGACACCATTACCAATTGCACACCCATGAAAAGATATTGAAGTATGAATTGCAACAAAAAAGAAAACTTTTAAATGAACTTAAAGAAGAACTAGCATACTGTCGCGAAAAATGGGACGAAGCCAGAGAAAAAAATCTACAGTCAGAAAGAGACTGGAAGAAATTGAGGGCTGAATTCACAAGCAGAAAAATGAAATCTGGGTCACCGTCATTCAACAACTCTGGTGAAAGTGGATACAGTGATGAAAGACCGTCTGATGAATCATCGGAATCGAACGATGAAAGTGAATATGTTTTAGAACCTACAGCCAGAGGCAGAAAAAAAATTAAGAAGTCATTTGAAACTATTTTAGATTCAAGCAATGATCTAAACTGCGCAGCGGAACGCGAAGACCCTTTTAGTGATATGCTAGATGTCGCAGAACTGCCACTTGACGTACACGATTCTGACAACCAAGCCACTACAGTTTCAGAACACAGTGCAAGTCGTGAAAATGTTCTTGGGACAGAAAAGACTTGCGAAACTGAGGATGAGATTTGTGAAATAATTCACGATGATTCGGTTACAGAGGATATAGATATTGGAACTACATCTACTCCTGGTGATCCTGAAAATGCAAGCGAAATTGAGCCCAGCTCCTCAAACCAAAATGCTGTAATATCACTCATTGACCCTGCGGTCATTTTAAAGAACATACGTGAGCAAAATGAAAGGCTTGCAAGCAAAGATGAAAGACTACAAAAATTGGAGAAAAATAGTTCAGCGCTTTTGGAGAAATCTCAAGCCATAAACCAAAGAGGTCAAGACATAAATAATACATTGGACCACATACTAAGACGTCCGTCTGCCAATTTAACGAATGATCCAAGAGAATCCGAAACTGAAGTATTGACTGCAGCAGAAAGTAGTAACTCAAACCGAGGTTCACAATCAAGTGACATCGCGCCTGATACAAAAGAAATTATCAAAGAAGCAACAAGTTCAATATCAAAGGAAATCCCTGAAATGGGAAGGGGTGAAAAAAACACAGATACAATTATTCCTGAAGCGACAACAGTTGATTTCAAAAGAATTATGGAAAACTGTAAGCGACAAAACGAGTTACTAGTCAAAAAAGACGAAAGGCTTAATAATTTAGAAAAAGAATGTGCAGACGTTGTTGGCCACCTTACGTCCACCTTGAATTCTGGTCAAGATATGGTTGAAAAACTTGATAACCTTCACAACGATCACGGTGATGCCTCTGAAGCATCAGGGTCAAGCTCCATTCTTGATAACAAAGAAAGTGAGCCATCGTCTTCCTCAGAAGTAGACCATGAGGCAAGGTTCGCAGCCCGCGACATTCGCCTGAAGAGACTCGAAGAACAAACCAAGTCACTCGTGAGCAAAGTGAACAAGACTAATTCTAAAGGCGTCAAGATACACTACAAGCTTCAAGAACTACACAGCATTTACGGTTCTGAAAGCTCCAGGGCTGGTACACCGTCAGAAGAAAATGCTGACAGAAGTAACGATGAAGACAACGATCAAAGTGAAAGTATTGACGAAAATCCTGATACCAATATTGAATAATAGAACTAGATAATACTGATCATGAAAATAAAACGAGACTTATTCGATAATGTTTATTTACAAAATGTGTCAACATTTATCCATTTAACATTACATTAAAGTAGTACAGGTACAAATCACATTCAAAAACTTTACACAACAGCTTCATTACACGTTTAATTTAAAGTAACAAAATCTATCAACAATATTGCACCATACATTAGCACCTAATTCGACTGATAAAAATCTATTGAACAACAATTCACAATACACAGTAAGTAGGTAAACGTTAAAAATACAAGCCTCTTCAAACCAGCCAATCATAATACCTAAAGTAGGTATCTACCGAATCAACAAATCACTTGTAAGATTGGTTTTCCACGCCTTCTTTCGAAGGCTTAATTTCGATTGTTCTTGGACAGTTTTCCTCCATCACTGCTATTGACACGCTCCTCGCCTTGTCCAAATCTTTCCCTGGAGGTGTTCTGTAGAGATACATGGCCCATATTGAAAGGCACAGCATTTCTACCATCATAACGCCGTTTTGGAACACTGAAAAGAAAATGATGAGTATTGAGTTTTATGATTTTCTCCTCCATTAACGATCTTTCAAAAAGGTCTTCCCCTGAAATTAATGTAACTTGCTTGACATTTTATATTATTTCTGCAGATAGGTGGGTACTATGGCGTTCTTCGTAAGTTAACCCCCTGGCAGGCAAAGTCTCGTAATTAGACTAGTTCTGATTTTAATTTAAACTTGTTCTTTTTAGTATAAAACGGCTTGTTATCTTCATTTTACTCACAAATTCTATTCTTGAAATAGTTTTATATTCATAGAATTCGTGCTGTGCCTATGAACCAGCTATGAACCCATATTTAATGGGGACTGTGTAGAAAAAGGAAACACTCACTTTCCGTTATTGGAAAAAAGTAATAAAGAGTTAATGATGGGTGAATGAAATGAGTATAAATAACGTAATGTACATAAATCTGTTTAATGTAATGTAACATAATAACTAAACATTATTTGAAGGCCAAAGAATAGCTAATAACGTACAAGTAAAGGGCGTTTTTACGGAATTTCGGCGTGTTTTGAGGGTCGTTTATTGTCGCTCTGCGTGTCAAAGGTATGTTATTTGGGTCGCAAAGGGTTGAACTGGCCGTAAAATGGAAAATTTATTTCTGGTGTAGGTACTAATTATTCTGAATTTCATTATTTGGGCCAAGAAGCATAAACGACCTTGAAATCTAACCTTTAACTATAACGTGCGGTTTACATCCTACAGTAAATAGATTCATGGATGTGAACAAGAAAAAACTTCAGTAGAATTAAGAAAAATTGTTATTGCTTGCAGTAAACAGACTGTATGTTTTGATGTTAATCATTTGTATGATAAGCCTACACGCATGAATTAAAAAGATGTAATTGGAATCACTATAATTAACGACAAATTATCCACTTAAACGTTCGTGGGTACTACAGTGCCCAAAAAAAAGTAGGCGACTTACGTCTGTTTACTGTTGACTGTATGGAGATGAGTTTGATTGATCGAAGACTGACATAAATAGGCGGTTCTTTATTGTTGAGTTTGTGTTTTGATCTGTTTATATTATAAAGAACTTATCTACTACTACTATAATACCCTAACGCGAGTGACATAGTCACTGTCTGACAAAGCTCCGTTATAATATTTAAAGAATGAACTAAAAAGATAAGAGTTTGCTAACTTAAAGCATTACTCTTTCTCACTCTGTCATCTTTTATAGACATAATTTAGTGAGAAATCACACTAATTTGCAACTGTTTTGAGTTAGATCATTATGAATAATGTGTACTTACCTAAAATAAACGAATTTCATCTAGCCCAAGCTAAGCAGATTTACTGTTACACGATAAGATATAGGTTCTTACCATAGTACATTACATAGAATAGGAATTTTTGATGTACAATGAAAATAGTTGATAGTATTTGTACCAATGCGGGAATCGAACCTGCATCATCCTGCGTCGCAGGCGCATGCCGCGCCATATCAGTTCAGTGATATAAATCATCCCTATTCCCCATTCCTTAACCTATAACCCCTAGCCTCAGTCGTACCCGGGACGTTCCGTGTTCGATGCCCGGACGGGGCAAGGATTACATACATACATTTTATATGAAGCAGTTTATATTAAACAGCGCATGATCCATATCCCATCCCATCCAGCCCGGTCACGGCCCGGTCTAATATAAATTAATAATATCGGAAAATCCACACATCATCATCTAGCCCCAAGCTAAGCAGAGCTAGATGACTGATATACGTAATACAATATTATAACATACATAGATATTTTTATAATACTTAGAAAACAACCAGAACACCCTAATATCTGCAAATCGTACAAATATTTGTCCCGAGGAGCAATCAAACCCGCAACCTCCTGCGTCGCAGGCGGACCTTCGCCCACCGCGTCACAGAGGTCGTCAAATCATATACATATTTCCAAACTTACTGTTAGTAAACACCGAGGGGTTCAACGGTAGGATGCAAGGCAAGTGGGCGACTTCCGGTAAAACCTTCGCCAAGCCGCACTGCAGTTTAACGATCAACAAGCATAGCTGGACGGCGAAGAATCGTGGTCTGACGTTGTGGCCGGCGGTGACTGCCGCTTTGATGGTCATGATCACTCCCCACGCTCCGGAGAGGATCGACGCGGCGATGAAGGGTTGAATGTACCCGAAGCAAGACATGTAGAGATTCTGGAAATTAAATTATTTTCTTTTTTATCTTCATGTCGTTTCTCATGGTTGTGTGGAAGAGATTGCTCAGAGCGATAAGGCAGCTTTTAACTACATGTTCTTTGAGTATGTCTGTAATGTTCTCTTTCTATTATCTATCTAAAATGATTCTTTAAAAAAAACTAGGAACCTTACTCCTAATGGGTAGGTAATAGGAGTAGGTTTTTAGTTTTTTCAAAACTCTACTTTTTCAAAACTCTACCTATAGACTGTCTTTTTAAGTTTTGCAGGACATATCCCTAGAGAATATCTTTTTTTGGAGGCACCTTATATTACTTTTCCATACAAGAGCACAAAAGTAAAATAAAGCGAAGAAAGAAAGGGATGCTTCCGACTGGTATTGATAGAAATTAGTTGAGATACCGGTAGGTACATTGTTTGCAACAGTCTGCAATTAGCTCAATGATTTCTATTGTAAATACTAGTTCCAATTTAGTTATTAAATTCTAGTTATCATTGCGAAAGAAAAATTCCGTCCATATAGTTGACGGAAATATCGCAGTACTGCATAAAAATTAAAAAACAGTAGGTACCCACATACAGTTGACCTTAAGATAGAACATGTTAACATAGAACATAATGTAGGAGATTCTTCCTACTTTTTTGAAGTCGGTTAGGGTAAAAAATAATGACACAAGTAATATTACAATGCAAATGTTTTACACATAGGTAGGTATAACAATTTAGTCCCAAACTACAAAACAGAAAAAATAAAGAAACACGGTTATTAGATTCGTACAAAAAAAATTAGTAAAACTATAATCCTAATTTTAAAAAATGTCTTTGTCACGTACGCAAAACAGATACCTGATATATTTACATTAAAATACCAAGAAAAAACACAAATCCCAAATCAATTTAGTAAAGTCAACAGTATTAGTAGCTAGGTAAAAATTGGTAGGAGAAAAAGGGATCATTTGTGAAGTATTCAGAAAGGTCAACTTGAATATTGACGTCACCTATTAGCACTCACTTTGCGGAACAACGTGGTTTTATCATCATTTACCTATTAATTTTGACTTTGACCTTATTTTGACACAAAGCGCCTATTATTGCATTATAGCACTGATCTTCATTTGTTTTGAAAAACGTTGTGCGCTGTTGCATCGCAATGCTGACACTAATGCATGTTATTTATACAAAAGCTCTTAATTTACTCTATGTATTAAAAATCGCAGCATACATAGGGACAGACAAACAGTGGAAAGTGACTTTGTTTTATACTATGTAGTATTTTGCACCCTATCGGGCAATGCAATATAGGTAGTTCTAGATAATGGTAAAACCTTTATTATAATAGAAAATTACAATTTAATAACCAAATAAGAACTAGTATTTACTATTGTGCTAACTGCTGACTGTTGCAAACAAACTGCAGTTAGCTCCACTGACCCAAATCAATACCAGATACTGAATGCATGGCCTCGCTGTACGGCTCTGCGCCAGATAGTCACCAGCTCTCGGACACACGTCGCTTCGACCAGACGATCAGAGAATTTTTTGACAACCCGGAGAGCCTCGGTAAATAGATTAATATTGTGTTACAGAAGTAGTTAGTATCATTACTTACAATGTCTTCAGTAGATAGAACTAAGATGAGGGTGTAGAGGATGCCCTGGATCTGGTCACCAGCTCTCGGGTCACAAGTCGCTTCGACACAAGGCGGTCAGATAATTTTTTGAAAACCCGAAAGAGTAGGTAAATAAATGATTATTGTGTAGAAGTAGTTATGTAGTATCATTACTTACGATGTCTTCAGTAGATAGAACTAAGATGAGGGTGTAGAGGATGCCCTGGATCACAGGCATTTGCAGCACCAGATATCGCAGCCAGCTGAGATGACGCCTGTAAAGAACAAATATATTTTGATTAGTGCAATCAAATAGGTATGTTTTTATAGCTAATACCCCGAAAAAGAAAGGATGCTTGGACCTATTTCAAAAATTCGTACACCATTAGAATCCTACATAATCCCTGATCAACAAACTATGAATATTTTCATAAAAGTTAGGGATCCGTATGAAAACTTCAAGAATTATAAAAATGCATGTACAAGCTCTAATTTTTGCGGAGGACCGAGATAAAAGGAAAGCAAAAACCTCTCTTTAAAGTGGGACACTATTGGCTGATAACATTTTTGAAATTTTGGTCATAAATAAGAAGGTAGTTTTTTGAAGCCAAAACGCCATAAAAAAGAACGGACGACGCTTGGATTGGACCTATTTTAATTCGTTCACCATTAGAATCCTACATTATCTCTGATCAACAAAGGAATTGAATATTTTGTAACATTAATGTATAAATATTTCCAATTTTGAACTTTTTGTCGTAGCGGTCCGTCCCGGCTTCGAACTACCCGTTCGAAGTCGGGACCGCTAGTAAACATATTAACATCCGCTTGACCACGATATCACCTGATGGAAATTAAGATGTGGTCGACGGTGTAGCACGAATGTCTAAAAGTCATCTATTCATTCTTGTCATTTCTTGTCTTGAAGAGAGCCAGTTAATTAAGGTGTCGTGACCTGCTTTCTGAGAAATCTTATGAATTCTAAGTTTAAGTCGGGCCATTTACCGTTTGTTTCTGTTGCTGCGGTTTCTGCTACAACATAGATGATGTGCCCAAAATTTTTAGGTAAAATTATGGAACGTTTTAAAAATCTTTAGACCAGAATTAAAAACACCCCTTCGTCTCCGATTCAGACAGGTAAGTACATAACTAATGGCAATTGAATATTTTTGATCAGAGAGAAGAAAAACAGATCATCTTTCGAAAAAACATTTTTATATTATACTTCGATATCGAAAGATTGTAAATATACTACCACAACACACAAAACTAAAACTCACTTGCGACCACTTAGTGAATTTTAAGTTAAGTGTGGGCGATTAGTTTACAAACGTACTACATCTAGCTTAGCGAGTGTATATTTACTTAGGGACTTACCAAAATTATATTTAGTTTTCACCTAGTCTAATTTTTAGCTACTAATCCCGACTATAGTTTTAATTACCACTTATTTTTATATCCTTTTTTTAAAACTATAGATTATAAGTAACGCAAATAAAATGGCTCTACCGGAAGACCTGCGTTGGGTTCTTACTTCCTAGCAACCAACTCATGCTGAGACGGAGGCCATTTTGTGTCTTTCGAGCTTTCATTTTATAAGTATTTTTTTATGAAATTAAATGATATCTCAAAACTATCCGATTTTGGCGGGACTTGAACCCGCGACCCCCCTCAATACGGGAGTACGCTGATCGCTACACCACTCTAGTATCCGACTAGTCGAAAATCTTTGGGACTCTTCGGACTATAGCGCGCCGTTAGCTCCACCTACAGAGGAAACGTTAAAGTTCAAAAACATCGGGTTCAAGTCCCGCCGAAATTTAAAAATAGGAGATATTTTTTAATTTCCTAGAGTGCGAGGGCTTTCGCACTATAATAATTATAACAAAAATCTTAGTATTTTATATCAAGTTAACTGTAGTGCCTTTGTAAGTATGTGAGCGCAAAAATAATATTTTATCCTTATATTATTTTTCTTATTTAGGCGTATTCCAGTTGCCCCTACAGGAAGAGGTAACTTTCCACTCATATCTAAAAGGAAAAACAACTAGAACAAAGCCATGTTACTTGCCTGTTCTTTAGTTACTATAATATTTGATTGCCTGTACTTATACCCTGCTTTTAAAAAGTGAAGTACCCACCTACTCAAGTATAACACTTTAGTGCTTCAAACTTTATGAAGACAAATACGACGATTCCGGGTTAAGGCTAAAAATAATAAACCGTGATGTAGGTAAAATATATAACTATTATGTACTCAAGCTATTTTCGTAAGTGGGTATATACCGCTACCTATTAAATACATACATTATGTACATTTGTATTAGTATTTTGTATTATGTTTTCAGCCATTTATTTATTGTTTCAATTGCTGAACATGTTTGCCTCATTTTATAGAAACCATTATAATTTCTCTAAGTTAATTTATTTTATTATTTTATAAAACGACTAGCGGCCCGCCCCGGCTTCGCACGGGTATTAAACAAAAATTTCAGAAATTATACACACTAAAACGATGGGTTTCACAGTTTTCATACGGATCTTTACTTTTTTTAACAGCATTGGGCATTTTTGACATTGACTCGACATTCCAAAACTGACACTGGTCCTAGAGAAAAAGCAAGCATCGTGCGCTATACAACCTCTTTTTCTATTCTGACGCGCCATAATAGAAACAGAGGTTAAATATACAGCCCACGGTTCAATTATTGAATTTTTCATGCGGATCCCTAACTTTTTTGAAAATATTATATAGCCTATGTTCATCACGGAAAATTAAGGATTCTAATGGTGAATTGGAGAATGGAGAATTTTTTAACTCGGTCCAGTAGTTTCGGAGCCTATTCAATTCAAACAAACAAACAAACAATCAAATCTTTCCTCTTTATAATATTAGTATAGATAAATTTTTAATCTTAAATAAAATAGGTTAATATAAAAAATAATTAATTATTAATTAATTAATTATTAATAAAATAATTAATTAATTATTAATTAGTTAATTAGTAGTAGGCTTTTATCGTGTTAATTAAGTGCTTAATAAATGAAAATAAATAAATAATGTCTCTGAAATCATACAATATGATATTGGCTGTGTGCATTAAAATAACAAGATCCATAGATAACCAGAAATAAATTACATAAAATAATTGGGACTTCATCCTTTAAAAACAGAAGTCACTTTCATTAGCTAAGGTACCTTGTATAGGAAATTGCTCAAAGTGTACAATTACTAGGTAGGTACATACTTCACTGGATACTATTATTAGATCGGTAGTATTGTAGGTACTTTCAATTATTAAATGGAGGGGTGAAATATGATCATGGTTACCAATAGCAAGGCAATCGACATTAGGATGTTTATAAAACTAGGATTTTTTGACTGATTAGATTGTCTATGGATAGGCGTATTGGGCTATCCGATGGCGATCAAAGTTTCTCGAAAATGGTGGACAAAAAGTTTTATTTTTATGTGAGTTTTTTAGGGTAACTAAGGAAACTTATTGTTTGCAAAATCGAGCACGCGACTCCTTTCATGACTTTTCAATAACTACACGGTTTCAGACTTCCCCATTGTATCCCTGAAAAAATAACTCACCCAGTGTATCCTCGAACCCTGGTCAAAAGTTATGAGTAGAATAAAATTGCAAAAAATTAAACGTAAGTACGTAACACATACGCAATTTGCTCTACTGCTGCACATTTGTAAACAAAACCTGCCCAGACAACCTGAATATTTTTAAAGCTTACAGAAGGCAATATAAAATTGCTCAAGGTTATCCTTTCTGATCTTCGAAACATAATGGTTAAGTACGAAAAATTGCATGCTAAGAGGCAAAATGAAACAATGCACAAACTTGACACGTATTGAAGGCTAATTCCTGATTGTTCATTATCTAAATGCGATGTTCATTTGCAATTGTTACAAGGTATTTTTTCCTAATTAACTTACCTAATAAATCTATATCTATACTAATAATATTAAGAGGAATGATTGTTGATTCATTGTTTGTTTGAATTGAATAGACTCCGAAACTATGGACCGATTTAAAAAAATCTTTTACCATTTGAATCCTACGTTATCCTCGATGATATTGGAAAGAAAGAAATTAAAGAAAGAAAAATAAGAACATTTTTAAAAAAGTTACAGTTCCGTATGAAAACCTACATAATGTAACCCAACGTGTGTACACTATTATAAGTTTTGTTTCATACTTGTGCGAAGCGGGGCTGACTGCTATTTATAAGTTGGTATTGGTACCTACATTATGTTATCTGTGGTAGGGGCCTTAACTCTCATCAGCACACTCTACTTCCTGATGTGGAATCGCACTAAAACCCACCCATCCTAATGGAAATTTCAAAGCCATTTCCAATATCCTTGAAAGCCTTTTTAATGGCCCTCGCCATACACTTGCAAATTATGATGACTATTCAAGGGGTTGGCAGGTGTCAATAATAACAGGACTCTTATGAACAATTGAACCGGTAGTTTTAAGAAGGGAATAACATCACACGACGTAACTTTTCAGTAGAGCGAAAAAACTGTATAACTTCTAAATGTTACTGTTTTCTGACGGTTGACCTATGGATGGAACAAAGTAGACTATATTCCTAATACTATAGCAATAAAATATTATTACTCTAGGTTCTTAGTAGTTAGATAAAATGGTTTAAATGTTTTGGATTTATTCCCTTCTTCAAACTAACGCATTTAAATATCAAAATGAAACCAAAAAAATCTTATAAAGTATTATTTATTGAAAATTACAATGAAGGAAATTAAAGGAAAAATGAAATAGCGTAATCATCGTCCATCGTTTTCAGCCGTCTCATTCATCATCAGTCGTTACCTACTCTAAACCCCCTAGTTTTGTTTTAGCAGTGGAGATCATTATGTTATACTCTTCCGGAGTATAGATTCGGTCTTTCTTTCTAATAAGTCGTTTGGCTGTTCCAAAGTTTCGATCACACTGCAAGAACGAGTGACCTCGTACAGGGAAGTATTGGTATATCTTCTTAAAACGACCCACAGTAACCAGGGTTAGGATGAACCGTATGAGAGTATGGTTCCTATTTTGACTGCCTCCCTTACTCGCCTTGTTCGCGGTGATCTTCATCTGAACTTGTATTACTGCTGCTAGACTAGAACAATAGTTGGTTGCTGGAGACTGCTAGACTACTTAAATAAATAAATAAATAGACATTCTCGACTCGTTGCAAAACAAACAGTCCTCTTAACGACAGCAGAAACTAAAGAAACCTGAAAAACTTACACATTACCGCCAGGAAATAGCGTGATCATGATCACTCTTCAAAATGCGGACAAAATACAGCTAACTTCAATGTAATTTAGTGACGGAAAACCAGCATTTTGCAAAGCAATAGAGGCTATGTTGTAGTATGCATATTTTGCAAGTCAGTTTGAAGAAAGGAATAAGTCCTGGTTTTATTCCCTTCTTCAAACTACTACAAAATTTACCTGCTTATATCTCCGCAGCGAAAACGGTTATTGTTCCCTTCATAGAGCTAATAGATGTGTCTACCTTTAGAGATGACGTTTTCATCAAAATGTCAAATTCATAATTTTTGGCGTTTATTCCCTTCTTAAAACTACCGGTTCAATTTGAGACCCACAGGATGAGTGGGTTCGACACTGCGTTCGCCACACAAAATAAAACTTCTAAACCAGTGGTAGTAGACTTGATTAGACCCAAGATCGAAGCCCTGTACGATCTACGAAACGATCTTCTTAAAATTGTAAATATAGGTGAATTTAAGCTTACGCGATTCATAGTACTGTTTTAGTACGGGTATGATCTTGTTTATTTACCTATTTTTCAGCTTTACATCCTGTAGTGGTTACGGAATGTCATCCCTTGACTAGAGTCTAATATTTATGTAAATCAGTATACAATTATGTTGTAGTTTTATGTAGCGAATGACCTATGTTATTTTTATCCCAGCCCAGTCTTTAGTCTCATCTCCATAATTGAGCTGTAATGTAACGTCTCCATGTAAGCAGTTCTAGAATGTCGATTGAAAAACAATACAAAGATGATTCGCACAGCAGTTGGTGATTGCGCGGTCTGTTTTACGAGAGTTTTTTACATAATATAAATATAATTAATAAACTTAAAGTACATATATGTTTATTTATATGTTTTATGCCTTGCAATTCGACCGTGGCAAGGCATAAAACATATAAATAGCCGCGGCCGATTCGTAAGCCATACTCACAGACTTCTGCATAATTGTTATTCAGATTTCTATGGAAATACCAGTTCTAAACCAAACTATTTAAAATAAATTGTGAATCAGAACGAAATAAAATACTCGATGACAGTATTTAGTTTTTCACTCGGCAGTTTTTCTTGATAGTTTTGCTTTACTTTTATATTTCGCCAAACAAAACAACGGAAATTTGGCAAATAAAGCTGTCAGTACATTCCTTATTAATTAGTTTGTCTTGCCGGACAGGAAACCAAAACAACATACGGAAATTAATCTCTTGAATGAAATTAGTGATAATTAGCGTAGTGGTTATTCTCTTTGATAATTAGTTAAGGTAATCTGCTGAATGAAATTAGTATATTAATATTATATTATTTATTTATAATATTATTTTTACTTTGATCTGAGGTATTTTTGGGTTTTGATAAATTAGGAAGGATAATAATCATAATAATTTTCCCACGCTTAAGTATAGATTATTTAAGTTTAGCCGCTAGCCCACTGCAGCGTGCGGTGCAGGGCAGGCCATGATGATGAACCGTCTCTAACCGCTGGCCTGCCGGCTGTTGTCAACCCATGTTAGTCCACTGCTGTAAATAGGCCTCCCTTAATGAATTGTTGTATCCAGTTGTATCCAGCATATGCAGTCTTTCGCACATCCTACCTGGCTGGATGCGTCCTACACTAGTTTTGCAGAGCTTTTTCTTCACTCAAACACACGTTTACCCCAGCGGTTGTCAATTCTTCGCGAGATATGGCCGGCCTATGCCATTTCAGTTTGCCAATCCTCTAAAAGTTATGTCGATAACTTTAGTTCTCTGTCAGATGTATTCGTTACGTACTCTATCCTTCAGAGAATCTCCGAGCATAGCTCTTTCCATAGCTCCCTGAGCGACTTTTAACTGGTGGAACCAACCCTATCGTGAGTGTCCACGTCTCAGCTCCGTAGGTCATGACTGGTAGGACGCACTGATTAAAAACTTTCGTTTTCAAACATTGCGGTATGGATGACGAGAAGACTCGACGTTGTTTTCCGAACGCTGCCCAGACTAGCTTAGCCTACCGTTAGTATTCACAAACTATCCTGGATATCACTGCACGGAATTTGATGAAACTTGTTGGCAATAGTAGAAAAGTCTATGTTTACTTCCATGCATGCTAGTTTTCTAGGTTTTCATGTGTATGAAACCGTAAGAAGAAACCAGTAGGCCAGCAACTACCCTAAAAATTAAGGAAGGCGCCATATTCGATTGCAAATAAATGATTTATAATAAAATTAGCAAACATTCAAACTGAGAAATTGTTGGCGTTCTTAGAAAGGGGTTTCGTATCGGTATTACCTCTGTGTGTGTAATTTCCTCGTAATTTCGCCAAGCTGAATTGCGTCACGCCGCTTTAGCCGATGTTGATAGAGATTATTTCCTTATGGTGTGTGACGTAATGTTTCAACAACTTAGTGCTTTATTAAAACGTATGTAAACAATTCAGGGCCGTAGCCAGAAATACTATTCGGGGGGGGTCGAGCCTTAGACCCGCCCGAGACAACATGCAACATCTTTATATATGTACTTATGCTACTTATGCTAGTACCCGGAGTGGTTTCCAACCAAGCACTTTCCAAAAAAAATCGATATAAAAATAATAACCATGGGTAACGGCGAGCGGAGCGAGCCGCGAATTTTTTCAGATTTTTCCGATGTTTTGTAAAAAAGTACCTAGGCAAAAGTGTGACAATAGATGTGACAGCTAGCCCCAAATATTTTAAAAACTGCGGTGGTCATTTTGAAGATTGGAGATTGGTATGCCAGCAACAAAGAAAAAAATGTGAAAAATACAAAAAATAAATAACGTCGAGTGTAATTTTCGGGAGACAAAAAAGTTAGTAGTATTAGTTAAGGGGTAGGTATAACAATTCACATTATTATGAAAGAATGGCGAGCGAAGCCAGCCGCCAAATTTTTTACATATTTTCGGCAGGCTGATAAAACTGGCCGAAAGGCTACAGAATTAACGGCGAGCGAAGCGAGCCGCAGTTTTTTTGTGTCGCACAAAAAACTTTCGGATGATCTATAAAATAGAATTAAGAGTGACAAAAGATTATGATTATGATTCAAAAGATTATTATGAGCGAACCCTGAAACTTTTAGAGCCAAAATTATAACAGTGAGTAGAGTGACCGCCGGTATTTTGTTGTGTTTGCGGCTGCTGAAAATTGTTGAGAAATTGTGTCATTTTCGCAAGGTTGTTAAAAAGCTTAGAATAATTCCGGATTAACGGCGAGCGGAGCGAGCCGCGAAATTTTTTGTGACCTTTTCGGCCGTTACCAAATAGTTGAGAAAAGTATGTTAGAAATAAATACATGACAGTAAACGGAGAAAGCAATTCAATTACGGAACGACAAGAAAATAGGTGATTCATAAAAGATGATAGGCGAGCGGAGCGAGCCGCGAAATTTTTTGTGACCTTTTCGGCCGTTACCAAATAGTTGAGAAAATTATGTTAGAAATAAATAAATGACAGTAAACGGAGAAAACAATTCAATTACGGAACGACAAGAAAATAGGTGATTTATAAAAGATGATAGGCGAGCGGAGCGAGCCGCGAAATTTTTTGTGACCTTTTCGGCCGTTACCAAATAGTTTAGAAAAGTATGTTAGAAATAAATACATGACAGTAAACGGAGAAAGCAATTCAATTACGGAACGACAAGAAAATAGGTGATTTATAAAAGATGATAGGCGAGCGGAGCGAGCCGCGAAATTTTTTGTGACCTTTTCGGCCGTTACCAAATAGTTGAGAAAAGTATGTTAGAAATAAATACATGACAGTAAACGGAGAAAGCAATTCAATTACGGAACGACAAGAAAATAGGTGATTCATAAAAGATGATAGGCGAGCGGAGCGAGCCGCGAAATTTTTTGTGACCTTTTCGGCCGTTACCAAATAGTTGAGAAAATTATGCTAGAAATAAATACATGACAGTAAACGGAGAAAACAATTCAATTACGGAACGACAAGAAAATAGGTGATTTATAAAAGATGATAGGCGAGCGGAGCGAGCCGCGAAATTTTTTGTGACCTTTTCGGCCGTTACCAAATAGTTTAGAAAAGTATGTTAGAAATAAATACATGACAGTAAACGGAGAAAGCAATTCAATTACGGAACGACAAGAAAATAGGTGATTTATAAAAGATGATAGGCGAGCGGAGCGAGCCGCGAAATTTTTTGTGACCTTTTCGGCCGTTACCAAATTGTTGAGAAAAGTATGTTAGAAATAAATACATGACAGTAAACGGAGAAAGCAATTCAATTACGGAACGACAAGAAAATAGGTGATTTATAAAAGATGATAGGCGAGCGGCGCGAGCCGCGAAATTTTTTTTGACCTTTTCGGCCGTTACCAAATAGTTTAGAAAAGTATGTTAGAAATAAATACATGACAGTAAACGGAGAAAGCAATTCAATTACGGAACGACAAGAAAATAGGTGATTTATAGAAGATGATTTATAAAATTAAAAATAATGTCGTGATCTGCCTGCCTAGCTGGAATCGGCCGTAAATTAATGCGATGCATGCACCCAGCATATTAAAATGTAGAGACGAATGTTATCGAAAAAAGTTTGAGTTTTCAAAAGAGAATAATTTTAAGAAATATTTAAGTGCTTACATACAGTACAATGTATGTAGATACACAATAGGAATCGCATGGCATGGCGCGAGAGCGCGCCCCGTCCGCCACCGACGACTCAGAGCGCGCTTTTGTTAATCGGAGACGAAACGAGACGAAAATTTTTTTGTGTTTTTAAGAGAGAATAGCTATTTAAAGTAAGCCGCACTTTCCACGTACGAGTACGTATCCGAGAAAATTTTACCTATTCAAGTTTGATTTTTAACGGTGCCTCAACATTTCGGGGGGGGGTTTGAACCCCCAAAACCCCCCCCTCCCTACGGCCATGAAACAATTGATCTCTTTCTATAAGGGCAAAGTAATCCGCGGAAAACCCCTTTTCTTCTCTCTTCTCATTTATGTAGTTTCTTATTTTTAGATATAGTAGATATAGTTCTATGGCGCTCATCAGGGGAGGCCTATGTCCAGCAGTGGACTATTATAGGCTGTTGATGTTGATGATGTTGTTGTTGATATAGTTCACGACCTCTATGGCGCAGAAGGCAAAGGTCCGCCTGCGACGCAGGAGGTTGCGGGGGGTTCGATTCGCTCCTCCCCAAATGTTTATACGATCAGGCATTGGTTACGGGTCTTTTGGTCGTTTTCTATGTTTAATAAAAACTATCTACCTATACATATATACATACATATATAGTGTTATGTATATCAATCATCTAGTACACATAACACAAGCTCTGCTTAGCTTGGGGCAGTGTTCGGGATTCCTTGGATGGTCTACCTAATTTGTAAATATGTTTTTAATGGTTATTAATAAATATTTATCTCACTTTTTTTTTCTTTTCTGTTATTTAAGAATAACTGGTGAATTTATAAATATGACAGGACTATGAGGCCTCGATATCACCTGTTTTATAAGCGAAGTGCAAAAAAGCAATGCATTGTTGGGCTCTAAACGTGCGTAACAAGGTACTATAAACTTAAAAGCGTTTTATTCAAAAAAACCGAATCATTGTGAATGTAAGTGGGTTAACCATGAACCTTGCTTGTGTCACAATATACATATGGATATTATTATATTATACCAGACCACATTTGTAAGCTTTTTCAATTCCATTGATTGATCACTATAGAAAAAATATATAGTAAAAATATATAATATATAGTGATAAAAAATATATAATTATATCAAAGATAAGAAAAGCTACAACCCTATTATTGTAATGGAGCGTAGGTAATTATTTCATCAACTAGGCTTAGTTTCCGTACTGTCCATGTATACTGTGCTTGTGTTAAAGGAACACCAACGTTCGCTCGAACTACACTCACCATGAACAAGAGGGCAGCTAAGTGAAAGGGTAAATTTAGTTTAATCTTACTACTAATTATTTTGGTACATACATAGGTACTACGTTTGTATGGGGGCGCCGGAGCCTTAAGGTCCTGACCAAAATCAACGTCACCTGCTTTTATCTTATATCACGTTGAACAAAGGACATTTCATAATGATCAGTTTGTAATACCTATTATTACCTTTTTTTTATTGCTTCTGTAATTATTTCGTTTCGTATAACTATACAAATAACGGGAACTTCGTATGCCTGCCTAAACTTAGGCGAACTTATACGAAATTGCCGTTTTCAACAACTCTATTTTCGCATCTCTGTCTAAACTATACAAAATAAAATTATTACAGAAGCATAAAGCTTATAAAAGGTATCAAAAACTCCCGAATGAAAATTTTTTAATGACATTTATCAAGGTTAAAGGCGAAGGTAATAACTTCTCTTACGACACCCACGGGAAGAGTTGGGGTGGTGCAATTCTTTGCCGGCACCACACGGCACACACACCTGATGGTAACTAAACTGACAGTTGTTTCCGCTACCCACATTAGCGCCGCCTAATTAATCTAATAATTAATTATTAGATAACCCCAACTCTTCCCGTGGGTATCGTACGAGGCGACTAAGGTAAGGGCCACACACCAGGGAGCGCATAAGGTACCTAGGTTCATGAACTCGTTGGTTGGACCAACCTTCAAGCTGTTAAATGCTTACTTGTGTAGAACGGGTCTTGGTATGACGCAACACGGCCAACAACAGCACGGTAAGACCCTCGTCTCCAGCCGAGCTCCGGACGACGATCTGTAATGTGAAAGGACATTGTGAACTTTAAGATTTTGTAACGTCATCAACAACAACATCAACATCACCAGCCTATAATAGTCCACTGCTGGACATGGGCCTCCCCTAATGAGCGCCATAGATGGCATCATTATGTGGGGGTTATTGCCCATAATCCCCACGCTGGGATGCGGGCATTGTAACGTCACTTGGTGTGGATAGGTTGGTATTGCGTTGGTACTACCAACCTATCCACTGCAAGTGGATGGAGGTTGGCAGTACCTATTGGTATTAGGAAGACGTTAGAGACAAAGAAAATGGCTAGGTGGTTGTAGGTTTGTTTATTTTTCTTACCTACAATTTTTACTGGATTTATAGTTTTTTTAATACTGTTGCGAATTTATTTAGATTTTTAACTGTAATTGAGGTGGGACTTGTATTGTATATGTGTTATTTGTACAGACATTCATGTTTTGGTGTATACTGCGTTTGCGCAGTTAATAAAACAACCGCTTACCACTTAATTCTGCCCTATGTATGCTAGTAGATCTTAAAACTACGCAGCGGATTTAAGTGCGGTTTTTTGTTTGCCGAAGCGGGTCGCTAAAAGTTCATAAATAAATTAGCTATATATTCTTGTCACATTAGTTACAGCGCGTGAGACAGAGCACATTCTGTAAACCAATCGTTCATGAAAATCTTCGCAGAATTGTTACGTAGAATCCGTAGATTAAAGAAACCGAGATACTGCCTCCGGTTTAAACTTGACACTTGAGGTGAGACTCCATCTTTAGTTTCTTTCATTTTAGGTACAATACCAAAATGTGTAATTGTGGGACGACACATAATCAGCCTATAATAGTCCACTGCTGGACCTCTAGGCCTCCCCTAATGAGCGCCATAGATGACATATTCATCATTATAATTTTTTCATTATTCCCCGTTCCTTACCTACATACGTCTTAAATCTTTGTATCATTATTATGTTTGTGTAGCTGTAGATTACAGTTTTTAGTATGATCGGCAAAGATAGAGTTATTAAGTGTTATTAAAACTTCAGAACTTTCACCTTAATAGGTAGTAGTTTAAGTAGGGTTGGGGCAAACACACACACAAATATAAAGACCTAACAGTGCTACTTGTAGAGTCCACGCTTTTATTTCAGTTTGGCATTTCAAACCTAGCCTGGACATCGATTGTCACTTTCGTAGTGTAAATAGCTGAAACCGTAGACCACTTGAAAACCTTAGACAATACCGAAAACATTCTGATTCGGTCTACAGCTGATAAGTTACTGGTTAGAATTTGTAAAAATAGTTTACCTGACGAATTGGTCAGCTCCGCCGCACTCCGCGACGACCATAGAGTAGAGATGGTAGAAAGCCAACATCACAGCCTCTTGTGCGATCGCCTCCGCCAGCAGTCTCGCTCTAGGCAAGAGCACTCCGAGGAACGCAGCTGTCGACACCAGCTGCAAAAATACAATAATGGTCTCCCCTGATTTGATATTTTTTACGAGCAAGCAGATGGCGCATCACTACATAGGCATAGTATAGTCTAGAACAATTTCGCTTCCCGCTGTCTGTCCCTAGTAGGACATAGAGACATAGACATAGACATTCAGTTATTTGCTGGTTACACAGTACAAAAATTTATGATTTACTAACACGTTTTGTGAAAAAACAAATGACATAAACGATTAACTTATAGTGTGCCCTAGTGTGCCCTAGGTATGCATTTTTAAAACTATGCAACGGTTGCTGCGCGGATACGGTTTTCTTTAATAGATAGAGTGATTCAAGAGGAAGATTTATATGTTTAACATGCATTACAACTACCCTGCATAGGTAGAGTTATTGTCAACTTTTTCCTCTCTAAGATGGTACCAATTACCAAGAACCGTGCCGGCAATAAATCCCTTGCGCTTAGGTCATCATTTGTTTTAAATTATGTCGTTGAGTCGGGAATTCCAAAGCGGTCCATCAAGTTCGCCAATTACAACCTAAATTGGAGTCAACTCTTTTCGATTACGCTAAAACTGTAGAGGGATATTAAAGTAAAATTGATACTTTGAATTCTGATACTTGTATCCCTCAGTCAAATTGTAACTACTATGACACCACTTATTTATACTAAACTACGGTCATCTCCGGCTTCGCACGGGTATTTAACAAAACTTGAATTTTTCATGCGGATCCCTAACTATTTTGAAAATATTCTATGCCTATGTTCATTAGGGGAAAATTTTGGATTCTAATGGTGAAAGAACTTTTCAAATCGGTCCAGTAGTTTCGGAGCCTATTCAATTCAAACAAACAAACAATAAAATCCTTCCTCTTTATAATCTTAATATATAAAGGAACAAGCGATTTTCTGGCGACAACGCCCAGCCTAAACCGCTGAAGTTAGAAAGCTGAAATTTGGAAGGTAGGTTCCTTTTACAACACAAGCACCCGCTAAGAAGGGATTTTTGGAAATTCCACCCCTAAGGGGGTGAAAAGGGGGATGGAAGTTTTTTTGGTCTTTTTTTCTAACTCTGTAACCGGTAGCCCGATTTTCTTGAAATTTACAGGAAATACTAAACATACAAAAATATTGAACACGTGTTTCAGCATTTTCCAAAATATTCCTGAAAATAGGGTGAAATGGGTCATTCAAGTTTGAGATTCGTATTTTGGCTCCATATTGAAATGTCTATAACTTTTTGATATAGCATACTAATGACTTGAAACTTTCAGTATGTATTGAAAAAACTATAAATCAAACCACGTGTTTCAGGATTTTTCAAAAATGTTACTATATAAGTTTCAAAATGTAGTCGAATTACTTAAGATTTTTGAGATTTTTTTTAACAAATGACCCAACATGAAACTTACTCAGAATACTAAACAAACAAAAATATTGAACACGTATTTCAGGATTTTTTCAAATATTCCTGAAAAAACATCAAAATATAAAGAAACAAGCGATTTCCTACCGACAACGCCCAGCCTAAACCGCTGAAGCTAGAAAGCTGAAATTTAGAAGGTAGGTTCCTTTTACAACACAAGCACCCGCTAAGAAGGGATTATCTTAATATATAAAGGAACAAGCGATTTTCTGGCGACAACGCCCAGCCTAAACCGCTGAAGTTAGAAAGCTGAAATTTGGAAGGTAGGTTCCTTTTACAACACAAGCACCCGCTAAGAAGGGATTTTTGGAAATTCCACCCCTAAGGGGGTGAAAAGGGGGATGGAAGTTTTTTTGGTCTTTTTTAATATCTGTAGATATATAGTAGTGTAGTGTAGATAATCTGTAGGTATATTTAAATAAAATAGGATTAGGTAATTTACAAATAAAATGGGCTAAAGTAGAATGTTTGCAGTCCACCGTGTCATTAGATTCACTATAAAAAAAATACAGTAAACGGTTATTTTTTTAAGAAAACGCATGGTCTTATACATGATATTAAAAGCGGGTTTCAATTTCCGACTCTCAAAATAGGGTATTAGCTAATTTCGTCAAGATTTTTTTACTCTAAAGTCCACGCAAATGAAATTGCGAGCGGGTCAGCTAGTATTAGTATATTTAAACAGTATAAAACAATTACAACTAATATTTACACTTATAGGTACTTATCTATTTCCTAAAGATCTAAACAGTCACCAGGCGGAGTGTTCAGAATGCTGGCCGTTGGATGGCGAAGATAATTATTTGACCGACATAAAAGCCAGCATTCCGTGCACCAGACAACTCTATGAGTAGTTTTCTGAGGTCTGTATATTCCTAAGCCCTTGGGGTCTTGCGTGTGTCCCAAGACCCCAAGGACTTAGGGTTTCCTCTTTCCACCCTAATATTTAACCTTGGGAACCTATTACGTTATAGTGACCTTGGTCAAGATTAGCGTATTTTCGCGGTTTGAGGAACTCCGGTAAGGTTGCTGAGGGGTCGTGTACCTACTATACTATGCTTAGAATAACTACTGAGCTACTAGGTAAGTATTGTATTGTAATATTTTGAATATGCATACATATATATTGGAGTATATTTCGCATCGATTAAATTATAGGTACAAATGAACGCCCAAACAGCTTATTTCGTCAACGCTGCAGACTATGTATTATTGATTCAAATTGCTTTTACGAAAAAACTAAACATTCACTTGAGTTGCAGCGGTAACCATGAATTTTAGAACGAAGGTGGTTTGGTTCTGCTAGTGCAATATTAAATAAAAATCTAGGAATAATAAAGGCACTACGACACATATAGAGATAAAGCTTTTTTATCAACCTAAATTTTTAATAGTGGGCTTTATCGGCAAACCTTATTTTAATTTGTGAGCATTTTTTTGCAATGTTATTTTATTATATATCATATTAACAGTAAAAACTTGAGAAAACCAGTCCAGCCGGATAAAACTCATCTTTGATACTTAGCTGAGTTTTAGCAATAGGTATTGTAATTTTTTATTTTAATTTTTATCTAAATACATAATTAATAACGTTGAACATTGTAACGAATGTATAAATAATTCTATGATATCATTAATCCTTATTAAATAAATGCGAAAGTAACTCTGTCTGTCTATCTTTCACGCCTAAACTACTGTACCGATTTTGATGAAATTTGGCTATCTAGTCCGGGAGAAAGGACATACGATATTTTATCCCGCTGTCATGTGCCCGCGGGATGTACACGCGATATAACCGAATCCCATTTTTATATTATTTATATGTTACTTTATAATGTAACTTATAGCAAAACAAAATTAAAAACGTTAAAACCAATTAAAACTACCATCTATTCGAAATATTTTCACGCTCAAGATGTCGCGGGCAATATCTAGTTCCGCATAATTCAACATTTGTATCTACATACTATTCATGCGGTTGCCAACACAGACATATTATGCAGTGACTACATAAATCATAATACATAGTAGTTCTAAAATAATTTCAGACATTCTCAGATCTCGGCAATATGGCCTTGCGAACACCTGACTCAAATAGCTTTTTAACATGACTAATCAACAGTCTCTTCTGATTTTATCATTATGTACTACCTAATATGTACAGTGCGCGTCAGAATTAAGTAACTCCCTTGTCTACTAAATATTTTCGTCTACTTCTAATTCCCTTGTAGCTTGTCACAAATTTTCACATGAAAAAATTTATGACCCCGCCACTCAGGATTGAACCACCCACTCATAAAGTCATAATACTTCAAGTCTGAAATTCCCAACAATAACAACTATTGTGTCACATACATTGAGATAGGGGGAGGGGGGTACTTATTATGTGACGCGACTGTACATACAACAAAATTCGTCAAGAGCGAGTGTGCTCGCACGTCGAGGGTTTTGAACTTGTGTTGGTTACGTATACATATACGTATAGTAAAGGTACCAGTTACTTCTGGAATGGTCCATTTTTCAACCTTTTTCTAAATATTTCCAAAACTATAAAACCTACCGAAACTCGAACTGTATCGGGATTTACACACCGATGCCTTTCAATTGATAACATTTATGACTTTGTAGGTCTCTTTTGAAATCTTGTATTGGAATCAATCTTGACAATTTCAATTCAATCAATGGCATCAACATTGTATTGAAAATCTTCATTTCGGTTTTTTTTTTTCTATACCAACTCAAGTAATTTATTTGTTTCAAGTCAATAGCTGCAGTAATTGCAAAATATGACAGAAGAAAGCGAGACCATAAGGGTTTTGACACCATTCATATTATGAATACGGAAGACATTCCTGCTGAGATCGCCTTGTCATTTGGAAAGGAAACCAAGTAGACCAACTTTAATTTTTACAGGCTCTACAAGGCCTTTGTAAATTGAAATTGAAGAATTTAATTGATTTTTTTCATCAATTCGATATAATACTTCCTCGATTGAATGAATATTTTGATGTTGAAATTATAAGCGAAATTATTGGATAAGTTTGTTATTTAAAATTGAATGGTTATTATTATTATTTATCTGCAGTTAACTCAATTGTAAATACTAGTTTATATAATTGACTAACAATTAATTGTAATTTTCTTTGTTAATAAAGGCTTTTTGCTGTATTATTAAAAAAAAAAAAAAAAAAATTGAATAATTAAATAAAGTTTTTTCATCAATTCAATTGAATACTACCTCGATATAATTTGTTGGTGAAATTATGGGCAAAATTATTAGATAAGTATGTTACGACTTGTTATTATGGTAATGAATTATCAAACACCGGGACTACATGACCATTTGGCGAGTAGAAAGTTTTTGTCGCTCGCCATAGCTACAATTAAGAGCTTAACTAAATCAATTTCGTCCACTCAAATCGATACCTACAGTTCAATTTTTAGTATAAAATCTATACTAATATTGTATTAATTATTAAGAGAAAAGATTTGATTATTTGTTTGGATTGGGTACGCTTCGAAACTACTGGACCGATTTGGGCAATTATGTTAATTATTTTAGGTATTACAATCTTACATTATGTCGAATGAACATAGATTAAACAATAGTTTCAGATAAGTTAGTGATCCGTATGATAAATTCAATAATATAACCCGAGTAGTGTGTAACTATTTGTAATTTTAGGTAAATACCCGTGCCTTTACCCGTGCGAAGCCAGGGCGGACCGCTAGTGAAACATAAAAAGGTCATACCTTTAGTTATCGGATACAGAACGGTTCCTCCTTTTCTCTTCCGCAAGCCAGCATTCCTTTTAGCTACTTTATCAGGAGGACATAATGGTTAAACTTATAAGTTAACTAGCGATCCGCTTGGCTTCGCACGGATATTAAACAAAATTTTATTTTTCATGCGGCTCCATAACTTTTTTGAAAATATTCAATATTTTTTCAATGGTGAAAGAATTTTTCAAATCGGTCTAGTAGGTTCGGAACCTATTCAATACAAACAAACAATCAAATCTTTCCTCTTTATAATATTAGTATAGATTAGATAATGTAAGTCTAGTCATTTAAAGCGTGTAAAACTTTTTGCTTTCGTTAGAGTCGAGATCTTAGGTCCGTGGGTTACCGGGTTTTAAAAACCGGGCGAAGCGACGACGTGTGACACGAGAGCTGGTCAGTATCTGGCGCAGCAGCGCATCAGCATTGCCATACAGCGAGGCAATGCAGCCAGCGTCTTGAGGCCCCTTCCCACTCATACTGATATGGATCAGTTGAGCTACGTGTAGTTTATTATGAATGTAAGCGGCTTAACTACGAACCTATTTTGTGTTGTGTACAATTCATAATTAATTCGTCAAACTACGATAGTTTTTCTACCTGTAGTTTGTTTGCAACAGTCTACAGTTAGCTCAATTGTTTCAATTATAAATACTAGTTCTAAATTCATTAATCAATTGTAATTTCTTTGTTAATAAAGGTTTATTCTACGATTAAAATATAAATAATACCACGCACCGACACCATAGCCTGAAATTGGACATTCTCGAGCTAAGTCGGTTAAAGTGACGTCACAAGGAGCCGCATTCGCTAGTGTTGCATCACCCGAGCTCGCTTGCGTAACGCCAGCGTAACTTGGCTTTGGTATTCTTACATATAAACTGCATTACAACTATCTACAGCAAATATCACTGTATCCAGTTGATTGGCATTGGTCATGTTTTCTTTATCTATACCTACTAATATTATAAAGAGAAAAGATGTGATTGTTTGTTTGAATTGAATAGGCTCCGAAATTACTGGACCGATTTGAAAAATTCTTTCACCATTATAATCCTACATTTTCCCTGATGAACATAGGCTATAGAATATTTTCAAAAAAGTTAGGGATCCGCATGAAAAATTCAACTTTTGTTAAATACCAGTGCGAAGCCGGGGCGAACCGCTATTATAAAATACAAAAATTATTAGAAATTTCGAACTGCTGATTGCATTACAATCTCTAAAAAATCTAAAGAGTAATTGCCATTGGGGTGTTGCCTACAATTTCAGAAATTATACACATAAACACGATGGGTTTCACAGTTTTCATACGGATCCCTTACTTTTTTAACAGCATTGGGGTTTTTGACATTGGCTCGACACTCCATAACTGACACGGGCCGTAGAGAAAAAGCAAGCACCGTGCGCTATATTTGTATTCAACCTCTTTTTCTATTATGACGCGCCATAATAGAAAAAGAGGTTGAATATACAGCGCACGGTCAATTATTGAATTTTCCAGTATTCCCCAGTATAGATTTTACTTACTTACTTTTGCTTACAAACGCATAGAAATAGCCCAAGATATTTTAAGACAAAGCATTTCAAGTTCTGGCATTGTTGATGGTTAGCAAAAGTTGAAATGAAATATGTATTTGCAAGATTATATGTCACTAGCGGTCCGCGCCGGCTTCGCACCGATATTGAATAAAAAAATCATTTTCACGTGGAACCCTCATTTTTTGAAAATATTCTATACCCTAAGAACACCTCCTACACATGTATTTCACGCAATAAACTTTACTAGTATTATATCTTCTAGCTGACGGTTCATTTTTACTGACATTTTTAAAATCTACACCATGGAGCCATCTAAGCAGGCATTAAGCAGGGGCCTATGTTCATCGCGGAAAATTTACAATTTTGAGTCACCAACAAACGGTAGACGCGCGGGGGCGTTTCGGATTATGGAGGTATTCGGATTAGTTTGGGTATCGAAACCCTACCTGTATTATACGCTTTTGTCATTCTTTGCACTGGAGCCCGCATACCTGCGTTCGCTTTGCAAGGAGTAGGAGCGAAAAACGCACGTTTACGGTGTGAACAGTATGGTAGTACATAATCTAGTACAGTAGTGTAATGTTTTTGGATTAACACATGGTCTGCTTAACTTGGGGCTAGATTATGCAGTGGGATTGTCAGCATTATTTATTTACTATACTCCCAGGGACCCTAGGAAATTAAATAATTTTCTAAAAATGTTAGATTTTGGCGAGACTCGAACTCTCGGCTCTGCCTAGAGATTACCCCCAGTGCGAGGGACGCACTATAATAACAAAAATCCCAGGAACCCTTTGACCTACAGTGGGACACCAAGGTATTTTTTTGATTTTTTTAAAATAATGCCGGACAATCCACACAGCAGCTAGCCCCAAGCTAAGCAGAGTTTGTTTTGTTTACTAGATGACTGATACTTTACATAATACAGTATTATTACATGTATAGATTTTTTTAATATACATAGAAAACGACCAGAACACCCTGAACCACAGATCGTACAAATATTTGTCCCGAGGCGGGAATCGAACCCGTCTCCTGCGTCGCAGGCGGACCTACGCCCACCGCGCCACAGAGGTCGTCAAAATTGCTATCATACTTACAGGGTAAACCGCCAGCACTACCCCGACGTTGACCCTGCATTGCTTCCAATGCCGGAGAGCCGAGCGCAGTGTGATGATGTACAGGATATACGTCACCAGGAGAAGCAGCAGCCCCACGGACCATAGCGCCCAGGCGTAGGATTGTAGAGCTGGGCACAAAACAGAGATATATGTAGAATAGAATAGAATATAACTTTATTAGGAGACACATAACAAACAGGGAAAGTTCTTACAACAGAAAATGATTTTTGGAGAATAATCTACGGTTTATGAAAATATGAGTGCTGCCCCGTTCAACCCACAAATTTTCTACCCAACAGGTATTTTGCTCCGTTCGACCCAATGAATTAAATTTCAACATGGTCCTTCATGAGCAAGATACCTAATATGATTAAGGAAAACAAACCTACGAAAACAAAAATTAGGAAAAACTCCTAAATATAATAATATATTGTTTGGGCTTCCCAATTATATATTCGTGAGCAATGATACCTAGCGGGTAATACACAAAATAATTTTTGCTTACATTTATACATATTAATTTACCTACGTATATGCTAAAACCGAGAATTAGAACAGCTTCTAAATAATAATATATTGTTTGGGCTTCCCAATTAGATCTTATGAGTGCCTAGCGAATGAGTACCTAGCGTGTGGTGCCGGCATAGAATTTCACCACCCCAACTCTTCCCGTGGGTGTCGTAAGAGGCGACTAAGGGAAAACACCGGGGGGCGGGCAGCAGCACCCTCTGCAGAACAACTCCACCGAACTGCGATCCCCAACCCGCATGCCCAGCGTGGGGATTATGGGCAATAACCCCCAAATGATGAGTAATGCATTCTATGGCGCTCATTAGGGGAGGCCTATGTCCAGCAGTGGACTATCATAGGCTGTTGTTGTTGTTGAGTACCTAGTACCCGCTAGGTACTCAACAACAAAAATTCACCAAATCATTTTTGTTTAGATATATCTTTTATACTTTAGTACACTAAGGAAAAAATATACTAAAACAAAAATTAGGATAACTCCTAAATACCTATATTGTTTGAGCTTCCCAATTTTATCTTCGCAAGTAAGTCAATGAATACGGCGGCTTGTTGGACTTAGTACTCAGCGGAATGAACAGAGACCTCCTTTCAGTCGAGTGTGCCCCCGATGCATTGGTTCCGATCGATAGATACCACCCTCCACTTCATGTTCACTTCATGTTACCCCGTGGGTGCCAGATCTCCCCCGCATCCATATCTGACGACTCTATCCATTGCTCTCAGCCCGAGAAGGAATGGAACTTTCGGAAGGCCGACTTTCATAGACTCTATGTGTCTCTAGGTGAGATAGACTGGACTGACCTTTATAACGAAAATGATCCGGACTTAGCTACCGAAATCTTCTATAATAAGATGAATAGGTGCCTGGATGAGTGCGTGCCCGCCAAGCGTAATTCAAGTACTGTCTTACGGAAGTATACATATCCGAGTTGGTATACACGTGATATTATACGCAATATTAAAAATAAGTATTTTCATTTTAAGAAATTCAAGGAAGCGGGACAACTATTTAATCAAGAGCTATACAAGTACTACAGACAGTTAGTTAAAAAGTTAATAGATACGGCTTTTAAATATTATATATTGCAGACGCAGTCTAATATAATAGGCGATCCTTCAAAATTCTGGCAGTATGTCAAAGATAAGCGACAAGGCAGACCAACACTCGGAGAATTCAAGTGGCAGGGTACGGCTGTTGTAGGTCAGAAAGCAGCGGATGCCTTCGCTGATTTCTTCGGCTCAGTGTTCCACGTCACTGAACCCATTCTAAACGCGGAAGCGGCACAGGGTTTTTGTGTGCCTGGCTCCTTGGATAGTGGTAGAGTCGTAGTCGATCATATAGGGATACCCGATATTCGTAGAGCATTTAAGCGGCTGAAACCAAAATCATCAACTGGTCCAGACGCGATACCGTCATACCTAGTGAAGGATTGTAGATCAGTATTTGAGCAACCCCTTCTTTACTTATATAATCTTTCACTCCGGAGCTCCACTTATCCAACCCGGTGGAAAGTCTCAAAGGTCACTCCAATTCCCAAAACTGCATCAAACACACAAGTGGATATGCACAGACCTATTGCTGTTCCTTCTGTCTTCGGGAAAATTTTTGAGACTGTGATAGATTATGAGATTCGGCGTCAGGTCGGTGGCGTTCTCGCCGACTCTCAGCATGGTTTCCGCGCAGCGAGATCTACAGTCACAAATCACATCAACTTTGTTGACTATGTGTCTTCGTGTATGGATGAGGGCTTTCAGGTAGACGTTACCTATTACGATTTTAAAAAGGCATTTGACCTAGTAGATAACGATATTCTCCTCAAGAAGCTGGCCGTGATGGGTTTCGTGCCCAAACTCCTAGCATTTTTTGCCAGCTACCTACGAAATCGTCGGCAATACGTCTCTGTCCGGAACCATGTGTCGGGAACCTATTTCACGCGATCGGGAGTAAGCCAGGGAAGTACATTAGGACCTACTTTATTTTTACTAATGATAAACGACCTACCATCTGTTGTCGTTTCCTCTGAGAGTCTTCTGTTTGCGGATGACCTAAAACTTTATAAAGCGGTTCGTGCAACGGATGACTGCTTGGCACACCAGCGCGACATTAACCTTGTCGCTGAGTGGAGTGAAGCTAATAATCTGTCTTTCAACACTTCAAAATGTAAAACTGTTACCTTTACACGTCGACGCTGTCCCATTGTGTACGTTTACTCCTTATCTGGCGCTCCTCTTGAGCGAGTTCAGACCGTGCGGGACCTAGGGCTGATGATGGATCCGAAGCTCAGCTTCAACGCTCATATACAGGGCATTTGCAAGGAAGCGTGCAAAATCTTAGGATTTGTAATGCGTGTAACTTGGGATTTTCCCGATTTACGTGCGGCGCTGATGTTGTACAATGCCTATGTACGTAGTCGTTTGGAGTTCGGAGCGATTGTTTGGGATCCTCACGAGGAAAAGTACAGAATGATGGTCGAGAGAGTTCAGAGAAAATTTGCACGCTACTCGTATAAACGCATGTACGGGTATTATCCATACCTCTACCCATCCTCGTTTGTCTGCGGCATGGTCGGTCTAGACAATCTACACTCGAGGCGGCAGCTCCTTCTGCTTATGCATTATGTCATGGTGCTACGTGGTAGAGTTGACAACCCAGTAGCTCTACAGCAAATGGGCCTCGTGGTCCCCAGGCGGCACATGTTAGGCGCAGTAGGAGCTGTCGGCCCGCGGCGTCGGCCTTTATTATTTGCAATACCACCCGGATTTCGAACGCGATCCGGGCGGAGTGCTCCTACCCCTAGAGTGCTTAACCTACTAAACAGGTTCATCTCCGCTACTGACGCAGACGTGTTCTTTGACAGCATCGCTAAATTACACCATTCTATGGTCCTGTATTTTAATTGTACTTGTTGACATTAACCTATTGTTGACTATTTTAATATTATTGACTATTGTATTGACTAAGCTTATGTGTGACTTTATATAATTATTATTGTGACATGTCCATTTTAATGTACTTACTTAGTTTTTTTTTAATAATGTTTGACGTCTTGGAACTTAGCTCTGTAAGTCAAATTAAATTGAATAAATAAATAAATGTAAATGTAAGATACCTGTCGGGTAATTCACAAAATCATGATACTAAGGATCAAATACGAAGACAAAAATTAAGATAACTCCTAAATTTTGTTTGGGCTACCCAATTATATTGTTTACATATTTGAGATATTGTATACTAATACATAGGTAGGTACTAAATAATTTATTTAGTGGTAGAGATTTCTAAAATTTGGTACTGCGATGTACCTACAGATAGATATTGGATCAGCTGCATAAATGTTTATTTTTTTTTTTCATTGATCTCAAATAATCTGCAGCCCTTATTCAAATTTTACATGTAAAACTTACGGTTAGGATTTACATTTTATAAATTAATAGCTGCGCCCCGCGGCGTTACCCGCGTTCAATTGGACTGTATGATTGTTTTTACGTTTTTTTCTTTCATAAATTCCTAACAATAACAACAGATGTCGTGAGCGAGTTGAATAGATATTCATCTATACTAATATTATAAAGAGGAAAGATTTGATTGTTTGTTTGTTTGTATGTTTGTTTGTTTGTTTGTTTGTTTGTTTGTTTGTTTGTTTGTTTGTTTGAATTGAATAGGCTCCGAAACTACTGGACCGAGTTCAAAAATTCTTTCACCATTAGAATCCTTAATTTTCCGTGATGAACATAGGCTATATAATATTTTCAAAAAAGTTAGGGACCCGCATGAAAAATTCAATAATTGAACCGTGGGCTGTATATTCAACCTCTTTTTCTATTATGGCGCGTCAGAATAGAAAAAGAGGTTGTATAGCGCACGGTGCTTGCTTTTTCTCTACGGCCAGTGTCAGTTTTGGAATGTCGAGTCAATGTCAAAAACCCCAATGCTGTTAAAAAAAGTAAAGATCCGTATGAAAACTGTGAAACCCATCGTTTTAGTGTGTATAATTTATGAAATTTTTGTTTAATACCCGTGCGAAGCCGGGGCGGGCCGCTAGTTTTTATATAAACAGATAAATATTTAGATTTTTTTAACGGCAAAAAGCTTATAATAACAAAGAAAATTACAATTATTTAACTAAATAAAAACTAGTAGGTATTTACAATTGAGCTAACTGCAGACTGTTGCGAACAAACTACAGGTAGCTCAACTGATCCATATCAATACCAGTTGGAAGTGTACCCAAGATGCTGGCTGCATTAAAATGAAAAAGTTAAAGTTATTAGTTCCTTAATTTTGCTCCAAGATTTAGATAGGTACGAGTATAATTTTACAAAGATATACAATACATCATTCCAGATGTTAAGGTCTTATATACAAGGGTAAAGTAATTAAAATGGTTAAGAATATCACGCTGTTCAGCAAGAATAGAAATATGTATATGAATCTTTACAATTGATGGCCTAGGTAGAAGGACTAAAACCACAGTGATGTGTACTGTGCTAAAACAATCTCCCTTACAAACCTCTGAGGTGTAGACCGTACTAACTGTCATAATTATGAGTTTTCTATGTTATATTATTTAATATTGGTTATTAAATAAAACAATATGAATACTAACCTACATAATAGGTTACATCTACCCTCATCATCATCGGCCTATATCAGTCCACAGCTGGACACAGGTCTCCCAAAATAATCGCCAAAGCGCTCTTTCTTCAACTTGCTACATCGTGTGTCCAGAGGGCCTACTCGCAAAAGGAAGATCACAGTTTCCATTCCTTTTCGTGCAAAACAAACTCGTATGTCGCTTGCGAATATTTCTTAAATTTTTAACTATAGGCATATAATTTGATTATTATAAAAAACCCCTTTTTATTATATCAACTTCATTAATAACTTCATTAGGTACATTAAGAGCTAATGTTAACTTATCTTTATACTTATGTAGATTAGAGAGTATTGGACAGTGTACCTACACTTTGTTGGAACTTAACTAACTCATATCCCGTAGGGCGTTGCGATCTGCGAAACAGTATTTTACTTTTGCAAATCGCATCGCTTCCTATTTTTGTTAGAAACTGTAATCAAAATCAAAGTGCTTTATTTCCTTTAGACCATACAGGACTCTTGGACACGTCACAAAATAAAAGTTAAATAAGAAATAAAAATGGGAAATAAGGTGATCACTTAGATTAATTGTTCACTTCAATCTTTTAAGGTAAAGTAAAGAAGCGAACAAGAAACCTTTACCTTGTTAGATTGTTCGTTTTAGAGTTGGAGCATAACTCGTCCCAAACTAATTAACTAGTTTTGTTCCTAATTAAAGAGTTTTAATTTTAATTTCACTTTCACCAGTTTGCGCGAAAACGAATCAGAAACTTCAATACTTTTTCACGAGTACAGTCTTTCGTCCTCTTATCTAGATGTCGATCTCCACTACGTTTGCCGAGTCGCAATCTCCAATCAAGAACGTTTACCCTTTATGACATTTAATTAATGCATTCTTACCTACGTTTGTGACCTGATATTTTACACAGAAGGCATGATAAGTTCACAGAGTCAATTGATTAAGACACGAATGCTTCCTTCTTGGTTCATAAATCATCATGTAGGAAGTTGTGGTCGGATCTCGCAATTATTTTCTTTAAATCAATGAAAGAATGCAATTTTTCATAGACTGCTTCTTTTTAGTAACAACGATGCCAATCTAATCGAATAGTACATGCAGTTATTAGGGGAGACCTATGTCCAGCAGTAGACTTCATGGGCTGATGATGATGATGTGAAACACTTACTAGCGGTCCGCCCCGGCATCGCACGAGTAGGGGATTGAACAAAAATAATTTTTTTGATACGAAACAAACTTTTGAATCTATCATAATTATTAATAAGTCATTTATAACGGGATATTTACCATGATTTGATTTTTGAGTTTTCCAATATTTCGGCACAGTTTATTGAAAATATTCTCATCACGGAAAATTAAGGAATACCTTAATAATAACTTAAATGGTGAAAGAATTTATCAAATCGATGCAGTAGGAGGAGCCTATTCAATTCAAACAAACAATCAAATATTTCCTCTTTATAATATTATTATTATAGTTTAGATGAAGATAAAAAGAACTTTATTTGTAGACTAGCAACAAAATGGCGCCCGACCCAGCATATGTTGTGAAACCATTGAGCAATTAATAACAAGCAAAACGTTGATCTTCCGTCAAAACCAACTGACGGGTCATGTACAGTCAGCTGCACAAATATGTATACACTCCCAAAATTTCATATTTATGTATACGTGAGTGTCTACATAATTTTGCTAAATTGTATACCGATTTCTGACGATTTAGATGGCTACATTCATTTGAAATGTAGTATAATTCATTTGAAACGTATAATGTGAAATTTTAGGAGTGTATACTGTGTATATATATCTGTGCAGCTGACTGTACACCAACAATTTCGTAAGATATTATAATTTAAGCTTTAACTAATTTAATTATTTAAGTAGAGTCAAGCACACAGACCCCAATATATTTATTTATTACACAAACGTTTTAATAAATCTAGAATTTGTTAAAAGTGTCATATAAGCATACAGAAAGTTTAATAGCTTATGAGAAAATATTCTATTGCCTATGTTTATCATGAACTGAGGTCTGCCTGCGACGCAGAAGATTACGGGTTCGATTCCCGCCTTGGTTACAAAAAAATGTTAGTACATTCTATAGGTATTTTATTAGTATACCAATCATTTAGTACCCACAACACAAGCTCTGCTTAGCTTGGGACTAGATGATGCTATGTGGATTGTTCAACATATTTCTTAATATTTTTAATTTTATGTCGTAGGTAGTGTATTCGGACAATGGGTATTTTGTGGTAGGTAAATATTAATTTACGCAAGTGGGGCATACCACCAACCTCAGAATAGAATCACTATAGAAATGATGTCACCCATTAGCCTACTCAATCCTACTAGTACATAGAAGTACTTAGTTAAACATGTTACCTAAAAACCAAAGACTTCAAAGTTGAGATGGCTATTCTAAAACCTATTTCCAACCTACTTGATTAATTTATAAACTTTTTAAACTTTCACGATTTGTTCACATGTTAAAGAATATAAATGTGTTAAAGAATATTATCGGGAATTTATCGCGTACCGTTTGTCTTATTTTCCCTTCGTTTTAGTCGCCCCGTGACCACAATCGCTGCAACGCGATGGAAACGTAAAAAAATGAAACAAAAGGTACGCGATAAATACCCAAGAAATATACTTTAGTAATTGAAACACTTCTCAACCTTTATTTTTCGATTTATACGCTATATAGGTACCTATGCCTTTATTGGTCCACAGATGGGTATGGGCCTCCTCTAATGAGTGCCAACGCGCTCTGTCTTCAGCTTGACGCATCCATCACTGCAGTCTATCACAGGTCGTCAGCATCAAGCTAGAGGGCGTCCTACAATACGTTTGCTGAGTCGCGGTCTATTAAGAAAGCGCTTACCCCAGTGGTTGATGGATGGGAATTAACTACCTATATCTAGTGACGGCTTTTAGATAATGCATAGCAATCGCAATAATTTGTGAACTAGTTTAAATGGATGGATGTCTAACAAACCTATTAACCTAAAGTGGTAAAATAATAATGTAGGTAGTATTTACTACATTACATACTTGATTCTAAAATCTAAGATATTTTATGTCAACAACAAGGTTAATGAAAGAAAACTTTACAAAGCTGTAAAAACAATAAGGATCACAAAAACCAAACTCGGACAATTCATAATTACACATTGTATTAAATACAAAATTAATTGATTGACAATTTTAGGTCGATAAAAATATTTAACAAATTAACTACTTTTATTCATAGAGAGAGAAATCACATAAATAAATCCATTAATAAAACATAATACCAAGTCCTTTATTCTCTGCAAAAGTTTTTAGAATAATAGTCATAATTTAGGAAATACCCCAGGGCTAGTATTATATTATGTTACTAGGTATTATGTTATATGTGCCAAGGGGATGAAAAATATATATGTTGTGCCATACACATATATTTTTCATCCGCTTGCCCGGGGACCGGTCCCCGCGCAAACGCTCTGTTTTAACATTTCTTTTTTGGACCTTTGTCTCTTTAGTTTGGGCAAATCGTATTTTATTTATTTATTTATTTTAGGGGAAACATCGGTTCTATGGTGTCTTAATAAATAAGGTGTACACTGTGTATACTGTGGGACCGGAAGAAAACGAACTTACTCCAAGTTCAGGTATTTAAAGGCAATTCATTCTAGTTGGTGTTTTAAATTGCGTTACAATTACGTAGGTATTAGATGCACCTCGATAGCGGAACCAGAGCTTGGTATGTAATGTAACAATAAATGCATGAATGGGTAAGTTGGAAATGGAATGAACTTGCGAAACGAATAGGAATCTCGTATTTTGACGGGTTAGTTGTTTATCTGTTTTTTATTACCTCTGAATATTTCACATTTATTACATTATTATTTATTTATTATTACTTATAGATTTGAGTTCTTTCATAATGTAACAATAATTTTTGATATTAGACAAAATAAAGTGAATTCTTTTTATTTTTTATTAGCGATACAATAAAGAGAATTATTATGTATTATTATCATTGAGAGCTGTAACAAGCAACAGATTATTCAGAATCAGAATGGCTTCAATATGGTTGATAACTTGTCCAAGTAAACTGTAGTTTTCAAAATCAAAAATGGCGAAGGTCCACCTACGTTTTCTTTGAGAAATATCTATCCAAGTAATATATTTTAACAAGTAGGTATATCAGTCATCTAGTACCCATAGCACAAGCTCTGCTTAGCTAGGGGCTAGATGATGCTGTGTGGATTGTCCAGCAATATTTATTTTGTTATATTAATGCTGTCGATTCGGACAAAATGTATTGGGACACAGTATCAATTGACACTTTCGATTTTAATATTTATTTTACTGTCGACTCCGACACCATCGAATTATTAATATCGTTGTTTTAACAAAGTTATAGGTAATATATTTTATAGGTAGAAATATTTATATTTCTTTTGCTCTAAAGTATATCGTAGTATTATGTTATTGCTATAAAAGTGCGTTAAAAGTCCGTTCGTCAGTTGGGAAAGCTAGATCAGTGGTCGCCCTTGACATTACCCTGAGTTGAGTAACCGTTTCGTTGCAGCTTTTCTGTTTAAAGTATCTGTACCCATTACATCTCGTATTTCCGGAGTAAAAGGTCGTTAAGCCGTTTTGACAAGTTGTTTTTATAGCAGTTAAAGCGAAGGTAATTTTTTACTTAAGGTGAAGGATGAATTTCCCAGCGTAATACCAAAATGATTTGTAATTTGAGCATATTTTTACCATGTAAACTGCTGCTATTTGTATTAGAATAGTATTTATCTAGGTTCCTACCACAAGCTTTTTTGAAAATAATGGTAGGTACCTACACAAATTATAAGAAATCGTGTTTTCTTTGAAAAAATCCGATTTGGTTTAATTTCATTTCAGTGAACCTAGGGAACCTAAATAAAAACTATTCTACCTATCTAATACAAATAATAGCAGTAGGTAAATGGTGAAAATAAGCTCAAATTACAAATCATTTTGGTGTTACGTTGGGAAATTCATCCGTCACCGGAGCCTTAATAATTAATAGCGAGGTGTTCATTATTGTTAATATTGATTGGCGGATACTCTATTAATTACTTACAAGGAAGAAAAGACTAAAAGGGTTTTAAGATTTTTAATTTAAGGTAGTATTACGAGTATGTTATCTGTGGTAGTGCGTAAGCCTTCGCATTCGTGGGTACGAAGAAATTCAATAAGTTACGGGTTCAATTTCCGCCAAAATAGTTTTTTATGTAGGTATATTTATGCATTTATTTAATTTCTGTAATGGATTTGGTTACGTAAGGTACCTATCATATACATGTCTTTTTCTTTTTTTTTCTTACAAAAAACTTAATTGCACACGCGTGGTGTACCGAGTTACCTATTTGGTACGAATTCGAGTTCAAAAACAGACGAACGACTAATAAAACGAAAAAGGTGTCCAAAATAAAAATTGTATCTTATGTAGGTACCAACATCTGCAATTTGCTCAGATGATAATAATATCTTCTTAAGTTTTGTAAGTCAAAACTTACGCTAGGTTTTTAGAACTACCGCGTTCTTGGGTGCATTCCGAATAACGATTACAGCGCTGATAGCGATCACAACGATATTTGGCGTTCCGAATTAGATATCACGATATTGACAGTGGAATGTCAGTTTTGACAGAGCGCTCAGTGATTTCATTGGTGATATCGCAAAATGGCGACCTGTAATGACGTTTGACGCGACATCGTTGTCGCGATGTTGTCGCGCTTACAGTAATTCGGAACGGTTGTGAGCGCGATAATATCGATTTTAGCGTAATTCGGAATGCACCCCTTGACGACCTCTGTGGTGCGGTGGGCGAAGGTCCGCCTACTACGCAAGTGGTTGCGGGTTCGATTCCCGCCTCAGGACAGATGTTTGTACGATCTGGAGATATTTGACCAGGGAGTTTTGATCGTTTTCTATATAATATACTTAAAAAAAACTATCTATATTAGGTATATTTTGATAATGTATATCAGTCATTATACAGGGTGGAATTTTGTAATGCCACCTGGAGGGAAAGTACTCTTAATACTGTTGATAGAAAATTGTACTCAAAGAAAACATTCCTTTAATTTTGAAAAGAAAGAAAATTGCATTCAAAGATTTTCGAAAATTCGCTTGCCACACCCGGGAATCGAACCGACTAAAATCTGTAAAAATTACACCCTGTACTTTAATTGCATAGATCGTTAGGGTCAATAATAAGGATGAAATCTCTCTAACAAACTTAATAAATTAAATGAAAGGAAAACCATGAAATCTTAAATTATAAATTGAATGGGTCAAGTTAAGCCCTTTAACTTAAAGATCCATCTGTTTACTTGTGTCAGTAATTAATAATTATCATTGACGTCATTTATCCATTAAAAATGACGAATTAATATTTAGATAAGGCGATTTAAATTTGCAAGTGTTTGTACCTAATGCAGACTCCTAATCGCCCTAATAACCACTATTGGTCTCGAGTGAATCCTGTTCGTGTCGATGAAACTAACAGTCAAGTAAGGTTTTCTTTCAACGTTTGGTGCGGAATTATGAGAAATATGGTTGTGTTAGTCCACGTGTACGAAGGTCATTTAAACACTGTCAAGTATCTTGAAATACTAGATCTCTTAAGAAATGAGTTAAATGGTTTCCCCGAGGCAGAGCGAAACCAAATAATTCTACAGCAAGATGGTGCTCCAGCCCATAACAGCAGAATCACTACTGCCTACATTAATAACCATTTTAATACCTGGATTGGTACCAACGGCACAATCAGATGGCCTGCGAGATCACCAGATCTCACCCCTTTAGATTTTTTTTTTGTGGGGATATGTAAAAAGTCTAATTTACATGAAATCTTATGCGAATGTGGACGAGTTGAGAGTTGAAGTTCAGAATACGATTTATAATATTCACCACAACACGTTATTAAAAGTTACTAGAAATGAATTCGTTAGAAGAATAAATTTGTGTATCCAAGAAAATGGAGCCCATTTCGAGCAACTAATTAGTTAGTTGACTTTTTATTGTAAATAATTTAAATAATTTAAGATTTCATGGTTTTCCTTTCATTTAATTTATTAAGTTTGTTAGAAAGATTTCATCTTTATTATTGACCCTAACGATCTATGCAATAAAAGTACAGGGTGTAATTTTTACAGATTTTAGTCGGTTCGATTCCCGGGTGTGGCATGCGAATTTTCGAAAATCTTTGAATGCAGTTTTCGTTCTTTTAAAAATTAAAGGAATGTTTTCTTTGAGTACAATTTTCGAACTACAGTATTAAGAGTACTTTCCCTCCAGGTGGCATTACAAAATTCCACCCTGTATAGTACGTACCTACCCAACCCATAACACAAGCTCTGCTTAGCTTGGGGCTAGGTGATGCCGTGTGGATTGTTCAGCATTATTTATTTATTTTCTTACATACATAATCTAGGTACTACCTACGTAGGTACATTCCTAAATACCAAATAATATCAAAATACATTACACACCAAAATAATATTCTTTTTTCTTACCTGCCAAATAAGTCCCAAAATCTGGCTGGATGGTATAACCATGGCACACATCGGTAGTGTTTATGGCACTACTCATTTTTATTGGAATACTTTCCAAATTTTTTACTACCCCGGCTGTGTGACGCTGAACAACCGTCTTGGTCGCATTGCTTGTTTCGTTGAGTAATCCCAAATCCATGGTTCACTTTCGTAGTTTTAATAAATGGCTTTAATACTTATTCGGTATTTCGCTCAATTTATATAAATTTTAATTGAGCCATCTTTATTTGAGGAGGTGACAAAATCCCGCAACATGAAAATATATTCGCGCGCAATTTAAATCCCGGACGCAACGTCTATGGTCTAGCGTGCATCTTTCGCGACTAAACTTACCACTACCACTTCCCTTCTATATTGCAATCCCACACCACACCACCGCTCAGCAAAGCCACTCCAACCAACCGTATTGTGTCGTATGAATTTCAAACATTTTTCCTCACATCACAAATACATTTTATATTTTACACGCATCTAAGCATTCACAAACACTAAAAAAAACAACAAACAGGGTAAACGGTAAATAAATTACATTCCGTGCACTGATCACAATTATTAAAAAGCCTGACATCTCGGGAAAGAATTAGTAACTACAACAAAAACGAAATTAGTTACGCTACTCAACACTAGATGGCAAATTTTTTTTTGTAATCTAAATGTTTTCTTTCGCAAAATAGAACGAAGCAACTTACTCAACACTAGATGGCAGTAGCTGTTTTTTTTATATCAATGAGTGTTTTAACGGCAAATGTTTATCATCATAAATAACATAACCTATTGAATTGGAATATTATTTGCACGTGAAAAGGGTACGTATAATTAAATTAATAATATACCTTCTGAAATAAAATAAGTAGTCTGAAATATTTAATACTATTCTGAAAATGTTATGAGATAATATAACGATAATTCGCATAATACTTAACATTTAAACTGATGTAGTATGTTACGTAGGTAGGGTACCTTACCTACATAAGGACTAGTATGTACAAATGTTAACAAGTCTAATAAATGTTAACATATCTATTGTAAGTAGGTATTATCAGACGTTGAAGGTCATGCAAGAGGAATTCATTGGCCTATCTAGCTAATTCTATATATACCTACTGATTTTATGCTATAGAATCAGAATCAGAATCAGAAATATTTTTACTGTGAACTGTTGTACAGAAAAGATCTTAGGTATAAGGTGTACAGTTTCAACAGCTTATCTTTAGCAGACATACAATAATACAGTTTAAAATAAGATCTAGGTAGATAGATATATCTAGCTATATTTGGTATGCTTTATGGTTTATAGAACAATGCATTCCAAGAAGTTAAAAAAAAATTAAATTAACGTATAAAACGAGGAAATTTATTTTATGTAAAATTAAAACTGTCTGCTTCTGGAAAAATACCACCCCAGCCATTGCAATATCAAGGTTTTCTTTTACCCATATTATTATGCAATACGTAGGTACCTACATTATCTTGAACATTATTTTGTTTACATATTAATTATACTTATAGTTATTATAGTTTTATTTCGGAAGATACCTACCTGTTATGTACAGTCATATTATGACTACAACTTATTAAGTTGATTTTATGAGGTAGGTAGGTACTTACTTAATTATCTACTATTTAGTTACTATAATAAAATAAATAAAAAATTACTTCTGTGCATAAGCTTTTATGTAGGTTCATAGGTTCATAGGCACATGTACGCTCTATTTGTGTTAATACCGTTTTATTGTAAAGGCATGGCATTTTTTTTAGGTTAGCTACTGAATACTGATTGATGATGGCTTGAAAGGGAACAAACAAGTTAGGAAAGTTAGATACTCTTTCCTACTCCCAACAAATAAACTATCCTCATGTACCTGAAGGTAATCTGAATACATAAAGAGTACATAAAGCTTACCTAACTACCTATTTGTATTTAGCAAGGTAGCGACAAAGCGAACATCAAATGAATACAAATAACAGCACAAAACGGACAGACTGGAAAAAAACAGAGGGCAATGTCCGTTTTTGATTGACTGGTTTAAGCGGAACACCTTACCTGTATCTATTTCTAAGGAAGGTATACTATGTTGGAAGGAATTATAATACTACAGTAAAGAGATTAAAGGAGGAACCTATAAAAATGGGGATTTAAGGTTTAGAAACAAGATGACTCAAGAAGGTAGGTAGGTACTAGTACGGTGTAGGTTACTACTGAAATTTAACATTCCTCCTGGTTTAGTAGGTTATACTTAGGTACCTACCTACTTATCTGCGTTTTCTTGTACTTCTATGATCTTAAAGTCTGATAATATTTTATAGAATCCGAACTAAGTAGGTACCTACATACTAACCTACTTAATTACATTTTCATCCGTTATTTATTATTATTTTAGGGGCATCGATTGATAGCACAGTAATTTGTACATATTATAATCAGTAGTTATACATTCGGTTTTACTCAAACTAACATTTGTGAAATTGTGAGTCAGTACGTAGACGGAAAAAACACCGACGCCATGAGTCAACAGAAAATTCTCGAATTCGCATTAGTTCCTTGAACCCATTATCAGTTTTTTTAAATAAAATGTTGATCCACCTGCCTTTAAGCTCATTTTCACAAATTTGTTTCTATAATCCTTATCTAGTAACGAATGTATTGAGTAACTGAGTAACCCGTCCACCTCAGTATCTAATACTTCACGCAAAGATAACAGATCACCGTAGCGTTGGTTAGCCTGTCGTGTTCTTGTGTTTATTTACGTCCATCGTATTGTTTGTATACAGCCCGGCACGACCGACCTGCGCATCGGAGTACGTCATCGCCCCTCCCCGAAGCCCCCGCAAGCTCCGCAAAGACCCGTATTTCCTACGCGCAGCGCTGTATCGAGCCACCACTCGCTCATTCATTCGGCATTCGCAAACGTTGTTGCGTGTAGAGAGCTCGCCCCGCGCCCGTGAATTATCTAGTCCTTCTGTGAAGTTATCTATCTACAAGTTTCTAAGTGTTATCCTGAGCAATGTTGAAAGAAAAGTCAAGGTACGAGCATCGCCACACGTCCCAGGAAGATGGGCGACCGTTAGCGTCGAGCAGACTGCCTGGCATTGATGAACTCACCCTTGGCCTTAAACAAAAGCTACACCTCCAGGCTCGGGCCAGGGCTGCACCTTACTACAACATTAGAAAGCAAGAACCACTTGATCTTGTTGAAAGGTTGTTAGAAGAGCGTGCCCTTGTTGCTGAGGCTGTACGCAGATTACAAGAAAAGAAGGAGCCGTGTCATAAAATATCTGTTGATTCATAATTTGAAAACAAAACATTTTAGTTGTGAAAGTGCGAATCGTGTTGTGAAATCGCTTGTGTGTAAGAAACGTGTCAGATTACAATGGTGCTATATGCGGCGAGCGTGCAAGAAAGAGACGGCCAATTATGACGTGTCTAGACAACCCGAGTCACGAAAACGAATCAAAATGGCCGCTCAGACTCTACAATCAATCATAATATTTATTTTCACAATGACCTTAGCTGATCATGATCACGCACGACAAACTACCTAAGTACATAAATTAACTGATTATGAATAAGGAAGGATACTAGTTTACCTATTGTTTCACTGCTTTACTCGGTACCTACATAACTTAATTTTATATAAGTAGGTACCTAATTTATTTTGTGTCGTAGGTACTTAGTTAATTTACATTACTAGATTTTACATTTTTTTTTGTGTTAATAATGATGTAATTATGTCTCCGAGCTTTAACTACATAGATATGTTTAGAAGAACTTTTGCGGTTTTTTTAGCCCATGGCCTTTAAAAATACCTAACTACCTTTACCTTATCTAAGGAAACCTCAACTTGTTATTGTGTTCAAAATAAGGGGTATTTTTTACTCGGTTGTAATGAGCTGTTACCTAAAGTATTTTAATAGAACGTTAATTATTTAGGTATTTAGTACGTAAACAACCACTTATAAGCCTGTAGCCTGATTAATTAGGCTACAGGCTTATAAGTGGTTGTTTACGTTAATTAATTAGTAATTATGCTGAGGTTTTATGTCATTGCTGTCTTTCAAATCGTCTGTATTTAATTTACTATTAGTACCTACCGACCAATTGACTGTTTTACTGTTATGGTATGTCAAAAGTGATTGTAGAGCTAACCGTACGTAGACTGTATAAAGTACAGTTACTTTCTCGCATATAGTCTTAGAAAAAATCCACTCAAGTGTATTATAGCCAAGCCACAAAGCGATTTCCAAAAGTAGGTTAGGTATTACCTAAGATACCTATTTGTCGTGAACGTGGTTGACTTTGTAAGGTAAATAGGTAATTCTTAGGCATAGTTTAAATTATAATTCCTACTTAGATATAACTTTATGATTTTTAAATCAATTTAGAAAACTACGTATGTACAATAGTACCGTAAGTGGTATAAAAATCAATGTATTATTGCATGTGTGCATGTTTTAGTGCATTTTGTGATTATTAGATAGTTAATTTTATTGTCAATCTTGTGATTTAGTTAAGAAATAAATGGATAAAACATAACTTATTCAGTTTTATTCTTCTTACCAGAATTTAGCAAACAAATTGATAGTACTTAATTGACTATGAATAACATAAATAGTTGGTTATAGAATATCCCGACCGATATAAATATTACGTTTAAACTTCATTTATTGTGTATTTTACATGTATTCTAGGTACTGTACAACCACATCTTGGTCGTCACACAGTGTCAATTTTATGAACTATCACAGCCATGATAAAACTCTACTGTAACAGTAAAGCTGATACTGTTGGCAAATTTTGTTTTTTTTTAAATATATCTTGTGTTAAATTATAAGTTCCTTGATTAAATGTAAATCGATAAAAACCAGAGAGATAAAAATGAGATTTTTTGTTTGTAAAATACCTGCTAAATGTTATTGCTCCATCTAGTGGTGAGTAGCCACGGTTATTTTTATTTAGTTTATTGTCAGCTAGCAACTTCTTTCTTATCGATTATGTGACATGACAGCTAAGAAAGGCGCAGAAAGCAATGTCAAAATGACAATGACTCAAAAAAATGTTTTTAATTGCTTGTTTCTTGCTGTCTGTTGAGTGAAAAACTAATTTATTTATTTAAAAACAAAATAAAAGTTACATAGTGAATGCACTCCAAGGTTCTTGCAAGTTTTTTTAAAACCTAACAACCAATCATTGTATTGTAAACTTTTTGCGCATTCCATTTGAGTGAAATTGAGTGGCAAGTGGCAACATAACTTTATCATTTCACATACATATACACAAATTCATTTGATTATATGCATGTCGTTATCTACTACCACGTAATATAAGCCACAACACAATAGTTAACTCAACCGCGGAGAATGGCTGCGTCTTGGTCTATGGGGCCTGGGACCCTCGAAGTCCCTTTATCTCTGTTTACAAAGAACCGGCAACGTTTGGCAGAAAAACTTAAAAGCGGGCAAGTTGTGGTTTTACAAGGCGGTGACGAAGTTAGCTTTTACGACACTGATACGACCTATAATACTTTTAGACAGGTAAGACATTTAACTAGCAATATCCTTCTCTATTTTTATTTTTATTATTGTTGTTGCTTCAACGGTCGGGGTGTCGCAAAGAGGGTCCCATACATTTTTTTTTTTTTTTTTTTTTTTTTAAATTAGTAATATTGTAATAGTACAAAAGAGATAGCCGAAATTTTCAGGAAAAACTAAAAAAAATATTTATTTTAGACTTAGAAAAATTTTCATCGATTTTGTATGGGGCTGAGACTTAGAAAAATTTTGATCGATGCCTAACTGTCCCCGACGACGAGTGTAAAGAATCGCGTTCGCGATAGCTCCGGCTTATTATATACACTCTAGGGGCGCCACGCACAAGACCACGTGGAGTCGGGGTACTCTGTGTCGGATCCGCCACTCAAATTGAACCTAATCAACTCTTATCGGAATGCTCTGTATCGGTATCTGTATCTGTATCGGACACAGTTTGAACTCTAGCGCCGAGGTCATGGAACTTTGGGGTCAATCAGCTGAACCAAAGTTGCACCCCTAGTGACCCTCTTTACGATGGCATAAGAAAAAATATATGTTATATATATATAAAAAAATACATGTTGAAAATTTTCTAAGTCTTTTTCGCCTTGAAACTGAACGACACACTTTGACCTCTAGCGCCGAGGTCATAGAACTTTGGGGTCAATCAGCTGAACCAAAGTTGCACTCCTAGTGACCCTCTTTACGATGGCATAAGAAAAAATATATGTTATATATATATAAAAAAATATATCAAAATTTTTCTAAGTCCCAGCCCCATACAAAATCGATGAAAATTTTTCTAAGTGTGGGACCCTTTTTGCGACACCCTAACCGCTTCAACTATGTCATCAGAATTTTAGTCAATTTCCTTCATTACATTAATGTCAGTCTTTGATTATATACTTGTCTATAATCAAAGATGTCAGTTTAATCTAGCCATTTTGCAATGAGTAAAACTTTTACTTGACTTTTACCCATAGATTTGGCTAGGTACTTTTACCATCTATTCACATCGCTTCAGGAATCATATTTTACTTGGATATGTGGTGTCCGTGAGCCAGGCTGCTATTTTGCGCTGGATGTAAACACTCAGAAAGGATATCTTTTTGTGCCGAGGCTTCCTGAAGAGTATGAAGTCTGGATGGGAAAACTTCTTACTCGTCAAGATTTCAAGAAATTATATGCAGTAGATGAAGTGCATTATGTTGATGAGGTAAGATTGTGTCTGTATCATTTTACCAACAGATTTAGCTTAAAACATTCTGGTTTAGAGAAATAAAAATTAATCGAGAGATTGCTTCCAACGAGTGGAAAGGTTTTGGAGAGGTATTTGCCCAGCTGTGGGATAAATAAGGCTAGGGGGAAACATCTCTATACCTAGACTAAACTTGGTCTACTGTCTAAAGAGACTGAAGTAAAAAAGTAAACCAGACCATGAAACACAGCTTTATCTTCATCAAAAGCTAGTTACATTCTCTGATAAGATAAGAAATATTAATTTTTCAGATAATCATGTATTATGAAATAGTATCATGAACATGTATAGATTTACTGATACAGTACCTATAGATATAGATATGCATCCAATTACTGTTTGACTTGATTGTAATTTCAATTTCAATTCTTATTGTAAGTCCAAGAGTCCTGTAAGGTCTAAAGGAAATAGGTAAAGAACTTTGATTTTGATTTTGCCTTTGGTCTTCTTTCAGCTAGAAGATGTACTGAAAAGCCTAAATCCTGAGACTCTACTGACACTGGTAAGATAATCTCCTGTTGGGTAAATAAAGGTTTCATCATCATCATCTTCATCATCCTATGTTAGTCCACTGCTGGACATAGGCCTCCCCCAATGAGCGCCATAGCACCCTGTCTTCAGCTTGTCGCATCCAGCATCTGCCAGCAGTCTTTCGCAGATTGTCATCCCTCCTGGCTGAAGGGTGTCCTACACTATGTTTACCGATGTTTACTTTATATTTTTTTATATAAAAAAGAGGTTTATTACATCCATTTTAAGTTACTTAATTATGTAAGTTTTTGAAGATACCTTGTTTTTTACAGAGCGGTCCAAACACTGATAGTGGTCTTACAGCAAAAGAAGCTGTTTTTGAAGGAATCAATGAGTAAGCATTCCATTATCTAACAATCAATAATCAAGGAAATCTATAAGTGTAAATACTAGTTGAAATGTTTTATTCTATATTTTTGTTATTTTATTTTACTTTGAGAATAAAAAAAATATCCAACTACAATCATTATAGGTATCTAGCGGTCCCCCTAGCTTCGCATGGATATTTGTCAAAAATTGCATTTATCATGCAGATCCCTAACATTTTTGTAAATATTCTATATACCATGTTGATCAGGGAAAATTTAGGATTCTTATGGTGAAAGAATTATTCAAATCGTTCCAGTAGTTTCGGAGCCTAATCAATTCAAACAAACAATCAAATCTCTCCTTTTTATAATATTAGTATCGACTACAGTCAATATCACAAGTAAATGATGACTTTGTAAGTATTAAAACTATTAAAAAAGGAATCACTTGCAACTTGCAGACTGTACAATTTCAAACAATAGGGCTTACATGAAGCCATGCAGTTTTTTATCTTAATTATCAGTTAAAACTTATCCGATAATAGCTATTGTTATCTTTGTTAAAAGCCATAATTTTTCTTTTACAGCTTCAATGTGGATAATGAAACATTATTCCCCATTATTGCTGAGCTGTAAGTATTTTAGTCATATTATCATATTAAGTCATATAGTCATATAAAGTCATATGCAACTACTGTCTCACATGACTAAGAAGTGGACAGGAGATATCCACTCTTTGTGATTTAACGCAGTAAAAGCCATGATACTACCCCACTGATGGATAAATGCCTCTTTTTTCTACTTCCACTCTTTCTGAATTAATACAATACAAAACATGTACAAAACAATATAAGAATGCTTTATTGTAAACCAGAATAGAACATAACAAAAGACATTACATAACACATGTACAATGGCCGGCCTTATCACTTAAAAGCGATATCTTCCAAGCAACCTTTGTGTGGAAATAATTATTTGAATATAAGAAATTCAGGTGTACCAAAGCTGTTATAAAATACAGCTAAATTTAATAATTAGTACTGTAAAAGACCAAGATACTTAATGCAGGACAATATGTTTCCTATACACAATTTATTGCAGTAAAAAAAATTACTGCTGCGACGCAGGAGGCTGTGTGTTCCATTATCGCCGGACAAATATTCGTACGACCTAAAGATTTGTTCCAGGAGTTCTGGTTATTTTCTATGTACCATAAAAAATACCTATCTATGTAATATTATGTATATCATTCATCTTGTACCTATAACACAAGCTCTGCCGAACTTGGGGCTAGATGATGCTGTGTGGATTGTCTAACATTACTATTGTGTCATTTCCATGATCATAATAGTGACCTGATCTTTTGGCAGGCATGTAAGGGGCCGTAGCCAACGGCAGAGGCCCTATATGATAGTTTACTATAAAGTCTATGCATCTATCATCCATCATGTACCATCCTCGTTTGCACAATATGATATACCCGAAGATGATATCAGCCAGCTGTAGAGCATAGGGAAATTAAAAAAATAATTATACGGACTGGGTAATTTGGCTGTATGGAAGTAGGAACACCTGCTATAATTCTGTTTATTGCAGATGTTCAAATGTTCTATAATAATATAATATGTATATGTTGTTAATTTGTCTCTGTGTTTGCTGTGTGTTTTATTTTCTTTTTCCATTTTATCTTTACTTATTGTTTCCATTTATGAATGTGTATGATGATAATTTCTATTCATTTCTTAAATAACTTTTTGTCTAGATGTGAGTGTGGGTGATTTCTTCCATGGTCTGATTTAGTGTAGTTTTGTTGGTTAATATGTATTTTAAAATTAGTTTCATAAAGTAAGGTACATTGTTTCCTTTAAGGAACTTTATTATATTTCTATCAGTGGATTCCTATCAATAGCCCATAAATTATCTACTGTATTATCAATATCTGTATAATGTGCTGATGGTTTCCCTAAAAATAAATAAATAAATAAATATCTATAATATAATAGAGTACCATTACATTATAGAACATTATTCTCTGTTTCCACAAGTCTGGTTATCAAACTGCTTAGTTTCCTGTCGAAAAGAAAAAAACATTGTGTTTTGCAAATAAATATTTACCTTACCTACCGTAACTAATCCATCAACATAAATAAGGAAATGTCATAATAAACAACTCTGAGTCATGTAGGTCATTGTAACAAACAAATATTTACTGTGTAAGTCAGTCTAAGCAGAAACTTTGTGTAAACAAAGTTGAATCAAAGTAAAGCAATCTGCAATAATAAATTTTAATTGCAACATAAACAATAAAAAATTAATTTGATAGAATATGATTTATTTGCTTCAACATAATATAGTTTACAACTGTCTCAACTATAATAATTTATTTTTTCAATTATGTGCTACCTTATAAATAGGCATGCAAATACATACCTATATAATATTTATATTTACAATACAAAACCTAACAAAAATGCTTTGCACCAGAAAAAGAACACAACAAAGTACATTACTTAGAAGCGATCTCTTCCAGGCAAACTTTAGATGGAATGGTTATTTGCATTTAAGAAAGGCAGGGGGTGTACCAAGGTTAATTTAAAATATAATTATTATTATCATATCATAAATACTCAAAAACAAATAGGTTATTTTGTGTGACATACCTATATTGTTCATAAGATAAGAAATCAAATAATATCCCAAAGATTTGTAATTATGGCAGGACTTGAACCCGCGGTCTTCCCTCAGTACAAATTGCGCTGACCAACTCATTTTGTATAGGAAATATCTTAAAATATAATTTCAGTTACAAGAGACCGGTAGGTAGTCAAAGATTAACTTGTTTTGTGGTAGCTATGGATGGTTATATAAAATAATAGTAATGCTGGACAATTCACACATCAATATCTAGCCCTAAGCTAAGCAGAGCTTGTGTTATGGGTACTAGATAATTGATTTATTGTAGACCGTACAAATATTTGTTACGAGGCGGGAATCGAACCCGCAACCTGCGTTGCAGGCAACCTTCGCCCACCGCGCCACAGAGGTTTCTTCGGTTGATTATGAGTTTTAAACTTTAGTTATAAAGCAACAAGCTATTGGTAAATTAGCTCTGATTCATATTAAGTTAATTTCTTTCAGGCGCGTGATAAAAACACCAGAGGAAGTAGAGGTTATGAGATATGTTTGTAAAGTATCTTCTGAAGCGCACAAACAGGTAAAACCTACTTGATTGCATAAACATTATAATATTGTGTGCTACTGACCTCATTTGACATTTTGCAATCAGAGACATTATGCAAGATTTCGCGTGAACAAGCAACGCCATCTAGTGTCGAGTAGCTAAACGAGTTAGTTGAATACCTGAGTTCGTTTATTGTGCCTCCTACAAACTTTGTGTAGGTGGCGTGGTAGTAGCGTCGCTACCGAAGTAAAGATTAATTTTATGATAATTTGTAAAGCTATTCGTTTTTGCCCGCGGCTTCGCACGCGATTTCCCGAGATAAAAAGGTTACAAATTTTAAAATTTTTGATTTCCTTCATAATTGCTTTTGCGAGAACATGACACCGGGATAAAAAATTTGCAAAAAAAAATTTTTTTTTTACTCACACCTTTGGTTGCATTATTGAGGTTTTCATAAAGATCCCTAACTTTTTGAAAATATTCTATAACATGCAGCAACGAGTTTTGCTCCCACTCTAAAACTAACAATCTGACAAGGTAAAGGTTTCCTGTTCGCTGCTTTACTTTACCTTAAAAAGATTGAAGTGAACAATGAATCAAAGTGATAATTTTATTTCCCATATTTATTCAACTTGTATTTTGTGACGTGTCCAAGAGTCCTGTAAGGTCTACGATTAAAGGGAATGAAGCACTTAGATTTTGATAGGTAAACTAGGATTCTAATGGTAAAATAATTTTAAATAATATTATAATATTAAATTGTAAATAATTTCGGAACTTTTTCAATTCAAACAAACAATCCAATCTTTCCTCTTTATAATATCAGTATAAATAAGCTTTTGCGAAAGGCAGGCGATATAAAGCAGACAAAATTTTTCTCTGCCTATAAACAACTACTAGTTTCTATTTCCAAGTGATGCTACACACAAAACCCGATATTTTCTCTTCCTAACAACTACTAATTTCTACTTCCAAGTGATGCTACACACAAAACCCGATATTTTCTCTTCCTAACAACTTCTAATTTCTACTTCCAAGTGATGCTACACACAATACCCGATATTTTCTCTTCCTAACAACTACTAATTTCTACTTCCAAGTGATGCTACACACAAAACCCGATATTTTCTCTTCCTAACAACTACTAATTTCTACTTCCAAGTGATGTTACACACAAAACCCGATATTTTCTCTTCCTAACAACTACTAATTTCTACTTCCAAGTTATGCTACACACAAAACCCGATATTTTCTCTTCCTAACAACTATTAATTTCTGCTTCCAGGTGATGCTATACACAAAACCCGGCCGCATGGAGTACCAATGCGAGTCGATATTCCTCGACTACTGCTACCGCGTGGGAGGCTGTCGGCAGGTGTCGTACACTTGCATCTGCGGCTCCGGAGACAACTGTGCGACGCTTCACTACGGGCACGCGGCCGCGCCTAATGCGAAACAACTCGCTGACACTGATATGTGGTTGGTATCTATACGTATAACTGTGGCCTTACCTAAGTATTAAATAATTATATCTATATTAATATTATAAAGAGGAAAGATTTGATTGTTTGTATGTTTGTTTGAATGGAATAGGCTCCGAAACTACTGGACCAATTTGAAAAATTCTTTTACCATTAGAATCCTAAATTTTCCGTGATGAACATAGGCTATATAATATTTTCATAGGCTATATAATATTTTCAAAAAAGTTAGGGATCCGCATGAAAAATTTAATAATTGAACCGTGCGTTGTATATTCAACCTCTTTTTCTATTATGACGCGTCATAATAGAAAAAGAGTTTGAATATATGACGCGTCATAATAAAAATAGAAAAATTCGATACCCAATGTTTTTCAGCCTGTACGACATGGGCGGCAACTACGCTGGCTACGCGGCGGACATAACGTGTTCGTTCCCGGCCAACGGCAAGTTCAGCGAAGATCAGAGGCTGATCTATGAAGCGGTGCTGGCGGCTAGAGACGCGGTTATCAGGTACGTTTATTTTGTTTTTTTTTTTTATGTATTTTGAAACGTTATCTTTAGAAAAAAGAGTATCATAATAAACTAGCGGTCCGCCCCGGTTTTACACGGGTATTTAACAAAAATTTAATTTTTCATGCGGAACCCTAATTTTTTGATAATATTCTATAGTCTGTGTTTATCACAAAAAAATAGGATTCTAATGGCCAAAAGAATTTTTCGAATCGGTCCAGTAGTTTCGGAGCCTATTCAATTCAAACAATCAAATCTTTCCTCTATAATATTAGTATAGATAATTTATGAAACAGTGCTGATATTAGAAAACTAAAAACTCAAATCATGTTAAATATCCCGATATAAATTACTTTACTGTTTATAACTATGATAGTTTTAAAAGTTTTAAATAATTTATGTCAGGCAACATAGTACACTATGTAAAATACTTAAAAACTACGCCCATTTTAAAAAATATTAGCGATTCGTTCCGGTTTCACCCCATGCGACGTAAGTGGTAACAGGATAACTAGTTACAGTAGAACGCTAGTTACAGTAGAAGTTTAAAAAAAAAAAATGAACAATATAAAAACATTCCTCGACTATATCATGTAACTCACAGGACGCACTTGAACGAATGACCTAATTGTCAGCCTTATAATGATGATGATGGTATAATAATAATAATAAATGATAAACAAATAATATAAATAAATAATGCTGGACAATCCACACAACAAACACCATCTAGCCCCAAGCTAAGCAGAGCTTGTGTTATGGGTACTAGATGACTGATATACATAATACAATATTATTAAATAGATAGATATTTTTTATTATACATACACAGAAAACGACCAGAACCCCTGAACAAATATCTGCAGATCGTACAAATATTTGTCCCGAGGCGGGAATCGAACCCGCAACCTCCTGCGTCGCAGGCGGACCTTCGCCCACCGCGCCACAGAGATCGTCTGATGATATGAAATGAAATGATAATCAAGGGTCAGATCCAAAAGGCGGTACTCCTGGACTCTGCGCGTATCGTCAGGAAGTTCCTCTCTCTGCAGCCCTAGTCACCGGCCGCTTGAGCCTAGCTGCGCGGCCCGTGATCCACCGTTTTGATATATTTTTTACTGTAAAGTTATTTTATAATAATTTTGTTGTATTTTCTATAGTAAAAAATGTATTTTTAACGAGATGTATAAATAAATGAAGTGATATAATAATAGTGGCGTGTGGTGCCGGCATAGAATTTCACCAACTCTTCCCGTGGGTGTCGTAAGAGGAGACTAAGAGAAAAACAGCGGGGGGCGGGCAGCAGCGCCTTCTGCAGAACAACTATACCGAACTGCGATCCCCAACCCGCATGCCCAGCGTGGGGATTATGGGCAATAACCCCCAAATAATGATGCCATCTATGGCGCTCATTAGGGGAGGTCTATGTCCAGCAGTGGACTATATAGGCTGGTGATGTTGATGATGATGATGTTGATACAATTATAAAAGATCTGTCTTAATAATAGGGTATGATTTCAGAGAGGCGAAACCCGGAGTATTATGGACCGACATGCACTTGACTGCAAACAGAGCGATGCTAGAGCATCTTAAGAAAGGCGGTCTTTTGAAGGGAGATGTTGAGGAAATGATCAAGGTAAAATTATTTATCAACTAGCCAGGTATATAAAATACAAGCGGTCCGCCCGGTTCGCTAGGGTGTTTCACAAAAATTTATTTTTTCATGCGGATCCCTAACTTTTTGAAAATATTCTATAGCCTATGTTCATCAAGGAAAATTTAGGATTCTAATGGTGAAAGAATGTCTCAAATCGGTCCAGTAGTTTCGGGAGCCTATTTAATTCAAACAAACAATGAAATAAAATCTATCCTCTTTATGATATAAGTATAGATATAGAAAAACTTATCTATTGAATGTATTACTATAACTGTTACTCATAACAAGCTCTACTTAATTTGGGGCTAGATGATGCTGTGTCATGTGTCATCAACATGAGCTCGGATGGAGCACTGCAAATATTTATAATAATACTTGTTTACATATTGTTTTATTATTCGAGTCGTTTAATACGTATAATAAAAAATATCTATCTATGCAATGTATTATTTATGAACTTATATCAGTCCCCATAACACAAGCTCTGCTTAGCTTAGGGCTAGATGCTGTGTGGATTGTCCAGCATTATTTATAATTCCAGCACGGAGTAAACGCGATCCTGCAACCCCACGGCTTAGGCCACTTGCTGGGCTTGGACGTCCACGATGTGGGCGGGTACTTGTCGCACTGTCCCCCGCGCCCCGGCGGAGCCCTGACTCGCTTGCGGACCGCGCGGGCTCTGCTGCCGTCTATGGCGCTCACTGTGGAGCCCGGCTGCTATTTTATATCGAGGGTAACTATATAAAAGTTCGGTCTAGCCAGATAGGGGCTCATGATGATAGAGGAAAAAATTATCCGTAATATCTTGGGTCGTTAACGAAATCGATGAGGAGGCCTATATAATGTATGTGATGACATGACAGATGATACCCTGATGCGTCATACCGACGTACCTATTGTGTACCATTTAGTTATTAAGACTATAGCGGTCCGCCCCGGCTTCGCAAGGGTATTTTTAACAAAAATTTAATTTTCATACAGCACCCTAATTTGTTTGATAATCTATTATAGCCTATGTTCGTCAGGGATAATGTAGGATTCTAACAAGAAAATAATTTTCATAATCTGTCGAGTAATTTCGCAGGCTACTCAATTCAAACAAACAAATCTTTTGTCCTTAAATTAGTAGTATAGATTCTTAATTTTTTTTCATCTCTCGTCCTTTTATTTCTTTACTACCATGAGTTAAAAAATAAACTATCAACATTCAATGATTGTTTTCTTCTATAGTTGCTAGACGCAGCCAAGAACAATCCCGACCAAACTCACTTCTTCAACTGGGAGAGAGTTGATCAGTTCCGCGGCTTCGGAGGCGTCAGGATTGAGGACGATGTGTTGATAACTGAGGATGGGGTTGAAAATATGACCTTCGTGCCTAGAACGTAAGTGTTATTCTGTTGAACCTTGGATTTTTCAGGGCTACACAAGACACTGAAATGGCTTGAAGGGTGTGTACTGTGGCCATTTTTGCAAGAATTCGCGTCTGTGGTAGACTCCACGGTAGTCTAGGTAATCCCGCGCTATACAGCGTGTATAAAAAATTACGGTTATCTGTAAAGTTTTGTAAGGAACTATGAACATAGGTTCATAGTTCCTTACATTAGATTACAACTTAGATTGTTAGAATGTCTGAATAAACTAAGTCACTTAAAACGTCTTAATCCTGTTTAACCTTGAAATGTACCTACTTATAACACTAAATTGAAATGAAATTAATTTTAACTAAAACTACCAGGAGCCGTCTCCCTGCCCTTTCATTGTTTCATGAGTATACATCGATATCTTAGGATAAAATGCAATCAATAAGAAACCCGTTGAGGTGCTATGTCGTATAATTATACCAAGATACTTTTTCTTTACAGTGTGGCAGAAATTGAAGAGTTTATGGCAAATGGAGCAAACTTCAAAGACGTGGATATTGCAGCTAATTTGAAATAGACTGAATTGGCTGTGTTGATAATGATGTTGTAAATTAAAAATCGATTATATTGTTATTTTGTAAGATAAATCATTTTTAATAACCTATTGAGTTTTTCTTTTGAGTCAAGTGTAATCAAATAAAATATTATTGTTTTTTTATAAATGAATAAAGTTACCTACATATTTATTTTCATGATTTGTTATTTTTACGAAAACCATACCTACAAACTTTATATATTGAAATACATAGGTATATAATGTACTTCATCCTTGATAATTTGTGGAAAGGTACCAAATTCAAATTCTTTTCCACTAGGCAGTCTTTTAGTTAACTAGAGCTCTAGGTCGGTACAAGATTTTGTAAAAATTACCTACATACGAAGCAAGAATATAGAAATGGAGTTTCAAAATAGTAGACTAATTGCTTACAATCTATAGCTAGCTCTATCTATAGATCCTTATGTATCAATACCAGCCGGAAGCGTGCCCAAGACACTGGTTGTATATCTTCGTTTTATGGCAATACTCTTAAGCAATACTGATGAAAATATAATGTTACTAGCGGTCCGCCCCGGCTTCGCACGGGTATTAAACAAAAAATTCAGAAATTATACACACTAACATGATGGGTTTCACAGTTTTCATACGAATCCCTTAATTTTTTTAACAGCATTGGGTTTTTTGACATTGACTCGACACTCCATAACTGACACTGGCCGTAGAGAAAAAGCAAGCACCGTGCGCTAGGTACATATATTATTTAACCTCTTTTTTTATTATGACGCGCCATAATAGAAAAAGAGGTTGAATATACAGCGCACGGTTCAATTGCTGAATTTTTCATGCGGATCCCTAACAACAAACAAACATACAAACAAACAATCAAATCTTTCCTTTTTATAATATTAGCATAGCATCATCGTATCACAAGTTCCCAACGTATCGCTAACTACCTAAATCTATTTTATCGAGCAAATTCATATCTCTAGTTTTATTTACATTTCACGAATGAAATTGACCCTTGGAACACAAATGTAATTTAAATTTGTAAATACTAGGAAATAATGTGTTCAAGTATGTATGATAATAGATTATGTCGTTTTTATCCTAGGGTAGGGAACGCGGGCTTTTCTCATAAATTGCCAGTAGCAAAGAAGTCAAGTCAACTGTCATTAAGTGAAATGTCAAAATCAGAATTAGGAAAAGAAGACTTTGACATAGAAAAAGTCAAGCCAAGTCAAGACGTTGACAGCAAACTAATTTGCAGCCAGACAGATCTCTCTTCACTCAAATCAGTCAGTCAGAGAACAGAACAGAATAGGCAGCCTCCGAACTCCGAATTCCGAATCCAAACTACGAAAAACAGCTGCCCTTATTCTAAAAATGAGTAATGATGTGCTAAATCGCGATAATTTCCGCTATCTCACGTGGGGTTAAATCTAAAACATGTAGAAGAATGGTCTGGCAAAATGAGTTCACCTTCTGCTGTAGTTTGCCGTGAGATATTCGACGAAAACAGCCAGCCCTCTGCAGAAGGTTTGTAATATTTTATGATTTTGGATTCAGTAAATTAAACATGCTACATATTATTTTCCTAATCAAAACTACAATTTGTAGTAGACCCAACTATGTTTCAAAAAAAGTTGAAAATTTTCCTAATAAAAATACAATTGATTTAGGTACTTACTTATTTAGTTTTATGAACAATTCCATTTTTATTAAAAACTAGATATAAAATTACAGAGTAAACTCCAATATGTTGTATCTAGGATCAACTTTATCCTATAAGCAGTACAACAATGAAAAAGAAACTGCTATCTTGGCTTCAAAAATACAAATCACCACACCTACTACCAAATTGTACCTATATGATACTGTATAGACTATAATTAAATCTGTACACATCTCAATAAAACTAAAGAAAAAATACTTATTATATAATACCAAATTCATTGATTTTTTCTTTGAATAGCAATTTTACCATCACTATTAGGGCTTGTAAAAACCGGGTTATTTTATAAGCCGGTTAATTCGGTTTTTATTTTTTCAAACCGGTTAAAACCGGGTTTTTCGGTTATTTCGGTTTTTTTCCAAAAAGAGTCGTTGGACGATATAAAACCATAAAATTCGATGAAATTTACATATTATTTAGCTTAGCACTGATTAATTTGACTCGAATCACAATTCAGTCTTATGAATACATATCTACGGTTCAGTCAAATGAGTAATACACGTGTCATTTTCATTTATTTGCCGTTGGAGCTCAAGGCATACTTGGTTACGTCAATTTATATTTCAAGTCATGAAAAAATCTGTAATAGACCTAAATATTGGTTGTCAGTCAGGCACAAAGTGATAACAAACAAGGTACCTAAGCAAAGCAACGCACAACAATGAACTGATTAAACTAAAAGAAGAAAACTAAATTAATTAATATATCTGCTGTTAATGTGCATCGTCTAAATAAAAGTTAATAATAGTACAAAATACTATATAAAAATGCATTGGCAAAATAAAGATTGTAAATATAAATGCAAGTATCTGAATTTTTTGTCTGATTGTTGGATGAAATTGTAATATAGATAACAGGGTTGGAAAAAAAACAGTTTTTTTTAAATTTTATAAAACAAACAGTTCAAATTGTTTTAAACAAGTGTTTGTTTTGTTTTTTTTGTTTTTTTTTTTTTTGTCCTTTTTAGTTAAGGGCATTATTTTAAATTAATTCGACCTATAATGTTTCATTTCCAGACTAGATCTTTTGACTTTTCAAATTTTCTATAGTAAAATAAATATTGACAAAAAACGATCAATGGATAAACATTTATTTTATGTTGCGTATCTCTAATCACTACTAAACGATTTACATTCACCCTAAATGTTTCCTAGCAGGACTATACCGGCGGGGAAATACCTATAAACTATAAATTCTATTCTATGAATAGGGGCACCCCCAATATTTATTAATTAGTGATGGGCCGAATGTGGTTTGAACCGAATACGAATTTCGGCCGAACATTCGGTAAAAATCAAAAATGCCGAAGTTCGGTTTTTATTCTGCACTTATATGGTAACAACTAACAAACAACAATAAAATATACCTATAAGTAATTAATATATTGAATTTTCAAAAAGTTTATTTGATTCAAATCATAAGACTTCCTAATTTAATAAGAACTTATTGAATTTGATTTTTTAATTCTAAAACTTAAGATTGAAATGTCGAAAAAGGAAACTGATAATGACAGTTAGTTACTTGATTAATAAATAAATTACTATGATTTTAAATTATGTAAAAGGCTTATTTATTTAATCAGGTATGAGTGAGTATGACAGATTTGTTTTTTTTTATGTTTTATTAATCTTAAAATCAAAATTGTGCAACTATTTCACTCTTTTCTTATACCGAATGTTCGGCATTTCAACCGAATTTCGGAAGAATGCCGAAGTTAGGCCCATCCCTAATATTTATATTTAAATGAGGGGAATAAAATAACCACTATTCCATTCGACAGCCATCCATTAGGGACTTTCCTAACGGGACTTTACCGGCGGGGAATTACTTAATATGAATTCTATAAATACGAGTGCCTTTCTTTCTCACATTTCATTTCATTATTAATTCTGCGACTGATAACACCTCATAAAAATGACAACTCCAGGACGCAAAAAGCATGCAATTTGGGAACAATTCACATCGATCCCCCAAGAAAATACCACACTGAAGACCAATAGGGTGCGTTGCAGAAAATGTAAGAAAGAACTAGTTGGACTTGTGAAAAGAATGGAGGCACACTTCCAGCAATGTAGCACCACCACCGGTTCTAACACTGACGCAAATCTTGACGCGGACAGGGACGTGGAGGAGGAGTTGTTGAGTGATGCTGGTTCTTCCCGATCTTCAGATAATTCTTCTGCTACACCCACATCTTCTGTTACTACTCTTCAATCTAAAAATGCCAGTACCAGCAGCAGCGCGAGCGTGAACATTTCAATGAAAAGATTTATTATTGCTACAAGTCAAGAAGATAAGAAGAAAATTGATTTACAATTATCTCGTTATATGTTTGCTACTAACACGCCTTTTAACCACGTAGAACACCCAGAGTTACTGAAATTAATAGAAATTTTACGCCCAGGATATAAACCTCCAAACCGCAAACAAATTGCTAGCAAGCTACTCGACGAAGTCTACAACTCGACTCAAGAAGCCGTAAAAAATGAATTGAAAAACAAAGTTGTTAATCTGGCAATTGATGGGTGGAGTAATGTCAGGCAGGACTCGATAGTTTGTGTCTGTGTTACCGATGTGTTGACAGACTCAACTCATTTAATTGATACAATAGACACAGGAGCCGAAAGCCACACAGCTGACTACTTGGTTAAAGTTACTACTGCGGCAATAAAACAATGTGAAACTTACAAATGTACGGTGCGAAGTGTAGTGACAGACAACGCAGCAAATATGAGCCGTATGAGACGAGATTTAGCCCAACAGGAAGAACTAGCTTCTCACGAGGATATACTTACATACGGCTGTTCATCACACATATTAAACCTTCTAGCAAAGGATTTGAATGCAGAAGATATTACTGATAAAGTTAAGTCGATAATGCGGTACTTCAAATACACTCACTTTGCATCTGCCAAATATAAAGAAGCTGGTGGAAAAGCAATTGTTATACCACAACAGGTACGGTGGAACACAATGGCTGACTGCTTAAAAGTGTTATTAGAAAATTGGCATATAATGTCAGATATATGCTTAAATCATTCAACTGCTATAGATCTGTCAATTTCATTGAAAGTAAATGACATGGCGCTGAAGCAACAAGTCCAGGCTCTCTACAAAAAACTGGAAAACATCGCAGTTACACTTGACATCTCCCAAAAGACATCCTGCTGTATTGGCGAAGTGACTGAAGCATGGATAGAGCTTAAAAATATGTTTGAGGGAGAGAATGTACGACTGCGTGAGACCGAGTATTCATTGGATGATTTAAGGAAGTTCAAAGCTCGTTATGAAATGGCAATGTCTACAGCTCATTTTGCAGCAAACTTACTACATCCTAAGTACAGGGGTGAAAAACTCACGAGTGAAGATATTTCTGAGGCTTTATTATTTATAGAAGCTTATCACAAAGAGGCGATGCCCTATGTTGTTAAATACAGGGCAATGACAGATCCCTTTCATAACTTTCTATTTGAAGATCATGTAGTAAATCAGGTCGGACCTCTCGAATGGTGGCAGTCATTAAAAAAACAAATTAATGGTCAAACAATGAACTTAGTGGCTCAGCTTCACACTGCTGTAGCTTCAAGTGCTGGAATTGAAAGACTGTTTTCAACAATTGGATTTATTCATTCTGACGTACGAAATAAACTGGGTACAGAGAAAGCTGCAAAACTTGTTACAGTTTTTAAATACCTTAATAAGGAAAAGAAAAAATAATTGTTATCTTGATCTTGTCATATTGTCTTACTCTCTCTCCTGACTGACATGACATGACAAACAATTTTGATTTTATAATGTTTATTAAATATAGGTAATTTTGTTTGTTATAATTTTGTTTTTGATTAATTTTAAATTGAAATTTTTAATATTCTATACTATCTAATGCATGTTTCAAAAATACGTGTTATCTTATCCCATTACCCATATAAATCCTGGTACTTGGTAGGTACTTAGATCTTTGTTTGACTGAATAAATAACTTATCAAAAAAATATTACTTTCATTTTATATCATTCATTCGCAATGAAAAGTAGTTTTAAAGCTTGTTTTTTTCTCATCGTTTTATACAATGTTTAAAACTTGTTTTAATCTGTGTTTTTAAACGTGTGATAAAAAACACGGTTTAAAATCAAACTGTTTTAAACATGGTTTTAAACATGTGTTTTAAAACCATTTGTTTTAATCATGCCAACCCTGATAGATAAGCGATGTCTTATAAAATGTATTTATGGAACGAATGCATTCGGATAGTCGAATACGACCACCCGTCTGTCAAAGAATCGGAAGTGTATTACCGGCCTGATGATTGAGCCTGACAAATCTACACTCATGGACATAATTAGAGGAACGGTTCATCAATCGAAAAAACAACTGAAATATGCACTAAAAGTACTTAGTACAAACTGGCCACATATACCATAGTGTTTAATTTGAAAAAAGAATTACTTCAGTAGTCTTTTGTTTCAGGTATTCGTTTGTTTTTTTTTGTTTATTTGCTATTTCCACTAGTCTATTGGAATAATTTTACTAACGTGTGCGTAATCAATTCATAAAATTCTGTCTTTTTTTTCACAAAAACATATCGCAATTATTGCGATATGTTTTTGTGATGTTTATGTTTTTGATTTGTAAGCACCACTATTATAGTGGTGCTTACGAATCAATAAATGGACAAAGCCGAATCTTAGCGTAGCTCAGGTTTCCAAAGCTGTTACTTTAATTGAAAATGGTCAAAGTTATAAAGAAGTGGCTCAAAGATTACGGGTTTTACAAATCCGTCATATTTCGAATTGTTCGACGATATCAGCAGACTGGTGAGTACACGAGACGTGCAGATCATGGTCGCAAGAGTGTCACTTCAGCAAGAGACGATTGATTTATGGTGAGCAGTGTTCTGAGAAATCGCACTTTGACATCTTCTGAGGTCAGATCTATGACCAGTATGTTCAACAGGTTACAGTTAGCACTAAAACCGTAAGAAGAAGTGTTAAAGAAGCTGGAATAAAGACGTACTTGCCAGCTAGAGGACCCTTATTCACCACAGATCATCGAGTAGCTCGGGCTAACTTTGCTCGTTCATACCAAAACTGGAATGATGATGACTGGGGGAAAATATTGTTCATTGACGAGTCTAGGTTTTGTCTAAAGCCAGATGATAGAAGGGTTAAAGTTTGGAGACGACCCTGCGAAAGATACGCTTAGTGTAGATTGTCGGAAGAGAGCCATATGGTGGAGGGTCAGTAATGGTATGGGGCAGTATTTGCATAGGGGCGCGTACGGTACGGAGATGCACATCGTTGAAAATGGATCCCTGGACTGCGGCTCGGTATAAGCTAGGAAAGCAAATAAAATAGCGCGATCCAAAACCAACAAACAGCAGATCTCAAAAGGGCACTAGTACAAGAGTGGAATCGAATACCACAAGATTTCATTGATAACTTAATAAAAAGCATGTCGAGAAGATTGAATGGAGTTTTAACTGCTAGAGGGGGTATTTTGAACCGAGAACAAACTAAACAGGTGTCATTTACAACAAATGAACAATTAGCCCTCAAAGGTAAATCTGTGGAGCGACCTCAACGTCCCCTCCTAGACACAGCACAAATTTAAGTAGCAGAGCAACTACCCCATTCCACTACAACTACCACACAGAAGAGCGATTGAAGAGTGTGGAATCGGTGAGGGATCGGGGGGTTCAACTGGACAAGGAATTGCGGTTCAGACCCTATGTTGCCAGCGTTTGTTCAAAGGCGGACAGAATTATAGGATTCATTTTACGAGCTAACTGGTTCACAAAACTGGTTCGGGCACTCACAGGAATATATGATGCTCCGGTCAGATATCAAGAAAAAAGCGCAGTTTCTGTATGGGTCCTCAATAAAGCTAGATAAAGTCTCGTCATGGAGCGTATACAGGAAAATTTTACTCGATACCTTTATTAAAAGGAATATATTATGGCGTCAACCCTTTCCATTCCTTTATGTATATTTATTCGTACTGGGCTAATATAACTAATATAATACATTCCTGTTGTATTAAAATTTTCTTGGAAATTGGAAATAAGGAGAGGTGTGGCGTTAGCACTGTATGTGGTTAGGGTGTTTAGGGGAATGCCCATCAAGTTCATGGTGTTGATAAGTCTGTGCCAACCTAATGAAATTGTCGGGCGGCGCAGGCGGCTACCTCTGTTCTCAAAGCGTCGCGGAAGAACTAAACTGATTAACAATACACCATTGTCACTCATCAATCAAGCACTTAATCTGGTAGCGCCAACCATTGACGTATTCCACTGTTCACGGGGCGACTTCCCAAGATTATCTCCATCATTACTTACTATTCAATTTATCTTTTTGTAAAATAAGTTACTGACATTAATATTCCAATATTTTGCATTTTATTATTATATTAAACTGAAATTACTAAACTTACTGACTTTTTATTAGTTCAAAAGTGTTTTTGAGATTTTTGTTGTCCTTCCAGATCGTATTAAACGATAAACTAAGTAATTTAATAGTCGGTGGGTGATATTAAAACCCATAGAATGCTATTTCTATTCATTTTTTACTACAGCAAAAAAAACCGAAAAACCCGGTTATTTTGACCAAAAAACCCGGTTAATAACCGAGGCAAAATCGGCCGGTTAACCGGTTTTTCGGTTAACCGATTAACCGGTTTACAAGCCCTAATCACTATTCAGCTGGTCTATTCAAATGTATGGTGTATTCATCTGTATACTACGAAATCATTATGGAATCAAGTATAATTTGTGTATATTTTGTAGAAGTCTCGGAATATGCAGCTCAGCTCGGCATTGATCCTGAGAGCGAGAGCCATCTCCTGCCACTGGCTCGGGATGGCCTCATGCAAGCCTTGCCTGCACCATGGAAAGCTTAGTAAGGCTACATTAGAAAATAAGTGAATTTTCTTGAGTAACACTTTTAACTGCTTTATTAAAACTTGAGTTATTAATAACCGGAGGTTTTCAATGCTTTGTGTTATTGTGAAGTTTTCATTAAAACTAAAACTAAATATAACTATGTAGTCATAGTAAATAAATATCCCATTATTTATGACTTTATGCTAAGTTGAAGGGTGTGTTTTTGTAGTAATTAAAAAAAATATTTGCCTGGTCTTCCTCTCCCTTGCACGATAAGTCTAAATCTTGTTTTGAACTAAGCAAGAAAGGGAAAAAAGTAGTTGACAGTGGTAAGATTTGTTGTTCATCAATCTAGCTTTAAGTTTTTCTTTTGGTCTTTAGTAATTCTAATGTAATTAGTTATTGTTTAAAGTTAGTACATAATAAACTGACAAATAATAAGACTCAATTCTTCATAATTTTTCGAAAACTTTCCATCATTTTCTTCTAATTTTCACTATCTCATTAGTAATTCCCTAATTATTTTCTAACTAATTAACATGTACTAACAGCTATGATGAGAAACTTGATACCCACTACTACTACAATGATGATACAAAGAAGACCCAGTGGGAACATCCCTTGGACCCAGTTTACAGGGAGCTGGTGAAGAAAGCCCGGGATGCATCGGTGCAGGATGATACCTGTGCTTCTGTGCAGGTGAGGATATTTAATTTAAGCTTGCTTTAAGACTAATATCACAAAGGAGAAAGTATCTGTCTTCGTTATCTTTTTATAGCCCAAAAAGACATAATGCGGCAAGGGTATAGATAAGATTGGGTTGCAAAGGTCTTAGTAGAGAAGTTAATGCAAAGCTGCAGGCAGAAAATAGTATTTTACTTGGTCAGGAGTCACAATCACCCTTGTAGCCCTATTTAATAATAATAATAATAATAATAATCATTTATTTCAGGCAAACATAAGAACAGTTATGGATGGTAAAAGAAAAAAAATTTAAAAGATTGTGGTCCTCATAGAAAAGTTTGTGCAAAGCTGCAGGCCGAAAATAGTATTTACTTGGTCAGGAGTTACAATCGCTAATCTAGCCTTATTTAAAGTTACACTAAGTACCTTATGTCTATGTAATGAAGACGGTTCAAGACATTTGGACTATAAATTATTGTGATAAACTATTACAGTATTGCATAGATATTACCGTGTGGTGCCGGCATAGAATTTCACCACCCCAACTCTTCCCGTGGGTGTCGTAAGAGGCGACTAAGGGAAAACACCGGGGGGCGGGCAGCAGCACCCTCTGCAGAACAACTCCACCGAACTGCGATCCCCAACCCGCATGCCCAGCGTGGGGATTATGGGCAAAAACCCCCAAATGATGAGTAATGCATTCTATTGCGCTCATTAGGGGAGGCCTATGTCCATCAGTGGACTATCATAGGCTGTTGATGTTGATGATGTTGATAGATATTTCTGGAATATTTTCGCTCCCATGGATCACTTCAGGCATGTAAAGATAAGATAGAAGAAAATATATTTGATGTATACGTATACTTGACACTCACAATTTGTTTCATCCATTGGTGTCGTGGAGACATGGACTAATATGAATGAAATGGAATAAATTAACAAAGAAAATTTTCTTCAAAAATTTGCCTGTGGAATTGAATTTGTTACTTTAGGATATTAGTGTTCTGTGCTCATGGCAATGACAATTTATTAGATGACACGTAGGTGTGACCACTAACACATCAAATTGACCAATTAATTAGATCAATAGGGCACACCTTGCTTCTTTTATTTAATTACCGTTATCTTGCTACTCTAGCTAGATGGAGTAATAAGGTTAATGTGTGTGTGTCATTGATGTTTTCTGCTAAATAGAATGTATTTCAACTTCACCATCATGATCTCAAGATAATCATGAGCCTGTAATAGTCCACTGCTAGGCATAGGCCTCCCCTAATGAGCGCCATAGATGGCATTATTTATAAAGAGATTAGGGGATGCCTATATCAGCTATACTGCTGATATAGGCCTCCTTTATTACACATTAAGTCAATACTGGTGATGTGCCCTGGGCCTCTTCTAGTCTTCTGGGCTGGACTCGAAGTTTCGGATGTTTTTGTACATATTATATGTTACTACCGGTCCGCCCCGATATAAAACAAACATTTATAGATATTGAACTTTTCATAGGAAACCCTTACATTTTGAAAATATTCTACAGCCTATGTTTATCAGGGATAATGTAGGTGATAGAATTTTGTAAATCAGTCCAGTAGTTTCAGTGCTTATTCAATTCATTCAACTGACAAGGACTAAGATATGCACACATCAGCTTAAGAGCTGCCTGTGTATTACAGATAATAATAATAAACAAATCTTTCCTCTTAATAATATTAGTGTAGTCTTCAGTGACAAAGACTCGGTAGGTACTTACTCGTCTATGTGCTACGATAACTTTAGGGCTAGGTATTTAGGTCGGTGGATTCTTGTATATAAAAAATACGTTACAAAATACGCGTGAGCTTTCCCAGTTATCATCCTAAATTAGACAGACTTAACGGTTTTACAAGAAAATGAAATCAGTTCAATTTTCGTTTTCCGAGTAAGCACCCTGATTTGTTATCAGAACGTCTTGAAACCTTAAGAGTGTACCTTATGTAATTTTATAGTTAGAAATCGTTATTTATCTCAGAATCTGTGAAAGCTACCACCTTCATATTTAGGTAAATGATATAATCAGCTATACTGCTGATATAGGCCTCCTTTATTACACGTTAAGTCAATACTGGTGATGTGCCCTGGGCCTCTTCTAGTCTTCTGGGCTGGACTCGAAGTTTCGGATGTTTTTGTACATATTATATGTTACTACCGGTCCGCCCCGATATAAAACAAACATTTATAGATATTGAACTTTTCATAGGAAACCCTTACATTTTGAAAATATTCTACAGCCTATGTTTATCAGGGATAATGTAGGTGATAGAATTTTGTAAATCAGTCCAGTAGTTTCAGTGCTTATTCAATTCATTCAACTGACAAGGACTAAGATATGCACACATCAGCTTAAGAGCTGCCTGTGTATTACAGATAATAATAATAAACAAATCTTTCCTCTTAATAATATTAGTGTAGTCTTCAGTGACAAAGACTCGGTAGGTACTTACTCGTCTATGTGCTACGATAACTTTAGGGCTAGGTATTTAGGTCGGTGGATTCTTGTATATAAAAAATACGTTACAAAATACGCGTGAGCTTTCCCAGTTATCATCCTAAATTAGACAGACTTAACGGTTTTACAAGAAAATGAAATCAGTTCAATTTTCGTTTTCCGAGTAAGCACCCTGACTTGTTATCAGAACGTCTTGAAACCTTAAGAGTGTACCTTATGTAATTTTATAGTTAGAAATCGTTATTTATCTCAGAATCTGTGAAAGCTACCACCTTCATATTTAGGTAAATGATAATTCGAACTTTTATCTTGGATTCCGTCTTTTCAAAAACACGATTGGTGAAAATTTTCTCGATACTTTTATTTTTTGAAAAATACATGTTTTGCACACATTTTGCTATTTATCTCAGGAACCACCTCATTTTTTGTTTTGTCAAGAAACGTAGTAGAATTTCTTCGTTTTCGTCTTTTTAATTTTTTGATTAGTTGTGTAAATAACTTGTAATTAGGCATAACAGTTTTGGAAATATAAAATACGGAGCATGTCTATCGCTCTGTGCTTCTCACTCATACGAAAATCATATCTTGTCATTCTGCTCGAAATTTGAATTTTGGCTGAGGTATGGCACGCTCTTAACAAGGTGTACCTAACACTAACAGGTATTAGCTATTATATTAAAAACTTTTACAGGAACTTCTCACATCTGAAGAAAACACGAAACACCTTGAGCGCGTTGAAACTAAAGTCGAAAGCGACGAAGAACTAAGCACCGACAGCGAAAACCAAAAGTCAGATGTCAAAGAGAACGCATCTGCAACCCTAGTGGGCCCTAGACGCTTAACACCCTTAGGTAGACCACCGATATCACCCCTAGCAAGATTAGACAAGAAGCTGGGTGATCTGCGAATATCGCCTCTAAGGCGTAGTGCCGACAGCCCATTATCCGCTAAACCACTAGTTAGGAATGCATCAGATAGAGAACTGTTGAGTCGACAGTTGGAGCGGCCTAAAGTTCTGTTCAAGCAGCAATCGGAGGTGATTGACCTGAAGATGCATGTTCTGAGTAGCCCAGAGGAAGATTATCCGCCGTTGTTTTCTGCTAAAGGCGATAGGGGGCTCTCATTAACTGGTAAGATCAATTATGTCTTGTGGTGTTAATATTGTGCTTGGAAATTATCTGGAATTCGTGTGACGGGCATGCCAGACATGAGATAAGGGTGGGAATTTATATCAAAATTGGGAAAAGTGAAGTTGGAATAACGGCTGTGCGATTACCCAAAAACCACCTATCCTATATTGGCATTTCTAAGTCTTGAATGGCCTTGAAAACTATTTCAACGGCCTTTGCCGTACAGTTACAAATTGAAAGGCAATTTAAAGGGTGTTAATATAGGATAGGTGGTTTTCGTAATCGAACAGCAGTTACTCAATAAGTCAACTTTTTCTTTGGCCTATGTCTACTCTTCTATGTATAATTATCCATCTTACTATATCTCTAAATTCTTACTTCAAGACCACATCTAATTATGGATAAACAGCCGATTGTAGAAACAAAATAGAATAAAAAAAAAATATTTTACACTAATTTTATCCCTATTTGCCCAAATGACAAGTCTCGCCCTCGTTCTCGGCCGTCGTGGTCAAAATTCGGCTAGTACGACCTCATTATCATACCTACAGTAATTTCTACTCTGATCTTTTTCCAGGTAAAGGCAACATGTTCCTAAAGCTATCCAAATCCGACCTACCCAGCCCAGATACTGAAAAGTCATTACCTCTGGACTCGATGACTAAAAGCGATCCTCCCAAAGGGATCCTTAGGGAGAAAGTGCCAAACTGGAAGGAGAGTGTATTCACAAGGCCTAAGACTGCCAGCTTCGAAGATGATAAGAAGAGCGTCAGGTAATTTTACAGGGTTCTAATTCCACTAAATTAAGCGCTTCATTATAACAATGGCGACCTCTTTGGCGCGGAGGGCGAAGGTCCGCCTGCGACACTGGACATTGAGCTTTTTATTTAATTTTTAATTAAATTAATAATAAAATAATTATGCTGGACAATCCAAACAGAAAATAGCCCCAAGATAAGCAGAGCATGTGTACTAGATGATTAGCTTGGGGCTATATAATGCGGTGTGAATTGTCTATTACTATGCTAGAAACTACCTCTAAATGTGTCTAGCAAACCAAACCTTCTGACCGAAAAATGTTCACAGATTCAAGTTGGAGAATCCACCGGAGCCCACAATAAGCCCCGGATCTAACAGCTCCTCGGAACAGAACGACAAACAGAGCTCCATCATCAGCGCCGCGCCGTCAATCCCTCTGTCGCCAGTGACGTCACACGTGTTGTCGCCGATTTCATCAGCGATATCGCCGTTGGCTACGAATGCGCAGCCGACGTTGAGTGGGATCGTTCTGTCGCCGCTTGCTTCGAGACCGCCGTTGCCGCCGCGGTTCGATAGTCCTAGGGAGCCAGTTGAGCGTGAGTCTTCGACACTTTGAGTTTATCTTTCTTTAAGTCCTAGGGATGCAGATAAAGATAAAGATACATGTAATGTATTCAGTTGAGCGTGAGTCTTCGACACTTTGAGTTTATATTGCTTTGAGTCCTAGGGATTCAGTTAAAGATGAAGATGAATTTATTCAGTTGAGCGTGATTCAGACACTGGGAAGCGACTTTGTTTTGTATTATGTAGTGATTCCAAGTCGTTTTCTAATTTTTCCATCAGGCATCTCAAAACTTCACAAGCTAGTTTTAAAACATTATTCGTATTCCAGAATAATCTAGAAAATATATTAGTTTTTATACATTTTACATTTCAGAAATCGACAGTCCTCAATCTCGCACGTCGCCTCGCCGCCGCGTGGTTCGACCTCCACCCGGATGCTACATCAAACCAGATCTCTTCGCGAAGAACTTCCAGAAGATATCCGACATCGTACGGCCAGGGGACATTGACCCCAGTCCCGCGTATTTAGAGGAACCGAAGACGGAGAAAGAGGCTAGACCGAGGTAAGGAAGTTTCGAGAATGTTCTGGAAACAATAGTAGTAATATGTATGGATTATCTTGCAAGTCCCCTCGTGTCATCGCGTAGTGCGTTACTTATGCTGAGACAGAGACTGTTTTGTGGGCAAAGAAAGTTGTTTTCTTTTGTATTCCATTTTATTTTCATTATTAAGTGAAAGAGTTACAAATAAACGTCTATTTCTATATCATAATTTCTAAAAACTTTCGTCACTTTGCCATGTCGTTTCTGTAATGAAGCTTCATATTTTCCTACAGATCGCCCATGATACCACAGAAAAGCAAAATATCAATAAACCTCATGGAAAGCATCGAATCAGAATCGTCCATCGATTCACCCGACAGAGAATTCGCGAATATCGACCTTAACGACTTCGACGAGTCTAACGATCTCAACAACGATAATGAACTTAAAGACCTAGAAAAAGAAGACGAAAATTCTAAAGCATCGGAAATAAAATCACCGAAACCGAAAGACGTCCAAGACAAAGCCTCAGTAGAAAGCTCATTCCGATCAGATACTAGCATACCTCAAATAAAAGTTCCTACAATAGACTTAAAAACGGACACTGATTCAAAATCAGAAGAGTCAAATAGGCCATCCAAATCTATAGAAATAAAGTCTCCTATAATCAAAATATCTCCGATCATCGACCTGCGTTCCCCTAGACTGGAATTCAACAAACCATGGAGTCCACTATCCACTTTCAAACCACAGAAATCTCCTGTACAAAGTATCAGGACGGAGTCACCCAAATCCCTAACTAGCCCTAGAATCGACGGAGTGATAATGTCGCAAGGGAAATCCGACTCTGACGAAGTTGTTTTAGTGTATCAATTTGAAAAGAACGACGAGAGTCCCAAACCGATCAAGTCACCGCTAATCCCTGATATGGGAGGTCATATGATAGAGAGGAATAAAGCTGATGAGAGAAGACGGTTAGAGATAAGTCTAATGAAAGAGTTGGAGGGAATAAGACTGGAATGGTCGAGTAAGGAAAGGAAACTGAGGATGGAGTTACAAGAAGAGTTGAAAGAAGCTGAGGAGAAGTTTTTGAACGAAAAAAGATTGAGGTTGAGTGAGCAAGCTGCTAGGCATCAGAGGGAGATGGAGGAAGTGAGTATTAAAGTCGCCAAAAAGAGTTCTAGTTTAAATTATCTCATGTTAAATTGTATAGAATTTCAGTTATCTTACAAAATTGGCTTCTCCCGAACGCAATCACGCGGTAGCCAGTTACATATTTTAACTAGATAAAACTAGGCTTTGTCACTCGGGAAACTGTGTGAATTGTCCTGCATTATTAATTTATTATCAAACATAAAACGTTAAAACATCTATACTTAAAACTCTATTCTCTTTCTATTAGCTTCAAATGGTAGCCTAGAAGAAATCCCTTAAAGCGATAAAGCCGTCAATTCTTTTACCTTTTTAATTACCTATTTAGTCACAACTTAGTATGATCTGTCTATAATAATATGTATATCCAAATATTAAATACCATTGAAATTTCTAGGCTCTAGAAGCTTCCGAAGCGGAACACCAGCGGTTACTACAAACTGCGTTACAACAGCTGGATGACAAATACAACCGGGAGGTGGCGTTAGCAGAGAGACAGCATAGCGACAATATGGACAGTTTGCAGGGACAGTACAAGGCGAGGTTGGTGGAGCAACAGCGGCAGTTGGAAATGGGTGAGTAATATTTTGATCTCGCATCAAAACGGCTGAAGCTATTTTGAAAGTTTATGTATTTATTGATCCACAATATTATAGAGTACATTAAAACGCCTTCGGCCGCGTATGATACCAGAGTTTGGTAACCAGTATCATACGAAGAAAAAATGATCGTCATAGGATACCGGTGTCCAATGAAGACGATTTTTTACTTTTCTGATACCTTTCATATTTTTGGTAACCAGTATCAGGTAAGGAATGAAATATTCTGCCTATGAAACCAACTGTGTTAAGCAAGGTTAGTTCCCAACTCAACACTATGGTTGATGAGAACAATAAGGTTGATGAGAACCCTAACTGGTTATGTCATTATCCACTTCTGGTTATATTATTTTCTTCTTTCATCCGAGTAAAAGCCATTGGATCGCATTATGTCTCTACGCTTATTGTAAAACCCTCGCTTTTTTAAAAATATACAAGAAAACAAGGAAATAGTTAAACTGTGAATCGTTTATTACCTACAAGCTACAACCTATTGGAATAAAATGGCGAAATGATTTCGATACAATGTCCAACACTAATTTCGTTTTCATTTAGCTGAGTTATGGCGTCATTTATTTCTTCATCAATTTCTTTAAACTCTCTGCTTAGTTTAGTTTTATATAAATGACGCCATAACTCAGCTAAATGAAATATATATCCATTAAGGTGGTTTCTTTTCTTAAAATATCCAAAAGTGCCGCCAATGACGGTTTTTTACGTCCAATATATCTGTTAAGGCGACTGTGCCAACCTTCTATGTTATTGGTGGTACGTATTTTAGATGTTGAACAACAGCAAATTTTTTCAAAATCAATTTTTGCCATCCATTGTTTATTGAAATATTTGTTAAAGTTTTCTATCTCTTCTCCAGATGGACTCTTCGACATACCTCATACCCCTTTTGAAAATAGGCTTTGGGTAAACGTGCAAGGCCAGCACACCTGGCTACATGATTTGCTAATTATTTGATATTTTCCTGAGTTGATACTCGGTATCAAAAAAGTAAAAAATCGTCTTCATTGGACACCGGTATCCTATGACGATCATTTTTTCTTCGTATGATACTGGTTACCAAACTCTGGTATCATACGCGGCCGAAGGCATTAAAACTTAGCTAAGAGTTACTATAACATGTAAGTCAGTATTGTTATAGGTATAGAAAATAATCAGTAAAATGTCAAATAAATAAATCGTAAAATATAAATACAATAAGGTAACAAAATACTCGTGTAGTCGGCTTAAAGTTGTTAGCTACTTTAATTTTATATAAGGTAAAAAATAGTAATAGTAAAATCCGTATACCGTATAGTTATAAGTTAAAATTGTTCATGCACACCTATCATGGTTTCGGCACAAAATATTTTGCTATTCATTCAAATTACAAAATAATTATAAAAACAAAAAACAAACTATTTATCAACATCAACATCATCAACATCACCAGCCTATAATAGTCCACTGCTGGACATAGGCCTCCCCTAATGAGCGCCATAGATGGCATCATTATTTGGGGGTTATTGCCCATAATCCCCACGCTGGGCATGCGGGTTGGGGATCGCAGTTCGGTGTAGTTGTTCTGTAGAAGGCGCTGCTGCCCGCCCCCCGCTGTGTTTCCCTTAGTCGCCTCTTACGACACCCACGAGAAGAGTTGGAGTGGTGAAATTCTATGCCGGCACCACACGGCATACTATTTATATTATTATGTATATCACTTATCTAGTACCCATTACACAAGCCCTGCTTAGCTTGGGGCTGGATAATGCTGTGTGAATTGTCCATCATTATTTGTTTATGATTTCAGAGAACGAAAGAGCCCTATCCGAGTTACACGCACAATTACAAGAGAGTTTGGGCAGAGAAAGGATAAAGATGGCGGAGGCAAACCGAGCGACGATAGAATCTTTGAAAGAGGAGCACGCTTCTAGGGTAGCTGACTTGAGGCACGATTATAGAGCCGAGGTGAGTCGACAATTAAATGATTGTATTAAAAACCAGTTTTGCGCCCCAGCTTCGCACGGTATTTAGTAAACATTTCAAAGGTATAATGTTTTTATAAACACCTACACGTTGGGTTACATTATTCAAGTTTCCTTGCGGACTCCTAACTTTTTATGAAAATGTTCTATAGCCTAAGTCGTGAAAAAATCTTTCACCACAGAATCTTACGTATAATGTAGGATTCTGTGGTGAAAGATTTTTTCAAGTCGGTCCAGTAGTTTCCCACTTTTTGACATACCTACACGTTAGTCAGTAAATTAGGCGAAGCCGCGGGCAGATCCTAGCACATAAAAAGCCGAGGCCTGGTCGCTAATCTAACATTAGTTAGAGAGTAAAAAATATCAATCTTCTAAAACGTTCAAACGATTTTTCGATTTGTTGATATATTATTTAATCAATTTTCCAGGTGGAAAGACTACGCACACAGCATCTATGCCACGTCACAGAAGTAAGAACGAGGCTAGCGCATGAACGCGCAGCGGTTTCAAACAAGATACACGACCCTCATCTCGTTGATAAGTACAGGTGTTTGAAGGAAAAGTATGCGCGGCTCAAGCATGATGTTAAGGTAATTTAGTTTGTAATGCCGTTTATTTTGAGTTTAGTTTCTTTTGTTCTTGATATTTAACCCGCGCGCCTTTTAAAGATGAGTGTTATAAGATTTATCCGGTGGTGACGGCATAACAAAGAATTTCACCACCCCAACTCTCCCCGTGGGTGTCGTAAGAGGCGACTAAGGGAAACACACCGGGGGGCGGGCAGCAGCGCCCTCTGCAGAACTACTCCACTAAACTGCGATCCCCAACCCGCATGCCCAGCGTGGGGATTATGGGCAATACCCCCCCAATGACAAGAACCGCCAAAAAATGGCCCCCAGTTCCCGGCCGCCTCGCTATTCCTGGCCATGGTAGCGGCCACGGTAACGGCGGGGCAGGGGGTGCTAGGAATCTCCGGGCTACTTTAGGCTACCACACCCCACACACACTGACCCTGGCAACGTTTAACGGACGCACTCTGAGGCTTGATCACCATCTAGCGCAGTTGGAAGTGGAGTTAGAGAACATTAAGTGGCATGTTCTAGGGTTATGTGAAGTCCGTAGAGAGGGGGAGGACACTGTAACCTTAGACTCGGGCCATCTTCTCTACTTTCGCGAGGGTGATAAAACATCCCAGGGTGGCGTAGGTTTCCTCGTCAATAAGGCCCTCTCTAACAACGTCGAAGAAATCTCCAGTGTGTCGACCAGGGTAGCGTACCTGATCCTTCGGCTGTCTAAGCGCTACAGCTTGAAGGTTATTCAGGTCTACGCGCCGACCTCGGCACACTCGGATGATGAAGTGGAGGATATGTACGAAGACATATCCAAAGCCTTACATCACACCACCAAGGCTCACTTCAACGTTGTTATGGGGGACTTTAACGGCAAGGTGGGAACCCAGACTGGCAGTGAATCCCGAATAGGCCCGCATGGTTTTGGAGTTCGAAATCACAGGGGACAAATGCTCGTCAACTTCCTGGAGAAAGAGGGGCTGTTCTTAATGAACTCTTTCTTTAAGAAACAGCCCCAAAGGAAGTGGACATGGCGGAGTCCCGATTCTGTGACTAAAAATGAGATCGACTTCATCATGACGGATAGCAAGCATATATTCAGAGATGTCTCAGTGATCAACAGGTTTAATACCGGATCTGATCACCGACTCCTTCGAGGCTCTCTGAATATAAATTTGAAGCTTGAAAGAAACCGTCTGATGAAGTCCACGCTCCGACCGAACCCAATCCAAATCATGGCGGGCACCGAGAAGTTTCAGCAGCTTCTCGGGGATAGATTTGCTGCCTTGGAACCCACTGATGACGCTGACGAGACCCTACACAATCTGGTAAAAACGCTGAGGGACGAGGGCATCAAGTTTTGCAAAAAGCAGCGTACTGGTAAGAAGTCCAAACTCTCGGATGAGACTCTTGGGCTAATGACAAAAAGACGGGAAACCTCCCAAGCGACTTCGTCAGAGAGGTCAGACCTGAACAAGCGAATTGCGAAGATGGTACGACGCGACCTTCGGAGCTCTAATACACGCCTCATTGAAGAGGCGATAGAGCGAAACCGAGGGTCCAAAGTATTCACTCAGCAGCTTGGAAGGAGCCACCTGACGAAGCTTTCAACGCACGACGGAAGGACCGTATTGTCGAAGCCGGAGATATCGGCCGAGATAGAGGACTTTTATGGCCGTTTATACGCTGCACATGCTCCCCGTTCCCAACGAGACGACCACGATTCTAGAGCCACCTTGATACGCCACTATACCGACGAACTGCCAGACATCAGTCAAGACGAGATCGTGTTAGCTCTGAGGCAGCTTAAAAATGGAAAAGCCCCCGGTGAGGACGGAATAACATCAGAGCTTTTGAAAGCTGGAGGTTACCCTGTTATACAGGAGTTACAGAGCCTCTTTAACGCCGTCCTTCACAGTGGGAGAACTCCAAAGGCGTGGAGTGGGAGTTTGGTGGTGCTCTTTTTTAAGAAGGGAGATAAAACCCTTCTTAAAAATTATAGACCCATCTCGCTCCTAAGTCACGTCTATAAGCTTTTCTCACGAGTTATATCGAACCGTCTCGCCAGGAGACTCGACGAGTTTCAGCCACCGGAGCAGGCTGGGTTTCGCGGAGGATATGGTACCATAGACCACATTCACACAGTGAGGCAGATTATACAGAAGTCCGAAGAGTATAATCAGCCCCTGTGTCTGGCTTTTGTGGACTATGAGAAGGCCTTTGACTCCGTTGAAACCTGGGCTGTTCTACAATCCTTACAGCGATGCCAAGTAGACTATCGTTATATCGAGGTGCTGAGATGTCTCTATGAAGCCGCTACGATGAGTGTCCGAGTACAGGACCAGCAGACTAAACCGATCCAACTGCGCAGAGGAGTGAGGCAGGGGGATGTCATATCGACGAAACTGTTCACGAGCGCGTTGGAAGATATGTTTAAGACGCTGGACTGGAAAGACAAGGGCATCAACATAAACGGCGACTACATCTCACACCTGCGATTCGCTGATGACATAGTCTTAATGGCGGAGTCGCTAGAGGAGCTGAACCGGATGCTGGACAGTCTAGCTTCAGCCTCCCGATGTATCGGTCTTGGGATGAATTTGGATAAAACCAAAGTCATGATCAATGCGCACATTGATCCAAGACCGGTGATCGTACATGGCCACCTTCTCGAAATTGTTTCTGAGTACACTTACCTCGGGCAGATTTTGCAGTTGGGTAAAAACAATTTCGAGAAGGAAGCCAAGAGGAGGATCCAGCTAGGCTGGGCAGCGTTCGGAAAATTACGTCGAGTCTTCTCGTCATCCATACCGCAATGTTTGAAAACGAAAGTTTTTAATCAGTGCGTCCTACCAGTCATGACCTACGGAGCTGAGACGTGGACACTAACGATAGGGTTGGTCCACCAGTTCAAAGTCGCTCAGCGCGCTATGGAAAGAGCTATGCTCGGAGTTTCTCTGAAGGATAGGATTCGTAACGAATTCATCCGACAGAGAACTAAAGTCATCGACATAGCTCAGAGAATTAGCCAACTGAAGTGGCAGTGGGCCGGCCATATTTCGCGAAGAACCGATAACCGCTGGGGTAAACGTGTTCTTGAGTGGAGACCGCGACTCGGTAAACGTAGTGTAGGACGCCCTCCGGCCAGGTGGGATGACGATCTGCGAAAGACTGCTGGCAGATGCTGGATGCGACAAGCCGAAGACAGGGCGCTATGGCGCTCATTGGGGGAGGCCTATGTCCAACAGTGGACTAACATAGGCTGATGATGATGATGATGATAAGATTTATGTGGTATGTATCTGTCTGATATTGTAACTCCCAAACGAATGCACTGATAAGGTTTTTTGGTATGAAGGAAATATAATAACATAAATGCAATACAACACAAAAATGCTTCATTGTACACAAGTAATAGAATATAACAAAATACATTACAAAATACATTCGAGGCAGTCCCTTAGAAGGGATCTCCTCCAAGCAACCTTGGGATTGAAAGACTTATTTGAATTTAAGTAAGGCAGGGGTGTACCAAAAATAATTTAAAATGACATGAGTACCTACTTAAAAACAAATAACTAATAAATATTACTTAAACAGAAAATAATCGATGTTTCTTGGAATTTGCGATTATTCGCGACGTTCATTATGAATGTTAGCGGGTTAACTACGAACCTATATTGTGTTGGAATAACACCAATGTTGCATCCCTTAACGAAGGACTAGTTCATGGTATTTCTATGTATTTGCCATGGTGTTCTGATCGTTTTCTATGTATAATTAAAATATATATCTATTTAATATATTGTATTATGTATATCAGTCACTAGTACCCATAACACAAGCTCTGCTTAGCTTGATGTGTGAATTTTCCAGCATTATTTATTTACATTCTGTCATTGTATTGTTTACTTAGTCATGTTTGAAATCAATTGTTGCAGATGTTTATATGAATCATTGTTAACAAAATATAATTTGTATAGGCGTTTTCGATTTTTCGTAATCAGTGGCTTGTTTGTGTAGATGTCGCTGGAAAGACGTAACAAACGAAGAGAAATGAGCATGACAACTGGTTCAGAGACTGAGAAATCCAATTCGCATAAAGGGAACCAGTCCTTAGAGAGGTGAGAATTTGTATTTTTGTACTCAAATGAGACAGACATAGTTCCTAACAATTGTATTTTTGTGGTGATTTGTATTTTTGTATTCATTTGATGAAAATTTACCTTATAATTGGCACATTCTATGACTTAAGCGGGGCTAGCCGAAGCATTTCAAATTGCCACAATTACAAACAAAAGTTAAACAAGAGGTAATTTGGAATACTACGGCTGTGATATAACTTCCATATTGTGCAATATGGGTCTATGTCTAAATGTAGATATTGACTGTGTCAATATATTTATAAACAGAAAATTTCCATTTGATTGTCTAGCATTATTTATTTTTTACATCGAATTGCTTATAATTGGTCGCTAGTTGCTCTTCTATAAACCGATTAAATATTAACCAGATGCAAGGAAGTGAATGAGACGTCAATAAGCGCGTCCGTCGCTCCTGAGCCGTCGCGGCCAGCGAAGTGTAACGACAACGAAACCTCGCAGTCTGAAGTGAACGCGCCAAAATCCATAGACAATAATAATGACGAGTGGCGGTTCAAGAGAGATAATGTAAGTACTTATAATAAAGTAAAATATTGTAGCGGACTCTGTCATCATTGCCTGAACTACGAGGGCAAATGTCAATAGAGGTGCACAAGAATTATCTGAAGAAACGGAAGCTAACTACCTACCTAAGCGTTTCAAACAGACTTCGCTAGATGTCGCTAAGACAATAAACTTTCGGAGTGCAAAAAGAGCGGCAATTCCTAGATCGCGCAAACGCTTGTTTCAGTAACAACTAACTTATATACGATTACCCGACATCTACTGTTGGTCGAAAGACCACTGGAGTAAAGTGCGCCAGTTGGGCGAACTCCAGTACAGAGGAGATCTCCTTCTGGTCCCATTTGGGGGAATTTCACCTTAACCCCCCAAAATATAATGGCAAAACCAGAGGTGTATTGAAAATTACTAATATAAATAGTTGATGATGAAGAATTAATCTTGACTTCACGAACGCGCTCAAATCCATTGACAATAATAATGATGAGTAGTGGTTCAAGAGGTATGTAAGTACTTATAATTAAGAAAATATATCGGCAAAACCAGAGGTAGATTTATGAGGAATATAATAAATATTAAGTTAATCCTTACATTCACGATTCGTTGTCCCATAAACTAAATTGAATGTCGAGGACATTAGAACTATTATTAATTATTTTTTCTGGCTCAGTCATTTGTCATTTGAATATCTCTCAGAATCTCGGACACTGCGCTACCAAAGTAAGTAGTTTCTGAAAATGATAAGATAAATTATTTTATCTATCTATCTACTTATAATGTTCTTTTGGTGGCTTTAATATCTCTGCGGCCATTGATAGGCTTGTTCTGATCGAATTTGCGTTACAGACTCTACAAACGGACACGTCGCAAACGTCGGGCAGCAAAAGGCCACATCGCCGGGCGGCCGTGGCCTTCCGGGAGCCGCCCAATACTCGGCGCCGTAACAGAGATCGGAGTGACAATGGTACCATACATATATTTGTTTATTACTAGCACTCACTAAGTATTTGTCACTAAGCAGTGCCGTGTGGTGACATAGAATTTCACCACCCCAACTCTAGCCGTGGGTGTCGTAAGAGGCGACTTAGATAAAACTAACTTTTTTACGTTTGTTTTCCTAACTTTTTTTAAAATATGCTGTAGCCCATGTTCATTGGGGAAAATTTAGGATTCTAATGGTGAAAGAATTTTTCAAACCGGTCCAGTAGTTTCGGAGCCTATTCAATTCAAACAAACAATCAACTATTTACTCTTTATAATATTAATATAGACGTAATATTATTCCAGGTGCTACAACGGACTGCCAGGATTCTTCAGATGCTACAACAGCCGATGAGAAACCAAAGGAGTCTTTAAACGGTGAGTTTCGTTACATGATAACAGTTTGAGGAATTCATTGTTATGTTAATGTAGGTTGTAGGGACAAAGCTTGTCAAGTATAGGAGAATGCCAGACATTTCAAAAAAGTGTTAATCATTAATTTTTTGTATCCATCGATACCGGGATCCGTGGATAAAATATTTATCTGTTTTTTGGTGGGACCGATCCCGGTATCCGTGGCTACAACTTGGCGGGATCAGTGGCTAATTCAATATGATCCCGGGATCCGTGGACACAAACCCTCTTAAACATAAATAAATAATACCGGACAATACACACAGCATCATCTAGCCCCAAGCTAAGCAGAGCTTGTGTTATGGGTACTAGGTGACTGATATACATAATACAATATTATTATTACATATATAGATAATTTTTATCATACATAGAAAACGACCAGAACGCCCTGAACAAATATCTGCAGATCGTACAAATATTTGTCCCGAGGCGGGAATCGAACCCGCAATCTCCTGCGTCGCAGGCGGACCTTCGCCCACCCCGCCACAGAGGTCGTCAACACATGTGAAAACCGTTTAGATGAAGTGGTCGACATATCTCAAAGAGTGAAACGGACAATGGTCCTAAGCTCTTCTACATAATATACATTACATAACTCCACGGGCCAACTCTACTGCCGTACGTGTCGTATGTTAATGTCTAACAAGCCATATAGGACGCAAGATGGAAAGAGAAATATTATTATTCTTGATAAATAAAAATAACATAAATTTAGAGTAACCGTCATCGAAATCATAATATACGGGCGTCCCACGTCTATACCTGTAATTACTTCGGGTTCGATTCCCGGTTCAATCATGTAACTATTTAAATATCTATGAAGCAGTTTAAAATGTTTTTTATATCAAAATAATGTCTTCTTTCAGTAAAATGTTGCATCTACAATATTTAAGTTACTTTCCCTCCATGTGTCATAGCCGTGGGACGCCGTTTTTAATATATCCTATATTTAAGTTAAGACGATTATCTTATTTGCTATAATGTAGGTACAGTGGTTTTAATTCACATACCGGCGGGTAACGTAGTAAAGTAATATAATAAAGTAGTGTATCCCTTCGACCAGGAGAGATGTAAAAGCCTGCTGGCAAATGCTGGCAAATGCTGGCAAGTCCGGCAAACTGACATACTGACAGACAATGCGCTGTGGCGCTCAATAAATAAATAATAAATAAAAATTTCCCCCTTTTCCAGGGCATGGTAGGCGACGCTGCTTCACGAGATTAAAATCAGCTTCGACGTCTCGGCTTAACTACTCGCCAAAGTAAGTCTAGAATAATGACGTGGCCACTACCACGGGTTTCTTACAGTAAATCTATACTAATATTATAAAGAGGAAAGATTTGATTGTTTGTTTGTTTGTATGTATGTTTGTTTGTTTGTTTGTTTGAATTGAATAGGCTCCGAAACTACTGGACCGAGTTAAAAAAATATTTCACCATTAGAATCCTTAATTTTACGTGATGAACATAGGCTATAAAATATTTTCAAAAAAGTTAGGGATCCGCATGAAAAATTTAATAATTGAACCGTGGGCTGTATATTCAACCTCTTTTTCTATTATGGCGCGTTAGAATAGAAAAAGAGGTTGTATAGCGCACGGTGCTTGCTTTTTCTCTACGGCCAGTGTCAGTTTTGGAATGTCGAGTCAATGTCAAAAACCCCAATGCTGTTAAAAAGATAAGTGTTAGAAAGATCCGTATGAAAACTGTGAAACCCATCGTTTTAGTGTGTATAATTTCTGAAATTTTTGTTTAATACCCGTGCGAAGCCGGGGCGGACCGCTAGTATACTATATTCAACATGTACGCATTGTTAATACAATATTACGTTTAAACTTTAGATAAATCCTACTAATATTATAAACGCGAAAAGTTTGTAAGTATAGATGGATGTTTGTTACTCTATCACGCAACAACTACTGAACGGATTTAATTAACTGTCACAAAGTTATCAATATTGTTGCTCTTGTTGTAAATAGTTTACTTTAAATGTATTTCCATTACATTTTAAGTGTCTATAAAGTATGAATTTTCTATTCAAAGACAGTCTATGGATAAAATCACGATGATTGATGATGTAAATGTAAAAATAATAAATAATGTTGGACAATCCACACAGCATCATCTACCCAGCCGTCATCAACATCAGCCCCAAGCTAAGCAAAGCTTGTGTTATGGGTACTAGATGTTTGATATACATAATAAATTATATTACATAGACTGATATTTTTTTATTATACATATGTATGTACGACCAGAACATCCTGTAGATCATACAAACATTTGTCCATGTATTTTGATAAGAGACTACGCCGCAGTTTTTAGCTTTTATCGTCTCTTCGTTCAACTTGTAACATATCAAACCTGTGTACTTGTGCAAAATTAATGATTTGATTTGATTTTGTGTATGTGTCTTTGAATGATATGATATATTTCTTTTTCTAGACGCGGTGAAGGCTGGTCTAGTCCATTGGAAGCTTTGCGGCAACAACTCAGGAAGTTGGACGATTTGGAAGACCAGTTCCCGGATCTAGCGTGTCAGCCTGCCTATAGTCTGCGATATCCGTTCAGTGAACTAGGTGTGTGCTTCTATATGAGTTTTTGAGAAACATGACGTTTCGGACTTGGTTGTCAAAACCAATGTATTATGATTTATTTATCGCATCAAAGAACTAAACACGCCGAACCCAAAAACTGAAGGCACACATATACACCCATACTAGCAGTCCGCCCGGCTTCGTACAAGTATTTAATAGAATTTCAAAAGTTTTTACACACTTACACGTTGGGTTACATTATTGAAGTTTTCATACATATGCTTAACTTTTAAAAATAGCCGTAGCGAAAAGCAAGCGGTGCCATTAAAAAACGAATTTGAAATATAGCGCTATGGTTTTATCATTGAAGTTTCCATACGGATCTCTAACTTTTTTGAAATTGTTCTCTAACCTATGTTAATCACGGAAAATGTAGGATTCTAAGCCTATTCAATTCAAACAAACAATCAAATCTTTCCTCTTCATAATATCTGTATAGATTGAGCAACTTGACGTGTTTCGGACTTGGTTGCCTAACAATGTATTATTATTATTTAATTATTAAATTTTACTTATAGAGCTGTGGCAATACGTAAAATATTATTTTATATAAATTTAATATTTTTAAATAAAAATACGTAAAAAGAGGGGCATGTCACAATAACATATAATAATTTTATTCATGTTATACATATATATTTGATATTTAGTGCCTTTAGTTTATATAGTATATAGTATTAGAATTTCATAGAATGATGTGTCCGCCTATTATTAGTGTATATATAAGAACCTTAAATAAGTGCCTAAATTTAAGAATGTGTCATAATATACGCTGTTGGCGTTCCATAAATAAATAAATAAATAAAAAAAAAAATAACAAAAATTGTACTCAGTCAATATTAGTCGCATGTCAAAAAGTACCATTAAAATACAAGAACATCGAATCGCATCACAGAACGCCGAAGCCAAAGATTTAAGACACACGATTTAAACCCATACTAGCAGTCCGCCCCGGCTTCGTACGGGATTTCAAAAGTTTTTACCCACACACGTCGAGTTACATTATTATATGGCAAGTCTCATTGTAAATTGTAATTAAGACACTTAACATTTTTTCTATTCTATTCTTGTATTATATTCCATTTAATTTTCCCCAGGCACAGTATCAACAGCGGACACGCCCGAACTGGAGTTCGTGCGTCATCGTGCTCTGGTAGAGCGAGAGGGCATGCGCCGGGCGCGCGCTGTGTTGAAGCGGAGGCGCGCCGCTTTGAGGGAAACTCGGGCTTCGTTGTCGCCTCATAGGGCTCCGTCTGTAAGTTAATTGACTTCATATTGCCGAACGTGGATGTTGAAAGAGCCAACTAGAGGAACCTATAATACTAAAATATGTTCATTACTAGCGGTCCGCCCCAGCTTCGCAAGGGTGTTAACACAAAAAAAATATTTTTCATACGGAACCCTAACTTTTTTTTTAATATTCTATAGCCTATGTTCAAGAATGTGTGAAATAATTTTTAAAATCGGTCCAGTAGTTTCGGAGCATATGTTTAGCTTTCAAAAAAGTTAGGGATACGCACGAAAAATTAAATTTTTGTTAAATGCCTGTGCGAAACAAACCGCTAGTTGATATTAATTTCAAATATGGCGTAACATGTACGTTTACAACAGGAAGAACGTGAATCTACAGAGCTTGAGGTGGCGTTACACCGGGCGCGGGCGCTTCTCGGCGAGAAGGAGATAAGGCTGAGACACATCGAGCGCGCGCTCAAACAACTCACTCCGCTGATAGCGCCGCAAGCTCAGGTGCTTGTGTACCCGCCCTTATTGTCCTTTCTTGTTTTTTTGTTATCTATAGCATGCTTACGCTGTAGTAAGACCAGAGTTACCAACGGTTTTTTGACGTTTTTGACAGATGTCATACGTAATTGTCTCATTATCTTTTGCTGAACACGAGCTTTGGTCCGTCATTTTAATGTTTTGTTTTTACCGTTTGCGATTATTTATACAGCATCACTTAACCTAAAACAAGTAGAGCTTGCGGAAGTTATGTTTGTAGCAAGCTATAAGGTAGAGTCGATATAGGGCTGTGGCGTTACAGAAGGAGTAAGAGATGAGGCTGCGGCACATCGAGCGCTTAACGACCTCAGCTTGTGTATATAGGCCCTTATTATTGTAGAAGCTCATGTTTATTTTTTGAATTCCACATTTGTCTTTATTATTTTAATTACAAAATGGCTTCGTTGTCCTATTTGTTGTGTTTCAGCTTTTTGTTATAGTAGTATTTTCTTTCATTTCAGTTTTGTCGCCATCTTTTATTGACTTGAACTTTTCGTTCTTCGTTTGTTTGTACTTTTTTCTTTTGATTGTCTTGTTCTTATTTGCTGTTAACAAGTTTAATTCAATGAATAATTATTGACATACTATTTCTATCAATGTTTTTAAACTACCTTGGGTAGTTTACACACTTTAATGGCAAAAAAATAATCATGCCAAGAAATGTGTGAACTACTATTTGCCCCATAGCTAATGAAACGTACTATAACGCCTGTTTCAAAATCTTAGTAATTTAATAATAATAATAAATAATGCTGGATCTAACCACAAGCTAAGCAGAGGTTGTGTTATGGGTAGTAGATAACTGATGTACATAATAATACACGAGTACCTAGATATATATATATAATTTTACATAGAATACGACCAGAACACTCAGAACAAATATTTGCAGTCGTACAAATATTATTCCTATTGTATTATTCTCTATGGAGATTTTTTGCGAAAAATCTCCTATACCAAAACGTTGTCGGGGCGCGTATGTTTGCCCTCATTTCGGATAATTTGTCAATTTTGTTTATGGCCATTGAAATTCCTGCTCCAGTATTTCAAGGAGCTGGGCTGGTTAGGTTAGGTTTGCCTGTAAAGGGGGATAATGAACAATACACTCCAATGCGAGATGTCAATGCAGATCTCATTTCCCCCACATAGAATTAGATTTAAGTGGGCATTGAAAATCCCGATAATTCGAATAAATCTGATAAATTTAAAATACTCAATATTATTGTTTGAGGATAAATAATTTAGCACGTGATCGTAAATAACCTTTAATTTGAAACGTTACATAATATTCACAGTTTTTCTTGAAGATCTTGTACAGTCACCAGCATAAATATATGACTATGGGCAGCGCTGCAAAACTATCTGATTATCAATTGAAGGTATAATTATGTGATGATACTTAGGATGTAAAAATATGTGATGATTTACACCCGGCAAAATAATCGTTTGCACCGTTGTAACAGCATAATTATCGGATCACGTAAAGACTGCATTAATATCTGATACAATTAACAGTAAGAAATATCTCAACAATCTGCAAGAATGAACTTATATACCTAAGCATAGAGCCGTGATTTGAACGAAACAGTTTGACGCTTCTTGAAAAGCTTCTATAAAGTTCATTCTTGCAGATTGTTGATATATTTCTTACTGTTAATTGTATCAGATATTAATGCAGTCTTTACGTGATCCGATATTATGCTTTTACAAAACAAAAGATTATTTTGCCGGATGTAAATCATCACATATTTCTACATCCTACGTATCGTCACATAATTAAATGTTCAATTGATGATCAGATATTTTTGCAGCGCTGCCCATAGTCATATATTTATGCTGGTGACTGTACATAACATATAGTTCTAATTTGTTTTTTTAAAATTTTGTTTATGTATGACTGTCGGTATTTCGTAAGTTTTTTTTATAAAATGTAAATCTTTTGTTGGCCGTAAGTTAGATAATTAAGGTTTAAACTGTTTATATTAAGGGCTGTTGATTTTGTTAAAACAATAAATAAATAACTATGAATGGTATTGTTATTACAGCAGGAAGGTACAACCAGCTCTGCGTCGTCGAGTTCATCGACCCGGGGCGCGGGGAGTGCGGGGAGCGCGGGGGGCGCCGTACTTCGCTCCCTGCGCGCTTTGCACGCAGACGTCAGGGATATCTGGCGGGCGTTGGACGCACGCAGGCCGCACACAGGTAGGAAACTTTGTAATTCTAAACAGCCGTCCGAAGCCGGAGCGGGTCGCTAGTGATCTCATAAGAGAAGAGGCTAAAAAAAGAACTGCAGTGGTGGAAAACCTTTAAAACCTCAACAACAACTTATAAGTTGTTAATGAAAAAAATATTTGTAAAAATTTTACATAATGATTCACTAATTTTGACTTTAGCAAACTTGCGTTTTTATTTTTACTCCCTTCTATTGTTAATTTCATTCTATTAAGTGTTTACCTCGGGTGAAAGTAACTTATTTAGTTCCACGAGCTATAGGCGCCCTCGCTACGCTCGGACTCCAAACCACGTCTCGGGACTAAATAAGTTACTTCCGACCCTAGGGTAACAATGTACTATTTTATCCTAACGTGTTAAATATGCTTGAATGGCAATGTATTGTGATCACAGAGTTTAAAATTGCAGTCAATTGTTTCAGCATCACCAGAAACTAGTTCCTGCAATGCAGCCACCACCTCTCAAACTAGAATGACTTTGTCTGCTGTAAGTATACGTTTAATTTATCATGGAAAAGTACGCTTTATAGTAGTAGGTTTATAGTAGTAGCTTTATAGTAGTAGCTTTATAGTATAGTAGTATTTAAGGAGCAAATTAACTATAAATACGAAAATTAATGGGATGACGACCTGCGAAAGACTGTAGATGCTGGATGCGACAAGCTGAAAACTATGGCGCTCATTAGGGGAGGCCATGTCCAGCTGTGGACTGACATAGGCTGATGATAATGAGGAAAATGAATCAAAACAGCTTCCACTGATCACCTAGTACAGGCTAAATAGTTATATTTATTTATATAATGCACCTACGTTTGGTCTATTTATAAGCTTCTTTGCATATTTTTTTCTTTTAACATAAGAGAGAGAATGTCCTAAAGTAAATAAACACAATAAATCACATTTCAAAGACATTTTGAGAGCCGTATCAATCACAAATCAAAATAGATGGATGATAATGATGACGATATTGATATTTGCATCTATACTAATATTATAAAGAGTAAAGATTTGATTGTTTGTTTGTTTGAATTGAATAGGCTCCGAAAATACTGGACCGATTTAAAAAATTCTTTAACCATTAGAATCCTAAATTTTCTGTGATAAACATAGGCTATAGGTACATTTAAATAAAAATAGGGTTCACTAAACTTGATCAATATTGTTTTGAATTTTCAGCCGGATCCAATGATACAAGACAATTCAGACGCCGGAGTCTCAGAACGAGCTAGGGGCTTGAGAGCTTGGTTGCAAACTGCGCCTTAGTGCCCCATATATAAGCCTTATTATCCCTTAACCTCATTTATCTACTAACTACGACCTACGATCATCGACCAAAATGTTGATAATAGCTTTTAAAAAAGTAATAATGGTTTCAGTATCGGTCGTTCTTCGATCTGGACCTTTATTCTCTATGTAATAAGTAATTCCTTGCCCAAACCATGTGACGTCACAATGTATTCTAAATACGATTTTGTTCGATTCCACGCCGCTGTCTTGTCGTATCTGTGAAACGGGATTGGCAATAGCGAATAAAGGCCCAGCAAGATTTATAAAGTCCGTTGGTTAGTAGATAAAATATTACCTATACAATTATTTTTGCCTTATATTGTACCCTATTTAATATCCTGCATTTAGCGGTTTTTAAGACTTAGATGTTATATAGAACCCTCCATTTTTATCCGAGTGTTTGAAAGGAATGTTATAATATAAGGCTGATTCAAATTAGATCAAGAATGAGAGACCAAGCACCATAGACAAAATTACCAGTATCTTGTCTATGGTAAGACGAAATTTCGGTGTGTTTTTACATCAGCCGAAATTTCGCGCAGGAAAGTTGAGTGATATCAAAAAATTGGGAAGCTTTATTTGGTACGTTTCTAGTGACTGGTTAGTTAGATATGTTAGAGTTTATACTTTGAGATTCCTCAGATTTGTGATGATAATACGTTATATGCTTCATAATATTGGTGAAAAAATATAACGAGAACTAGAGAGCTAGACTAGTAAGCTAGTAGAATGAAATATTGGAAAATACATAGCTAAAGGCTTCATAATCATATACTCATATATAGTTGAATCAAATGGTTACTTCAGAAATAAATAAAGTTTTAATAAAGCCATAATCATCAGAAAAATAGACTAGAGTTGGTCGAATATGTGTACCAAAAGTCGAAAAATTAAAGATATTCGTCATCATCAAAATACCATATATACAAAGAATATTACAATTAATAACCAAATTAAATGTAGTATTTAAACTTGAAACAATTGAACTGCAGTGTTGCAAACATTCTACGGTTAGTTCAACTGATCCATACCAATACCAGTCTTAGCGTCCCTATAATGCTAACCAGCGTTATAGGGACGCTAAGACTGGTTGACAAGACTGGACTGGCGATTTAATTGTTATATTATTTGCTGATAAAGATTCTACCCGCCATTAGACCTTGTATGATGTCTATCTAGTTAGAAACTGATTGCGTCCCATGTTGCGTAACGCGTGCGATGTGTTAAGTGATATCAACATCAACATCATCAGCCTATAATAGACCACTGCTGGACAAAGGACTTAAATGATAAATATTAAATGATAGTGCCATCTATGGCGCTCATTAGGGGAGGCCTATGTCCAGCAGTGGACTATTATAGGCTGGTGATGATGATGATGATGGACAAAGGACTTATGAGCGCCTTAAAAATGGCACTATTTATAATATGGGGGTTATTGGCCATAATCCTCACGCTGGATTGATTGGGGATCGCAGTTCGGTGGAGTTGCAGGCACGTTAAGTGATATGATATGGATGCTTGTATTTCTTGTATTTCTTATTGGCCATCATCTGACGATTTCTACATTTCGTGCGTAGGTCGCGTGGCATGGGTGCTGTCTCTTCCCTTTGGTTCACACAAAATGAGACAGTTTGACATACAATATGAGATATTAGCGATAAGCGATAAGAGTCATTAGCGCACTACATTTTAACAAACTAGCGCTTATATCGTATCCATCCGTACGGCCATTAAAAGATATAAAATAAGAAAGACTAATATTTGTAACATTATGTTACTGAATGCCTATTTTATGTCGCATGTCGAAACGACGGAACTTTGCGCGTGAAAAATCCCGCAAAATGCATAAATTTATCTGCGGAAATTATTCGCACATTGTAAAACAATAATGAAATATAAAACTTAGCCAAATAATGAATATGTAGCGAATTCTAGTCAATGATTATCATAATTAGCTAAATGTTTGTTTTAGTATAAGCTAGTTTTCTCATAGCACACCATTGATGGTGATATTCTTGGAAGTCTGATCAAAATGTCGAGGTTGGAATGGTTTTATGACATTTTCATATTCATTTAATGGAAATGGCGTAAACCATGATTTGTTAGATTGCTTTGTTCGCTGGATCATAGAATCAGCCCATTTTTAGAGTTTTATAAGGTATTTCCAAAAAAACTGCATTTATTATAGGTATTTCATTCTAAGAATTGGCTGTTACTAGGATCAGGTCACGATGTACCTATACAGGGTTATAGCTATATAATCAATAACCGTTTAATGGCGACTTGGGTAAAACAAGACTAACAACTTTTGGTCTATGACTTTTGCCAAAACATAAAACAACAACCCTCTTCAGTAACGCAACCCCTTTCTTTCTTTGCGACACACAAGCACCGCCGCGTGCCTCATCATGTTTTTTTATTTTATTTTTTTTATTAATAAGGCAATGCCAACAATACACACAATAAAACATTATATAATTAGTTACATTAATAAAAATCGTAGAATAGAGCATGTATTCATAATGCACAACATTTATATAGGGTGAACACAAACAACAGCAAAAAATTATACCCTGAAGGGGTTAGAAATACAGTGAGTAGGTACTTAAACTAAACTAAACTAAAAATGTACAAGTGTATGTTTCGACTTGTCCTTCTGAAAAAAAAAACACCATACACTATTTACTTCTCTTTTTGCCAAAGCGTAATCACATATTGCATAGAGTCTTGGGGTGGAAGCCCTAAAACCTTACTACTCCCACTAGAAAGGGTACAGCGCGCTGTTCTTAAAGTTCATTCGTATCATGGCATTAATCTGTCCGGCCACATAGAACTGAGAAGATCAGAACTGAAAATTTACTTATGTATTTTTTTGTATGGAAAAAAATCATTGAATTAGACAAAGTCATAGAACAAAAGTTGTTCGTCTTGATCTACCCAAGTCACCAATAAGAGGTTATTGATTATCTACCTAAAACTGTATATATTTTGATCGGAGTTCTAACCTTTGTCCATCGCACAAACATTCCAAGTCTTAACTAAGACCTTAGTTAGTATGTAGGTACACATTTTAAGTGTTTTTTTAACGTTATAAACTGAAACCTTAAGTTAGTTTCATGTACTTCTGTGCCTTTGTAATTTAGTTTATTTATAATGTACTTCACAGATAATTTTGGCACCGTGTGTCGTGTACTAGTCTGTATATTTCTTGACCTTGAGTATACAAGGTGTGCCAGAATGTATGTGACCCTGCAGCTCCAACAAGTTTTGTAACACCAAAATCATCACTGCTAGAAAAGTAAGAGTAGCTTAAGTCGCTGATTTCTGGGTAATATTCCTATTCTGGTGCACCTTTTACTGTAATATATGTACTTATTTTTATCTAGTATGTTTGTTATGCATTTCCTCGCTAGGCGGGTTGACTGATGGTTCGTCTGATTGTAAGTTCTAACAATTTTACGACAAAACCACAAGATTTCGCTAGTTAATCGTTTAAGTACCCATCGTAATTAATTCAAAAGTGACAATGTCATCAGCGATTGGCTGGACGTTTCTGATGTTGTTTTGCTTAGGGTACGCACAGTCAACGACAGAAATGCGACTTATAATGAATTTAAAAACATCAATTAAACGCCTATAAACGGTTTTTGGAAGATTTGCACCGTTCTATTTTTTGTGGTTGACTGAACATGACCTAAAAATTTAGCAAAATTGAATAAAATTGTTAGAACAAAGTACGACGGCGCTGTGATAGTAAAGATAGAAATCATTCGCCAAAGTCATTCCTCATAAATGTATTTATTTTGTTTTTTATTGTAATATTTATATTTACAAACGGAAATCTAGGAAAGTTGCAAGAACTTATTGGTTTCCACTTCCTTCAAATTACAATATAATTGAAAAACTGTTTGCCGAGAAATCAAACAACAAACAAGTTTTTGATTTTTTTTCAAACGTAAATCATCTATATTTTAATATCTAATAACTTAGTAAACTTACCGGTAATATTTACTGATGTGAAAAGCCAATATTTACATCAGTTTTAAGCTAAAGACAGACTGACCTTATCTTAAGGCCCATCCCGACCCAAAGCAACCCCCCAACTATTTTACCTTATATTATGTTGGACGAAGGAAATTTCAAAATTTTCATTCAGTTGTGATATTATAAGCTTTAATACCTCTGTAATACAACACGTATTTGTTTTCTCTCAGCCGAAACTATCAGCAAAACAAACATGGTTGGTTGTTCATTATGCATTAAGGGTTCTAGTAAGTCCAAGCATGGGTTTCAGTTTGTCTTTGGCCAAATATCTGTTGTCTATGGAACTTATTCAAATCCTAACCTCAAAACATATGTAGCTCAAGATTTAAAGTGTCAAAGTAAATGTACGAAAATAAAAAACGAATAATAATCTATGGACCTAGTCAAAACAGTATTTTAAACTATCCTAGCACCTAAAGGTGCTCATTATGTTTAACTTATTTAAGCTTACATAAACATAAAAACTCAAAACAACGTCCAAAAAATGTTTATTTACAATTTTATAACAATTAATATGCACATTTGAATCTACTATGGGATCCTTTACAATGAAATGAAAAAAGCTCTAGAATATACATTTCTGAATTTTGGTTTTAATTCACTTTAAATACTGTTCTAAATTCAACAATCCAATCCATTCCATTTCTACACAAACCTCTGAGCAGATTATTCTAAATTATTTGAATTATACCTCTAACTTCACAAACATTGATACTTAACGTTAATAAAAAAAAGCAATACAATACTTTTTTGTAAATGCCAGAGACTTAAAGTTGATCGGTTGCGTTAGCTTTAAAATATAACTGATATTCACAATTGTATCATTCTAGAGTTTTAAGTCCAAAATGGTCCCTCTATTGTACAATAACTTCCATTTAAAATTATGAATTTAATTAATCTTTTATCATTCATATTCTGTAATGTATTGTGTAATGGAATGTAATCTAAGAATCTCAAATCAATTCGTTGTAAACTAATGTAAGGCGTTTTGGTTTACATTGGGTCGCAAGCCTTAGATAGGTAGGATTATGGTAATTTATTGAATTTGTTACTAAATTTACAAAGAAAATTACAATGCAATAACCAAATTATGACTAGTATTTATAATTGAAACAATTGAGCTAACTGCAGAGTGTATAATCTACAGTAGCTCAACTGAATCATATCAATACCTACCAGTCAAAGCGTCCCCAAGACGCTTGTAGCATTGCCTCGCTATATGGCAATGCTGATGCGCTGCGACAGATACTGACCAGTAGGGCAAGCACGGGCTTTCTTGTCTAGAATAGACAAAAATTACGTCACTTTGTCATCGAATGCGTAAATTATTTGAAATTAATTTCTTTAACTTCAATAATGTACGCAATGTATGGCGATGCGATATCATTATTGTCTATTCTACCCTAGAGAACAATCCCCGTGCTTGGCCTACAGCTCTCGGGTCACACGTCGCTTCGACCAGACACTAAGATTATTACATTTATTATTTAAATCTTTAAATATATACTTTCGGTTGTCTCAGCATAAAATTAAGTAAATCTGAAAATCCCGGGAATTTAAAGTACCTCCTTTTATTCAATGGAATAATTTATATAGATGGTAAATGAGTAGTCTCCAAGGTACAATCCTAAGATTAAAATCTTGTACAGTTCTTCTAGAGGACGATGCCAGTAATTATTATGACCGTTGAAAACCCTCTATCGGTCTATCATAGGATAAGATTTTATTATTATGTGACTGCTAAGTTGACATCTTAATAATACTCTTTAACTCTGAGCCAGTTTAGATTTGGAACTATACGTAATATCATAGACAAACAAAACACAATAGACTGCCAATCTCATACAAGAAAACGTACATCGATAAAGATTTCTTTTAATGACGCTAGATGTCGATGAGTGTTTTGAATCTGCTTTAAACTATTGAATTTCTTTTTACATTGTATCCGCAACGTCAGGATAGCTAACTGTATAATATATTAGTACCACAGCAAATAAAGAGATGGCGTTATTTAAGCGCTTGCGGCGGCGGCGCTGCCAGCTTGCGCAGTGAACTGCGGTAGCGCGACGTTGTCAGTTAGTGCACGGAGATGATATTTTTATTTTCAAGAGTTATGCATTTGTTCATTACTAGTGTTGCTTAGCCATAAATTGCCAAAAAGAAGCGTCAAAAGTAGCGTTGAAATGCCATACAAAGTGGCGTTTCAAAGTTTTAACTTTTGGCACTTTAAGATAGGTAGGACAAACCTGGGTTCTTAAAAACATTACTATGTAGTTTGTTATTTATAAAATCTTATGCGTAAGTTGTTAGGTACACGTAAGTGCAGAGGCACACCAAAATAATGATAAATATTAAGTGGTATTGATTTTTTTGTGTTTGCAAATAAGGTAAAAAAAACTTCGGCATGGAATTATGAGAAAAAAATCAACCTTTTTTTATATATTTTATGGCCATGTAAATTTTCTAACCTTTTTTCAATACGATTTAGCCCGATACCTGACACCGAGTTGGCGGCACTGCGGACAAAACGATTCTTTCCAGTGTGACCATTTGTGACAGATTTTTGCCATTTTGGCTGATTTGGCTTCAAAATACGATACGATGACGAAAAAAAGATGCAGTTTTTGGCAGATTTACAAGATTCAAGAAAAATCGTATGAGAGAGATTTAATTTTAAATGATATTATGTAAATTTGTTTGTTATTTATTTCATCCGTCTATCATTTTTTACGTCTTGTTTGGCAGATTTTGTGTGTGGCAGAATGGCCGATTTCGAGATGGTCACCCTGATTCTTTCTTCGCGTGTTTGAGTTGCGGCTACTAGTTTGCTAAAACAATCAATAATACGTTTTCGTTAAGCGCCATCTATATAAAAAGAAAGCAACACTTAGTATGCTATGCTACCTTACGATCTATCACCACGCCATCTGCCAACATTGAATATTTATTTACTTTACACTAAATCGATGAAACATGTTTTGCGACAATAGTAGTACTAATTAAAAAATGAATTATCAATTAAAATGTTTAATTTTAACCACTTAAAAGAGATTAATTGGTTTAAAATGCTGATTGAATGGTTCCCAGGCTATTTGCCAGCGCCATCTAGTAATAGCCTGGAATTGTACCTTTATTTTGAGTTACAAAATTTTGTTCTCTATTAGCAGTCTATTGTTTTGTTTGTCTATGGTAATATTAACTTTTTGTTGGGTACGAATGTTGGCATCATCCTTTACAAGTGAATAAAACGATCCAATGTAAAACCAGTTTAAAACTAAGTCGTTTACAACGATACTCGCCAGAATAAAATCTTTGAAATCATAAAGCTAGTTTTATTTTAAGTCACTGTTCCTCCAACTATATAGGTTCTAGTTATAATCGTCTTAAAGCAAGAAGTGACACAACACCTAATATTAAATGTATTGTACCTGAAATAACAAAAGTAAATTACTAAAACTGCAAGATGAGGGAAATAAAGGGAAATACGTAGTGGTTATGAGGGAAATAATTTGATACTTGATAAAGTATTTATTATTAAAAGAAATAACACATCATGTTAAAATGCAAGCGTGCTTTGTAAGTAAGTGCAAAGAATTTATCCTAAAAGGAAGACGTTAAATTACAAATCAAAACGTTTTTCTTACACAGAAAAGCAGAACACAAAGAGGCATGGTTAGCTACGTGTGTACTTATGTCAAGCAGTGGATTAATAGCTAGGTTTTAAATACGAAATTGCATTTACTTAAATTTTTATTTGTTTTTGTGTTGTGCACAAAGTTAATTTATATGATGAACGTAGGTACAAATATTATTGCAAGAGTTTAAATTAAATAATTACATTTTTTGGGAATTTTCCTCCACAAAAATAAAACATAAACAGCTTATTCATATTAAGCGAATTTAAGGTTTAAAATCGATAAAACGCTTTTAAACCAAATTCGTTGCATTTCTTAGTTTTTTTTGAAACCAACGCATACTTTTTACAATGTTACCCAGTTACGCAACAAAATTTTTTAAATATTTTGAGAAATCAGTTTTCATTAAATCCTCCTTACAAAAAGGCAATTTCATAGTTAAAGACTTACTTCCTTATTCATAATAGTCTGCAACCTAAAGAATTGCTATTTATTACTCTGTCTTCTTCTACTGACAAAGGTATGCGAGAAAAACCACTAGGTACTTAGCAACTGTTTTAAGTTTACAGACTGTTATAAATGGGGGTTATTAACAATAGGTTCATAATGTTAAACAAGTATTTAATTGCTCGTGGATACTAGAAGCATATCCTTCCAAATTGCTAAGATTCATTTGCATTACCTTTATTTTCTCTAGCACTGCTGTACAAAGCATTTGTGCCTTTAACAGTGACACCTGATTTGCTGCTTTCTGGTAAGCAGCTGGCTGGTGCGTTGTCGAAAGAAAAGGAGAGTAGGGACCACGTGTGCCAGAGTTTAGAGGTCACGTTCCATGCTTTCCCGGAGAAGTCTGAAGGTACCTGTGTTATGGGAATGTCGAGGTTAGATTGAATTGTACACTAAACAGATATTAAGGATAACATGGGCTGATGGTGGAGTACCACCCCTGTTGACCCACAGCTTTGAGTCCTACACTACGTTTGCCGAGTCGCAGTCTTCACTCAAGAACACGTTTATCCAAGCGGTTGTCGGTGCGATTAATCAATAGATCCGATTCTCTCAAGGCACAGCTCAGAATACTACCAATAAAACATAAATATCGTCATTAGTTTGATTTGGGAACTAAGTACAATGGGACAGAAAGGCACAGAGGGTGACAGCTTTTTTCAACGAATTAAACAAGAATAGACTTTAAAGGAATATACTCCAAGGTTTATAATATCATTAACAAACGATTTGCACCTTTTACGCGCAACTCGTGTAACTTAAGATAACGGACCTACGCTTGACACGGCAGAGTTATTAGTAGGTAGGTAGGTACTCGATACTCGGCACACTCAAAAAAGGCATCTTTTGGATCTAGTCAAAAATCTTCAACAAAAATTCGTAATGCTTATCATAACCTTTGACCCACAATGATAGAGTGAGCCGTGCCCCGAAGATTTGATATTTTGTGAAGCTAAATATTCAATTGAATATAATTCGTTTATACACTCCGTTAGCGTTGATATGAAACTCAAGGTGTATGTGTGTTTCTGTGTGTGTAAAAACTTAAATTTTTTGTTATGTTTGGGCGTTTGAAGCCTGGATTATAACCGCTAGGTATAAAATTTGAGTTTTTAAAATCTCTATTAAGCCTAACTAACGCCTCTTCAGTTTGCTAATTCTTTGAGCTATGTCGACAGCTTTAAACGATTTACCTCTAGATGACGTCCAACGAAAGATGTTAGACGCGACAAGCTGAAGACAGGGCGCTCATTAGATCTATGACCAGCAGAGGACTAACATGGGCTGATGATGATGATGATTTGCCTCATCGTTACAGCGTAGCAAAAACTTACTCTAGTCTCTCCAATAGACCAAAGGAGCGTCGGTGCTGGCAGGCCACTCGAAGTACAGTTCAGCACAACTCTGGTTCCAGTGGGATCTCGTTGGGCCACGTCGATCACAGCTTCGGAAGGGGGAACTGAAACATACTCGTACGTGAGAGTTATACTTATTTGAGGAGATCTTTAGAGGAATTGAAAATTGAGCTAACTGCAGGCTATTGCAATTGCAGTAGCTCAACTGATCCATATCAGTAACAGTCGGAAGTGTCCCCAAGATGCTGGCACCATTGGTTCACTGAATGGTAGGTCAAGTTAATAATGTTATTTTTTTTCTATAGGTACTTATATTATAAAAAGGAAAGATTTGATTGTTTGAATTGAATAGGCTCCGAAACTACTAGACCGATTTGAAAAAATATTTAACCATAATTAGAATCCTAATATTTTCCTTGATTTATCTCGATAGATAGGCTATCGAATATTTTCAAAAAAGTTAGAGATCCGCATGAAAAATAATTTTTTTGTTAAATACTCGTGCGAAGCTTGGGCGGACTGCTAGTTCATTATAATTCAGTCTTCATCAAAAAACAACTATGTAGATTTTTTTTGATTTCCGGCTTCCTATGGGATCTGGTACACGTAGACCAGTCCCATTTTATCTAGGCTTCATGTCATCATTCATAAATAACCCTTTGTTTGGGGGTATTTGGTCTGTCAACAGAAACGCAATATGCTGTGTCGATGGCTGCGCTCCATAGCCCACTGACACACCCGGAGTTTTAACTTACATACCTACTAGATACATTACTAGTACGATAAATTACTTTCTTATTCTGCACTGTTAGTCATAATCATCATATCAGCCAGGCCAGTCACATCAATCACCGCATCTTAGGCCTGCTTAAGGTTCCATTGTTCATAGAGATGAGTTTTACTCAAAATAAAATTGTAGATGGGTGGGAATTGTTGCCACAGCGTATTGGGGATATTGAGATGGGGTAGTAGTTATACCTAAGCGGGTATAATGACAGTTAGCCATGCCTTTTTGTGAAAACTTATAACTATCCAGTTATTATTTTCCACGGCATGGCGAATATCAGTTAGGTACACATAACTTTTGTTATGTGTACCTAACTGATATTCGTGCTTTATAGACTAGCTGTTAGTTATTCTGAAATTGTAAAATACCTAATCAAAAATAAATTTATAATTTGCTACGAATCTCTTATATACCTAGCTTTATAGACTAGCTGTTAGTTATTCTGAAATTGTAAAATACGTAATCAAAAATAAATTTATAATTTGCTACGAATCTCTTTTCGACCAAATTTTAGTATCTGGAATATTAACGGAAGCTTTTTTTTTCCAAAATTGTAAATCTGAACTTACCCATAGCGGAAATATCAATGCTTGCCTTTTCTATCCTAAACCAAGGCCGTTCTCCTGAAACTTCGCATTGATAGTTCAAATCCTCAGTGATTGGCTGATACGGTTCCAAGCTCATGACGCAGTTCCCTTCTGATTGGTCCGAGGCATCGCATTCCACTTGGAAGGTCTTATCTGGTAATTGGAATAGCTGGCGGTATTTGGGTCCATGTGTCTGAAATTTTAATTTTATGATTAGGTACCTATATAATATCCCAATAATTTTTCGACGGGACTTGCAACGATCTCCCAGCCCAATACGAGTATATTACCCCGAGAGCGAGGGCTTGCGTATTATAACAAGAAAAATCTATTTTTACTGATACTGATAATTATTATAAAGAGGAGAGATGTTATTGTTTGTGTTATTGAATTTGATACGCTCCGAAACTACCCGAATCGATTTGAAATAATTCTTTCACCATTAGATACTTACATTATCTCTGTGCATAGTCTATTAGAGTATGATAGACTATGTTCATCAGGTACTAATAGTGAAATAGCAAAATTCGAAAAGGAATCCGTATGAAAACCAACGTGTGTAAAAAAAAAATGTAACTCTTGCGTAGCCTCGCGGACTGCTAGTAGGTATATAATATGTTTTTCGGGAGCTCTTATCGGATATAACTCTGCAAAAAAGCCCGAAAGAAAACATAATTTTCAATCGCAATGTATAAGTTCTTAACAGTTTATACCTGTTAATACCTACCTACTGTGATGTGAACTGGATACCATAAACCTTTAAAATCCCAATAAACATAATCAACTGACGGGTTATTATTCCAAGCGGCTTTATTAACTCATCCTTTTACATTTTGTACACAATAACATTAATGGAAGCAACAAAAGGACGGCCCAATCGACCTTTGTAAACAAAATTTTAATTGTTTCAATCCATTTAGGACCGGAAGGTCTAAATAATGACGAGATGAGCACTTTAAGGTAAGTACATTCGCGTCAGTTGTCCGGAAACAACGGTAAGCATGTTTTTAACCTTATTTAGTCGCACCTGGGTAAACGGCTGTAAATGGTTTAAATTGGATCTTCCAGGCTTAAATAGCGACACATAGCTGAGCTAAAATATGCTAAGCAAGGTGAGCAATTTTGTCTTCCCTGTCTATTGTTCTTTTATCTAAATGTCGAGCTTTGATAGCCCCAGGGATATTCTAGTCACTTACATTATATTATATCTTGAGGATATTACAAAGAGGAAATATTTTATGGTTTTTTTGTTTGTTGGTACTTATAGAATAGACTCCGAAACTAACTGGAGCGCTTCGAAAAATTCTTTCACTATAGAATCCTAAATTATCCCTAATGAACTAAATAATGATAAAAAACATCGTAGGTGTATAAAGTCTTCTCTACGAGCCAGTTTGTTCTTAAAGTTTTGGAAACTCGGTGCGTCCTTAACCTTGTCTGAGAGCTTCTTGTAGGTGGCTGATCCCATTAGATAACAGTTTTGATAGATATAAACATAGATAGATAAACATTTTATTCAGTTCACACACGTATACAGCATAAAAACAAACATAGGAAAATAAACTTGTGTATCAATAAAATTAAATAAGGTAGCTACGTGCCGTTAGTGAGTACAATATTACGATCTGTCACTTATTGGTGGGATGAGGATCTGCGAAAGACTGCTGGCAGATGCTGGATGCGACAAGCTGAAGACAGGGCGCAATGGCGCTCATTAGGGGAGGACTATGTCCAGTGGACTAATGTGGACTGATGATGATGATATTAAAGTAAGTTTTACACTAACCTCAGGTCTGTAGATCAAGAACTGCCGCTCATGATCGCTCAGCCTCACAGACTGAAGGGAATCATTTCCGCTGAATTGCCAGGTACAGTTTATTTGCCAGCCGAAGTCAGTCTTCCATTGACTGGTGAGGTTCACCAGGGGGTCTGCTGTTACTGCTGCTGTAACCAGAAAGGTGAAGTAAGCATTGCTTTGATGTAGAATAGAATATAATAGATTTTTTTTTTGTCATAAAATTGAACATGAAAACCTTTGCTACTAAATTTAATAAATGTGGTATTGTATTAAATTTTACATGCGGATTCCAAATTTTTTGAAAATATTCTTTAGCCTATGTTCATTACGGAAAATTTAGGAATCTAATGGTTAGGTAAAGAATTTTTCAAACAGGTCCAGTAATTTCAAAGCTTTTTCAATTCAAACAAACAAACAATCAAATCTTTCCTCTTTATAATATTAGTATAGACTTGTATACTTATAGATATAGATAATCGAGGATTTAAGACTTTACCTTCTTACCATATAAAATAAAATACTTTTGAAATAAACGCCTATGTATTTAGTGACTTCAGAATACAATTTGAAGCCCGGGAAAGTTCGACCATACAAACGCCTACTATATTGTTACCGTAGTCGCCCTTATCTATGTACTCAACATCGACCCAAAACCTCTTGAATTTAATTCCCTACTCATAGATAGTTTGAACTTTGACACAGGCTTTTACAACTTGAGTGTACGACCACAAATATCGGGTATCCAGCAGATGGTACTTCATCGAAATCTTTATTATATACGCTAGGTACCTTGTATCAAAATATTTCTCTTATCTGATAGCATATTGCTAAACCTACTAAACAACTTTTCACAATAAGGGGGATTGCAATTCTCAAACACGAAATTTCGTGTTTCGTATCAGCCAATTGGTGCACAATAATACGCCGAAATAGAGTACCAATTTGCACAAAAAAACTAACAGAAACAATCGCGTATTCTAGACACAGAGCAACACGGGCCCCCGGCGGACATGATTCTAAAGAATAAAAGTAGGGCCTCAGATTTGAGCGTGTTTTCCGTTTAGTACTGGCACAACTTATTGTCGATATTGTCTTTTTCATAAGACAATATCTTTTAATTAGTTTAGGGTTTAGTTTTAGAAAGAAAGATTCATTTTTTGGCCATATAAAACTGGTAGGTATCATAGACGTAGGTAAGTTTGACAATTGTGTCAAAGAAATCTTCAGATTTCTGTGGATATAATGATAAATTCTAAGATACAATGTGCTGCTTGTTGGTCAAAAAGCAGTTTAGGGTTTACGCTAATACCAGCACATTTTCAGAAATTCATCTTAACAGTATAAACAAGCACCGAAAGTATACTCCCAAAATAACCAGACATTTATATTAAATCATCCTTTTTAGTGCTCCAAAACTGCGTCCATTAGTTTGCGGGTGAATTAAACAATTAATTAGCAAAGTCACAGATTAAACAATGTTACTTACACTGCATGCTTGGTTTACGGCTTCGCGTCACGAATGCTAAATTAAATGTGATATGAATAATGGTTATACAGTAACGATTTAGGTTAGGTTAGGGTGGGTTGGGTTTTGAATTATTTAAAAACGTTACTATGGTTAAGAAAACGTTTTAGGTTATTTCTATCACATGGGAACATTGGGAACTGATTTGTGGTATAAAATGTAGCCTATGTTATATCAGGCCAAGAAATACCTGTTTGCAAATTTCGTGCTGTAGCTTTTTAGCGTGATGTTATACCAATAATCCATACATTAAAACTTTCGCTTTTATAAATTTGTGTGATGCGGTTTCGGTTCCCCGGTTTCTCGCTAGCCTAACTTTCTTCCAGGTCCAGAACTGAACTGAACTCTTGAGTTTGATATTCTCGATCCATTCAGAAACAAAATAACTTTATTCCTATAGCAGCATATCAGCATTAAATAGGTAAGTACCTACCATTTGTCCAGATTAAGTTAATGTGTTTTTGCGAGATTTCGTGCGTCGAGATTGCGTTCAATTTTTGTTTTCTTGTCGAGATAACGTGTATCGGGATGTCGTAGTTCACTTAAGATTTGTCACTAAAGTGTTATCTTCGCCCAAACATTTTATAAAACGGTACAAACCAAACTATATAACTATCGGTGTATATCAATATTTTTCTTTGTATGTAATATATTACATAGATAGATATTTTTTGTAAAACAGAAAACCTGAAACAAATATCTGCAGATCGTACAAACCTTTCTCGAGGCGGGAATCGAACCCGCAACATCTTGCGACGCCAGGTGTTCCTTCACCACCACGTAATAGAGGTCGTCGTAAATACATTATATTATTATTTATTTACAGTGGTAAAAAAGACTTTCGAAGATTTCGTTATCCGTTATTTTGTTTATTTCGTTCAAATCATGCGGGTAGAATTTACTGTACCTACATTAATCTTTTATTATTTTAAATTACACAAATTAAGAGGGGAGATCGTGTTGTAGCTTATTAAGCTTTATTATAACAGCGCGTGGTTCAAATATTCACATAGCTGGCATCCATATTCATAAATGATTTTAGTTATTAAGACTTTATATTTTTGTATTTATGTTAGTCTGTAAGGTATTTGTTGATATGGGCCCTAGAATAAGTTTTTTTTACCATCCTTAACTGTTATTATGTTGTCTGAAATAAATGATTTATTTATTATTATTTATAAATATTTGATTTTAATAGTTAGTAGCTAATGTATATACACATTATCATCATTCACGGTTTTCAGGTAGATATCGCTGTTGAGCGATAGAGCTGCAAATTGAGCAATGCAATTGAGCTGCAAATGTATATAAGACTACCGGTCCGCCCCGGCTTGGCACGGGTATTAAACAAAAATTTCAGAAATTTTACACAATAACACGATGGGTTTCACAGTTTTCATACGGATCCCTTACTTTTTTACGCCGCATTGGGGTTTTTGACATTGACTTGACACTCCCTATCTGACACTGGCTGTAAAGAAAAAGCAACCAGCGGAGCCATAATAGAAAAAGATGATATATAGCGCACGGTTTAATTATTGAATTTTTCATGCGGATCCCTAACTTTTTTGAAAATATTATATAGCCTATGTTCATCACGAAAAATTTAGGATTCTAATGGTAAAAGAATTTTCAAATCGGGGTCCTGTAGTTTCGGAGCATATTCAATTCAAACAAACAAACAATCAAACAAATCTTTCCTCTTTATAATATTAGTATAGATATGGGAAGTTTTTCAACGACTTTCATCTATACATAAGTAAAATGAGTAATTTTAACTGATTTCGCCAGCAAAAGATCTTCGGAAAAAGCATAATTACGCTTTTATACTATTAGTATAATTAGGTTTGGAAATTTTGAAATATTTTGATAATTTTATGCCAAAATAAAGTAGTATGAAGGCAAAGTAAAATAAACCTGACCTAACTAACTCCCTTACTCCATTTTCTTGAATAAGATAATGTTTTGCGGACTTTAAGGCTTTCTTAAGAACTAACTAGTACCACAATAATATAATACTACTAGTTCTATATTACATAGACATTGAATTTAAGTAGCAAGTACAGCAAGGTCCTAGTTATTGTCTGGCAGTTTAATATTCCCCTGTTTGAGTCCTTTGTTTAACTTCTCGCTCTGCTGAATAATGACAATTCAACAGAATTAAAGTGACACGCACTCCACGGTTATTGTGCTCTACCAGCGGTCCAGTTCATAGGTCAATAGGTATTGACCACAAAACTGTTTGAGCTTAATGAAACAGGACCGTTTCTAAAAAAATCTCTAATGTAATTGTCGCTTTATATAAAAAGTATACATTTTGCGAGATAATGCTAGAAAGGTAACGCTCTGTGGCGCGGTGGCGTGTGTTCGATTAAGATCTCAGGACAAATTTTTGAACGATCTGCATGTTCGGGTCTTTTTCTAGGTATAATAAAAATATATATATGTAAAGTTAATTGTATTAAGTATACCACAGTCACAAGTACCCATAACACAAGCTCGTTGTTCTCTTGTTTTCTGGGAGGATTTTCGGTAAATTTTCGACCTTTTTCGTATACCTTTGAGTATAAAACCTACCGAAATATCTAAAACTATTGTGGGAAGTACAAACTAATTCTTTTCAGACTTTGAAGGTCTTTTAAAATTTCGACATCAAAATTTGTACCGAAAACCAAATCTTAATTTTGATGTATTTTTTATCGTACAGGCGCACGAAATATATATTTTTTAAAGTTAAATTTCTTTGGTAAACTACGCACGTGCCTTGTTCGAATATCGTCCTCGTCGAGATTCCGTTAGCAATTCAAACTTGTGGTTAATACTTAATGCAAATACTGCGGTAATAGCAACTTTTCAGAACTAGTTCCTACCTGGTTCACTGAAAAATTTCAATAACTTTTCCTGAAACATTTCGCTGTTGGTTGCTGTTTGGAATCAAAAGTTGCACTCGTTACACTGTAGGAACCGCAAAATGTTGTTTGATGCTATTGGCTCGTAAATATCCCTGTTACTTAAATATGAATCTTAGCATACCAAGGGCCAGGAAGAGATCGCTCATAGCGTTAAAGCCGCCCTTTAAATTTCCTCTACTTGAAGCATGTAGGTAGGTAGGTACCAATTTTTTTTTTTATATTTTTTTTATAAGGACTTTTACTTGGAAATTATGTCAGTCCTATCGTAACCTAAACATATTACTAACAAACAACAAAATTAGAGTAATCAATCAGTTATGTTGGTAATGTTTGTAATGGTTTCTTGCTAAGTGTGGTATATGTCAAGTATTTTCTATCTATGAAGGTCTAGTAAAAAGTCTAGTAAAAACTGGTCCACAGTTTAAAGGCCACGTTCTATAACCAAAGTCCAAACTGAATAGTCTAGGGCTGTGCTTAATTTGTCCAATTGAACGTCTTGTTGTACGCTACAAGACATTCAATTGGACGATCAACTCCCGGAATATATTACGATGGATCATAATTTGGATCCGGGCGTTTAAACCATTAAATATACTGAGGGATAGTGAGAGATAACGCAAAATTTTATCATTAATAATGCAGCTAAAAAAGTAGTACAAATATCTATAGATAAAAAAGAGAGCGTAGAGAAATATCTCTACGAGTAAACAAAACAAGACTTTTAAAAATAATTAAAATGTAAATAAATAAATAATGCCGGATAATTCACACAGCATCACATAGCCCCAAGCTAAGCAGAGCTTGTGTTATGGGTGCTAGATAACTGATATACATACATAATATAATGTTATTAAATATGTAGATAATTATATTATACATAGAAAACGGCCAGAACACCCTGAACTAATATTTGCAGATCGTAAAAATATCTGTCCCGAGGTGGGAATCGAACCCGCAACCTCCTGTCGCAGGCGGACCTTCGCCCACTGCGCCAAGAGATCGTAATGTAGGTACATTACTAAAATTATGTAAATTTTCATGACGTAAATAATAAATAAATAAAATAATAAAAAATTTATTCAAAAATAACTTAAGACAAATGTTTAACAAAAGAATAATACTTCGGTAAATTCTAATGATTACCTGTGCCTGAACTAGGTAAAACCTGTAACTCAGGCAAAATTGCTGACAACGAATACAAGTAGTAAGGTATAATCACACAAATAAAATGAAACAAAGCGAAAGTGCAGATTTTAAAAATAACTTACGCTAACTACCTACGCTAAACTAGGTTACATTTAATGAGTACCTATGATAAGATTGAATACGGATAATGTAAAACATGTAAGTAACATCTATATATTATATAAATACCTATAACTATATTAATAAATTTACTATTTATTAATATAGTTATAGATATATAAATAAATTTACTAATTTACTATTACACAAAATAGGTACGTTGATGATACACAAATTAGGGTTCCCAAGGGGTGCTCTATCTTCGGTGCTCCACTGTATTTTTAAAACACCCTGTATATTTTTTGCTCTTGCGGCAGGTTTTTAAGCTATTATGCTTATGCATGAGCTGAGTTGACAGTAACCTTGTTTTACATAAATATATCTAAATTGAGGAGATTTTCCGTCGTTTAGGCACAGTTCTCTTCAGGCTTAAGGCCCCGGCGACGGATGAATTTCCCATACAAACGTAGTACCAAAATGATTTGTAATTTGAGTATATTTGTTCCATGGTTTGCTATTATTTTTATTAGAATGGTATTTAAGATTTCTGCCACAAGCTTTTCTTACAATACTTATCACCTCAAAAACTAAGAAAACATGACAACTGTCAATCAGACTTAATTTCATATCAGAAAAGTATTTTGGAAAAATTTATGGTAGGAACCTAGATAAATACAATTTTAATAGAAATTATAGCAGATTATAGTGAAAATATGCTCAAATTACAAATAATTTTGGTACTACGTTTGTATGGGAAATTCACCCGTCGCCGGAGCCTTAAGTACAACACTCAGAGTTAACATTATACAAACGAGAGCAAACGTTAATATACACAACTTGAAGGTTGCCTGTAGCTCGTGTAACATTTTCTACATTTTACCTTTGCGGAGATTTTTGCTTTTTAAATTTAAATGCTCCGGTGCTTTTTGGGACGAATTTTTGGCAAGTTTGGTACGCTTGTACAAGCGTTGGCAAAAATTTTACTATCTAGATAATTGATAAGGGAAATTGAGGTGGGTTATGCATAATGCAAATACAATAGTTGAAACTAAACTTATGACATCAGTTTTAGTTATTTAAGTTATTAAGTACTGTTGGTATATTTACCAAATAAAATTAAAATCCGCATTGCTACATCTACCTCTATATCTATGCAAATATTATAAAGAGGAAAGATTTGATTTTTTTTATTTGTCGATCCGAAACTACTGAACCGTTTTGTTCCTCAAAAAAATTTCACCATCGGAATCCTCCAGACTGCAATTCTGGTCCCCCCCAGACCAGTTTATTCGTAAATGAATGTCCTCGCCTTAAAAGAAAAAAAAAAGGCAGATACTGGATGCGATAAGCCGAAGACAGGGCGCTATGGCACTCATTAGGGGAGGCTTATGCTAGACATAGGACATAGGCCGCGGTTAGTCCAACTTTGGACATAGGACATAGGCTGTAGAATGAAGAATTTTGAAAAGCCAAAAAGAAAAATTTTAAAAGACAATTGTCTATTTGTCTTAAGTTCAAAAATTATTCCAGCATAACGACATTCAATGTAACCATCATAAAATAAACATATCCTAAGGGTCTTAATTGATTTTAATTGGCGACGATTAGCACAAGTGTGGCAACAAGTGGGGCATTGACTTGATGAGAAAAATGTGCATCTTTCATGGAGTCGTTATAAGATAATCGTTGTCAATTTGTTTGCTTGTTATTCATTGGCCTACTGACATCTGACGGTTATAGTTGGCTATTCAGCTGACAAATGGAAGTGCGTTATACATGATATATCATCATCATCATCATCATCATCATCATCATCATCACCAGCCTATAATAGTCCACTGCTGGACATAGGCCTCCCCTAATGAGCGCCATAGATGGCATAAAAAATATCATTTATGATATTTGTGTTTTCAATATTTCGGCATAGTTTCAGGTAGACACTGACTTCAGTTGTTCTGTAATTGTGGCACATGCAACTAAGTGTAATAGTGTAACACTATAGCAACGCCAAGTACCTTTCTAACTTCTAAAATTTTTTGTATTCTGAACTATGGAAGTTAAAACTTTCTTGCAATTTTAAAAGTTTGATACTTAGTTTTGTCGTGTATGTCATGAAGCTATTTACTAAAACACTGTTTCCTATAAGACCAGGATTTAATGAACACAAACGCTTGTTTCCTGTAGGTAAAGACGCTCATAATAACTCGGATAGATACACTAACTGCTTTCTATCGTGAATTTTTCGTACTAAAATTTTTACTATGGTGACATTTTTTCAGCATTTCATGCATGTGATATCTTTTTGCGGCTTATTCCAGTATTCACCCTAAAAACCCCCATACGGTGAAAACTGAAATATTAAAAAAATATCCCACTTTTCCCCCTTGAAGTTCTCCCTTAAAAATCCCCTTCAGGGAGGGGGGTTCCTTGAGTCGTATTATTTTATTTATATGTAATGTAAATTTAATTAAGGTTGACTCTATGATTTTGTGTTATTTTTCTGTAGTATTATGTAATGCTATTTAAGGTTAAATTTTGTACTTTAATGCATTGGGTGTTCCCGTCAAAATAGATGTACGTTTGTAAATAACTAAATAAATAAATAAAAATAAATAAATACATTTTGTTGCTAGATACATAAGTTATCGTTTATATTTATTTCTTATTCCTGTACCTTTAACAATAATTATATTTTTGTCTTCTATCTTAGATTGAATCCAGTTTTTACGAGATTTTTACAATTAACTCAAAGAATCTAAACTTCCAATTAATAAACCGCCAACAACAATAAAGAATTCAAAATTAAATTATGCAAAAGCTTTGTAACTCGTAAAGTTAATAAAAAATCCACTTACCAATAATAAAACTGAAAACGGCCGCAATAATTTTTATATCCATTTTTATGAGACACAGTTCAAACTTTTAAAGTAGTACAGCACTTGGTAGACTACAGTGCAACACAGATTGGTGTAGACATGCACATGACTCGGTTTGTGAGATATTACTGAGGATGCGTACGCGCCGCGTGAATCAATTTTATAGACGCGTACGACTGTCGAAGTTGCGACAAGTTCTGACGGTTCAAAAAATATATTTTTTTATTGGAGAGAAGCTGAGACGATGTTTTTGTAAGCCTAAAGAAATAAAAAAGAATCTGAATTTATAACGTTTTTGATTGAGTTACCTTAAACGCGAAATGCCGATATGGGCATTACACCTTAATATGAGATTTGCCTAATAAACTGTTTACTCTAAACGCAGGATGCCGATGATGAAGCAGATAAAACCTGCATTTAATCAAATCACTCGAGTTTTAATTCAATGAACGCATATCCATTTCCATTAATAAAAAAAGTTTATTGCATTCGAAACGAACCATTGAATAAAACACTAACGTTTGAATGAAATTTTATTTATCGTGGATTATTTGTAATACGAGTTCGAGTTATCCTATTCATGTAATCTTGCCAGTAGGTAAATGAAATGGACGGGGAAATGATGTTTGTGGAAGGTACTTATCCGGGTAGCCTAGTTAATTACCCTCCTTTACCTCTCCGGGCGGACATTTAATTAATATTTGAGTAGACGCACGCGTACATACTATCTGTACTATTTACTTTAATTTTTTACTAGCGGTCTACCTCGGCCTTGGGCATGGGCTATTTAACAATAAATTTATAATTATAAAGTTGTACACACTTACATATTGGGTTACATTATTGAAGTTTTATACGGATCCCTAACTTTATTGAAAATATTCTGTAGCCAATGTTCAGCAGGGATAGCGTAGGTTTCTAATGGTGAAAAATTTCTCAAATCGGTTCAGTACTATATATATATTTACTATAGTTAATATATTAACTATTCCAAACGTACAATCAAATCTTTCCTCTTTATAATATTAGTATTGATGTAAAGTAAGCGTCCTTATAAGGCAATTTAGAAATAATAAAATTATAATTTTATGTTTAGAACCAAATTAGAACTAGTATTTACAAATGCAATGCCAAATTCCTTACGAATCAAGCTGAAATTTTGCATAATTTTGTTCTTTACATAGTTCATTCCGTTAATTCCGTCTTAGTTATCTATACTAATATTATAAAGAGGAAAGATTTGATTGTTTGTATGTTTGTTTGTTTGAATTGAATAGGCTCCGAAACTACTGAACCGAGTTAAAAATTCTTTCACCATTAGAATCCTTAATTTTCCGTGATGAACATAGGCTATTTAATATTTTCAAAAAAGTTAGGGATCCGCATGAAAAATTCAATAATTGAACCGTGGGCTGAATATTCAACCTCTTTTTCTATTATGGCGCGTCAGAATAGAAAAAGAGGTTGTATAGCGCACGGTGCTTGCTTTTTCTCTACGGCCAGTGTCAGTTTTGGAATGTCGAGTCAATGTCAAAAACCCCAATGCTGTTAAAAAAAGTAAAGATCCGTATGAAAACTGTAAAACCAATCGTTTTAGTGGGTATAATTTCTGAATTTTTTATTTAATACCCGTGCGAAGCCGGGGCGGGCCGCTAGTGCTCATATAAATATGAGCATAACCAAGCCGGGTGATCATATTAAGGCGCATACAGCACCTAAACTAGCGCCACCACCTACTTTATGTTATTATTCTGTTTAACAAAGGAATTTTCAAAAATCCATCGTCCAGTTTGTGATACCTATCATAAGCTTTTTTTTAATGCCTCTGTAATAGTTTAATTCTATTTAGTTTAGGAAGAGATACGAAGTTGCCCTTGGTGGCCACCAAAATCTATTTTCGTATCTCTTCCTAAACTAAATAGAATAAAACTATTACAGATGCATTGAAAAAAAAAGCTTATGATAGGTATCACAAACTGGACGATGGATTTTTGAAAATTCCTTTGTTAAACAGAATAATAACATAAAGTAGGTGGTGGCGCTAGTTTAGGTGCTGTATGCGTCTTAAGATAATCTGACAATTAATAATTTATCTTCGTTGGTTATTTTTGACGTTTAATGCATGAACATTTTGTCAAATACCTCAAAGAATCTGTTTAAAGTTAAACGATCTGTTGTGAACTCGGGTCTTAAACTGTCGCACTTCAATTAAGCGTACATTCAGTAATCAGTTTAAATTGTGCTTGTTTAGCTTTTAATAGATTTCGTTCACGTTCAAAACGAAACAATGGTAGCTTTGATAAGTTTAGCTTTGAAACTCATATTGAAAATGGTTTTATTAAATTTAATAAATAATATCTAGCCCCTGGTAATTTTATAAATTACTAGCGGTCCGCCCCGGTTTTGCACAAATTAAATTTTAAATTTTCTTGCAGATCCTTAATTTTTTTTAAAAATATTCTATAGTTGTTTTAGTTATGGCAAAATTTAGGATTTTAATGGTGAAAGAATTCTTCACATCTGTCCAGTAGTTTCGGGGCCTATTTCAAACAAACAAACATTCAAATCTTTCGTCTTTATGATATTATTATAGATAATACCCACTATAGTCATTTATAATTTAAAGACACTAAGTAGTAATTTTTACACTGCATTATCGTCAGATTTTTATGTAGGGCTAGCGACGGAATTCGAACCCGCTCCACGAAATTGAAACTTTATTGATGAACTAGCGGCCCGCCCCGGCTTCGCACGGGTATTAAACAAAAATTTCAGAAATTATACACACTAAAACGATGGGTTTCACAGTTTTCATACGGATCTTTACTTTTTTTAACAGCATTGGGGTTTTTGACATTGACTCGACATTCCAAAACTGACACTGGCCGTAGAGAAAAAGCAAGCACCGTGCGCTATACAACCTCTTTTTCTATTCTGACGCGCCATAATAGAAAAAGAGGTTGAATATACAGCCCACGGTTCAATTATTGAATTTTTCATGCGGATCCCTAACTTTTTTAAAAATATTATATAGCCTATGTTCATCACGGAAAATTAAGGATTCTAATGGTGAAAGAATTTTTTAACTCGGTCCAGTAATTTCGGAGCCTATTCAATTCAAACAAACAAACAAACAAACAAACAAACAAACAAACAAACAAACAAACAAACATACAAACAAACAAACAATCAAATCTTTCCTCTTTATAATATTAGTATAGATAACTAAAAAATTTTTAACTGTCAATTTTTTAATCGTTAATACATGCAAGTCATAATTTGTTTCTATTGCATTTTTTTGGTTTTTAAAACATATAAAGTATTTTAATTATTATTGTATCCAATTGATATGATCTCGCGCCATTTAATGACCCGGCCCTTTAGGGCTTGCATGGGGCCCTTTTATTGTTATTATAATTAGTAAAAAAAGTAAAAAACTTATAATATCTCACACCAAGGCCTGCCACTCCCTTTGCCACATCCCTAAATAAAAAATACATTTTATATTCGACCCGTGATTATAACGAAGTCAGTCATCGTATCATGTTAACACGGATTACGATCCCGCCGTTCAATAATTAAATATAGTACCAACCTTATACACTAGGCAAAATCAATGTAGAATTTTAGTAAACAAATCAAGACAAAAAACTACCAACTCTGAGTGAGTTTTAGTCTTTTGTGCAAGTCAAGTTTCTGACATAATTGTAAGCAATATGTACTCAAAGAAGGATCTCAAATCCAATTGTAAATAGCTTATAAAAAGACGCGACAACAAACAGAATTTTAGTTAAGGTATGGGCGGTTGTGTTTACATACATTCCACGTCGTGTTTTGCTTGTGTAAAGGTACCGTGATATCCAGGCACGGTCACTTCCGATGTAAATTATGAACGGTATTTACGGTAGCGGCATGGATTAGGACGGATTTAACCGGAATGGTCGGAAACAAAAATTTACTAAGCTCTCTAAGTCAGAACCTGTTAGTAATAACATGGAATATTAAAACAACTATGTAGGAACAACATTTTACCCTCCATTCAAGCCAAATGGGAGTACCGTTTGGATTTGCTGAAACACTTTTTTCTTAAAATCTGATAAAGGTACCTATAGGTACCTATTATTTGCTTACCTAGACTTCTTTTAGCGTTTTTAAACCAACAAAGTTCCAAAAGTATTAACAATTCAACTATTATTAACAATTCCTTATGAGATATTAATTGTATGTAAAATGTATTGATGTTACGAGGAGATGATGATCCCATAAGAATTATAATCATTGCGACATATAAGAGAGAGAGCCTCGCTCTAAAAGTCATTCTGTACATCAGTGACTATTTAATTTCGCTAAACCAACAACAACATCGGTTTGGGTTTTCGAATGATTCCGACAAATAACAAGTTAGCGCACTTACATCTCTACCAATAAGAGCACGTTCTTTCCTCTACCTTGTTGTTTACTTTGAAACGTTGAAGTTCGAAATGTACTTATCGTTACGGATATGAAAACATTTCTCATTTGGCTTGCCGCAAATGCCCAGAGAGATAGACACAATAAATAGACTTTCCCCTAATTGCAGCTCTACCATTGCAGATATCGGTATGAATTATTGAAACGCCTTGTTCCGGTCTCGCAGTCTGCGGCCACGATCTAGGGTTTAAGCACATCTATACAGCATCGCGCTCCAATGAGCAGTTTTCGATGGGCATTAAAAAAACAAATATCCAAGTTAGTTCCAAATATCTCACTAGGTGGCAGGAAATTAGGGTATTTTAATGTCAAATGAAAGGAAAACAATTTTTTTCAAGTTTCTAGTCAATCAATGTTGCCAAATAAGAATCTTTTTTGTTGTTTTTGTTTTCCTTTCATTTGACATTAATATACCATATATTAATATGCCACATATGTGGCGTCAATTAGAAATTAGCTAATTGACGCCACATATGGAGATATTTGGAACTTATGTCTTTTCGATATAAAATGCAAAAACTACCCATTCAAATCTTAATAACCGCACGTTGTCCACGCGCAAACAACCCGCTCAAAGCTTACAGTATTTAAGAGCTCAAAGCTTACAGTATTTAATTTGACTTGTGGCAAATTCAGCGGTCTTCTTCCCTTGCTGTCTGCTATTTGATGCTGTCACTGCAAAGTGAAGCTAACTTAAGATTTCAAGGTTACTCTCACTAGAATGCAAATGGTGCTATGGTGGAGCGTGCGGTATAGATGAGCTTAAACCTTATCGACAACTGCATCTATTCATTAATCAGTGATTGCATTCTGATCCATCTGACGTCGAGAGGGTTTCAAAAGCATAATAATTCGATAACTTTATGATGAACTGGCGAATACCACACCTTGTGAAACAAACAATATGAATATCAGAATCTTCTAAAATTTCCCAGTATTTGAATTTTATTCAAAACTAGCGGCCCGCCCCGGCTTCGCACGGGTATTAAACAAAAATTTCAGAAATTATACACACGAACACGATGGGTTTCACAGTTTTCATACGGATCCCTTACTTTTTTTAACAGCATTGGGGTTTTTGACATTGACTCAACATTCCAAAACTCACACTGGCCGAAGAGAAAAAGCAAGCACCGTGCGCTATACAACCTCTTTTTCTATTCTGACGCGCCATAATAGAAAAAGAGGTTGAATATACAGCCCACGGTTCAATTATTGAATTTTTCATGCGGATCCCTAACTTTTTTGAAAATATTATATAGCCTATGTTCAACACGGAAAATTAAGGATTCTAATGGTGAAAGAATTTTTTAACTCGGTCCAGTAGTTTCGGATCCTATTCAATTCAAACAAACAAACAAACAAACAAACATACATACAAACAATCAAATCTTTCCTCTTTATAATATTAGTATAGATATACCAGCTTGCTAATCTCAATGAAAAATTTACTCAGTGGCTGGAACATTAGGTAGTATCTATTTACTTTATTCAGTAGCATGTTTTTATAAAGCTAAGTGTGTGATACAATACTATCTTGTTTCAAAGCTGGTAAAGAACAAAAGTGGAAACTCGGAAAAGCGTATTATTTCAATGATAAAAGTGTATTTTCAGTGAAGTACAGTTAATACCGATTCGAACTCCGAATAAACTTTGAAAGAACAATGGCAGAATTTGGTCTGGACTTTTTTTTGCGTCCATGGATCTGATGTATATGAATCAAATTTAATAAATTTTCTACGATTTTTCAATTATTCACTCCTTCTCGTAAAGGCCGGAGTTATTTTATGATATTTAAAAGCTTATCAAATGATATTCGAATTAGGTACATTCGAAATGTTACCATTTTATTAGTGGTGCGGGTACAATTATTGAATGCAATGTATCATTTGTCTTTGATAGTGTCATGTTGTCAGCGGTTGTCTGTCAAGACGCCATAGAATCTAGAACGTAGTGGTTTTATTCTCTTTGACAGAATCCTTCCGAGACTTCGGCGTTTTTCATCTCTGCTGTGTTTTGTGTTTATATTTTGGTTTTCTATTTATTTTTACCCGAATTACGGAAGCCACAGGCGACGTATGTAACACCCGAACTGGACTGTTTATGGACTGATTGATACTGCCCTGTGTCTGGCTAGTGCGTGCCCTTAGGACTCCGATATTGTTGTTTTGGGTGTTCTGGGCATTTTCTATGTAAAATAAAAAAATATCTATTAATGTAGGTATACCTATATATATTGTTTTAAGTAGGTACCTATATAAGTTATCTAGTAGGAACTCATAACATAACACAACCTTTGCTTAGCTTCGGGCTAGATGATGCTGTGTGGATTGTCCAACATTATTTATTAAAACCCTCAGTTTCTTTGTGTTTACGGGGCAAGTAGGTACATTTTTTTAATAAACGCCCAGCTTTCGTAAACAAGAAGTTTAGAATTTGTTTTGCTCATTTTGTTTATCATTTCTCATTTCGAATATATAAGGTGGCGTGGTCTAATTGATAAGACCAAACCCAAGACCAAACCACATTATCCATTTCTTTATGATTTGATTTCAATCTGCGATGTTTTATAGACAAATATTGTTTGACGTTCATTCATAACCAAAAAATTAAAACACTGAAATCTTTTTTTTCCGGCTTTCCCCAAAGAAAATAGTCTCATTTATAGATTCTGGAGCTAACGCCAAATCTTTTAACATTTTTTTCATTACGGGACGCTTCAATTTGATCCCAGACAATTCTTAGTATGGAGACCTGCCATTGTTCTTTGCAGCGATTTAAAATTAAAGGTCAAACAACCAAAGTGCTAAGTATCTTGAAGTTATTTTTAAGGAAAAGTTTAAATCGGCTGAATGTTTCGACTTAAACTTGTTATTCTTTCAGAATGTTAAATAACCGGCGATTAGTCACAAAGTTGGGAATTTACGGAATAGATTTATCAAATTAAATGCTTGTCTTTGTTTTGTTCTGATACAGGCTAGGAATATTTTTGCTGTCACTTTTATAGTACCTATATATATAGCAAAGTCACTTCCCACTGTCTGTTTGTCCCATGTATGCTTAGATCTTCAAAACTATGCAACGGATTTTAATGGTTTTTTTTAATAGATAGAGGATGAATTATATTGTATAAAATGCATTAGTATAAGCATTACACTCGCGCGAATCTGGGGCGGGTCGCTGTATTGAATAAATTTCTTTGGTACCTAGTTGTTCCTGATGAAATTTTTTCACCAAAATTTTTCGGCGATTAAAAAGTATGGTGTAAAATAGGATTTGTAGGTACCGCATGGCTTTAAATTGGTATATTTGCCTTTATCATAGTAACGAAACTTGATATTGAAAGTATTTTAAGGGATATTATTAAATTTCTTACACATTACCCCGAATGCGAATGCTATCGCACTAAAATAAGATACATCTTTGATATGGAAATTCTATAAATTGAATTGTATATTGCGTCTCAAATGTCTTACAAGATTAAGTAAAATAAATTATTAACAAATAAAATTATTATTTATTACTGTAACTAGCCTATTCCATAGTTGAGAAACACATTTAAGTATAAAAAACTTGTTAAGGCGCATACAGCACCTAAACTAGCGCCACCACCTACTTTATGTTATTATTCTGTTTAACAAAGGAATTTTCAAAAATCCATCGTCTAGTTTGTGATACCTATCATAAGCTTTTTTTATTCTTATCTATCTATTTAGTTTAGGAAGAGATACGAAAATAGATTTTGGTGGCCACCAAGGGCAACTTCGTATCTCTTCCTAAACTAAATAGAATAAAACTATTACAGAGGCTTTTAATGCCTCTGTAATAGTTTTAAAAAAAAAGCTTATGATAGGTATCACAAACTGGACGATTGATTTTTGAAAATTCCTTTGTTAAACAGAATAATAACATAAAGTAGGTGGTGGCGCTAGTTTAGGTGCTGTATGCGCCTTAACGTATAATATTTAATGACATACTTCACAAGGAACAAAGACAAAAATAATAATGTTGATACGTCTATCTATCTAGATTCAAAATTAAAATTAAAATCTGACATCTATTCTAAGTTAGTTCACTTTAAAAAATAACAAAAAAGTAAAAGGAATGATGAGTAATTTCTGTTTTATGATTAAGAGTAACTACGTAGAGACACTAGTCTCATGAGGGTCTGGGCAACATGGAACACATGCTTATTAGTATTATTTTAACGGGTATTTATCCTGTTTATTTACTTATTCACTCAGTCATCCCATGACCACGACAGTGTGTAAAGCTGTCGAAACGTCGGGATAAATAAATAATAAAATTTTTATTTTCTCTCACAAAGGTTATTACAAATATTAAAATATTATTGATGGGAGAATATTTACAAAATAGGTAAATTTACTCGATAAATACCCTTTAAATTATTAGGTACTAGTAATTTTTTGTTCAGATCGCGTAAGCTAAAAATACTTATAACATGGGACACAGACTTATTAATGTAACATTATTATTTATTCAAACTAACAGTTTTCTCCATTAATGCTCTTTTACCAGAATATGATTACAACCCAGTTTTATCCCGTCTTTTTCAAGTGTCAGATGAATTGGGAATAGGAGAGAAGTGAAGCACCTGGTGTCTTCTTCTTTGGTCGTCTGGTTTAAAAAACTGTATTGAACACGTCTTTCCACTCAATAGGACACATCAATTATTCCGCGCAAAGATCCTCCTAAGAACTATAAAATTAAAAGGTTCGCTAAAGCAATTTGAGCACTAATGGAGTGTAAAGTGATTAATGTTCCAACGACATTAAAATAATGAGGATAAATTGCATATTTGAGTGTTCCAGTAATAGTCTTTAGAATTGTTGGAAAGAGAGGATTTAGATGCTTCTCTCTTAGTGCCCTTGTAATCTTCCTGGGTTTTTTATTTATTTATTGTTTTAACAAAATCAACCCTTAATCGAAAACTGTTTAAACCTTAATAATCTAACCTACGGCCAATAAAAGGTAAACATTTTATAAAAGAAACTTACGAACTATTTTAAAACTTATGTCCATAGACAGAAACAGGATGAAAAGACGTGTAGTCTGACAATAACAAGGGGATACCTATTACTTAGCTTAATTACAGTACTGTATGAACAATCTCACATATTGGTGAGTCATCAATCTAAATATATATAACTCAATGGTGACTGACTGACATAGTGATCTATCAACGCACAGCCCAAACCACTGGACGGATCGGGCTGAAATTTGGCATGCAGGTAGATGTTATGTATGACGTAGGCATCCGCTAAGAAAGGATTTTGATTAATTCTACCCCCAAGGGGATTAAATAAGGGATGGAAGTTTGTATGAAACTTTGTCAATTTTATACTGATCGGGCTGAGACTCTGCATGAATAAAGCTACTATGACGTAGGCCCCTAACGCGAACGAAGCCGCGCGCAAAAGCAAGTATGTAAATAAATTTCATTGGGTATTTATCGCGTATATAAAAGTAGTTAGTTAATATACATTATATTGAACCTGTCCATGAAACATCCCTGCCCGTCTATGTGGCACAAGCACGAAGCTTAAGACCTTTCTTAATTATTCTTTTGCTCGGCTTTAGGGATTATCCACTGGATATCCTAACGGAGCTTACGAAGGAATTTATGCAATGAATCGTTTTTTCCAGATCCTTGGCAGCTAATTGTGCTTTGAGAAGATATTTTATTCGATGTAGATTTCTTTTATGAACAGGGTGCGTTAACTTTGATCATGATCATCATTGTCATTGAAGTAAAATAACGTGGAAAAAATCATGTCTACAAGTAACCAAAATCAAAATCAAAGTGCTTTATTTCCTTTAGACCTTACAGGGCTCTTGGACACGTCACAAAATACAAGTTGCTTAAATAATAACAAGTACGACAAGTGCGAGTGTAACTCGCGCGCCGAGGGTTTTGAACTTTTGTCGTTTAGGTAGGTACGTATATGACAACCTCGTGGCGCGGTGGGCTTACAACGCAGGAGGTGGAGGTTTGATTCCTGCCTCGGGACTAATATTTGTAGGATCTTCAGATTATTTGTTCGGGTGTTCTAGTCCTTTTCAGTACACAAAAATAAATCATCTAATGTGATACTTATACTTTATTAAGTATAACAGCTATCGTAGTAATACCAATGACACAAGCTTTGCTTAGCTTGTGGGTAAATGATACTGTGTGGATTATCTAGGATACATACCTATCTCTTCTCAAAAATTTTGAGAACAACGGTTTTGGTGCGCTGTGGAACTCCTAGTACAGTTACTACAGAGATTAGTGGGTAGGTAAGTGGGTTGGTACCTACAATTTTTTTTCGGCTTTTTTCAACCTATTTCACTAAGTATGAAACTTAGACGATTTTCAAAACCTGTTTTGAATTGTCGAAATCCATACCTTTGATTTGATATTAGTCTCAATGAAATAGCCCCCATTGTATGAAAATTAGTTTTTTGACCATATTTCAAAAAGTATTATATTTACAGACTTCTCTATATTTTTCCTGTAAAATATAGATCTATATCTACAAACGCTTAGTATATTTTACATCAATCACTCTGCAATCTTCGGAGATAAGGGGGGGGGGAATGGTAAATTTTTTGACCTTTTTCAAAATATTTCGAAAAGTATAAAACTTATCGAAATTTCAAAAACTGTATTGGAATGTACAAACCAATACCTTTCATTTGATACCCAACTCGGTGGGGTAGTCACCCCTTTAGAAAAATTTCCCGCCCTTTTTTGACCTTATTTCAAAAAGTATTATTTTTACAGACTTCTCTATATTTTTCCTGTAAAATATAGATCGATATCTACAAACACTTGGTACATATCACATCGATCGCTCTGCAATCTTCGGAGATAAGGGGGGGGGTACCGGTCAATTTTTCGACCTTTTTCAAAATATATCTAAAAGTGTAAAATCTGTCGAAATTTCAAAAACTGTATTGGAATGTACAAGCCAATACCTTTCATTTGATACCCAACTCGGTGGGGTAGTCAGCCCTTTAGAAATTTTTCCCGCCCTTTTTTGACCACATTTCAAAAACTGTTATTTTAACAGACTTCTCTATATTTTTCCTGTAAAATATAGATCCATATCTACAAACACTTGGTACATATCACGTCGATCGCTCTGCAATCTTCGGAGATAGGGGGGGGGGGAACGGTCATTTTTTTGACCTTTTTCAAAATATTTTAAAAAGTATAAAACCTACCAAAATTTCAAAAACGATTTTGAAATCTACAAACGTGTACCTTTCATTTGATACCACTTTTGACTTTGTACGTTCCATTTAAAATTTCGATTTCAAAATTTGTATGGAAAATCTTCATTTTGATTTTTCATTTATTTTCATTTATTTTTCTATAAATATGTGCGGGCGCACAAAATGTATTATTATTTCAAATTTCAAGTCAATAGCTGCAGTAGTTTCTGAGATATTAAGGATTCAAAACACAAAACAGACCCAAAGCGATTTCATAAGGGTTTTGCAACCGATGGCAAAACCCTAAAAATGTGAAATAAAGTGATCACTTTGATTCATTGTTCACTTCAATCTTTTTAACGTAAAGTAAAGAAGCGAACAAGAAACCTTTATCTTGTTAGCTTGATTTAAAAACAAAGCTAGTGAGATGACCAAAACCTATCTTACAATACTTGAAAATAAAATTTCAAGACATTATACCTACATATATAAAGTCTTAAAGTCCATTACATAGTCAAAGTCAAAGTCCATTACATAGTCTTAAAGTCCATTACATAGTCTTGAATAGATAGTCAACACTGGCCCCTGCTGGTGTGCGCTTTAGTTTTTCAAAAACCAATAGTGTGACTAAAATATCTATTTGATCGGAGAGGCGCACTCAACCGTGGTGCGTTTAAGCCCGGTGGCACGACAAAGGCCTTGTACAGCGTCGATTTGTAAGGCTTTGCGCAAAGACTGCAACTTTTTGAGGATAGAAAAGCGCAACTTTTTTCGCTCGAGGTAGCGAGGCATTCTTCGTAGCGCATCAGCAGCAGTGTCGCATATTTGTAAAAAAAGCTTAACTTCCTTTGGGGCTACATTTTGTGTGGGTTATTCAGCTTTTATTAGTTAGTTTAGTTTATCTGATTAAAAAGAGATTTAGGTCGCAAAATGTATTATTAAAAGTTGAAAGTGCTCAGTTGACAGTTAATTGTTGATATGAGCAATACGAGTAAAAACTTTGTTGCGTAATACGGAAGCATCGTTGATCTGTTACCATTGAAGCAATGGAGAATAAATTATTCGTTATTAGGCATTGGGAAACTGCGAATAGCCTGCTCTTCAACGGATAACACTTTCCGTGCAGCAAAAGTCGCCGGCGTGCGCCGAACTTTACAATAGTAATTTTCCACATCACATCCTCGAGCTTTTTACTTTTCTACCGTCCTTTGATTTTGATAGTGTCGTTATAACCCGGTAAAGGAATTTCATGCGTCGCCATGCACGTAACAGATTTCTTGTTTTTGTCGTGCTAGACAGAAATATAGCCTTGTTGCCCGAGTGTTATTTATAAGGGTTCATGTTCGTATTACGTTGTTGGTTGAGCTTTCGTGTTCTGCAGTGTGATATCAAAATTATTAAATCTAAGTATTTTTTAAATTACGCCTTTGACGGTCTGTGGTCACGGGATGACTGCGTAAGCCTGTTAAAACATCGGAAAATAAGTAAGGAAACGTGATGTTTTAGCAAGTTGTTCGATTCCCCTTCGTGATTGACAGTTATTATAGTCTTTTGCGAATAGGCTGGATCAGCTATACGTTTTCAACAATTGCGGTAGTTAGCCCGCATGGGGCATTATCAAAGAAATATATTTTACACCTTGAAATGTGGAAACGGAACCCTACCTTTTTGAAAATTTTCTAATAATTTTTTGAATAATTACAATGGGTGGCCTTATCGCTTAGAAGCGATCTCTTCTAGGCAACCTTTGGATGGAAAGAATTAATTTCATTATAGAAAGACAGGGGGTGTATCAAGGGTAAACTAAAATATACTATTATTGTCATATCATGTATGCTTAGAAACAAAAATTATGAATAAATATAAATAATACCAAGCTAAACACAAACAAACTTTGTTATGAAAACTAATTTTTTTACCACGAAAATCTTGAGTAGGTTCCTGCCCAAGATTTTTGTATTTAAAAGACTACTAAGTATACATTTTTACCCCACAAAAAAAATCTAAAGGGGTGAGATCTGGTGATCTCGCAGGCCATCTGATTGTGCCCTTGGTACCAATCCAGGTATTAAAATGGTTATTAATGTAGGCAGTAGTGATTCTGCTGTTATGGGCTGGAGCACCATCTTGCTGTAGAATTATTTGATTTCTATAACTGTCGACCACGAAGGGAAATCGAACGAATCTTTAAAACTTCTAGGTACGAAGGTACCAATTCATGTCATAGCTTCAGGGTAACGAAATAAAACAGGCATGTCCAGAGTTTCAAATTGAATTCAAACGAAACCTAAAAAATGTAATCTACCATCAAAGGAAAACTATCGGCTGAAAAAGCGTCCCCAAACTCAGAGTCCGGCTTCGTTACAAACAAGCACATGAAACAGATAAAAAATCCGTGAAACGAGACGTAATCCCCTGAACTGCGGACTGAATGTTCGTTAGGTTTAATGATCACAAATTTACATAACCATTTTAAAGCCTCTTTTTGGACGTTCAGGGATAAGCGTATTGTGGTATTTACTGCTGAGGAGATAATGAAAACAGCTTTTTTGGGGGTTAATCTTTAACAACAAAGAAAATAACAAATAAATAACTAAATAAGAATTTGTATTGGTGATGATCAATAACCTCTTAAAGGCGACTTGGGTAGATCAAGACCATCAACTTTTTTTTAAGTTATTGATCACTAGCTTAGCAGGGGTATTTAACAAAAAAAATATTTTTCATGCGGAACCCTAATTTTTTAAAAAATACGTTAATATATCCTATGTTCAGCACGGAAAATTTTGGATTCTAGAGGTAATGGTGAAAGAATGTTTCAAATCAGTCAGTCAGTAAGCAGTTTCGGAGCCTATTCAATTCAAACAAACAAACAAACAATCAAATCATTCCTCTTTATAATATTAGTATATAGTATACTAGCGGCCCGCCCCGGCTTCGCACGGGTATTAAACAAAAATTTCAGAAATTATACACACTAAAACGATGGTTCACAGTTTTCATACGGATCTTTACTTTTTTTAACAGCATTGGGGTTTTTGACTTTGACTCGACATTCCAAAACTGACACTGGCCGTAGAGAAAAAGCAAGCACCGTGCGCTATACAACCTCTTTTTCTATTCTGACGAGCCATAATAGAAAAAGAGGTTGAATATACAGCCCACGGTTCAATTATTGAATTTTTCATGCGGATCCCTAACTTTTTTGAAAATATTATATAGCCTATGTTCATCAAGGAAAATTAAGGATTCTAATGGTGAAAGAATTTTTTAACTCGGTCCAGTAGTTTCGGAGCCTATTCAATTCAAACAAACATACAAACAATCAAATCTTTCCTCTTTATAATATTAGTATAGACATATCTACCTATAACCTTGTATAATATGCATAGGCATAGAATATTTAATTTGTAATATATTACAATGATTTGAATTCTGTGTGGATTTTGCAGCATTATTACGTATTTATTTTAATATTTCGGTTCAAGCGATGCATGATTGTTAATCTGGTTATGTTTCAGCTGCAGAGATGTACAAAATGGTTTTAAAAAAGCATTTAAATACAAAATGCAAAATACTTTTCAGATTTACTATTTCAAATGCAAAATACCAAATAGTATTGCGTTTTGTATTTCAAATGCTAAATGCAAAATAGGTATTTTCAAAATACTTTTTCAAAATAAAATACCCCCTGACCAAATCACAGATATTTTTATTTATTACACAGGAGAATAGATACACTCAATGCGATTACACTTAATAACAACTGGACTGGTATTGTTAAAAAGTGATAAAAATAAATATCATCTATACTAATATTATAAAGAGGAAAGATTTGATTGTTTGTTTGTTTGTATGTTTGTTTGTTTGTTTGTTTGTTTGTTTGAATTGAATAGGCTCCGAAACTACTGGACCGAGTTAAAAAATTCTTTCACCATTAGAATCCATGGATTTATGAAAAGTAAGGATGGCATCCTGTCAAATCAAACTTGAATCCTAACAATGGCGGAATGACATTGAGTGTCATTGTATATCGAGTTGCCAACTGAAGAAAAATTTACCCATAATTTTTATAAATATTCTTCCTAATAATTGTTTACAAATGAATATGTAGATTATAAAAAAATCTACGTAGGTACTGCTTTAGCCACGGTCATCGTCTATTAGACCTACTTTTTATAATTTTCAATTTACGCCAGCGCTTTATGGTGCTAACTGCAGTGAATTTGATTATCCCACAAGCACAGAACAGAACACTGTACTTTCCCGGGATCAAATAGTAACGTATTTGCTAATCGAAGAAATTTCAACAAAATCTGTTCAGCCCTCAGTGTATTCCAACTCTCCGTTCACTGTCTAATTTTAGTTTGAATAAATAATTCTTTGTGCCTATTAACTGGCTGACAACTTTTTTCTGCCTGATGCTTCGCATGCGTTGTTCCTATGGAAATGCCTAACCAAAAATCAAATAAAAATTACTTATTTAAAAGTGGCAATAAGCAGCCATATTTTACGATTGTTACTAGGAAGATCAATTAAACGTTCCTAATAATGAAAAAATATACATTATTTTATTCTCATATTCATTGTTTGATAAATAAGAAATAAAAATTTATGGATACCTACATAAATATTATTAATTTTTATTGCCCAAATTCTTATAAATGAAAAATCTTAATGCACACTGCATGCTATACTAGATTAAGTGGGATTCCAATTATTTTCATTGTGAGATTCTCTGATTACCTATACGAATTCAATTTAACTTCAAATTTTCATCACCTAGAAATCTGAAAAAATATTGACTATTAGTTATGCCCTGCGGCTACCTATAATCTCGATATAACATGTTATCTGCGTAGCATCAGCGTCAGTAAAATTATTATTAAAATGGGTTCAGCTATTTTGGAGAATAGCTTAATAAACACAGGTTAGCTATAATAATTCGTCTATCAAAAGCTAAGCTATTGAATTGATATTACAAACAGAAATTCAATATCATAATTATATTTCAAATAATACATATTATTATAGATAACCAGAATGATAAATAAATGCCTATTTACCTGATTCATAATTTAAAGTCAATAAAATATGAGAATTGAAACTTATCCACATTTACCGGAAAATTTACATGTTTACATGTTGGCAGCACTGGCTAGATTTTGTGCTTCTATTTTGATTATTTTGTTCATAATAATTTTGCGTAAAATCAAAGAAATAAGTTGGTGAAATAAGAAATTTACCTAGGAAATGTGATCCGGTGTTTTTTATTGACAAACCCATTGTGATTTTTGCAACATCTGACCACACAAGACGGCGTTTTCCATTTATTTTGGTTTGTTTACAATAGAGTGAATCAGTTGGTGTATAAAGCCGTAATGGCGATGGCCAGCATACTATTTGATTGATTGGCATGCTTGCTTGATTGGAGTGCTTCGTTTTATGTTTTTCTGATATTCCTTCCGTAGGTACTTATTTATAGTTTCATGTTAGAATCCTTAATTTTCCGTGATGAACATAGGCTATATAATATTTTCAAAAAAGTTAGGGATCCGCATGAAAAATTCAATAATTGAACCGTGGGCTGTATATTCAACCTCTTTTTCTATTATGGCGCGTCAGAATAGAAAAAGAGGTTGTATAGCGCACGGTGCTTGCTTTTTCTCTACGGCCAGTGTCAGTTTTGGAATGACGAGTCAATGTCAAAAACCCCAATGCTGTTAAAAAAAGTAAAGATCCGTATGAAAACTGTGAAACCCATCGTTTTAGTGTGTATAATTTCTGAAATTTTTGTTTAATACCCGTGCGAAGCCGGGGCGGGCCGCTAGTTTTTATATATAACACATTTTAACAATACCAGTTGTTCGAATCACTCATTTTTCACACTTGTCAGACATTGACATTACTTGACATTGACATAAGATGCGCACTCTGACCAAAGAAGAAAAAGATGTCGTGATTATGTGAATGTGGGTTAGATGAAGGAAACGTGGATCACATATTTTTAACTGTCCCAATCTTCAATATTCTCTTTATGATTTACTCCCTCCTGATATTCCTCATCCTGTGTCCATGAAGTGTTTACTTTCCCTAATATTTTGTCCTCCAATTACATTTCTACTCTGTAAATTTATTGATGTAAATAAGATAAAATTGTAAATATCTGCTTTATCTAGTTACGTAGTCACCTTAGTAGGTAGCAATTTAATTTAATTTAGTTATTATTATTTTCTTCATTCTCAATTGAATACTTATTGTTTGCGTGGTAAAAATCTGATGGTGTTTTTCAAAATTACCGCTCTTAGTATTATTGTAAATTGCCTCCATTCCATGACTAAGACATTTCCATGAACTGGACACTGGCAGAAAAGTGGCAAACCAGACACATATTGCCATAACAAAGAAGTCAAGTCAAGTGGTTAGTTGGCGCCTCTATCGGTCGAATTCGGCAATACAAGCGTTTTGTTTTGTTTGACTGGTAATGTTGGCTCAACTTAATCACAAAGTATTTTGTATTTTAAAAATACAAAATGCATCTCGAAAGGCATTTCAAATAAAATACAAAATACTTTTCACTGAAAGGTATTTAAATACAAAATACAAAATAGGTATTTTGCATTTTCTATTTGCATTTAAAATAGAAGTATTTCAAATAAATCACATCTCTGTTCAGCTGATGCTGAGTAGCAAAAACTGAGGAAAATATGGTGCGTGATGTTTCGCAGCTAAAAATTAAAAAGATATAAAAAATATATTATTTTGTTGTCGTTATCATTTACACCATCGCATTATCATTTAGAATTTAGAGATTTGACAGTTTTGCGAGACGCAGTGATTTTATCCAATCAGATACTTAAGGCCATGCCTAGCAGCACGAAACATCAGCGCGGTACTCTTCGGGTCGGCGCATCAAGCTAAACTCCGATCGCTAGGCAGTGAAGATGCTAAAAATTTGCTTATTTTTTAAAGTCCATAACCTTTAGACCAGCTATCTCTGTCTTTCACTGGTAGACCTACCTCCGTGTCTCAAAGCGACACAAAAACGATGAATATCAGATGATTTGATCCAACTCGACTGTATAAGAAATAGTGAGAAAAACCCTTGAATAAGCCCAAGCCTGACTTTCCGTAAAAGTAATCGGCGGTCACTAACAAGATTGGGCCCCAATGATTCTTTATATTGATAAAAGACCCGCCTCGGGTCGATTTCCATCCCATGCACTAGCGAAACGTAAATGGATTCCTTATGCTCCAACGTCCAAGGAAATCCGACGGCGATTGAAAAATCTTTGTGGGACGTAAAGGCGGTGTTGCCAACTTACACATGTATATGGGAGTTGGATTTTTTATTTGTTACCGGCTTTTAACAAAACGAAGGCCACATGAAATTGGGATATTGTTGTGTATAGTTGTATTTTTTCTAGTTCACTGCCCACACTCTCAATTTTAACAATAGATCCTGTCTTGTTTTTATCATAACTGTTTACTTTTTACCACAAATTTATCTATCTTGCCACCAATACTTGCACATTCTATTCTTTGTTTAAATTGTTTTTAGTTTGCTTTTTATTCGGAGACCAAAAGTTTTTTATGAATATGCTTTATAAACGAACTTTGCATAGTAATTCATAACCATTTTTTGTCCCTGCATTTAGAAACCAAATACCAACACAAGATAGTAGTTATTATACTTAAAAATATAGTTTTTATAGTGTCTAAGTACGTTGTACCTTTTTATTTCAAAGCCAAACTTCAGCGATGTAGCCTAGATGACACTCAATCTGTAGCTTCAGGAATTAAAAAATACTTTAGACTACTTATAAGTACTTAACTATTTACTTACTTTATTTCAAACTATGAGATATAATCCCGAAGAAAATTCTGCTGCAAGGGAAAAGGAACTCATAAAAAGGCATTAACAATAAAAAAGTATTTCATATACCGTAAAATTAATTAGTTATTGATTATAATATCAAAATACCAAATTTTATCCTAAAATAAAAAATTGCGCCGTGCAATTTTGGTTTCTATTTATAATATTTTGACGAATTACATCGTTACGTACGCTACTTGAAAGTTACTTAAATAATAACAGTTGTAGCAAATAACTATCTTAGCTGGCAATACTGTGAAAAATCTTTGTGGGACGTATAGGAGGCACGCGGATTCAAAGGAACGGGAAATGACAACTGAAAAAGGAAATTTACGTAAAGTTCCCGCCGCGTTAGAAAAGCTAGGATTTTCCTCCGAAAGTATTTTTAGTGAGAAAGTTTTTCGTTTTCTCGGTTCAAAAGTTAAGAACTTACTATACTGTAATAATACCAATCTACTTCAAGTAGGTAAATGGTCTCAAACTGAAGGAATATTTGTTGTATGATTTTCTTATAGCCGAGTTTTCGGTCTCAACGGACACTACACCTGTGTGCAGGACTTCAATAGTCCACGTTTCTATATTATGTAATTCTTGTACCTCAGATTTCAATATCTTTAGGCTTACAAAATAAAAGGACAAGTCAAGTTTCTTATGATTATACAAATAAAAAATATAGCGTTATTGATTTTCTCTTCTCTTCATGTTTTTGTCCACTAGTGGAAAAAGTGAAAAAGAAACCACTAATACCTTAGACCAGCACAACAAACATGAATTATGTTTGTTTTGCTGGTGTAGTTATTAGTGGTTTCACATTCATGTTTGTTTTGCTGGTCTAAATCTAAGTTTAATGTGATTTAGATACATGTCAATATTTAAATTCATAGTCACTGTGTTATGCTTGCCAAAGTTAGTATATTACTATTATATATAGGACTATTATAGGCTGATGATGATGTTATTCTTCGCGCTAAAACTACGCATCGACAAATATTCATAATATATGTAATTTTTGACCAAAACCTTTTCTTTAACAAAATAAATTAATCGAAACCCAGTAACTCATACAAACTTCCCAAACAGGTACAAAAAATAATAAATGGATGCAAGATAAAAACAGAAAATAAAGAGACACAAGTTACAAGGGGTCCAAATAGGTACCTGTCTCAGCATTATGCCGCCGAGCTCGATTTGATGATAGTACGAAGCAGGAAGGATGATAGTATCATGTACCGAAACAATCTCATTTTTTTCTCTATCTTATATATAAATCGGTTATTCTGTGCTACTTTATCAATAAGTTCTTAAAATCTATAATCTAATAATTATAATCTTAGGTATTAACTATTATTTTTATTATATCTATTTTTGTTTTTTCTTTAATAATCTAAAGATTGTTGTCAATGGCTTCAAATAGAGCTACAAAACTAGACTGTTACTTCGCTTATATATTATAATTAACTTGAATTTCTCATGATTACTTTTAAACAATTACTCCCCTATTAAACCCGTGGAGATGGGCTGCACTAGTGACTTGTAATACAATAAAATTTATAATTTTTGAAGTATTACTTGAATTCCCATGCGAAGAATCGCGTAAAAAATTCACAGAAATCTTGATGACATATTGACCCTTGTCCATTCCAGTTTCTAAGCGATAGGCGCAATATTCGATAGGAGATTAGCTTTGGAGCCACGGGTCTCCAAGGCTTTGATGTTCTAATAACTTTTTCATTCTCTCCTTTTACTATTCGACGAGGATTACCGCTAGATCGGCTTTATTATCTGTGAATACGGACAGTAAAACTATACGTAGTTATTATTATCTTCATATATTAATCTGTCTGGAGGTAAAGGTCATTCGTTATATTTATCGGTGCCTTTCAAATAAGTATGTCAAAAAGAGAAGAAATAATTTTATTTATTTTACTACTGTGTTTTGCTTGACGGAACTACAAAGTAACTTCGTAAGTGAGCGTATGATAGTACTTTGTAGTTTTACAAAAACTAGAAATCTGAAAGTCTTATAGGTCGCCATATTTATTAATTTTATTGAAAAAGCACCGGTTCCAGCACCGGTTCCGGGTAAACTCTTTTCTGGTAAATTCTGGATATACTTTGCTATCGTGAACTGTTGACAATAACAAACTTAGAAGAATGCTAATATTGCTAAGTATTCTGTACATTACTCAAAATGTTTCCATTCCTTATTCAAGTGTAGTACCACTACCTGACTCTTGGACATTTTCGTTTTATTTTAATTTTGGGTTGTAAGTCTAGTCCACTTGAAAAAATAAATGAATAAATGGTTATTCAAACATAGGTATACAAAAAGGAATTAACAACCTACCTAAGGGTAAAAAGGACCTCCACATCGAAAAATATAGAGTGCAGGTAGGTACATACTCGTACTTGTTCGAATTAAGGCCATCAATTTCCATTAAAAATTTATGTTAAAGTGACGTAAATATCGTCACAAAAGGAGCCTGCCTACCAAATTCCGAGTACCTACCTAACCAATGCCAGCCAACCTGCCTAATTTTACATTCGGCAGGCTGTCGCACAACCTTTAAATCGCGAGGTGCTCGGATTAACATCCATTCGAATTAATGCTGTCCGCTCAGACAGAGTATTTTCCGTTAAAATTTAAATTCACTTGATAGGGATGGCCGCAACGGATCTTTTGAGAGACGCCCATGATTGTACAATGTTAGGCGTAGTTACGTTTATAAGCTTAGTTGCTTAGGCACAGCCAGCTCGTTTATTTATTAAGGTAAATAGAGCAGTAAAAAGAGTAGATATTGTGTTTTTCGCGGCGCGAAAATTCATGAAACCGTGCTATTGCTCCGAAACTACTGGACAAATTTGAAAAATTCTTTCACCATTAGAATCCTGAATTTTCCTTGATGAACATAGACATAGGCAGAATATTTTTAAAAAATTAGGGATCCGCATGAAAAATGCAATTTTTGTTAACCTGTGCGAAGCTGGGGCGGACCTCTAGTTATAAATATATGTCTATGTATTTATTATTTATTTATTTATTTAACAAGTAGACTTACTTACCGGAGTATAGAAAAACATTAAGACATTCGGCTTTACCTACTCCTAAAATCGTTTACAGAATTGCTTAGCGAGATACGAGGCTGTCTCTTGGGACATACCTCTCATTAGTAACTGGACTTGTGTGGTTTCTAACAAAGGGATACTTACTGTCTGTTAGCAGTTCCTGCTTGTTGAAATGCCGGCATTGTCTCAGTAAGTATTACGCAGTGAAACCTTCGTTAATAGTTGCAGCAATGTCACAAAACACTTGGCTGATTTTCAGCGATACTGATGCCACTTTTAGATCAGATGTATTTTATAAGTTATAATAATGAGTAATTTTTTATTTTATTCTCTATTTATATTTTGTATGTTTAATCGATGTTTTTTATTAGGTATATTTTTTGTGTTTATGATTATTATTGTTTTGACTAGGTACTCTACTACAATGGAATAGAATAGAATACATCATTTGAATAAATAAATAAGAAGTTAATGGCCAATGATGTGAAATGGCAAATTATTTACGATTCGATGAAATTTTTATTTTGTTTTTATGTGATATGATTGATATACCTACTAATCAAAAATATCAACAAGCTTTCTAATTTTCAACTTTCAAACAATGCTTTTAACTCATCACTGCCCATCTTTAGCACAGCGACATTAAGGGCTAGAAGTGAATTTATGACTGATGGAACTGCTCAGATAATTTGCGGTCACTGATTCTCTTTCTGCGTGTAGGGTGCACGTAATCATAATGCAGCCAATGAATGGTGTAAAAAGTCTTTGAGTGAAGTCAAAAGCGCAAAGTCAAATTGTCTGGATAAGACAATTTCGCGCTTTTCACACCATTCATCATCTTTGACTTGCGCACACTCTGCGGGTAGTTCAACATTTGCGCTATACTGCGTTTGAGAGTCAAGTCAAACAAGATGCGATACTTTTATAGAACCTTGCTACGGTGTCGGTTAAAAAGCTTAAAAAGTATTCTCCCCATCCCTAAAAGTCTCGCAGTGTTCGCATTCGATTGTCAAAGACTTACCGGTAAGCTTCTTACGCGAATAAGGAGATTTAGAACTACATCCAGTGGAGCCACGAACTTCCTAGTCTTTGAAATATTGAGGCATTTTTGTTTTGCAGCTGTGGACAAAGAGCTGGGGACCGTAATTGGAACTTGGGAAAGTAGGAAAATGTTTTAGGGGTACCCTAGAGGACGTCTTTGGCAAGAATCACGAAAAAGACAGATGTGTAGGTAAACTTTCAGGATCCGATTGGATGTTATGTCAACCATTTTTTGACATATTTTGGTAGGAATATCTTAAAATAGGGTTATCAATTTTAAAATTTGTTGATGTGATTTAAGGTCGTTAACTTTGCCCCACTGTGGTACTAAAACGACTATAAAAACTCTTAAGTACATATTCTTTGAAAATAAAGTGTGAATATAAGTGAGAATACGAGGTATTATCTTATTAATTTAAATACACTGGATTATCCTCAAATATGAAACAATATTTAGTTCATACTTTCGTACAAACAGACCTGAGACCTTACAAAAATGGCTACGAAAATCAAGAGTCATTGAAAAACCTAGCAATTGAAAATATTTGTGAAGGCAAAACGATAAATGGCATAATTTTTACGGCAAAAAAAATCTGTTTAATAGTTCCTAAAAGGTAAGCAAGCATACCCCACTTCTTCACTTTTTTAAGTGATATGGTGGTCTAACGCATATCTTCAATAAAAAAAACCACGCGCGGTTCAAATGGAAAAGACCGATCATTTTGAACAGACACACTACCGGAAGGACGTTTACTTTGATAAGGATCCATCTCAAATTGTAACTCGATTGTGTGAAAAAAGTGACGTAAAACCAGGTTGATCCATGCGTAAAACATTTATTTTCACTAGGCCCATTCTGATCTTGCGCAGGTTACGTTATTGCTTGTTATGTGTTTTGTTTAGGTACCTGAAATAAAAAAATAAAAGATAAACAATTAGGTACTACAAGTATAAATACAAGTACCTACCTACCTAGTAAAGATTAGATTGTTTGTTTGAAGAAAGTTAGGGATCCGCGGCGGACCGCTTGTAATATTATAAAAAGGTTTTGTTATTTGATTGACTGTTTATTTGAATTGAAAAGGCTAAACTGGGTATTTTTGCTAAGGAAGAATCAATATTTCCAAAAAGCAGCGGATCCGGGTAAACTCTTTTCTGGTAAATTCTGGATACGTTGCTATCGTGAACTGTTGACAATAACAAACTTAGAAGAATGCTAATATTGCTAAGTATTCTGTTAATATTATAAAAAGGTTTTGTTATTTGATTGATTGTTTATTTGAATTGAAAAGGCTCCGAAATTACTGCAACGATTTGAAAAATTCTTACACCATTGGAATCTTAAAGTATCCCTGATGAACTAAGTATATTATATGTATAATATTTTCAAAACAGAGTTCCAATGAAAACTGCAATATTGTAACCGAACGCAAAATTTATAATTTATGAAATTTTTGTTAATCCATGCAAAGCAAGCCGAAGAAGACCGTTAGTTACATAATAAAGTACATTTTCCAATACCATTAATTACTAAGAAACAAAAATCGCAGTAAAAATATTTTGTAACTACCCACCACAACAACCCACAACTTCGTAGATTTGTGGGAAAATGAGACTTGTAAACTCAAAGAGAACAATAGTAAATCGAGTAGTCAACCCCCAATCAAGCCTCTACGAAAAGCGGTCAAAGTTTTCGCAACAAAACTTGCCTCAAGCAACGAAGCAAGTTGGTTTATTGCCGATACAAGCAATCTTATTGGGGCAAAGTTTACTAAGGACTTTACTGGTTCATAAAATGTTTCCTTGTTATATAAATTCGCTAAGTTCTGAAAGTTTGAATCCAATTTAAAATTGAACGCTGGTCTTGGATTAGAGGTTAGGGTACCATCATCATGATCCTAGCGCCGCGGTTGAGCCTTGTTCTGGTAGTGTGGACGACCACTGTGGCGCGGTGGGCGAAGGTCCGCCTGTGACGCAGGATGTTGCGGGTTCGATTCCCGCCTCGGGACAAATATTTGTACGATCTGCAGATATTTGTTCAGGGGTTCTGGTGGTTTTCAATGTATAATAAAAAATATCTATCTATTTAATAATATTGTTTTACGTATATCAGTAATCTCGTACCCATAACACAAGCTCTGCTAGCTTGGAGCTAGATGATGCTCTGTGGTTTGCTCAGCATTAAAAAAAAAAAAATTAGAAAAAAAAAGTGTAAATTTCTCCGCTGATTTCTTGATTATTGCGTAGGAATACGTAATAATGTTATATATTAAGACATAAAATTTCCATAAAACTAGTACCTATGAAAGAATTCTGCAGTTCGATAAGACAATTTTTAACGAGGTTTAAGTCAAAGAAAAGTTGGCAAGATCTTAATATCAAAATTAATGTAGAGTGACCATACGGTGTCGTGCCAAATAATCCATATACATACTTTGGCAAAATATATATTGGAATATATGGTCAAAATATAATAGAAGTCAGAAGTAAGTTTTAGTGTCAAAATTGTTTTAAACTTAACCATTTGTTGGTTTGTCCACTATCTAAACGAGTTAATTTAGTAGTAAGTAGTATTGTCCTATATTTACAATAGGAACACATCTTGGAACCTAATGACTATTAATTTGTTAATTATCAAACATTCCGAAATCAAAAACATTATATGAGTTCTCAAACTTCGTATCACTTACATTTTTTCCATATGTTTTTCATTTAACCACTCCTGTATTTAATCAAATATAACAAATACCATAAATAGCCAAAGCTACTCATAAGTTCAACAAGTGATCGGTATGCTGGCGTTTATTTTGGTCAATGAATTGACATTGCCATTGACATTGACATCGCCATCCAACGTGACAATGTTGCCAGCATTGTGGGCACTCTGCCTTCTTTCTGGTGGCAGCTAAGATTTTTAGGAAATAATTGTTTTATTGTTTTGGTACTGCAATTTTTTGTTAACTAATATAATATGTAGAAGCTCTAGTAATTTGTTTTAATATCCTAAAATATAATACATTTAATGAGTTCTTCATCGTATTACTTACAATTAGTTTCCTATTGTTTTTAACCACTCCTGTATTAGACATAGCACAGCATAGCAAACACAACAACAAAAAAAAAAACAAATCTGTTAGTTATTTTCTATTTTAGTTTATACGAGACTAACGCCGTGTGGTGCCGGCATAGAATTTCACCACCCCAACTCTTCCCGTGGGTGTCGTAAGAGGCGACTAAGGGAAACACACCGGGGGGCGGGCAGCAGCGCCTTCTGCAGAACAACTACACCGAACTGCGATCCCCAACCCGCATGCCCAGCGTGGGGATTATGGGCAATAACCCCCAAATAATGATGCCATCTATGGCGCTCATTAGGGGAGGCATTATGTCCAGCAGTGGACTATTATAGGCTGGTGATGATGATGATGTTGAGACTAACGAACATAAATTGATCGTTATTCAGAAGAAAAGATTTGAGTAACTTTAGAAGCCATTAGAAATAAATGGTATTACGTTCAGCTTTCAAATACTCAGAACGTAGACATTCGGTAATAGATATTTTATTTTACTTAGAAACGTACTACTTAACAAATTAACAAATTAACAAATTTAAAGAAATGTTTTCTACATCCAGAATTAACTAATTACAACAGTCTCTTAGCGTTATTCACGTGAAATTCAGGTTAATTTAATAAGTTACTTGTTTTATTTCATGCGAAAATAATATGGAGGAGACATGAATAGAGCCGAGTTCAAATAGAGTGCGGACAAAAAGGACAAAAGTGAAAGGCGTCTTAATTTTCCGGTTAGAACGGCCCCGCCTACACAATACTAGTAATACGCCTTGGACAGAAAAGATATTTTCTGCAATAACACATTGGTATAGTTGGTCGTAGAATTATCTATGAAAACCTTTCAACATCAACATCATCAACATCCTATGATAGTCCACTGCTGGTCACAGGCCTCCCCTAATGAGCGGGAAGAGTTGGGGTGGTGAAATTCTATGCCCGCACCACACGGCTCACCTTTGGAAAACCTTTGGCTTGGCATTAAATATTTTTAAATTTACGGTATCTAATCATATTACTATTAGTACTATAATAACGGGTATTTATTACCATATAGATAATTTTGGGCCATCTTTCCGGGTGATTATCATTGCAGGCATGTGAATGTCAACCAATAGGGTTCACAAACATCAAATATTTCAAATAATAATGGTCGTGCTTACTGAATGAAATAATAAAAGTAAACTACAAATAAATGTGATGCTTGACATATTTTCAATAAAGTTAGGGATCATTATGAATACTTCAATCATGTAACTCAAAGCGTGGGTGTGGGTTTGTGTAAAATTTTATTAATTTTGCCATTTTTCTTAAATACCCGTGCGGTGCCGAGGCGAACCGCTAGTATACAATGATATAAATAATGCTGGACAATCCAGTCAGCTCCAAGCTAAGCAGAACTTGTGTTACGGGTACTAGATGACAGATAAACATAATAACATTACATAATTCAATATTAATAATTATTATAACATAGAAAACAGACCCGAAACAAATATTCAAACCGCAACCTTCCTTATCGCAAGATACTTTCGGCCTTTGCACCAAGTAAGGTCATCATCCAAACTCTTCACTACACAGCCTTAAGGTTGTTGCAGATCAGGGTCTCACATCATAAAAAATTTCATTCATTCATTCGGCTGATGCGTTTTATTAGAGGTTTTATTGACGGCATCTAATGACATATATGATAGCTTGTGGGCCGTTTGAAACTTGTGGTTGTTCAGTTTGTATAAGAAGATTGAAAAAGATGAGTTCAAGACCATATTTAAATGCAAGTATTTTTGCTGTGCGGTAGCTGTGGTAGATTAATGTGCGCAGAGCTTTATTCTCACGTTGACTGTACCAACTCTCTTTGAGTGCCAGCAGAATCTCTGAAAAAGATTTAGCGAAGATAAAGTTCATTTATCTTTTGTGGGAACTGCTTTCACTAATATTATTCCGTGTAAAGAACACCATTAATTTGTTTGAAGCGTCTGAGGGCTTAATGAAGTGGTTTCTATTATTATGATTATTTTGACTGAAATTACGAAAAACCTTCTAAAACCTACTTGCTTCTAGCTCAGGGACTCGGAGTATATCTTGAACTCAGATAGGAGAGTTCACCATTTTTTTCAATCCTACGCAATTGCGTTATTTTTACTGAATGAAAAAGAAAAAAATGATAATTTAGTTTCTTAAAGGAGGACCTTTACAACAGTTAAATTTATTACAAATAAATTTTAGACTATAACAATGGACCTTACTTATGTATTTACCTACATTTAAATAAAAAAATAATGCCGGACAATCCACACAGCATCATCTAGCCCCAAGCTAAGCAGAACTTGTGTTATAGGTACTAGATGACTGATATACATAATACAATATTATTAAATAGATAGATATTTTTTATTATACATAGAAAACAACCAGAACCCCTGAACAAATATCTGCAGATCGTACAAATATTAGTTCCGAGGCGGGAATCGAACCCGCAACCTCCTGCGTCGCAGGCGGACCTTCGCCCACCGCGTCACAGTGGTCGTCAAAAGATATGATTGTTTGTTTGAATTGAATAGCCTCCAAAACTACTGGACCGATTTGAATTCTTTCACCATTAGAATCCTACATTATCCCCGATGAAGATTGGCTATAGAAGATTTTCAAAAAAGTTTGGGATCCGTATGAAAACTTTAATAATGTAAACGAACGTTTAAATGTTGTGTTAAATATCCGTGCAAAGCCGGGAAGACCGCCAGTATAGAATAAATACTTAACATTCCAACGGTCATTTTTTTTAACCTTTTTCAAAATATTTTAAAAATTATAAAATCTACCGAAATTTCAAAAACTATTTTGAAATCTACAAACGAGTACCTTTAATTTGATACCACTTTCGACATCGTAGGTCCCATTTAAAATTTCATTTTCAAAATTTGTATGGAAAATCTTCATTTTGATTTTTCATTTATTTTTCTATAAATATGTGTGGGCGCACAAAATGTATTATTATTTCAAATTTCAAGTCAATAGCTGCAGTATTTTCTGAGATATAGAGAAAGATTCAAAACACAAAACAGACCCAAAGTGATTCCATAAGGGTTTTGCAACCGATGGCAAAACCCTAAAAAACTATATCCACTACATTTACGTGTGTCACTTCAATCAAAACAACTACATTCAATTTAATTATAGGTAAGTATCTTATCAACACTAATAGATTGTAAAAAATATGCAACAATTTTATTTGTAAAGCTCGATCGTTACTTATCACGCTACATTTATCCATACCATTTTTAATTATTACCTATTATGACAAGCTTTGCCTACTATTTACTACCTATCGGGGTACTAATAGTCTGTTTTGTATTAATTGTAATAAATGTGTTATATAGTAATTTTACTTTTTTTACTATGTTATACTTATGTTTAAGATTAATTTTGTACCTAGCTGTTTTGGCCAAATAACTTCATCTTTCTTTTAAAATCCAGATATTAATTGTAGGAAGTCTGTCAGTCCGTATATTTGAAAACCTAATAACAATTACAAACAACAGCACGGTAACCACTAAAAACTGGAATTAAATTATCAACAACGTATAATCACAGACGCACCACGTCAAAGGTGCAAAATAGATTTTAAAATCGGATGAGTCAAATGGAATTATGAATGGAAGCGGTCAAGACCAACAATTGTTTTTGATTGAAGGAGATAGATTTCAGGAACTTGTTGCGATGATACCAGTATCGTTAAAATTATTCACCAAAAATTATTCTTTGTATTATAACACCTTTACCTTTTCTTTATTTTTCTTGTGGTAACTACTTAGATTACAACAACAACAACAACATCAGCCTATAATAGTCCACTGCTGGACATATGCCTCCCCTAATGAGCGCCATAGATGGCAATATATATAATTTGGGGGTTATTGCCCATAATCCCCACGCTGGGCATGCGGGTTGGGGATCGGATTAGGATACTTAGATTAGGCAAATACTAACTTGGTTATTGTTAGAAAACCGATGGTCATTGTGAAATCACGTACCTAACATGTTCAGCATTGAGTCAAAATGTAAATGTGCTTTTTTTTATTTAATCAAGTCAGAAACTATGTGGAGTGGCTTAGGAATGACCCAGAAAGGGCAACTTGTAACAAAACAAGAAGTTCCTATGTTCGTGTTGAAGCTTCAAAGTTTTCAGTTCTTGACTTTTACGAGAAAGCCTGGAATGTAATTTGTTACGGACGTTGTTATAGTTAGCCGATTTCAGGAAATTGAAAAATGTTTGTTTTTTTTAAATGTAGTATTTTCTTAATAAGTTTTTGTTTGTACCTAGTTATTTTTTGAGACACCGAGAGTGCAGATCAGATTTCAGATTTCTAAACAAATGAAAGCAAATTTTTATTTGCAATCATGGGTTGTAGATACGGAAGAATGGTACCTACTACCATAATATCCTAAATCTAGGCAAACAACACAACAGCACAATTTTTTTTACGGTTCAGTAAGCACTAAGAAAAGCCAAATTTATATCACAAATTATTAAGCATGAAATAAGGTTTTATGAATTTTCTCTTCACATAACATTTCGGCCCACAAGTGGACGACTTTAAATAAAAAAGGTACACGAATAATTTACTATGATTTTCTGCATTTCTATCTAGAAAAGAGAAAAGAAAACCTTTCCGATTCCAATTTTCTCTATCAAAAAGCGATTAACAAAACAAAAAAAAATAATTGAAGTTTTGTGGAATAAATAGTAGTTATATACTGTATATAGGTATAATAGTAGGTATCTCTATGCAAAAGAGAAAAAATCATCAAAATCAGTCCACAATTGACGGGAAACCTACATAAAATTTAAATACTAATTTTTTCGAGTAGGTAGGTACTTTAACTCAAGCGCGCCCGACTACTGCCCAAAACAATTCTACCTAAAAATTCCAATAGCCTGTTATATTGATCAGAATCGTACACCTAAACCTAGTTAAGGCGTGCGTAAATAACTTCAGAATTACAGCTACATAGTTCAGTATTAGCGGCCCGAAACAAACAAATTAGTTAGAACATTCTGAGAAGGACCAGAAAACAGCCCAACATACTTATATATCTACAACTTCACTCCAGTAAGACATAAAGTTTTCCTGCAAAAAGGGACATTCGGCTCAAGGTTAGACTAGATTTGAAGGATTAAAACGCAAAATCCAATCAATTAATGAATTAATTGCTATAGTGAATCCTGATTATAAAAAGATGGCTAAGTATGATCAGTGAGTTGTAAAACTATTCAAATTATTTATGGCAGATTTGCTTGTTTATTACATTTAACGATAGTCAATTATAAGTACAGTGGTTCGCGCAAAGGTATTTCAAGAACACAAGATTGAGTGCGTACGAAAAAAAATGCAGGACGTCCTCCAAAATTTTGTCGTTAAGGTATTGTGAACCCATATCAGCCACTAAGTGGGATGACCTACAAATTATTACAGTAAGATGCGGGAAGCGAAGAAGAAAAGACATGGCGCTCTTTAGGGAATATAAAAAAGGGAATGATAATGATGATGTGCGTTAGATTGCTGCAAATAGAAACCCAACCTAGCCTCTGTAGAGTCATTCGTGTCAATGAGACATTAGGGTTAACACGTACAAAAGCCCTTATTTCACTGGGCAAAAACATTAAATGAAAATGTTACTGCGGACGGGGGGCGGGGCGTAATAAATTCTTTTACGACGGTACATTTGTACAGAAAATTGTTGGCATAAACTTTTTCCGGCATATGATTTTTATCGTGACTGTATTTTGGCGGAATAACGATTATTGTTTGGTCATCAGCTTAATAGTTGTGTTTTATTGCAGTAGTAAATTACTTCATATGGGAATGTTAATATTTTAAAACAAATCTTTTAATTTCGAAGCTATTCTGCGTATCTTCTTTTAATATCTATTGATTAGCCTTTATAATAGGTACTATAAAGTTGGTAAACAAATATTTATGACACTAAAATACGAAGAAAAAAGTATGATATATTTTAATTACAATGAAAAAGGAAAGAAATTAGAACCAGTACTTAAGCGCTTGTCTCAGTGCTTTTTTGTAAAATTATTCTTGAATACTGAAATGTTGATATGAGCTAAGAAGTACCTACCTAAGTTTTTTTTTTATGTCTGGTAAATCTTTATTAGGCCACGATCTCACCTGATGGAAAATATAGATGTGGCCAACGGCATATCATGATCAATATGATCATCATACACGGCGGTCTAGAAGACACCTACCTATTCACTGTAAACTTATAGGAATCCAGGTTGCAGTTTGTCATAAAAACAGAAGCTGGCAGCGATTTCCATTCCAATGTTTCCCTAAATGTGTTTTTAACATAATATTTTCCTTATCGTAGTTGACTTAAAATAACGGGGTCATTATATACGTAATTAAATTGAAATGAGCTGAATGTTTATGGGTTCAGGAATTTTTATTAGCCTTTATATTGTATTTATGGCGGTACTATCATTGGTACCTACCCCATTGATGCCTTGGTAATTATTTATATTGTTTGCACACGTATCGCCCTAATATCATTTATGAATATTCGCCCACCGCGCTTATGTGACTGAATGCATCACACCAAAATAACTGAATGCATCGTGCTAAAACTTTGCATAGTGATGGAATAACATGTGCTTACTTGCTAGTTATGAAGCGCGGTGGGCGAATATCCGTCTGCGACGAAGGAGGTTGTGAGTTACAAATGTTTTACAGTCTGCAGATATTTGTTTTGCATGTTCTAGTTGTTTTCTATATGATTTATATTAAAAATATCTATGTAATGTGTACGTTACATTAAGATTATTAATATTATCATTATTACATTATTATTATTTTACATTATTCATTGTATTAAGTATATTAGTCATGTAGTACCCATAACACACAATCTGCTTTACTGGGGTTGATGATGCGTGGATTGTCCAGCATTATTATTTATTTGTTTTGAAAAACCATTCGTGAAGCTGGCTTGTGCAGTAATATCCTGCACACATGGTTCTGCTTCCGTTTTAAATTTGTTTTTTTAAATGCTTTGTTCGAAATTCGGCTAGCTGAGATTGATTGAGATTGAGATGATGTTGACCATTATTTATTGTATACTAGCTTTTACCCGCGTCTTCGTCCGCGTCTCCCGGTACTATCCCGCGTGCGTGAACATATTATTAATATATTATTTGCAGATCGTACAAATATTTGTCCTGAGGCGGGAATTGAACCCGCAACCTCCTGCGTCGCTGGCCTTCCCCACCGAGCCACAGCGTCAAATTTAATTTAATAATACATAATTTGAACAATAATATCCCATGAAATAGAATTTAGTTGCGTGCAAATAGTATTAATTACATTGAATTTTGAAGCTAGAATTATCAGATAATTATCATTTCATTGGATTATTTTGTATGTTAAGCTTTTATATTCCACTGTACTTGAACCATGCTACCTGTGAAAATAAGGCGGCAACTTTATCAAAAGAATTAAACAGTGAATGCGAAATATTCCCAAAGTTTTAACCTGGTGATTTGAACTAGTCCGTAAATTCCTGACGTTATTTGTTTATTTTTATTAAGGTAAACCACCCGTCCACTTGAACGTCCGTGGGCCCTACAGGGCCCAAAAAAGTAGGCGACTTACGTCCTGGTTACTACAGAGCCTACAAGTTATCCCATACGAAAAAAATATTTTACTCTAAAACATGGCTCAAAGGGCCTTAGTCTATGTTTTATCCTTAACAAGAGTTTTTGGCGTTGTTAAGTTTATTTGAGTACACGTTTTATCTTTGTAATTAATATAAAACAAATAGTTTAGTAACTGAAGTCAAGAAAAGATGAACAATATTAATTATCTTATAAATATAAAAACTGAACAGTATTGAATAAATAGGTAGGTACATAATATTCTATACAGTTGTAACAAGGCTACTTCCAAAAACGAAGGGAGGTGGTGCAGCACGCCGAAACAAAACCAATAAAAAAAAATGTCAGATTTTTTTTTTCAGAGATGTATAATTTCTACAATAATAAAATAGTATATTTTTTAATTCTATGTATTTCGCTCGCTATATTCACGTTAACTCGCGCGTTACTACGCGTGAGCTTAATCCTGCAGCCGTGGATTGCAGCATTGCATTCGTCCGGTACAATTGTCATGCATCGAGTACATACTCTGCCGACTCAGCGATGACGTCTTTCCCTCAGCGTGCCCTGCCTGCGAACGCGGTCACGTCATTCTATACTTGGATCTAACATTATCCGAGCGTAGCTTCGTTAGATTTTAACTTAGAATAATTAAAATTATAAAAAAAGTTTAAAAATTTTTAATAAATAGTTTAAAAGATTTTGGTTTTTTTTTAAACCGTCGTCGCCTGTGATCTCCGTAATTTATGGGTAAATAAAAAGTAAAATTTCGGTCATCAGGGATACTTAATTGTTTGAATGTGTGTGAGATCGTAATCAAAACAGAATTGAGAATCTCCTTTTGTTTTTTGTTAGTTGAAAATTAAAGTCCCCTATACACTGAGTACCGTACCACTGCTGCACAGCAAGTGCATTGAAATAGGCTAAACTCGTAATGTTTAAATGCATTTTATATTGAATTCGTCAAATAAAAAACAACTCCGGGGCCACTCCCTTCAAACTTGCGGTAAGCCATTTCACTATAAAATGTATCAAAATATTAGGAGTTTATCTGTTTATTTTTGTGCTGTGCGGTAACGGTGCTGGATGTATGTGCTATCCTTCAAGAATCACAGTCATCTCGTGACCACGACAGTGTGCAAACCTGTTAAAAGGTCGAGAAAAAAAAAAGTTAAATAAACGCGATAAATACCCGTTAAAATAGTACTAATAATTATCCTTCAAGAACTGTGTAAGTTTTAATGACACCTATCCTATTTACTTCTGAAAATCGAATGGCCGAAGGTAGGGTTCTTGCCGTCTAGACAACAAGTAAAGTGCAAAAGTTATTAAGATTTCAAAATTGATATCGTAGTAATTAAAATTCAAAAACTTAAACAGAGGGCGATAAATCTACTTTTGATTGATGACAGAGATTTTGTGATATTAATATCTTGGGTGAATTTTAGTAAAATATTAATTTCTGTACGCTTTAGGCACGGCTAGAAGGTTAGGAGTTTATTCAGGTGAAAGAGAAGTACTATTAATCATCTTCATACATTGAATGGTATCGAAGGTATTATTTGAAAGCATTGGCGTGAAATATTACTCTTATAAGTTGATCTTCTTAGCCTTTCTATGAAGCAACTGACCGAGTGCCCTACCGCTAGCCCTGACACCGCTGCTAAGGTGCTGATCGACTGCAGCACACGGGTCATAGCGTTTGTTTTACTTACTAACTTCTAAGCGCGGTGTCACCTGCGAGTTACTCATAACATAAAATACTAATAACACTATTTTTATTCAATTATTACTAAAGTTGATTTGAGCATCCTTTGTGGAGAGCTGTGCCGTTTTTAACTCAATAACTCAAAGTACGAGTGAAAGGATTTTGCCTGGAATTTACAACCAGGAATTTTTTGAATTTATGATAAAATAATTTTTGGTTATAACTTCGGATGGCGTCATAATGAGGAACCCATCCAGCATTCCGCAAGCCAACGTTTGCCGCTTTTAACAGTTATGATGGGCTAATATTTATGGCAGGCCTGCACCCTCTCCGCCATCACAATAACCTGGTATTTTACTCCTTCTATTTTCCTTTGCAATAATCTTTCACCAAGCGGGTATCATCTTCGGGGGTATCATATTGTATCTGATGATGCCTGCTATATTTTGTAGCCCTCGGCTTTAGATTAACTATCATAGAGGGCCTCGTGCTGTTAGCTCACTCATGCCTCCCAAAGAACCGGGTATATGCCAATTTATGACTCGAGATCATGGTAATTAGATGCACTAACCTAATACTTGACAACTCACACAACATCATTTAGCTAGCCCCAAGCTAAGCAGAGCTTGTTTTGTGTTTATTAGAGAACGTTTGTCTAGAGGCGGAGACAAAACCCGCATCATCCTGCCTCGCACCCCCAGGCTGATAGCCCGCTGCAAATTAGTAATCGTCAAACAAACAGTTGTAAGTCGACACACCAACATTTTTAGTAGTTTTATCAAGTTGTACGTAACCGGTACGCGCGCCGCAATCGGACGCACAATACCTTTTCCCTCAGTTTCTTTGACACAATCTCATCCAGGTCACTGCATCTTATACCCTTATTCTAGTTATCTGAGTAACCTTCGAGATACCTTTTCATAAAGTTCACGGCTCCGGAATGACCTGACCGATTTTAAAGAAAGTTTATTTTATGTAGAAGTTGGGATTGTTTTGTTATTTTCTATGTACTATGTAGTGTCTAATACATTTTTGTCTATCTAAATCTAAGTTTAATGTGATTTAGATACATGTCAATAATTATTTGAATCGGAATACATAAAGCACAAATCATTAATTTATAACATGCTATTGACGGCGTGGAATGGATAACATTAACCAAAATACACCAAAAATAAATATAGTTACCTACATGCTATTGACGGTGCGGAATGGATAACATTAACCAAAATACACCAAAAATAAATATGACAAACAAATAACATTTGCTACAAGTTAAAATAAAATAATACCACTCTATAAACACACATCACTGCGGTACAATCAATATTATTGTTGAATGACAGCGACACTTGGCCGTGTAAACCGACGCATGGATTTTCATTCCAATATCGACTTACTCATTTATTATTCATAGTCTGCTTACTTAAAACATTTGCTAAGTCTTGTTATTTTTCCCAAAAACTTTTGTCAATAGAAGAAAACAGAGTGAGAAATAGAACAGACTATATTGAATAAGAACATGAAAATACATAAAAAAGTTACCTACTAATCGAATAATACTTTGACGCAGACATCCAAACCCCAATTAATCACTCAATGACAACTTGAAGCATCACTAAAAAGTTTTTTACAAAACCCAAATTTAATATCCTTTACGGCAAAAGAACTTCACAATATCTAATTCTCCATTTCATAAACCAGTTACCTATAGAAAATAAAAATAAAATAAATAAAAAAATATCAAAAACATTCTCAAAAAATATTTCCTCATAAAAATAGTTTAGTTTAAAAGAGAACATCCTGTATGGTCACTCACTCACACACATGCACTGCAGGCCACGAATGTACTTTACCGACCGAGCGACGACAACTCGTTCAATTGCGATAACCGGCTGACTTCGCGATGAAGGCAAGCCAAGAAACATTCGCAACATTCGGACCGCAGCGTAATGCTTATTTGTTTTGTTGTCTGCGTTATCATACGAGTATCAATCATCCTAACCTACGGTTGTCTAAATATTTAAGGTGTAATGTAATATATTTAGTTTTTAGGCATTGTTAAGATAATCTCAGTCAATTAATGTATATTATCAAAAGCACCCGATATTTATCAGTTTTTCTTAGTTTTTCTTTTTTTTTCCGTACATATATTTTTTTAAATAATTTAAAAGAATGTTACGTTTGTATTTAGTTTACCTACCTTCTAATAGTTTTAATACTTTTACTGAAAGACGAGAACTCTGTGTCTAGTTAAACCTAACATAGTCTATGTTAGGTTAAGGCAACATAGGCGTTAAGGCACTTCTAACCGAAGCTTAATGTAAACTTTTTATTACCGAAAAAATAAAAAGTAAACCTTTGGTTACATTGTACAGTGCATGAACCTATGAATAAGCACGGACAGAATCCTGTCAAATCAAATTTGAATCATAGCAATGCAAGGAACTTATACATAAGTTCCTTGTAGCAATGTGAGTAGCAATGGCGGAATGACATTGACTGTCAGTGGTTATAGAGATGCCAACAGAAGACAAAATTACCCGAAATTTTTAAAAATCCTTCTTCATAACAATTATTTACAAATGAACGGTCAGCGGCTTTATTTACTAACATTTACAAGCGGGATAGCTCGATTATTACCCCTTGCATATAATTTTTTTATCCTATATTTTCTTCAGTTGTTTTTGTCAACTAAACAGAAGTACCTGAAGAACAAAGCTTCATGCAAAACAGTCTGTTTCATTCCCCTCATTATAAAAACAAGCACCGAACATTAGCAATTTTAATGAAACATTTCACACTTGTAAAATGAGCCGTGCTCAAAGTATAATGGAGTAGGGTACCGCGAAAAATCGTCTGTCTCCGCCACCCATATATTTGCGGGCACGGAACCATAAACAACCTATTTGAATAACATAAGAAATCGTGTACGCACTACGTAATTGTTGTGGTAATGCTTTTTTTATGGTCTTGTATATAAATTGTGGTAATGCTTTTTTTGGGTCATAAAAGGGTGCAATTTTACCATTTTTATTGGGTCCTACTTGGCTCGATTTTATAGAGCTTTGAAATGGATCGTAGAGGGTTTCGTAGCACTGGCTACGCGGAGCTACGCGTTGCTACGAGTCTGCTACGACTTTGCTACGAAGTCGCTTCTTGATTTTGTAGGTTATTTGGTTGTGTGCCAATTCGAGTGCTGCCCCGTTTAACCCAAGATTTTTCTACCCAATAGGCATTTTGCTCCGTTCGACCCAAAACATTTGATTTGAGTTCCCCTCTCTACCCACACGTACTTATTCCACATTTCTATTGTTTAAAATCAGATAAATGACACAGTGAAACACCGAAGTAGTCGAGTCAGCAGACCAAAATAAAATATAGATCCTACCAATTCGATTATTTCTGATAAGCGATTTTCTATCATTGTTGACATTACATTCTAAGTATATAATTAATTTTTTAGAATCTGAAATTCATTAGAATAATAAAGATTGTTTCTGTTTTAATTGTTACTAAGCAGAAGCTAGTCTTTACTTATTTATGTATATATTTAAGTCTATACGGCTTTCCATTTCCCCAAGCATCCGTGAGGGCTGAAGCGGCAAATTTGGCCAAGGGCTTCTGAAGAGGCGCAAATATGAAGGTCACTACAGATCTGTCAAAGTCCAAGAGAGTGTCCAAGAGTCCTGTAAGGTCTGAAGGAAATAAAGCACTTTGATTTTGTTTTTTTTTTATTTTGATCATATGCATTTGCTTCTTGCATTACCCTAGGTCCGTGGGTTACCAAGTCTTGCCAAGGCAGTTTAATAAAAAACGTTTGGTCTGACGGGATATTTCAGTCTGGTTGAAGCGATAGCTACTAGCTATAGACCCGAGAGCTGGTCAGTGCCTAGCGCATAACCATTGCCATAAAGCGAGACAATTCAGACTGGTTTGGGATGTTTTCAACTGGTTGATATAGATCAGTTGAGCTACCTGTAGCTTATTTTCTACAGTTTGCAGTTAGCTCAATTGTAAATACTAGTTCTTATTTGCTAATTAAGTTGTAATTTTCTTTGTTAACAGATAAAAAGATGAAAGACAGATTATAACTGATAAAAAGATATTCATAATTCCGGAAAAACCCCAAAAAAAATGGGTAGTCACCCATTATGCGGCTTACTCCCTTAACTAATCAACCCGCCACATGTAATTTGTTAAATGAGGCCCTACAATAACCATAAAATAATTAATTAATTACAAAAAAGGTCCAACCCGAAACTCCAGCATAATAAGATTAAAACAAATCTGTAGGTACTTAAAAAGATAACTTTTAGGGCGTCAGAATAAATTACAAGATTATGTAAACAAATAAGTAGATTTTACTAATGGTATTTAAATTAGATTAAGGGAGATACAAAATACCTTTTGCCAGACAAAATAAGTTAAAATAATATAGTATTATAGTAAGATACTTTATAATTTTACAGGCTTTATAGTTAGTTTTTTTACTGTGACTGTACCTGGACGATATTGCTACTGAACGACAAGGCCGCTTACTGTACTTGTACGAAGTATAAGTAGTAATTTAGCTCGAAGAATCTTAAAATTTATGCTATAATTATGTATAAGCCAATGCATTAAAGAAACGAATCTATAATGGTGGCAAACAAGTATGCCACCATTACAGACAGTTACAGTTAAAAATTTTAAAATATAAAAAGGTTTTTTTTATTAAGAATAATTAATAATAATAATAATATTATTACGTATTTATTTCAAAAACAACAGCTTGTTATACCTATCGGTTTAACCCAATTAGCCGATACCTGAAATGAACGCAATTGCACCAACGGATTTTGATGACTTCGCGAGATTGCGACACGACACCGGAGTTTCGCCCCGCGCCGCGTCGCATCGCCACTTCGGTTCACAAATCGAACCGGTCAATACTATAGATTAATTAGATTATAAAAACTATTGTAGAACGTAATTAAATTTATATTCAAAACTCGGTGTTTTATGGGAAACCCAGGCGTCGTTCCTCTTAATTGGCGCAGTCGATAGGACAATCCGGGTCATTCCAGGATACAGGAGTGATAGACTTTCCAAGGTCGGGCCGGGTTATTCTGAACACGAGCGTTCGCCGGGATTCAAGAAATCGATACCTCCCAGGAGTACCGAGATGCAGTTCATGTAAGTCCACTGAATTTTCTAGTGCTTGCTTCCTTTCCTACAATTAAGTCCTTAAAATATATTTTTTATAACAGTTTTTTTTTAATTGTGAAAATTAACGTGTCTTATGTTAAATAATCGTAATAATAGAAATAATTTAGCTGATAGTACAAGAAATTTAAATTTATTGAATTCTAGTTCTGATAGTAGTAGCAGTGATAATAGCGTTTTAGAAAATAGGACAATGACCAGCTTAGACGATATTTGCAAGGCCCTACGATTGGTTCCCGATTTCGATGGGAACCCAAATGTGTTAGTTAGGTTCGTAAATTTATGCGATCAGCTAGTGGCAACTTACGGACAGGATGGAAATCATTTAAATAATTCAGGTTTATTAAATGGCATCCTTAACAAAGTAGTAGGCCCGGCAGCACGGCAGATTAATGCAAACGGCATTCCGAATGATTGGACTAGTATCCGTAGTTCTCTTATTAACAACTTCGCTGACCAAAGAGACGAAACCGCTCTCTATAACGACTTGGCGATCCTTTCACAAGGCTCTAGCACCCCTCAAGAATTTTATGAGAGGTGCCAGAATCTCTTTAGCACAATCATGACCTATGTATCATTGCACGAATCCCTGCCTACTACCATAGATGCTAAGCGAGATTTATATAAAAAACTAACCCTCCAAGCCTTTTTACGTGGATTAAGGGACCCTCTCGGTTCACGTATTAGATGTATGCGTCCTGAATCCATTGAAAAGGCTCTGGAATACGTGCATGACGAGATGAACACCATGTATATCCAGAGCAGGAACCTATATGTGCCGGATAGAAAGCTTAGTGATATTAATAGTCAAATTAACCAAACTGGATTTAAAGTGCCCCTTCAAGGCCTTCAGCCCTTCAGGCCCAATAATTTCAACATGCCTGGGCCTAGCTCGCAGCCTTTCAGAGCACAGTTTGTTCCGAGGCAGCCTCCGCCGCCTCACCACCAGTTCAGAATACCATATAACCAACCACGGGTGCCATCACGCACTCAACAAATTTTCAGTGCACCGCCACCAAATTACCAGCGTGGTTTCTATATGCCTAGACCACAGCCCTCATTCCAAGGCCCTAAGCCTATGAGTGGTGTTTCCCATTTTGTGTCTAGGGAGGGATCAGCACCAACGGGTCCCAGTGGATGGAATTGGGCTAAGCAAGGCAATCCGCCTCCGTCTAATTATTTTAAGACTAGGGATGTTAACGTGAATGAGTGTTTGAACTATGATTGCGACGCCTACGAGTTTCACGACTATGCTGATTATTACTATGATAACTGTTATACTGGTGACTATTACGCGTACCCGACTGAGTGCGACTCATATCACCCCGACAGTGGAGCTAGAGTGCAGGAAGTAGTCGACGAGCAGCCACAGTCGGACCAGAACTCTTCATCAGAGGATTTTCGCGAGGATTCCGTTATAAAAAAGTTAAAATAGAGCTTAACTTGCAGACACAGAGACAGCTACCCTTTATTCGTATAGCTAACCCTCCTTTGAATTTTCTCATAGATACAGGTGCGAATCAGTCTTTTATTAGTCCAGAGGCCGTGGAAAATTATTTCCCACACTTACCGTTGAACAACGATCCGTTCGAGGTAACAAACGTTCACGCCACAAGTAGGAATAAATATTCTATAACTCTTCCATGTTTTTCAGAGTTCAGAGATCCGGAGGAAATTAAGTTATTCGTATACAGGTTTCATGATCATTTCGACGGTTTAATAGGTATGGATTTACTTACCAAGTGGGAAGCTAAACTAGACCTTAAAGAGCTCGCGCTTATTACTAAAGCCGCAGTGAACCCTATTCGCATGTATAACTCGCGAAACTTAAATCTTTACGAAGATATAATACCGGCCGAAACATCTAAATTGGTTCGGTTACCTATTAACGCCCCGGATGGCGAAGTTTTTGTCCCCGAACAGGTAATTTGTAACTGTGTGATAAGCGAGTGCATTACCACAGTAATAAAAAATCGTGGCATCGTAGAAGTCATGAATAACACCCATAATGACGTCATTCTATCGCTAGATCACGCGACGCATGCGACCCTATTCTCGATAGAGTGCGCGCGCACCGAGTCGGAGCCGCTTACACCGCGCGCTAAGGAAGTTACCTCGCGTTTAAGAACTGATCATTTAAACGTCGAGGAAAAAGCAAACTTAATCGCGCTTTGCTCTAAATACGCCGACGTATTTTACATTGATGGTGAACCGTTAACATTCACAAATAAAATTAAGCACAAAATACGTACTCACGATGAAATTCCCGTTTATACGAAGAGCTATCGTTATCCTTACATACTTCGTGAGGAAGTCCAGGATCAGGTGTCTAAAATGTTAGAGCAGGGTATTATAAAACCATCGGAGTCCGCATGGAGCTCCCCCATTTGGGTTGTCCCGAAAAATATGGACGCTTCGGGAAAACAAAAATGGAGGCTAGTAATAGATTTTCGCAAGCTCAACGAAAAGACAATTGACGATAAGTATCCTATCCCCAACATCACTGACGTACTGGACAAGTTAGGGAAGTGTCAGTACTTTACGACACTTGACTTAGCATCCGGATTTTATCAAGTTGAGATGGACCCGAACGACATCCATAAGACCGCCTTCTCTATTGAACAGGGTAGGTTTGAATTCTTAAGGATGGGAATGGGTTTGAAAAATTCGCCCTCAACCTTCCAGCGAGTCATGGACAATGTTCTTCGAGGCCTACAAAACGTCATTTGCCTCGTATACCTAGATGACATCATAGTTTTCTCTACGTCACTACAGGAACATATGATCAACCTTGAAAAGGTATTCCAAAGGCTACGGGAGTCTAATTTCAAAATACAACTCGACAAATCAGAGTTTCTCAAACTTGAGACCGCGTACTTAGGACATGTCATCACTAGAGACGGAATAAAACCCAACCCAGATAAAGTATCTGCTATTCAAAAATACCCGATGCCAAAAACGCCGAAAGAAATAAAATCATTTTTAGGTCTTCTCGGTTATTACCGAAAATTTATCCCAGACTTTGCCAAGATTACTAAACCCTTAACGCAGTGTCTCAAGAAAGGAAGAAAAATTACATTTAACTCAGACTACGTTAGTAGCTTTGAGAAATGCAAAACTCTTCTGACGAACGATCCTATATTGAGATACCCTGACTTTGACCGCGACTTCATACTGACGACCGATGCTTCAAATTTTGCTATAGGTGCGATTCTTTCGCAAGGTTCTATAGGTTCAGACAAGCCCATAGCGTACGCGTCACGTACTTTGAATGAGAGCGAGATAAATTATAGCACGATAGAGAAAGAGCTACTTGCTATTGTGTGGGCCACAAAGTACTTTCGTCTTTATCTCTACGGCCGTAAGTTCAAAATCTATACGGACCACAAACCATTACAATGGGTTATGAATTTAAAGGAGCCTAACTCTAAATTGACTAGATGGAGATTAAAATTAAGTGAATATGACTTCACTACTGAACATAAGCCAGGTAAGAAAAACACCAACGCCGATGCTCTCTCTCGCGTTGAGATTTGTAACGAGGAGACTAGCTCTATGGCCGGAAATATATCGGAAGTACCTCCATCTGCAACAATAGGCCGTACCTCATGTACTAAAACCGTACATACCTCCGATGAAAACCCTATCCTTGAAATTCCCATAACTGACGAGCCCTTGAATAAATTTCATCGACAGCTGATTATGACGATTGTAGGTGACGTCAAGAAACGCGCGTCAGCGACCAAGCCGTTCGACACTCACACACGTACGTCCGTGCAGTTATCGGAATCGAATCTAGAACATGATTTAATTAATGCTATTAAGGATTATGTTAACCCTAAAATTAAGACAGGTATTCTTATTAACCCTCCTTTAGGTATGTATAAGATTGTCCCTATTTTACAGGAAAAATTCAGAAGCTCATGTATGAAATTGGTACTTGCTAAAAAGGAATTAGAAAATGTCAAAGAATATCTAAGACAGCAAGAGATCATTCGTAATTACCACGAAGGCAAAACTAACCACCGTGGCATTAACGAATGTTATCTATCTTTATCAGCTCGTTACTACTGGCCGCGAATGAAAGATCACATCACCAAGTTCATAAATGACTGTACAATATGCGGACAAGCTAAGTATGATAGGAATCCCATTAGGCCTAAACTCAACATCGTGCCACCAGCGACAAGGCCCTTTGAGATAGTACATATGGACAGCTTCACTGCCCAAAATGAGAAATATGTTACTTTTATAGACGTTTTCTCAAAGTATGGTCAAGCCTACCTACTTAGAGACGGCACTGCGCTTAGTGTAATACAGGCCTTATTAACATTTAGCACTCATCACGGCTTACCACTCACTATCATTACCGATCGAGGCACCGAATTCACTAATCAGATGTTTTCAGAGTTTTGTAAGATACATAAAATCACGCATCATCAAACCTATGCACATTCACCTAACGCTAACGGAAATATAGAACGTTTTCACTCGACTTTGCTTGAACACCTTCGTATTTTAAAATTGAAACAACGAGATCAGTCCGTTATTAATTTAATGCCTTACGCTTTGATTGCATATAATAGTTCGGTACATAGCTTCACTAAGTGTAAGCCCTATGACCTTATACTAGGACATACCGACCCACGTGATCCGACTGACATTGATATTACAGGACACTTATTACAGCAGTATTCACAGTCCCATAGAGAACAGATGAAACAAGTTTATGATCTCATAAACGAGACATCTCTTGCTAATAGGACCGCGATTATTGAAAACCGTAACCGGTCTCGCGAATCTGAGGTGGAGTACCAACCGGACCAACAGATTTTCATTAGTAATCCTTGTGCTAGTAGATCTAAGCTCGCACCTAGATATACACAGGATACTGTCTTAGCAGACCTTCCCATTCACATCTATACATCTAGGAAAAAAGGTCCCATCGCAAAGAATAGGTTAAAACGTGTCCCTAAGTCCGCGAAATTGTTACAGGATGCTGATCCTGCTGCTGACTCTCCTGAGTCCAACACTGACATACGGACAGGAAATAAAACTCGAAGGACTTGAAGACGGACCAGGGTTTTTACCTTTCAAATTAGGCCCCATGCGACTAACAACCCATTATCATACGTTTTTACAATTCATAGAACTTAAAGAAATAGACTCTAACATTAACTTAGTACGGTTGCAACTTACGGAAATAAAGCGCAAAGTAGATAACTTCACGTACGCAGTCTACGAATATCAGCTAGATCACTTATTGAACGAATTAAATTACGCATCGCTTCAATTAAAATCTTTAGAGCCAACTCGTTTTAGAAGAGGTTTAGTAGATGGTCTAGGATCAGTTATTAAGAGCATTACAGGGAATCTTGACTATACGGATGCTGTAAAGTACAATGAAGCCCTTTCAGTTCTAAGGAAAAATCAGGATAAGATCGTCACTGAACAAAATCATCATATCAGTCTTAGCAAAGATTGGATGGATGAACAAACTAAAATAATTTCCAAAATTGTAGATAATCAAGTCGCAATAAATAAGACTTTGCTGATGTTACTCGACCCCAATTCGTATCCTCAACGCGAATTAGTTAAAGTTGCAAAATTCGCACAAATATTGGCGATAACTAGCAATAACGTAGGTAGCTTAGTAAATGAAATAAGTAGGTTAGAAAATGCGCTTGCATTCTGCGGTGCTTCGCGCACTCATCATTCAATGATAAGTATAGATGTTATGAAAGGTATGTTAGGAAAATTGAAATCATTTTATACTAAAGATCAGTTATTAGATTTAGAAATTAGAGAGTACTACGACGTTATTAAACCAGCATCGTTTTATAATGGAGATCAATTAGTTTTTGCTTTTAAGTTTCCCGTAGTCTCGCCGCTAGTTTATACTTTATATAGATTGGTTATAGTACCGAATAAAAATAGGCAGGCTGTCATCCCACCTTTCCCGCTCCTCGCTATCACTAGAAAAATTCATGTGTACATAGAGGCTGAATGCCCGAAGTCAGGTACGAGGTACATATGCGACGACCAGCTCAACCACCAACTGAAATCTCAACCCGATTGCATCTGTAATATTATCCAAGGAGAAAAGCCCGAAACCTGCGAAATGACCACCATCGACCTGATGAAGCCCGCCATGGAGAAACTGGACGACCGCCACTACGCCGTCGTATTCCCGCATCCGACTCAGGTTCGCCTCACATGCGAACGAGAGGAGTACAACACTCTCAACGGTAGCTACTTAGCAACTATACCACATAACTGCAAGCTGCGCACAGATGACTTCACCATCGTCAACGTCAACGATCATATCCATGGACAACCTGTGAAGATAACCAAAATTCCGGTTCAGCCAGATGATGTACCTGCACCCTATACTCTCAAGGTCAACTCCGTCAACCTGAGAAAGCTCCACGATATTCAAGATAAAATACACCAGCAGGAGACCGTACGGATAGAACAACCCTCAACGTTCTATCATACCACCATCCCCTTCTACGGTGCACTATCCGGTGCACTTGTACTCGCCGCCATCGTTCTATGTCGAAGATTGTACGTACGCCGAACAAAGGAAAACTCAAAAATCGAGATAGAGCTAACCCAGGCAGCCCCAACTTATGATGTACCAGATTCATCTCAAAATGAAAGGAAGCTGCCAACGACATTTTTTCCCAATCTTCAAAAATAGTCGTTGATCTGAGGGTGGAGATGTTATACCTATCGGTTTAACCCAATTAGCCGATACCTGAAATGAACGCAATTGCACCAACGGATTTTGATGACTTCGCGAGATTGCGACACGACACCGGAGTTTCGCCCCGCGCCGCGTCGCATCGCCACTTCGGTTCACAAATCGAACCGGTCAATACTATAGATTAATTAGATTATAAAAACTATTGTAGAACGTAATTAAATTTATATTCAAAACTCGGTGTTTTATGGGAAACCCAGGCGTCGTTCCTCTTAATTAGCTTCAAAAGGTGAATAAAGTCGTTTCACACTTTCATATACAAAAGATTTCCTACATACCTACATACTTATCTTACTAATATAATAAATGCGAAAGTTTGTGAAGATGGATGCACAGTGTACATTTAGACAGTGTGGAAACTACCTACAAACGCTCGAAACGGCGCACTCACACAAGCATGCGCATCTACGAGAGCTCTAAGGGGTTTTCGCAGTGCTGTCAGTAGCGGTTGTCGCGTCGCGACGAGCGGTCATGCGTAATTTAGTTTTTTGAAAAATGCTCGATAATATTGCGTTGTATACAGCTGTGTGAAATCAGTTTCATCGAAACCGGAGCTTTCGTATTTTAAACTTCCTTCTGATTAATATGAGAAAAATGTACTATTATTATTATTGTTATCGAATAATGAGTCCGTGTAATAGATCATAATGAATTCTTGAATTTATTTTAAAATCCAGAATGACGGCGGTTAAACCGCCGTCTTTCAGGCTGTATAGCTAGAATGAGAATATTTTATACAAAAATTCCTATAAAGAATTCCGACGTGTCGTAGTAGATACAAGTACTTTTATGTGAATCATTTGTAATAATTAAGATTGACATATTAAGAAATGTTTTTTAATTGCTAGGTAGAAATCACATGCATTTTCAGATTGAAACACGGTACGGTTTGCAGCCGCTCACGAGCGTTGCCCACGCGCCACCTGCGCTGCAGTGTCTGCGCGCGCCGTAATGTTACAACCCTAGTGCTATAATGGAGCGTAGGTATTTATTTCATCAACAAGGCTTAGTTTCGATACTGGTCCATATGTATACTGTGATGGATGTTTGTTTCTCTTTTAAGCAAAAACAAATGAAGACTGCTTTTCATACCTATTGCGCGTGAGTGAGTATAGACGACACCGTGCAAAAGAGAGAACATGATAAGTACCGCCATTTCAGATTTATTTCTTTATCTAACCAGGTTACAACATCCTGTATGTCTATCTCTTTAACCATGCAGGATTCTGCTACCCTTTTTGATGGCCAGAATGTGAAAATAACAATAATAATAATAATAACTCATTTATTTCAGGCAACATTAGTCTAGTACAGGATGGAAAATACTTATAAACTAAGGCCCATATAAAATATATACCTTAAACAATGTGTAAGGTCGGACCAATCAAGTTCCCCTAAGTCCGTGATATACATGATGATTGTTGTTCCATATTTAATCTTCTTGTCAACCTGAATCCTATCAATAAACTAGTTGCGAAAGATCAGCGTTGGATCATTTACCGGAGCCTTAAAAGTAATTAAGTAAGATTTCTTGGCATTTTTGCATTGATACCTTAGGTATTCATTTGTCCATCATCTATACTAATATTATGAAGAAGAAAGATTTGTTTGTTTGTTTTGTTGAATTAAAAAGATCATATGCTATAGAATATTGACAGCTATAGATTATACAAAAATATTAAGATCCGTATGAAAACTTCTATAATGTAACCCAATGTGTGTGTATGTTTATGTAAATATTTATGATATAAGAAAATTTTGTTAAATACCCGCGCGAAGCCGGGGTGGATCGCTAGTAGGAACAAAGAACTTGGGTAAAATATAAAGTTTTCTTGTAAATAATTGTTCACGTCAAAGAAAGCATGAATTGTAGAAACTTAGGGACTACAACTGTTCTTTATATTTTACGATTAATCACTTTCGTTATTAAATACCGACACAATTTCAACTACAAGCGGCGTAAAGGTAGATAGTTTCGTGTGGGCGCAAGATTAAATTTTGAAGGTTTTTAATTTTGTCTGCGTTCCACAAGATATGAAAATCAATTTGCTGTAAACTATTTTCCATGAACCTATCATAAAACCAACTACCATAAAATTTTATTTACAAGCATTGGGATAATGTTGATTTTTTACCCTAAAATCCTAAAATCTTTTATTTTCCAAATTTCCAAAACACAAATGAATCAAAGAAGTAGTAGTTCTTTCATAAGTTAATAGAATTTTTTTCAAAATTTTACTGCAATCTTCCTTTCTGGAAGCTTATATCTTTTAGCACGCAGAAAAGATTTATATGTACAAAAAATATCTCGCGGCATCGCAAAAGGATCACCATTCATGAAAAATGTAACAGTCATGTATGGCAACTTCAATTTTATGATCACCACGTATTTTTATAACAAGAACTTCAGAGTACACCTGCGAATCATTACCTAATCTGATTCTAGCTGCGTTTTTTTGAATAAGCGTTTAAAATAAGCATGAGCACAGTATTAATGAAATAACCTGTAACACAAGCTCTACTTAGGGCTAGATGATGCTCTGTGGTTTACCCAGCATCCATCATCATCAGCCTATGTTAGTCCACAGCTGGACAAAGGACTCCCCTAATGAGCGCCATAGCGCCCTGTCTTCAGCATTACGTAATATTATTATCCAGTAACCAGCCGGTAATGCCACTTAAAAAGCAGTTTTATTATGTACGTTAACCTGATATAAATAATATACCATATTTACATGCCAAGAAAAACACGGTTCATAGAAACAAGCGTAAGGAATAAGCAAACGCAAAAGCAACAGCAAACATTATCCGCTGTACTTTTACTGGTAACTCCTGAACTAATATTTACGGATACCCTCACTCTCAGGGGAAATAGTGTCGAATATGAAACGCCTTTGTTTAGAGATGTTACGTATCTTCGAGGCTGCGCAGTGTACAATTTAATCAGTATTCCGTTCTTTCGTTAAAATATAATAACAATTCATAAATAGACACAAATTAAAATTAGTATTAACTGTACTTTCGAATTGCGCAGTGTACAATTTAATCAGTATTTTGGAAGTTACAGTTCTTTCGTAACAATATACTTAATAACAATTCATAAATAAATACATATTAAAACTAGTATTGTACTTTCGAATTGCGCAGTGTACAATTTAATCAGTATTTCGGAAGTAAACAGTTCTTTTGTAAGAAAAATAATAATAATTAATGATTAGCAACAAATTAGAACTAGTATTAACTGGTACAATCTAATCAGTATTTCGGAAGTAAACAGTTCTTTCGTAAGAAAAATAATAACAATTAATGATTAGAAACAAATTAAAACTAGTATTAACTGTACTTTCGAGGTTGCGCCGTATACAATCAAATCACTGACTATTTCGGAAATAAACACTAAAAAAAAGAATTAACAATTCATATATGAAGCAAAAAGTCTATTTATAGATATCTAATACTATCTATAGATATCTCAATTGATTCATATTAATACCATTCGGAAGCTGGATGCATTGCCCAAGGATTTGCGATATGAATATTTTTAAACTTACGCGATCTGAACACATGATCATTAGTACTATTTAAACGGATATTTAAAAAAAAACGCGATAAATACCCGTTAAAATAGTACTTATAATGATTTGTTATTCGTATTATTATATCGACATATTATGTCGATGTTGATTCGTTGCCACATACTCACCAGCTTGGGTCAAACGTTGAATAGTTAAGTAAGACGTAGACATTTAAATGTTATTGTAAACCCCATGTGGAATAACAGACAACACAGGTACCAGACTCGGAGGCATTTTACTAAGCAAATAACGTGTGTTAATGTGAGAAAGCATACAAATTGATAACAGGCGAAGTGGCTAAAAAGAAAATCTTTAATAAGGATATCTTAATGGATATGTTTTTCACGGTAAGATTCATCTTTAGAAAGTTGTTGGGATTACCTCGTTAATGCAGTGGTTCAGAAATGTTCACGATTATGCGGAAGCGAGTACCTACTTTCAATCATGAGCAGAGTTGGAAGAAACAACGGCATTCTACAAATAATATTTGTGAAGTATGATTGCCCCATTATGAATTACTGGATGAAACTATTATCTATAATATCTATAGAAATTTCACGATTTATTTTTTATTTATTAAAAGAAAAGGCTATTTTATTTTTGCTTATAGCGACATAAATTCTAAAATATAGATTTATCCAGACACTAGGTTTACTAAACTAAAAATATAATTATAATTTGTAAGCATAAGTTATATTTCAGTAATTTTATAGTTTTATCACACACAGTAATTTTTTTATTAAATAATGTAGATTTATATCCTTGAACTTTTCTATTATTTACTATTTTGTTACGAACTATTGTCGTCTGCCAAAAAAGTTATTGAAATGAATTATTGCGTGTCCGATAATACCTCGATTCAGATTTTGTTTTCGTGCAAGGGCACAAAAAAACGCACGCGCCGGATAAGCGTAAATATTATTATTTTTAAAATTATGATAAAAAAATATTTACATTGTCTTACTGTTTATTATTTAACGTGGCAACCATAGCCAGGAGGACACAATCAAATGGTCTGTCTTTTTGGGCCTGGATTTTGGAATTTTCGTACCAAACTTTCCAATTTGGATATTTTCGTGTACCTTCGTTTCGTAGAAATACTGCCACTAGTTAGTCCCGAGGCTTCTACTAAATAAACGTACCACTCTGATTGGAATTTGAAGTACCCGCAATAAAAAAATCTCTTTTTGATATCGAATAATATACTACACCCTTTTTGACAGTCACTTCACCTAATAAATGTTATTGAGAATGAATAGTGCTCAATATCCGATTTCATTTCACAATGAAAGTCCTTGGAACGAATTCTAAAAGCCCTTCGTCCAATTAAACTGGGGCTGTATCACTCGAACTAAAACGTTGATTTCCTATAAAAAATATACTATGGAGTTGACTTGAAATTCCCCGAGAGATGGCGAGGATCTGGCTTCGCGGATCAGGATTGCCATACAGCGAGACAATGCAGCCAACTTTCTGGGAATCCTTCCGACTGGTTTTCATATAAATCAATTGAGCCGCGTGTAGATTGTTTGCAGTTAGCTCAGCTATTTCAATTGTAGCTAGTTCTAACTTGGTTCTGTTAAATCTATTTTGAAGAATCTGAAAATAATCGCTGAGCGGAACCAGTATATAGAGGTACAATTGAAACATTTGAATAAATTGTAGACTGTTGACAAACTAGAGTAGCTACCTCTACTACTTTGCTTCTTCGTGTCAGCCGTGTAATGTCAAATTAGTACGACTGTTCATAGTGATTCAGCGTTTCTTAGTAAACCCCGTTTTGTTATGTTAAGTGATCCGAAGATGAATAAATACTGGAAGAACCAATTAGTGGACTTTTTATAAGATAAGATAAAATAATATGCTACTAATGCTTTCACGAGTCTAGGGTTATTCTTACAGAAAAAGTAGTTTTGTTTTCCAGTAGTTTGGTTACTCAGTGGTTGGTACTTATGTAGTTCTTAGTGGTTCTATAAATACTGACAAAAATAAATCTATTTACTATCATAGGCTGATGTTGTTGTTAGTTGTTATAGCAAAAAACTTGCAATATTTTATAACATAATAACGGGATACCTATTTCTAAAATTATTACTTACACAAAGTACTCCTACATACATAAGACTTCATTATTTTACGCATGGAATTAGGAACATAATTTATTTAGGTTTCTGGTAAACTTACAAATACAAATATGTTTTATTGTATACCAGAAATAGAACACTAAAAATACATTACACAAGATAATGGGCGGCCTTATCGCTTAGAAGCGATCTCTACCAGGCAAACTTCCTATTTGAAAGAGAACAATCATGTGAATTTTAAAAACCCGTTCTAGAAAACTATCGCTGTAGAAAAATCGACACAGCGCCATATTGAATACGGGTGGCGTGTAAAACGGGGGAAAAAGCCTGTTTTACCTGAAATGTGTTGTAAGCACGACAGTCGTAGTGTTGGTTTTGGAAGGTGACTCACCTTTGAACGGTACCAGGTATTTTACGATTTCGCTAATGAGAGCTTTTTATTTTTTCTGGCTTTAACTTGAGCTAGAAAGATTAAGAGTTAAGATAATATGAGTTTGTAAACAATCACTGAAACCTGACTTCTAATTAGAAAACATGTTTACCAAGGTATGGCAGAAATTGTTATCCCTTTTAATCCCATGGGAATAAAGTTATGGAACCATTTCAGTATCATTATTTATACAAAAACGAGATAAGTGATCTGATTGATTGTGATATGAAGATGATTAGGTACCTATCATCAATTTGGATAAAAATTAACAGAGGTAACAGAACGAACAAAAAACATAACAGTTCAATTTAGAACCTCCTCCTTTTGTTCAAGTCGTTTGACAAGTGCGCGAGATAGTTAAAAATATAAAAGACTGTTATGTCACCATAACAAATATTACTATAATATTTTAGGAGAGCACCGTTGCCTATATCACAGATTTTTCAGTCTAGTTTAGGCAAATGAGGCCTTACGTAATTATTTGAACTGTTTGAATTTACATGCTTTTTGTCAAGATTTTTTATAATACCAGACAGAAAATTCTAAAAATTATGTAATTATTTGTGATGATTCTTTTTACAATATATAGTTGTCTATTCTATGTTAGTTATACAATTATTATTATTTAAATTCCTTTAATCTTGTTTGAACTATGGATAAAAATTTACTTTACAGTCGAGTGTAGATTTAGTGTCAAAAATCATTGTCATTTATTTGCAAGAATTCATAATTATTATACAACTAGCGGTCCGCCCCGGCTTCGCACGGCTACTTACCAAAAATTTCAAAGATATAAATCTGTACACACATACATTAGATAGAAGTTGTTATAATTATAATACCATAGTGCAATACGTAAGCATAAGCTTGAGACCTCCTGTAAGTTTTGATTTTTCCCTGTCCTTAAGGCTAGGAATTATCAGGATGTTGATCAGTTATGTAAAATATGCAATCTCTAGTATCCCGGCTCACAGAAAAATCAACTTATCTATAACGATTTATTTACACTCTAATCATGGTAAATATCCCGTTATAAATGACTTTAATGATTTATTTATTAGATTAGCAGAAGAATACGTATTAGAGAGACCATCTTCTTAGTATAAGACTAGCGGCCCGCCCCGGCTTCGCACGGGTATTAAACAAAAATTTCAGAAATTATACACACTAAAACGATGGGTTTCACAGTTTTCATACGGATCTTTACTTTTTTAACAGCATTGGGGTTTTTGACATTGACTCGACATTCCAAAACTGACACTGGCCGTAGAGAAAAAGCAAGCACCGTACGCTATACAACCTCTTTTTCTATTCTGACGCGCCATAATAGAAAAAGAGGTTGAATATACAGCCCACGGTTCAATTATTGAATTTTTCATGCGGATCCCTAACTTTTTTGAAAATATTATATAGCCTATGTTCATCACGGAAAATTAAGGATTCTAATGGTGAAAGAATTTTTTAAATCGGTCCAGTAGTTTCGGAGCCTATTCAATTCAAACAAACAAACAAACAAACAAACATACAAACAATCAAATCTTTCCTCTTTATAATATTAGTATAGATTACCTGTATTGGGGCTTCATTCTGTGCGGATTCAGTGTAATTATCGAAGTAGATTTCATGTAGATTTTGACAGCGGTTTTCTGCACCATGAGATGGGTAAGTCCTGTCAGTTTGACATTGACAACGACAGGGGTGTCTTGCGTAATAAGTATTAATTGGTAATAATATTAAAGTTCCAACTTTAGATTGACGAAGCAATTATTGTAATTGCTAAGATATTGCTAAGTAAGTTGAGATTGATTTTGAGTAGGGGCACTAAAATGGAGGCGCTACAAATGAGGGTAGATATTATTATTTTTAAAAATGATTAATAATACATTATCTTTTTGTTTATAATTTAATGTTGCAAACAGAGCCAGTATCGACAATGACCAGATATCAAAATATCAACTTTTTCATAGGTTCATGGATGGTATCAACGCTATTTTGATTTGACGAACCAAGATTTGTAATTAGTAAAATGTTGCTAAGTAACTTGTGGTAAACAATTAGCCTCTAGCGTCTTCACACTCCTTTCTTGAATATTTATTAGGTACAAAAATATTCATTTTCGTTCATTTCAACATCATCATCATCATCACCAGCCTAGAATAGTCCACTGCTGGACATAGGCCTCCCCTAATGAGCGCCACAGATGATATTATCATTTGGGGGTTATTGCCCATAATTTAATAATATCAGATAGAACATAGTACATGTATAATAATCGACAAAAAGTTCAAAACCCTTGGCGCGCGATTTTCAAACACACACTTGACAGATCTTTTTTCATTTCTTTCCTCTAAACTCGTTCTTCATCTAGTTTGGTGTGATAAAGTAGGTCACAAACACCCATACCTTCACCAGAAAATTTATGGACTGTAAAGACACACTGATAAGGTGGATAGTTGGTACGTTTACGTATCACAGTTTTAGGTAAACAGTTTTTCCTTTGTCTATACTAATATTGTAAAGAGGAAAGATTTGATTGTTTTTTTGAATTGAATAGGACCCGAAAATACTGGACCTATTTGAAAAATTATTTCAGCATTACAATCCTAAATTTTCTCTGATGAACATAGTTTATCGAATATTTTTCAAAAAGTTAGGGATCCGCATGAAAAATATTTTTTTTGTTAAATATCCGTGCGAAGCCGGGGCGGATCGCTAGTATAAAAATAAACTACGAAATAAAATGGCTCATGTTTAGCTGAAATTGAATATCTACCCTCAAATTTGCAAGTCTCTTTGTGTATTTCTTTCAAAAGACAATATTTCAAAGCGAAATTGGATAAAAAACAAAATATTACTTTCGATGAGATTGATTGGATCAAGTAGAGGTCTACTTCAGTGCAATATAATGGTGTTCTTAAAAGCCATAACACACTTAGCTTTTAGAGGATCTTTTTTTCCTTTAAACAAATAAATAATTTCAATTGTTGAATATATTAATCTATTATAATATATTAATCTATTATAATATACACAGATCATACAATATCTACATGTCAAAAATTGTACCTATGTATAACCCATACTTTGCTAGTGTTTAATGATTTTAATAGGATAACCTAGGTGGGTAGTATAAATCCTTTAAATAATGCTCACTGGTACCTTACCTTTAACTCGAAACCCAAAAAGAAAGAATTAAAATATAGAACCTTATTAATTGCATAGGAAATTTAAGGTACTTATGTAATTTACGAAATACTCGGAATAAGAACCGACAACCGCTAGGGTAAACGTGTCCTTGAGTGGAGACCGCAACTCGGAAAACGAAGTGTAGGACGACGTCCACCCTGCCAGGTGGGATGACGATCTGCGAAATACTGCTGACGATACTGGATGCGACAAGCTGAAGACGGGGCGTTATGGCACTCATTAGGGAAGGCCTATGTCCAGCCGTGGACTGATATGGGCTGATGATTATTATGATGACTCAGAATAAGAGGTTACGTAAATTCTAGCTGGAAGTTTTAGAATTATGTTCAGCATGTGAACATGCTACAAGACTATCAGGGTTGCTTACAATCGCTTGCTCGCAAGTGTACCCTGGGGGAGTGCATACGAGAATCCTCTTTCATTCCTATTGATGTTAAAGTACTAAAGTTGTTTTGTTCGCAAACGCGGTCGAATTGGAGTTATTATATTGTTTATGGTTCAATTTTATCGATGATTGGCTAAAAATATGTCTGTATTCTTGAATTTATTTTTTATTTTATTGACAATTAGTTTAGCCTACAGCTAGTACACCAAATAAAAATACAAGATTCTATGATTTTTTAAAATAAGTTTAGCTAAGTGTACCAACCTCTTACAGGCCGACACAGCATGCAAAGATTATAACTAATTAATAAAAGACTATAACTAATTAATCACTCTAAAAGCAAGCAAGTACCGACCTATGTCACAAATGCACTGATATTCATTTATTTGGGAAACAAAAGCATACTACACATCCTTATGATGAAGCTTTTCGATCGGTATGATAATGCTACAGGATATTGTGTAGCGGGTTCGATTCACGGTTTACCCATAAAAATCTATGAATGCAATTTAAATTGTTATTGAAATAAAAATAGTGTCTTCTTTCAGTAAAATTTTCCATCTGCAATATTTAAGGTTCAGGTTTTTAGTGGTAACTTTCATAGCTGAGGGACGTTTTAGTTAAATTAAAATTAAATATAATTATTATATTTTAGTGTAAGATGCACATTAATTGTGCATCTTACACTAAAATATAATAGAGCAAATTAAACTAAGGACATTTTCCACTGATCCTTACTTAATATTATAAATGCGAAAGTAACTCTGTCTGTCTGTCATTCACGCCTTTTGATTTATTTTTAATTTTATTTCTTCTGTCTGTAAATTACAACAAACGATTAGTCTGATAAACTGTGGTTATCTCAATTTGTCCGGATTATAATCGATTAAAGTATCTTCACAACTTGGCAGATTAACAAGGTTTGATTGACAAACGACTAAAAACAACTACAAAGGAAAATAGCGCATCGAATAGGCTAAACTAGGTCTTTCGGCCTCGATTTGACCCAGCAGACCGTGAAAGTGCTTGATCACAATCAAAGCTCGTTGTTAAAGGTAGGTATGTAATGAATTTGTTTGCAAAATAGGTACTGTAGGGCAAGCACGGGCTTCCTTGTCTAAGATAGAATAGAGAAAAATTACGTCACTTTGTTATCGAATGCGTCCGTCGCCAGCAAAGCCTAGTCTATACTAATATTATAAAGAGGAAAGATTTGATTGTTTGTATGTTTGTTTGTTTGTTTGTTTGTTTGTTTGTTTGTTTGTTTGTTTGTTTGTTTGTTTGTTTGTTTGTTTGTTTGTTTGTTTGTTTGTTTGTTTGTTTGAATTGAATAGGCTCCGAAACTACTGGACCGATTTGAAAAATTATTTCACCATTAGAATCCTTAATTTTCCGTGATGAACATAGGCTATATAATATTTTCAAAAAAGTTAGGGATCCGCATGAAAAATTCAATAATTGAACCGTGGGCTGTATATTCAACCTCTTTTTCTATTATGGCGCGTCAGAATAGAAAAAGAGGTTGTATAGCGCACGGTGCTTGCTTTTTCTCTACGGCCAGTGTCAGTTTTAGAATGTCGAGTCAATGTCAAAAACCCCAATGCTGTTAAAAAAAGTAAAGGTCCGTATGAAAACTGTGAAACCCATCGTTTTAGTGTGTATAATTTCTGAATTTTTGTTTAATACCCGTGCGAAGCCGGGGCGGACCGCTAGTAATAAATAAATAAATAATAAATAAAATGTACTTTCTGAAATTTTTGTTTTATACCCGTGCGAAGCCGGGGCGGACCGCTAGTTAACTATAAATCAGCTCTAACAAAGACAATTTCAATTACTCGACTCGAAGAACCAATAGAAAAGGGTATTAGTGTTAGTCTATCCCAGTCTATCCATATTAATCAACCCATGTAATGCCTACACTATACAAAACAAAAACATGTCTACTTAATAGAGACATGGGTTATTTAAATAAACTGTCAATTTATCCAGCAGATTTCCGAGAGGAATATTCATTGCGGAGTAAATCCACGGTGCAGCCTGCTAGATAAATCTTCATTTAATACCGCTTATCTTGGGAAGACTAATGCTGGTGCCCAGGTTTATGGAATTTCCAGGACATACGCAAATTCAAATTTATAGACTTTTAAGCAGTATATTATGGTACCTAGGTACCATAAATCTATAGGTAGTCAAGCCATTTTCAAGGTATAATACAAACAAATCCAATTCGCTCATTGTTGTCGAGTTAGAGAAATAATAGTCTGCCAGCGACACAGGAGGTTGTGAGTTCGATTCCCACCTTGTGATAAATTTTTGTACGACCTCCAGATTTTTGTTTCTTGGTTTCTGTTCGTTTTCAGTATAATAAAAAATGTCTATATGAAATAATATAAACCCTTTATTAAAAAGAAGATTATAATTATAAAATTGAATTATAAATAGTATTTACTACATTTAAACATAGAGCTGACTGCAGACTTAACATAAAAAAAGCATTAAGTACCTATAAAAATTCTTTATTTCACACATATAAGTACAGATTATTGTTTTATTGAATCCGTAGGTCCTAAACTAGCCTGGGCTGTATTTTAGGACCCATTTAAATTAAATAATATGTGCATCTAAGTAAAAGTTAAAGTTAAATAAAAATCTATAAAACAAAACAAAGAAAAATTACAAAAAAGCCCTACTATGAAAATTAACAGTGCATAAATGTGCAATATAATAGTTTAAATAAAAATTTAGTTTGAAACAAACTACAGGTAGCTCAACTGATCGACATCACACCAATTGGAAGTATACAAGATGCTGGCTGCATTGCCTCGCTGTATAGCAATAATAACAATATTAACTACATTGTATTAAGCATATCACTCATCTTGTACTCATAATACAGCCTAGCTTTCAGCTAGATGATGCTGTGTGGATTGTCCAGCATATTTATTAGTCATGGTCTCTCTAAACCAGATACTGAATAGCACCCATACTAGAGCCTTCCCGTACCTCCCTAACTGCTAACAGATTCGCTCGAACCAAGTTTTAATTTAAAGGGATATGCACTAACATTGAAACAAGCTCATTTAAATTCAGTGAATTTTAAGGAAACCACAAATTGGTTTGGTTAACTTCAGTGCGAAATCTATACTAATATTATAAAGAGGAAAGATTTGATTGTTTGTTTGTTTGTATGTTTGTTTGTTTGTTTGTTTGTTTGTTTGTTTGAATTGAATAGGCTCCGAAACTACTGAACCGAGTTAAAAAATTCTTTCACCATTAGAATCCTTAATTTTCCGTGATGAACATAGGCTATGTAATATTTTCAAAAAAGTTAGGGATCCGCATGAAAAATTCAATAATTGAACCGTGGGCTGTATATTCAACCTCTTTTTCTATTATGGCGCGTCAGAATAGAAAAAGAGGTTGTATAGCGCACGGTGCTTGCTTTTTCTCTACGGCCAGTGTCAGTTTTGGAATGTCGAGTCAATGTCAAAAACCCCAATGCTGTTGAAAAAAGTAAAGATCCGTATGAAAACTGTAAAACCCATCGTTTTAGTGTGTATAATTTCTGAAATTTTTGTTTAATACCCGTGCGAAGCCGGGGCGGGCCGCTAGTAAATAATAATAATCTATACTAATATTATAAAGAGGAAAGATTTGATTGATTGTTTGATTGATTGTTTGTTTGTTTGTTTGTTTGTTTGTTTGTTTGTTTGTTTGTTTGTTTGTTTGTTTGTTTGTTTGTTTGTTTGTTTGTTTGTTTGTTTGTTTGTTTGTTTGTTTGAATTGAATAGGCTCCGAAACTACTGGACCGATTTGAAAAATTCTTTCACCATTAGAATCCTTAATTTTCCGTGATGAACATAGGCTATATAATATTTTCAAAAAAGTTAGGGATCCGCATGAAAAACTCAATAATTGGACCGTGCGCTGTATATTCAACCTCGTTTTCTATTATGGCGCGTCAGAATATTCAAAGAGGTTAAATATACACGGTGCTTGCTTTTTCTCTACGGCCAGTGTCAGTTATGGAGTGTCGAGTCAATGTCAAAAATCCCAATGCTGTTAAAAAAGTAAGGGATCCGTATGAAAACTGTAAAACCCATCGTGTTAGTCTGTATAATTTCTAAAATTTTTGATTAATACCCGTGCGAAGCCGGGGCGGACCGCTAGTAAATAATAATTAGTAACTTCCTTACAAACCTCTGTGGTTTACTTAGTGTTGTTATTATAAGTTTTCTTTGTAATATAATTGTAACATGTAAAATAGTCGGTAATAAAAAAAAAATAGGTACTTAAAAAGATCCATCGAGGTGATTACAAACAAACAACTTTAGCATTTTGACAGAACATAAAACCGTTGAAGTCGTTTTAGATTTTTCGATTTCGATTCTGAACTCCAGTCATAGAAATAAAGATAAATTTATTTGTAGCAGTACACAATATGAAATATTCTAATAACTATATGTAATATAGTCGGTAAATAAAAAAAAATAGGTACTTAAAAAGATCCATCGAGGTGATTACAAACAAACAACTTTAGCATTTTGACAAAACATAAAACCGTTGAAGTCGTTTTAGATTTTTCGATTTCGATTCTGAACTCCAGTCATAGAAATAAAGATAAATTTATTTGTAGCAGTACACAATATGAAATATTCTAATAACTAGCCAAAAATGGCGTCCGATTCAGCATGTTTTATGAAAGCTAGCATTTAAATAGTTGCTTAGTTGTTAAGTTATTTATCATACTATCAATAGAAGAAGAGCCAGTGATAATAAGCAATACCGTAAGCTAGCAGGCTATAACGAATAAGGACGCATGATTTTTTATGCAACAGCCTGCAGTAATAATTGTAAAATATGCTACTTTTTATTTGGTTCTGTCATTTAATTGCTTGTCCTCGATATAACGATAGTCTACTTGATATCGCTGTAAGAATTGTAGAACAGCCCAGGTTTCGACGGAGTCAAGCCTTCTCATAGTCCACAACATACACATGGGCTTATAATACTTTCTTTGGACGTCTGTATAATCTGCCACACTGTGTGAATGTGGTCTATGGTACCATATCCTCCGCGGAACCCGCCTACTCCGGTGGCTGAAACTCGTCGAGTCACCTAACGAGACGGTTCGATATCACTCGTGAGAACATCTTATTAACGTGGTTAATAAGTGAGAATTCTTAAGGAGGGTTTTATCTCCCTTCTTGAAAAAGAGCACCACCAAACTTTTGCTCCACACCTGTCAAAATCATACAATAATTGAGGGAGTCAACGAAAATATGTACATTAAAACTAAATAAAAAATAATGCTGGACAATCCAAACATCATCATCTCGTCCTAAGCTAAGCAGAACTTGTATTAAGATAGAAAAAGATGGTTTATGTTATTGGTAATAGCTGACTGATATGACTATACTAATTACAATATATTACATGGATAGATATTTTGTATTATACATAGAAAACCATGAACATGACCACCCGGAACAAAATATCTGAGATAGTACCAATATTTCTGAAGCCGAGGCCCGAGACGTGAATCGAACCCACCCTCCTGTGTCGCAGGCGGACCGCCCACCATTCCACAGAAGTCAAATGATAGTAACATAGAATCTCCTTCAAATATTACCAGAAATACGAATGCTGTTAACCACAATATACCAAAACAAATGCTTGCAGATCATGCAATCGTTCTTCCTCGCGGGACCTTTCCCGAAGATTTAGGGTATATTTAGCCCACCTGAGTTTCTCGCAGATTAATCACCACATAAAGTGAACTGAAGAAACAAATTGGATGAACCCGGTTTAGTTCCTGCTTCATGTTATTAATAAATACGAAAATACGTTAATCTTGATCGAGGTTAATTATATAAACAGCTGAAAACCATTAGTTCTTGCGATGATGGGGCATACGCAATAAACGATCCTACAAAACTCATAGATGCCACTGGTAATGTAAATAATGACTTTTATTTTGGTCAACAAATAGCATTTGCCATTCAATGTGGCAATGCTGCCAGTATTTAAGGCACTCTGCCTTTATTTTTTGAAATACTAAAATTGAATTCGTATTTCTACAAAAAAATTGTCTTTATTTTCTATAAGAACTACAGCAAGAATCCATTTAATTAAATTCCCTGTCGCAATAATACCAATAATTACATGACTTACCTTGTCCAGATTTCAAAGACATTATACCTATTCTAACAAATTTAATCTAGCATTATGCCTCTGTTACTATGTCGACTGACGAAGGTACACCGAGATTGTCTGCTGAATTATATTCTTTCTCATTGTTAACGGGTCTAGCTGAAACCAAGGATTTTTAGGTTAAATCTAAAAATAAGTAAAACCTAAAAATCCATGGTTACCAGAATACCATGTATTCAGAAGATTCAGATTTCATAAAAACTAAACTTATTAGAAAACTGAGCTGAGACCTTTTTGGTGCTGTCATACACAGCTCAGTCATTCATTTTTTAGTATTTTGTGCCGTTGTTCCTTGTATAAGTTAAATGCTTATGTTATTTGTTATCTGTTTGTTAGTCTATTTTGTAGTGTGTGAGCAGCAAATAACTGATTGGTATGTCTACTTAAAGTAGTGTCGTCTATTCCATAATCGAAATAAAGTTATTTCGCGTGAATGGCGTATTTTAGCGCTGTAAATTAGTTTAGATTTGGCGTCATTAATTACCTACCCTTAACACAAGCTCTTCTTAGGTTGGGGCTAAGTGAGGATGTGTGGATTGTCCAGCATTATTTTTTAATATGTTCAAAATCGTAATAATGTGAGAACACAAATTACCTACCAACGAAAAGTGTCAAATTATAAAAAAAAATTACTCAAAAATCTATGAACGAAATTTGAACCCCGTTCCATCACTCGTTTTGAAGTAGTATATGGAGAAGAAGAAGAATAGAATATATTATTTTTTATTTGTTCCTTCAAAAATATGTTATAATTTAAAAAATAAGTAGACAAAACATTCCTACTTATTTTTGCAATGAGTCACAAAACGGCATTTGCCTCAGCATGAGCTAGTTGTATACTCGTTACAACCAACGCTGGTCTTCCGACAGAACCTTTTCGTGACGTCACAGAAGAAAATACATTCGAAAAATAATGGCACCTTATAGTTATTTCTGTGCTATTCATACGTTACTGTGAAAGGTACACGTAAAAAATCCCACCTATTAATCATACAAACGCAATAAAATTCAGCGCATTTTGAACTTAAACGACATAACATAAGGCTTAGAAAGATAGACGTGTTACCTTCAACCGGTTAGCAAGTACCCTGGTAGGCAGTGTTCGGCTAAGCGACATGACAATGCAATTAATGTTAGCACCTTTGCAGTGTTTGGAACATCTAACAGCCTGCAGGTCGTATCCATCTTCTACAATAGTACATGGCAACACTTAACTCCTTCTCCACTACAGTAAGGTAGTCTAGGTAGATCTAGGTGGAGCTAAAGTTGGCTAATTTCTCTTAATGTGTTGTAGTATTTCCTTTAGATCTTACAGGACTCTCACGTCACAAAATACAAATTACATAAGTAATACTGGGAATTTTCATAATTCCCTTAAATTCCTACGTTCAACAAGCGATGACTTTATTTTTACCTATAATAATTATACTAATATTATATAGAAAAAAATATTTGATTGTTGGATTGAATAGGTTCTTGAAACTACTGTACCGATTTGAAAAATACTTCAGTCGGGATTTTTTTTTCCCGATTGTTCCTAGTAGGAACGCAGGGTTAGGAACAATCGGGAAAAGGCGATTAGATTCCTACATTATCTCTGATGAGCATAGGCTATAGATTAATCTCATAAAATTTAGGGATACGTATGAAAAGTTCAATAATGTAACCCAACGGGTATAAATTTTATAATTGTTGTAATTGGGTTCTCATTTATGTATTAATATAAATTCAGTATAGTATCATTGGGTTTTATTATTCCAAGCATTATAGAAACAAGTACCTAATTAATTACACACAGAAAACTTTTCAGCTAATGGCGGCGTACGTCTGGCAGGTAAGTTCCGGATCCTTTTTTATGGATGTCAACCCGAGTAATTAATCGATTACTAAGGTTGTGCCTAACAATAATATTAGAAGTTTTTGTTAAATACGCGTGCGAAGCCGGGCGGACTGCGAGTTTTTACATAAATCTAATCAATAAACCAGTTGCAAACTATAAGCGTTGAAGTTATCATATCCATTATTACAACGGCATCTCGAACATTAATCAACAATCTTAATATTACAGCAACCGAACAACAAGATACAATCTTTTACGTCTGTAATAAATATAAAAGCAATACCCAAATGACGAGAGACCTATAATGTTGGTACAGTTATAATTGGCGTGGAAAGGTCCCTATCTGCCTCCGTCAACGGTAGGTCCCAATAAATAAAACGAATGGCGTTGGTAAAATGCTATCACATGCACCTGTCGATTTTTGGACACTGACGGGGGATGTGTTAGCATGGAGACCATTTAATTTTTTCTAGGAAAGTTTGAAAGACTAGCCCCCACATCTTTAGTCGTTACCCCGACCTCGACTCAAACTCTACTCAACCACCAAAAGCATTTCGGTATGCTTGATCATAAAAAAATCTCCACTCGAACAATCCAATACATTTATTCGTAACACACAGTTATAAGTCAGGTACTAACGTATAATTTGTAACTGGTATTTTTTTATAAATAACAAAATGAAATACCTAACTAATCTGAGAAAATGTTGTCATACGAGTGAGGAGAAATGAATTGTCACCTCAAAGTCGCGGTCTACCATAAATGCCTTTCAAAAGACTACATATATGACATTTACGACTATGTAGCTACAATATTTAATGGTGTCGCACTGATTCGATTCAACCTTATTCGAGTAGAGTTGATAAACCAAGCATACCTAAAACCTTATTCGAGTAGAGTTGATAAACCAAGCATACCTAAAACCTTAATCGAGTAGAGTTGATAAACCAAGCATACCTAAAACCTTGTTCGAGTAAATTTGATAAACCAAGCATACCTAAAACCTTATTCGAGTAGAGTTGATAAACCAAGCATTCCGAACTCGAGTATGTTTCGGAGGTATACTCGAGAAATCCTCAAACATGTTTGATTCAAGGATTATTTGAAGAATTGTCTAAAGATATGGTGGTATGTTAAAATGATATTGAAATAAAGCAGTCGAATTACCTGAAGATAGTTTGCAACAGTCTGCTGTAGGCTCACAGAACACGATTGAATTAGTTGTAAATACTATGTAGTTTTAATTAGGATCTGTTGTTTAATTGCAATTTGTTAGAAGTATAAAATTTTAATTCATTTCAATACACAAAATTTTATTTACTGTCAAAATTAAATTTTGGCGCAAATGTGTGTTTTTCTTGTAATTTACGAAATAAATAATTATCGATTATAGGTGTGCAAATAGGTAAATAGTTTTCATGAACAATGTGAAGTATTTTTCTTGTAAATACCTACTCGGGGGGTAAATACTCAGGAGGTAAATATTTTGCTAAGCAAAATTCGTGTGCGGTTGCGATTCAACGTGGCAATGCAATCCGAATTCAAGGAATTAGTGCCACTCTTCTTTACTTTTTAAGGAAAAATATTTCGTTGAATGAACAAAGTTCTAAATTTTGAAAATGTTTTTTACACAAAGCGCATCCACAGTTTTATTGTTTTTCTTACCTACTAGGTGATGGTATTTGTTTTTCTGTCTGGCTGGTAGATTATAGATTTTTTACTTAACAACAAGGTAAAACTATAGAACTATATAGTTATTCTGTGTTACCACTTAAGTCTAGACAGGTAAGTTATCAATAAGTGACTAGTAGAAAAAAATATGAAAGGAAGCAAATTAAATAGGTACTAGATCGAATCATCAGCTGTTTAGAACGAGCTATACCTATAGGTAGTTTAAAGCCGGCGAATAGCGGGAGGCTTTTAACGCATTCACTGCCCAGCAGGGGACAGACAATAAGCGCATCGTGGGCCATGAAGTTTTTTAAACTCATGCGAATTGATTATTATAAATATTCACGGATATTTCTGATACTATGTTAACCAATACAATTTCAATTATATAACCATTAGAGCTAGTATTTACAATTGAAACAATTGAGCTAACTGAAGAAAGTTGCGAACAATCTACATGTAGCTCGCCTGGTCTATAACAAAATACCAGTCGGAAGCGTCCCCAAGACGCTGGCTGCATTACATTCTGGATGTGATATCCAACAAATTCCAACAAATGTCCTCTGATGTATACCCTACATCAGAGGACAAAATCCATGTTTAATATTAAGTACTAACCCACCTAGAACTAAGTGTACTAACAAAATAGACTAAAGTTGTCTGAATAAACAAATTTTTTATTATTTTATTTTTATTTTTATTACCTCGCTGTATGGCAGTGCTGATTGCTGATGCGCTGCGCCAGATATTGACCAGTTCTCGGGTCACGCGGCACTGTGTTTATGTGTAAATTAGGCTATACCATGGTAAAAGCCTAATTGCTAATAAAACGCGATGTTTCCGAGATTCGCTTGCGACGAAGGAGATTGCGGATTCAATTCCCACCTCGGGACAAATGTTTGTACGATCTGCAGATAATTATGTGTCTGTTCCCTGTTTCGATGACTATGTATAGTAAAACATATTATCTATGTACGTTTAATAATGTATTAAGTATATTAGTCATCCCATATAACACAAGCTCTGATGCTGATCTTGGGGCTAGATGATGCTGTGTATTGTACAAATTTTAAGATCTTACTCAGCAAAGCCTCTTCCACATAAGGCCAGCATCCAAAATAGATAGAAGGGTGTAATGTGACGATATCGGCAGAGTGTCAAATCGAGTTGCGAGAATTTCGTACCCAATCTACTGGCCCTCTCAAAAAGAAAATCTGTTTCCGCCCCAGTCCAGTCTACAATGACCCCTCCACTTTACATTATTTACACAGATTATGCTTTAATAGATTGAGGGGACGAGCTCTTTGTAAGCTGGTGATCAGTTATCAAAGATTATCTGTGTATAATTCTGTTGTTTTGTGTTTAGATTTGGATGGGATTGTAGGGTTAGCAATGGAGCAATACTTCGCCTATTTTATTGTTGTGGGGTCCGAAATGTCAGTTTTGACACCGCAATATCGGTAATGGAGGGGAAACTAAGCTTTGGGAAGGCTTTGGGTATATGGGTAGCAATGGTGTTTAACGAAAACCGAATTTAGTGACGACAACAAAATGAACTAGAAATTAAATTTTTACGATGTTAGTCCAAAAATTATCCCTAACTTTATATCTTTTGTCAAGAACTTATTTATATGATATACTAGCGGTCCACCTGGGAAAAAATACTAAATTAATACATTTTTACATACACATACCCGTTTGGTTACCTTATTGAATATTTCATACAAATCCCTTAATTTTTTTAAATATTCTATTCTTATCACTATCAGGGATAATGTATCCTACATGTATTCAACGGTGAAAGAATTTTCCAAATCAGTCCAGGGGCCCAATTCCACTAATACAATCTCCTCTCGATGACAATGATATCGCCTATCAATTGTCCCTTTTTACACGTTTTGGTATTCTACTATCACAATCTTTTTCTGTTTAGCCCTATCTATGACTGTCTATGACCATTGGACCATTGAACTTGTTTTCTCGTATTCTACTATTCAATGTATCTCCAATCGCGTACGTAATTGGTATTCTACTATTTTTTTGACAGCTAATTTAGTCTATGGTTAGCATTATCGTGTCATTGAACCTCCATTGAACAAAGGTACCTTTCCTTGGTGTTTTTGTAAACAAATCGCATATGAGAAAAGTTCAGAAGAAAGATTTTTTTCATTACAAGACGCCTGGCGAGCCTAAGAGGCATCATAAACATTCATCAGCATGTTGCCGTCAGGATACAGCTCTTCTGCGAGAGACCTTACGGAAAGGGAATTTGTGAAAAATCGTATTGCCAAAGGGACAGTACAAACACTAGCTGAAGACCTCACTCCGTAAATCGGCAAGGAACGCCGTTCTGATGGAATATCCATATTGACGAAGGTAAATAAAACAAACAAACATCTTTCGTCATCAATAGGCTAAAATGGTTACTACCAATCTGTCTTTGCTGGGACGCACACTTCCTCTCTCTCCTATACTCTATCCTCTTTTCAGATTCAGATTCAGATTCAATAACTTTATTTCTTTAGGCTTACAAAATAAGCACTTAGACAAGTCAAATTTTATACAGTTAATTATTATAAAAAAGAAATAAATATGTTATTGATTTCTCTTCACTTCAATTTTTTGTCTACTAGTGGAAGAAGTGAAAAAGAAACCACTAGTACATTCATATATAACTTATGTGTCTAATACAATGTTTGTTTTTGCCTATCTAAATCTAAGTTTAAAATGATTTAGATAATGTCAATAATTATTTTATACATATATGAAGCTAAGCACAACATTCAATTTCTTACATGCTATTGTCGGTGTGGAATGGAGCGACATCTGGCCAAGCATTATTATCGTTAACGTAATCATCTATCGAGTAAAATGCTTTCTTAATAAGATTTTGTTTTATGTATTGTTTAAATTTACGAATAGGGAGCTCAGTTGCTTCAGATGGAAGCTTATTATAGAAGCGCACGCAATTTCCCATAAATGACTTCGATACCTTATGTAATCTGTACGATGGTATAAGTAATTTACTTTATTCCTAATACTCCTCGGTACGTCAAGGAACTATTCAAGTCGATCTTCGCTCACTGAAGCCCTTGTCCTGCCAACTCCCTGTTATGCCTACAGTTCATCGTTCACCGTACATGCCACAAAACTACGAAATGTCTATACCTGCCCCAATAAAACAAGCTTAATCTCTTCCTTTAGGCTGTTTTAGGCTACCTAAATCAATAATAATACCTAAAATATAATTTCATTTTCAAACTAATTTTAAGTTAATTTGTATGCCAGTTTTCTGTATTATATGCTTACTTGATTTATATGCTGCTGCGGCTGCCTATAAATTAGAGACTAGAGTACTAGACCTAAGAAATTGTTTATTGTTTTTGAATAGTTTTTCCTTGTTATCTCTTGTTGGTAGTCCTAAAAATTACCACTAATGAGTGGCATAGCACACTGTTATCGGATGCTGTTATCCAAAGGTTGCATGGAAAAAACCTTGGCAATAAGCCCATGTAGCAACTTGTTTTTCTGTTTGCTTTTTCTCTCTTGGTGTGCAATGAAGAGTATTTGTACTGTATTGTATTGTATCTTTGTTGATTATATTCATAAGTTTTTTAAGCATTATGTTATGTATTAAACTGACTACCTACAAATCAAAACAATTTATTTTGCAGATATTGAGTGCACTGGAATTTCTTGCCACCAGACCCTATCAAATGTAAGTATGCCAGAGTGCTCTTCGCAATATCTCGCAGCCTGCTGTTTCTAGAGCTGAGAGGGAGGTAATCGAGGCACTGAACAAGGTCGACCACAAATCTGTTCAGCGGAATCTTATAGAGAATGTTTAAATGATTGTTTTGATGTCCTTGGCAAACGAGAAGAGAAGAAAGAATTCACTTTATTGAAAACTTTCAATACTGATAAAATCTGAAAAAAACTCAAGAAAAAACTGTTTGGGCCACGGAATAGAAAGAACAGTGGAAGTGCAATGCAACAAAACTATCAAAGGCACCGTTGGTTGTCGTCAAACTCACACAAATAGACCGATAAACATAATATAATAAACAATAAAATGCATTACGAAGAAACAATTCGTTTGATTTTTAGTTCTGTGAGACGGTGGGCGAAGGTCCGCATGCGACGCAGGAGTTTGCGGGTTCGATTCCCGCCTCGGGACAAATGTTTATCCGATCTGCTGACATTGTTTCGGGTGTTCTTGTCGTTTTCTATGTAAAATAAACAAGTTCCATGGTTTGCGCTCGCTCATAAAATCAGGTTAACATTTAGCACAGAAAATATGACAGTACTACCGACAATGACGTTGACTTTGACAACTTTATCTGTCATTAAGGATAGTCACACACAATTTTTTCCTAAAATCGTGATTTTGTTGCGTTTTATTGTGTTTAAGAGCGATGTTAATTGATTTTTAACAAGTTAAAGTAAATTTTTACAACGATTGATAATTAAAACTCCTTAAATAAGAGGGCAGAGTAGCAAAAATATTTCGTCCGTCACGACCATGTAGTCATCATAGAATAATTAGTATCTATGGTCACGACCAATTTATTTTATGATATATATGGCCACACTATCCTACCACTCCATTGACACGCTATTTTGAATCATAATCTTTTTAACGAAACGTTAGTAGAATACCAAATAAACATAAGACTGAATCTCTATCCCAATAGTATGGCGCCATCCTCGCATTTTTTAAAACTTTAGTGGAATTGGGCCCCAGTAGTATATCCAAACAAACAATCAAATCTTTCCTCTTTATAATAATGATATAATATTAAAAAGACCTCGACTCAGTCTTCGCTATTTTACTTCTTTTCACTAAACGAGATGGCAAAGACCTAAAATATGAGCTAAGAATCTTAAAGAAGACCAGACGAATAGTTTATAAAATATCTCGTTTATAAAAATCGCTAAATAAAAAAATAAAAAATAAAATAAGCTAAGTCAGTTCAAAACGTACACCCTTACAGGTTACCCAATGTACTGTGTAAAGGGCAAGGATAAGTAAAAGAGGCATCATCGGTCATCATACTACATAGATTCTATTCACGTGGCATTGAAAGGTTTATTTATTTAGTATAGATTAGGTATAAAGGCCTCCTCATTGATTTAGATGACGGCGACCCAAGATATTACGGATCAATTTTTCTCTTATCATGAGCCCTTATATGGATCGCCAGACCGAACTTGGTTCTGAACAGCCTACGACACGCATGGCAGTAGAGTTGGCCCTCAGAGATGTACGTGTAGGAGTGCTTAGGCCTCTCTTTACGTATCTGGCGTTTTGCGTTTAATGTCTCAAGGTAAAACATTAAGATAATTTTAATTTGAAAGGTTTATTTATTTAGTACCCTATAAAAAGTCACATGACATAGATACGGACAGCAGAGGATAGGATGACACTTCAGAGGGCCTCTAAGATAGATAATGCTTTTTCATAAACTTACAAAATAAAACATTCGGTACTTCATTTCGATTACCCTATGGGATGGCAATGGAATTATCGGCCACTTATAAAGATTTCTTCTGGGCCACCGAAACCTAAATAAACCCACCAAAATGCTTCCATGGTTCAATGAACAATTTCAAATCCATGAATCTAAGACACCAAGGCAATGCAGCTAGCATCTTGGGGACACATCCGACTGGTATTTAGTTAGTTAGCTCAATTGTAAACACTATGGTTCGTATGGTTATTTAATTTGTATATTTTTTGTAATTATAGTTTATACTCTAGTTATAAAAGAAACTATGATATAATTTCCGCCAGTCCCATTAAACCAGAGCTTTATACTAAAGCTTCATTCCATTCCTCAGTCTGAATGAATTCCACGACAATATCTATCATACTGTCTACTATTTATAAGTATATTCTGTGGTGCCTTCATTATTTTGCTACGGAAACGGGGAACTAAAACTTGCTGTTCATGGTGCGACTTGGTAGCTTTAGACGGGAACTGCCATTCTGTTCTTAAGATAAGTTTTCCGACACATTTCGTAGGTGTTTGTCTCTAGGTTGTACGAACAAAAAACTGGAATCGAGGAACGGGTTTTTTATAGTATTTGAAGTATTATTTTAAGACACGAACGAACCTTTTAAATTATCGAAATCGCAAAGTTCTTCAAAAGAGAAATCTGCACTAAATACTATTCCTTTATATTCGCCTAATTAGAAAGAAAGACATCTATTTATAACAACATTATCAGATAGAAACATAAACAAGACACAATTATAGAACAGGTACTTGCATAATATAGTTGTTACAAAAAGGCCTTACACAGCATAAAACGACAACTGACTACGCTCCAGTAGAAGACCTAGATCTAGTCTTCAGTTAAAGCCTGTATAGGTGACGACACGAACGGGCCTACGTAATCTCAGATACAAAGAAAATTAAAAGATAATAATAAATAAGAAATATTTTTTATAATTTTTTTAAAATGGCAAAAGCTTTTATTAACAAAGAAAATTACAATTGAAACAATCGAGCTAACTGCAGACTGTTGCGAACAAACTACAGGTAGCTCAACTGATCCATATCAATACTAGTTGGAAGTGTACTCAAGATGCTGGCTGCATTGCCATGCTGTATGGCAATGCTGAAGCGCTGCGCCAGATATTGACCAGCTCTCGGGTCACAATTTGCAAAAGAAGCAACACGAATAGCGAGCCTTATTAAGTCGGTTCCAAGAAAACCTAAGCTTGAAATTTAAAAACTAAATGACTCTTAGATTCTGTATAACAAAGATCAAGAGGAGCTTCTGCTAGAAGCATTTATTTGTAACAGGTTCGCAATCTGCATTTCTAAGGAAACAGATGCTCAAAACAGCTTGAAAAGAAATTTAATGTCATTCAGAAATATTATGCCGTGGAACCGCTGCGATGAGATGTCAGGGTTACCTTTGCATATTGCTGGTGAACAAAAAGTTATAAAATTATAAAAAAACCGCTATATTTTATTCATACATTGAATTTAAACCATTACTATATTGTATTAACAAATAAGGTTATTTTAAATCTAAGTTTATTATGTATTTTAATTTACGTTTAGTATGTGTAAGTTTTTTAACAAATAAATTTATAATAATGGTTCTTTTATTCAAAATAGCTCTGCCTAGACTTAGATGCGGTTTTTTTGATAGTTATTCAAGAGGTATAATACCGCATCAGTATCAGCATAGCCCTTTGCGAAGCCAGAGCGGGTGCCTAGATAGGCAAAATCGAACAACTGCATCGATTTTCTTAAAACATACATACTTTCAAAGAACTATTGGTAAAATTCTCCTTACAAAATAAATACAAACACACTTAGGAATGTTTTCTCTCTCACATATACGAGTACTTCTGAATAACTGTATATGTACTATACGACGAATTCATAACAGAAATGTTCTTGAAATGTCGTGTTCGAATAAATGTATAAAACAAAGCCGAATGAAAAACTACAACTTGCTGTAACACAGTATTGTTACTAACACGGAAGGTATGATTCATGCAACAAATGGAAGCCTTAGGTACTTTAATATGTTCACAAGTCGGAATGCTTTCTTAATTCGCAGTACATGTTATCTGTGGCAGTACTAAGATAACATTAACTTAAATGGTGGTATAAATATTATATATATATAAATATTATATTATAATAATATATGTAGACCTAAGGCTGGTAGGTTAATTTTGGAAATATTATTCATAATTATATTGATTCGTATTTTTCTTAAATTTATTCTCCTTTTAAAATGAATGTATAAAATGTATAATGAATATAGAATGTATAAAATGAAATGAATTTAAAATGAATATCCTTTTAAAATAAATGTATAAAACAATGCCGAATGAAAGAACTACAATTACATAATGTAACGTAACGACCTATTTATAGATAGATAACACTTTATTATACACTGTAACAAAACCAAAATACAATACAAAAAGACATAAATGAGTCTTACCGCTATGAGCGCATCTCTTCCAGGCAACCTTGGGATAGACTGGACCTACAAAGCTGTACAAAGAGAGTCTCGTTGAACAAAGTCTTCACAAAGAAGAGCTAAATTCCTTTTTAAAGTAATTGAAAGCGGTTTACCCAATTTACCGTTTACCTTCACAAACAAATACGATAAACATTTTCAATTATTGATATCTAACATAAGCTTTATTCATATTGACTTGGTCTGTAACCCACAGAGAGAAAATTAGCAACACAGAAAGTTATAAATGAAATTAAATAATGCTGGACAATCTACACAGCATCATCTAGTTCCAAGATAAGCTAAGAGCTTGTGTTATGAGTACTAGATGACTGATATACTTAACCCATTCATTGCCACTTAAATTTTAAAAACTTCACCTGGGTGCCACTTAATATTACTATGGATTACAATAGGAAATGCGTAATTATATATGTTTTTTTTATGAAAAAATACTCCCCCATAAATAACAAAAACCCATTTAAAAATGCTAAACGCACCACATGCGTTGGTGGCACTGCTAAGAGAAATTTAATCGCAAGTGCCATTCAACGCACCGTTTGCGTTGATGTTGGGATAGTATAATGCAACATGAGCTCATGTAATTCACAAGTAATCCTACCTTCTCACATAATAGTTATTTTCATTTGTGAATAATATCTCAGAATCCTGATGCTTTAGGACAATAAATTATCGAATATTTTTCGTTTTTTTCGGAATTTTTCGGAAAAATATATTACATAAATAAATATTGTTAATTTACATGCCACAGAAAATGACTACCAGGAACAAACATCTGCAGATCGTACCTACACTTGTCCAAAGGCGGGATTCAAACCCGCATCCATCTGTGTCGCAAGCGGACCTTCATCCACCGCGACACAGATGCATAAGGTTGTTTATCGAGATCATGGAAATGATTTTATTATAATTAATATTGCTGAACAACTCAGAATCATCTAGGATCGATCGTTTGAGCTCTATATTTTTCTTACTCTTCGGCAAAATCCGATTTTAACCGTAGATACCTACGTCATTAAGTTTTATTAATGCTTGTCTGTAGCGATAAACGCCTGTCTATTTTGAATAAGGAACACAATTAGGTACCTATTTGAATAGAAAAATGGGGTAGACCCCATTTCTAGAATATACATAGTTTGTAAAGGAACAAAAGTTGTGTAAATAGGCTAATGACTTATTAAACTGAATTGTAGACATGACGTCGCGTGATTTAAGTCCTTATTATTGTTCTCTTTGATTTTGTTTATTTATGTTAACTTTGACCTTCGAATGTCGAGTGCTTTGAGGTCACTAGCTTATTAAAAAAGTGTAATCCGTGTCTGAAATTTGATACATCATGGAATTGAAACGACTGCAGCGATTTTGATCAAACCTAAGAAATTGCTCGATAAAGTTTTTTTTATGAATAATTAAGTAATTTAAATCGGTTCATTCATTTGGGAGTTATTGCCACACACGTACAAACAGTACACTTGTCAAACTTAATACATGTCTTTTTATATTGTGTCATCATCTAAAAATACAGTTTTTATACAACTTCAATAAAACTTACTTGGAAAAAACATACAGCCGAATTAAGGTTCTTGTTGAGAAGTTGGTTTTAATATGCCTTACGCGGGAAATTAAAAATAAGGTTTAATCAAATTTCGAATAAATGCGTGCTTCAGTTGGAAAAGTTCCAACCCTTTCTGATAAGGAGATCCTCCACCTTCTTCACAAAAAGGTCAAATCTTTAGCTTGTGTTGGTCTTGTTCGTATTGGTGTCTAATGGCATTATGTTATTTAAAAAATCCACTGAAATCTACAACCTAAATGACTTAAAAATATTGATATGGATCAGTTGATCTTCCTGTGGATATTTTGCGACGGTCTGCAGTTAGTTTCATTGTTTCAATTGTAAATACTAGCTCTAATTTGGTTATTCAATTGTAATATCAGTATTATCTATATTGTAGTATTATATATATTAGGTAGTATTATATATATTGCAATATTTTTAATAAAGTTTTTACCCCTAAAATTTACAATAAACCTAAACATATTTTTATGTTTTTTGTCTTCCGTTTTTCCCATGCAAAAACCCCAAACAATTCAAATTTAAAAATGTTCAACCATCACCGGGCTGTCACAATAGAACCAGGAGCACCCACTTAGGTCCTCCAATCAGGGGAAATACGATAAAATAAATGTCTTTGTCCATATTTCATTGAACTGCCACCGGAATATTGAATTTATGTTATGGCTTGCAAAGCAATTACCCAGTGTGGACTCATTTTGAAATAATGAATTTAATTAAAACGAACTAAGGTTGTATTTGCAACGGAAACTGGATTTGTCCGAAATGAGATTCAAACATTTTGATAGTAGTAGATTTTAAAATGCGGGAAGCGAAGATTCTAGTATACTTTTTCTTTAATTAATAAAACTTTTTGTTTCTTTTTTACTCCGGAACGTAGACTATGTCTCAGCCCGATCGATTTAAAATTGACAAAGTTTCATACAAACTTTCATCCCTATTTTATCCCCTTGGGGGTAAAATTAATCAAAATCCTTTCTTAGCGGATGTCTACGTCATAACATCTACCTGCATGCCAAATTTCAGTGTCTAGTGGTTTGGGCTGTGCGTTGATAATCACTAATGTCAGTCAGTCAGTCACCTTTGAGTTGTATATATTTAGATAGCGTTCCAACCTGGCTGCACCCAGGTATCATACAAAGATTTATGCCGTATTCGTCACTAGTAAGTTCGGCCCACATCAAAAAAAAATCTTCCTGAGTTTCACTTTTTAAAAATTTTTAATTTTTTACACGCACATATTAAAGAATATTTATCGGGTATTTATCGCGTACCTTTTGTTTTTACCTTTTTACCTTTAATATGTCAACAAATCGTGAAAGTTTAAAAAGTTTTTTTACACACACTTTGGGTAACATTGTTGAATTTTTTTCATAAGGATCCCTAACTTTTTTGAATGTTTCTATTAGTCTCAGTTATTGTAGGAATCTAATGGTGAAAGAATTATTCAAATCGGTCCACTAGTTTCCGAGCTCAATTCAAACAAACAAACAATCAAATCTTTCCACTTTACATACTAATATTAGATCAGCCAACAGCAATAGATATTACCATTTGAGAAGGTCAAGTTAACAGAAGCATAACCTAAATTATTTGAACTTTAAACACGCGTCGGAGAAAATAAGTACCGTTTACCAGTTTTCTGCTTAATACTTACTAGACTAAGGTATCGGCAGTTGGGGCTTCATTATGTGACGTTTGTGACGTAATGACACTCTTTATGTCCTTTATTGCATGTTCATCTACCCGCACTCCAATTATTCAATACAAAACTAAGGATTGCTTTTAAATTTTTAGTTTTAATAACAGAAAATTAAAATTTCCTTACCTATATGAACTAGTGTTTACATAGATAGGTATAGTTTTTACACAGGTATTCCCATAGGTCCGCAATGCGTGAGAATAGTGGCTACCTAAGTAGATATTCATGGTACCTACCGAGCTATTGTTTTGATTGACGTTGCCTTTAATTCTGTCCGGTCCTGCCTTGCGATTACGGGAAAATGTCTCATTCAATGGATCGCCATTCGAGGAGACTGGGAAGCGATTTCGGTTTTTATCCCACAGAACAAAAATATGATTTTGCATAAAATTTTAACATAATAAATTTCAGACAAGTGTCGTCCGGCACCCCAATTAATAAATTGATTATTCTTATTTTTTTTTTAAGTATTTAAGTAATTATTTTAAAATATGTTGACAACTGAAAAGAAAGAAAGAAAACGTGATATATTGGGAAAATAATTAATCAAATGGGAAGCATAGGAGAGAATCAAGAATTGGAGTCACAAAAAAAAGTCACACGCTACTGACCATATCATCATCATCATCATCATCACCAGCCTATAATAGTCCACTGCTGGACATAGGCCACTGACTATAATAAATAGTGTTTAAATGAGTATCGCATGAGGTGTGCCTGTAATGACAATATGTGTAAGTACAATAATTTCTATGAAATACAAATAAATATCGTACAAAATTTCTTCATGATTCGTTCTTTCGTTGACAATTTTACAGAAAAGTTCTGATCATAGCAATTCTACTATAAGTGGTAGGTAAAATGAAAACCTATTTGCAACACGTATTGTACAGTGTACCTCGCAGGGGACACAGAATTTTGCATCACAAAAAGGCGAGTTTAAAATTGCTGAAAACAGACCAAATATTCCGTTGCATTTAGCTCGACAGCAAGACACAGTCTCAAAACTCCGCAAAAGTGAGGAAATTCAAAAGAAAAATGCTAATACAGCACGTTTAAGCAATATAGGAATATGGGGTCCTAACAAAATAGAAATATTGGCCCACGTACGGCGGTGCTGCCTGACCAAATTACACGAAAAAATTTAAACTTTTCCGTATTCTGGGGTTGATGGGGCCCAGCTGAATAGATTAGGAGGTGATAAGAATGTGAGCCCTTATCGGTAGATATTTATTGATTTTGTACATGGGGTAGTATTTTTTACTCGTATCTAAATGACATTTGATAAATGACATTTACAGAACTCGTGTAGGAGAACCTATAGGAATTATATTTTAATACAGTGCACCGTCTACATCTCTCAAAAATATAGTGTCGGCCTTGTGTCGGCAAACTAATTTGAGACAGGATTTTTAAAATACTAACTTATATTAAGAATTATATTTTAATACAATGCACCGTCTACATCTCCTCAAAAATGTCGTGCCGGCAAACAAATTTATTTGATACAGTCCTCTTTAAAAGAGGTAAGAAATCTTCGTCTTCTACATTAAGCAAATTAATTTTTATAGTTTTTTTCCAGTCGCTTGATTTAGAAATTAAAGTTCCCTTTGGTGTTGGTGTTTACCAAAACCGCTCCCGAACTATATCGAACTATTCCATACCCTGTGCCCAATCGTTACTCACATTAGTACCTCACTTGATTGATTTGGGTATTTTTTATCGTTACGAAAGAGCAGGAAAAATAAGGGGAATTTGAGGCTAATAGGCTCGCATTAATCGTATGGATTGATTTACTAAAATATTGGGTACAATAACTCAGACTATGGGAATTGCTTTAAATTACAATGAATTCGCTAAGCATGGTTTTTGCGAGCGGAGCGGACTCAGGACTCCATTTAACTCCGATTTACGCAAAATTAAACTACCTACTTACATTTCTAACAAAAAAATTCGGAAAGGACTGAGCTCGCGAAAGCTTTGCTGGTTCAGTCCTTATCTAACAAAGTAACTCCACTCACTCATCTCATTTCCCGTACCCTGTCGCGGTGGAAAACCAGCTTTAGAATCGTTTTGGATTTAAATCGTAGTACTTTTCCCGGTGGCCAAACTGATAGTCAATAATTTATTGACTCGTAGACCGAGGAGTTAGGCTTACTTCTTGGTTTAAGTATTGAGCCGATCTATATGAAGAACTGACATGGGTTAAATACAGTGAATAGTTTCACTGTATTGTTTGTTAATTGGATATGTGGGTGTAAAACCTTATTGAGTATCTTCTTACTGACTTGAAATTACTTCTTTGTAATGGTTAATAATGTATACTTCATTTAAAAGATTTTCGTGAACTGGAAACTGACAGAAAACTGGTAAACCAGACAAAATATAAAATACTAGCTGACCCCCTCGCAATTTCATTTGCGTGGACTTTAGGGTAAAAAATCTTGACGAAATCAGCTAATAATACCCTATTTTAAGAGTCGAAAATTCCTGAAACCCGCTTTAAATATCATGTATCCCGTAATCCCGTTGCAAGCGTTTTCGATATTTCAAGACGGAGCCAAACTACGAATCTCAAACTTGAATAACCGTTTTTATCCCATTTTCAGGATTTTTTTGAAAAATCTTAAAATACGTATTCAATATTTTTGTTTGTTTATTTTTCTCTGTAAATTTCAAGCCAATAGCGTCGACGGTTGATAAATTTCACCACAATAACCTCAATAATTCGACTACCTTTTTATACTTATATAGTACCATTTTTGAAAAATCCTGAAACACTTGTTTAAATTTATAGTTTTTTCAGTACATACTGAAATTTTCAGGTCATTAGTATGTTATATTAAAAAGTTATAGACATTTCAATACGGAGCCAAAATACGAATCAATCAAACGTGAATAACCCATTTCACCCTATTTTCAGGAATATTTTGAAAAATCCTGAAATACGTGTTCAATATTTTTGTATGTTTAGTTTTCTCTGTAAATTTCAAGCCAATAGCGTCAATGGTTGATAAATTTCACCACAATAACCTCAATAATTCGACTTCCTTTTTATACTTATATAGTAACATTTTTGAAAAATCCTGAAACACGTGGTTTGATTTATAGTTTTTTCAATACATACTGAAAGTTTCAAGTCATTAGTATGCTATATTAAAAAGTTATAGACATTTGAATATGGAGCCAAACTACGAATCTCAAACTTGAATAACCCATTTCACCCTATTTTCAGGAATATTTTGAAAAATCCTGAAATACGTGTTCAATATTTTTGTATGTTTAGTATTTCCTGTAAATTTCAAGAAAATTGGGCCACCGGTTACAGAGTTAGAAAAAGGACCAAAAAAACTTCCACCCCCCTTTTCACCCCCTTAGGGGTGGAATTTTCAAAAATCCCTTCTTAGCGGGTGGTTGTGTTGTAAAAGGAACCTACCTTCCAAATTTCAGCTTTCTAGCTTCAGCGGTTTAGGCTGGGCGTTGTCGCCAGAAAATCACTCGTTCCTTTATATATTAAGATATTGTTGTTCGCTTATTAACTTTTCCCGAAAAAGATTGAAGGGAACAAAAAATCTAAGCGATCACTACATTTCCAAGTTTTACTTGTTTAATTTTATTTGTAACGTGTCCAAAAGTCCTGATGCCTTAATATAAGCTGCGGGGTTACGATATACTATTTCGAAAGCCATTTCTTAAAAGAGAAAGGCACAGAAGTTACGTGCGCTGTAGGGCACGAAATTGGGAAAGGACTCGAAAACGAAGTTGATACTAGTAATACACACAGCTCATTTTCTATAAGGTCTAACTAAAGGATCTCAGACTCTGTAAGGTCTAAAAAACCTTCACTTTGATATTTGATATTCATGGTTAACCTATGGAATATTTTTTTATTTTTCAACGTGAGGTCTCTGATGGAATCCTCAAGTGTAAACAGTGTTTGTGTGTAGGAGGGTGAATCACCGCAGAACAAGTTTACAAGTGTAATAGTCGCGCGGGTGCTGGTAATTGATTTATTCCAAGCTAGTACTTCTCCTGTTAGTTTGAATTTTATTTTTCATCGTAAGTCTGAAGGTCTCTGATGGAATCCTCAATCAATCAGCAGCAGTCTGCATCGGAAGCAGTACCGCCTCGCCGCCGGGGCGTTACCAATACCGGCTGCAAATTGCAAATAAAGTGATGAGTACTGTTCATATCCTGTAGGCGTATGAACTTGTACAGTCTCGCCTTTTGAGGTTCCAGCAATTTCAGTTTCGTTACCGTCAGAGATTGTTTTTAAAACAAAAAACCATCCAGTCAAACATAACTGGCAATATTATAATAATGCTGGACTATCCATCCACACAGCATTATCTAGCCCCAAGCTAAGCAGAGCTTGTGTTATACTACGTACTAGATGACTGATTTATTACAATGGGCGATAAGGCAGCCCATTGTACTTGTCTTATGTTATGTCTTTTGTTATGTTCTTTTTCTGGTTGTTCTTTTTATGTAGTATATAATATACCTTATATTATAAATAGAAAACAACTAGAACACCCTGAAGAAATGTCTGAAGATATTATTAAGATTTGTTTCAAAGCGGGAATCGAGCCCACAACCTCCTGCATCGTAGGTGGACCTCCACCCACCACGCCCTTAAGGTCGTCGAGGATAATTTTAATAAAAAAAATTGGCAGTTAATGTTTTCTTATATAACTTAATGTTGTCCCCTTTAAGTGATTTAGTGCTTGGTAAATGTTGTACGCAATATCTCTGGAATCGTCCTTCGTTTTCGAGTCTTTTCTATATGTTTCGAACCTTGTGGCGCTCCAATCTAGCGAGAGGACCTACATTTTGTAGTATAATAATGATCCTGAACTCGATGATAATTTTCTGTCGTTATTGGACCACACATAAGACAGATTACTATTAAGTAAGAAATACTAAAAAACGAGAAAGTGTAACGGGCCGCCTTATCGCTACGAGCTCTCTTAATAACTCCTAGGAAAGTAGAAAAGTTCACTTGAAATGCACACAACATAGAAGCTGGTGCTCAATGGGGAATAGAATCATATTTCTTGTTCCCATTTGAGCACCACGTAAATATATTGATTGGTGCTCAAATGGGAATATCTCTACAGTAAACTTTCCTATTCTGTTTAGTATTCTGTCCCTATTTTTCATTTAGCAGTTGTCAATTTGGCTGCAATATCTGTTTTACACCAACTGATTTTAAAATAAAAAAAATATATCTATAACTATATAATATGTATACTAATAATATAAAGAGGAAAGATATGTTTGTTTGTTCAAATTGAATAGTCTCCGAAACTACTGGACCAATTTGTCATTGCCCCTGTCATTGTAAAATGCAGTCTTAGGCCCTCGCTTCAACCCCGTAAAATCCAAATCATCTTGTTTATTTTGTACTTTGAAGTCTATCGAACGTAATTTATTGGTGAGTGGTAGAAATGGCAACATATCTTGTTGCATAAATATCAATAAATTTTACGCGCTTTTAATTCCAAAAATAGGCACGTTTGGTCTCAGCATTAAAACTTTCAAGCAACTATCTAGTTTTTTATCTACCCCTGAATAAAAATCCAATGGGAATCGAGTAGATTCCCACTCGATTCCATAATAATCGTTAAACTTAACGCGGGCACTTACAGCTACAGCGCGATATTTCAAAGGCGTTTAATTTAATATTTTCACAGAGCTGGCTCGTTATTGCGAAGCCAATCAATGCTCACTATAATTATATTGCCACTCGATACCTGACCCAATAAATTTCCTCTGTAGATATCATTTAATCCTGAGCAAAGAGCTCTACCAATGAAGCTTACTAATATCAACAAATTAATTAAAGCACGGACCGCAATGATCAAGGTGCTCTAGCTTTTCATTTAAGGGTTCGGGTTCAATCCTGGCGTTATAGTAAAGTAGAAAGAGTTTAGAATAGATTAGAAAAGTAGGTAAAGATAAGTATATGCATTATATACAGCGTGAGTGTTTTTAGGCTACAATGGGGAAGTTGGAAACCATGAGACTTATCGAAAAGCAATAAAAGGAGTTACAAACTCGATTTAAAAAAAGTGTTTTTAGATTAATTTACATTATTCATTGATAGTCATAATTATATAGTCATAAAAGTACAAATAACAAATAAATATTACATAGTAAAATCATTCCAATTAGAAAAGAAAGCTTCACATGGGATTTTCACGCAGAAATGAGATATATATAAAAATATACATATATAATTATTATTAATACTATTTTAATGGGTATTCGCTTATGGTATTCGCTTACCTATGTTTCCCGACAAATACTCGATAAATCTCTATACTTACCCATTAAAATAGAACTGAAATGTGTTCAGATCACGTTATTTTTAAAATTTTATATAGATATATACATAGGTATATAGAAACGGCTATCGGACACATATATACAGATAACTATCGATGTTTGATGAATTCAGTACCTAAGGATCTAAGCGGGTTAACTACGAACCTTATTTGTGTTAAAAGTAAACCATTCATCCCTTTACACTAGGCACTTCTTCAAGTGCAGTTCGAGCTAGTAGCTCGAGATGTCGGACAAACGGTAAACAGTAAGATACAACAGTAATGAACTGATACTTTCATTTTGAGTTTTTAAATTTATTAAATCACACGACTATTAAGTATCCATGCTGTATTTTGAAAATTGGGGTTTTAATCTATTCTAATAATACTAAATTACGTTTTGCATTATCAAATTCTCCCCCGGACCGGCAACAACCTGTTACTCAGACGAATATTCCTATTATCCACTGCGCCACTACAGCCTTGATAGTATCCCTACTTAACCCACAAGTAATGTATAATATTATAAAATTTCCAACAGAAAAAATCTAACACGAAAGCAATCTTCGTAATGTCTTCGCTGCGAAGTAAAGACTTACCTATTCCGTCTTGAAACTTGAGTCTGGTTCCTCGGCCGAGCCAACCTCTTTCCGTTTACCTGCTTCCTGAACTTTCCCGCGTCAATCGCAGTTCAGCCCTTGCCGTGGTCTAGGGCGCACGCATCTGTTTCGAGCCGCGTGTGTAATCGTATATTGTTGAAGCTATTGAAAGTTCGTGTTTGGTTTTACACCGGTATTTTTGTCTCCTGTGATCTTTTCAAGGTAAGGATTTTTGAATGCTTTTATGTGAAGGGTTCTTTGATTATTGATAGGTATTTTTCTTGTATTGAAAATATTAAATAATTATAATAATAATGAAAACGTTTATTGAAAATATTTGAATCTATTACTTTTTTGATCATAAGCTAGGCTAAACCTGTATCTTGGGGACTACTTTCCTATGGGTTCTCATGATTATGAATGTTGAATGTTGATAGGTTATTAATGTAGTAAAAATGACGACTTTTGAAACTGGCCGTTAATAAATTTGATTTATGCCACTACATACCTATATGTTATAGTTAAAACGAGGTCTTTCGTAATAGTAACTCAAGGCCAACTTTACACTGAAGGAAACTTTCATTAATATTCTACAAATTAGGTCATTTAGTATTAATTTGAAAGTAGATAATATTTGCTTTTAATGACAGGTAGTTTCAGGGATTACGTACATTACTTTATCTGCTATAAAAATCAAATTTTCATAAAAATAAATAAAACACATACTGTTTCATAACGCGGAACTAAAGAAGACTTCCCGTGATTATGGAGTGGGAAGAGGCTTGCACCATTCAAAACGAATCCATACTATCTGTAGTTTGTCTGCAACAGTCTGCCGGTAGCTCAATTGTTTATAATGTACATAAATACCTACTAGTTCTTATTTGGTTATTTGATTGTAAATTTTTGTAGATTATGTTTCACCCATACTAATATAGTCCGTTATATCCTAGAAACTTATGGTGGAGCGATTAACGTGGGAGCCAAATGCCAATTTTCTTTGCAGTTTTAATATTTTATTTTTTTGTAAAATGTTCTAATAGTACAAAATCTTACCATTACAAATTTTGTACGAAATCAACATAAAAATCAGCATCCAAAAGTCTACTCCATAGATTCGATACTATGGGTCATTATGATGGATTCATAGAAAATTGTTTACGATTTGTGATTTATTTTTTCGGTCTACGTTTTCGATTTATTCCTTGTAGAAAGAGAAAACCCGTTAGGGTATAATAACAAGACTAACTAGTAACTAAATCGAGTGTAGCATAATCAGCGCGAGATATATTTTATTTTCTCTTTCGACAAGGAATAAATCGAAAACGTAGACCTAACCTATACCTAACGATACCTAACGGTATCGATAGTGGAATAAATAAAATATTATTTTTCTATTCTCACACTAATGTGAAAGGATCAACGATATAAAATAGGAAAGTACTATTATTATTAGTATTGTTTCAATTGTAAATACTAGTTTTTTATTTAGTTAGATCATTGTAATTTTATTTCTTAAGAAAGGCTTTTTGCCCTCCTAAAAAAAATAGGTAGTACATGATTATGAGAATCTTACGAAAGGTTGCAAAACACATTTCATAAAAGTCTTATTTACTGTTCAGTATCATATCGATCTTATAAAAAATTCAGAGATACCTTTCGATTTCGCCCATCAAAGAAACAACGCTAGGCTTACCTACCTCTCTCGGGGATTTTTTCACTTACATTTATTATTTAGGGAATATTCTTTCGAACAGAATACGTAGATCTTTAAAACATACTAGAGTCAAAGGTGATATCACATTTAAAGAAAAAATGACTCTCGGAACTCATCTCGGCCGTGTTCCGTCAGGGACGGGGAAAAAATCGGTTACGTACAAATTGTATGAACTTGTTCACACAGCTCCGTGTCAGGGGTCAGGAAATTGTATGAACTTGTTCACACAACTCGGAACACGGATAGCCCTGACCCGGAACTGACCCGGAAATGTGTGGATAGCGCTTTAATTTAACGAACACTTTCAAATAATTAGAATATAAAATTAAAAGAGCGGTATTACAAATTAGCAGTCAAAACAAATAAATAATACTGGACTATCCACACAGTAAATTTTGGCTCCGAGCTTGTGACTATTTGATGTAATATATTACATAGGTAGATATTTTTAATCATACATAGAAAACGACCACAGAACCCGGAACAAATATCTGCAGATTGTACAAACAATTGTCCCGAGGCGGGAATCGAACCTACAACCTCCGTCGTCGCAAGTGGACCTTAGCCCGCACAGGTCTTCAAAGTTTAATATATTTCGTTTATTTTATGGTGGAGTTTCTTTTCATAAACTATGAAAAGACTAAACTGGTCCCCACTTAACTATTTATGATTTTATTTAGAAGAAAGGTAAATAATCCTGCTAGGAAAACGTAAGCATGTATTATTTCGGTTCTTGTTACAATTTCTTAAATAAATGAAAATATTTTTATTTTCCTGTTCTGTTAAACATCAAGTACTTTCGCATTTCTTATGATTCTAATTAAAGAGCCGTGTTATAGTTTTTTTTTCGTTGAATCTACCGAAACAGTTTATTTGTACTCTGTATTGGAGCGAAGTGAAGTTGGTGCATTCCAAAATATTCGGGAAACTTCGGGAGGCTCGGCCGTGCGAGGAATACCGAACTTCATGTTGATGAACTGCACTCTTCAGGCCTCTCGTAAAATCTATCTTAGTAGTTTTAAGAATGCTCGTTTTCGTACAATAAGAGCAATTTTCGCACGTACACTTCTTAATTTGTATAAAACATAAGGAATGCTGAAATCCTGATGGACTTAAAGAATCTTAAATAAGTTGATGATGAAAAACCCTTTTCGATTCAAATAACTAACAAGTTGGGGCAATTATACATTTTAAATTGTCATCTATACTTAATATTATAAAGAGGAAAGATTTTATTGTTTGTTTGTTTGATTGAATTGAATAGGCTCCGAAACTACTGGACCGATTTGAAAAATTCTTTCACCATTAGAATCCTGAATTTTCCGTGATGAACATAGGCTATATAATATTTTCAAAAAAGTTAGGGATCTGCATGAAAAATTCAATAATTGAACCGTGCGCTGTATATTCAACCTCTTTTTCTATTATGGCGCGTCAGAATAGAAAAGGAGGTTGAATATATACGCACGGAGCTTGCTTTTTCTTGAGATTTTTCTCTACGGCCAGTGTCAGTTATGGAGTGTCGAGTCAATGTCAAAAATCCCAATGCCGTTAAAAAAAGTAAGGGATCCGTATGAAAACTGTGAAACCCATCGTGTTAGTGTGTATAATTTCTGAAATTTTTGTTTAATACCCGTGCGAAGCCGGGGCGGACCGCTAGTTTATTATATTAATGACAATTAAAACGACCCGTTCTAATTATCATTTATTAGACTTTCCGGCTTTTATCATTCTACAAGGTCGATCGACAAACTTTGATGATTTAAAAAAAAAACTATGTTTTAAACTTGTTACAAGTGGTAGTTTGGCTATTAAACTTGTGTTAATTACCGTATGTCGAACACTAACTGTCCAAGTTTCATTTTAAGAATAATTAAGGCTTTCGTAACATCTATAACATAAAAACACTTTTAAATATTCAGAAGATATCCATCATTTGAGCAATAACCCCCAAATGGTAAATAATGCCACCTCAGGGAACATTAGGAGGCCAGTCCAGCGGTGGACTATTATAGGCTGATGATGATTAAATAAATAAATAAAATAAATAATAATGCTGGACAATCCACACAGCATCATATAGTCCCAAGCTAAGCAGAGCTTGTATTATGGGTACTAGATGACTGATATACATAATACAATATTATTAATTAGATAGATATTTTTTTTTATTATATATAGAAAACGACCAGAACCCCAGAAGATAATTATCATTTTTATTATATTATTAAACTGAGGCCTTAGTTTAAGATAACCATTGACTTGTTAAAAGAAAAGGTATAGAATGATTGCTTGTTTCGATTTATCTATACCTAGTTATAGGCGATTCATTACCGCGCCTATAATGTAAGATCCAGATTCGAACATTACAATGGACATGTAATATGATTTTATCAATAAACTGTATTTCTGTAGCACAAAGAAAAGTAAATTTCTATCAAAGAAACATAGTCGAGTAAAAAAAAGGAACAGGTCTATATTGACCTCTGTGGCGCGGTGAACGAAGGTCCGCCTGCGACGCAGGAGGTATAGTTCGATTTAAGCCTCGGGACAAATATTTGTACGATCTGCAATTATTATTTGTTTAGGGTGTTCTGGTCGTTTTCTATGTGTAGGTAATAAAAAATATCTAAGTACCTACCTGTATATTATTATGTAATATCAGTTATCTTATACCCATAACACAAGCTCTGCTAAGCTTGAGGCTAGATGATGTGTGGATTGTCCGACATTATAAAAACCTAAGTTAACCGGAGCAGGAGCCCTCGCATCTTAATACAAGTTTCGACTTAGCAAGAGCGAGGAACTCACTAGCGATGCATTAAAATAGGTCTTATATAGGACACATCCAGGTACGTACATCAATTTATTAGATATCTCAATACCTATGTAATAGATTCTAATACCGGTGTGTTCACAGGACAAATATATATCTGTTTTATTATCATTTTTATTATAGCATATTATTTTAGTAGGCACACAGATTAAAAATATGATCATGGCTGTTATTATATTACACGGAATTTTTTGAACGGCTTTTGAAAATAACGCGCATAAGCGCACGCTAAAATAACTAGGACAGCGCACGTTACGAAACGCGTTATTTAGCCAGGACGAACCGAGCATTACAGAGCGAGGCATTTTGCCACAAACTTATTGACAACATATTGACAGCTGAAAACTAGATCCGATCTATTCGGTTCCAAATCGAGATTGCCGGTTTCGGTCCAGAGGCCAGTGACACACGGAAGCACTGTCAAGCCGGGCCATTAATAGTGCTCTCGAACATGTATAAAACCTACAGAAAATAAAAATGTTTTGGGTTGTATAAACCGACACCTTTTATTTGAGGCAACTTTAAATTTGTAGGTCTCTTTGAACATTTTATCATTAAAATTTGGACTGAAAATATTCTAGTGTTAAAAATATTTACTATTTTTTTCTTTTAATCTGTATACGCGCTCAACAAATTATTTTTTATAAAAGAAAAGCGAGAGTATAAGGGTTTTGAAACCGATCTCAAAACCCTATAAATATGACAGCGGCCGCTATCGCTGTTGCGTTGTTTTACCATTATATTGACATTTGCGGCTTTAGCACAGGTCTAAATGCTACAGCGCTGAAATACTGTTGCTAGACTTACCCTAACTACGTTAGAACTAGCGGGTATCTGAATTTTGTTCTTATCAGAAAATTAAATAATACTCTAACATTATTTAATTGATGGAAACCTATTTTTGAGCGTAAAAGCCGCGATTCCGAAGTTTCCCTAAATGTAATTGCACATCCGCCATTTATGAAAAGTTCGGTGACACAACAACGTAAAACACCAAATGAAAATAAACAGAAAAATTTCACGTCACACCTCACAATTATTTTCCAGTTCAGTCAGTTTTGTGTTAAAATTGTGACATCAACATAAGTACGAAACAAAAAGGACAGAAAAGTGATTTCACATAGTGTGACATTATGACATTTAATATGAATCTCGAATTTAAATTATTAACCAACTAGCGGTCCGCCCCGGCTTCGCACGGGTATTAAACAAAAATTTCAGATAATACACACTAACACGATGGGTTTCACAGTTTTCATACGGATCCCTTACTTTTTTTTAACAGCATTGGGGTTTTTGACATTGACTCGACACTCCATAACTGACACTGGCCGTAAAGAAAAAGCAGGAACCGTGCGCTATACGTATATTCAACCTCTTTTTCTATTATGATGCGCCACAATAGAAAAAGAGGTTGAATATACAGCGCACGGTTCAATTATTGATTTTTTCATGCGGATCCCTAACTTTTTCAAAAATGTTATATATCCTATGTTCATCATGGAAAATTTAGGATTCTAATGGTGAAATAATTTTTCAAATTGGTCCAGTAGTTTCGGAGCCTATTAAATTCAAATAAACAAACAATCAAATCTTTCCTCTCTAAAATATTAGTATAGACTAACTTCAGTATATATTATATAAATTACTACATTGTTATGAAATACATATTATTATTTTTAAAAAGCAAACAAAGAAGGGTTTTTAAATGTCTTGTTAAAAACGAAAAACGCAAACTCATTTGCAGCTTAAATGTAATATTAAACTGTAAATGAGTTTGCGTTGTTGGTAAAAAAAAGTTGTTGAATCAGTACATAAGACAATGCTGGACAATCCACACAGGTAAACTTGCTATGTCCGTCCCCCTAACTAAATTTTCGACCCCCATCGCCATCTAGACTATGCGCAGGATATATTATAAATTAGTGCGCAAACATGTGCTCTCTCTTCCTACTCTCATAATCCGATGGGACGGCAGAACGACACGACCGGTGAGACGTCAGGCGCAGGACCAACGGCTTAACGTGCTTTCCGACTTCAATCTCGAAAGCTAATGGAAAGCCTCTACTATGTATCGTATAGGCAGATTAAAGTTAAACTCGTAATTTGTTCTTCATAAAGCCTACCAATATCAAGATAGATAATAATATTTCAATAGGCTGTTAAAAATAAAAACTATTCAGTAACTAATTTAAGTTATCATATAGAATGACAATAGAATTGGGAGCCTTTTTGCTTATAGCGACCAGGTGACCAAGGTGCTAGGAGATTGTTTGTGTGTTTGGATTGAATAGGCTCCGAAACTACTGGACTGAATTGAAAAATTCTTTTATCAGTAGAATTCTACAGTATCCCTGATGAACATAGGCTATTAAATATTTCAAAAAAATTATATAGTATGTATAATAAGTTATGATTATGACTATAGAACACTCGATACAAATATCTTAGATCATAAAAACATTTGTCCCGACAGAATCGAACTCACAATCTTTGCCCGCGATGGAAGTTGTCAAAATTAAAAATGGACCTACTTATTTATCCATTTCCAAACCATTCTCGTATTTTGGTAAAGTACGAGTATCTGCAACTTATCTGAATCCTAATGAAACTTTTGTTTTATGAAAGATACTTTTAAGTCCATGAAGCCGTAAATTCTGAAAGGCTTAACAATATTTTCTTGAGATAATGCGATTGAAGCGAAATAAAGTTCGAATAAGATATTTAAGAACATCCAAAGTTCCTTTAATATTTGAGTTGAATTTGCGGAATAATATAATAGATTATCAGTAGGTACTTTATGTATAAAATTTGTGTAATCATCCGGCCTTATATCACCGCTCGTTGAAGGCCTTTTTCTTATTTATAAGAAGTACCTTTCAGACGGGCTTAAAGAATGTTAAAATGTATATTACATTAGAAAAAAAACAATGCCTACGAATTTGCTAGAGTAAATTCATATTTTCGTAGTTATTTTCGCAGAGAACTTATTTTTTTATAAAATCATCCTAACTTGAGATAGAACAAGTCCACAAACTCCTAAATTCCTGGAAAAATTGTTCAGGAACAAAAACATTTCGTTGTAGAAATGGTCTCGCCGCGCAGTCCAACAATGTTCTGACAGGCAATTAGTGCTTTTTCTCGTCTGGATGGCGTTGCATATGCAGCGGTGAACGAAAAAGGGATCTGTGTGCAAATAACTGGTTTAAGCTAGTTTCATATGCCAAACACCAAAGCTGCCGCGGCGCCCCGTCACTGCATGTGGCTTTATGTCGGCGGGTTAGTCATACGCCTAAAGCTTGCGACATGTCAACGACTTCACATCCAGTTGCCAGTTGACAAAGCTCTGTCGGCGGCTATTTTACACTGCAAATTGGGAATGTTTTAGTGTGAAATGGCTGCCGACATGAGTCACTAGTTGGTAAGCAATTTCGCAGACACCAAGAGCGGTTCCTGACTAGCTTTATTTTTTCTGATCGTTTCGGCATACGCGCTACATCACGCGTGTTCACTCTAACCGGTAGTGGTGGAGTCAGTGTCAACTTGGAGGTTTGACTCGCGGCTAGCGCTTATAGGACCTTATAAAGCTCGTGCAAGTTGCTCAGGTGGCAAAAAGTGAGCCTAAAGGAACCTGCGTGGACTTCCAAAAACGATACTCGTTTATAAAACGCTAGTCTGAAACCGCTCCAACGCCTGGTGAGTTTTTTCGTCAACAACGTCGGCGAGTTCGGAGTGTAATATAAAATAATTCCAACAAAGCCAATGCGATGGGCCTTGTCGTTACAAGAAACTCGTTGGTTTGAAAAATACGGAAAACCTGAAAATGATGAAGGTGACTTGGTTTATGATACTGACGATACTTTGTTCATACAGTCACAAAGGATATTTGGGATTCAAAGGATCAAGGAAGGGTTCTTCGAACGAGTGAGTGATTGATACAACCCAAAAAAGGTTCCTCATACATTCAATAAAACTTTTGTATGTGAAAACGTTAACATTTTTCATATTTAAAAATATGGAGTGACACTTCTGTTATTGTATTTTTTAAGATGATAAATTTTTACACTCGAATGGATGACATATCAAATAAAATATAACTAAAAAGATTATGTTACAGCTAATAGCTATACCTAGGTACTCTTTGTTTCCTTATGAATAGATATTTTAGTTATAAATTATTTCCAACGGAATTTGCCGTAAACCTTACCTACACACAGCCCATCCACGAGGCTCTATACCATTCTGTTATTATGTATAGAGTTCTATATATAATAACAGAATGGAATGGTTTCATTATGTGAATAAAATATTTCAATCTAAAACTTCCCTTCTCCTTATCTACTCCTCCCTCCCTTTTTTCTCCTTTCCCTCAAGTCAGTAATCTTGCTGTACTAGTCAATGAGTGACTTAAATGTGCAGTTTTCGTCTTCTGATTTGTTTCGTTTTTGTATGACCCGCATACTATTTGTTTGGATCTATTTTATTTTAAGGTATTTTTGTTTGTTTGCCCTGTATAAGTATTAACCACGTAATGTTAAAGCCACTTTTGTAAACAGGCTTCCCGCGATACAGGCCTCGTGCGGGGCAGTAATGTGTACCTATGTATCTCTTAAGCTATTGGCAAATAAATCATTTTGTATTTTTTATTTTTGTTCTTCATGGTAACTTGATTCCTGGCATCGATACATCTTCAGGGTATAGCTATAAAACTCAAATATTGTCTCATGTGCTGTAGGAAACTAGAACATGTTGCGTTAGGCTCATGCATTTCGCAACAGACTATTTCTAAAAATAATGATTAGTAATTAACGGGTATTTAACGAGTTTCCTCTTCTTCCTTTCTTAGTCTTCTTCCTTTCTCGACGTTTCTAATAATCATTATGTGTTCAGATCGCGTAAGTTTCAAAACATTATTTCTATAAACTTTTATAAATTGTGCTTCAAAGGTTATAAGTTATTAGAATGTTGATGGTTTTTTCAACGACACTTCGCTGGTTAAATGCTAAACTACCACATTCCAAAATTTTACTTTTTTCACTAGAGACATTCAAAGTTTTCAAAAGGGTTTTTTTTAATTTCTGAGCAAGTCTTTCTTTTCATATCTATGTTTCACCTATCAATCGACGCGTAATTTTAATTAGAATTAAAATGTATTTTTAGTTTTTCCGTAACTTTAACCCAATGTCTTATAAAACCAGATAAGTGACTTTAGCATATAAAAATTGATGTGTTTGTTAATAAAAAATATCATAAAAAGACCACATTTCATAAAAAAATAAGGTTTATTAGACAGTTTTCAGTACCAAGTAGCATAAATCTAAATCACATTGTTTATTATTCAGTCTATCAATCATTAGTAATAAAACTCTCTACTGAAAATATAAAATAGAAATGTTTAACAGTCTCAAAAGTTAAAATTTCTTACAAAACAAAACAAAAAGTTATAAATTCTCAAAAAACAAATTTTTAATGAATAGACAAGAAAAATAATTAAAACAAATGATATTTCTATCAAAATAAATGCTTCAAAAACCATCATCACACTTTATACCTTATTCTAACTTATTATAAGACGAGACCAACATTTTGACTACTAATTACCTAAATTAAACTCGTGCATTATTTAAAACATTCTAAATGTAAAAAATCAGTCTGTATCTTTGATACCTACAAACAAGACTAATCCTTAAAGGTTATTTAAAACATTCTAAATGTAGAAAAATCAGTCTGTATCTTTGATACCTAAAAACAAGACCAATACTTAAAGGTTAATATAAAATGATTCGTAATTATTTTGGTATTACATTCTTTCGGATCATCTTAAAAATACCTTCTGTCTTTGCTTGCGGAACTTTGAGTTTTTGGGCATATAATTTCCTCACTATACAATCACCTACTACAATTTCAGACCCTGACTTTGTTTGCCTCTTTGTTAACGTAGAGACTGATCTATAATCTTCCTGTTCGTAGGAAGTCTTGAATGAAAACATGTTTCTGTTTTCTTTTACCGCTCTCATAATCTTAATGTCCGCCCATTTCACTTTAGTTCCGTTGATGTCGGTGGAATAGTTGCCTACAGCCAATGATTTCATGTTGATGTTTTTCAACCATAACTCAGGATAAGCTTTCCTTTTTCGAGACTTTCTTTTTATTTCCGTGCAATTTTCTATAGTTTCTACACTAGGTGGTACGGTAATTTCGGTATCAACGCTGGGTGGCTGCGTATCGACGCTGGATGGATAAGCCACACCAACACTGGGTGATTGCATGTCAACGCTGGAGCTTCCTGGCAGCTCATGAATGCTGGTTAATTGGATCGAATCGGTCAGTCGCTGTTCGCTATGATAATTCCGCCTAGCTTTTAATTTCTTCCTGTTTGGGTCTACTAATTTTTCGTCAGTGACGTTGAAAGATCCAGGTTGTGGTGATAAATGTGGTCGAGCTGGTGGCAATCTGGAACTTACTTCTTCATCAGAATCTGAGGAGACATGGTTTTTCTGGTATTTGGAAATTAGGATCCTTCACACTGTCATCCGAAGAAAACCCATCATCTGTTGTGCTGTCCGAGTTCGAAGACTCACCGGAATCAATACTATAATTATATTATCGCGTAGATCTTATGCGAAATCATCATCATCATCAACAGCCTATAATAGTCCACTGCTGGACATAGGCCTCCCCTAATGAGCGGCATAGATGGCATCATTATTTGGGGGTTATTGCCCATAATCCCCACGCTGGGCATACGGGTTGGGGATCGCAGTTTGGTGTAGTTGTTCTGCAGAAGGCGCTGCTGCCCGCCCCCCGCTGTATTTCCCTTAGTCGCCTCTTACGACACCCGCGGGGGTGGTGAAATTCTATGCCGGCACCACACGGCCTTATGCGAAATAGACACATTTAATGTGATGTTCCTTAAACTCTAAACAGTACGATAAAAAATCCCGTAAAAAATGTATTCAAAACAAGCACATCGCAAAAACTACACTTACGTCCTAAATAATAATGTTTGAGTTCACATAAAAGTTATGTTCAAGACTAACGCATCTAAAAAATTACACTTACGCTTCAAGAAATATCACGAAGTTAACCTAAAACTTATAAGCAAATCAAACGCATTTCAAAAGTGTCACTTAAGCTCCAAGCAATAAGATAAAGTTCACGTAAAAGTTATGTGCAAAACAAACGCATTTAAAAAATAACACTTTTGAACATACACACAATTTAATAACAACAAAATTTCTCGTGCTAAGGTACCACATTTCGGAATGTGTTACCTTTGCACTAAAAATAATGGTTGTATCTTGACTTCGATTTATATGCAAAAGTACCATATTCTGAAATATGGTACTTTTGTATATAAATTTTAGTTAAAATACACTTATTATTTTGAGATACGGCCCTTTGGCATATAACTTACGTGCGCTTCCGCAGAACACTCAACCACAACTGAAAAAATGGCTGCTTGGCTCTGAAATTTGGCGCCAAAGTCTAATAATGCTAAACAGCCACATCTGTTTTTTGGTTGTTTTTAATGCGAAAATGAAAAGTGTCTTTAACTCATACTATAAAATAACTATTTTAAATCACATTTTTGCAATAAAAACGATTTTCACGATTTTTGAAATATGGTACTTTAGCATTTAACCAGCGACTTGTTCAGTCTACAAAATTAAATAGTTTTGATCGTTTTTAGCTTCTTCTAATTGTATGCCCTGACCATTTTCTTGGTTTTAAGTGACTACGGTTCTTGGTATTTATTTATTGTTGTCTTATTCACATGGTAAGCAATAAATACTTAATTCCCAAAGTTCTCATCGATTGAGGGTTAATAAATACTAAGTTCTTATAATCCTACACCCAAATTTTACATCGATCGAAGGTTCCATTAAAATATCTTTAATATGAACCATTAACGCTACCTTAACAAAATAAGGCCTTTACACACCTTTTTATCATATTTTGTTTTATCTTCCATTTACGTCACGCCATCATATTTTTTCTCATTTCCCCTACGCAGCCGTAACATTTTATTCATATCACTAAACTAAAATTCACACACGTCACTCTTTATGGCATATCTCGCTGAAGATATGAAGAAATGTTGGTTCTACTCGTACGTACAGTTGCCTTGCGTTAGTTTGGACATGAATAGCAATAGAAACTTAGTCCACGAGTAAATTTATCTAACTGATGAATCAGTAGCCAGTTCTCTGTTCTACAATTCTTAATTTTTTTTGTAAGCCCCTTTGGTGTTGAAAATAAAATAAATATTTATCAATTATTAAAGTGCTGTATTGCATTTAGAACTTACAGGACTCTTGGAGACGTTACAAAATACAAATTACCTAAGTAGAACTGAATAAGTAATAGTAAGTAGTGATCAATTCGATTTTTTTGTTCACTTTAACCTTTTAACGGTAAAGTTTTGGAACTCAAATTGTTACTATTAAAGCTAGACGTGTGCAATTATCGTCACGTCCTATATACCTTTCTATACATGTCATATTCCAGCAAGATTTTTCAGTTTGTAGGCGTTAAAAAGTAAGAAAATTATATTCATCCATCCTTCCATCTTCACATTCATATTTGAAATATAAGAGTGACGAGAAGGTATGTACGGAAATCAATTTGCGCGGATTACCTATTCGTACACTACATTTAAACAGTACATAAAACAAAATTTTATCAACAAAGACTTTTACTCGATAGATGATTACATCAATGATGTCAATGCCTGGCCAGATGTCGCTCCATTCCACACCGACAATAGCATCCATATCTATACTGTGATAGCATGTAACAAATTGAGTTTTGTACTTAGCTAATGTCTATAATTAATTAAATATTTATACCTTTGTATACCTTTTTAAATAATTATGAACATGTATGTAATTCACATAAAACTAAGATTTAGATAATGCAAAATAAACATGTATCAGACACATAAGTGATATATGAATGTACATACTAGTGGTTTCACTTCTTCCACTAAAAAAAATAAGTAAAGAGCAAATCAATAACACCTTATTTGTTATTTTACTGTATGAAATTTGACTTGTCTAAGTGCTTATTTTGTAAGCCTAAAGAAATAAATTTATTGAAATCTGAATTCTAAAACCTAGGCACTTTAACATAACATCTCAATATTATTTTCCATTATCAATACCAAGTGCGGCTCAGTGCCAAAGTTGAAGATATAACCATTAACTTTAACATCCTCATTTGATCCTTTTAAACGACACAGTTTGTATCTTCCTAGCGTAGATGTTAAAATAAACTTATTAGCTTACGATACGATAAATTTTTACGGGTGTTCTGGAGATAAATATTACTTGACAATTCACAATTATCTTTGCCTAGTTAGACAGAAGCCCTATCTAGTACTTGTTTTATAGTACAAGATAACTGATATTGAAAATTAATTTGGATGACAAGGCAGGCAAGGCTTGTCAAATGTAGGCTTAGGTATTCGCGAAATTTCTAATGTAGGCGTACCAGTGTTCCTGTCTTCCGTCTATCACCAGTTCTATAGATGATTTTTTAAAGTATCCTTTGGCCACACCCGCTATCTTATTCAAAATTTCGTTTTGAGACGAAGCTAGAGTATCTGGCAAAGCGTATCAGTATTGCCATACAGCCACTCAATGCAGCTAGCTTTTTGGGGAAGCTTCCGACTAGTATAAATATAGATCAGTAGAGCTACCTGTAGATTGTTTGCATCAGTCTGCAGTTAACTCAATTTGTTTATATAATTTGATTTTAATTTTCTCTGGTAATAAAAAGTTATTCAGGTAACTGATATCCCTAAACAAATTATAGTATGTATCTATAGAAGAGCTTAAACTATTTTGTGGAAGATTTTGTAGTAACTCGTAGCATTATTATTCCTATTGTAACGGTTATTTATCATCCTATGACAACGGCATTGTTAAACAAGTCAAAACGTCGGTAAATAAACGCGATAAATACTCGTTAAATTGTATTTTTAATGTGTTCTGATAGTGCAAGTTCATAAATATTTCAAACCATAGATTTTCCTAGTATCTTTGTAGTAGCACCTGTTTCTGTTTTAAGCACATTATTTCAATTTTAAGCACATTATTTCAATTTTAAGCACATTATTTCAATTTTAAGCACATTATTTCAATTTATTTCAAACTCAAGCAACGTTGGAGTCTTCTAGGACCGAGTGGAGTCGGATTCCTACTCGGACGTTACTCGGATTGTGGCAACCCATAATCCGAGCGCACTCGGACGACGAATGTGGGTTGCCACAATCTAAGTTGCGTCCGAGTATCTAAGTCCACTCGGTCCGAGCAGACTCTGTTCGTGTCAACGCGGCTTTATGATACGGTTAAAGATACAGGTAGTTTCACATATTATGAATCAACATCAACAGCCTATGATAGTCCACTGCTGGACATATGCCTCCCCTAATGAGCGCCATAGAATGCATTACTCATCATTTGGGGGTTATTGCCCATAATCCCCACGCTGGACATGCGGGTTGGGGATCGCAGTTCGGTGTAGTTGTTCTGCAGAGGGCGCTGCTGCCCGCCCCCCGGTGTGTTTCCCTTAGTCGCCTCTTACGACACCCACATTTAGTTAAACATATTATGAATATGTTTAACAAAATTTAGGTTAAACATATTCAGAATATTTTAGTTTCAATGAGGTACTACTACCGATAAGCATGTAAAGTGTTAAGCGTAATAATAGTAACAGGTCAAATAATAAAGTAAGGTGATATTAAAATGTCACAAAATCGTTTATACGAGTAGTAGCATTTGATAATTCATTATTAATAAAAATAAATACCAAACTGAATCACCTAGTTATAAAAATACCAAACAATGTAATAAAGTATTTATTTTACAATATTTGTGTTGAAAACTATAATTTGTATTTCAAGCAACCAAACCCACAATAACAATTATAAGTAAGGTCAACCAATACAACGAATGTATTGATTTCTTCGATTCCCCCAGCGAGTTTAATCGTAAATGCATCAGGCGTAAATAAAGCCGTAACAAAACATAAAATCGTGTCGTAACCTATAAAATACAAAGAAGTAACAGTTGGAAATTAAACAGATGATAGCAGGGAATTTCCCGAAATTACAGTAAAATGACGCTATTGTGACCGAATGCTTGCCTTAATTATCCGAGAAATCGAAATAATGATTTTCATAGATTTTCTGATATTGTCCGAATGCTGGGTATTCCTTGATATAAAAAATAAGGATTTTAAAAATACGGTGGTCGCGGCGCGACGGTCTTGAGTGAAAATTAAACATTTTAATTTGAACGCTTTGGTTCCCGTTGCATTTTAAATTTTAGTCTGAATTTAATTTGAAATTTTAATAAACTCCATTTCTAGTTTTTCAGTCTTATTATATTGCGAGAAAGCACATAGCCACATGAATATGTATATACATATAGTCATAAACTTCAAAATAAAGCATTATCTATTTATCTATCATTATTTTTCTGTGTAGCTATCATAATACACACATTTATGTTACATACCCTTGGATTTTATGAAAAAAAGGCCGAACATTTTAGTTTACAGAAATATTTTGTCTTTCTATTTCTTCGTAACCAAATAATGAATATTTCAGAATATTTGTCATAAAAAATGCTTTTTCAGATCCTAAAATGAAAAACATAAATGTTAAGGTTTATATTGTTTATTACAAGGTAATACGACCCTCGCCTTGATGTTAACGTCGTTAATACGAAGTGTCTACGCCGTAGACATATTGCTACGGCGTTGCTCGTACAAGTTGCTACGAAGCAACGGCTACGAAAACGTATCAATGTTCGAGGTAACAATAACGGTCTAATAATCTAGCTTTTCCATAAATCTGGTAGGGAAATTTATTATCCGTCTACATGACAAAGACCATGATCTTCTACTGCTTCTAAATACAAAACCAAATTTAACTTTATGAATAACTTTATGAACTATGAAAAATATAAACGATTATTTTTAACTTTACGAACTAAAACTCGAATCAAGCATTTCACATTTAATTTACTTTGGCGACCTCAGTGGCGCCATTTTTACATCGCACAGCTGTCCTATATGTATATATTAATTTAAAAACGCTTTTCCGTCTTGACAAATGGAATCTTAATTTAAAAAAGGTCCAGAATTTCCCTTTACCGTTTTTGCTTCTTCAATTTTTCCGCTTTTAGAAATTTGTTTAACTGGAATTTATTTTGTTGAATTTAGGTTAAGTTAGGTTAGGTTGAATTAAGGTTAACTGGATTAGCCTTTCAAAACAACTTCAACTTTGATCTTTACAAATTCATGAATAATACTTGCGACACAACCATAATAATTCTTAACTCTACACCTTCATACACCTTCACATCGTCTTGACTCGTTTTTTTCGCCCTCTGCTCTTGTTTTCACTGGTTTATCGCTTATTTTTGTCGTGCTGCAGCAAAACAATGTAAACAAGAAAAATATAAAATAAACATAATTTATTCAGGAGATTACTTCATAAAATATCATATACATATTTAAAGAATATTTATCGGTTATTTATCGCGTACCTTTTGTTTTTATTTTTGTGTTTCTTAAATATGTCAACGAATCGTGAAAGTTTAAAAAGATCATATACCTCTACACATATTGAAATGATAATACCACTGAAATTTTACAAGCTGTGTGATAGTGTCAACGCCCAACGCCTGGATTTTCGATAGTAGTTTAATTAACCGTAATTACTGATAAATTAAAAAGGTGTAAAAGTATAAGGGCGTCGGGGGGGGGGGGGGGCAGTGTATAGTTGTGTGTAAGGTATACTTACCTTAATTATTATATAGTTACGTATATATTCTATTCTGAATATTTAAAACTATATCTAGTGCTGTACAATTTAAAACATATCGTTTTAAATTGTATATTTGAGTGAATAGTAAATTGATCTGTAATAATTAAATAAATATTACTGTATTGATTCTTTTAGCGATGTTATATAGATAATTTATTTAGTTAACTAGCGGTCCGCCCCGGTTTCTGAAGGGAAAATTTAATTTTAACAAAAAATCCTAGTAAGTTATAGATCCCAAGATTTTTTTAAATATTCTATAGCCTATTTTCATTAGGGAATATTTAGGATTCTAATGGTGAAATAATTTTTCAGATCGTTCCAGTAGTTTTGGAGCCTATTCAATTCATACAAACAAACAATCAATTCTTTCCTCTTTGTAATATTAGTATATTATATAGATTAGGCTAACAACTTTGTAAGTAGTTAGTAGGTACATAAACAAGGTTTTATTATTCTTATTCTTAATAATCTTAAGGTCTAAATCAAGTTATCTGCGAGCTTATATTCAGTTTCTTTTTATAACTCTTTTTTGTAAGTTGCTTTCTTTTTCTGTTTATTATATGTAGTTTCTATTTGTGTAAGTTCAAAATAAGTATGCAAATATATATAAGTTATATAGTTCAGTCTTTCTGTGCCAAACTAGATCCTAGTTACTGATAAAGTAAGAAGGTTGTTAACGTTCTTAACGCTAATGCGCTATAAGAACAAAATACTATATTTAATGGCTGCCCGTGTCGACGAATTCAAAACAAAAAAGTACAGAACTAAATAATCGCGTGATAATGAACGCAGTCAATTATTAAAATATTCAAGTGACAGACATGGCGGCGGGTGGCCGGCCATGAATATTCATCGGTAATTACGGTGACACATTATAACTCGTATTATAGTTTCATTTATTCCGCCGTTTTTCGCTTGAATTCACTTGCTCGTGTTTCTGAACGGTATTTTTATGGCAGCACGCACGTCTGGGGTTGGTCTGATTTTACACGGGTTGACTAATTTTGGTTCACGACGCGAAGCTACTGTTCAAACATACCTTTCACTACGCTGCCGTCCTTATCAAAAGTGCAATAACTCGGTTTTTGCGCCTACTTGAACGAAGGCATACTTGAACGTAACGTTCAAGTATGCCTTTGCGTTGAAATAGGTACCTTAGCGTACCCACATAGAATTCTACGACAGTTTCCAAATGCGCTATGCATTGGGAAACTGTCGCGAGGAAATCATACAAAAAATGGTTCTCCATTGTATATCTTGAACCAGGTTTTGTTCAACATTTGATATTCTTTTGTTTGTCCACACTTCTCCTTGAGGTACTCGTTTTTCTTCCCTCAATTCAACGATGAAGCAGCCAGGGGCCGAACTCCGTACCATTACTTATCTATGACAAAGGTATCGTTGTAGAATCGTTTATGAGAGACACGCTACACAGTGCGTGCGGTGTTACGCACGGAAAGATGGACGCGTGTCAAAAATATTTAGGTATCAACCTTGACATTTTGTAGTTTCGTTCATCAAAGGTAAATAAATGCCCATAATATGTAATTTTGAGACGATACAGTCATGGAGCGGCGAATAATTTAACGATAAGTTTATTGAAGGATATGTTTTAAAATCTATTTAAAATTTACAATAGACACAATCTAGAACTAGTATTTACAATTGTAACAGTTTATCTATCTGCAGACTAACAAAAAATAGACTGGTAACTGATCCATATCCAGTCCAGACCAGTATCGTTCCCAAGACGCAGGCTGCATTACCTCAACAACATCAACGGCCTATAATAGTAGTTCACTGCTGGACATAGGCCTCCCCTGATGAGCGCCATAGATGGCATTATTCATCATTTGGGGGTTTTTGCCCATAATCCCCACGCTGGGCATGCGGGTTGGGGATCGCAGTTTGGTTGAGTTGTTCTGCATAGGGCGCTGCTGCCCGCCCCCCGGTGTTTTTCCCTTAGTCGCGACACCCACGGGAAGAGTTGGGGTGGTGAAATTCTATGCCGGCACCACACGTCATTGCCTCGCTGTATAGCAATGCTGATGCGCTGCGCCAGTGACTCAATAACTCTCGGGTCGCTAAATTTTTTTAATGCGGCAAGTTGTTTGATTTATTATAAACGTAACTTAGGAGTCATTACATTTGTCAGTCCAATAAAGTAGCAATTTTGCACACAGTAAAATATTCGAATGAAATCATAAACGAATGAAAACAGCGTAGTTTTTCATCCTTTGTTTTATTTTCGCATGCCAAAAGCTAATTTGTACAACAAGCCTATGGGCATATTACATGAATGTTTAAAACAAAGAAAATGCGACCCATTTTTACGTTTTAGTTTTTGTTAAGTATAGCTAAAATGTTGAAGTAATTGCCTACTTCATTTTCTTTTTTAATTATTTATAATAAAATATAAAAAGGATTTTTTATAATATTTGTAGGTAAGTAACGACAACAAAATTTTGCAACTGAATCTTTGTATATTTAATTCAATAACGTTACTAATTCAAAATTTTTTTGACCAAAAATTTTTATATGCGGTGTAAATTGTACCGAAACGTTTGAAATCTCTAGAATCAAACCACACTCTACATCCTAGTATTCATAAATAAATAATGCCGGATACAGCATCATCTAGCTCTAAACTATGTAATAAGAGCTTCTGCTAAGCTTCTATAAGCACTATTAGTGTTGTAAAGGTACTTATAAATTAACAAATTGGCGTTATTATCGACAAATACAGCCTAAAACGCGTCAAAACCACCAATGCGCCAGTTGGCAGAACAATTAACCGAATACATTATAGTAAAGGACAAAGGATTCCGGTCACGTGCACGCCTACGATATTTCACACGTTATTACAGTTTTACGGTATAGCTTTATGAGGTTAGCCGTGTAAATAAGGTCGCGGTATTTTGTTTTTACCTAGAAATGCCAAAAATTTAATAATGACGTATTGCGAAGTCTACAGCTGCAGTGGTGCAGTGGGCAAGAGTCTGAAACACAGAAGGTCGCGGGTTTTATTCAAAAGTTACATAAGTAAATAATTTGTATTCAATTTTTTTTAATCTTTATGGCATTAAACCTGAACGAAGACCCTTTTTATTCCTATTATAATTTGAGTGATCCATTTTATAAGATAATTTTATTACCCTAATCATCTTCAACGAAAATAAGATTAAATTAATAAGATAAATCTAAAGGCACGACCTAAATAAGCTTCAGTACATTTTAACTTTGACATTATCAGACCATTATCAGCCGATTAACTCTTCAATTTATGGCTATTCCTTCAAAGTAACCTAGTAACATGTTGACGACTTATCAAATTATGTATACCTACAGAATATCTCCCAGATTCGAACTATTCTTAATAATAAAAAAATAATGCCGGACAATCATCACAACATCATCTAGCTGGAAGCTAAGCAAAGCTTGGGTTATGGGTACTAGATGACTGATAATATATTGATAATATATAATGCACTCTGTGCCCAGTATATGGCCTTATGCCAGATTATACGGATTTGTATACTTAGGTTTAAAAGAAACACATCACTATCAGCCGGATCGTGGAATCAGCCCATTTGTAGAATGTGTAGACAAAATTTAAAATAAAACAAAATATACCAATATAATAAAATTCTACGGCTTTTATAAAACAAGCTGTTTTTCTGAACGCGATACACTAAAGCTTTGTTTTGTTGTCAACTTTTAAACTCTCGCGATTTGTGACTTGAGTTGTTTTCGGGTATTTATCGCGTACCTTTTGTTATACATTCCTACGTCGTCGTATTGTCACTGGGCCTCCCTTATGTTATGTTTTATAGTCAGGTTTCACAAATGAACGATTTGATTCATGAGCAAGATTTTGCTGTTAGTAGGTATACAGGTACCTACAGTCAGGGTGCACGATATTATCAGGAATAATATCGTGCACCTCGTATGCCAATCTTAATATATAAAGGAACAAGCGATTTTCTAGCGACAACGCCCAGCCTAAACCGCTGAAGTTAGAAAGCTGAAATTTGGAAGGTAGGTTCCTTTTACAACACAAGCACCCGCTAAGAAGGGATTTTTGGAAATTCCACCCCTAAGGGGGTGAAAAGGGGGATGGAAGTTTTTTTGGTCTTTTTCTAACTCTGTAACCGGTAGCCCGATTTTCTTGAAATTTACAGGAAATACTAAACATACAAAAATATTGAACATATGTGTTTCAGCATTTTTCAAAATATTCCTGAAAATAGGGTGAAATGGGTCATTCAAGTTTGAGATTCGTATTTTGGCTCCATATTGAAATGTCTATAACTTTATGATATAGCATACTAATGACTTGAAACTTTCAGTATGTATTGAAAAGACTATAAATCAAACTACGTGTTTCAGGATTTTTCAAAAATATTACTATATAAGTACAAAAAGGAAGTCGAATTATTGAGGTTATTGTGGTGAAATTTATCAACCATTGACGATATTGGCTTGAAATTTACAGAGAAGACTAAACATACAAAAATATTGAACACGTATTTTAGGATTTTTCAAAATAATCCTGAAAATGGGATAAAAACGGTTATTCAAGTTTGAGTGATTCGTAGTTTGGCTCCGTATTGAAATGTCTATAACTTTTTAATATAGCATACTAATGACTTAAAACTTTCAGTATATACTGAAAAAAATATAAATTAAAACACGTGTTTTTGGGTTTTTCAAAAATGTAACTATATAAGTATACAAAGGAAGTCGAATTAGTGACGTTATTGTGGTGAAATTTATCAACCATTGACGCTATTGGCTTGAAATTTACAGAGAAAACTAATGAAATGAAAAGATTGAATACGTATTTTTGGATTTTTCTAAACAATCCTGAAAAGGGGATAAAAAGGGTTATTCAAGTTTGAGATTCGTAGTTTGGCTACGTATTGAAATGTCTAAATCTTATTAATATTAGCGTAATAATGACTTTTTGTATGTCCTGAAAAAACTATAAATTCAATATGTAGGTATTTAGGGTTTTCCAAAATATTCCTGAAAATGGGTTGTCACGCGTTATTAAAGTTTGAATGATTCGTAGTTTGGCTCCGTATTTAAGTGTTTGTAACTGATATATATTTAATGAAGGTATGGTAACGACAAAAAATTTAAAATATACTGGAAATACAATAAAAAAAATTAAGTGTTTCAGAGTTTTTCATAAAATTACTATACAGTTTAAAAAGGAAGTCGAATTGTTTAAGAGTTTTAGATTTTTTTAACCTTTCCAATTTGCTTGAAACTTACAAACAATACCAAACAAATAGAATACTTATTTCAAAATATCCCTAAAAATGGGGTGAAACGAGTTATTCAAGTTTGGAATTTATAGTTTGGTTTCGTATTGTAATGCCTATTAATTTTTAATATAGGGTATTTATGACTGTAAGATTTCAATGCGAACTGAAAAAAATACATTAAATCTAAACACCTGTTATAGAATTTTCAAAAACATTACTGAAAATGGGTTGGACCGGGTTGTTAAAGTTTGAGTGATTCGTAGTTTGGCTCCGTATGATTTTTTTATTAGGGGTGGTAAACGACTTAACATTTAAAAAATAAACTGAAAAAACAATAAATAAAAAAACACGTGTTTCATAGTTTTTTTTTATAAAAGTAAAAAGAGTTATTATCCTTATTTAAAGACGAAGTTTTTAATGACTTTTTTTAACATTATGTGACTTTTTATCCTGGATCCCAATTACTTCGAAACTCGCTGACAATACTTAAATTATCAATTTATCGAACATGTGTTTAATGATTTTTCAACATAAAATAGGTTTTGAAACTATTCAGGTTTTTTGTAACTATTATATTAACCAACATTTACTTAAAACGTAGCGAAAAACTAAAATACTTAGTATGTACCTAACACATGTTTCTGGATTTTTTGAAATGTTCTGTAAATGGTGTAAATGGCATGCTACAAGTTCACCAAAGAAAATAAAATGTTTGACTCCGTATCGGCTGTAACTTATTAATTCTGTTTTATTGATCTGAAATGTTCTGAAGGTATACAAGTTGGTTTCTGAGAAGGCAATGTATGACCAAATCCGAAACCATGAGTTAAAAATACGTCTTAGTATTCATGACTTCGATTTATGAGAAAACCATACCTGCCAGATTTTTTAATTTTGTTGGATGGAACACTAAAAAATACAACCTATATTTATATAGCAACAGACTTGGTTACTAATGAGAATCAATCTTTGAAAAGATATGCATAATTGATAATCAAAAGAAAAGGCCATTATTAAAAATTTTGTTCGAATACTCTACTGGAGATTCATGTAATTTATTATTGTAAAGAATAATTTTACAATCTTTTTGAACAACTGGTGTGTTTGCCGCTAGCCAGCCTTTAATTCAATGGTGTTTTTTCCTGGATAAAATATCAATTCGTAATATTTTTTTAATTTTGTCCGTGACTCCTTTCACGACTTTTCTGTTAGTCGCATGGTTTCTGATTTTGCTATCCAATCCCATCTCAGAAAGCCAATCTGTAGATATATTTAAATAAAATAGCATTAGGAAATTTACAAATAAAATGGACTAAAGTAGAATGTTTGAAGTCCACCGGGTCATTAGATTCACTATAAAAAATACAGTAAATAGTAAGTTTCTTAAGAAAACCCATATATCGGGCTTATACATGGTATTTGAAGCGGGTTTTAGGAATTTCCGACTCTTAAAATAGGTAGCTGATTTCGTCAAGATTTTTTACCCTAAAGTCCACGCAAATGAAATTGCGAGCGGGTCATCTAGTAAAGTTATAAATAAACCTGTGATATGACATATGTACTACGGGATCATTTCTCTTAAAAATATCTATTTAACTGTTCGCGTCGAAGGCCGGGGCGTGTTGCTAGTATAGAATAAAGAAGTGTTACTAGTCAAGTTTGCGACTTAAACTCGCTAAGTTAGTAAGTCACACGGGGCGTTATGGTTATCACGTAACGAGGACGTATAGTATAACTGTCGCGTAGTTAGAAAGTTGCTTCTCAGCTAGGTACTTATCTAGTTACGAAGTGACATTTTTTATTTTAGCGAGGCAGTATCTTATTGCTTATGACGAAAATATAATTTATTTTCGTCATCTCTGGAAATGGCAAAAATAATCTTTTTATTTACCTATTAGATACGACTCAGCAAAAAAACTATCTCGACCCTTCTACTCATTACGTCTTATTTTATGTACAGAACTTAAAGCAAATAATGGCCTCCACTCATCATTGTGCTGGAATACTTTGCGTGTTATGTGCTAACAGACGATCCAACATGGCTCGCTCCGGACTATATTCGATCCTGTAGAGAATGTCACATTATTATTATCTATACTAATATTGTTAAGAGGAAAGATTCCATTGTTTGTTTGTTTAGATTGAATGGGCTTCAAAACTATTGGACATGTGCAACATTCTTTCACCATTAGAATCCTCCTTAATCCCTGATGAACATTAAGCTATAGAATATTTTAAAAACAGGGATATTAATGATAACTTCAAAAATGTATCCGAACGTGTATGTGTGCTCAATTTATATTTTATAAAATTTTCGGCCGGTCGCACCAAGTCGTTCGTCTGTTAGAAGTCGCGTCTTAGACTTTCCTCGCAGATCCAAGGTCGCGATCCTCGAAGGTGCGTGTAAATAAAATATACCGCCACAAAAAGCGAGGCCAATCCAGGAGGAAAACTATTCCACTCACACGTCATAAAACTGTCGGTCGGATTCGAATGTCAATTTGGAGTTGTCAAGAGGATCCAATTATTTGGGAGCTATCTTTTGGCAGAGAAAGTTTGTCGCGTCTTTTAGTTTGCGATGACAAGGGATGTAATTTATATTTAATGTTCCTTTAAAAGGGCTTTTATCCAAACATTGACAACCTTAGCCCTACGAGTACACACTTGCGAGCTTTAAACTGGAATCACTTCATCGCTGGTTTCTGCAGACCATATTTTACAGTTTCCATGGAATAAACTGCAGATTGGTGTATTATACCATTTGAAAAGAAATTTTGTTAGCTTTCGAATGGTATAAAAATTATTTAAATTTAATTAAGTTTCCTACCTTCATTTAGTGAATTATTACAATAGGTCGAAGTTGTGGATGTTTAAATTAATAAGAAGTAATATGAAAATATCAAATTTTTATTTAAAATCTTTGTTATTTCCCGCCATATATTTTGTATTACCCCCCCTGGCCCTAATGACTGCTTGTAAACGGTTTTTCATTGACCTAATGAGTTTCCTGATGGAATCCTGTGGAATTTCCTACCACTCTTCGATAAGAGCAGTTTTTAGGTCTTCTATTGACGCCGGAGCTGGAGATCTTCCACGTACCCGCCTTTTCAGCTCGTCCCACAGGTGTTCGATAGGGTTCATATCAGGGCTGACGGCTGGCCAGTCTATTGTGGGAATCCCGACTTCTTCCAGGTACTGTCTAATCGCACGAGCGGTGTGGCAGCGGGCATTGTCGTGCATTAGCAGGAAATTTTCGCCAATAAACCCGGCGTAAGGGAGTACATGGCCCAGCAGAATGTCGTTGATATACCTTTCTGCGGTTAGTCCCCCTCCCCTACCTTCACCGGGTACGAATACCAGCTCCGTTTTAGCTTCAATTGAAATCCCCGCCCACATCATACAAGACCCACCCCCATATGCCACTGTTTCCGCTACACAGCATTGTGCGTATCGCTCTCCTAGTCTCCTGTAGACTCTCCGTCGACGGTCGCTGCTATGCAGGCACATCCTAGCCTCGTCCGCGAACAAAACTCGGCTCCATTGCTGTATATCCCAATCTAAGTGATCACGAGCAAACTGAAGTCGGGCTTGTCGGTGGGCTGTAGACGATTTGGGTCCCGTTGCTGGCCTTTTTGGGGTCAAGTTAGCTTCTTTGAGTCTTCGCCTCACTGTCCACTCGCTGACAGTTCTCCCTCGAACTTCTCCGAGCGCCCGCTGGACGTCAACGCCGGCCAGTGGGCCGGCGTGGGAGTGCAGTGCAGTGGGAGGCGGGATGTTCCTTCAGGAGTGCCTGAAGGAACATCCCGCCTCTAAACGATAGGTACTTAAAATATGATTTTCATTCAACTAGCTAAATAATTTTTCAAGTTTATACACAATCATATAACGCTAAAATTCAGAAACAAGTAACCGGTTCACAGTATAAACGTCGTTATTTCTGAGCAATAAGGCTCAAAGTTTTCTGCCCGTTAAACACGTGAGCTCATACGCCGAACATAAATTAACTTTTAACCCCAAACAAAAAGCCGTAGTTTCATAATTATTAACTGTTCAGCCTCAGTGGCCGGTACCTGGGATCCTACTACGAGTTTCTCTGCGAGCTCCTACTACGAGCTCATAACAATCGAGTTTTATCTAGAGAATTCATGTTACTCATCATGACCGATGATTTTCAAAATGGGGGTATTTTCAGAAGAAAGAGAAACATTTATTGTAACAACTCAGATACAGCACAGAACAAAAATAGTAATAATTATATAAATCGACAAACAGTAATAATTGTACAAATGCTAAAACAAACTAATACTAAATTCTAGAACAAAGCTATCGAGTGCAAGACTTACACTCAGCTTACCCTTTCTTATGCTCCATGCTGTAACGGCGCGGGCCCAAAGGTTCTACCTCAGCTTAATGCTACGAGACTGAGGTGACTTCACAACCGAGCACAGTTTATTAAAATAACTTAATAATTTACTTTAATACCTAGTGAAGTAGTTGAAGTGTTTGACTAGCTCTCGAAAACTATACTGAGTGGCTTTAATAGCATAATGCTGAGTCGAACGCTCAATATTGCTCTAATTCTCGAATAAGATTATGCGATAAAACCGCCAATTGTGACATGTCTTGAAATTTTAAGAAGTGTTTTTGAATTGTTTTGTTAAATGTATAAAGAATCTTATATCTATCTAGCGTAGTTGATTTTTTTAATGGGCCGATAATATTTTTATCATTTGTGTGTCCGAAAATCAACATGGACGAAATAAACTTCTCGAAACTTTGAGTTCATAGTAGGGGACTCCTTTTTATATCCCCGTACGTTTTAATTATATCAATTAAGCATAGAGTTAATTGATATTGATAGTCTGAACGCACAACGATATTGATAGGTGTGGTGCAGAAATACCCAGAGGGCATTGTCAAACGAATTACCTCTGCGGTATTCAATTTAATCAGATTTGAAATTATGTACGTTAGTGGTATTAATATCACGCCAACAATAGCATGTAGGTATTTAGCTTTAGGTATTTATGTACATAAATAAATATATTGATATGTAACTTAATCACATAAAATTTAGATTTAGATAAGCAACTCAAATATGTATAAGATATGTGATGTTATATGAATGTACTAGTCGTTTCTTCTTCTATTCTTCTACTAGCGAGTGGTTAAAAAAATTAACTGAAGAGAAAATCAATCGTACAGTAGGGCAAGCACGGGCTTTCTTGTCTAAGGTAGAATAGAGAAAAATTACGTCACTTTGTCATCGAATGTGAAATTTGAAATTCATTTCTTCATCTTCAATAATTTGCGCAATGTATGGCGATGCGATGCCCTTATTGTCTATTCTACCCTAGAGAACAATCCCCGTGCTTGGCTTACAGGTAGTTTTTTTTGGGTCCAAATGATATAAGGTACGACTAAACCCATTTTCATTATTTAGGAATCTGAAGTCGGTTTTTAACAAGCCTAAGTGTATTTTTTCACAACGATCAAATAATTCAGATATTTAATTCCGGCAAAGCCGATACCAACCTACTTTAGACATGTCAAAAGTAACCGCTTTTTAAATAAGGTCAGCTACCTATCTTTTAATCAAAATAATGCATCGTCAATCATTTTTAACAAGGGCAACACTACACAGCTTAGTTTAATTAATTTACATTGATCATGCGTGGTAATAAATTACGAGTAAACAACATGCTTTTTAATTTGTACTTTTCTGATAGGAATGGGACCCGCATTGATATAAGACGATTAAAACTATATTTCGCTTAAAAGCGGCCTCGGTGTTGCCCGCGGCGAATAAGTTTGATCAACCCAACAATAAAAAGTGGCCCATGTTCATCTGGGCAAAATAAACCTAGGTAGGTACAGTCAGCTGCACTAATATGTATACACTCCCAAAATTTCATATTTATGTATACGTGAACCTTTCAAATTAAAGTATACACCACAATTTTTCAAATTGATGTAGTCATGGTACTTTTCAAAACGTGGTATACAGTTTTTCATAATAATGTATACACTATTTAGTCAAATAATTGTTTACCATCAAATAACAAATTAATGTACCTATTCAAGACCACGCCTTAATAATATATGCAAAAAAGAATGTCACAAATATGTATTCAGGTGTTAACAGTTATTAAAAAGGCTTTTTCACTTAAAATCCTGCAAGTCATCATAAATATATAAACGACCTTAATTATGTATCCATAATGAAGGGCCATAAATATGTATACAGCAATTTGTACGAAGTTTTTCATTGACATGTATACAAAATGTTTTATTTTACAAAAACGCTTTTTACTAAAATTCCTACAAAGTATCATAAATATGTATCCACTGCAAGGCCAAAATAATGTATACATAATTGATAGTCATAAAAATGTACGTAAATGTGCATTTTACGTAGTATAATATAGTAGTAGGTCTTTTGTGACTTTTGACTTGACCTCAGTAGTGACGAAGTGAGTAAACTCAAGCATGGGGATGAAAAAACATCAATTAGGTAAATAATTTTTTTAGTATTCTTATTTAATCTTTTCACACTAAACACATTTTATGCTATTTAATGAAGTAGTTAAATAAGGTATAGTAGGCCCCTCCAGCATCAATCACTGCTTATAGCCGGTCGCGCATGGAAGAAACCATGTTTATGCACACTTTGAAAGCTTTCCCAAATGTCATAAGCCATGATTAGGGCTTTCTTTGTCCTACACTCATTTGTGTCCCATTGATGAGCCATCAGTCCCAACGATGGATTCGATGGGGTTGAGATCGAGATTTTTTTGGCCAGGGCAACTTGTTGACCATTCTGTGGTTCCATTGCTCGATACACTCGGGCGTTATGAATGGCCGAGCTGTCTTGCACAAATGGAACAGGCCCCTACTAGAGTTTGCACAAATTAACGGACTCTGAATGATCTTTAGCACTTTCAGTGTCAATGACACGCGTGGTGATGTTCGGCAACCGTGAATTTTTAATTTAAAATGCATTCCGATTACTAAAACATTGTTATCCAGGCAGTAGAGGCAAACTGTGCTGTTACGTAGCTATCTCGGTCTATTTATATAACCTCTTAGTTGGATAGAGAAAAATAGAATATATTGCTTTTTAATTGTTTTAAATTTCTTGCTTACATGAGGGTATGCAAAAAATTTAAAGAAATTGTGAGCAATTTGACAATAAGAGAACGAGATTTTGCGAACTCTAGAAGAGACCCAGTGTTTGCTGATTATGTTGTATTCGATGTATGGGGCTGTATGCATGCCAGTGGTCCCGGGGCGTTGACTCAAATTGAGTGTCGGATGAACAACCTCCAATATACTGAAGTATTGGAAGAGGTGTTAAGGGCAAGTGTGAAAGATTACTTTCCTGGTGCTGGGCCTGTTCCGTTTGTGCAAGACAGCTCGGCCATTCATAACGCCCGAGTGTATCGAGCAATGGAACCCCAGAATGGTCAACAAGTTGCCCTGGCCAAAAAAATCTCGATCTCAACCCCATCGAATCCATCGTTGGGATTGATGGCTCAGCAATGGGACACAAATGAGTTTAGGACAAAGAAAGCCCTAATCATGGTTTATGACATTTGGGAAAGCTTTCAAAGTGTGCATAAACATGGTTTCTTCCATGCGCGACCGGCTATAAGCAGTGATTGATGCTGGAGGGGCCTACTATACCTTATTTAACTACTTCATTAAATAGCATAAAATGTGTTTATTGTGAAAAGATTAAATAAGAATACTAAAAAAATTATTTACCTAATTGATGTTTTTTCATCCCCATGCTTGAGTTTACTCACTTCGTCACTACTGAGGTCAAGTCAAAAGTCACAAAAGACCTACTACTATATTATACTACGTAAAATGCACATTTACGTACATTTTTATGACTATCAATTATGTATACATTATTTTGGCCTTGCAGTGGATACATATTTATGATACTTTGTAGGAATTTTAGTAAAAAGCGTTTTTGTAAAATAACACATTCTGTATACATGTCAATGAAAAACTTCGTACAAATTGCTGTATACATATTTATGGCTCTTCATTATGGATACATAATTAAGGTCGTTTATATATTTATGATGACTTGCAGGATTTTAAGTGAAAAAGCCTTTTTAATAACTGTTAACACCTGAATACATATTTGTGACATTCTTTTTTGCATATATTATTAAGGCGTGGTCTTGAATAGGTACATTAATTTGTTATTTGATGGTAAACAATTATTTCACTAAATAGTGTATACATTATTATGAAAAACTGTATACCACGTTTTGAAAAGTACCATGACTACATCAATTTGAAAAATTGTGGTGTATACTTTAATTTGAAAGGTTCACGTATACATAAATATGAAATTTTGGGAGTGTATACATATTAGTGCAGCTGACTGTACATTTGAATCGTAGCTCTAATGCTTCGGCCTGTCCCTACAAGTCGCTTGTAGACGCTGGGCAGTGGATACGTTTACAAAGCTTGGCGTTATTATTTTTTATGTGAATATTTCCCGTTTTTCATGCTAACATAAAACAGTAAAGATCTACTTATAAGTGGTGTTATTGGTCACTCTAACTTATGTATATAAATAGAAGAAGACAGACTGAGTAATAGGAATACCAAAATAAGTTTTCAAATAGGTTTTGCACGTTCTTTAGGTTTCGTAAATATAGCCCGTATTTATGTCTTTCTAAAATAACAAGATCTTCGTCTATGCGAAATTTAGCCTTGCCATCAACTTCATACGCCAAAACTACTGAATAATGAAGTGAAGAGGGACTTAATTAACCAGACATCAAAACTTTCACCTGTATAATATATTATTATTGAAATTGGTCCACTCAACATAAACACCGTGTGGTCAATCCCTACTTAGTTCACACCACTCGTACCTAATTCACACCACTCTAACATTCTATTAAATTTCAAAACCTCTCCGAAAAGGGCAATTTATTCACTTTATAAACAACAGAATTACATGAATAATGAAACGAACTAAATGTGCCTGAATTATCATTTTTGAATAAGTAATGTTTCGGTACTCAAACGCGACAGGTGGCGACTTAAGGCTGGAGATACACGATAACTTTATTTCCTTAGGCGTACAAAATGAGTAGTTCGACAAGTCAAATTTACACTCCAATGTTTTAACGTTTGTCGCAATTTTCAATACTCAACCTAAAAACTCAATTAAATGGCGCCGTTTCGCACACAAATCTAAATCAAAATCAAAGTGCTTTATTTCCTATAGACATTACAGGACTCTTGGACACGTCACAAAATACAAATTATTACATAAGCATTATGTGATCACTTTGATTCATTGTACACTTCTCATTAAGGTAAAGTAAAGAAACGAACAAGAAACCTTTCCCTTGTTAGGTTGTTAGCTTTCAATCTAACCATTCTTTAAACGGACTGATTCTAAGATGGCACGGTCTGTAACATTTTTCATTTGAGATGGACCTTCAAAGGTTATGGCTGGTAGAATTCGACGTTTAACGTTTTTTGGGAGCGCAAATAACGCCTCGTCTACTAGAGCTTTACAGTCTTGACTTAATGCTCTAAGAAATGGAAAACTCTCATGACTTTTGTTTTAACAGAGCGCATGTGTACATTCCTACATTCCTATAGTTATATAAAGAAAACATGTAGCTAGAATTGAGGCAGAAATGGTACAAAGTTGTTATAATGTATTAAATATTATATAATATTATCGTAGTGGGTTGGCGTGGTAAATGGAAATAACAGACCTACTAAATAAATATTAATTATGTTATTTCGAGCTCTGAATAAATAATATTTTAATATTAATTCGTTGGTAACGCACATAAACTAAGAATTCCATTTGATAAGCCAACGCTTGATTAAAGTATAAAGTATTTGAAATGGGTTTATATTTAATCCCGAAACTTAACACAAGTTTAGTGGTTAAATATGAAAATATTTTCACGCTAACCCGTTAAAATTTGTGCTTTCGGTAACAAAGTAGGTTTTGTACACAGTAAACTTATTCAAAGGTACCAAAAGTAATAAATACAAAGATCGTGGCTTCATATTCCAACCCATTTGTCTTTTGAGTTTATATACCTACTTTAGTCTATAGATTACCTATTGCGGGTTGGCTTGGAATAAAAGATTGTTTTCACTTTACTGAGTCTTTTCAATATTAGAGACACTACTACACAAATAAAAAAACACGGAATAAAACTTTTAGCAATTTAATTAAATGATTATATAGGGAGCCAGAAGGGCTATAACATTAATTAAGGTCTAGCTTAGGATTGCCGGAGGGGCTTAAAATGGGTTCGTTAAATTTCCTACAGACGGCTGATTCTAGTGGTTACGAAAGTCTTCTCCTTGTTTTTCCTCTTCCCCAGTACTGTCCTTTTAGTGCGCCGTGAGTGTAGCAGCAACCCGACGGCGAAGGCAGTAAATGCTGGATGTCCAGGTCAAAAGGGGGCAGCTCGTGGGAAGTCCGGCCGGAGACGAAGACTGCCCTAGGGTGGACTTTGAACCCTGGAATGCGCATACAAGCAAGGCATTACAGCCAGGTCCTCGCAGGGTGACAGGCTCCCACGGCAGCACAAAAAGCTAAAGCACTAAGTGTTCATGATGCCGTGGAAGTCACAATCAGAACGGGAGGTGAATATGAAAAATGAAGTTAAAAGAAAATGTGAAAGTGACATTATGATTTGCTAGAAATAATACATAGTGAGATGAAAGAAATGAAGCTAAAAGTAGGTAATGCAAAGCCTAGCCCGTGTACAATGTAAAGGGATGACATGGCAAGAATGAAAAATACAATGTCATTCTTCGAGCATGATAATGAGTGTCTACAGCCTACATTACCAATCAGTGCAACACTTACCCAACAGGGGTTTAATATTACTCACAGAAGTTAAAATAAAAATGTTCAATTGAGAAAATTATGCAGTGACGGCAGCGAACAGGGACCTCCCAGTAAGTAGAAAATGGCGGCGTCGCTGTCTCTTTCTAGTCCGTCTCCTGCGCAGTGGCGACTCGGCAAGTTTGCGAGACCATAAACAATACCTCGGAGCGTTGTGAAGTTAGGAGCGTGTTGACGAACTTATCTATGGCCGATAGCATCTTAGTCGATTAATCGAGTCGTAAACACCAATTAAATAAAGATTATAAATAATATTGAAATAGGTAACGAGTTACGTTACAATAATGAAGTGAAGAGGGACTTAATTAACCAGACATCAAAACTTTCACCTGTATAATATTATTGAAATTGGTCCACTCAACATAAACACCGTGTGGTCAATCCCTACTTAGTTCACACCACTCGTACCTAATTCACACCACTCTAACATTCTATTAAATTTCAAAACCTCTCCGAAAAGGGCAATTTATTCACTTTATAAACAACAGAATTACATGAATAATGAAACGAACTAAATGTGCCTGAATTATAATTTTTGAATAAGTAATGTTTCGGTACTCAAACGCGACAGGTGGCGACTTAAGGCTGGAGATACACGATAACTTTTTTTCCTTAGGCGTACAAAATGAGTAGTTAGACAAGTCAAATTTACACTCCAATGTTTTAACGTTTGTCGCAATTTTCAATACTCAACCTAAAAACTCAATTAAATGGCGCCGTTTCGCACACAAATCTAAATCAAAATCAAAGTTCTTTATTTCCTATAGACATTACAGGACTCTTGGACACGTCACAAAATACAAATTATTACATAAGCATTATGTGATCACTTTGATTCATTGTATACTTCTCTTTAAGGTAAAGTAAAGAAACAAACAAGAAACCTTTCCCTTGTTAGGTTGTTAGCTTTCAATCTAACGATTCTTTAAACGGACTGATTCTAAGATGGCACGGTCTGTAACATTTTTCATTTGAGATGGACCTTCAAAGGTTATGGCTGGTAGAATTCGACGTTTAACGTTTTTTGGGAGCGCAAATAACGCCTCGTCTACTAGAGCTTTACAGTCTTGACTTAATGCTCTAAGAAATGGAAAACTCTCATGACTTTTGTTTTAACAGAGCGCATGTGTACATTCCTACATTCCTATAGTTATATAAAGAAAACATGTAGCTAGAATTGAGGCAGAAATGGTACAAAGTTGTTATAATGTATTAAATATATAATATTATCGTAGTGGGTTGGCGTGGTAAATGGAAATAACAGACCTACTAAATAAATATTAATTATGTTATTTCGAGCTCTGAATAAATAATATTTTAATATTAATTCGTTGGTAACGCACATAAACTAAGAATTCCATTTGATAAGCCAACGCTTGATTAAAGTATAAAGTATTTGAAATGGGTTTATATTTAATCCCGAAACTTAACACAAGTTTAGGGGTTAAATATAAAAATATTTTCACGCTAACCCGTTAAACTTTGTGCTTTCAGTAACAAAGTAGGTTTTGTACACAATAAACTTATTCAAAGCGGAACAAATATTAGAAGATACTATTAAAAATTCAACCCCTTGAGTCGCAGGTGGCCCTTAACCCACAGCGACAGAGGTCGTCAATAGGTGGTATAAAATTAATTAACAGGAAGTAAATATTAATTATATCTAAAGGAAAAATATCCTAGACCTTATTGCTAAAAGCTTAGAAATTTAATTAGAAATTGGGTATCTCCAAGAACAAAATAACCGATTCGTATAGTTTAATGTTAGGTTTCGTTCAGTTCAGACACGTGTGAACCGCGCGATTCGTAATTTTTCGGCTTGTAACCGCCAAATTGTCTTATGACTCATAACTATTACGGTCCGGAACGACACATGTTTAATAGGAAGTTGCTTTCATAAAGATAAATATCTTTTCATTTATCTATTTAAAAACACAATCCCGGAGTTCAGGGAGTATACATATAATTCTAAGAGATGGCAAGTACATAAAATAGCTCGATCACTCTTATAAGTTATGACATATATAGAGGTACAGCGACAGTTCATTGGCGGGCCCCGCGCAGTTTAGCATTAGTATCTATATCTATACTAATATTATAAAGAGGAAAGACTTCATTGTTTTAATTGAATAGGCTCCGAAACTACTTGACCGATTTGAAAAACTCTTTCACCAATAGAATCCTCAATTTTCCCTGATGAACATAGGCTATAGAATACTTTCAAAACTAGTTAGGGATCCTTATGCGAGGCCGGGGCGGACCACTAGTCTTGTATAAACTAGTATTGTCGTATTCGGTCAGACATAACCGCGCGGTCAGTCGGTACCCGCGTGTCTGACCGCTCTTAACCTTCGGAGATTCAAGTGTGAACGTTTTGGTATAGGTACATATAGAAATAACGACAACATGTGTTTTATCGTTATTTGTTTACTTCGATAACATGTTTAGGTACAGAGGTTGAGTAAATATCAAACAGTAGCAAATTAAGTAGCAATAGTACCTACCAACTTTTGGAGTCGATTTTACGCCGAATACCTTCATTTGTCGCTAATGGTACAGAAAATTAGATAAGGCAATATGTTTCATAGAATCTAAACTAAACTAATATTCTACATAGAATCTAAACTATCTATCCAATTTTATCTTAATCGGTTAAGTTACGGAATGTCTTATCAAAAATTCGCACCAACTTTCGCATTTATTATATTAGTAGGAAGTAAGTTAAATTTGATGTTCAAGTAAGAGAAAGAAGTCAGTTTATGATATATTTTTCTACAAAGTGTAAATTAAGATATCCACGTAATTTAATTGATTTATTTATTTTTACAATTAGGTTAGCCTACAGCTGGTACACCATAACATACAGGATATTTATTATTATGATTTTACAAAATAACAACCTCTTACAATACCGACGCAGGATGCATGTATTGATGTAAAGGTACGTAAGTCTTCAAGTTGCATATCAGAACCATTCCATTCCAGTCCAAAAACATGATGCTTACAACTTCATGCTTTTGAACCTATTTCAGTGCTATCTATCATATACACAAGCCAAATTCGATGAAGAACGTTTGTAAACAAAACGCCTTTATACTCGTACTTTAAATCAAATTCACTTTGACGAGTTGTCGATTTAAGGTCCTACCACTACTAAATATTCCTTATCATATCTAAAACTCGATACCAAGCAAGTAAGTTGTGTTTTGGTTTGTTAACAAATGTTGTACACCAAGTTTGTCTACTAGTAGGTAGGTAAACAAAACTAGGCAGCAGCGGCGTGAAACATATTTTACAAAAGTTTGCGCACCTCAAAAGGTGCGCAAACTACGTATAACAAATTATACGCATCTCCATATTTATGGCATTTACATTTTATTCCGCTGTCCATTTTGCGTAGGCTAGGATGACGGTGCGAACCAGCAACTTATTACTGTGGTGACCACCTAGTCATCATATCATACACCATCGGTCACATGGTTCATAATACACATCCTATACATTGGTAGTTTAAATCCTATCAAATAAAAACCATACCGCCTCTAAAAATTACATGTTCGAACAACAAAATAAATATTTTTTTACCCGATCCTTGACACATCTAGTGCAGTAGCAAATTTGCCTTCACTTGCTGCTTGCTGCTGCATCAAATGAAGCTCCACTTTAGTTAATTCTTTACTAAGGTACTTACGATTGGCACAGGATTTGGCTTTATGCCGCCAGCGTATACCGTTACTGCTACTTTTTCTGGCGGCTAGGTAAAAAAGAAGCGTGTGGTCGCAACTATTAGTTGCCAATCTGCTTACTTGAGCCTGAGCTTGTTCTGAACATGAAAACTCTATTGTTCAAAACATCATTGTTAACTTTGAGTTTGCTGGAATAATTTTCCCCTTCTTAATATATATAGTGCGAAATAGATGCTTTTCTAGGAACTTGGAAAGCTTATGTTCGTCTTGACCTGGATAAATAAGTTGTAAGGCTAGGTAGCTGAGTATGATTGAGGCCAAAACAGTAAATTTAATACCTGTCTCTAGGGGTAGGGGTAGGCCTACTTGGGGCCTATTTATTCTCTAACACGAAATTTTGTGTTTCGTGTCTGCTAATTGGTGCACTGTAATACATCGAATTATATGTAGGTCCAATTTGCACAGAAAAACAAAATTTAATAATCGATTGCGTATTTTGGCCTCTGGCCTTTGTTAAGCTCTCGGGGTTATCTACATTATCGGGGTGTAAGGGTATCGGTGTTTTGTACCATTCGCGAAACGTCAAAAATACATACGTCTCGGTTACTGTTCGGTTACGGTTCGTTGACTGCAAAAACGCTGTGTAACACGTTACATCGTGTAACGCCTTGAAACACCGATCAGTACCACCTTTAAATACTCTGACCGAAAACGCCACCGTCTCCAGGTACAACTGCTTCGTGTCCATCCCAAGGTTATCTGGAAGAGATCGCTCTCAGCGATGAGACCGCCCGTTGTGCAACTCTGTTAAGTGTGATTTTCCTGTTTTTGTGTATTTTTCTTATTTGGTGTGCAATAAAGTGTATTGTATTATATTGTATTGTCTTTCTAACATATTACCGGACGATTTCTTTTTAATTGACTTTCCGTTTTCATAAATTTAACGTTCGTCAAACATAAACGATGAAGTCGATGATAGTCCGACAGTCTATTCAGATGTCGCCTATACTAAACTAAACTAATTTGCACAAAAAAGCGCTGAACATGCTATATAAGCGAGGCAATTGTCTGATAAAGAGTAAATTATTAATTTATGAGCTATGTTTTGGCAAATTTGTAAAGGTAATATAAAATTATTATATTCTATTGATATGTATAATAAAATTGGTAAAATATTAAGTTGAACAAAAACATTACAATTAAATAACCGAATTAGATATATCGAAACAATTAAGCTAACTAGCCTGCTGCAAACAAACTACAGGTATCTCAACTGATCCATAACAATACCAATAGGAAGAGTACCCAAGATGCTGTCGGCATTACCTCGCTAAAATTAGTGAAGTTTAGTATTGGCGACATCTTTATTGACACCAAAGTCTTTCACCAAACACCACCCATTAAATATCTTTGAGACCACCCCTACTAACTAGACGCTATACCATAACTTGTATGATACAGTGTTGTACTTTTTAATCAGTAAATTAATTTAAGAGCGAGCATTTTCGATTCAATTTATCAATTATAACCATAAAATCAGCCAGCCACAGTGGAATTGAAATTCGGCGATCACTAATGAAGGTATTGTAGTCGATCGAATGGTTTTTCAGTGCAATTAAGTACGATCTGGTGGGTGCGGTCATTTTAATCGTGATGTCAGTGCCTGGAATCCTCCCATCGCACATTTTGCACTAGTTTCAATTGCTGTTCGAGGGGTTAATCAATTTTAGATCAAATTTTATACAGTGATGAATATAGTTCAAAAACCTTTGTTTTCAAAGTAAATTACTGCTAAATAATAGAACTAAATAAGAAAGTTTTAGGATATTTACCGTTGTCGAGACTTTCTACTGATCATATTTTAGTTTATTTACATTTGAACTTGTTATTATTACTTATTAACAATAATTTATTGTCTTTATTTGCAAGAAAATATCCTAAATCATCACTAACTTTCACTATATTATAATAAACATAATAACAAAACTTTTGCGCTGTACAATTATTGATATCAACGTGTCACATAAACAAACTAATTCAACGAAAAAGCAAGTTGATAGAATCAGTTCTATCAACTTGCTTTTTCGTTGAATTAGTTTGTTTAGTTTCACGGCAATGAAAAAACGGTTGACTCGTTAAGTGTAACGCCGTTTTAAAAACGGTTCGTTGAATCAACGCTCACTTCTAATTGCAACTATAGACTATTGCGATAAAAATATTGCTCAGGGAAAATTAAATTCAGCTCTGAAAAAACTACAAAAGACTACTACAGAGCTAAGAAGGGTTCTGTGGTAGTCTCTCTTTTATTGATTTATATTGAATTATCATTTTATCCTAAACCCGCATGCCCAGCGTGGGGATTATGGGCAATAGTCTTCTTAATGATGAAAAATGCCATCAAGGCGCTCATTGGGGAGGCCTAGAGGTCTCGAGGACTATTATAGCCTGGTGATGATTATTTAATCATAAGCCTCCAATACAAAGTCGTTGAGTATACATTTCAAAAACAATAACTATAACTACTAACAGATTCCTACAAAATTCATGCCCAGTTGCAAGTTACCGAAACTTGGGGGCATTGCAGCAGCCTTAAATTCATATCCCAGACTCGGGAAGGCAATAAAGTGTTTGAATTTTTGATCCGCAGGTTCACCTCAACACTTTAGAGACTTCAATTTATTGCTGTATCAAGAATTTCCTTGAATTTTTCTTAATATTTCCAAGGGGAGTTTTATTGGGAAATGTGGTTAATTTGTATGTTAAAGCCTTACTATTTTTATTGTTTAGATGTAATTTTATCGAAAATAATTTTCAGATTTTTGTACTGGTCTAATAACGCCTTTATTTTTTTTTATTATAACGCTTCATTATTTATTTATTTATCTATACTAATATAATAAGGAGGAAAGATGGTATAGTTTGTTTATTTAAATGGAATAGGCTCTGAAACAACTGAACGGTTAAAAAATTATTTCACCCTCAGAATTCTACATTATCCCCTATGAAGGCTAGAAGGCTAGAGAATATTTCAGAAAAGTTAGGGAACCGTGTGAAAACTTCAATAACGTAGCCCAACGGGTGCAAAAAAATAATTTATTTTGCTAAATATCTGCGTGAAGTCTTGGCGGACCGCTAGATACTCTTACTTTATTGATAACTAGCGGTTTGCCCAGGCTTCGCACGTGTATTAAACAAAAAAATCAGAAATTATACATACTAACACGCTAGGTTTCACAGTTTTCATACGGATACCTCACTTTTTTTAGCAGCATTGGGGTTTTTGACATTGACTTGACAATCCATAACTGACTCTGGCAGTAAAGAAAAAGCAAGCAGCGGAGCCATAATAGAAAAAGAGGTTGAATATATAGCGCAAGGTTTAATTATTGAACTTTTCATACGGATCCCTAACTTTTTTGAAAATATTTTATAGCCTATGTTTATCACGGAACATTAAGGATTCTAATAGTGAAATAATTTTTCAAAGTGGTCCAGTAGTTTCAGAGCTTATTCAATTCAAACTAACAAAATATAAAATCTTTCCTCTTTATAATATTAGTATAGATATAGATGGTATCATTATGTGGGGGTTATTGCCCATAATCCACACGCTGGGCATGCATAAAGATACCATATATGGCGCTCATTAGGGGAGGCCTGCCCAGCTGTGGACTATTATAGTCTAGTGATGATATAGATGGTTACCTTCTCAGGACAAAAATCTATATGGACTCGAAAGAAACGATCACAAGTGCGACTATTCTTTTCTGACTATTCATATATTTTCTTCCATGATAAAACAATTCTCCAACACCAGGTTTCCCTACTAAATATAGTTTATAGACGTCGTAAACAGAAAATGAGCTCTTGCAAGTAGGCTTTAGGTTCCAAAGCCTAATAGAATCCTGACCATCCGTTATTCAGGCCTCCACATAAAATGTAGCCCATCTCATAACTCCTGCCGCTTTGATAACAACTCACTCTACCACCAACTAGCTTATTTAACTAGTTTATTACTCTTTCTCCGCCTTTATAAGGAGTATGTATGAAATATTCCTCTATTTCGAGATGAAGGATACTATCCTTAGTTCGTTTAGGGGTAGAGTTCAGTTTTGTTGCGGCTAGTGTATGGATAATTTATGAGGCGATCATCCCAGGGTGGGGTTACACAGTCTGTTAGTCAAAAGGATGTTTACACCTTCGGCCGGTGGTGTGCACTATGCACTAGCTTAATTATCTTTGGGGAATAAGTTTCCGTGGAAGCGGCAATTTTACGCCTCGTTGGTAGTTGGGAAATTTTGTCGTGATAGTGCTTTTGATTTTAACGTTTTACTGAATGATATACTAACATCTCGTATAGGTTGAAATAAAAATTACGGTAATTTAAAGGTATTAGAATAGAATATTGCTTTATTCCATCATCCAAGATCGATACTAACTATACCTATGTGGCACTAGCGGCTGCCTCATCGCTAACATTTATTTATCTTATGCAACATATAAACACATATCAATCAACTAGTAATATATTGATATTATATACATACATATTTTTTTATTAGAAAACGATCAGAACACCCGTAACAAATTTCTCCAGATCGTAGAAATTGAGTTTGTTATATATTTTTTATTACAAACTCTTTGAATACCCTTGATGCATTAGAATTCACATCGGCATCATCCTGTATTGTTTTTTTCTCCGACTTATTAAAGCTTTGGGTTAAATATAGACTCTTTGAAGACCTCCTCTTTTTTGGAAGTTGGATAAGAAACTTCGTCGCAGATGCATTGGAGTTTAAATCGGCATCATCCTTTATTGTTTTTTTTTCTCCGACCTATTAAATCTTTGGGTTAGATATCGTAGTCGCATGTCGCATCTAGCCACTGCACATCCGCGATGTTAATTATCATGGGCCCCATAAATATGTCGAGGGGGTTTTGTGTCGCGGCGGTTACTCATAGCCTCTTGGGTTCCGTATGCTTTATAAGGGTCATTAGCCGGCTAAATGAAATTTAATGCCGACAATTTAGTTCTTCGGAATAGTTTGTTTTTAATGTCCTTAGTATACGCTGGGTTCTTACGGAACTCAGCGTTTGCTGAAAGTATGAATGAATCTATAAACTTCTTATTTTCTAATCAATTTCTTTCTAAATCGCTGATTAGTAATTAACGGGTATTTATCGCGTTTTTTTTTCTCGACGTTTCAACAGGTTTGCTCTCTCAAAAAAAAAATTAAAAACTTTCTAAATCGCTGTTTGTAAAGTAGCTTATATTTGACTCCATCTTGGTGCCTACCTACTTACGCTACCCTGTACAGAGTGTACAGTCTCCAAATGCAAACCGTGAACTAACAAACCAAACAAAAAAGTTTTCCATTACCACACTATTTTATGCTCCTTTGTTGACGGTTCTCAGTTTGTAATTATTTAAAAAAAATTGTAGAACAATCGACACAGCGACATATAGCCCCAAGCTAAGCAGTGCTTGTGTTATGGGTGCTAGATAACTGATACACATAATACAATAGATTATACTTAGAAAACGATTAGAACACCCTGAAAAAGATATTTTTGAGAGATCGTACAAAGATTTGTGAGGCGGGAATCGAACCCGCAACCTCCTGCGTTGCAGGCGGACCTTCGGCCCACTACACCGCTATTTACTCCGAGCTTCATTAATATTTTATTTTATTTGGAAACGAGTTATTGTAAACTAAACCAAAACCTACAAAAACCATCAAGTTTCTACCAATAAATTAAATTTAACACAGACCGATCAGAAATTTATATACAACTAAAACAATACAATACACATCCATAGGAAGTATCCATCAATGAACTTTCGTAGGTAAAATATAACTTTTGCAAGTCATTAGTCATAGAACTCGTGATCAACTCAGGATTCGTAACAAAGTCACGGTGTCTTTGAAACAACTCAATAGAAAGTTTTAATTATCTTTATTAATCCTTTTGTCTCGCCTGCATCCTGCCTTTGTAATCAGAACCAATTAGGCGAATTAACTTCGTATAATTACGAGGTTACTTGTGGGTAACTGTACTAAAAGTACCAATATTATCTCCCTTGCTATCTAATACCATTGTTCATGAATGCATTTTATTTTATGTTTTGTCGTTTTATATCACAAATCTACTGAGCTTCGTGCTAGATAATGCTGTGTGCAAGCGTGATGCAAGCGTGTAAGCAATTTTAATATTTACTAGATATGTATGTATATATATACATGTGAATTTAAATCAATGTTCGCAAATTAAAGAGAAATACTGTGAATAAAATATATTGTCAAGCAAACCATAACTTAAAAACTAACTTTGTTTAAAAACTTTGTATTTAAATGGGGAAAAAAACTATAGCCTAAAATAAATGAAGTAGCTGAGATACTAGCTGTTTTTTCAGTAATTAAGTTTAAATTCATTTAAAATGATAAAAATTTAAAACATTAAAATTATTACAGCCGTAGGTACAAAGGAGTTAAAAAATGTCTGGTGTTCCGTTTAAAAATGCACAGTAACATAGCTCGCTAACAAAGAAAATTGTGCTAAACGGGTCAGGAAATAAAACACCTGAGAATCACAACTCAACTTCACGGCACACCGTTTTACTTTTTATCAACTTGTTCAAACTTCTGTTCACATTTGATTCAAGCGAACGAATATTTCCAAGCTGAATTCAATTATTCTTATTGTTTCATTCAAACAATTCCACATTCATGATATCTTGTATTAATTCTACTAAAGTTTTGCGTAATGCGTTCTCGCTTACGTAAATTCTTTTATATTCCCACTTCCCTTTACTTTTGTCTCCGACCCGGCGAGAAGTCAATTACGGTGCGCTGTAACGGCACCTCACGACAATACGATCTAATCAGCAACTTCGCTAATGCCCAAACACAAAACAAAGGAACTCACTAAACGACCTCTCTTTGTTACAGATCCCGATGTAAACAAACATGGACCTTAAATACTTGATCCTTATGATTGCGTTTGCAACCGTCGAAATAAACGTCACGGAAAGCCGGCAGAATGACAAACGGAGATGGAAGAGCGAGAAAAGCGTATATTCGCAGTACGTCAACATATGCGACATCCAAGACCGTGGGTCCAAAGTCCACTGCTATTGTGAGAATATCAAGATTAAAACTGCAACAAAAGCGGACTGCTGGGTGTTCAACGGAGGGATCGCGGAGGACGATCCGTTCTGGTCTAATTTCTACTCGCAGCCGAAAATTGAAAAGCTTACTTTCAACGTCCGCGCTGATGGCGGACTGACTTTCGTTCCCGCTAAAGTGATCGTCCGCCTTGACCGACTCCAGTACCTCAACATACAGTACGCTAACATCTTCAGCATACCTTCCTACGCCTTCACAAACTCAACGACGCTCCGCGAAATATCCCTACCAAAGAACAAAATTACAAAACTCGAGAAAATGTCGTTCGCTCATCTGATAATGCTGTCAAATGTCAGCTTAATAGAAAATCAGATATCGGAACTTAAACGCGACGTTTTCTACGTCCTCCCAAATTTACAACGGCTATATTTATCTAAGAACAACTTGGGAGTGCTACACGACGGCTGTTTTAAGCATTTAAACAACCTTATAAAGTTAGATCTCGATAACAATCTCCTGACAGTCGTCATTAGAGAAAACTTCCAGGGTCTGTCTAACCTGATAACGTTGGATATGAGGAGCAATAAATTAACGATGATAGGAGACTTGGCGTTTGCAGAACTTTGGAGTCTCCAGGAACTTTACCTGGAGAGTAATGAAATAGAGTTTATATCGGAGCGCGGATTCGGAGGATTAACGCAGTTGAGGAAACTGTCGCTGGCGGATAATAAACTGGCCACACTGGACGACGGAGTATTAGACGATATTCAGAAGTTGAACGTTCTCGATCTGAGGAACAATGAACTGGATACTATAAGACAGGAAGCTCTTCAGAACGCTTTGGAAAATATGAAATCAAGTTACGCGCTTATTTCACTTGATGGTAAGTAAACAGTTAGGAATGAAAGAAAAAGACAAGCTGACATTGAATGACCACTTACACTATGTAGGCAAGTATGAGTTGAAACTTTAGAGACTGTCCTTAGGTCTGTTGAAAACAGTTTTATATCAATCATAAAATCTTTTGAGACAGGATTTGAATGGTTTAACAGATTTCTGTGTGAATATTTTTTTTCCTAAAAGATTCAAGCGAGTTCAAAATTGGGATTGGGTCTAGGATCTTGATTAAAATTGATATTTAATGATAGAAGAGTTTACTTTTCTAAAACTTAACTGTTCTAACGTGAATTCTTGTACAATTTTTAAAAAGGTTAACTGTTAATTTATCTTTGTGGATTCAGTGTTTGGAATTTATAACGTTTTCCCGTTTATTAAATTAGGTTTTTAACCGTGTTTTCCGGTCGCCGAAACAAACTTGGCGATATCATAAATCAATGCGAATTTAATTTAGAACGAATTTGCATGTTGGTCGCTTTGATTTCTCTTCTGTTACTAATTTCATCGGACATTTTGAGCAAATCAGGTAAGTATCATTTGTTCAAAAAATATTTATTTCATTGTTATATTGTATTGACTTTAAAGTGAAAAATAATAAATAAATAATGCTGGACAATCCACACAGCATCATCTAGCCCCAAGTAAAGTAGAGTTTGTTTTATGGGTACTGGATGACTGATATGCTTTATGATAATAATTCTTTATGCTCAAAATTTCTCAGTTAAGTAACTTTATACAATATATTTTTACAAACATAGATATTTTTTTCCTATAGAAAACGACCCTCTGCTTATTGTCAGGCAAATTATCTAGAGATCAGAAAATACATTTGTTTCAAGGCGAGAATCGAAATCGCAACACCCTGAGTCGCAGGCGGCTTCTCTAATAAAATACATGTCATACAAAATAACCCAACACTCGTTATCTTTTAAAATATATCGCGCATCGAATATAAAATGATTAACGCTATAGGAGACTCATTAAATGTAATCGCTGAAATAATGTTAAACAGATTTAACAACTTAGCGTAAATCGATTTTAAGCCAATCTGAGCCGTATGTATAAGGTTATTAAGCTATTATTAAGCTCGCTTCCATCATTCGGTTATTTAAACCAGATCGATAGCCTGCTGAACTCAGCTCGTTCAGTAGAATATCTTAACGAAAAAGTTGTTTACAATATATCCGTACCTACCCGTACCAAGTGCTCTTATTATAGCAGATAGACCTCCTTTAACCGCAAAGAATGGCTTCTTTAATGGACACACCGTCAAAATGTAGGACTGCATTCTAAATTCAAATCACATTTTTAACATAGTGAACAATAATTCCTTGTTCAAAAAAATACTTTTTTATATTTCCCACTGTTTAGTGGGTTTAGAAGTAAAAATAAATATTTTTATATAAATTTTCCGTCAGTTTACTGTCGATATTTTTCACCAATTATGAATCGCATAAAACTATGATTTTGTCATGTAAAACACTTTTACTCCTAAACTGTTCATCATTGCAATACATTAAAGCTATTGCTATAATTCGAATTTGATTATCTAGGAATAATAATTCGAGTATTCACATCAAACATTTAATATACAGAAGTGATTGATATAATATAGATATTAGGGTTTTTTTTACTTCCAGTAGTGGAAAACAATTTTAAATAAATAGAAAATCAATAGCGCCCTAAGTAGGTACAACCTTTATTAATAAAGAAAATTACAAATGAGTTTACAAGTGAGTTGTCAGAAGCCCGGCAAAGTAAAAAAAAAAACGCGATAAATACCCGTTACAATAGTGCTATCATTATGTGTTCAGATCGCGTCAGTTTAAAAATATTCAAGTAAAAGGAAAGTCTAATCTATTTACTTGGAGTTATAAATGTCAGAAAATATCGCCAACTTGCTCAGCAAAATACAAACGCCCATTAAAACATTATAGTGTAGGTAAGTAGTAGCTTAGGATTAGTAGCTAGGCAAAGTTTTATATAAAACGTAATCTAGGCACCAAACACAAGTTCACAGATATAAGTCGAACAAAGGGAAGGCAGAAATCAAGTTTCCTAAATTTAGCTGTTAACTTAAAGCTTTGCGTTTATTTCTTACTAGCGGCCCGCCCCGGCTTCGCACGGGTATTAAACAAAAATTTCATAAATTATACACACTAAAACGATGGGTTTCACAGTTTTCATACGGATCTTTACTTTTTTTAACAGCATAGCATTGGGGTTTTTGATATTGACTCAACATTCCAAAACTGACACTGGCCGTAGAGAAAAAGCAAGCACCGTGCGCTATACAACCTCTTTTTCTATTCTGACGCGCCATAATAGAAAAAGAGGTTGAATATACAGCCCACGGTTCAATTATTGAATTTTTCATGCGGATCCCTAACTTTTTTGAAAATATTATACAGCCTATGTTCATCACGGAAAATTAAGGATTCTAATGGTGAAAGAATTTTTTAACTCGGTCCAGTAGTTTCGGAGCCTATTCAATTCAAACAAACAAACAAACATACAAACAATCAAATCTTTCCTCTTTATAATATTAGTATAGATAATAGTCGGTACTTTATTGCACGAAAAAGTTTATACCAATATAATAAAGAGGAAAGATATCTTTGTTTGAATTGATTTTGTTTCGAAAATACTAGACCGATTTGAATAATTCTTTCACCATTAAAATCCTAAATTTTCGTGATTCATGACGGAAAAATTTCATAGGCTTTAGAATATTTTCAAAAAAGTTAGGGATCCGCATGAATTTTTTTTTTACCTGCCCGTGCGAAGCCGGGACGAGCCGGCTAGTTATTCATAATGGTCTGCAATGGTCTAACTTCAAACAGTTTAATAATTTCCAAAAATGTTTATATTATATAGAGTATTATAAAATAAAAATAAATAAATAATGCTGGACAATCCACACAGCATTATCTGGCCCCAAGCTAAGCAGATTAAGATAAGATTATATACCTAAAGATTTGATTGTTTGAATTGAATAGGCTCCTAAACTACTGGACCGATTTGAAAAATTATTTCACCATTAGAATACTAAATTTTCTGTGAAGAATATTTTCGAAAATTTGGTTGGCAGTTGGTTATACAATCCGGATAAGAAAGCTTGACCTTCACCTTATTTGTAATTATTTTATTATTAAATACTTTATAGCCTAAGTATTGTTCAGTAAAATTAGTAACTTACAAAAGAGAACTCAAGTCAATCACAATAACCTAGCTGAATTATTTACTAAACATTGAACTTTTCTTTCTAGAAACTTCGCATTATTAGTACGCATTAGGTATTTACGGAGCCTGACTTTGGATAATTATGGTTTATTATTTAGAGGTTCTTATCTTCCAATAATGAAGATCTACTTATGTACTATTTTTTTATAATGCTAGAGTATTATCTAGTAAATAGAATAATGCCTGCTATTTTTACCCAACAAGCGGTCCGCCCCGGCTTCGCACAAGTATTTAGTTAAATTTCAAAAAATATTTTTTACACACTTTGGGTGAGGTACATAATTGACGTTTTTATACGGAACCCTAACTTTTTGGAAAATATTCTATAGCATGTGTTCAGCAGGAATAATGTAAGATTCTAATTGTGAAAGAATATTTCTAGTGGTTCCTGTTGTTTCGGAATTTCAATTCAAACAAACAAACTGCCAAATCCTCTTTATTATATAATTATAGACTAAATAAGCCCATACAAATGGGTCTAACAATCGAGGAGATTTGAATATAAACTCACATAACTTGTAAATGGAGGCCGAAGGTACTTGTAATACAGTAGAAAAAGTACGTAAAGTACCTACTTTGAATTCGTTTATAATTGCACTGGTTTTTTTTAGCAGAAGTTTTGTAGCAGAGTCCCTCAATAGTATCATTTAAACTAAAACGATCCCAACTTGTCGGGTTCAGTCGTTAAAAAAAAAGAAATTGTTTCACAATTGACGACGAAATCGGGAACTACACAACACCTATAGTAAAAAGGATAAATTTCTTGTCTTAGCCTTTTGTGTATTGATTCTGCATAGAGTTATAGTCTAAACATAAAATAGTCTAAACATATTATAGTCTAAACATAAAACCAATTTTTTCTAAATCGCTTCAAATGCAGCGCAATTTACGTAACCTTTTTTGTCAACAGGCAACAAACTAACATGCGACTGCCGCCTCACCTGGCTACAGAAACTCTGCAATGAAACTAGAAGCAAGCGCCTCAAACTAGCTCTATCACGCCTCAACTGTATCATGGACACTAAATTTAAAACAAACCTCGCTACCAAACCGAAAACCAACCTTATCCCCCTCAATAAAGATCCAGATTACGATGACGAAGACGAAGATAAACAATACGATGAAATGCAGGACCAAGAGAATAACGAGGAAAATAAGGTGGAGTATAGGAGGAAATTAGTTGATATTCCATCTGAGATTTTGCCGTGTCCGAACAGATTGATATACGAAGCTTCGTACTCGCCTCCCACGCAAGACGAAGTGAAATATTACAAATCATCCTCGGCTCAAAGGATCACGGTAAACATTTGCTATTTAATAATGGTGATTATTACCTTGTAGCGTTAGATATAAGATCTATTTCGCTTTGTATAAAGGTTATATTTCTTTACTTGTTAAGGTTTAAGTCACCTTTGTCATTAAACTAATCAAATAGTAAAATGTACTTTATAAATGAATTTCGAAGGCCTATTTTCCATTGAAATGTGAGGGCAAACGACATTGGATAAACCTTGGCATTACGAAGTGTTATTATTGTCTGATGATAACTGTATTTTCATTTTGTAATTATCGCATCGTAACGTACTTTATACACAACTTACAAATTAGGTACGTATTAATTGTTAGTAATAGTTAAATACTTTACCACTGATTACTATTTAATTGACAGTTTTCAGTGATTATTTTAAGTTACAACGTCACTAAATTACTAGGTAAGATAAGTCATTAATTTATGAATACGCTAACGAAACTCGATGTGGAATGTTTGTACACAAAAGACAAATAGACTAAAAAATTCTGATATATTTATTGAAGGAAGGAACAGCGCAGCGACAAGTTATTTTAGTAACTAATATTATAAAGAGGAAAGATTTGAGTGTTCGAATTGAATCGGCTCCGAAACTACTGGAACCATTTTTTCCTATTTTCAACCAGTCTTCTGACTATAAAAAAATAAAATAAAATGTTTTATTTCAGACACAGATCCATATATTATTAGCGTTGGTGTAGCCGAGAGTCGTTTCAAGGAATTGGTCCAGCGATCGTCTCCCCATTGTTTCCTTTTATCATCTAGCTAACTGCGCAGCCTATTAGTGTAGCTTATGGTACTGGACCTATTTGATAAATTCTTTTAACATTAGAATTCTACATTTATACCGAATGAACATAGGCAATAGGATAATAACTTTTTCGAAAATAACTTTTTTGTTTCCGTATGAAAACGTCAATAATGTAACCCAACGTGCAAATATTTAGAAATAGCTGGTTGCCCGCGGTTTCACTCGCGTAACTCCCGAGACCGTCGGATTTTCGGGATAAAAAGCCCATATGTTATGCCCATATGTTATTCCAGGTCATAAACTATCGGTGTACCAAGTTTCATCGAAATCCGTTTAGTAGTTTCGCGTGAATGAGTTACAAACATCCATCCATACATGTATGATTTTTGAAATTTTTGCTAAATACCCGCCAAGCCAGGGCGGATAGCTAATTCCTTATAAAAAAACGTGGTATCAGAGTGGAGTAAAGTGTGGGTGGTTTATTTAAAAAACATTCCATAACAAGTTTGGCTATTTTATAGTTGTCCTAATAATGACATACAGGTCATTAGGACCTTCAAATTAGACGGTCAAATTAGACCAAAAAATAAGAGTAAGGTTACCTACACTCGAGAGCAATGAATCCGGGTCACTCAAAGAATCCAAAAAATCTCGGAAAGTAAGAATGCTAGGTTAATGCAATAAATTGTTCTCCGACGAATCAAAATTTATGCTCTACAAGCACGATGGAAGACACAGAGTGTATAGAAGACCAGGGGAAAGATTCAAGCAAGCATGCATCGAAGAAAAAGTAGCCTACGGTGGTGGGTCTGTACTTGTGTGGGCCGGAATTTCCTCTGAAAGTCGTACAGAGCTGGTGATCATAGAAAACGGCTCTTTAACTAGCGTAAGATATGTGGAAGAAATCCTCAACGAACACGTTGGTCCATTTATGGTCAATTTGGGTGAGGATGCTATATTTATGCATGACAATGCCCGACCTCATACAGGTAGGATTGTGAATGCTACCTTCAAGAGATGAACATTACTTATATGGAGTGGCCAGCGCGCAGCCCGGATATCAACCCGATCGAGCATGCTTGGGACGAGCTAGGGAGATGCGTAAAACAACGAAACCCTCCCCCAATCACACTTCCTGAGCTCAAAATTGCTCTCACAGAGGAATGGGAGAATATTCCCCAAAATCGTATAAGGAACTTGGTGTACAGCATGCCAAACCGCGTAAACGCAGTAATGGAAGCACGAGGAGGTAATACGAAGTATTGAAATTCAAGAAAATCGTCATAAAGTTCAAAAATTTCATGTTTCCTATTTTTGTTTTAAGGAGAGATCAGCAGTTTTTTTCTTTATGTAATTTTGTGTAAATAAAATGTATGGTGACTCATATTTTTTTAACTTTCATTTAAGGAGTATTAAATTGTCTATTAAATACAATTTATTGCATTAACCTAGCATTCTTACTTTCCGAGATTTTTTGGATTCTTTGAGTGACCCGGATTCATTGCTCTCGAGTGTATTTTTGTCAGAGATATTTTTATGATACAACTTACCGTTTTGCTGGAAATCGCGAAAAACTTATTTTTTTTTTACCTTTGACCTTGAATAAAAATTTTTCCTTACAGGGGAAAGATAGGGAACTTTCAAATTTTGTTTTTAATGATATTTTAAACAATCTTACCGATTTTCAGCTTGGTGGGAATTTAGGTAACTTCGAATGTCTAAATTGACCGGACTACTAATACGTCGATGATATTTGAAGGACAAATGAATTTTTTCTACTGTCATGAGTTTTAAGTTTACCAACATTTCGACACAGTTTCATGCGCAATGATCACGGCATAACTGAAGTCACTGTTAGTTTCTATTGGCAGACATTTACCCTCATTCTCCTCTTTTGCTACAAACGTTGCCACACACGGTTTTATTATCGCCAGTCGATCAAGACACACAACTCTGTATCTGAAGACGGTCCGGTTTGTGCATCATTTCTTCTTGGCACATTCTCACCACAGAATTCAGAGTTTCGGATAATTGGAAACCTTCTGAATTTAGTGCTACTAACAATGATAGTTTCGAAAAGATTTGTAGATGTGTTTTGAAGCCAATTCAGAAAATTCAAATCATAAACTTTTCTCAATTAAAAAGTTATCAGTCTTTAAATAGTTTCGTATCAAAGTTCACCAAATCGATTTAGTTAAACGCTCTAAAGACTGACTTCTATAATAGTTCTGTGTAATTATACCAAACGGCATGGAAATTGATACCTAAAATTGACACACATTCAAATTAATATGAACCTTGCTTCAATAGACATAAGACTTCGTTACGTTGCTTCTTCTCTTTTGCTGAGGTATCAAGATCAGTGCCAATAAGTTCATCTACGTTTAACTTTCGGCATTGGAGATTGTTTAACTTGAATTAGTATTGATTGGCTCGGAACTTTAATGTTATGAGAACTCACTTTTGTGAAATATGTTATACAACGAAAACAGTGCTTTTATCGATTCATATACGCATACACATTCATATAGCGTCTACTGCCAGTCTGTTATTTCCATTGTCAGCAGACTAAATCTCAGGTAGACAGTTGAAATTTTACGAAGTACCTTTGACGCTATTATATCCTTTAGCGATTTGTATACAAACAGTGCCACCGGGACGCTATTAGCCTCTACTGCCAGTCCGTCTGTTCCATTGTCATCAGAATATTTTCATCAGCTGTATTAGGTAGACAGTTGAAATTTTACGAAGTATATTTCCTTTAACGCTATATCCTTTAGCGATTTGTATACAAACATTGCCACCGGGACGCTATTAGCCTCTACTGCCAGTCTGTCTGTTCCATTGTCATCAGACTTACTTCATCAGCTGTATTAGATAGACAGTTGAAATTTTACGAAGTATATTTCCGTTGCCGCTATATCCTATATCGATTTGTATACAAACAGTACCACCGGGACGCTATTAGCCTCTACTGCCAGTCTGTCTGTTCCATTGTCATCAGAATATTTTCATCAGCTGTATTAGGTAGACAGTTGAAATTTTACGAAGTATATTTCCTTTAACGCTATATCCTTTAGCGATTTGTATACAAACATTGCCACCGTAACGCTATTAGCCTCTACTGCCAGTCTGTCTGTTCCATTGTCATCAGACTAACTTCATCAGCTGTATTAGGTAGACAGTTGAAATTTTACGAAGTATATTTCCTTTAACGCCAGTCTGTCTGTTCCATTGTCATCAGACTATTTTCATCAGCTGTAATATGTAGACAGTTGAAATTTTACGGAGAATATTTTTGCTCCGCTATAGCCATTAGCGATTTGTATACAAACAGTGACTCTTTAAGCCTTTACTACCAATCTGTTTGGTCCATTGTCATCGGCTGTGTCTCATATAAGTAGACAGCTAAAAATTTTCGCGGTGTATATATCCGTAAGCGCTGTGTATCTTTTAAATGGTCATAATTTAAAGGTAATTCATTTCCATAATATTGTTATCACTATAAAATCAATATAACCATATATCATAAAGATAGTCATAGAGAGGATATTAATTTAAGCTTCGTTTTATAAAATAAGTTATTATAAGTTTCTATATTATATGTAATTCGGTACGAATATTGACTGTTATTGCTACACTTTTTTAGAAGTTGCTTAATGTTGTGTAACAAAATAAAATCAATTACATATATTTAAACATGTATGATGTGCTCGTTTGTTTGGTCATAAATTATGCTGTATATCAAAACAACCGGAACGTATCGGGGTATACCCGCCGTACCAGCATACAACAGGGAAATAAATCTTATCAGTGGGCCAAAGATGAGCAAAGAAAAAGTATAATGTATGTTTAACTAGGTAATGAATAGTTTTACGGGGCGTAATGTACCATTCGCGAACCTCATACGATACGCAGTGTGCTAATCCATCACGGAGCACGGTGCTCTTTCCCCGTACTGACTCCACAAATTTTCGCTGTGTTACACGCTATACTACGCTCCGTAACTCCAGTCAGCACCTATACATAAATTATATACAATGTTATTATTAATTTAAGAAATAAGAATATGGTCATGTAACTTATAATAGTTATCAATAATTAAACTGAACTGAACTGTACCACCCATAAGATGATTTCTACCGCGACCATTCGCCTGTAATCTAACATTCACATACCACCATAATATCCCATGAGGAGACCAATAAAAGGCTGTGTTGTAATGATAGACGTCGGGGCATTCTATAAACAACTGAATCTACCACAGAAGAAAGCTCAAAATTTATCTTGTGGAAATGTTATTTATCAGGTGATCAATCAGGGAGCGCTATTGTAGCAATGCTTGTAATCGAATCTTAAAAATCTTGTAACATTAGATAGATAGATAATACCTTATTCTAAAAAAACCTATGACTAAAACAAGGTAAAACTCAAAGGTAAAAGAACTGGCGTTGCTTGATTTCTCCTAAGCAACCATAGTTTCAAAGAGAAGATAGTTAGAAGTGTAGGTACATTGTAATGTAACAAGATTTTCAACATCTGCGATTCCGGTGAACGTATTTAGGTTGCACTAAAGCTTCCAAGTACCTATATGTGTATATCTGTACGTAACTATTATAACTAGATTTACTAAAATATTAATTCAGCTTTAGTATAATTAATTTATATCTAAATTAAATTTATTGCTCTCCATAGCATCGGAATTGGTAGCTAATTGTTTGCAGGTGCAAATTTCACGTGTTGGCAGCTTTAAGAGATTTATGGTTTAACTCAATAGAAATGTCACTTAATTTTGTGGGATTTTAAAATCTAATTGGTATTGAGAAATGGGAAGGCTCGAACGGTTATTTTGAATCTAACTACTGCCAAATTCAATGGATAATAACTGTAAGCATGGAATCAGAAACCTGGTTTTAGAGCTCAGGTAAATATGTTCTTGATATTTGTACATAATAATTATGTTCTTTCTTGTTGTTGATTTGGTCTCTTTCCTACAATGAATATGCTGACATTTATTTTTAAAATTCCACAGCAAACAAAAAATTTACGATTTATGTGCTTCGAGTTGTTTACAAACATAATGTCTAAAGAACTGATTGTGTAGATTTATTTAAGAATTTGAGTAGGATATGTTGAACCTAATTTAAATAATAGACCACATAGTTAAAAACTAACAGAGAATGACGCACTTTCGCATTTTAATATTAGTACAAATAACTTTTACGGAATTATTCATTAAGGTATTTTGAATATTTTCGAGATGTGATTATTTATTTGAAATACCACTCGACTTTACGTACCTTCTTTCTTAATACACTCGAGAGCAATGAATCCGGGTCACTCAAAGAATCCAAAAAATCTCGGAAAGTAAGAATGCTAGGTTAATGCAATAAATTGTTCTCCGACGAATCAAAATTTATGCTCTACAAGCACGATGGAAGACACAGAGTGTATAGAAGACCAGGGGAAAGATTCAAGCAAGCATGCATCGAAGAAAAAGTAGCCGGTGGTGGGTCTGTACTTGTGTGGGCCGGAATTTCCTCTGAAAGTCGCACAGAGCTGGTGATCATAGAAAACGGCTCTTTAACTAGCGTAAGATATGTGGATGAAATCCTCAACGAACACGTTGGTCCATTTATGGTCAATTTGGGTGAGGATGCTATATTTATGCATGACAATGCCCGACCTCATACAGGTAGGATTGTGAATGACTACCTTCAAGAGATGAACATTACTTGTATGGAGTGGCCAGCGCGCAGCGCGGATATCAACCCGATCGAGCGTGCTTGGGACGAGCTAGGGAGATGCGTAAAACAGAGAGATCAGCAGTTTTTTTCTTTATGTAATTTTGTGTAAATAAAATGTATGGTGACTCATATTTTTTTAACTTTCATTTGAGGAGTATTAAATTGTCTATTAAATACAATTTATTACATAAACCTAGCATTCTTACTTTCCGAGATTTTTTGGATTCTTTGAGTGACCCGGATTCATTGCTCTCGAGTGTATTATAGTAGTCTGCATTATCCCTATAATATATTGTTATTAATAAAATCATTACTTTTAAGTCATTTACAACAGTATAGATTAAGCCGGAACACTTATAGGAGTAAATTTAAATTAATTTTAAAGACCATTCGCACTGAGTTCGCTTCGCTGATTTATATTCATAAGACATACCAAAGATTAATTTAAACAAAATGTATATATTGGGAGTTAATGGGATAGAGCAAGCTATATTTGAATTATATTATTCTAATACACTGCTGATATTATTAACTGGAGACTCCTGGAGAATAATCGTCACTGATGAATAGTTGCGTATGAGCTTGGCTAGAAACGTCACCCCAAAGCGCACCATCAGAGACATACCTGCCGCCAACCCGTTGCCATCTGTGGGATCTTATAACTGGTCGTCTCTGGTACTAGTCAATATGCTACTGATGTTGTAAGTTACCTTAACTTTAAGGTTATCTATAAGATGGGTACTGACCGATGTTATGCTTACCATTCGCATCGAGCATGAAACGTGTTATGTACTTTACAGAAGGTGGTAATAATTTTTGGGCAATTGCGTGCGTTTCAATTATAAGCTTCCATCTGAAGCAACTGAACTTTCTATTCGTAATATTAAACAGTATACATAAAACGAAAATGTTATCAAGAAAGCATTTTATTCGAAATATGATTACATTACTCACTTCCTTCCTCTCCGCCAATAGCATGTAAGAAATTTAATGTTATGTTTTATATTATTATATTAATAAATAAAAATGGATATATCTTAATTCCATTAAACTAAGATTAGTGATATGTACATGTAGTGGTTTATTTCTTACTTTTTCTACTTGTAGACTTAGTGTCTACTTAAGTGAAGAAAAAATATAAAATCAAAAACATCTTATTTCTTATTTAACATAATCTGGTGTATGAAATTAGAATAGACTTTCCTTATGTGCGTATTTTGTAAGTTTTTAGAAATATAGTTATTGAAATCTGAAATCGTTACGCTGCCGTGTTCTAAAATCCGTTTCGTTGCTCGTTGCGATCGCTTTTTTCCCCGTAGGTAGGTACTGAACGAACGCTCTCTGTCGTAACATGTTACGCCTCGTAACGTCGGTCAGTACCCTTATAGACCTTGGCAAGAGCATGTCATTACTGTTATAATTTTTATTGAAATAAATTGAATTAACGAGATTGAACCTACTAAATTAACTAGGTTGTCAATTCAATGAACTATGTTTTAAGTAAGAATAATTGAATTTATTTTCTCAAAAGCTTCCGATTTTTCACAAATTGTAAATAAACACGAAATTTCATTGTTATCTATTCTAATCGGAGTGTGAAATAATAAATTGATACTTTTCCCGTGCCGTGTTTTATTGGGGCTATAAATTTTGATCATTTGTTTATTTATCGCTGGATTCACTGAAGAGAACGATTGGCTTTCTATTCTATTGGAAAGATAATGGAGATAGGCTTAAGTCCAAAGGTAACTATAATTTTAAAAGATTTTATTTGTTTTCAGAACTTTCCTGAATATAAAAGTGTTTATTAACAAAGAAAATTACGTAAAGAAACTAGAAATCAAGTACTTAAATCCAAATAATATTATAAACGCGAAAGTTTGTAAGTATGGATGTTTGTTACTCTTTCACGCAAAAAATATTATACGGATTTTGATGAAACTTGGTACTCTATCTATACACCATAAAAACTTGGAATAACATATGGGCCACCGGGTTTTTATCCTGAAAATCCCATGTGATCGGGAGTTACGCGGTTAAAACCGCTGGCACTTAGCTTGTTAAGAATAAAACAATTACAAATAATATAAAGATATCTATTTCTTAAAATCTAAGCCGTCACCAGAAAGCAGAATGCCCAGAATGCTGGCAGCATATTGGTTTTCATAAGCTTCACCTTTTTTACCTTATGTCTCACCGAGAGTTGGCCAACACCATACCATTTTGGTGGCAGTAGAGGTGTTAAAATGAAAATTAGCCCCAAAGCTCCAGTCTTCCCGTAACCACAGAGGTGTAAGTCTGAAATACAGGATAAATAGCAACTTATACACTTCAATAGTTAAAATCATGTCTTCGAGGAAGTTTAGTTCAAAAGTTACACTGGAAACTGTCGTAAATACGTTTCCGCTGTCATAGATCGGAAACAGTCATCAACATCCGTTTCCTCCAGTAGGTATTTCTTCTCTTCACGCTGTTTACTTATATACAAGGTAGACTAGTAAAACAAACCTACTTAGGTATTAAAACTTATTACTATGTACCTATGCAGTAAAAAAATATAATGAAAATTGTAAAAACTTGAGACATTTACTGATGTAAAAAAAGTGTTATAAATTAATATTAAACAAATAAATAATGCTGGCTTAGTTTGTAGATGATGTGTGCACGAGATGGCTGATGATGTCCTGATGTCTGATGGTGATTCAATATATTACATAGATATATTTATTGCTAATCATATTATACGACCAGCATCCTGAAGAAATAACTGCAGATCAGACATTTGTCCCGATGCGGGAATCGAACCAGCCACCGCCTGCGTCGCAGGCTGACGTTAGTACCCCAGAGGCCGTCAAATACGTCATATTTACTTGCTATGGCCGTGTGGTGCCGGCATAGAATTTCACCACCCCAACTCTTCCCGTGGGTGTCGTAAGAGGCGACTAAGGGAAACACAGCGGGGGGCGGGCAGCAGCGCCTTCTGCAGAACAACTACACCGAACTGCGATCCCCAACCCGCATGCCCAGCGTGGGGATTATGGGCAATAACCCCCAAATAATGATGCCATCTATGGCGCTCATTAGGGGAGGCCTGTGTCCAGCAGTGGACTTTTATAGGCTGGTGATGATGATGATGATGATGACTTGCTATGGATAATTCTAACTAAAAAAAACTAAAATATGCAACCCTAAAAATTGTTCTTCAACTTTCAAGTTTCTAGTTAACAAAATTTTTAACAAAAGTCCATTCCCTCTGCGGCATACTTCTTTCAAGAGGAAAGATTTGATTTTTTTTGTTCTTTGAATTGAATAGGCTTCGAAACTACTGAACCGATTTGAAAAATTCGTTCATCATTAGAATCCTAGATTTTCCCGGATGAACAAATGCTGTAGAATATTTTCAAAAAAGTTAAGGATCCGCATGAAATAATTTTTTTTGTTAAATACACGTGCGAAGCCGGGGCAAACCGCTAGTTTACATATATACCTACTTCATTGGAGGCATGCTATTCCTTAGACACCAATGTCAGGTAAGTCCAAAAATAAATGAAATCCTACGCCTACCTAGCGTATTTTTACAGTCAACACTTAAACTTTACAGCTAATTAAAAATACAACAGCTGTCCTTTTTCATTACCCTGTCTTATGAAAGATTTAGCCGGAGAAGTTGAGGGACTGTGATTATCATTATCGTCGAATAATTATAATAGTACTGACAACTGATGTAGCACGTTGGGTGAAGTTCCGTCTGCGACGCAGGAGTAAGTTCAACTCCCGCCTTATGACAAATGTTATATACCTACTGGGACTAAATGATCCTGTGTGGATTGTCCATTATTCGAGTATTTTCATCAATGTATAAAATTATTTTAGCTGATAAGAATTGCTATTTGCTATCCAACAATATAGCCAGCATATTGGACTCAACGCCTATTTGTCTATTAAATTTATAAATAATATATATAATTAAAGTAAAAAAAAATATATAAAAATTGTTAAGATTCATTTTGAAAGTTAGGGTTAGGGTAAGCTGCAAATCTTACTTGTGTTAGAAGAACAACAAAATCCGTAAAGAATTCGTCACAGATTTTATGGCAAGTCCCACACCCAATAGGTAGTATTACATTAAGTTCTTCTTCTTTCTCTTCTTATTTAAAAGCCACCAAAGAGACCCGGAATAAACAAAATTACCAAAATTATGAGAAAGTACTAAACCTAACAATCCAACATTCAATATTCATTCAAAAATTCGGTGCAATTTCTCATTTTCTAAAACGGAAAAAAGTTACCGGCTCGCGGTGACGATAAATCTGCGTACTCCGAAATACCGGTGTTTTCCGGACTTTTGCGGAAATCGAAATTCTGTTAGAAATTATTCGCTCTAAATCAAAACAGTAGGAACTTTTGTGATACCCTCCATTGTGGTGGGATTTAAGGCAGTATCCGGCTAGATTAGCAACTTCGTAGCTTGCTTCTCGAATTTCAAACAAAGGTGTATGAAATAAAGTTGAAAATAGAAGTGGCACATATTACAGCCAGTCAAATTGTCTCTCAAATAGTTAAAAATATGGTTGCTCATTCGTGTTGGCGAAAGATAAAATGAAATTGTCGTTTTAAATTTTTTGCTCTTCTGACGTCGTTTACAAAAAATCGTTCTATACACAAAAATTGCTGCAAACCAGACTCTTGGTGAAAACAAATTTAGTTAAATTGTATTGTTGGAGCATTCGATAATAATTATTATAGATTTTTAGCCTAAATTCTCATTTTTCCTGAAATGCTTTAAAAATACCTGTGAATATTTTTTACACTACAACAATGTGACTGCCCAGCTTTGCGCTGATTTTTTGCTTATATGACAGGCACGGCACACGCATAATTATTTTTTTTGTGAATTTGTGACTTTTGCCTTGTGTGTTGCAATGTCAAAAAATTTTAATATCTATCTATCATCCTCACTGCTCATAATAAAGAAAACCTCACCTTCCCTACGCCTATCCCCACTCATAAACCAGACAATAAATCAAAACCACCCCTATTCGGTCCTTTGAAGGAATAAATTTAATTAAAGTTAATCCCTTATTAACAACAGTTTATAAGAAACAAAGGGGACTGTTCAATATCGTAGATAAATTAAAGTAATAGCTGATACCGGGCCGCGTGTTTGCAATATTAATTAGACCTACCATGTTAGGGACCGTGTTTTGTGATACTTCGTAAGCTTGTCAGGTTTTGGCTATAGTACAGGGTGATAATTGGAGATAGGGAGTAAAGAAGATCATCAAAGGAGACAGTTACCATAGGATAGATTATAAGAAGTTGCGCAGTTGTGGAGTAAGCAAAAAATGCTGGATATTCACATTATAATAATAATAATAAATCATTTATTTCAGAGCACAAAAAATCCATAGAAAAACACAATTATTACAAGCAAATTAAATTAAATTAAAAATTACTAATTACAATTAACAAATTACCTAAATACTACAAATAAAAATAAAAATAAAGGACGTTTTGGGCTAAGCAGATCATTGAGCCACCAGCGATGATACTGGTTTCAGCAACATCATCCAGTGGCCCAAGATGCTGGATTGGAGGTCCTGCGCTATGGCGGCCAGGAGGCTGTTGGAGCTGCGGCGCATGCGGCCCACCAGGGATGCGACGCGTTTGCGCATGATTGCGTTGAACCCATCGACATGCGCATCCGCGAACATCCCCGATGCGCTACAGTACCGTGGCAGCCCCAACAACATCCGGAAACCATTGTTATACTGGATACGTAAGGCGTTGTAGGCTTTTTGTGTATATCTGGTCCACAGACTGCACGTGTAGAAAGAAGTACAATACGCCCTAAAGAGTGTTATTTTGACTGGCGCTGTACAGCGTGCGAATCTGCGAGCCACCATATTACACCTCACCGACAACGCCCTACGCTCCCTTTCAATATCCACATTGTCCGACATATTTTCAGTGACCCAGTGGCCCAGGTATTTAAATTGATTAACCCATCTAAGAGGAGTACCATACAGTGAGACTGGAGGTACAGAGTAACTCTTCGTACCGGCTTTGAATAGAAGCAATTCACTCTTCTTAACATTATATCTGAGTCCATGGGCCACTGCGTATGTCTCACAAACATTCAGTAACCGTCTCAAAGCACTGACTGATGGGCTCAGTAGAACCATGTCATCTGCGTAGCTGATATTATTTACACTTTGGCCATGGATAGAACAGCCTAACTTAGTTCTACTGAGCTCATCAATCAGCTGATTAATGTACAAATTAAAAAGCTTCGGTGAGGTAATGCCCCCTGCCTCACCCCGCACTTCAATTTGTACTCCTCAGAGTGCGAGCCTGCCCACCTAACCATGTTTTTCTGATTTAAGTACCAGAATTTAGAGACATTCACATTAATTCCGTATGTCCAGCATAATTTATTTATTATTTTGTCACTGTTGAGTTTAGTGTGTGAGTCAATAAAAAGATTGGGTAACAAACAATACTCCCCAGGTTTAAATGATGTTCGGCTCGAACTGTCTCCATCCAAGTTTAAAAAAAAAACATCCAGCTTTTCAATTCAGATGTAAGTGTATCATACTATTTTCGCAGGTGGTTTCTCCTTCTTCTTTTATTTTACTAGTTTCTAACCGCGAATGAACAGTAGCTTATGTAAATCATCTATTTTTTAACTCTCACACACACATACGTACACTTCACTTCCAGCTGGTATTAATATGGATCAGTTGAGCTACCTGTAGTTTGTGTCAACAGTCTGTTAGCTCAATTGTTTCAATTATAAATACTATTTCTATTATGGTTAATTAATTGTAATTTTCTTTGTTAATAATGGTATTTTAACTCTCTAAGCGAAGAAATAGCTTTAAGCGATTAGGCTACTTCTTCAACCTTTGCTTTTAGTTTTATATTGTTTTAGTCATAAGTTTTCCGGAATAAAGCATTATTATTTTTCGTGTGTAATCTTCGATATATAATGAAAAGTAAATGAAACAAGTATTTCCATAGCAGCTAAGAAGCTCGTATATTCGACAGTGGCCCAGAAAGAATAATGCGTAGACGCATGGTCCCCTCTCACGTTCGGTGGTCGATCGGCGCCGGTCGGCGGTTGTCGGCACAAGCGCGGCTTGGCGGCAGCTCTTGAATAAGATGTCTCCGAAAATTATATTACCTTTTCTAAATACTGCAACCTGAAGACATAGCGCTATTTCACTTATTAGAGATAGACCAGAGACGATTATAACTTAGCCTCAAATATAGGTATCAGTCGATTGATATTCTAATAGCAAGATTGGTTTTCGTGGCGATTCTGTGATAAAATGTTCATAGCATAGTTTGCAGAATAAAGATAAAACATTTATTGTGCCCGAAAACAAAGAACTAATAGGAAGAAAGTTGACAAGAAAAATCAGTATAACTTACTATATTTTTATAGTAAGCTCAATAGGTTGCTATAATAAGAATAAGATAATAAATTAATTAGGTACATAAAAGCTGTATGACTATTCATACAGCTTTAGATTTATATCCAAAGCTAATAATAATCTTGAGAAGGTATTACTGAGAAAGTATTATTATCTAAAAACTCTAACGTGGTTAAAATAGACCCCCTATCTCAGCATTTTGCAGTACTAGGCAATAGCCCAATACTGCGCTGAACTGGTTTTCAAAAGCAAAGTAAAGCCGATGGTAGGTTGTTCCAGGATAAAAATCTGATATTTTAACACAGACTCCAAAACCGATCAATAACAATAATTTACAAAGCGACGCTGTAAGCTATCATCAAAGATACTTCCACGGTCGTTAGGAGAATATTATTCATGTCACATATTCGTGTATATCCCACGCAACGTTATGAAACGATATTTTCTGATACAGGCTTTGAATGCTAGGAGTGAAAGTTATATAGCCATTTTATATCTTGGAAGATCTATAAAAAGAGTTCTAAAAACATAACACAGGTCATTGACTTATTGAGCAGCTTTTTAGTGTGCCTCTAGATATCTCACGAACAGAGATGTGATTTATTTGAAATACTTCTATTTTAAATGCAAATAGAAAATGCAAAATACCTATTTTGTATTTAAATACCTTTCAGTGAAAAGTATTTTGTATTTTATTTGAAATGCCTTTCGAGATGCATTTTGTATTTTAATATACATTTTAAAATACAAAATACTTTGTGATTAAGTTGAGCCAACATTACCAGTCAAACAAAACAAAAAGCTTGTATTGCCGAATTCGACCGATAGAGGCGCCAACTAACCATGCACGACATCTTTTTCTTCTTTGGTCAGAGTGCGCGTCTTATGTCAATGTCAAGTAATGTCTTCATCATCATCATCATCATCACCTACCTATACTCCACTGCTGGACATAGGCCTCCCCTAATGAGCGCCATAGATGGCATCATTATTTGGTTAAATGTAATTTAATTTAAGTAATGTCTGACAAGTGTCAATGTCTGACAAGTGTGAAAAAGATATATTCGACGAACAACTGGCATTGTTAAAAAGTGTTATAAATAAAAAATGATATTTATTTTTATCACTTTTTAACAATACCAGTCCAGTTGTTATTATGTAATTTAAAAATAAAAGTGTAATCGCATTGAGTGTATCTATTCTCCTGTGTAATAAATAAAAATAGGTATATCTGTGATTTGGTCAGAAGGTATTTTATTTTGAAAAAGTATTTTGAAAATACCTATTTTGCATTTAGCATTTGAAATACAAAAAGCTACTATTTGGTATTTTGCATTTGAAATAGTAAATCTGAAAAGTATTTTGCATTTTGTATTTAAATGCTTTTTTAAAACCATTTTGTACATCTCTGCTCACGAAATAGCCTTTTGAGTGGAACCTCGAGAATGGGAATTGGTCCACTAATTCGCTATATTGTAGCAACAATTAGCTGAAACACAACAGGTTTTTTTTGTTGGAGAATAAGATCAGAGTTTTCGCCGTCCCATCCATTGACTCCTTGGAATGCGATCGCAAATCGAATTTAGGTTCTCGTGTAGCGACCACGATGCAATTGTTGTGGTCGCTACCTCAATTCTCTATTGACATCATTATCTAATACGTTATTTATTTTCCATACAATTCAAAAGAAACTCTTTCTGACTCTTTGTAAGCCTTAACGGGTGAAAGTATCTTAATGAATTTGGCAGTTAGGTAATTGGTAGCCCCATACCATACGCTACTTGAAAGGCGTGAAAAGCCTCGTGCAGCAAGTATGATACCAATACCAAAATAAATAGCAACTCGCCTGAGTAAGTCCCTATTTATTTTGTAAGCCTACGGAAATAAATGAACTGACTTCTGTCATGGTACTGGACCTGTACTGGAAAGGTTGAAGGTTTGTTTTTAGAAGCCTTTATCGTTGATTTCTCAATACACAAAGTTTAATTGAACTGCGTAATTGAAAGTAAATAATGTTATTTAAACAAGCTACGTAAATTTGTGATTATTGAAAACCTTCTTTGAGCAAAGTCGGCCTTACCGTCTTACTCAGAAAGCTTATTTAAATTGCTCGCATTTTTTTAGGTAAAGCACTATCTGCAATGATAGCTTTGCTGGCCACGCTATGATGCAGGCCAAGATAGCCATACTACGGTCTCAGCCTTCAAGTTCAGTCATCATTTTAGCCCTTGTAGTCGCTATAAAGGCCTTTATTTCAGCGACCATCAAGGGCTGTAATGCTGTTCACGCTGTGATACCTGTGATAAGCTATCACATCGCTATCGCTACGCTGGACTTTCAGGCATTTTCATCGCCACCCACTATTACTATTAGTAATGTACAGTTCCGTGCTAGTTAAACTGCTTTTATTTTTTTGTTCAACTTTTAAAAGAGATAGACAACTTGTGACAAACGTATACCTACACATCTAGTGAAGTGTGAGCGGAGTGAGTCTATGGGATCAGAACTTAGCGATTTAAACCTACTGGATACTGGTTATCTAAATTATTTTTAGGTTAGTTTTAGATGTTATAATGTAGGTTTACCCTATACAACATACATTGTATAAAACAATTTTTATAGTTTTTTAAATTCTCGTTTAATTTATGTGCGAAGCCAAGTAAATTTTAAAATTTCTATAAAATCTGTGGATTTTGTAAAAAATAAAGAAAAAAAAAATATTAATAAAATTTGCACTCATATTTAGTTTACAACTAAGATCTTGATTCAGTGTATTCGCAATTTCTCCAGCTCCAACACGCTGCAAGCTACGTGCATAGAGTACTCAATAGCAAAATGTTTATTTTAAAGAGAAGCGACGCGATTTGTCTTGTTGAATATTGAGATTTGTGGAGGAGACTGGGTGCGAATGGCCGATTTTATTGTAGTCGGGGAGCTGGTGATAATTAATTGCCGTTAGGGTTTTTGTTGCTATAGTGCGTAAGCTCTCGCGGTACTAGAAATATATTGTTGAGATATCTTAGACAATTTAGAAGTGCGGAATCTTAGTTTTTTTTACGATAGCAAAAAATAAGATAAATATAGAAGCGAAAGTTTGTAAGTCTGGGTGAATGTTTGTTACTCTTTCACGCAAAAACTACTAAACGGATTTTGATAAAACTTGGTTCACAGATAGTTTGTGACCTGGAATAACATGCGAGTTTTTTTCTCCCGAAAATCCCAAGGGATCGGTAGTTACGCGGATGAAACGGCGGGCACCCAGCCAGTCTATAATAAAGAAAATTAGAATTAAATACAGGAATAAATGAGAACTAGCTATCTACTGATAGAAACAACTGCTAGCTGTAGACTGTTGAAAACAATCAGTCTAGAGGGAGCTCAAATGATCTCTATACCAGTGATATCTATACCAGTTAAAAGCGTCCCCAAGACGCTGGCTACTCGCTGTATGGCAATGCTGATAAGCTACGCTAGATACTCACCAGCTCACCTCACTATAACAAAATAAATTTAAATACTAAACTGTTTTTATAAACAGTTTAGTTTTAAAATTTATTACTGACTGTTATGACGTCATACGGCTGTGTAGATTAAAAAGTGTCAACTATCAACTGATCAGCGTTTATTTATAGGCTTTGTTCACTTCAAACAGCCAACTGACGTTATAACCACAAGTAACATATTACCCATAACGTCCATTGCGTCCTCGGATATTGTAAAATTTGGAGCGAAATTTGAAATGCAAAATGTAAAATTATATGACACTTCAAGATTAAAAAAATATGAAATTATTGGTTTGACTCAATTGGGACACCTTTTAAATGGGTATTATATTGAGCACTTTCTAGTTATGAGACTCTTAGCAAATTACCAAAACGGAATGATTTTTCGAGATCATGACAGTTTACTTGTCAAAGATGTATCTCATACTGGGTTCGTGGCTTAGGCCCCCAGTGGTGGACGCACCTGTGGTCGACGCCCCCGGTCAGTTTATTTTAATCCGAATATTTTTTTTATCAAATGTACTTGCAGGCATAAAAGGCATAAGCTTTTAATATATTATATCATAACCATAACTATTTTTATTAGAAATGTTTTTATTTTGTACTAGCTTGTACCCGCGGTTTTGCCCGCGTGGAATATTCCCAAGGGAGCATTCAACCCAAGTCAGCTCATACCCTGTCTGTATACCAAATTTCATCAAAATCCGTTCAGTAGTTTTAGACGGACAAACATCTAAACAAACAAACTTGTAATTTTAAACTTTTTAATAATAATTATTAAAAATAATCTACTATGAAAAATATAAATAAAGACACATGAACTAAAATTGTCTACTAACAACAGAAAACAACCAAAATCATCTTATTTACTTCGTTAATAATTACCCAAGTAGCAAAATAGATCCTATAACAGTCTTCAAGACTACATTTCAACACTCCTATAACATTCTAGTAGTAAACTACAAAGCTGGATTTGGGCGCATTTATTGGAGCACAAGTTCTTGTTATGAGCTTACAGCATGCTAAGTCTAATTATTGCCTTGCGCTAGTATTTGGAGGGACTTGAACTCCCTATAATTGCCTTAGAGAAGATTACTACTGGTAGCAGTATTCCTTTTGTTATCTACTTCTAGTTCGTTTTGTTAATATGTATTTGCAGTGTTTAATAAACACTAATTTATTTTATCATTATTTTCTTTGATAATATTTGAATGAAAAATGCTTATCTAGAATTAAGTACGAATGCAATTTTGTATGGCAAATCTATTTTTAATGTATAAGTGTACAGTGTTTGCGCTAATTTTCTTACGCGCTTACATAAATTGAATGTCAAGCCTGTTAGTGAAAAAATATTATCAAGCACTTCATAATTGTTTTTTGATCATTCGCCATGTTTCAAAAATAGCTCTTTATCAAGACATTTATAAGACTGTAATAGGTAAAACTACGCTTGATTTACTCTTAGTTAAGATTACCTAACCACCATGTTGAATCAAATTAGAGTTCCTCGATTAATATTTGAAAACCTGCAATAGCTACACATTTTTGACGTAAATATGTGTATGTGCAACTTATAGTTATGTAAGTATGATTAAAGAGAGAGATTCTTGTACAAAAAATACAGTACAGGATAATGATCTGTTTTATTTCACAACGTAGGTATGCAATTAGGGTAATAAGGATACCACATTCGGAATGTACGGAACATTCTAATAAATTACTGGTTTCTGCTTTTTCAGAACTTGCTTGAGACGATCGCTTTTGCGTTACCGATTCTGCCTGTCTTTTATGTACAGTTCTTCAGTAACCTCCATTTTGTTTAAAACGCTTCTAATCTATGATAAATAATAATTTACAGTAAGTATCTCAAATCGAACGACTTGTTAAACTGTTTTTTTTTTCTTTAAAAGATTATTTACTCTCAAAAAAATCTTATAAGCGTCTTTAATAAGACTACATCGCCTCATACCTATAATGATCTCAGCTAAGTATTTTATAAGTCTTGGAAATCTTACACAAAGCTTTTATAAGACTATAATTTTCGCAGGACTATTAAGACTTTGTCAATACACTTATGAGATTATATGTCTTGTAATTATCCTATAATATAGTATAGTAGTAAACTACAAGGCAGTTTTATTAGTAAATTTGCTCTGGAGAGTAAGAATGCTTGCTATTATAAGCAAAGTATACTTGAGAAAAGCCATTAAAAGCTTTATAAGTCTAATTTAAGCTTTATAAGTCTAATTTCACCTATTGTATTCTATTATAGGATTCCCTTGCTAGTTGGGTAGCTATTACTTTTTTGCTCGGATTTCCACATATGGGCAGATTTGTTCTAAAAACATGATCGTAGTAATTTTTTTATTTTTATACTGCTCAGTCAAATTGGCAATCATTTTTGCATTCTTTCTTGACGCGTTTTTTCGCCTGCTAACAGGAATGTTTTTAGCTTTCAGTCTGAAATAAGATATTATCTATAATAGTTGCATTATTTTACCAATAAATATAATTGCGATTTTAAAATAAATATATTGCCTTGCTTGTGCCGTGCCGTAGGTAGAAATATCAATCGTTATCATTTCCAAAAATGATAATAAAGATGGGTTCTTCCCCAGGTGGCGCGTAAGTCGATGATTCCAAGCCTCTACTAAATTTGTAGTCCTATGTTTTTCTTTATAACAACACCACTTAGCAATTTTTTCCGTGGGTTCAAGCCACTGCTCAACAAAATAATCATTGAACTTTGTTATTTGTTCGTCTGGAATACTGAAATGAAAGTCTTGGATCAAATTGGTCTGCAAATGTAAAAATACCAGGAATGTACAAGTTTTGAAGCGTAAATACTTATATTACCTGTTTTCCATTATGGAAAGCCATCCGTCTTCAATGTCTTCTTCAGGAAGATAGGCTAAGCAGATGCACAGTTTAACGTACTGCGTGGTCTCTTCATGATCTAATAAACGAAGAGACTTTGCCCGCCTGTATATGGCATTTTGAAAATGTACAAAACATCCATGAATTTCAGCATTGGGAAATTCGTTAGTTATTGCGACCATTGCTGATATTTCGAAATCCAGAGTGAATTTTAAGGGCTTGAATTCTATCAAAGCTTCTTTAATTTTTCTGAACATTATCTCATATGTCTTTCTTTCTTTAGTGACCAGTAGCGCGTAAAATATTGGCACAATATTGGTGTCATCTGTATTGTCTCCTATATCTCCATGTATCGTATAAATCTGTTTGAATGGACAGGGGCAGCAATCAAATGTACCGTCACAAAAGAAGTGGTGTACATTTTTAATATCTTCCAAAGCTTTTTCTGATACAAAGATGATGATCCTGTTACCATCCTCATTATAATCGACTAACATGTGTTTTCTAAAAATCTCAGGTATAACAACTTCAGCTGGATCCGTAAATCTTGTTTTTTTTACATTCAGGGATGTATTACGACTTCTGTAGATTGCTTTTTTAACATTGTTGTAGATTGGAATTTTCTCACTGTGCCCTTTATTCTGTAATCTTGCAGTTTTCACTTCAAACATTTTCTGTATAGGACTAAAATTTGTTGTAACTTCTTGTTTTAAATCGTTCATAACAACTTTTATCTCGTTTTTTAATAAATCCGGCTTACACTCAGGCTTATGCCCTTTTTGCATCTGAACATTATCGCTTTCATTAGTTAACTTCACTAAACCACCACATCGGCCATGTCTTTTATTTACACATGTCCACACACTATCGTGTTTATTATTTCTATGAAAATTATACGCAAATCCAGCATGTAGCAATGTTTTTCCCCCTAGTCTATTTTTTACCATTTCATAATTACTTCGCACCAGCCCTTGCGAAGTACCTTCGCTCGACATTGTGAGATGGCACACTAAACTTTAATATCAGTTTTCAAGTTCGAAAGTGTTCAGTTCAAAACCGTGAACATAATGTTTGGATTTATCAATGAAAAGATTACATTAAAAAAATATTTTACACGGAAAACCAAAACCATATTCTTCTGCTAAATCTGTCAACGAAAATTTGATTGCTGCGTGCGCCGCATGTCAGGATGTTTGGAACGTAGCCTTCTGTTCAAATTCTGTTTTAGAGGCCAGTACGTTGTTAATCTTCAATAAATAAAATATCTAAATGTCTAAAGGACAAGTAACCGTCAGGCCGTTTACCAACGTCACGCAACAGACCAATCGCAAAAATCCATTCAGTAGTTTTTACGTGAAAGAGTAACAAACATTCATCTCATCTTTCATCTCTACATCTATCCCTACTTTCAAACTTTTGCAGTTATAACATTAGTAGGATTAAAGACAGAAGTATTTTATTGGTAAAGTACAATTACTTAAAACTATCTAAAAAAAAATCTCTAAAACGGTATGTAAGATACACTTTTGGCATTTACTGTACTAAGTGCAAAAGTGCAAATAATAATAATAATACAATTAATAGAATCGGGGGCGTCAACCACAGGTGCGTCGACCACTGGGGGCCTAAGCCACGAACCCAAAAGTTCATTATAAGGGGCAACATAACGCTATCTTGATAGCTCTCTCACTCTGCTACTTCAGCTACACGTATCAAACATGAATTGTGTTTCCATCATTTATATCTACATGGGCAATCCTAATTTATTATCATATTTTTTATCGCATGCGGCGCAGGAGGTTGCGGGATCGATTTCCGCCTCGGAAAAATATTTGTACGATCTGCAAATATTTGTTCAGGCTGCAAATATTTGTTCTGGTCGTTTTCAATTTATAATAAAAAAATCTGTACTCGTATATTATTATGTATAACGCTTATCGAATACTCATAAAAAAACTCTGCTTGGGGCTAGATTTACAGTGTCAATTGTTCAGCATTATTCATTTATTTTAGACTTACTATTTTCCAAAGACCAAAGATAAAGCGTGTAAAGCGTACAGAAGCTTGTTTTGTTTATTTAAAATTTAAACAATTGAATGTGCACAAGGTGCGCTCAACGCCTAACGGAGATTCAGAATTTGTTCCAATATCGACGATAATGTTGTTAGCATCTGTCGCCCCCTAGCGGAGATAATTTGCCGTAACTAATGCGCTCATATTTTGTTCCTTAAATAATGTGTTTTGTTAAGGGGAAAGCTAAGAGTCAGGGTGCAACACTATACAAAATTTTTAGAATCAAAATTCTAACTGCAAACATGTGGTAACACTGATATCAGAAAACAGATGGTTGACTCACAGACAAAATGTTCCGAATCTCACAATTTTAGATCGATATAGGATCCTAAAGATTATAGCCCCAGAGCCGAAGTACTGGAATTTACACTTATACCAAAGTAAGTAGGTATCTATAGACTGCAGACAGATGCGACAAGCTGAAGACAAGGCGCTATGGCACTCTTTATGGGAGGTCTATGTCCAGCTGTGGACTAACATGGGCTGATTATGAAGTATTATTAGTAACCCTTCAAGACTCCGGCGTAATTAGAAATTTGAGCATATTTCACCGTGATCTGCTATTATTTGTATTAAAACGGTATTTGTCTAATGCTTTCTTTGTTTAGGTACTATTTAAAAAAAAACCTTGTGACTGGAACCTAAAAAAATACTTTTCTAAAACAAATATGATATGATGAGATAGCAAACCATGGTAATAATCTTCTAAAATTACAAACTATTTTGGGATTACGCTTGTATGGGAAATCCATCCCTCACCGAAGCTTTAAAGCCTGGGCAAAATGTAATGTACCATTCATATACAGTGTACATGAATGTTCAAAAAACGGCATTGTTACTCGTTGCAATTTCCTTCTTCCCCATAGTAAATGTATGATCGCTGTCTATCATGACAGTCCATAACACCAGTCAGTACTCAGATAAATACCAGGCTATTGTAAGGTTATGTAATGTAATGTAATGTCCACAATCATTCCACGGTCATATATGCAATAAGGATGTTTTGTAGTATGACGGAGATCGATTCTCTAAAGTATGAGGGGTTCGTGGCTTAGGCCCCCAGTGGTCGACGCACCTGTGGTTGACGCCCCCGATTCTATTAATTGTATTATTATTATTATTTGCACTTTTGCACTTAGTACAGTAAATGCCAAAAGTGTATCTTACATACCGTTTTAGAGATTTTTTTTTAGATAGTTTTAAGTAATTGTACTTTACCAATAAAATACTTCTGTCTTTAATCCTACTAATGTTATAACTGCAAAAGTTTGAAAGTAGGGATAGATGTAGAGATGAAAGATGAGATGAATGTTTGTTACTCTTTCACGTAAAAACTACTGAATGGATTTTTGCGATTGGTCTGTTGCGTGACGTTGGTAAACGGCCTGACGGTTACTTGTCCTTTAGACATTTAGATATTTTATTTATTGAAGATTAACAACGTACTGGCCTCTAAAACAGAATTTGAACAGAAGGCTACGTTCCAAACATCCTGACATGCGGCGCACGCAGCAATCAAATTTTCGTTGACAGATTTAGCAGAAGAATATGGTTTTGGTTTTCCGTGTAAAATATTTTTTTAATGTAATCTTTTCATTGATAAATCCAAACATTATGTTCACGGTTTTGAACTGAACACTTTCGAACTTGAAAACTGATATTAAAGTTTAGTGTGCCATCTCACAATGTCGAGCGAAGGTACTTCGCAAGGGCTGGTGCGAAGTAATTATGAAATGGTAAAAAATAGACTAGGGGGAAAAACATTGCTACATGCTGGATTTGCGTATAATTTTCATAGAAATAATAAACACGATAGTGTGTGGACATGTGTAAATAAAAGACATGGCCGATGTGGTGGTTTAGTGAAGTTAACTAATGAAAGCGATAATGTTCAGATGCAAAAAGGGCATAAGCCTGAGTGTAAGCCGGATTTATTAAAAAACGAGATAAAAGTTGTTATGAACGATTTAAAACAAGAAGTTACAACAAATTTTAGTCCTATACAGAAAATGTTTGAAGTGAAAACTGCAAGATTACAGAATAAAGGGCACAGTGAGAAAATTCCAATCTACAACAATGTTAAAAAAGCAATCTACAGAAGTCGTAATACATCCCTGAATGTAAAAAAAACAAGATTTACGGATCCAGCTGAAGTTGTTATACCTGAGATTTTTAGAAAACACATGTTAGTCGATTATAATGAGGATGGTAACAGGATCATCATCTTTGTATCAGAAAAAGCTTTGGAAGATATTAAAAATGTACACCACTTCTTTTGTGACGGTACATTTGATTGCTGCCCCTGTCCATTCAAACAGATTTATACGATACATGGAGATATAGGAGACAATACAGATGACACCAATATTGTGCCAATATTTTACGCGCTACTGGTCACTAAAGAAAGAAAGACATATGAGATAATGTTCAGAAAAATTAAAGAAGCTTTGATAGAATTCAAGCCCTTAAAATTCACTCTGGATTTCGAAATATCAGCAATGGTCGCAATAACTAACGAATTTCCCAATGCTGAAATTCATGGATGTTTTGTACATTTTCAAAATGCCATATACAGGCGGGCAAAGTCTCTTCGTTTATTAGATCATGAAGAGACCACGCAGTACGTTAAACTGTGCATCTGCTTAGCCTATCTTCTGATTTACCTAATCTGAGCCCATAGATTTGAGTGTGACGATAATGGTATCGAAACGTGACCGTGAGATCTCATTTTTGAATGGGATATGCGTAGTTCTAAGTCTAGTAGCTAGAGACCCTGCACCAAATGTCATGGAAAACGATGAACTTTTCACCCCCTATTTCCAAATTTGACTAAAACCTAGTACCTACTGTGTTTTTTACGGATCAAACTCTGTTTTATGAATTATAAATAAATAATTTAATAAACAGGGTTCATCTGTATTTCTTGATAGTATTTCTGGATAGCACCACTTATGTACAAACAACAAAACAAACAAAACCTTTTTTCACAATCAATAGACACCCCCTATCTCATAATGTGACAATATGGCCAAAAATGTATTATAAAGGTATCTTCTTCGTTACACTCTTGACTGACTGGTCGTGGTCATCATATCAGGGATGTCACTCATAATCCGACCACTGCCTTCTGGATAACAAAGGTCTGGAAAACAGATTAAAACCTCTTTTAATCTGTAATTTTCAAATTCCCGCTCTCTCCAACCAATTGGTCAACCACCCACCGGAATGTAAAATTAATATAACTAACCGCTGAAATTAATACAATTAATCTAGCCACAACGATAATTAATCAGAACCGCAAGTACACAGAAACTATACTCATTAGGGCCCCGACTAGTTCATTAATATGCTGTAATTAGTTACCAAAGTGCGCTTTAAACTTCGCGTGAAATGTGGCTGACTGTACCTGAATTACTGCAGTTACTGAGTAATTGCAGTATAGGTACACATACTTAATGTTATCAAATGATAGAGAATAAATAAGTAAAATTTAGTAAAATGGCAGAAATTATTAGATATTAGTTATATGGTATTTTACTCATCATCATCATCATCAGCCTATGTTAGTCCACTGCTGGACATAGGCGTCCCCTAATGAGTGGCATAGCGCCCTGTCTTTAGCTTGTCGCATCCAGCATCTGCCAGGTATTTTACTAAACATCTAAAATTAGAAGAAAATTAGGGGAAAGTTGGCTATATCGTACACCTTAACTTTATCCAAGATTGCGAAAATATTATCACGAATATTCTTGTCCTTGGTAAGTTACTTAAGTTTAGCGACTTTGATATAGGTACCTTTGTGTTTATAACTAGAAGCCAAAATACCAAAATCAAAAGAAAGAATATCAAAATCAAAAGAAAATGTGTGGGGGTACGATTAATCAACTGGTATATTATAGCATCATCATCATCAGCCTATAATAGTCGACTGCTGGACATAGGTATCCCCTAATGAGCGCCATAGATGGCATTATTTATCATTTGGGGGTTATTGGGATCGCAGTTCGGTAAAGCTGTTCTGGAGAGGGCACTGCTGAATATAGCAATATAGCATACTCTCCCCCCGATATTTAAAGAAATCAAAACATTATAAAAATAATAAAAATATAAAGGTGACTTTATCGAAAAACACTCGATAAAGTTGACTTTCCAACAACAAAAGAAACACACATCTCTGATTTATCAGGGTTTAAAAAAGTCTTTGTCCAAGTGGTAGGCCCTCCTAATACCCTCATTATTTTTGAGACCTAGCTCGTATTGTCATTATTTTGTGCTATTATTACTCGTAAATCGCATACACTGCCCAGCCTCCACCGCTGCCGCACTAGACGCCACACACTTGAAATTGAAAGTGGGTTTTAACCTTTCAACGTACCTACTATTTTCTTGTTCAAAAGATGTTTATTTATGAGATGTGATGATGAGATGAAACGTTGGTGTTCTTTCAACAACAATTACGTTTGTAGTTACCTGCTTTGTAGATAACGTGTTTTTACAATCATGTTTTTAAGAACCGTCAACTTGTGCACCAGTCAGAGATCATAATCCATGCCGATCTCAAGGTAGGCTAAGATTTTCTTATTTGCTGATAAAGAAGGAAAAAGCCAATGGAAATGGTTAGAAAAACGATTAAGCCGGTGGCGTTCAAGATAAAATACAGTCAGGATGAAAATAAATAAACAAAACAAAAATTAAATCGCTATTTCGTTCACCTCCTAGGCTGGGAATCGAATGAGTTACGCGTCCAAAAGTGCGTCATAATATGCCTGTACTTGGATGGGAGGGGCTCAGGCAAAAAAAAATATCCCAAATAATTATAGTGGCAAACGCCAAGGTTAGACTTGACGGTGCCAATGATGACATTTTCTTACTGGTCAAAAATAGTTCAATGCACTGAAAACAGCACGCTATGATATTTTAATCTGTCAAATAAAATTGGCAGTAACCTTGCATGACACCGCTATGACAACCTCGATTCTTCCGCAACATATCCTTACCATTTATAAAAGTTGAAACTTTGAAAGGTAAACAGGTTCTTAAGGTCGCCTCATTAATAATCAAAAAATCACAGTCGACCCGTGACCACGATCGCTGCAACGCGATGGAAACGTAGGGGAAAATAAAACAAAAGGTACGCGATAAATACCCGATAAATATTCTTTAATATGTCAACAAATCGTGAAAGTTTAAAAAGTTTTAATCAAAAAATGTTGTCACCGACTGTACACCTGAAGTTCTTTAGAATATTCGCGTAATCGAAGTTGGAATAATATTATTATAGCATCGGATTTACCTTATTGGATCCCGACGTAATGACAATTTTATAAAATTATCCCGATTATATTATTCTTAAGTGATTGCTTCCGCGAACAAGATAATCGAATCCTCTTTGGTTGCTTTCGAATTTCTTCTACTTTGATCTGGTTCTATGAAGTGTCTTGCGATCATTCGGATAATCTGAAAATAAACGAAAGAAAAATATCTGGGAATTCTGAACTCAATATTATGACAGAATCTGCTTGAACAAAAATATATTTAATGGTTCAGAAGAAAGTGAAATTGATCGAGATTATTATATATCAAATATTTTTCTTACTAATAAGGTTATTTAGAGATATATCATAATAACAACATAGCACTGAGAGATAATGTTTCTAACCATCTTTTCAAACCATCTGTCAAGTTCACTTATCTTTTAAAAGTGAAAGTTTGGATGTTGCTATAAATGATGAACGGTTGTTTGTTACTTCTTCACGCCAAAACTACTAAACGGATCGGGCTGAAATTTTGCATACAAGTAAGTCTAGTTCTAGTTATTCTAGGTAATCTAGCTCGAATTGACAGTACTCGGTTGGCACTTGCCGTGGACCCTATTCACCACTTATATAAAACCTTCTTATTTAAGACGGTCCATCCCGGTTTAACCATTAAAAGCTGTCCAATGAAATTGTTTAAATATCCTTTGTACAACTTAATGATCAGATAAAAAGGCGGCGGCGTTAGTTTAGGTACTTTATAAATTAAGATTTAAAAAATATTCTAGCAACTGTCTGTTATAAGTAACTACAGGTTATAGTACAACTTGCCATGATTCGATTGTCTTCTACTTTGTATACTAATTAAATAAATAATTATAGCTCCTGAATAAAGCGCACCAAAACGGGTGCGGTATGTAGAAGTTATTAGGTGCGCATTATCTGAGTGCGCTTCATATGGGTGCGCTACGAGGAACGCCTCAAATAAATAACCAACGAAACCGTGATTTCAAGAACTTCCATAAGGCTCATGACACGTCATAAGTTAAAGAAAATACGCGGCTTTGCACGACACAGCGATTAGGTTGACGTGGATGAAATGCCTACAATTATACGCTGACAGCTAAATGAGAACTTGTCTTGGATTTTCCACGGAAGTAGAATGGCTTCATTGTTAACCATCTGTGTAAAGTATCTTGGTGTGTTTTTTATTTCAGTTCAGCCGAATTTTCGTCACGGTGATATTGACGAAGACTGCACAGGAAATATTATAGTGGACAAGTGTGCGCAAATATAAATGCAATCTTTATCTCCTCACTCTCATTATCCGATAGCAGAGCAACACGACCGGCGGAGAGGTTACGCCGTGTTATATGTAAGAATCATAATTATCAATACTTTTAAATTATTAAACAACAGATTAGTTTATACTCTAAGTGTCTCTTTTAATAAAACTTTTTAAACTTTCACGATTTGTTGACATATTAAAGAATATTTATCGGGTATTTATCGCGTACCTTTTGTTTTATTTTCCCCTACGTTTCCATCGCGTTGCAGCGATCGTGGTCACGGGGCGACTGGATGTTCTGCGAGTTACTGCCAAGAATTGACGGCAGTATCCACGACTACCCTCAATTCGTCTTCTGTATCAGGAATGTTCACGTTCACAGTACGACACACTACACTGACCGTGTCCGAATGCAGTGCAGTCTGTACACGACGCCCGCACTTATTAATCACCGGATTCCACGAGGACGAGAGACGAAAACCATCTTCACGATTGAAATTTGGGTGTTTTTTGATCTCAATCGCCTCTCGAACCATCCTTTTATAATAGTGACGCTCACGAGATAGAACCTTTGGGTCATGTAACTCGATCCAATGGTTACTTCCTGAGTCTAGCAGATGTTCCGCTATTGCCGACTTATTCAGTTACCTATTTTTGACCGCTGCTATGTGCTCTTTCACCCGCTCAGCAATGGTTCTTTTAGTTTGCCCTATGTATGAGCGACCACAGCTGCAGTCAATCTTGTAAACGCCAGGCATTTGTAGAGGTATGACATCTTTTGGTGTTCTTAATAACTGAGCAACTTTTGTATGAGGGGTGAGAACCGACTTTATTGAAAACTTTTTAAGTATATTTGCAACTTTATCTGTCACCCCTTTCACATATGGCAGAAAGATGTGTTGTCTGCTTACCTCTAGCGTTTTTCGGCTCCTTCGCTTTGTATGTCGTGTATTTACATATCCGTTTTGTTGGAGAACCTCCTGAACATGGCTAAGTTCATCCTCCAGATGTTCAGGGTCACACAGAGCATGAGCTCTGTTTGTGACTTGTGAGTGATGCCACAACGGACTGTAAATGGTGCGGATGGTGATGTGATGCGGCGTTCAGGTACCTATCTGTGTGAGTGGGTTTTCGGTAAACACTGTGTGCTAAGGAACCATCTTGTCTCACCATCACTCTGACGTCAAGAAAGGCCAAGGACCTGTTTTCCTCCAACTTGTGTGTGAACCGGACGTTTGGATGTAAGGAGTTCAACGTGCTGACCAATTGCAGTACTTCCTGTTCACTTCCCCTCATGATGCAGAAAACGTCATCGACGTAGCGCTTCCACAACTTTATACCGTTGGCGGTGAAATCTACCGTACTCTCAAAATGTTCCATCCAGATGTTGGCCAATACTGGAGCTACTGGGCTACCCATCGCCACTCCGTCAATCTGGAGGTAGTGCTGCCCACGGTATAAAAAGAAATTTCCATCCAAACAGTGTTCAAGTAAAACTGCATACTGGTCTGGGAGTTCGTTGTCCTTAAGCATTTCTCTTACTACATCAAGACATTCCTGAAGTGGGACATTGGTGAAGAGTGACTCCACGTCAAAACTCACCATGAGGTCGCCTGGTTGAACATTGCAGGTCTTGATGATCTCCACAAAGTGACGAGAGTCCTTCACGTAGGATGATGTCTTTCCTACCAGGGGCTGTAGCACCGAAGCGACCGGTGGATGGTTCGAGAGGCGATTGATATCAAAAAACACTTAAATTTCAATCGTGAAGATGGTTTTCGTCTCTCGTCCTCGTGGAATCCGGTGATTAATAAGTGCGGGCTTCGTGTACAGACTGCACTGCATTCGGACACGGTCAGTGTAGTGTGTCGTACTGTGAACGTGAACATTCCTGATACAGAAGACGAATTGAGGGTAGTCGTGGATACTGCCGTCAATTCTTGGCAGTAACTCGCAGAACATCCAGTCGCCCCGTGACCACGATCGCTGCAACGCGATGGAAACGTAGGGGAAAATAAAACAAAAGGTACGCGATAAATACCTGATAAATATTCCTTAATATGTCTCTTTTAATGTCAAACTACATAAATTTTAGAGGGTCACTTATGTTAACAAAATCAATATCATAGCGACAAAAAAGGGGTATAATTAAACGTTTAAATTTAATGAAGAAACCTATTTCCAAAGTAAATTGCTGTAATTAGTTTAATTACACACGGTTGCGGCCATAGAAATGTATTACAATGGATTTTGTGTATGTGATGCTATTGTTTGCTTTCTTAGTAAAGTAGTGGTTACATAGGTTTGTACTTAGTTTTTTGCTGCCTACCACACCCACAATTTGGAGTCTTAAAAAACTGTAAACCGAGTTTAAATTAATAAATATTGAAAATGGGTTTGGTCGTCTTAAACCTTCGATACATTTTCGAAGCGGTGTCATCTAATTACAAAGCATAAATTGCCGTAGCTAGGATGGCAACATCATTACGCATACACATATGGGTTGTTTTGTTGAAAAGGTTTGTCTGAACACCATAGCTACGCAGACGATTATTGTGAATGAAATGTATGGGATAATTCGGGATTATGGGAAATAATAGAACTTCGTGTGGTTTGTAAGCAGACCGAATGGTTTTATTTGCGGCGGTAGGTACCTACTACACATCGCTAGTCCTACCCTCTATTACATACACTACAATCCTCCACCGTTAAATTAATACTAATGCTTAACTCTAATTTTGATACATAAATGTCTACACTATCCTTTAATCTTACAACTTAACACTACTACATAACAATTACAATTTACAATATTGAGAACCTACTTTCTTAGCTAAACAAACATACCTAAAACTCTTATCCTAATTGTGCTGCTGGGTCCATCGGTAGGCTGTATCAAAAGAATTTTAAAATCGCGATAGATTGGGCCATTCTAGATATAATGTAGTTAGTATTAAAATCGTGTATAATTGTAACCTTTGTTTTATATTGACGGTGCAATAACTTTATATTCCGTGTGGATTGTCCAGTATTTCTTTTGATTTTTTTTATATTTTATTCTATCAATCTGCGTCTTATATAGTTGGGTGAAACGATGAATGAAAAGAAATACTACCTACTTAGTATACTAACAGATTTCAATCTGTTATGATTATTATATTCAGCAAAATTTCCTTTCTATGTAGAACTTAGCCGGTAAGCGTTTTCTTTGAAGACATCATAGGGTGTCATCAAGTCGTTTGATGTTATACTGTTTTGACGTTGTAAAAGATTTTCAAAACATCATCGGCTGGAAGTAAGCTGTTCAGTTTTCCGACTGGGTTTTTAACACTACAAGAATATAATTATCAATGGTAAAGAAGTAGCTAAATCCAATAAAATAGATAATATATGATAAAAATCATTGTAATCCAAAAATATCTTGTAACATTATTATTTCTATAACAATACGTTTAATGTGTGCTTTATTTATTTATTTATTGTTTTAACAAAATCAACAGCACTTAACGTTTTTTATGTAATTTTAATCAAGCAACATAGTTTTTTTCTGTGTACACATAGTTGATTTCAATCTAGATCAAAATTATTAGAGAACCCCTAATTTATATTTTATTTTATGATTTGATTTGTGAACGAATAAATAAAATAACCCCTTCTCAGTCATGATAAAATACCGTCCCGCTATTGCATTTGTCAAGTAATTGATGAAAGGAATTTGTTTGCATGTACTGTATCGAAGTTTTTGCATGCAAGTAGTTTTTTAAAACACGCATTTTGCGTTTACCTATGTTTTATTCACAGAAAGCTAAATATAATTATTTAGATTACTGTGGTTTTATTTTTATTGAAAACACGCATTTTGATTTTACCTATGTTTTATTCACAGAGAGCTTAATATAATTATTTAGATAACTGTGGTTTTATCCGCTTTTTATACAATTAACTAGCGGCCCGCCCCGGCTTCGCACGGGTATTAAACAAAAAAATCAGAAATTATACACACTAAAACGATGGGTTTCACAGTTTTCATACGGATCTTTACTTTTTTAACAGCATTGGGGTTTTTGACATTGACTCGACCACAGATATATGGACTCGACATTCCAAAACTGACACTGGCCGTAGAGAAAAAGCAAGCACCGTGCGCTATACAACCTCTTTTTCTATTCTGACGCGCCATAATAGAAAAAGAGGTTGAATATACAGCCCACGGTTCAATTATTGAATTTTTCATGCGGATCCCTAACTTTTTTGAAAATATTATATAGCCTATGTTCATCACGGAAAATTAAGGATTCTAATGGTGAAAGAATTTTTTAACTCGGTCCAGTAGTTTCGGAGCCTATTCAATTCAAACAAACAAACAAACAAACAAACAAACAAACAATCAAATCTTTCCTCTTTATAATATTAGTATAGATTATGCACATGTTATCCACATGACGATCTTTTGTCTGGATTTACGATAATTCCGTTCAGAACGGAATTTATGATAATTCCGTTTAGGTGAGAAAAACCTTAACTGACCTACAAGAGTAGAATCGGATAAACCCTGAAGATCTATTTATCTTCGTACATTAGTCGAAGATGTCATGTCTGTCACAAAATTCAATTTACACCTGTTAAACTTGGAAATATAGTGTACACTTTGATCAAATTTTTTCAAGGTAAATTATGAGCACAAAAATCCTTTCCCTTGTTAGGTTGGTAGTATTGGATTTGGAGCAAAACTCCTTATCTATTTGTCATTTTCTATGTATAGTACTGACTGCAACCGCAACATTGCTGAACCTCCGTATTGAACGCGATAAGCCTTTTGGCCAGAATGACTTTTCAAGGGTTCAAAAGCGCAGTGTAATAAGCATTATGTAGATACATAAATATAATATAATAATAGATGATATAAAACAAGAATTGGCGGCTTTATCGATCAAGGACGATCTCTTCCAGACAACCGTGGATGAATTGGATGGTTGAATTTAATCTAAGAATGGGATCTGTGTATTATTTAATGTGATCACGACATTGAAATTCAATCCCAGTTACCCATTGCTCTAAACTTCCTTAATCTGCTTCCAGCCATAGATTTCACCGTGTATAGAAAATTAAATGTTTTATTCATGCTGGACACTTAAAATTTGAGCCCCGCTACTAAAAAATCTTGATTTATGGCCATGGGGCGGTGACGTCATTGTGAGACTTACGGTAATGTATACTGCACGGTGGGAACAGTAAGGACTTGTCGAATGCAGAAGAGAAAAATATTTTATTTATTATCAAACACCAACTCTATGAACTGTATATTAAAGTTTCTAAAATAACGCCATGTAGTTCAGGAGGTCTACTTTGAAAACGAACGATGTTGCTCGAACGAACGATCGCACATAAAGGACTGATCCGTTCTTTCTATAACCTTAATACAAAATGATTATGGCATTTATCGCCTACATACCTATCTATATGCATTTTAATAATTATTGACATGTATCTAAATCACATTAAACTTAGATTTAGATAGGCAAAACAAACATTGTATAGACACATAAGTTATATATGAATGTACTAGTGGTTTCTTTTTCACTTCTTCCACTAGTGGACAAAAAATTGTAGTGAAGAGAAATCAATAATAAATTATTTCTTTTTTTATAATAATTATCTGTATGAAATTTGACTTGTCTAAGTGCTTATTTTGTAAGCCTAAAGAAATAAAGTTATTGAATCTGAATCTGAAAATGAATGTTTATATTAATTATTCGTATGAAAGAGAATTTGTCTCTACGAATAATGCTGCCCTACTGCTTATAACTAATATTTTGTGTCCATAAAGTGCCGCGTACATTAATTATTATGGGACTGATAAGAAGAGTGAGACCGGTGGAACAATTATTTTTTTGAGAGGCATAATGGATAGCTTTATTTTCCATTTTGTGGCGAAAATGCTGAAGCACATTTTACTGTAAAATGTTACAAAATGAACGCTATTTAGTTTTATCCGACGCATACGAAAATTCATTTGGAAAAAATGACTTTGCTCGAGTTTTTCAGCATAAAAAGCATGCAAATGTTAAGTAACTGTTAAGCAGTAATAGCAATAAGTAGGAAATAAAAATTACTGAACAAACCACATCATCCAGTTTCAACTCTAAAAATAAGCAGAGCTTGTATGATGGGTTTAGAATTAGCTAAAATTAGGATTTAGGAATGTCAAATAGACAAAAGCTATTCTATGTTTTAAATATTAGACTGACAGATTTCAAATTAGAACGGCAGATCTAAAACTCTAAAACTCAACATAGGTAAATTAACTAAAACCCTATTCTTTGCATCACATTTTTAACTAAGATAAGAAACGTCAACCTAATTTAGGAAGCTTCTAATTAGACTGACAGATTTCAAATTAGAACGACAGATCTAAAACAACTCAACATAGGTAAATTAACTAAAACCCTATTCTTTGCATCACATTTTTAACTAAGATAAGAAACGTCGACCTAATTTTAGAAAGCATCTAATTTGCTCATGATTAAAATTTATACTTATTAAAAAATATTTTTTGGCACAGATCTAGTGAAAAACGGGAAGATTATTTTGTGAAAAGTGGAAAATGGATTTGTTGTAGCTGCAGTGGTAAATTCGAGGGAAAGGTGTGTATTATTTGCCACTTCCTCGTTTGGTACCTAACCTAGCCATATCTTCATGGATTTCATCCAGCATGCGTAAAGTTTTAGCAGGTAGCACCTAGGTACCTATCAAAAACCAACATTGGCTAACCTAACCTAACTTAGAAAAACCTAAAATTTAAGTTAGGAATCCTAAACAACAGAATCGACACCAATGTAAAATATATTATAATTATGAGAAACATAATTATAGGTCCAAAAAGTTGCCTCGTGACAAAGGTACCCTCATCTTTCCATTTTCACAACTTTCGCCATTTTTGAATTAGCTCTAAAGTCGGCGGGCATCGGCGGCGGTGAGAAGTTTTCAAAGTACTAAACTGCCTATGTAATTCGTATAATAGATGTGATTTTTTACCAGTTTCTTGCATCTATTTATAAATATACAATATATTTTTATTTCTAAAGGCTAGACTATTTTTTTTGTTGTTAAATTAGGTGCGTCGCGATTGTCTTCACTTTTAGATTTTTGACGAGATCGTGTCCTGAGATTTCTTTGTTCACCCCACATTTCAAACCAATGTCGTTTTGTCGGATTCGGTGTGTCTACTCCATTAATATTGTAAATTGTTTCTTTCGAGAATGGTTATCTGTAGACCACAATGAGGATCAAAAGTAGGTACTTCTTACAAATATTAATATGTTTATTATGTTATTCAATATTTGGTGTTTTTCCATGGCAAATAAGTCTTTATAAACAAAGAAAATAACAATTATCTATCTAAATTAGAGCTAGTATTTACAATTAAAACAATTGAGCTAACTGCAGACTGTAGCAAACAAACTGCAGGTAGCTCAACTGATCCATATAATACCTGTTGGAAGTGTACCCAAGATGCTGCTGGTTGCATTGCCTCTGCCCTGGGTGTATTAAACTTTAATTTAATATATGGAATGTACTTTTGTTCTGAAAGAAACACTCATTTAGCAAGCTGATAAATAATGCGAACTACTCAGAAAAAATCCTTTTAAACAGGTCTACATTGTAGACTCTATAATGTATACTGGTATACTGCTTTTGGAATAATTATAGATAGACTACTCTACATATATCTATAATTATTCTAACGCAGTAGCTTCTCTAGATCACTTTGCCACAGAACACAAACTAATTGGTAATTTTCATTAAAGTTGCTGCAGCTCGGTTTGGTTTCGTTTATCATTCTATTTTCTGGTTGCTCAGGAAGCGTTAGGAATTGTTTTGAATACAAAACAATTCAATTAATTTATACTTTCACACATAAGAACAAAAGTTCATCAAGGATCAGTTGAGCTGTGAGTAGATTTTTGCAACAGTCTGCAGTTAGCTCACTTGTAAATTTGATCTTATTTGGTTATTTATTTGGTTATTTATGTAATTTTCTTGGTTAAAAAGGTTTTACCCTAGAACAACAATATTGATTATAAATAAAAAATGCTGGACAATCCACATGACATTGTAGTGGTAGGCAGTCTACTATTTCGCCACGCTCTAGTTGTAGTGGTAGCAGTTAAGCAGAGCATTTGTTATGGGTTCTAGATAACTGTATACATAATACAATATTACATAGATAATTATTTTATATTACAGATTACAGATAGAATAGAAACTCCAAAACAATATCTGCATTAAACATTTTTCCCGAGGCCTAAATCGAACAGAGGTCGTCAATAATTTTCTTGATTTTGAAAAAACTATAAGCCGAATTCCAATTCCATTATTTCTTAGTACATTTTAGGTACTTCTGGACAAAAACACCCCAGGAATAAAATTAGGGGCCATGTCGGGTTCATTCCTCATACTTTCCCGACGTTTCAACAGGTTTACACACTGTCGTTGTCACGGGATTACCAGTCATCCCGTGACCACGACAGTGTCATTAGGTTATAGTTATGCTACTTAACATATGTAAATAAACGCAAATTTATTTATCCATATTTTTGTGAATAAAAAAAGAAAGGAGACTTTATTACATTTTGGGCAAAGACAACATTAAAACTTCGGAACGAAACGAGCTGAAGTTTACCAGTGGTCATTTATTGCGTTAATTACCATTATCCCGACGTTTTAACAACAATAACGACAGCAACGTTAAACGACCCCTATACGAGGCTTAGGTACACAATGATCACGGGATGACTGAGTAGATACTAGAATTGATACTTTTGATAACTTGTAGTGGGGGTCCCACGCAGGGCAAATGTATGCCAAAAATATTTACTGTGTGTTAGTTATTTTCGCTGTAGCTTTGTCAGCCTGTCTTTTGAACCTTAATAGGTAGACAGTTGAGATTTTGACAGGGTGTGTATAACAATTTCTGCCATAAATAAAATTTAATAATCAACGGGTCCAACATTCATACCATCTCGTGATCATATTATATACACGATGGCACGGAACCCTCCATGTGCGAACCGACTCATAATTTACGGCTTAGGGTCTTATGCTACATTGAAAAAATCCTGTGAAAATACTAGTAGGAATTTGGAGTATTTTTAAGTTTTTTTCTAAAAAATCAAAATATAATGTTGCGTAAAATTCGATCGACTAATCTAAGGTCCGATGGTTTTCCCTCATAAGCCTACTTGACAGCGCGTTTCATATTCTGGTCATGCCCTAGCCAGCGGAGACGGACGCTCTTGAACTCGCCTATGATGTTTGGTTCACCTTACAGGTTCTAGGTGCTGGACCGCTGCATCGACCAACTCGAACCGCTGGATCGACCAACTTGAACCGCTGGATCGACCAACGTGACCAATGTCGCGAACTGGACGCCCATAGCTGTTGAGAGACAACTTAGAACTGAGATGCCTGGAGAAGTCTTTGGTGAGGCCAAGATGCACTTTGGGATGCTGAGCTCAGCGACAAGAGAACCTATTAACTCTTGTGGCTCAGCGACAAGATTAGTAACTCTTGTGACTCAGCGGCCCAAAAGTAGTAAAATTCGTTCATACATAGTGTCTAGCCCATTGGTCAAACCAGACTGAATGTTACAGCATATTCGTCCCTTTTACCAACAAAAACTAAAGCCATACCGCTTTACAACATCGTTCGTTCTGACTCTTTTACAGCATTTTAAGCATTCCTAAATGCCTGCTTGTAAATTAAACTTAGTGTCGGCACAGACGGACAACTTTATTGATATAACTTTTAACATAAGTCAACTTAATTTTTTAAATCTTATCTCGTTTTTACGCAAACAATGTTCATCCCATCAACTAATTACGGTTTCTTCCTACAATAACTACGTATTTATTAACAAAATGTTGTTGCCTAAATTCAAATACATTCTGCTAATTATCTGGCGCAACACATCAGCATTCGTTACACCGAAGCAATGCAGCCAACGTCTTGGGGACGATTCCGACTGGTATTGGTATTGATCAGTTGAGCTACCTGCTTGCACGCTCTGCAGCTAGTTCCAGCTCAACAACAAAGAGAATTGCAATAAACTAAGCAAATTAGAACTATCTAAATTGGTTTATTTTTTTTGTTTAAAAAGGTTTTAACCTAACAAACTATTTTAATTATTATTATATTATTATGGCTACACGATGGCGTCATGTGGTGAGCGGTTTGGTATTTTGGTAGGCCGACACGGAAGTGACGGCTGTAAAGTTTTCCGTGTGCGCCGTGAAAAAGCAATAAAACAAACGTTGGGTAAATAACGCATAAAATGTTTGCCAAATGTACACAAACCCCTCAAACCGAGTCGAGGTCCAAAGTTAAAGTGTTATCCATATTTGCGCGACCTATCTCGAAAAAACTTTGTAAATAATACAAGGGCTGTTCACTTTTTAATGTTTTTGTAGGGTTCATTAACACTATAGGCATTTGAAAAATTTGAAATTATTTATTTGGGAAACAAAAAGCTTAGGTATGTTTAGGTGACAATAGATTCTTAAAAGCAAAGAGACGTACAGTTTCCACCCTTAGTCGATGTAAATAACTGAACTACGATTATTTTAAGAAATATTTTTCTCAATACCTTCAATTTATGAAATTAGGTTAAGAAACAAAACCATTTTGAAACTTAAAAAAAATTGTCTATTTTGTCTGATGGCAGCACCAAAGCCTTACATACCAAAAATTTGCTGGCACTTTCTAGTAAAGAACGATCTTAAAACTCACATGTTTAAAGGATTTTTTTGATCTACTTTTGTAACATTTTAAGAGTAAGCCTGAAAAACTACTTATCTCAAACGGGCTTTATAACTTTTAAGAAGATCTAAGACTACCTACTACTATTTTTCCTTTATAGCGAAGTCACAATACGAGTATAGTTTCTATTTATAACGTTCCGCCCCCGTCTCTTTAAGAATAAATAGGTAGCTCGTATAACAAAACCAACCCTGATAGCTATACGAAATTATAGTCCATTTTATTGTCTTGCTCTATATTTAACAAGAACAACAATAAATAGCCTCTCCAATAAAAACATATCGAGCACGATAAAGACTTGCCGTTAGCTAAACGCACTCTCGTGGAAAATTGAATTAGTATCGAAGGAGAAACCAAGAGTAGACATAATACCCTCGCACATAACAACTTATTCATGGATGCCGATGCGTGTATAACGACACCTAAGCGGGATACCTATCAAAAATATATCACACTAGCTTTTGCCCGGGGCTTCGCTCGCGTTAGGGGATGCCTACGTCATAGTAGCTTAATGCTTGCAAAGTCTCAACCTGATCGGTTTAAAATTGACAAACTTCCTTCCTATTTTATCCCCTTGGGGGTAGAATTAATCAAAATCCTTTCTTAGCGGATGCCTACGTCCATCTACCTGTATGCCAAATTTCAGCCCGATCCGTCCAGTGGTTTGGGCTGTGCGTTGATATATCACTAGTCAGTCACCTTTGAGTTATATATAATTAGATTTTGAGTTGACATATTCTTCGTGTGCGTTGACCTTTGTTGGCGGTGACTTTTACTTAAAAACATCTCTAAAGTGGTATTGGATGATGGGATTGCAAAGATGTTTAACTCGTAGAAGGCTTAGGTAAACAACCACACAGTTGTTCTAAGATATTTCTATCTGTTTGATACATTTATTTCATCAGAAATAAAGAGAGTGCGCACAAAAAAGAGAGTGTCTGGAATATAATGCTTTTTTGTATTGCAATCAGCTTTTTTTCGCAGCCAACTTAGCCGTTTACACAGCTTTTAATAAATATTTTATTAATTTTGATGACTAGATGTAAAATACAAAAAGCAATACATACTTAGACTGAAATGAAGACACGTTTTGGCTTTCAATTTATTTTTTCTATTACTATAAATGTAGACCTTCTGGCAAAGTCGAAGAAATGCTTAATCTTTTAGCATTTCCTCGTCCATAGAAATTCGGCAAAGTTGATTGCGCGACGTGGCACATAAGTGGCTAGGCGCGAGTGTGCGTGATAATATTTAGGTAGCCACGTCAGCATTCTCATCAGCAATCTCCACAATTCTTATTCGAGAGGCGATAGTTCACAATCAATATGTGCTCGGCGTCTGAGACTTATTTTGGCCCAGAATTCGGCGCAGTGAGCTTTGAAAAAGGTCGGGACATTTTTCAAAGCGTACGTGCGTGAATCGAGTTCCGACAACGCTTCTGATTTTGGGTTAGCTTACACAGAAATGTAATAAACTTGAAATAGTCTTACGTGGTTAAAAAGTTCAATGACCTCTGTGGCGAAGTTTCACCTAGGACGCGGGAGATTGCGGGCTCCATTCCCGCCTCGGGACAAAAGGGTATGTGGGTCGGGGATCGCAGTTCGTTACAATATAATACAATACGTGTGGGCTATTTGGCCGCCAGCACCGCCCCGCCTCGGGAAATAGGTACGTGGACCTTCGCCTCGGGTAGCAGAAGGAAACATGCGATAGTGGTTTTTACAGTAAAGCTCATTTAGGCGTTTAAAGTCATTTATAACGGGATATTTACCATGATTAGAGTTTTGAGTTTTCCAATATTTAATAAATGACTTTAGTGTTAATAACCATGATAGTTTTAAAAGTTTTATCATTTAGGCGTTTAATGAAGAATGGAGAAATTATTATACTTTATGAATAAAAAGACAAGATGAATATGAACTGACGAGAGAAGCTCGGAACAGAAGCAAAACCGAGTGAATCGAAGCGAGGCTGGCGGCCGAGTGAATCTTGACGCGCGTCGCCGGCGCGTGCGCTGGAATGTTGGACTGTTACGTCGTAGGTTTCGTGTAACGGCGCGCCGCCGAGCTGTATAGGGTCGTACGTGCGAATGATGATGATTCAAAAATGATATTTTGATGCGAGTATATTTGTGGGCTACCCAAGTAACACAAAAGTGCTGTATAAAAGCTGAATTACTGTCCACAATAGAATCCTTAGCTGTACAAGTCTGCTGAATAAGAGCGTTAGCAGCGCTGTTTCAGCTGATATAACTCTGATTTGGGCACAAATTAATCAGCTATAGGCTGAATAACTGTAACGATTGCTGTATATCAGCATTATTTGAGCATTATTAAAGGTAACAGTCACCCCAAGAGCTGAACATTGGCTGAATATCAGAGTGTGTGTTACCTCTTATACAGCACAATTGCTGATTATCAGAGTTTGTGTTACCTATTATACAGCACAAAGTACAGACCAGGATCTTTATAACGCTTTTATGGAGTTGAAAATTCACAAGTTGCAAAATTGTGAATAATTTTCACGTTCTCGCCCCTACTTGCTACCAAGTGAAACAATTTGACAAGTGTTTTGTGATGTTGATATTGTTTTCGGTAAGTAAAATCTTGAGTTTTTCTTCTAAACGCGTAAAATTCGAATGGGAAAGCATTTTTACTGTCAAATATCATATAAATATAGATGAAAATTTTCATGCGCTCTCAAAATAGTACCGTTTACTTGAAAATTATAATTTAAAATGCGCTGATGATGATAAAAAATAAAACAGAAATCTTATTATTCTGTCCATGTTATTTGACAATAAGCTGTTTACTCATAAATCACAGATTTTCTATTCAAATCCAGTTGTTATTTTCGTTGAAGAGACAAAGATATAAACTGTAAATATATTCATATTCATAGGTTAGAACATAAAAATGGCAGACAAGCAATGTGCACTTTATTAATCACAATTAAATGCTATGGGCTGTATATGTATTCACTCGTGGTACATATATCAGCAATGAGCTGACAAGAGTAGTTCTTGTGTGAAACAAGTCAGCCACAGATTCTTGAAAAGCTTAATAGCGGGTAACAAGTACGCAAATATTTTACAGTGAACCACTAAACTCTGTAGAAAATTTAGGGATCCGTAATTTATAAAATTAAATTAAAGCGCTGTGTGTAACGTCCTTCATATTTATTATTTAGTCATATACCTACCTACTTACTTTATATTACAGGATAATTCACAAACGTCCGCCAGCGAAAAAGCACTCCAGCAGCAAGACACACTACAAGTTATCAACACGGGAGATATACAAACCATTCTTTCCAATCAAGCCGCTATGTTAGCGAAGCTTGATATATGCAATATTAATAATAAAAAATAAATAAAATTAATAAGATATATTTTTTCAATTGCCCATTTGCTTATATGTTTTCACGTCATTTTTCTTGTTTATCATATTCAGTAGGTACACACACTGTCACTGTCTGAATTTTCAGAAACATTAGAGATATCTATCTGTCATTACTGCAAGATACGGAACCACTATCTTCTAATATTTGCTGTATGCTTGCAGAGCTCTGTCCATCTAAATCTGCACGTCCTTCTACACAAACAGTTGCGGATCGGGAACCCTGCCGTTCTAAAATTTTACTCCCCCTTGACTCATTATTCATCAAACGTGTAGCTTGATCAGTGTTCCCGTATCTCTATTTAAAATTCTCAAGTATTCTGCAGTAATTTTTCGGCGTATTCCTCCTGTTCTACGTTTATATTTCTACATTTCGATATTCAATACCACAAGTCTATATAATCCTATACGGGGCGCTGAAATAAACAGTCTTCATGAACTCATTTAACTGCATTAGTAGATTAATTGCCTACGCAAGTACAAGTATTCAGCTCTAACCGGGATCTTGGGTCACTTGTGATTTGTTATTAAGCAGTTTGCTATATTTTAGCATCATAAGAATTCACCCATAGTGATCATGTGGGCTGTTATAGTGCTATTATACGATTGCATGTAACAAGCTGATTAACATAATTAAAGTTCCACTTTGTGCAGCAAGACGAATTATATTGTTGTTAATTGGAGTCACAGTATAACTGCAAGCATTATAGTAGTTCACATGTTCTTTCTTAAAATGCAAGCGTTTTAAGGGCCACATGTGGCCTTCTATTCAGAATATAGCTGAATAGAAGGCTTGTATTGGTCCATTAAAGTGCTATAATGCAGCTGATAGTATTATTGATTCCTAAAAGCTGTATAACACTGAACTGTAACACTATATTAACACTCGCAACATTACAGTGTTGTCTCCGTGACGCCATATAGTGCTTATATACAGCCGAATGCGTAATTGTGAGCTATTGCAGCTCGAGTGTACTCTAATAACTCTTCTTAAACGCTGAAGTTACCGACGTGGACCTTGTGTGATATCTTATAATGCAGGTTTGTGCTACTTGGGTAACTATTAAACCCTGAGGCTATGCTCCTCAGCCCGTGTTACATTTCTGTGTGACCGCAGTCTTGCAGAGTATTTCACACATGATACGCACCGGCACCCGTGCGCGCTTGACGCTCCCACCGATAACACGCATTTGAAATACTATCTTTACCCATGTTACGTATGTAAACGTGACTTATTTTTAAATAATGCTGGAAATTGCTTTTTTTGCTGGCAATTTAGGTTATGAAATAGTGCAAGTCTTTTGTCTTTGCTGAGCATGAACTAAGGGTGTGAATAAACTAGATACGGTACGTTTCTAAAAAAGGAATTTATTTTCAGTGAGGTGTAAGTAGTAATTGTCCTTCAAGGTTTATTTTACAATTTTTTTAGACACGTAGGCAAGTTTTCTTCGTTTTAACGAATCATGAAGGTTGGGTAGATACTCGTAGATACATGACTGCATTTTGTATAGAGTTTATTATTCGTTTTTGTCTTAAATAATTTAGTAAACTCTAGCCTTGCAAACAATCCGGATAGCTCAACTGATCCATGTCAATACCACAGAATAACTAAATATGTAGGTACAGGATAATACGATATCCAAATAACTTGCTGATGTGCCCACCGGATCGCTTAATTATTTATAGAGATTTATATGCCCAAGTGTCAACGAATCAACGTCAATGCTGTCAATATGGCGAGAGGCGGAGCGGAAAATAACTCACAAAATTATTTCCGAACCCAACTAACTGGCGTATAAGTGGATACGCCAGTCAGTTAGGGTCCGTTTACATCACAGTGTTTAAGAATAGAATTATTCTTTATAAAGAAACTGGTGCAACATTTGTTAATATACGAATATTGATAAGATATATAATAATATAATATTAATATGCACAGTTGCACCTGTTTAGGAGTTAAATCAAAATGTGTGTGTGGGTTTTGATAATAATATAGTTTGATAGTAATCTCTTACTCTTACGAGCATGTAGCGGATACTGAGCGATAGCGCAGTGAATACAAATTTCTATAATTTATAGATTTTTACTTGTTTATTTTTTACGTTTACGTATGAATTATAGTTTAACCAACAATCAATCAGGGGCCCAATTCCACTAAAGTTTTAAAAAATGCGAGAATGGCGCCATACTATTGAGATAGAGATTCAGTCATAAGTTTATTTGGTATTCTACTAACATCACATCATCACATCACACACATCACCAGCCTATAATAGTCCACTGCTGGACATAGGCCTCCCGTAATGAGCGCCATAGATGGCATCATTATTTGGGGGTTATTGCCCATAATCCCCACGCTGGGCATGCGGGTTGGGGATCGCAGTTCGGTGTAGTTGTTCTGCAGAAGGCGCTGCTGCCCGCCCCCCGCTGTGTTTCCCTTAGTCGCCTCTTACGACACCCACGGGAAGAGTTGGGGTGGTGAAATTCTATGCCTGCACCACACGGCAAAATTCTACCAACGTTTCGTTACAAAGATTATGATTCAAAATAGCATGTCAATGGAGTGGTAGGATAGTGTGGCCATTTCTAACATAAAATAAATTGGTCGTGACCATAGATACTAATTATTCTATGATGACTACATGGTCGTGCCGGTCGAAATATTTTTGGTACGTTGGCCTCTTATTTAGAGGAGTTTTAAGTATATATCGTTGTAAAAATTAACTTTAACTTGTTAAAAATCAATTAACATCGCTCTTAAACACAATAAAACGCAACTAAATCACGATTTTAGGAAAATTTGTGTGTGACTATCCTTAGAGCTGAAGTTGTCAAAGTCAAAACGTCGGTAGTACTGTCATATTTTCTGTGGTAAACAAATGTTATCCTGAATACGAGAGCGAGCGCAAACCACGGAACTTGTTTATTTTACATATAAAACGACCAGAAAACCCGAAACAAATGTCAGCAGATCGTATAAACATTTGTCCCGATGCGGGAATCGAACCCGCAAACTCCTGCGTCGCATGCGGACCTTCGCCCACCGTCTCACAGAAATAAAAATCAAACGAATTGTTTCTTCGTAATGCATTTTATTATTATGATTATCGGTCTATTTGTGTGAGTTTGACGACAACCAACGATACCTCTAATAGTTTTGTTACATTGCACTTCCACTGTTTTTTCTATTCCGTGGCCTGAACAGTTTTTTCTTGAGTTTTTTTTAGATTTTATCAGTATTGAAAGTGAATTCTTTCTTCTCTTCTCGTTTGCCAAGGACATCAAAACAATCATTTAAACATTCTCTATAAGATTCCGCTGAACAGATTTGTGATTGACCTTGTTCAGTGCCTCGATTACCTCCCTCTCAGCTCTAGAAACAGCAGGCTGCTAGATTTTGCGAAGAGCACTCTGGCATACTAACATTTGATAGGATCTGGTGGCAAGAAATTCCAGTGCACTCAATATCTGCAAAATAAATTGTTTTGATTTGTAGGTAGGCAGTTTAATACGTCTATCTTTATGTTTATCGCTAAGATTTTTTTCCATGCAACCTTTGGATAACAGCATCGGATAACAGTGTGCTATGCCACTCATTAGGGGAGGCCTAAGGTGTTATTATTTTTAGGACTACCAACAAGAGATAACAAGGAAAACGAAATAACGATGACCAATTTCTTAGGTCTAACTCTCTAATTTATACAGCAGCATATAAATCAAGTAAGCATATAATACAGAAAACTGGCATACAAATTAGCTTAAAATTTGTTTGAAAATGAAATTATATTTTACAATAATAAACAACATAAAGTGTGCTTATTGATGATGAAAGAAGTTTGTTTGTTTTATTTACCTTCGTCAGGATATTCCATCAACGGCAGGAACGGCGTTTCTTGCCCATTTACGGAGTGAGGTCTTCAGCTAGTGTTTGTACTGTACATTTGGCAATACGATAAATTTTCACAAATTCCCTTTTCGTAAGGTCTCTTGCAGAAGAATCCTCTTGTATCCTGACGGCAACATGCTGATGAATGTTTATGATGCCTTTTAGGCTCACCATGCGTCTTCTAATGAAAAAACTCATTCTTCTGAATTTTTATCTTAGGCGATTTGTTTACAAAAACACCAAGGAAAGGTACCTTTGTTCAATGCTCTGAAAAACGATTGTCTATGGAAGTGCCCTAAGCATGTACTTTCCTTGGATACCTATGTAAACAAATCGGTAGAACAACATGGCGGATTAGGGATGTTCACTTGTTCGTCTAGTCGATAACATTATATCGATGGACGAGCTTGTCTTTTTAATCGACATCAAAAAAGGAAAGGTTCTATGTTCAACTGTATATTTTTTTTGTATCAATGGGCTACCGTTTTTGTACTCACCAGTTAGCGCCACTGTAAAGTAAGGTCAGAACGAACTTACTTATAGGCGACGGGAAAATATATTTACATTTTTCAGCGATTCAGCGACCCGCCCCGGCTTTGCACGGAAACCTCTTAAATTGTCAGTGTTCCTCTACTATATTATGCATGTATTATAGGTACATGTAAACCTACCTCTTGAATCACTCTATCTATTTAAAACAACCGCATCCAAATCCGTTGCGTAGTTTTAATGATTTAAGCATACATAGGGAAGGACAGACAGACAGCGGGATGCGACTTTGTTTTATACTATGTTATGAAGAGCGCATTTCTGAGGTGGTCCCATTGGAACCAAGTCAGGATCTGATGGTGGGATCCCGGAGAAATCGAAGGAAACCCTCATTTTCGGAATTGGAGCTGGATCCGAGAGTTTACTGGAGGTGAAGCAGGAGCAGGATATGTAATAAAACACTGTTTTAACTGAATTGATCGCGTATATTTTGTATTTTGTTATAGCCTGACGTTTTGGAGGCTTTTCTGATTTGAATGCACTCTCTTCAAAGTGCAATGTGCACACATGAATGTCTTGAGTTCCTGGCCGGATATTTTCTAAGCCAATATTTTCTTACGATTCCCTTCGCCGGCTTTCGTTTCTTGGTAAACTTAAACAAGAAAAAATACGTAACTTATAAAGGTCAACACATCATCAGTGGTTTTGTGTCCGGTGGTCTTGTGTGGAGAGGTTCAAGTCCGTTAAGATGGATTGCACCTCTAAGGTCAACACGGGGCAGTGTGTCATTTTTTTGTCAAAGTTTATTTTGAATCCAAAAATGGTTTTCAAATGGTTTTCGTAATAAAAAAAGTCCACACTTGCCCAATAGTTACACTTAGGTACCCATACTGATCTTACCTAATTTATCGATAACGTTCGATGTGGGTAAGGACCAAATTTTTTGCATTTTGTGCGAGGGAATGATGTCACAGCACTTTGAAATCATAACATAAAAAAAAGTTGTTAACTTAGGTGAGTTTTAAGACTTGATTACTAAAGTTAAACTTATTGTGCACCCTGTGCCTAATTCAAATAAATATTTCTTACACTAGATTTCTGTAAAATTCATTTTAGGAAAATCAAGATACTGAATCCATTTTCGATTTTCATACAAAATGTGAATGTCACAGCTCCGACTCCTCTAGGTTATTGCAATTTTATTCTAAAAATAAAAACTTTCTCACGGACTTTCTGTTTTATTTATAGTCACCGATATATTATCTTTACGTTTTTATTATTAAAATCTCGTTAAACGTTATAGTTTATTAATAATAATGATCATAATGAGTGTCACAGATTTCGTTCCGTTGTGCGATTCAGTTGTGCGACAGCATAACTCGAGAACTTGGCAATATTGGATAACAAATAATGCTTTATTGCAATGGCAACACCGTCATCTGACTTGTGACTTAATTCAGGCTAATTCCGCCATGTAGTTTTTCACTCAGTTGAAGAAAAGTGTGAAAAGTGCCCGCGTACCATTAAAAATCCGGATTTTCTGTAAGACTTTTAAAGTGTTTTGTGTTAACTTTTGCTACTTTGCATTATTGATTATATGAGCTTATTTTGTCTACTATTGAACAACTCTGATGAGTATTCTTATTGGTGTTTATTCTTTGCAGTGTGAATTTTTTATTGCTGGGTCGTGTAGATTTTTACTTCTGTATGCGACGAACGACACGAAATTGTGCGACGTGTCACAACGGAACATTGTAAAGATTGGTACACAATATTACTTCATGTAGGTCTTCTTTTAGTAGTTTTTATTCAAACATCTTAACAATAAGATTTTTTTATTTTATTATTAGACATTTTTCTATTGATTTAATAATTACCTGAACTGATTTTTTAAAGTATTTGAGTTTAAGCATGTTAATTGATTTGATATTTTTGTTATTTATTTATATTACACATATCTTGTTTTGTTAGTTTTTTTTATAAAGTCAATAATCATCATTTATAAACATCATGTTATTATTATATAATTTTGTAACTTTTATGCTTCTTGACATATTTGAAGAAAAAAATATTTTTCGTGCCGGCTATTTAAAATTAATTTTGTGTAGGTAGTACAAATGTATAATCTGTGATATTAAAATTAATAAATAGTGGTATATATGTATTAAATTTATTCAATATATATTATCAAAATACAAATATTACACTAATGTCCGTGTTTTTTTTTACCCACAACATCCCAATCTATATAGTAATAGGTACCTAAGTAATAGAATAATTAAACTAAGGAAAATCACAACTTAGGATTTTAAGTAAGTAGCTACCTAATTTATTTTTCCAAGGCAACCTTAACAAATTCCGTTGTGCTACATTTGCTCCGTTGTGACACCTTCAGCTGTGATTTCCATTGTGCAACGATGCAAAAAATTTGGTCCTTACCCATGTTCGATGATGTTCAACACTAGCACCGGTTTTTATGTCTGCGATGTGAACGAAATATTGAGAATATTGCGGGTTTCTACAGCTCACAATAAAGATGATTCAAAATAATAGGTTTTTACACACTTTATATCACAATACAATGTACAATAGACACCAATTTAACGAAATGTTAGCCACTTACCGGTGTAAGGTTAGATTCGGCCTGTTTTTGCTTTGGCATAGGCCTCAGCCTGCTACAGAACACTTCATGGTACCTCTTCTATATGATTTTCAATTTATATTACAGTTTTGCTCAATAAATAAGTCGAAAACACGGGCAAAACATAAAAATCTCACAATGACCTCCTGACATGTAAACAAACCCGTTGAATGGAATGGGCATCCGTGACAATGAAACCAGGAAGAGGGCGCTGATAAAAAGAGTGTGTATTGATTTTTCCTAACGTTAAACCACTGTTGTGAGAAAGAGACTGGTAGTTCAATATTGCTTCCGTGTCAAATTCGACAATTACAACAATTCCATATGATCGTTTTTCAGAGGTTCAATGGAGCTTCAATGACACGATAAATGCTAACCATAAACTAAATTAGCTGTCAAAAAAATAGTAGAATACCATTATTGTACGCGATTGGAGCAAGATTGGAGATACATTGAATAGTAGAATACGAGAAAACAAGTTCAATGGTCCAATGGTCATAGACAGTCATTGATAGGGCTAAACGGAAAAAGATTGTGATAGTAGAATACCAAAAGGTGTAAAATGAGAAAATTGATAGGCGATATCATTGTCATCGAGAGGAGATTGTATTAGTGGAATTAGGCCCCAGAGTTTATGTCGTAAAAGTGGGTTCGCTTACATAACTATGTTACCGATATACCTCAATTCTTTTTGTTTATTTAGTATTTTTGTTTTATGATATTTTCTGTAACTCATAAACTTGCTTAGCATCATGCTATTTTCAAGTAATCTACGGAAACTTGGAATTAAAAAGATGCACTGGTCTATTCAGGCATGTCCTATACTTTCCACAGACTTTTATAAACTTTGCTTCCATAGGAGGTTTCATAAGGTTCGGTTTAGGCAGGTTCGTATAAAGCAGTTACCATTTACTAGTAAAGTCTAGCCTGCATGCATTATAGTGCTCATAAACCTCGATAAAGGAACCTAATTCGTAAAGCTTGCTTTCTTGGTGGGTAGAACGAAACAAGGAACGAAATAAGATTGCATGGAAAATTATTCCATGCAATCTTATCGCGCATAAAATCTAGTCGCTAATATTTTAAATGGGCAAGTGAAATTTTAGTTTACGTTAACATTATTGGCAGGTTGCATGCTGCGTGCACTTTTACGATTTTTGTAATAAATTAAGAATGATAGAAACTATACGCGGCGTCATCTAAAAGCTAAGCTAAGCAGAGCTTGTGTCATGTCAACTGATAATAATCGGAATTACCACGATCTAAATCAGCGTCGCCACCTATTTTATCAACCAAAAACTGTCCAATGATATTTTTGAAATTTTCTTTATTCATCAGAATAACCGTGTAATACTTAACTATAAATAAATGTATGTATTTAACCGGAGATAGTACGGGCGTCACACAACCTGATAAAAGACATTATCATGCAAGAAACTCTTGGTGGGGAGACCATTGGGGAAACAAAGGCCAGTGGGGCGGACATAAAGAAAATAAAGAAAGGAAGATTTCAAGATTGCGGGCAACGACTGGACCTTAACAGAAGGAAATGTAAAGGTTTGAAGGAGGACCACACCAATTTACTGAACGGTAAAGGCTAAAAGAAAGAAGCAGAAGGTGGTGGCTCTGATTTCAGGGTAACGAGGCATTTAGGCGCTGCACTACTTCCAAATATACTTAGAAAAGAACTTGACGTCACCACATTATAAGTCATAAGTTCAATTCGGAGTCGAGTGATTAAATGAAGTGTATGGTCACCTTTTCGCCGCGCTGATTCATCAATTAAATACATACAATAACGAGCCCGCCAAGGCCATTCGCAAGTTAAAGCTACGTCACGTACCTCGTATACAAACTTTACTAATTTTATTTCCATTTTTAAAATTTGGAATAAGAGTTTTACCTCATAAATCCGTCATCAAGTCCACCGCGACTAGTGGATCAAACTTTATGTTGAACTACAGTTTAAGCCGAGCATTAAGCTACACCCCCACTACTGCGCAGGAACATAACCTACATTCAGAAAGTGTTTACCGGGATAACTAATTTGATGTAACTTGTATTTTGATAAAAAATAAATAATAATTTGAAAAATAACCAAAAACCACGTAATTTCAATTCAATTTAATTGTCGGTTACCCTAACTTTTTGCGTATACGTTAAGTACTTCATTCTAGATAATTAATTTTAATCAAGAACTATCTAGCAATCACTTTTAATATTGTTGGACTTTGCCGTAATATTATTCTAGAATCTATTTCTATTAGTCTTAGAAGATATGTAATGAGGGTAGCCTTTCGCACCTTGCTTGCAATTATATCGGATAGAGGAGGTTGAATGGCTGTTGTGGAGTAATTAAAGATGTCACCTCTACTAGAACTATACTTTATTACTAAACTTTAACTGGTTGTAACCTGTTCGTGACTTAGGGCTGAAATGTAATCATAATGATATTAGAGTGGTTTTAAAAAGTATCGCTTGTCCATGTTTGATCCGGACGAATCAGTCGGTGGACAGCTTGAGCGGCTGATTAACGAGGGCTGGAGGAGTTTGTAAGGTATCTGTTAAGAGTTTTAAAAAACTTTCAATTTGTTGCTAAGCGTCTTAGTTTCGAGGTACGAGGTGATTCTTTAGTAAGCGCTTTTGTAGATCGTTTTAACTTGGAGTTAAGATGTCGGTTGCATTTTGTATAGAAATTCTCATGTAAAGTTTCGCTATCGATCGCCTGTGGCACAAGTGGTAGCATAACTGCTGTCACATGGTTTCATGTGGGTTCGAGTTCCGCCGGAAACGAGATCCTTTTTCAGATTTTGCTGTAAATGATCTAACAAAGTGAGTGAAGATCTTATAAAGTATCAGAACAAAGCCTTGGATCACTTGATAAACCCGATATTGCTTGTAACAGTCTTCAGTTACCTTAATCATTCAATTGTAAATGCTACCTCTAATTTGGTTCTGTAAATAAGATGTATTGTCGTTTTTGAGGTAGATAACAATTGCAAATAAATTATGCATAGCTTGCGCGTGGCTTCTACCGCCACTGAAGTTTTAAAACTATATTACGGGGCAGTAGGATCGCTGTAGTACAAACACAGATTTGGTATACAACATCTACAAACAAAACCTATGTCCAGCAGTGGACTAACATAGGCTGATGATGACAATCTAAAACATGTTACCAAAGCAAGGTAGTATAGGGTCACAAAGTGGGCCAGTTTAGAAGATGATCTTCGAAATTTTAGATGCCTATTGCTCTGTACACAGAAATTTGATACTAGTCTTGGTGTAGTACAAATTGATGTACATTATCAGGTATGGATCTAGTTTTATCTGGATTCTTATGTTACATAGGTTGTTACACATTAAATTGTTATTGAGTGGCCAAAAATGTTTAAAGTGTTGTTCAGAATCGTTGTATCCGGAGTCTTATCAATAATTTCTAACATTTTAACATTGCTTTTTGTAGCAAGATGTACAAAGTACAATGGGTAAGGAAACCAATCTAGTTTCCCTGAAGTCCTACTTTCAATAGTGAGTATGTTGTTCCACACTAAACTTGAATTCATATCTTATTCCCTGTAACCCTCTAAAGTCCCACTTACACATGATGATATTGTTGCGTACTAAATCTTAATTTTTAACTTAATCTAATTAAAAACCAGTTGCACACTATAAGCGTTAGAGTTATCATTTCCCTTGTTTCCACGGTATCTTCCACTAGAGGAATTTGAATTGGCAGGTTATTTTAAATTTCCAGCCTTTAGGTTGTATAGCTCAGCTTCTCGATAGTTCCATTACTCTTTAAAGCCTTTACTTTGAAATAAGAAGGTATTTGGTATAAGTATCGTTCTTGTGTTGGTCTTAGAACTAAAATAAGTAGGGAATATTTGTGAGGGCGGGTTTTAACTCGAGCGACTTGACAAGAATTTGAATATTACTATATATAGGTGTTTACTGAACTGAATATTCCTAACATAAGACGGTGTCACTCCATAATTTTTTTTTTGAACAGAGTATTTACTAAATATACCTAAAACAGAAAATCCTACTACTTAAAGGGTCATATTGTGTCATGATCTAAAAATAGTTTTATGAAAATAGGTATCCCGGCGAGTCAATTCTTTATCTCCCACATTTAAGCCATTGTTGTAAGTATATAAATAGATTTTTCCAAAAATACAGTGCAAAAATTACAATTATACTTATGACCGAAATAAATAATGAATCGGCCTACGCCCAAGGCTGGTTATTATGACTTTTGTATAGCCTTTTGTGAATGATTTCCGATTTGTAACCCTTTATGGGTTCCCTTCTGGGTGTGAAAGAAATCTAATCATCGCACTTTACGTCCACGTCATTTATAATGCGGGTTCCGTAACGAAAGCTCTAAGCAAAGCTGGCCAGCCTGGGGCCTTATTCTCTATGAAATGGGAGATTCCTTGCCCAAACCGTGTGACGTCACAATGTGATCTAAATACGATTTTGTTCTATACCACGCCACTGTCTTGTCATATCTGTGAAACACGTTGGGATTGGCAATAGTGAATAAAGGCCCTGATGAAGAGCGGTGACAGCAGCTTATGGACGCCTGCAACATTAGAGAAATTACACGCGCCGGCGACCCTTTAGATGTCTTAGAAGACTGTAATGTTGTAGTCCTGAGAGAAATCATGACTGTGCCTGGGAGGAAGTTCCTTATGAACCTTATAGTCCGCATACTAAAAGGCTTTAAGTTACGGGGATGATAATATCTGTCGATGACGAGCGATGCAATGGTAGAAGGGAGCCGCTAGTACCAAGTCAGAAAGTCCATCAGAACACAACCCGTTATACTCGTACAGGCAATAGAACATGAATACCTATAGAGAAGTCTCTTCTGAGACTTAGTGGTTCAATACCGTTTGTGAGGTAGCAATTCTCACAGCACATCTTTAGTACTATCCAATTACCGAGCCGACTGAATCAATGACCTTGAGACGACCGAGTCGAGTGTCGACGCAGAGTCACGTCGACGCAGAGGGAACCATTCTTTGGACCGAGTCAAGGGGCCCAAGTTGTTATGGTGCTCCTGCGAAAAGCTGACTAGAGCATTCCATAAGTCTGCACAGATGTATGAAAAACTACGTTAGATATGTGACCTACACTTAGACTTAGTCTAGCTTTTAGTCTGCATCAAGCTTTAAGCGGGTCCCCACTTTCCCTCGAATATAGTAACCCTGTATGGCTTCATTCAAGAAAGAATGTATCTGAAATGTATCTGAATTATTTTGAGTAAGCAGATTATGGGTTTTATAATATGGCTTTTCGAGTGAAAAACTTTGGTACCATGCTTGCTCGGAGATTTGTCAGAAGCAGTGGTAGTACAGGTAATATTGTTTATAGCATATTATTCTAATGTATTTTCTTAGAAAAGAAAAAAAAATAGAGGAATAAAACCAAATTAGACCGAGTATCAACATTCAAAACATTAGAGCTAACTGCAGGCTATTTCAAAAAACCTGGTAGCTCAACTCATAAAAATTTGTTGTTGCCTATTTGAGGAATATTATACGTACATAAAAAATCTCTCGTACGTTAATATTATAATACAATTAAAGTATGGATTAAAAAAAATATTTTACAAAGTATGCAAAAAAAATCTGGTTCTGCAAATAACTGCTTAAAACTCGTAGCCCAGTTTATTTCAGTAAGTAACCTGTGCTGATTACCTGAATATTTAATCGTGATGTCTGAAATGCCAAAAATATACAGCAAAAATGGCCGCGGTCCATGGTGCCACAATTAGTTTAAAATTTACTAAATAAATCAAGCTATCACAAATGCAAACTTAAATAAGAAGCAGGACTATTCTGATTTTAGACTCCACGCCACGGAGGACGACGAATAAAAATCATACATTATAGAGAGATTTTTCTCATTTTACGCCGTGTGGTGCCGGCATAGAATTTCACCACCCCAACTCTTCCCGTGGGTGTCGTAAGAGGCGACTAAGGAAAACACACCGGGGGGCGGGCAGCAGCGCCTTCTGCAGAACAACTACACTGAACTGCGATCCCCAACCCGCATGCCCAGCGTGGGGATTATGGGCAATAACCCCCAAATAATGATGCCATCTATGGCGCTCATTAGGGGAGGCCTATGTCCAGCAGTGGACTATAATAGGCTGGTGATGATGATGATGATGAAAGTTAGAAGAAGAGAGAGGTTAACATTGTTAGAGTTCAATAAAACTAAATTAACCCTTCCCAAATTGTCTCAAGAAGTTTTGTCATGCACGAACAACAGGTTGCAGTATCCTATAAGATAAGCCACGGTATACCCGAATTAATTTGTTCCAAATACCGAAATAATTACAAAACACGAGATAACACACCAAACACGGCGGCTATTAACCCTTTCTGTGCCATACAAGGGGTTAAGAGGTCTCTTGGACCCCACTTGAGAACTTGCTCGATTTGTCCGAAAATTAGCTGAATTTAATACGCTTCTGTCGACCCGGTCATATGTGACTTGCCCTTTGGGACACCATGATTTCTATTTACTGAGAACGTAAAGTTCAGAGTCTTTGATATTGACTTAAAGGGTCACATAATTATTTCACTAACCTGTATTTTTATGTCATTGTAATTGAGCATACATCGAATAACAAAAGTGGTTGTACTATGCCTACATAATCGATTCTAGGCTCTAGTGTAACACACGCCCGTTTTTTTAAACTACACCTCGTATAGCAAAGTGACAGCACAAAAAAAAATTGTATAGATTTTTGACACTTGAGTTTCATACGCATAGCGCCATCTGTCTTAGTCTGTGGCAACCACTTTTTTTAAAAGATCGCATTAAGAAACCATCATTAAAATCCTAAAAGATCAAGGCATAGAAAAACACTAAATACTAACGAGGTGTAGCCTAAAAAAATCGTGAAATACATCTACTTTTCCTATATCTATAGTGTCTATGAAAACACTGGTTATGCTTGTTATATCAACTCACACAGAGACTTTTCACAAGAATTTTTCGCTTAAAATATACAAAATTGTTGAGTGACAATATGAAACCATTGGATCGTTGCTACGAAAAATAGTTCCCCGCGATCAGACACAATCAGAGAAATATATAGTAATAACTCGATAATAAAGTATTGATTAAATATTGCGCACTGCCTGTACTAAGAACACCGATGATGCTGTATAAATGGTTACTTTTTTGTTTCTTCGCTTCACACCCCTTAGGTACTCTATTTGGTAAACCCATTCCCTGGGCCAGGACAGCTAAGTACTTAGGGGTGATCATAGATCGCTGCCTCAGCTGTAAACCCCACATTCGCTCTGTAACCAACCGTGCAAAGTTTAAACTTAGCCGGCTAAACAGCCTCCTACGAGCGAAGTGTAAAATGCCATTAGAAAATTAAATAAGGTGACACTTTACAAAGCGGTCGTACGTCCTGTCATGACCTACTCCTCAGTTGTATTATAGGTCAATCGGTCAATGTCCGCTACCTTCAGATCGTCCAATATAGATTATTGCGTCACGGGCTGCCCGTGGTATATACGCAATAAATACCTTGTATTGTGCATTGTATTGTTATTCCCAACCGTTTCTATGGCTATGGCTACCCTACAGTATCCCTGTAAAGATCGTTAACCTGTGCGAGACTAATCTCGACTCAGACCCTGACCTTTGATTTAATGGCGTATGTGTAGAAACTCTGAATTATGGTTGTATTAATTACGTTTCCTTTATTAGCTTTCCCCGGGCTTCGAGCGCGCAACTTCTTGGCAAGACCCTTCAATGCCGTTTTACATTACTCCAAACGATAATCGCTTAGGATTTTATTTAACGTATGTCTAGTAGAGGGCTATTGTATTTAGCTATGGATTAAGATAAGAAATGATTTTTTTATAAATCAAAAGACAACTTTACTACTAAAAGCGAACCTCAAAGTCACAATGTCTTAGAGAAGTTCTTCACTGATAACTGATAATTTTATTTTTAAAGGCACGTTGTGTTTATATGTCAACAAATCACGCCGTGTGGTGCCGGCATAACGCCGTGTGGTGCCGGCATAGAATTTCACCACCCCATCTCTTCCCGTGGGTGTCGTAAGAGGCGACTAAGGGAAACACACCGGGGGGCGGGCAGCAGCGCCCTCTGCAGAACAACTCCACCGAACTGCGATCCCCAACCCGCATGCCCAGCGTGGGGATTATGGGCATTAACCCCCAAATGATAATGCCATCTATGGCGCTCATTAGGGGAGACCTATGTCCAGCAGTGGACTATTATAGGCTGGTGATGTGATGATGTTGAAATCACGAAAGTACAAAAAGTTTTAATTTAAAACACAATAGTTTTCGAGATAGCAGTGGCATCTAAGTGATGGCACAAAATATTCGAGGTCTCCCAGCAGGGGAAGAAAGCGTGTTGTGTATGATAATGGTTATCTGATACTAGGCCAATATATGAGTATGTTTAAGTGTGTGTGTTATGCTAAGGAGTGAGCTCTGTACCCAACAAAGAAATAATCATATGAATCATCATCATCACATCACCAGCCTATAATAGTCCACTGCTGGACACAGGCCTCCCCTAATGAGCGCCATAGATGGCATTATCATTTGGGGGTTAATGCCCATAATCCCCACGCTGGGCATGCGGGTTGGGGATCGCAGTTCGGTGGAGTTGTTCTGCAGAGGACGCTGCTGCCCGCCCCCCGGTTCGTTTCCCTTAGTCGCCTCTTACGACACCCACGGGAAGAGATGGGGTGGTCTCTAATATTACAATCCAAACAGACGCTTAAAATCTATGACAGTTACGCTACTATAATAATAATTTCAAAATTACGAGATCATAAAAAAATAATATTAATGAAATGTATAAATAACGTTATTTTCAAACGAAAATAGCTATCGTACAATGTGAAATATTTGAAATACCCGTGGGCGAAGGGATACTTCGAAATCCTATTTCACCCAATGTGGTTTTCGATTCTCTCAGAAAGTTCTGGTAAACGGCTACAAGACATTCGGTAAATACAATATTATTACGTACATACGATGTACCTTAAAAAAAATTATATACTGGACGAAAAGAACTGACATTTTATAAAAAAATATCCTATAGAAACTCACATAGGTACGGTAACTCACGTATATTTAGTACCACGACTTTATCCGTGACCCAAAGCTTAATCGAAAAAAGGCAACCACAATACAATACACTTTATAACACAGCAAAGTAAAAAAAAAATACAGCAAACTGGTAAATTAAAGCAAGGTTGCATAAAATGGGCGCCCTTATCTGGCTAGTGGGTATCTAGCGCAGTGCATCTGCATTGCCATACAGCGAGGCAATGCCAGTGTCTTCGCGACGCTTCCGGCTGGTTTTGATATGAAGTTGAGCTACTTCTAGGTTGTATGCAAGAGTCTGCAGTAAGCTCATTGTTTTAATTGTTAATACGAAGTGGTTATACATGTAGATGGTGGCGTATTATTTAAATACTAACGACCGACGAGTTTAAATATAATATTATTATTTACTTTAATCAAAAGCCAAACCACTAAAAAGCTAAATCAATATCCCGTGTTTATTGAAATAACACGATGCCCGAGTTCAGAGTTTAGAAGACAAAGTCAATAAACGAAAACGTGAATAAATTTTGAATAGCAGGAATTTTCAAAATTATTGTGTTTCTTATAATATTAGGTAGCTCTTGAATTTTTCATAGGACATTGTTATAAAAATCCACGAATTATTTTATAGTTAACTCTGGTCGGTGTATTTAAAATTTTTCGGATATTAGAACATTGAATTGAAACCATCTTCTAAAAACAGGAGGAGGCTTATGTATATTTTGAAAATATTATAAATTTTATATACCTATTCGCCGATTACTCCATTAACTATGGATATGAATGACAAATATTTCAGTAAATTCAATTTAATCACCATATTTTGTATGTTTAAGTGTAAGGTATAGCCTTACTATAGTAAGGCATAGTGCTAATAAAATATTAATATTTTTAATTCGAAAGTAACTCTGTCTTTCTGTCTGTCCGTCTTTCACGCCTGAACTACTGAAGCAATTTAGATGAATTTCGGCACAGACATTGTGTAGAAAGGACATAAAGACACTTTTTAACCTGTCATATATCTGCGGGATAGTAGAGGGACACGCCTAATAACCAAACCACCGAAATAACATAATTAAAAACGTTTAAACCAATACCAGATTATAAAGTCGTAAGCAAAAGCTAGTTTAATAATAAATGATCCCAAGAACATACTATTATTTTTCTCAACGAAAATGTTACAAAACAATATCAACATTAAGGATATTGAAGTCGATTTTTATCCTCATACAATCAAATTAATAGCTTGTAGACGGTTTCTACACCCTTTTTTCAATACCTAAGTTCAGAATAAAATAAAATTTCCTTGCAACAAAAGCAAAAACAAGGGGCAGGTTGTGCACCATGCAATCCTGTGGCATATTACAGTTGTGCAACGCCCCATAACCACTAAGAACCGGTAATGTCACACTTGCCTCACAAAAACCGGTAATTTTACTCGCAAGCACTAATTTTCCATAAAAATCCAGCTTAGAATTAAACAGCGGGTTTATATTTTACATTTTATGGGCTTGTTTCTAAGTACCTTAATCGAAATTTAAAAAGATCTAATTATACAGGGCTATAAGATGATCAATAACCTCTTAAGGGCGACTTGGGAAGATCAAGACGAACTACTTTTGTTCCGTGACTTTTGCCGAAACGTAATACAACACAACTAAAAAAAAGGGGTTGCGTTACTGAAGAGTCAGTAACGCAACCCCTTTCTTTTTTTCCTAGTTATCGATAAGTAACTATATTCTAGTATATATTGTTAGTATACGTTTATTATTATTTCTCTAAATATATAACTCAAAAGTGACTGACTGACATAGTGATCTATCAACGCACAGCCCAAACCACTGGACGGATCGGGCTGAAATTTGGCATGCAGGTAAGCTAAAGCTACTATGACGTAGGCATCCCCTAACGCGAGCGAAGCCGCGAGAAAAAGCTAGTTTTTAATATATAAGCGTAATCGTCTATAGTGTTCCTTCATGTCCAGTCCACCCCAAGGTTACCTGGATATAGCGATAAGGCCGCCATAACGACATCCGAGAAAATATGCTCAAATTACCAATCATTTTGCAATAACTCTTCTATGGGAAATTCATCTGTCGCCGGTCTTAGCCTTTTGTGTTTTGCAGTCTCTCACGCAAGGCACAGAATATTTATAGTATTAACTTAGACCAGATGTTCTACTTTATTACTCTAAATATCTCTATGTAGAGTAATAATATAATACTCTCGTATTCAAGATAGAGATGACTCCTTTGGGGCTGTGGGCGAAGGTCCGCCTGCAACACAGGACGTTGCGGATTTGATTTTGGGACAAATGAATGTTCCATCAGTTTCGTATGCTCAAGAGCCAGTTGTCGTTTCTGAACCTGAAAAAAAGTCAATTCGTTTCTCACTTTGATGACACTGACATCTGATATTTTATTGTTAACATTACCATTCTAAAATTAAATTTTTTTAATTACCATTATAAAATTTTGACAGCTCTAAAAATGTTGCCTTTCATAATAATCGAAATAAAAAAGTTCGAATAATGTTTAGTGCTTAAGTTAGGTTTTGGCGAGTGCCTTTCAATTAAAACTTTAAATTGAAAGAGCTCTGGCTGATAAGCTGGATCAAACTAGCTCGAACTTAGCTACAGGCGTAATTTCATACTGTACTGGTAAATGCATAATTTTCCATCAAAGCAACTAATAACTACATATATTACATTTGCGTGCGGTTATAATTTCGCTTGAAATAATGTTTGGATGTGAATTTGTGCAAATAATAGAATATGTTTTGATGGATGAAGATAAGCTTATGAAAACCGATTTCCCTTGTTAGAAAATATAATTTCGAGGTTGCGTAGGATAATAATATGAATAATTCGGCGAGATATTAAAAGTAGTGTTTGCTCTGTTTGTTTAACTGTGCTTCGAACGAATATACAGTATAATGTAGCATTACCTACATAATGTATGATGATCAACATCACCAGCCTATAATAGTCCACTGCTGGACATAGGCCTCCCCTAATGAGCGTCATAGATGGCATCATTATGTGGGGGTTATTCCCATAATCCACACGCTGGGCATGCGGGTTGGGGATCGCAGTTCGGTGTAGTTGTTCTGCAGAAGGCGCTGCTGCCCGCCCCCCGGTGTGTTTCCCTTAGTCGCCTCTTACGAAACCCACGGGAAGAGTTGGGGTGGTGCAATTCTTTGCCGGCACCACACGGCAATCTCACCGAATGAATAATTCGGTGAGATATAAGTATGTAGTGTTTGCTTTGTTTATTTAACTGTGCTTCGAACGCATGTACAGTGCGCGTCACATATAAGTACCCCCCTATCTGAATGTATGTGGGACACAATAGTTGTTATTGTTGGGAATTTCAGACTTTGAGTACTATGGTGGGTGGTTCGATCCAGAGCGTCGGCGTGATAAATATTTGTATGTGAAAATTTGTGATAACTGATACGTTACAAGGGAATTCGAAGTAGTCGTAAATATTATGTAGACAAGGGGGGTACTTAATTCTGACGCGCACTGTACATGTAGCATTACCTACATAATGTATAACGATGCGGTGTCATAATTGTCTATTATGACACCGCATCCCTAGGGAACAAGCCCCGTGGTTGGCCTCCTGATGCCACTCTAATAATCTTTCGTAGATGCCAAAAGGCCAAGTTTTGATGACGATGATGTTAAAAGCTTTCGAAAGATAACGGCGATACAATATAATACAAAAATGCTTTATTGCACACCACCCAGATCCAAATGTGGTTGACTTACAAGCCAAGCAGAGCTTTTGTTGTGGCCATTATATGACTGATATAAATAATACTATAGATTACATAGATATATATTTTTTACTATACATAGAAAACGACCTGAACACCCTGAACAAATATCTGCAGATCGTACAAACATTTGTCCCGAGGCGGGAATCGAGCCCGCAACTTCCTGCGTCGACCTCAGGCGAACCTTCGCCCACCACGTCACAGAGGTCGTTGGAGTTTTCTGGTATGGTTAGGGAAATCAGTTATGAACATAATTGCGTGCGCTTCTACAATAAGCTTCCGTCTGAAGCACCTGACCTCTATCCTATCCGTAATTGTACAGTAGGTACATGAAACAAAATCTTATTAAGAAAGATTTTACTCGATAGATCGTTAAATTGTCGCTCCATTCCACATCAAAAAAGCATGTAATAAATTGAAACTGCTATACATTTACAAATATTGAATCTTAATCACATTAAACTTCTTGGATAGGCAAAACAAACATAACGTATAGACACATAAGTATACTAAATTTACTAGTGGTTTCTTTTTGTTCTTCCACAAGAGGAAGTAAAAAAAATTAAGTGTCGTGAAAAAAACATCTCATTTCTTGTTTTATAATAATATATAATTTGACCATTTAATTTGACTTTGAATTTGTCTATGACAAGTCAACTTTCATACCGTTGAAAGTTTATTTATAAGCCTAAAGAAATGTTATTTAATGTTATTTAAATCTGACATCTATTGTAATCCAAATTTTTTTACTCCAATTCTACGCCTCTGTAGGTTAAAATTGTATTTTTATTAATAAAGGACTTAAAAATTTGGAAATAGATAGAAAGTTTTTTATGCACACTTAACATAACAATTAAAAAAAAAGAATACAAGATTTATGACAACTGGTGGTCATATCCCTAAGGAGCGATTTCTACGAGAAGACCCCGATATGTATTATTTAAATATATTGCTCTTCATGAGGAAAGAACATGTAAAGCATATCTCGGAACAATATCAAGTCCTTCTGAAAATGCAATACAGCCGAAAATTCAAAAAGTGATAGTCATTTTGTTATCCAACTAAGGCGACAATATTATTTCCCACGCCTTTGCATTCTTCACGTTGATAAGACACCCTATAATAGTGTTGCCGGCAATGAATATTTTATTCCAACAATTACTTACTAGCACTGTCGCCGGCGGCCAGACGATGGTGACAAATTGACGTGATGATTGCAACTTGAGGTATAAAAGGCGAAATGTATTCGCTTTATGCAACGATATAATCACCCTTACGATATATCGTTCCGTCGATCCGAAGGTTGATATTATGATTTTGAACATCATAATCCAAAGATAATCTTTGCTTATCAGCCTGATCCAATAGTTATATACAATAATTACGGGAAGGAAAAGTTATAACATTCATAAATCTCAACTTTAGTATTACAAGTATGATTAGCACGACATGTTTATTTCTTATTATTCAAAGAAGAAGATGAAAAAACCATATTTATTTTTAAACAGCGTTGCAAAAAGTTCAAAAACAATAACTGAAGTTGTTATAAAAGAATCGGATCCTAATATTTTACTGTAGCAGCACCCTCTGTAGAACAACTTCACCGAACTGAACCCCAACCCGCATGCCCAGCGTGGGGACTATGAGTGAATGATGATTATTTAATAATCCCTTCTATTAGCGCTCATTAGGTGAGGCCTATGTCCAGCAGTGGACTATTAATATAATTATGATGATGATGAAGTTATTCGAATTTTGTATATAAAATCTATATGAAAGCCTCTCACTATTGGCTACAGCCTCTCCGAGCTATAGACCATCCAACGCAGGCACGTGATGCAACACTCCCAATTTACATCAAAACCGAGACAATCGCTTACCGCCTCCATCAAACCGAAGGCTGTGTACCAACTCATCAACAATGTAGAGCTTTCTACGTGCGCTTGCTATTGATAACTAAGGCTGCGATAGTAGTGCACAAAGAGCGGGTTAGTTGAAGCGGGTTAAAGCATTTTTATAAGGAATGCTCACGCGTGGTAACTTACTTTTTAAACCTAATGGTATCAAAATAAATACAGTTTTTTTGAAACTTCTCAAATTCGCTTCTGTTCTTCACCAAAATCGCATTCTATATCAACAGGGTTTGCTTTGTAGAATAGGTTGGTAACCTATCGAACGAAGATAATCCATCTTATCAAGTCCTAGGTAGAGCGTCACGTGGGGATTAGGTTCAAAGGCAGTAGGTTGAAAGATTCTGGTATTCAGAAACTTATATCACGACTTGATTTTTTTTTACTTAAATTTGATTTAAATGTAATGTAACTACTTATATTGGTAGGTTGAAGTTAATGTAAATATGTTAAATGATTCGACTTACATAGTGTCGTGTAATTCGGTACCATCGAGTATGTTCTTTACCGATTGAATAAATAGAAGTGTTATAAAGTTGTGTCTTGAATTTTTTTAGTTTATTCGTTTATTCTCAAGAATACAAATAGTCACTTATAATGAGAACAGGATTCTTAGGTTTAGTATAGATAGACGAGCTGGGTGCCCGCGGTTTCACCCGCGTAACTTCCGATCCCGTGGAATTTTCGAGATAATATGTGGCTCAAGTCATCTATCTTTGTACCAAAGTTTCATCAAAATCAAGTTTCATCCGTTCAGTAGTTTTTGCGTGAAAGTAACAAACATCTCATCATCCATACATACAAAATTTTGCGTTTTTAATAAAAGTAGGATACATAGTTGTTGCTAACTCATTGAATGTGTTCACTAAATATGGAGTGAGTTAAATCATTTATGATGTGTTGAGCTAATTTTAGTTTGAACACGTTAAACGAGCTTACACTTTTAATTTGAGAGGGTAAATTATTGTAAAGCTGTGCGTCCTCACATAGTATAGTTATTTTCCATAATTACTTAGTTCGAATATTTCGTAAAACAATAAAGCTAAAAGCTGAATTAGTGAACTGAATATATCGCTTGCTCCGGGGAAACTTAAGTTAAAGGTTCGTTAAGTATTTAATAAACGTAACAATAATGCTTTTAGAATGTTTCCGGTTCGGTTGGTGATTGAGTGTTCATGTGAACAAGCCCTAAACCTTTCAGTATGACCGGCAGCCACTCTGATTTATGAAATTGCAATGCGCTGGACGGCGTCAGTCCAATCATTCGCCATTCTATACATCAATCTTACAGACAACCAGACAAACAGGCCAAATACCGATAGAGCACAGAGTTTAGAGTTATGTTGGATGAACAAGTATAATGATTATATCTAATCAAGTATATTTTGTTAAACGAGTTAGTAAAGGAGCTTCTGTCTTTTGATCTAACACTTATGTTTATTTATTTATTGGAAAACCAGAAACTTAATGATACAGAATAATAGTAAAAGAATATATCCTTTCTAGGATATATTCTCTATATATCCTATATAGCTTTCTAGCTTAAATTAAGGTTTTCACGGCTAAAAAACAGTGTAGCAACAATTAATATAACTATGAACATAAATCAAACTAAAATACAATAAAGGGTCAACAGAAATTTAACAAAAAGAAATTTAACAGTTTAACAATATACAAACATATCACTCTACATTTGATGCATCAATTTCCTCACCAAAAATTCACCGCTCAGCCACTGGTGCAAAATAAGTCAAGTCGAATCGCCTACATAGGGTATTAAAATTGTCACTTGCTCGCCACAGAAATGAATTCTGTCGATAATTGGTACCAGCATGAGGTACATAAATAGTGTTTTAGTAAAAAAAAAGGGGTTTGTTCCAAAACTTAAATAAAAGCACTTAAAACAAGAGTAGGTTTTCTAAAAAACATCATATTATCTTCAATTAAACTTATGCAAGAGTAGAAACAAAACTTGCTACAGTCTTCTAAAAAATATTCTTAAATAGGTTATAGTCTCTCATATTTCCATGTAACTCGACGATTTGGTTTTACTTATTTTTCATGATCGTCAGGTTTTTTTTCACCACCTAATGTTACATTATCAGCTTCAGGTTTCGACCGTTTATCAAACCAGTTTTCTGTATTTTTCCCAACACTCTACAAGAATCTGGTTGCCGAACGGTTGTTGGTAGAAAGCGTAATTTTCAGACAGGCAATGTATCATGTATAAACAATTTAACTCAATTTTTCACAGTAGTACAATGTAGTGGTACGGCATTTTGCCATACAAAAAATCCTACTACTTATCCTTATCCACGTAACCCATAAACAAAGTTAAAAGGTAAATATTTTTTTTTGGTTTGAAAGGCAATTACTACGTCTGTCTGTTAGTCATTAGAATTTATCTCAAATTGGGAATAGTTTCACAAGCCGTGTGAAAGACACTTCAAACAATCAACTCTCGCAATAAATAACAATTCTTAAGGTTTTTTTTTATAACAAGGGACTCAGTGTCCACACGTGCATTTTAACACAAAACAGGGAAGTATCAAATGAAGTGTCTATTGAATGCCTATTGAAATGGATTTTTGACGTAAAACAATAAAGAATACTATTTATGGCTGTCCAGATTTCTCTAGCAGTTCTTTTTATGAACCCAATAGACCACATGTTTAAGTATCGCTTTGCACATGTTCTAAAATAAGTATTTTGTTATGAAATTTCTAGTTTTAATGAATGTTAATATACCTGGAATGATTTAAGTTAAGGCTTATAAATGCATGAAACGTTATTTATTTTCAATGTAGGCGCCACGTTGAAAATAAATAAATATTAAATTGAATATGATCTCTCATCTGTAATGAGAATATTCACATGCCATACAATTGGCGATATATTAGATTATAGAATCACAAACAGTCAGAGTTAATGATGACCTGTACTATAACATGTTATTATTAATGTATTATTGTATATATTAATGCCTATTTTATTTTCATTATTTTAAGCAACTTGGAGTTTACAACGTATATCGACATCTACCGGCAAAACGCTGAATCAATGGATAAGGGAGGTTTCAGGCCTGCTTGACTCCGCCCACGGGGAATGATGCGCCCGCGTCTGGGGAAACGACACATCCGGGGATGATGTAAATAGCGTTCCTGCCGATAGGGAGGGATCAGTCGATCTGAGATTCTGAGAGCTTAGGTAGAGCAAAGGTCTCGCAAGAGATTAGTTTATGTTATGTCAATGGAGGACGCTCCATCTTAGAGTTTTAGAAGCAGTGCTTAATTGAGTCTAGAGAGTTTAAATGTAAATTCAGTTGACCGAGAGCGTGTGTTGCTGGCTCCTGTACAAAGCTAAGTTGTTGTACATACTTGTAACGATTGATATTAGTGACTTTTGGTATATAGCTTATCCGAGAGCTCAAATCAATCGTATTATTAATTGGTTATTATCATGTGCTTTTCCAGAGTTCCGCCTATTTTAGAGGCCATAATATCCCCGTAAAACTCTACTGAGTTATAGAGCGACTGTGTTTCGCATTTTGCATAATTCTCTGATTGATTACCGAGTAGAGAATTAGCAGATACCTTCAGTACCTGATAGTTCTCGAGGCGCTGTTGTTGGACAGAATGGGAGCTTATAACTGATAGCCTTGTCAGGTCTTACATAGAGGCATAACAAAGCTCTCCGTTTCAGCACATGGGTGGCGGTATCAATCCAAATCTATAATTATTTTATTATCGAATTGTAATTTATCTTTGTGCATCCTAGTATTAAGCTCTGTATTTTTTTACTGCCTGTTTACTGTATTTTAATGTATTTGAATGCGTGTTACAAGTATTAAAGAGTACTTAATTTCTGTTAATCATTTTGTTTACATTTTATCTTAATTTGCCCTATAAGTTAGAGATTTCATGAAGTTTTGGCTAATCAACTAAAGTATAATAGTAACTAATCTAGTAACCCTATTCGAAGGGGTAATCATAATTAAGAAAGAAAAAGCCTAACTCCTGGCTAAATTAAATTCACTCAAGACTAATGAGATGAATATAAATTTATGTATTAACATTACTTTGAATATACATAATGAGCATCTTTAAACTTGGTTTGGGACTATTTTTGTTTGGACTATTTCAAGTTCGATGTAACACGTACGCGTCTCACCTAACCCGTGGCACGTACGTAAGCAGTAGGAAGGCCTTCCTTATAATCAAAAAAATATAAAACACACTACATCTTATAGATGTAAAGACTGCTCGCGGTAAAGCCCATAAACCGTAATAACACAGGCATCGGACCGAATAAGAACGAACTAATATGTCCTATAACCAGACCTCAGGTCACTAGCCTACCTAAGGCCAGCTTATTGAGATGAGCTGTAGATATATTATTACAATATGATCTGTGTTCATACTGACACAGCAGAGGTGGGTCCGTTACAGTTGGTGCTCGTGAGCAAGGATCTAGTGAAGTGCGAAGCGGTAGCCTCGCTGCTAGATAGAATCTGCTTATTTAAAAACATATAAACACAACGTAGACTTAATAATTTGACGATCACAAAAATCCAGATTTTTAACAATTGACGATCACTTGTAGAAATCATAATAAGTTTAGTGAAAAAGCAAAGCAAAGAGCTTGCCGCTAAACACACCTGGAGATAATAACAATTAAAACATTACTTGGTTCAAAATTTAACAGACCTAATTATTATGACCGAAAACTTTATGTTGAGAAGACAGCATTGTGTCATCTTTACTTGTTGTGCAAAGCATCTGTACAGTTATCATTAAAATTACTAAACCAAATGTTACAGAAAATTAGTACTGGTTGATACATTTAAGGCTTACAGTGCATGATGGGTATGGTGTTATTTTAAGCATATACTTAGTGAAGAAAGCTGTGCGACAAATGAGAAACAAATTTTTAAAATAAACCATGGTTCTAGGTGTCTGGAGATACACAAAAACAAAACATAATATAACAGACCAAAGAAAAATTACTACAAACTTAGTGTTCCGTTAGAAAATAGATAATAAGAAATTTATGATTCTAACAAACTAGAACACTTGTTTCTATCGTTAAGGAAAGAAATGCTGATATTGATTGATTATTTGCATATAAATAATAGTGAGTTGATAGAGGAAAGGATATGAAAGGGATTAAGCTAAGTGCAAACGTAGGCCCTAGACATAAGTTTTAGTTCGGCTTAAGGTGTTAGATTGAAGTATTCTAAAATTTAAAATAAGTGAAAGTGAAAAGGTTTAAGAGCTAATTAAATACCCTGGTATTACATGAGAAATAATAGATTTGAGAATATGAATTCCAATAAATTATAAAATATGATAGAATTGATTATACTATACATATATTATGATAGATTTGAGTAATAAGCCGTGATTAGTAGAAATTAATAGAAGATGAATCATAGTAAGATTCTGATGTGTGGAGAAACATGCATTGCAATAATCGAGGTACAGTCTTATGAGCTATCAAATTAAATGTTTTAAAAGACAAAGTATATTTTGGGTGTGTAATTTGCTTGGAAATATGATCACAGTTAATCAATCATGAGCTCACAAGTTTATTCATAGCCTGCCCAGCTAGCGAAATTATTAACAAACTTAGTACCTACCTATATCTTATAACAATCGAGCAACGCTCAGTATAAATAAGGTAGCTATTTTAAATATATTGCATTTTTGAGAGTGTTTAGAATTGTAAGAATCAAATCCCAGTAGTAATAATTATAGTTAATAATATGGTGTGGGATTTACTGATTAGCAGCACAACATTCTAGGTACGGGACCGCGAAAGGGAACGGTCATGAAAAGTAAGAATGAAAAGAAAGTTCAGTTGATAAAGTGTACGCACGAAGTTGAGGTACTTTGTACTCCTTTTGTGAGGAGTTACTTTTTGTACCTACTCTTCAGTACTCTGTAGATTTAAAATAAGCTAGTGGTTATTAAAATCTAGACCGAGAAAGATTAATACTATTCATTGATGCCGGGTTCGACTCCCGATAGACTGCTAATAGTTGAAATAGCATGTCAAAGAGTTTAACACAAAGAAATCAAATCAACGGGTTCGATTCCCGATGCCCTATGGATACTCGTATTTGAATATACGTGAATTATAAGTGCATTTGGTAATAAGGCGTTTAAGACATAAGCAGTGGGTTCGACTCCCAACATGCTGCTTAAAAGTTGAATGGAGATCATTCAGTTAAAGGTTAAATAATTCAAATTCTGATATTTAATACATATTATAATATACGCAAATAATAAAAGCCAGAATAACACATACGCAATGGGTTCGACTCCCACCATGTTGCTTATAAGTTGAATGGAGATCATTCAGTGAAAGGTTAAAGGAATCAAATTCCGAACCTGTACAGATATTTGAATTCACGCGAATAATACAGGACACTTTCAGACATACACAGTGGGTTCGACTCCCAACTAACTGCTGATATTCTGCAGATCTATAGAACAAATATTTTTATTTACATGATAAAACAAAATTAGCCTAATAAATCAGAGGTTACTGGCTACATTTTGAAAGGCCAATCATTAAGAAATAATAGTAATTAACTAAGAAATAAGGCGTGTTGGTTCGAACCCAACCATAATACAAAGGCTACATTTATTAGATAAATGGGTTAACTAAGGTTAAATTAAGATGCAGGATAACAAGAGTTCGATCCTCTTGATGTAAAAATGTTTCTATAAACATATTTATTTTTAATAAATTTAATAAAGGGTAATTATTGAATAAAAGACTGCTGGTTCGATTGAAAGTGACTATGCGAAAAGATTATTTACCGAGAAATAATGCGTTGGTTCAAACCCAACCATAATACAAAAGGCTACATTTATTAGATAAATGGGTTAACTAAGGTTAAATTAAGATGCAGGATAACAAGAGTTCGATCCTCTTGATCTCAAAATGTTTCCATAAATATAATGTACTTTCTAAAAAAAAAAAAAAAAATTATAAAAAAAATAGAAACTACTGGTTCGATTGAAGGAGACAATCCGAACATACAGTACCCACCAAAGAAATAAGTCGTTGGTTCGAACCCAACTAGAGGTACAATACAAAAGTCAGTATTATAAAATAAATAGATTAATGAAGGTTTATTTCAGTGGAAGAAAACAAGGGTTCGATTCCTTTGCTGAAAAGGTGTACAGATTTAAGTACTACTGAATTAGTACTATTTAGTATGAGGAAACGCTTATTTGAGAGCTAAGTAAATGATAAATAAACACTAATGAGTGTTAGTGATAAAATACACGACTGAAAGGCTTCGAATGTCTAACAAATTAAATAAAGATTAAGACTTTATTGTTGTTATTTGTGTTAATATTACATCATAGAGAGCTGCACATTAAAATATATTAATCAATGGTTCAAAGGAAAATTAATTTTATGAATTGATAGAAGTTTTGGTAATGCAAGGTGCATTACAAACGAGTTAATAATGATAATGTTGACATTGGACCCAATTCAACTCAAAGAGAAACCAAATAATAGTTCAAAGAAATGTGGAAATATAGAAAAATGAAGCATTTTTGTTGTATTCTAAGCAAGTGGCACAGGAATAGAAAAACAGAGCATTATATTGAATATAGCTGAAATTAATTAATTGCTTATACATTACATAAAGACCTAGTAGGTATGTAATACCAAGTTGAATAAATGAGTGAGAACTTTATTGTACAGGCTACATTATTGTTAATGTAACCAAAATTTGTAAATTAATTAAGAGTTGGTTGTAGTGCATAGACTACAGGAACAACAGTAAGAAAAGGTTCCATTAATATAAAACAGACATACAATATACAAATATATCTAGGTAATATACATACATAAACAAACCTAGAAATATACCTAAGACCAAACATTATAATAATAGTGCAAAAGGAGATAACCATTATTTTGATTCAGTAGTTAACCTGCAATCACATCAAAAGTTACAGGTTAAGGCGAATAGGAAAGGTGATGACTGATATAGTGCCTAATGTTATGCGATATATGACAAACTATACACTTATTGCATCGATAGAGGATTTATTGTTATTGATCGACATTGGCAACTAGTACATTGTGTATTAACATGACAAAATGTACAAACATTGTTTCAAAAGGTCATGATAGCGTCAAAGTAGAGCTACATGAGGCTTTGAAAAAAATTATGGCCACTACAAACTGGCATGAGATATTGGAGGTAGAATCCTAGACCAGTTCAGTTTAATACCAGAAACGGTGTCAATCTAAGATTACCTTTTACTGGAGGTCACATTTAATTCGAAGGGTGAATTAACGATACTGCCATAATTATTCGAAATACAATAATATGATTTGGTAAAGTATTCAACAAAGAAGGAATGATGAGACGCAAATTTTTTGCTAATATTATTTTTATGTGTGATGGCTAATTAGATAATTGGTTAGGTAGGAATTTAGGTAGGTATTAATCAGTGGTATCAGGTGTTAAGAAGATAGTTATATACTATGGAGAGGTATAAACTACAGGTGATGATATTGATAAATGAAATTAGGTAGGAGAAAGATAGATGGATGGTTATTTTTTTGTGCGTTGAGATGTTAAGTATATTATAAAGGTATCGAAGATGTGGGGGTGGTCAGTTATGGTTATGGTTTAATAAGTAGGTTATAGTTTTGGTATGTTGTACTTGGAGAGAACATTTTGTATTTCGCAAATGAAATGGGATGATGATGATCATCATGTTGGTTTAGAGGTAAACCGGTTGTTGTTGATGTTGATGTTTATGATTGAACTTGTAATGTATATCCAGTCTGAGGGTGGACTTAGGTCATATAATTGTTCTATATTGACAACGATTTAATTAGAACATAGTAATAATAAACAAATAAAGATATATACAAAAAAATAAGTAATATATAAATAATACTTAAAAATAATATTAAAAATGAGATGAGATGAGGTGAGGTGAGCTGAGGTGAGATAGGATGAGTAAAATAAGGTAATGATTTGGATGTGTGAATAGTTTTATGAAAACTTCATCACTCGAAATTATCTGCGTGTAGAATTTTCAGAGGGTGGAATGTAGTGGTACGGCATTTTGCCATACAAAAAATCCTACTACTTATCCTTATCCACGTAACCCATAAACAAAGTTAAAAGGTAAATATTTTTTTTTGGTTTGAAAGGCAATTACTACGTCTGTCTGTTAGTCATTAGAATTTATCTCAAATTGGGAATAGTTTCACAAGCCGTGTGAAAGACACTTCAAACAATCAACTCTCGCAATAAATAACAATTCTTAAGGTTTTTTTTTATAACAAGGGACTCAGTGTCCACACGTGCATTTTAACACAAAACAGGGAAGTATCAAATGAAGTGTCTATTGAATGCCTATTGAAATGGATTTTTGACGTAAAACAATAAAGAATACTATTTATGGCTGTCCAGATTTCTCTAGCAGTTCTTTTTATGAACCCAATAGACCACATGTTTAAGTATCGCTTTGCACATGTTCTAAAATAAGTATTTTGTTATGAAATTTCTAGTTTTAATGAATGTTAATATACCTGGAATGATTTAAGTTAAGGCTTATAAATGCATGAAACGTTATTTATTTTCAATGTAGGCGCCACGTTGAAAATAAATAAATATTAAATTGAATATGATCTCTCATCTGTAATGAGAATATTCACATGCCATACAATTGGCGATATATTAGATTATAGAATCACAAACAGTCAGAGTTAATGATGACCTGTACTATAACATGTTATTATTAATGTATTATTGTATATATTAATGCCTATTTTATTTTCATTATTTTAAGCAACTTGGAGTTTACAACGTATATCGACATCTACCGGCAAAACGCTGAATCAATGGATAAGGGAGGTTTCAGGCCTGCTTGACTCCGCCCACGGGGAATGATGCGCCCGCGTCTGGGGAAACGACACATCCGGGGATGATGTAAATAGCGTTCCTGCCGATAGGGAGGGATCAGTCGATCTGAGATTCTGAGAGCTTAGGTAGAGCAAAGGTCTCGCAAGAGATTAGTTTATGTTATGTCAATGGAGGACGCTCCATCTTAGAGTTTTAGAAGCAGTGCTTAATTGAGTCTAGAGAGTTTAAATGTAAATTCAGTTGACCGAGAGCGTGTGTTGCTGGCTCCTGTACAAAGCTAAGTTGTTGTACATACTTGTAACGATTGATATTAGTGACTTTTGGTATATAGCTTATCCGAGAGCTCAAATCAATCGTATTATTAATTGGTTATTATCATGTGCTTTTCCAGAGTTCCGCCTATTTTAGAGGCCATAATATCCCCGTAAAACTCTACTGAGTTATAGAGCGACTGTGTTTCGCATTTTGCATAATTCTCTGATTGATTACCGAGTAGAGAATTAGCAGATACCTTCAGTACCTGATAGTTCTCGAGGCGCTGTTGTTGGACAGAATGGGAGCTTATAACTGATAGCCTTGTCAGGTCTTACATAGAGGCATAACAAAGCTCTCCGTTTCAGCACATGGGTGGCGGTATCAATCCAAATCTATAATTATTTTATTATCGAATTGTAATTTATCTTTGTGCATCCTAGTATTAAGCTCTGTATTTTTTTACTGCCTGTTTACTGTATTTTAATGTATTTGAATGCGTGTTACAAGTATTAAAGAGTACTTAATTTCTGTTAATCATTTTGTTTACATTTTATCTTAATTTGCCCTATAAGTTAGAGATTTCATGAAGTTTTGGCTAATCAACTAAAGTATAATAGTAACTAATCTAGTAACCCTATTCGAAGGGGTAATCATAATTAAGAAAGAAAAAGCCTAACTCCTGGCTAAATTAAATTCACTCAAGACTAATGAGATGAATATAAATTTATGTATTAACATTACTTTGAATATACATAATGAGCATCTTTAAACTTGGTTTGGGACTATTTTTGTTTGGACTATTTCAAGTTCGATGTAACACGTACGCGTCTCACCTAACCCGTGGCACGTACGTAAGCAGTAGGAAGGCCTTCCTTATAATCAAAAAAATATAAAACACACTACATCTTATAGATGTAAAGACTGCTCGCGGTAAAGCCCATAAACCGTAATAACACAGGCATCGGACCGAATAAGAACGAACTAATATGTCCTATAACCAGACCTCAGGTCACTAGGTCACTAGCCTACCTAAGGCCAGCTTATTGAGATGAGCTGTAGATATATTATTACAATATGATCTGTGTTCATACTGACACAGCAGAGGTGGGTCCGTTACAGTTGGTGCTCGTGAGCAAGGATCTAGTGAAGTGCGAAGCGGTAGCCTCGCTGCTAGATAGAATCTGCTTATTTAAAAACATATAAACACAACGTAGACTTAATAATTTGACGATCACAAAAATCCAGATTTTTAACAATTGACGATCACTTGTAGAAATCATAATAAGTTTAGTGAAAAAGCAAAGCAAAGAGCTTGCCGCTAAACACACCTGGAGATAATAACAATTAAAACATTACTTGGTTCAAAATTTAACAGACCTAATTATTATGACCGAAAACTTTATGTTGAGAAGACAGCATTGTGTCATCTTTACTTGTTGTGCAAAGCATCTGTACAGTTATCATTAAAATTACTAAACCAAATGTTACAGAAAATTAGTACTGGTTGATACATTTAAGGCTTACAGTGCATGATGGGTATGGTGTTATTTTAAGCATATACTTAGTGAAGAAAGCTGTGCGACAAATGAGAAACAAATTTTTAAAATAAACCATGGTTCTAGGTGTCTGGAGATACACAAAAACAAAACATAATATAACAGACCAAAGAAAAATTACTACAAACTTAGTGTTCCGTTAGAAAATAGATAATAAGAAATTTATGATTCTAACAAACTAGAACACTTGTTTCTATCGTTAAGGAAAGAAATGCTGATATTGATTGATTATTTGCATATAAATAATAGTGAGTTGATAGAGGAAAGGATATGAAAGGGATTAAGCTAAGTGCAAACGTAGGCCCTAGACATAAGTTTTAGTTCGGCTTAAGGTGTTAGATTGAAGTATTCTAAAATTTAAAATAAGTGAAAGTGAAAAGGTTTAAGAGCTAATTAAATACCCTGGTATTACATGAGAAATAATAGATTTGAGAATATGAATTCCAATAAATTATAAAATATGATAGAATTGATTATACTATACATATATTATGATAGATTTGAGTAATAAGCCGTGATTAGTAGAAATTAATAGAAGATGAATCATAGTAAGATTCTGATGTGTGGAGAAACATGCATTGCAATAATCGAGGTACAGTCTTATGAGCTATCAAATTAAATGTTTTAAAAGACAAAGTATATTTTGGGTGTGTAATTTGCTTGGAAATATGATCACAGTTAATCAATCATGAGCTCACAAGTTTATTCATAGCCTGCCCAGCTAGCGAAATTATTAACAAACTTAGTACCTACCTATATCTTATAACAATCGAGCAACGCTCAGTATAAATAAGGTAGCTATTTTAAATATATTGCATTTTTGAGAGTGTTTAGAATTGTAAGAATCAAATCCCAGTAGTAATAATTATAGTTAATAATATGGTGTGGGATTTACTGATTAGCAGCACAACATTCTAGGTACGGGACCGCGAAAGGGAACGGTCATGAAAAGTAAGAATGAAAAGAAAGTTCAGTTGATAAAGTGTACGCACGAAGTTGAGGTACTTTGTACTCCTTTTGTGAGGAGTTACTTTTTGTACCTACTCTTCAGTACTCTGTAGATTTAAAATAAGCTAGTGGTTATTAAAATCTAGACCGAGAAAGATTAATACTATTCATTGATGCCGGGTTCGACTCCCGATAGACTGCTAATAGTTGAAATAGCATGTCAAAGAGTTTAACACAAAGAAATCAAATCAACGGGTTCGATTCTCGATGCCCTATGGATACTCGTATTTGAATATACGTGAATTATAAGTGCATTTGGTAATAAGGCGTTTAAGACATAAGCAGTGGGTTCGACTCCCAACATGCTGCTTAAAAGTTGAATGGAGATCATTCAGTTAAAGGTTAAATAATTCAAATTCTGATATTTAATACATATTATAATATACGCAAATAATAAAAGCCAGAATAACACATACGCAATGGGTTCGACTCCCACCATGTTGCTTATAAGTTGAATGGAGATCATTCAGTGAAAGGTTAAAGGAATCAAATTCCGAACCTGTACAGATATTTGAATTCACGCGAATAATACAGGACACTTTCAGACATACACAGTGGGTTCGACTCCCAACTAACTGCTGATATTCTGCAGATCTATAGAACAAATATTTTTATTTACATGATAAAACAAAATTAGCCTAATAAATCAGAGGTTACTGGCTACATTTTGAAAGGCCAATCATTAAGAAATAATAGTAATTAACTAAGAAATAAGGCGTGTTGGTTCGAACCCAACCATAATACAAAGGCTACATTTATTAGATAAATGGGTTAACTAAGGTTAAATTAAGATGCAGGATAACAAGAGTTCGATCCTCTTGATGTAAAAATGTTTCTATAAACATATTTATTTTTAATAAATTTAATAAAGGGTAATTATTGAATAAAAGACTGCTGGTTCGATTGAAAGTGACTATGCGAAAAGATTATTTACCGAGAAATAATGCGTTGGTTCAAACCCAACCATAATACAAAAGGCTACATTTATTAGATAAATGGGTTAACTAAGGTTAAATTAAGATGCAGGATAACAAGAGTTCGATCCTCTTGATCTCAAAATGTTTCCATAAATATAATGTACTTTCTAAAAAAAAAAAAAAAATTATAAAAAAAATAGAAACTACTGGTTCGATTGAAGGAGACAATCCGAACATACAGTACCCACCAAAGAAATAAGTCGTTGGTTCGAACCCAACTAGAGGTACAATACAAAAGTCAGTATTATAAAATAAATAGATTAATGAAGGTTTATTTCAGTGGAAGAAAACAAGGGTTCGATTCCTTTGCTGAAAAGGTGTACAGATTTAAGTACTACTGAATTAGTACTATTTAGTATGAGGAAACGCTTATTTGAGAGCTAAGTAAATGATAAATAAACACTAATGAGTGTTAGTGATAAAATACACGACTGAAAGGCTTCGAATGTCTAACAAATTAAATAAAGATTAAGACTTTATTGTTGTTATTTGTGTTAATATTACATCATAGAGAGCTGCACATTAAAATATATTAATCAATGGTTCAAAGGAAAATTAATTTTATGAATTGATAGAAGTTTTGGTAATGCAAGGTGCATTACAAACGAGTTAATAATGATAATGTTGACATTGGACCCAATTCAACTCAAAGAGAAACCAAATAATAGTTCAAAGAAATGTGGAAATATAGAAAAATGAAGCATTTTTGTTGTATTCTAAGCAAGTGGCACAGGAATAGAAAAACAGAGCATTATATTGAATATAGCTGAAATTAATTAATTGCTTATACATTACATAAAGACCTAGTAGGTATGTAATACCAAGTTGAATAAATGAGTGAGAACTTTATTGTACAGGCTACATTATTGTTAATGTAACCAAAATTTGTAAATTAATTAAGAGTTGGTTGTAGTGCATAGACTACAGGAACAACAGTAAGAAAAGGTTCCATTAATATAAAACAGACATACAATATACAAATATATCTAGGTAATATACATACATAAACAAACCTAGAAATATACCTAAGACCAAACATTATAATAATAGTGCAAAAGGAGATAACCATTATTTTGATTCAGTAGTTAACCTGCAATCACATCAAAAGTTACAGGTTAAGGCGAATAGGAAAGGTGATGACTGATATAGTGCCTAATGTTATGCGATATATGACAAACTATACACTTATTGCATCGATAGAGGATTTATTGTTATTGATCGACATTGGCAACTAGTACATTGTGTATTAACATGACAAAATGTACAAACATTGTTTCAAAAGGTCATGATAGCGTCAAAGTAGAGCTACATGAGGCTTTGAAAAAAATTATGGCCACTACAAACTGGCATGAGATATTGGAGGTAGAATCCTAGACCAGTTCAGTTTAATACCAGAAACGGTGTCAATCTAAGATTACCTTTTACTGGAGGTCACATTTAATTCGAAGGGTGAATTAACGATACTGCCATAATTATTCGAAATACAATAATATGATTTGGTAAAGTATTCAACAAAGAAGGAATGATGAGACGCAAATTTTTTGCTAATATTATTTTTATGTGTGATGGCTAATTAGATAATTGGTTAGGTAGGAATTTAGGTAGGTATTAATCAGTGGTATCAGGTGTTAAGAAGATAGTTATATACTATGGAGAGGTATAAACTACAGGTGATGATATTGATAAATGAAATTAGGTAGGAGAAAGATAGATGGATGGTTATTTTTTTGTGCGTTGAGATGTTAAGTATATTATAAAGGTATCGAAGATGTGGGGGTGGTCAGTTATGGTTATGGTTTAATAAGTAGGTTATAGTTTTGGTATGTTGTACTTGGAGAGAACATTTTGTATTTCGCAAATGAAATGGGATGATGATGATCATCATGTTGGTTTAGAGGTAAACCGGTTGTTGTTGATGTTGATGTTTATGATTGAACTTGTAATGTATATCCAGTCTGAGGGTGGACTTAGGTCATATAATTGTTCTATATTGACAACGATTTAATTAGAACATAGTAATAATAAACAAATAAAGATATATACAAAAAAATAAGTAATATATAAATAATACTTAAAAATAATATTAAAAATGAGATGAGATGAGGTGAGGTGAGCTGAGGTGAGATAGGATGAGTAAAATAAGGTAATGATTTGGATGTGTGAATAGTTTTATGAAAACTTCATCACTCGAAATTATCTGCGTGTAGAATTTTCAGAGGGTGGAATGTAGTGGTACGGCATTTTGCCATACAAAAAATCCTACTACTTATCCTTATCCACGTAACCCATAAACAAAGTTAAAAGGTAAATATTTTTTTTTGGTTTGAAAGGCAATTACTACGTCTGTCTGTTAGTCATTAGAATTTATCTCAAATTGGGAATAGTTTCACAAGCCGTGTGAAAGACACTTCAAACAATCAACTCTCGCAATAAATAACAATTCTTAAGGTTTTTTTTTATAACAAGGGACTCAGTGTCCACACGTGCATTTTAACACAAAACAGGGAAGTATCAAATGAAGTGTCTATTGAATGCCTATTGAAATGGATTTTTGACGTAAAACAATAAAGAATACTATTTATGGCTGTCCAGATTTCTCTAGCAGTTCTTTTTATGAACCCAATAGACCACATGTTTAAGTATCGCTTTGCACATGTTCTAAAATAAGTATTTTGTTATGAAATTTCTAGTTTTAATGAATGTTAATATACCTGGAATGATTTAAGTTAAGGCTTATAAATGCATGAAACGTTATTTATTTTCAATGTAGGCGCCACGTTGAAAATAAATAAATATTAAATTGAATATGATCTCTCATCTGTAATGAGAATATTCACATGCCATACAATTGGCGATATATTAGATTATAGAATCACAAACAGTCAGAGTTAATGATGACCTGTACTATAACATGTTATTATTAATGTATTATTGTATATATTAATGCCTATTTTATTTTCATTATTTTAAGCAACTTGGAGTTTACAACGTATATCGACATCTACCGGCAAAACGCTGAATCAATGGATAAGGGAGGTTTCAGGCCTGCTTGACTCCGCCCACGGGGAATGATGCGCCCGCGTCTGGGGAAACGACACATCCGGGGATGATGTAAATAGCGTTCCTGCCGATAGGGAGGGATCAGTCGATCTGAGATTCTGAGAGCTTAGGTAGAGCAAAGGTCTCGCAAGAGATTAGTTTATGTTATGTCAATGGAGGACGCTCCATCTTAGAGTTTTAGAAGCAGTGCTTAATTGAGTCTAGAGAGTTTAAATGTAAATTCAGTTGACCGAGAGCGTGTGTTGCTGGCTCCTGTACAAAGCTAAGTTGTTGTACATACTTGTAACGATTGATATTAGTGACTTTTGGTATATAGCTTATCCGAGAGCTCAAATCAATCGTATTATTAATTGGTTATTATCATGTGCTTTTCCAGAGTTCCGCCTATTTTAGAGGCCATAATATCCCCGTAAAACTCTACTGAGTTATAGAGCGACTGTGTTTCGCATTTTGCATAATTCTCTGATTGATTACCGAGTAGAGAATTAGCAGATACCTTCAGTACCTGATAGTTCTCGAGGCGCTGTTGTTGGACAGAATGGGAGCTTATAACTGATAGCCTTGTCAGGTCTTACATAGAGGCATAACAAAGCTCTCCGTTTCAGCACATGGGTGGCGGTATCAATCCAAATCTATAATTATTTTATTATCGAATTGTAATTTATCTTTGTGCATCCTAGTATTAAGCTCTGTATTTTTTTACTGCCTGTTTACTGTATTTTAATGTATTTGAATGCGTGTTACAAGTATTAAAGAGTACTTAATTTCTGTTAATCATTTTGTTTACATTTTATCTTAATTTGCCCTATAAGTTAGAGATTTCATGAAGTTTTGGCTAATCAACTAAAGTATAATAGTAACTAATCTAGTAACCCTATTCGAAGGGGTAATCATAATTAAGAAAGAAAAAGCCTAACTCCTGGCTAAATTAAATTCACTCAAGACTAATGAGATGAATATAAATTTATGTATTAACATTACTTTGAATATACATAATGAGCATCTTTAAACTTGGTTTGGGACTATTTTTGTTTGGACTATTTCAAGTTCGATGTAACACGTACGCGTCTCACCTAACCCGTGCGCCGTGGCACGTACGTAAGCAGTAGGAAGGCCTTCCTTATAATCAAAAAAATATAAAACACACTACATCTTATAGATGTAAAGACTGCTCGCGGTAAAGCCCATAAACCGTAATAACACAGGCATCGGACCGAATAAGAACGAACTAATATGTCCTATAACCAGACCTCAGGTCACTAGCCTACCTAAGGCCAGCTTATTGAGATGAGCTGTAGATATATTATTACAATATGATCTGTGTTCATACTGACACAGCAGAGGTGGGTCCGTTACAACATGAGCACCAAAGTAAATAAGCCGTGTGACGCGGATTCCCATTTCGCAGGCTGTTAAATCTAAAAGTTTTAAACAGTGTTATGTTCTTTACCCAGTTCAAAAGTTTCTAAATCCATCAGATTTTGCTCTTTTTACAGGACATTTATTTTTAACAACGGCCTTGTTCAATATTACAATGTTCGAAATTACAATGTTTAGTGACGATTCCAAACAACTTTAGGTTATTGCTGCAAAGTAACGCCTGCATATAAGATAAATAATATATTATTTATCTTTGATAACTTGTTATCGGAATGTTGGCTTTTATTAAATCATTTTAAATGATGATTCACTTCTTATCAAGTGAACACACTAAAATGAGATAGTTATTGTCCGACCACAACCTATGTATCTATCTATACTTAACCGAAGAATCCTGTTCTCATGTAAGTGACATAATTTGTCTTTTTGAGAATAAATGAATATTAAACCAAAAAAATAAAGATTTAAAATCGCCATCCAACGTGGCAATACTGCCAGCATTCTGGGCACTCTGACTTCTGGTGACGGCTTAGATTGTTTTATTCTGTTTAAATACTGTAATTTTCTTTGATTGGTAATTATTTATTAAGATAAATAGTATCATTCCGATTTTCTATATAATAGTTAATCGCATTTTAAGATCTATAATTTTGGAATGGACTAATGGAACATATTATAAGTAATAAGCACTGGAATGGATAGTAATAGAAGATTATTTCTTATTTAATTTTAAATTTTGAATATGGACCTATACATCAACCATTTTTTCATGTTAAATCCCTTGTCACTCAAGATGATATTAGAATTCTAAATATATTTTGTACATCAAATCTTTTCAGGCATTTTAGGTACATGTTAGGGTAAATTGAAAAGCTCACACAATCATTCAAAAGGAAAATTTTGGGCACACACGCCTCCGTGTGTTACCTATTCTGTCTCCGAACATCGAACCCAATAACAAAATCTGAACAAAACCTATTCACACTAGTAACCAATGAAACATTGTCTCAGTTTCCAACACCAAGGTAACTTTTTCGAACCTTTCAAAAGCTTTCAAAAACTTTCCTACCCCAATCAACCTGGCCAACCTACAACTACTTACCCCTGTAGGTACCTACTTTACTAAACTGTATCGATAACTAGAACGAGGTTTGAATCAGATTTGATTTTTGATTTCAAATCAATCATTTCAAATCGAGGTGTTTTACTTTGGATTCTGATAAAATAGTAGAAACTGTTTTAGTGTATGTTTTCCTAAAGCAGGTATCATCACCATCACCAGCCTATTATAATAGTCCACTGCTGGATATAGGCCTCCCCTAATGAGCGCCATAGATGGCATTATCATTTAGGGGTTTTTGCCCATAATCCCCACGCTGGGCATACGGGTTGATGATCGCAGTTCGGTGGAGTTGTTCTGCAGAGGGCGCTGCTGCCCGCCCCCCGGTGTGATTCCCTTAGTCGCCGAAAGAGTTGGGGGTGGTGAAATTCTATTCGTCATCCCACCTGGCTTTAAAGAATACTTAACTCTAACGACAAATTGTTTTGTACATCACTAGCGGCCCGCCCCGGCTTCGCACGGGTATTAAACAAAAATTTCAGAACTTATACACAATAACACGATGGGTTTCACAGTTTTCATACGGATCCCTAATTTTTCTAACAGCATTGGGATTTTTGACATTGACTCGACACTCCGTAACTGACACTGGCCGTAGAGAAAAAGCAAGCACAGTGCGCAACCTCTTTTTCTATTCTGACGTGCCTTTTTAGAAAACGAGGTTGAATTTCAATAATAGAAACGTGCCCTGTATGCGCACGGTTCAATTATTGAATTTTTCATGCGGATCCCTAACTTTTTTGAAAATATTATATAGCCTATGTTCATCACGGAAAATTAAGGATTCTAATGGTGAAAGAATTTTTCAAATCGGTCCAGTAGTTTCGGAGCCTATTCAATTCAAACAAACAAACAAACAAACATACAAACAAACAAACAATCAAATCTTTCCTCTTTACAATATGATATGAGTATAGATATAGATTAATCATTTATATCTGTAAAAAATCTATCTGCATCTATCTAGTATTAAACACAAATTTTTAACACTACACAGTCAACAAATATCACGTCTAGTTGTAACTGTAAGTACTTGGTTACACTAGTAAAACAAGTTCGACAATTACTGAGCACTCAAGTTTTCACACCCCGACCTGGATTTTTATCACGCCTAAGTTCTAGGCATTTCGCGATAACTCCTTCCAAGCAAATATCAATCCTACTATCCGAGAAAATACGACTCTATTCAGGTTTTGAGTAAATCGTTAGGGATCAGTCGAATAAGTACCGTTTTCCGGTACGTTCTTTATCGTGTCCGGACTTGTTCCGGTACTGATGTAAAAATAATTGTAAGGAACCCTCTTTTTATAGCTGCCACCGGATAAAAAGAGGCTGGATTTGTTATTTTATGGCTCGTGTCCAAATTGGGGTTGTAGGGCGTTTTAAATTGATTTGCTAGAGTAGAAATGTATAAAATTTAGCGAAAACGTACCTTTGTACACTCGAGGTGAGTATTGATTTTAATTAAGGCTTTTTTGTATAGTTTATCCACTGATAGTTATCATTCGCATTTATTAGTTATCATTCGCATTATCGATCCAACTGTCAAAAACATAAACTAATTCATAAGCATAATCATTATGCATGTAGGTATTATCTTTATTCCTAGAAAAAACCTACAACCTCACCAAGCTGCCTTCGCTCAATAAATCAACATCGCCGTTTCTGCAGCGGCGAAAGATAAATGAAATGAACTTCAAAACTGACTAATCCTATCCGTAATCACCGCCTAAATAGAGTTTTCCGAATATAACGGGTTGCGCTGCCTACTGCTGCTTCGCTTGAAAAGGGTGCGATAAATACTGGTCAGTTTACAAAACGCAATTGTCTAGATGTTAGTAGCCTCAATCAGGGGTCTTACTGTCTATGAAATAGGAGATTCCTTGCCCAAACCGTGTGACGTCACAATGAGTGCTTAATAGGATTTTGTTCGATTGCACGCCGCTGTATTGTCATATCTGTGGAACGTTGGGATTGGCAATAGTGAATAAAGGTCCAGTACGTTTCGATCAAACCATAAATATTTTCCAGCCGGTTCCCTGACCGGTGTAACGGGAAATATGGTTTTATTACGTACGGGCATAAAACATCAAAAATCCATCTCGGTATTCCTTGCGAGCGCCCTTACCCGACAGTGTTCGCTGCAGTGTACTATGTCGCTGTGTGTACGTATTCCAAGTAACACCAGCCTACTCGGCATACGAAGAACAGTCAATGAAAAGATGGAGTAGACTGTATTCCTACATTCAATTGTATTTTTTTCGTCGGATCACGGTCGCATGCGCACTAAATTATCATCATCATCATCATCATCATCACCAGCCTATAATGGTCCACTGCTGGACATAGGCCTCCCCTAGTGAGCGCCATAAATGGCATTATCATTTGGGGGATAATGCCCATAATCCCCACGCTGGGCATGCGGGTTGGGGATCGCAGTTCGGTGGAGTTGTTCTGCAGAGGGCGCTGCTGCCCGCCCCCCGCTGTGTTTCCCTTAGTCGCCTCTTACGACACCCACGGGAAGAGTTGGGGTGGTGAAATTCTAGGCCGGCACCACACAGCCAATTATCATCGCAATATTATTATTATTATTATAATTGCGTCATCTTTGGTAAATTTGAAGCAACGTAACAATCTAGTATTTTATTACAAGGCTAGCCATCCGGATGACTTCACTTGACTTCAGACTTCACAACTTTCACGATTTGTTGACATAATAAAGAATATTTATAGGGTATTTATCGCGTACCTTTTGTTCTACGCGATAAATACCCGATTAATATTCTTTGATAAAGTAGTTAGGTGTTTTTTCAAATCACACACCAGCAGCGTAACTATAGACTATACGCTGGACATAGGCCTCCTTAATATGCGGCTTCTATCATTGTTTGTTGTTTAGTTGAATAAATAACTACCAGCTTGAAGACCCAATATCTCGTACCCTCAACCCCTGCAAACTCAGTTCACAGGAGAGCACAGAACAAGTTTGTTCGCGTTAACAAGCTGCGTTAGATCGGACGTGATTCCGAACACGCCAACTGATTTATTTGTGCTCCACTCGGACTTCATTTCGATCCCTTTCAGGCTCATATTGCTTACCTTTCCGTTTAATGGTCGGAGTTTTTGTTCCACTTTTATTTGGTGCTTAAGTTTGACTTTCTAACTCCAATCAATGGACGGCTTAATTTGTAGTTCCTTTCCTTTTTTTTAGCTGCGTTGGAACTAAGAGGAGGAATCGCTTAGAGGTCGAAATGGATAAAACATAGTGATTATATCAATTGAATTATTTTTAACGAGTCAGTTGGTAGATTCATTTAATTGAAATCATATACACAACTCACAGAAAATACTTCCTAGTTATGAGGTTATTGAGGCTCCGACGACTGATGAATACCCCCATACAAACATAGAATCAAAATGATATGTAATTTGAGAAGATTTTCACCTACGGATGGAAAATTCATCCATCGCGGTACCTTAAGACTCCATTGTAACGAAGTGACGTCATTAGATCTAGGTTTTATTTAGGTTATGAGTAAAACTCCGCTAGGACAGTTTTAAAATACGAATTAAAAAAAAATGGGTCAGCATAAATATTTTATTATGCAAACGTTTGTCAGAATCGGGTTTTTAAAACTGCCATTAATCAAAAGCACATGGCAGAGGTCCATTGTCCGTTTGTACAAATACATTTATCATAACCGATTCAGGGATTCATAATATGTATGTATGTACGCATGTGAACAGCTGGTATTCTTGCTTTAGAATGATGATTGCGCATTTATAATACTAGCGGTCCGCCCCTGCTTCGCACGGGTATTTCGTACGGAACTCTTAACTTTTTTGAGACTAAGTTGTCATATTTTTATGTATATCAGTTATCTAGTAGGTACCCATAACACAAGCCCCGCTTAGGTTGGGGTGATAGATAGATAATGCTGTGTGAATTGTCCAGTAACTCCAGTACTAATACTTATTCTGTTTATCTATATCTATACTAATATTATAAAGAGGAAAGATTTGATTGTTTGTTTGTTTTTTGTTTCCGCGATGAACATAGGCTATAGATTATTTTCAAAAAGTTAGGGTTCCGTGTGAAAAATTCAATTTTGGTTCAATACCTTTGCGAAGCACCTATACAGTACCTTGTTGTAAATAAATTATATTATATATATATTTTTAAGCCGTAGTATCAAATAAAATCAACATAACGAGATAATCCAGCTGGACTAAGCTAATGGTCCTCCCTGGCCTGTGATTATGATTCCCCAATTCACTTGGGCCGCTGCCCCACAATGCGTACGATTTATTAATTTTCACACATTCATGCTCAAATCGCGGCCTGTAAACGGTTTTTACGACCTCGGACCACATTTGGACCAAATTTAACAAACGAAAGGTTTCACAAAAAGATCGATAGGTAAAGACTTTTATTTGTGTCCACAATACGCGGTAGTATGTATAAGCGTTGCATAAGTATTTAAAAAACAATAAAACATGTGGTGGAATAAGTCAAAATCAATAAATTAAGATCAGCTTTATTTCCTTTAGACCTCACAGAACTCTTGAACATGTCAAAAAAAAACTTACATAATGTAGTATAGGGAAATAAATTGATCACTTTGATTCATTAAGATGAATAATACTGAGAGTACTTATACTCAAAGTATGTGATCATTTTATTTCCCAGTATTATTAGGCTATACTGAGAATTGAAGTCATCACACACATTCTTTGGAGTGAGGTGCAAAACAGATCGTTTGATATTTTTAAACTTACGCGATCTGAACACATTATTATTAATACTAGTTTAACGGGTATTTATCGCGTTTATTATATATTTTTTTATATTTTTCTCGACGTTTTAACAGGTTTGCACTCTGTCGTGGTCACGAGATGACTGATTTAATTTAATTAAATAAAAATAAAATAAAAAAAGGCCATAAATACCCGTTAAAATAGTACTTACTAGCGGCCCGCCCCGGCTTCGCACGGGTATTAAACAAAAATTTCAGAAATTATACCCACTAAAACGATGGGTTTCACAGTTTTCATACGGATCTTTACTTTTTTTAACAGCATTGGGGTTTTTGACATTGACTCGACATTCCAAAACTGACACTGGCCGTAGAGAAAAAGCAAGCACCGTGCGCTATAAAACCTCTTTTTCTATTATGACGCGCCATAATAGAAAAAGAGGTTGTATATACAGCCCACGGTTCAATTATTGAGTTTTTCATGCGGATCCCTAACTTTTTTGAAAATATTATATAGCCTATGTTCATCACGGAAAATTAGGGATTCTAATGGTGAAAGAATTTTTTAACTCGGTCCAGTAGTTTCGGAGCCTATTCAATTCAAACAAACAAACAAACATACAAACAAACAAACAATCAAATCTTTCCTCTTTATAATATTAGTATAGATAATTAACTGATCGTTTGACTTATAATGCCAATTTAGGCTAAAAAATAACTTGAAGATAACTAAACCAAGTGGAACATTAAGGAATGAGATACGGTCGTTCCCAGAAAAATATTTTAAGATCGATATTAAATATTACCTAAGGTATTCTATATATACTTTGGTTAGGTAAAATATATATATCACATAGCATTATTTAGCCACAAGCTAAACAGAGCTTGTTACGCGTATGAGATAACTGATATACACAATAACAAACGAGTACATAGATAGATATTTTTACTATACATAGAAAACGACCAGAACGCCCTGAACAAATATTTGTAGATCGCCCATTTCTGTCCGAAGGCGGGAATCGAACATTCGTCCACCGCGCCACAGAGGTTGTCAATTTATTTCATGGTAGTAAATATTTATATTAATAAAATCATTTTACGAGACTTTTTTCCTTCTTTTTACTTATGGCTCATTGTCCTTCTTATTTTGTCATTTCATCAATATATAATAATGGTTTTTGTGGCAACGACAACACGTATGCGGCATAAAACTTTAACAATAAACCAGATTCCTAGTTTCCGTTAAATTATCAAACCAATTATAGAACGAGAGATTAGAGGTAAATATATACCTCTACTAAATCGAAAATTTTATCCCACTATCGCACTCTCAAGTTATTCGCATCATTGCGACTAGCTACGTGGAATGCCAGCTAGATCTGAGTCCCCTTATTCATAATAATGGATTTTATAACTTTAAACAGTTGCTAAGTAGTGTTTTTTCTCACTCTGACTCATTAGATTGCCGCCACGGGACAAATATTTGTACGATATGTTGATATTTGTTCAGGGTGTTCTGATTGTTTTATAATAATAATAATAATATAACAATATAACTTAGTTATATTGTTATATTTTGTTTTATAGTTACTATGAAGTCATAATCATAATAATAATAATGCGGGAGAATCCACACAGCATCATCTAGCCCCAAGCTAAGCAGAGCTTGTGTTATGGGTACTAGATGACTGATATACATAATATAATATTATTACATAGATAGCTATTTTTATTATACATAGAAAACGACCAGAACACCCTGAACGAATATCTGCAGATCGTACAAATATTTGTCCCGAGGCGGGAATCTTACCCGCAACCTTCTGCGTCGCAGGCGGACCTTCGCCCACCGCGCCACAGAGGTCGTCATAATACTAGTACGTAATGAAGTAATCGGGGCGGGCAGCAGCGCCTTCTGGAGAACAACTACATCGAACTGCGATCCCCAACCCGCGTGCCCAGCGTGGGGATTATGGGCAATAACCCCCAAATAAGGATGCCATCTATGGCGCTCATTAGGGGAGGCCTATGTCCAGCAGTGGACTATTATAAGCTGGTGATGTTGATGTTGAATGAAGTAATATGACTCAACCCCCTATCTTAGACTATTCCAACTGAAACTATAATAAAACGGAGAAGAGCAACGTATTAAATTATCCGATAACGTCAGGCCGTACAAAGTTACGGATATAAATTGTTATACAAACTCTAACTTTTTGCAGCTTTCTTGCGATATTGTAAAAGGGTGTATTTATTGCTGGGTCTGATTGATTTGTGCGAGATTAAACTGTAAACTAAAGTTTTTGACGACCTCTGTGGCGCGGTGGGCGAAGGTCCGCCTGCGACTCCGGTAGCGGGTTCGATTCCCGCCTCGGGACAAATTTTTGTACGATCTGCAGATATTTGATCAGGGGTTCGGTTGTTTTCTATGTATGATAAAAAATATCTTTCTATTTAATAATATTGCATTAGGTATATCAGTCATCTAGAACCCATAACACAAGCTCTGCTTAGCTTGGGGCTGGATGATGTCGTGTGGATTGTCCGGCATTATTTATTTTATTTTATTTATCTATTCTTGATGAATTTTAGTATGTGGATCACCTTAACGCCTTCACTGCCCGACTGCTTCTGAGTGCGACCCACAGGCGCCTGCTTTTCATCCCCTCCTCACATAATGCATCTACGATAGCTATCTGTAAATGCATTTTTATAATAGACTAGCAGTCCGCCCCGGCTTCGCACGGGTATTGAACAAAAAATTCAGAAATTATACACACTAACACGATGGGTTTCACAGTTTTCATACGGATCCCTTACTTTTTTTAACAGCATTGGGATTTTTGACATTGACTCGACACTCCACAACTGACACGGGTAGAGAAAAAGCAAGCACAGTGCGTATATATTCAACCTCCTTTTCTATTCTGACGCGCCATAATAGAAAAAGAGGTTGAATATACAGCGCACTATGTTCATCACGGAAAATTCAGGATTCTAATGGTGAAAGAATTTTTCAATTCGGTCCAGTAGTTTCGGAGCCTATTCAATTCAAACAAACAAACATACAAACAAAGAAACAATCAAATCTTTCCTCTTTATAATATTAGTATACCTCTAGATATAGAAATAGAAAACTTACTTAGCGACTTTATAGATCTTGATTTGTCCTATTGTAAATAGAACATGATCTCATCTAAATGATCTTGTGTGTGACACGAATATCTTAAACTTCATTCATTTGATGACACTGTGGCGTGGTGGGTGAACATGCGCCTGCGATGCGAGAGGTTGTGGGTTCGTTTTCCGCCTCAGGGTAAATGTTTGTACGCTCCTCGGACACTTTTTCGTGTTTTACATAACACAAGCTCTGCTTAACTTGGGGCTAGATATACTGTGTGGATTGTCTTTTATTAATATTAAATTTTCTGTTAAGTTCAAATTGATAAGGTATGTACAAAATACACGTGAAACTTGATCTATCGGCAGATTGTTGCACACTCTAGATCCAAAGCAATACGGTCAATACAAAGCGTCCCAAATACTGAATGCTACTACGCTTTAAGGCAATGCTTCAAGAATTTCGTAAAGTATGTATAAAAACGCTTCTAATAATTCTTAATTTCTTGACAGAGGCCCTAAAATACGTAAGTAGCATAACAGTAAAATTACAGGGTAGGCAGGTAGGTTCATAACAAGGAACCCGGTTTAAAGTAAAGTCCGCCCAACCCGGCCAATTAGGGATCCCTACGGTAAATCATAATGGCTAGATTACTCGTTACCGCACGCACGGCAATTGTTTTAAACACGCTAATTGGAGAGGAGTGTAATTCAGGTACAACGTACCATTTGCTGTAGTTCCGTATGTTATTTGTATGCTAATTCTTACTCTATGGAGTAAGCAGTGAAGTGGAAATTGCTTTGTTAGGCAAATTACTGTTTTTATTTGATTTTCATTCACTTTAGGAAGCAGTTTGAAATTTGTTTTGTGCGATCTTTTAAACGAAAAGACGTTTTCGAATTAACTCATAGAAGACCTTAGAACTTCGCCTTTTTAATCAAGTAGCAACAGGCATAATTTTTTTCTAATCAAGGCTATACATATATTTGTATATAGGCGATCCCAACTCGCATGCACAGTGGGGATTATGGGTATACCCCCAAATGATAAATAATGCCATCTGTGGCGCTCATTAGAGGAAGACTATGTCCAGCTGTGGACTATTATAGGCTGATGATGAATCAAGGCTACGGGATTCTATGAGATACAATACAACGAGATTATACGAGTTGCTACGAGTTGCTACGAGGTGCTACGGGACTCTACAAGCCGCTACGAGATACTACAATAGTCTACTAAGTGCTACAAAAGTATCCCAGATTCATTCAAAGGTTACAGTTTCTATGAAATGCTACAGGTACCTTAAAAGCTAAGAAATTCTATGAAAGACTAGGCAACATGATTTTGGTGGATTGTGGAAAATTTTACTGGTCTAATTGCTTTTGTTGTAGCTAAAGATTTTGGAAGCAATGAAATAAAGTTATTGACTTTAATAACAAGCAAGTTTTTTAATGCCGACAATGATCAAGAAAAACAATATTTAATGACAATTTATTTTCTAGAAATTCAGATTGTGTATGTTGTTTCGAAATATTTAGATTCACATATTTATTTGCGTCAACATGCTTTACAAGTGAGAAAATGCATGGCAACCGACACGGTGCGGCGAAAGAAGTTCCATCTGTGATGCAGGTAGTTGTAGGTTCAATTCCCGCCTCAGGACATATGTTTTCCGGGTGTTCCGGGGCAATATCAAAGTTTAATAAAAACATCTTTATAAGTTGTTTCTTTATTGAGTATTTAATTAGTTATCTTGTGCCCATAACACAAGCTCCGCTTAGCTTGGGGCCAGATGCTGTGTAGATTTTATTATCAATAGTCTTAGGTCTCGCTTTGGTCTGGCATGCAATCAGAAGCACTATAAATAATATAGCATTTAATTAAACAAATAAAAATGCTGGCTAATCCACCCAGCATCATCTAGCCCCAAACTAAGCAAAGCCTGTGCTATGGGTACTAAATGACTGATATACCTAATAAATTTAAATAGATATATATTTTTTAATTCATTTCAAACTAAGATAATAGTCAAAATAACAGAAGAAAATTTCTTACATTACATAAAATTGGGTCATTCGTTTTTAATTCTCATAATCCTTAGCTTATTTTCAACACTCCTAATTTATGCCGAGGACAAAAACGCACGTTTTGTGGAATATTTCGTCAGCGGAAGTGATTCGTTATTTCGTATAATGGCGACCAAGGGCCATTCACCTTGTATGGAATTTACTATGTAGGGCGTTGAACCAAAATACTTAAATTAGTATTGCTTTAACAGGTATTTATTTACCGTGAAATAATCTGTTTCGGGCTTGGCCTAGTCGTGGCCTAGTCAATCCTAAAAGCGACTGGAAAACTCGGTCAAATTGTCGATCTGGACCTTTATTCTCTATGAAATAGGAAATTCCTTGACCAAACCGTGTGACGTCACAATGAATTCTAAATACGATTTTGTTCGATTCCACGGTGCTGTCTTGTCGTATCTGTGAAACGCGTTGGGATTTGCAATTGTGAATTAAGGCCCTGGTGTTTAAACAGATTTACACGTCTCTTGTGGTGTATCTATCGATTATTTTGTGATGTCATGCTAGCACAATCAGCGTGCGGGCATGTAAAATTAATGATCAGTGAATCAAATCGGTGTTGTTCTTACCAGAACGCGGATAAAGAGTCTTTAAAAGTGAAAAACAAAGAGAAAATTCTAATATTAATAAAGATTAGTGTTTATTTCACATAAGAAAAAAGCACGCGACATTCTGTATCAAAATATATTAGTTGAATACGGTAGCTCCCAGGAATAAATAATACAGTCCTTCACAACCGGAAATCAGAAACACTGTTTAAGTAATAAATGCTTAATAAGAAAACACGCGGGTCAACAACAAGCATTTTAGCAGTGGTGACCCTTCGTTTATTGGTCTCTATTGCTGAAACTCGGTCAATCTGGTGTTTAAACAGAATTACAAATCTCTTGTGGTGTTTCGATCGATTATTCTCTCATATCATGTTCGCCCAATGAGCGTGCGGGCATGTAAAATTAAAGATGAGTGAATTAAACGCCGTTGTTTTTACTAAAAACGTGGATAAAGAAAAAAAACCTTAACCCTTAAAAGTGAAGAATAAAGATAAAAATTCTATTATATAAAAAAGTGTTTTTTTACATAATAAATAATCAGTTGCATGAGCAGATTATTAGTGAGGTAGAATCAGCTAAAATAGCTAAAAAGAAAACGGTATTTATTACCTAATTGAAATTTGACTGTTCGAACCCCAAATTTATAAATTTAATTTTGACGTATATCTGACGAAATGAGTCTCCTAGGTTTGACGATAATTATTTAGTCGAAGGCCGAAAAAGGTAACTTATTTGGGCTTGACTAAGTTTTTAAATCAGACCTGCGGATTGAGCAGTACAACTTAGGAGCGGCGGAGTTTCGAAGTTTGCGTATAATATAATAATAATAACAGTGTATTTTCCATTGCACAACATAGGTTCAAATTACACTTAAAATAAAAGAAAGTCCGGCAGGAGCAAAATGATTCGAATAATTAAAAAAAATGTACTAATGGAGTGTAGAAGGTACGTTTTCCAGGAATTGCCGGGAAAAAATCATCAAAGCAAACAAATACCTTATGCAATATTTAAGTTTTAAGTAAGCCTTGTTTTACACACGTGATCTGACCCTCTGCCCACGCCCACGTCCACGGCAAGATGAAGCACGTACGTTTTACTGGATGATGAAATTCATTTACCGAATATGAGACGAAAGTTAATCTGCAGAAATACCAGGTTCTCTCGCTACCCCGAGAACGCAGTCTAAAATAAATATCGCAAATGTTTCCACCAAAAAAAGCAGTTATCGAATCTGTCAGTAACCACATAAACGAGGAGTCATTAAAGTATTACCAACTGTGAGCACCAAACGACTTTTCTGAATACAAAATATATAAAGGTAAAAGCAATTTCCCCTTCAAAGTGTAATTTATGGCGATTTTTTACGACCCATAAAAACGGATGGATAACTCGGTTTTAATATAAAAATTAAGTGAAAATTTTATTTCGGCTGCTTAATATTTTATGGGCTATTTCGGACCGGAATAGCGATTAGGCATTTGACTAAGTTGAACAGATGAAATTAAATCGGGGGTGGACGTAACATGGATTTTTATTGATTACGTTTTACTGGGAGATAAGAATTATTAATAACTAGCGGCCCGCGTCGGCTTCGCACGGGTATCAAACAAAAAATTCAGAAATTATACACACTAATACGATGGGTTTCACAGTTTTCATACGGATCCCTTACTTTTTTTAACAGCAGTGGAGTTTTTGACATTGACTCAACACTCCATAACTGACACTGGCTGTAGAGAAAAAGCAAGCACCGTGCGCTATATACTCGTATTCAACCTCTTTTTATATTATGACGCGCCATAATAGAAAAAGAGGTTGAATATACAGCGCACGGTTCAATTATTGAATTTTTCATGCGGATCCCTAACTTTTTTGAAAATATTATATAGCCTATGTTCATCACGGAAAATTTTGGATCCTAATGGTGAAAGAATTTTTCAAATCGGTCCAGTAGTTTCGGAGCCTATTCAATTCAAACAAACAAACAAACAAACAAACATACAAACAAACAAACATTCAAATCTTTCCTCTTTATAATATTAGTATAGATATAGATATAGATATAGACTAGCAGCCCGCCCCGGCTTCGCACGGGTATTAAACAAAAATTTCAGAAATTATACACACTAAAACGATAGGTTTCACAGTTTTCATACGGATCTTTACTTTTTTAACAGCATTAGGGTTTTTGACATTAACTCAACATTCCAAAACTGACACTGGCCGTAGAGAAAAAGCAAGCACCGTGCGATATACAACCTCTTATTCTATTCTGACGCGCCATAATAGAAAAAGAGGTTGAATATACAGCCCACGGTACAATTATTGAATTTTTCATGCGGATCCCTAACTTTTTTGAAAATATTATATAGCCTATGTTCATCACGGAAAATTAAGGATTCTAATGGTGAAAGAATTTTTCAACTCGGTCCAGTAGTTTCGGAGCCTATTCAATTCAAACAAACAAACAAACATACAAACAATCAAACCTTTCCTCTTTATAATATTAGTATAGATAAATGCACGCGATATTATGGATCTGTATATATTAGTTGAATACGGTAACTCCCTGATGAAATGATTTATTTTTTACATACCGTACATTATCTCGAAAAAAAATTATAGCCAGAAATTTTCACAAACACTTTTTTAGTAATAAATAAACGCTCAATGTAAAACGCGCAAGGTATAATAAGCATTTTAGCAGTGGGACCCTTCGTTTATTTGTCTCCATTGCTGAAACCATTAAGTTCAACTCAGTTTATTCACTTCACTAAAAAGAAAGATTAAAAAAAAGAACAAGTCTATTCATCAATTTGACTTTGAGTATTCAGAAACCAGACCTGAAATACTTCCTCAAATACCTACCTCAGGTTAGGGACGGCTTTCACCGCAATCCGTATTTGTAAGCGACAGTTTCGTTGCGGTAATACCTGCCAGTAACATGTCTTTGATTGCCGGTATCAATTCTGGTGCTTGTACTGCAACGCTACCTTACTAAACAGAGGGTGTACAATATAGCAATAAATAGAACTGAAAACAGAGAGAAAATGATTTTATTTACCTTTCATCTACTACACAACTCAAAACGCCAAAAAAAGCAATAAGCTTGGGATTCATTCGCTTGCTCCGGAGCTTTTCTGTGCGTAGAAAAAGTTAAGTTCAAATATGGCCGACACTCAGCATTTTACTGCGATACTGGTGTATCTCTTCAGAGTTAGTTTTCAGTGTAGCTATAAGGCAGGTCACGTCATGACTTCTGTAGTGCGTTTTTAGAGTATTAATAATAGATAAGAGAACATCATTCAAATTAAATTTTTAACATTTTGCACCATAATACTTAACGTAGTAGCGCAAAAAAAGAAGTATCAAAAAAAGGTAGCACACAAAAAAATATTTTATGGTTGCAACCAGCATCGTTTACATTCTGATAATAAATATTAGCCAATTTTGATAAAAAGCCTAACCATTTCTGATACAGATTAGTTTATTTCTACTTAATAAATCATCAACCATCTTCGCCCCACGGAGAAAACGTTCTAATTTTCTATGTCTACTATATAAAGCAGTATTTCTAACCACACACCCATGTGGATATGATGTTCACCAATGTGGATCTAATAACCGACAATTATTGAGTACATTATTCAAATGTACTCAATAATTGTCGGTTATTAGATCCACAGTAATATTTTGGATAAAACCTTTATTAAAAAGGAAATAACAATCAGATAACTAAGTAAGAACAAGTATTTACAATAATAATTAAAATAATTAAGCTACCTGTTGTTTGTTTGCAACAGTCTGCAGTTTATTGCAAATTATGCATATCAATACCAGTCGGAAGCATTTCCAAGACGGTGGTGGCTGCATTGCCTCGCTGTATGTCAATGTTGATGATAACATTATTAAAAAACTCGCAACTTTCATAATGTTGATTTGAAAGAAATGTCACATCATTTTGTTTAAATTCAGATAGTTTTTAGAATTAATTAAACACACAGATGCGTTTAACACCGAAACGACAAAACTAGTTAGTATACTTTTATAAGCAAAATAGTTATCTATGCTTATAAAAATATTCTAAAAAACGCGAGAGTTGAGGTAAGTATATCGGATAAAGTAAATATTTGGCTCACAATAGACGTACTTTCATACTTTTTGTGCCGAGCAAGTTTCGTTAAAAGCAAAACAAGAATTTCGCTAGCGTTGCGTTGCTTTTGTGTGGAATAACAAAACATTACAAAGGTGTGTGTTTTAATTTTATTTTGCACTGTTTATTATGAAAACCTACTAGTTTGGGGCTATCACACAATCTTACTACAATATTTCGTACCGAAATATTGTAGCGGAGTTAAATGACTATCCGCTTCCGAAAGAGGCTCAGACAGCGCTTGCGTTCTCACTTCATATTTGACAGATTAATCGATGCCGGTCTTCTATCCGGCTAGAGGGTATTGGCCCAATCGCTTTATGATTGGGTTTTCTGTAACGATGTCTGGCAAAAGACTGACTCGCCCACAAATAGTTCGTAAAACATACATATTTTTCTTACATGGAATGAAATAACTTCATTATACATACATGAGTATATGGGGTTGTTATGTCGAGCGTAGCGAGGAAGAATGTCAAGACCGAGTTACAATAAAGCAAGTGAAACGTAAACCTTTAGTAAAATATTGCAGAATATATTCAATTTGTATTGCTAAATTTGTGGTTACTTTTTGAATTATAATTCACGTGATATCGACCGCAACAGATAGACCGTATTAATATTTAATGCCTTTCTGTTCAATTTGCATTTACTTTTCTTGATATAATTTCAAATAAAATTAATAAAAAATTCAGAGATTTTGTACCAATACCAACTTTTTTGTGTTTTCGTTAGACGCAGCGCCTCTGCGTTGCGTGTATTGCTACGCTTTCCTAATAGTTCTTCCTGTAAATATTCAACAAAAACTTTTAAAAATTAACTCAAATGAAATGTATTTTTTTTGTAAATGGAACACCAAAAACACGAGTCTTTACCTAAGAGGACGAATGTCTTGGCTGATGATTTCAAAGGTTAAAATAAGGGAAAAAGTACTTTTTAGGGGAAAAAAAAAACTAGAATCCGGATAAACCAAATTGTGTTAATATTTTTTTGTTTGTGAGTGAAAAGTGATTTTGTAATTTTTACCTAACTTCGAAGAAAAATAGTGACTCCATATTATATTATGGTGTAACCTCCTTATAGTGGGTTGATGTGAAATTTTCGTCAAAGATGTAAGATTTTTATTTTGTCTTAACTTGTTATTATTTAAGAAAAAAATATTAACATCGGCCTTGTTTGCTGTAATGCATGTGGTTTTTTGAATGTACATTTCTTAGTTTCGCTGTGCAGCGCTAATGCACCAAAAGATATTTATGTATGAAGTTTGCGTCGTCAGGATATTTTTGTACTGCACCGCCATGTTGATATTTTCAACCAAGCAAGAACACTGCTACCCATCCACTACCACTCTTTCCACTTGAGAAAAATTATACTCACTACATTATAGCGGCTTCAGAGATAGTCACATTAAAACTTTAAGTCTCATATCTAACTTAACTTCCCCAACTGCAATTTCAGTATTTCGCACAAAATCTGCATTAAAATGAGTGATGGACGTCCCAAGTTCCATAGTTCCGAGTTTGCTTCGACTTCGACTTCGCAGGGTTGTCACTTCATTCAAAAGTTGGAGCAGTTGTCGAGAGCGAGTAAAAATGTTGGCTTAGTTTGAGAATGAGATTTAGCACTAAAGTTTAGTTTGTTCTGAAATTGTTAGTTCTATGAATGTGATGATTCTTAGTGTCATGCAAACGAGCTGAGAGCTACCTTGGTACTTGACTCGTGAGGTTCGCAGAGCGAAAGCTAACCTGGGTTAGCATAGCTTGAGTAGCTGCTGGAGTTTTTCATACTTGGATACAAGCTGTAGGAACTTGTTTTTTTCAAAACTCCTTTCACGACTTTCTATAACTCTCACGGTTTCAGACTTCCCCTTAGTAGCCCTGGTAAAAAAAACTCAACATGTACCTATAGCTATTAAAATTTAAAAGTCGAATTAAGTAAGTAAGTGTCCAATGGGTATTCAGACTTTATAGTTTTTAAATAGCTGGATTGTAATTCCCACAAAAAGAAATTTGATGCTTTTATTATTTGAACCGAATTAATTTCTAAAATAAGTAGATATATTTGCAAACATAAGGTATGAACTTACTCCGTAAGTACCTACCGAAAAGAAGTAGTCACTATGAATAAAAAAATCACAGTATTCGTCGAAAATAAAAATGCTAGCAAAGTGTGAGTTTGTTTTTCGCATAGAATTTTATTCGTCATAGTGATAATAATGCTGTATGGGGGAAATTCCATCTCTATCAAAAAAATAATACTGAGTTTTTCAGTTTTTCGTATAACACCTTTATGAAATAACTATAAAATGTTTCATTCATGTATATTGCATAACTGCATCCACCCAATTCTAATTTGAAAGAAACTTCCTCAGTATAACGAACTCAAACCAGAAATTCAAACAAGATTTCCCGCTTAGCGACATCGTACATTCTGAAACTTCCCGACAATATACATCGTTATAAAATTCATCAAACTACAAACCAAGTGACTGCTTATGCGATGCATTATTCTATGTACCTTGCCAAAGTATCACAAGATTCAAAGTATTCGCAACGAAAATTCAGCCAGAATTTTCTTGGTACACACCACATCTAATATAAACTTTATACTGACACAGTTAAAGTTTAAAATTGGTTACGGTCGGTTTGGCGCTGATCGATGCAACGTTGCATTTGGTAGTGCACCAATTTGCTTGATTTTGTTCAAGGAGAGCTCGAATTACCGGGAGGCGGAACTACTGGCGGAACTGGATTCAAAATGGTCGTTAATTGGGAAAATGTGGATAAATCCTGGCTTTTCCTAGAAATACTATATCTAACTACCTATATGCCTAGCTAATCGAATGTACCGGCCGAACGGCTTGCTAACTGCTTGGCTTAGTTTGGACTTAGATAGATAGAGCATCATCTAGCCCTAAGCTAAGCAGAGCTTGTGTTGTTGGTTCTAGGTCACTGATATACATAATTGTATTTATAAAACTACATACATAAATATTTACAGAAAACGATCAGACCGTCCGGACAAAATATCTGCAGATCTTACAAACATTTGTTCGATGCAGAAATCGAACAGAACATATTGTATATGGTACAAATTGTTGGCTGACTACCACACAATTTGAAAACTGAGTAGCAAAGCCAGCACCTTCCTCTGAAAACAAAGTAGGTATGATCCATCTTAAAACATAATAGTTAAAAGCTCTACTTTTATGACAAGGTAGTTTAGTTTTGTTATGTGTATTGTGTGAGTGAGTACAATGCACCGGTCTCAGAATCCGGAAACAGGAACTTCCAGTAGTGTGTATGTGTGAGTTCGTGGGTGGGTGTGTGTGATATTGAAGACCACTGAACAACCCTTTTTTTTGGTTAAAGACATTTATTTCTCATAAAGAATATTACATTCACTTGCATGAGAACCAAACTTAAATTCTACAACATTTCATAAAGGCGTACGTACGTATTTACTTACAAAATACAAATAACAAAAAAGTTGGGGGTAGACGTAAGTATGACAGCCCTTTACAATAAAATCTTAATAAAACTAACATTAAACTATACAGCAACATTCATTGGAGACTACTCCAACTCGCAATTAACTCCATATCAAAGCAAAACATTTCCTGGACCATCAACAATAAAACAAAGCTCTTTTACAATCCCCTACAAACACAAATCCACTATACAATTCAACAGTAACAATAGCCTCGCCTCATAACTAGATAATAAAGCCAATGAAAGGATCATTTTAACCAGGGCTCAGTAGTAACCCACTGATTTCTATGTGGTCTCGATGTCTTAGACAATGGAACCCTTATAACCCTTTCTTGAGTGACAAATGGCGGGTATAGGTTGCTACCCTCCTTCCTTAATCCTGCCAATGCAAGGAATGGGTTCATACGGGTGGATATTTTGGTAAGAATTGGTGAATAATTAGTCGAGTGCCTGGCGCCGCTGAAAACCAGCGGTGCATTGTCGCCCATGTCAAAAAAATCATTTATCTATACTAATATTATAAAGAGGAAAGATTTGATTGTTTGTTTGTTTGTATGTTTGTTTGTTTGTTTGTATGTTTGTTTGTTTGTTTGTTTGTTTGTTTGAATTGAATAGGCTCCGAAACTACTGAACCGAGTTAAAAAATTCTTTCACCATTAGAATCCTTAATTTTCCGTGATGAACATAGGCTATATAATATTTTCAAAAAAGTTAGGGATCCGCATGAAAAATTCAATAATTGAACCGTGGGCTGTATATTCAACCTCTTTTTCTATTATGGCGCGTCAGAATAGAAAAAGAGGTTGTATAGCGCACGGTGCTTGCTTTTTCTCTATGGCCAGTGTCAGTTTTGGAATGTCGAGTCAATGTCAAAAACCCCAATGCTGTTAAAAAAAGTAAAGATCCGTATGAAAACTGTAAAACCCATCGTTTTAGTGTGTATAATTTCTGAAATTTTTGTTTAATACCCGTGCGAAGCCGGGGCGGGCCGCTAGTTGATAAATAAAATAAAATCTATACTAATATTATAAAGAGGAAAGATTTGATTGTTTGTTTGTTTGTATGTTTGTTTGTTTGTTTGTTTGTTTGTTTGTTTGTTTGTTTGTTTGAATTGAATAGGCTCCGAAACTACTGGACCGAGTTAAAAAATTCTTTCACCATTAGAATCCTTAATTTTCCGTGATGAACATAGGCTATATTATATTTTCAAAAAAGTTAGGGATCCGCATGAAAAATTCAATAATTGAACCGTGGGCTGTATATTCAACCTCTTTTTCTATTATGGCGCGTCAGAATAGAAAAAGAGGTTTTATAGCGCACGGTGCTTGCTTTTTCTCTACGGCCAGTGTCAGTTTTGAAATGTCGAGTCAATGTCAAAAACCCCAATGCTGTTAAAAAAAGTAAAGATCCGTATGAAAACTGTGAAACCCATCGTTTTAGTGTGTATAATTTCTGAAATTTTCGTTTAATACCCGTGCGAAGCCGGGGCGGGCCGCTAGTATTTAATAAAAGAATAAATATTATTTTAGGAAAATCTATATATTATTATCATATAGCATATAATTACAGTACATGAAATTCTTAAAAACGAAGGTAGAATCATAATGACCATAGGATAATAATCAAGACATCGAAGCGTTATACATATATACGCTGTGTTCATTATTGTAGGTAAAATGTATGTAAGTATATCAACCTCCGTGATCTGAAAGAAAACATTCATATTATTAGTACTAATTTTAGCGGATTTCGTTGACCACGACACGTGAGGCAACTGTGGAAAAGTCGTGAAAAACAGGTAAATAAACATGATAAATACCCGTCAAAATAGTAGGTACTTATTTATTGAAGTTAAAAGAATCAATTTAACATAATTATACGCATTCGACTTAAGAAAATCAGATAATCTTATTCCCACTAATCATAATATACTGAAAAATATTAATTTTTCATTATTCTTTTTCATTTTTATTTGACTTAATTCATTCATTTGACAACTCACTAAACGTACCAGCCGTATCACAATGATAGTTCTCATTGTGCTACGGCTGGTATTGGCCATTGGCTTACATAATACGTGTGCTAAAAAGGCTTAATTTTAAAAGAATTCCACTCTTAACACTCTGCCAACACTCTAGAATTTGGTTAGAAGTTCAACAAAGATTCGCTAACACTATTACGCTACCCAGCAACAGCTAAAGTTCTAGATGCATCGGTTTAAGGGCCAGATAGAGCGGATTTTTTGTAATATCTCAAAAATGTTGCTACCAAACTTAAACATAGCACAAATTTTGCGACAGTTCTTAAAACTACTTGCTATATCAAAACTAGCTAAATACGTAATGATAATTTGTTTTGAAATCGTAAAATCAAAAAAAGAATCGGTATTAGGTTTAAAATAGTTTTCTTACTTCTTATGACTTACACGCTTATTTTACTTTCTACAGAATTTAATTGAGTTTAGGTATCTATAATGACTATTTTTAATAATCGGTCTCTTTCAGACTCTGAAACTAAAAAACCGCCATTAAAAGTTGTAACGTGTTTATAACTTACATTTTAGTTTTAATTCCATGCAGCAACAATAAGTATTGGTTGGGATTCCAGAAGTTCCGACTCTTAAATTAAAAAGTTTTTCAAGCTCAGCTCGACAAAACAAGTTTACTTCCTATTTTGAGAACAAATGGCATCGTTCCAGTGTTTTCTAGAGAACATTGAGCTATGTCTGGCGCTGTAACTGAGTTTATTACAATGTTACTGCTGTGGAATTAAAGGCAGTTTTTGAAGCGATTTACTTTGAATATGTTTTTTTTCATTGAGGATTTTAAAATGGCTACTATAACTTCTCTGAGAATAGCGAAATTGTATAACATAAAAAAGCGTGTATCAGAAGTCTTTAAAAGACAGAAGTGCTTTTTTACAGAAATGCGAGGCTTCTTCCAGAAAATTGGAAGTCCAGTACATTTTTGAATGTATGAATTCCATAATTCCTCTTCGAATCCCTTCAAAAGGGGAAAACTTTTTTGTGTGTTAAGCTTATGGCATGAACATAATAAAACCCCGTTTAATCCCTGAACGATACAATAAATCAACAATTTTGGACCATTTTCCACATCATCATGTGACCCCAAGCAAGCGTAGTTTGTTTTAAGGTAAAATACTACCAGACGTTAAAGAATTTTCTAAATTTTAATTATGAATGTAAGCGGGTTTGCTACGAACTTATTTTGTGTTGGAAGAACACCAACGTCTCATCCCTTAACGAGGGACTTCATCAGGTTGAGTGCGACTCACATCGCGCCCGTATCGCTACTATGCGCTCACTCTCACAAAATAGGTTCGTTGTTAACCCGCTTACATTCATAATGAATTCGTCAAACAACGATAGTTTAAAAATTTTAGAAAAAAAAATTAAAAATTATAGATAGATTAAAAATTTTGTTAGAACCTTAACCTAGTTTTTATTAAGTCCACATTGAAGTTCAGTTTTCCTCGATATCTATGAAATTCATAACCAAGTGACAACATTTAACATGATTTTTATGATAGAAGCCTATTATTGTCTATTCCAAACAACGAATTCCTATTTTAAATTCATAACCAATCCAAATGTTTTACCACACGGAACAAAGTAGTTTATATTTAGAATCACTATACAAAACATCCAGTATTTTTTAGTTTTCTTTCTTATTACTCCCCCATTGCTCACTTACCTTTCACATTACTTACGTGGGAACAGGGGACTTTGAGCTAGAACTATTGTAACTTACCTGTGATGTAACTTACGTATTTTGCAAATAAATGGTTCACTGACGATTGACGAGACCCGTGGTCGCTATCGATAAAATAAAGTGTTGTTAAGTTAAATGCGGATTTCGTTGCTATCCTAAGGACATAGAGTTGTTTTTTCCATTCAAAGAGCTGTGGGTGACACAGCAGCAAGGTTGCAAGCCGATTTATTCGGTTATTGCTGGTCGTAAATTTATATTTACGACGCCTAATGCAGGCTGGCATGGTCAACGGAACTGCATCTACTAGATGGTATCAATTCTAATAAATATAGAGGTAGAGTATCGAACCATTTTTATTTGTGTTTTTGAATAGGTTGCAGGTCGTAAAATTTTATTAACAGTAAGTACCTATTAATAGTTTATAGAGATGATAATCTAGTTATCTATATTGACCGATATGTATATTTTTATTTCTTATTGTTTGGTTTTTTTGTATTGTTTGGTTGAAAGGGCGGCATTTACAAAAAAGTTTTTTTTAATGTGGCCAACGAATAAATTCTTCTGGATTAACGAACAGCAGCAACTACATTAGAGTCGCAGATACCGATGAATTCATCAACCTATACTAAGATATTTAATAAAAAAAGGTAGAAATTGTAGATACTAAGATCTACAAAAATACACAATAAATGCCATCAATGTTATTCTCCTACAAAGATACACAGAGAATGCAATTAATATTATTCTTCTATAATAATTGCTGCAATCTCTTATGGAATAAGATCAGTCACCACAAGAGGTTAACAACACAATGAATTCATATCCGGAAGCTAATAATTCTTATTGTTTTTCACTCATGCGACATAACAATTAGGGCATGCATTCCGAAATTCCGGAATTTCGCAACTCCGGAATCTCGGACTGTTTTTTACTATATTTCAATTCCGGAATTGAGACGAGTATCGTAATTCCGATATTAATAAAAACACTGATCCCAAGCCGTGTCCTCCGAGCTTGAAATAAACGATTCATCGTCTCCTGCTGACGAAGACGTTGCAGTTGATGAACCAACTCTGCAAGAGCAGCTAGACAAAGAACTGGATGAATGCAAAAAAAGTCGCAAGAATCTAAGGACCAATTTTGACCTTGCAGGGTTCGTGAAAGTAGAGAAATAAATGTGTTATTTATAACGGAGGACAACGAGGTGTGCATCTAGCGTGATAGGGTTGCCATCCGTCCCGATATATCGGGACTGTCACCGTCTTTAGGCTCACTGTCCCGACGTCCCGACAAAACACTAAAATGTCCCGATTTAAATTCGCGCGCTGCGCTCGGCCAGCAGAAGCTATTAAACTTGATTCGTTAAAAAAATGAAACATCGGAAACTATTTCTATATATTGTCTCGACACTTTGAGGCAATTGCAGATTCCGCAAGATAAGCTTGTTGCTTTTTGTGGGGACAACAGTAACACCAACTTTGGAGGGCTTGAACGTCGGGGTCAAGGTTCTGTTCGTATGTTGATATAAATTATCAAACTCCTTTGTCACATTCTAGAACGAGATGGCTGTCCATGAACGAAATCGTCTTCTGCCAGGGCAAGGGCGTCGCCAGGGGGGGGGGGGCAGAGGGGGCAGCTGCCCCCCCCCTAGAGGTAAAAAAAATGTACCTAGCCAACTGCAAAACAACGAAAGTCCTGCTACTGTCTTGCTTTGCCGATAAATCCCACATAAATTCACTATCACTAGGAATAAGTAGTGACAGTTAGTACAATAATATAACTTTAAAAAAATATTGTATTTAAAGTATTTTTTTTTCGGATGTTTCGGTCGGTCTTTTGCAACAAAATATTATAATATTTACGTACTGCGTATAGCTCGTAAAGCTTTTCACATGGAAGTTGACACCATTCTTATTTCAATCGTCATACAGGCAAACAGGTCCGTAAAGATAGGGGGTTTTGGGGATTCAAACCACCCCCGAAAAGTTTTCTTGGATACGTGGGAGTACTTGAATTGGTTGTTCGGTCTTAAAAACAAAATTTTTTGTCCGTCAACATTCGTCGGGTGGCTCGCTCTCACGCTAAGTATCATTCGATTCGTATTATATAAGTGTAACTCTTCAAATTTTTTAGCATACGTCCGAATAAGTCTCAAAAAAAATCGCGGCTCGCTCCGCTCGCCGTTTATTGTATACACTTCAGTTTCGACTATTTCCAGCGGCCGCACACTACAAAATATCAGCGCCCATTACAGTCTGTTATAATTTTTTTTTGTACTACCTAATGACCCGAAAAAGTTACAATAGTTGTCGTGGTGGCTCATTCACTCGCAGTGTCTTCTCCTATTGAGCGTTAGGGTCGTAAGTTCTAACATCACCCCCCCGCCGTATTTATGGTACATATTTCTGGCTACGGCTTGCCCCCCCTGGGCCGTGGGCTGGCGACGCCCTTGTGCCAGGGACTGTGGAGTCTATTTTACAGTGTCAAGTAAATTATAACATAACTTGCACAGAGTTTTACAAAAATGTTAAAAATCACAAAGAATTGTTGAAAAAAGGAAAATCTTCTGAAAAGTATGGCCATTTTAGTACCTAATTAGAACATTTAATTCAACGTTATGTTATGTATGGTAGGTAGTAAAATAAATGTTTAATACTATATCATCTGCGCGTTTTGTTCACTACATCCTAGAACGTCCCGACGAGAGCCTAGCCAAATATGGCAACCCTAAGCGTGTAGCGTTTGAGTGTCGAATGTGAAAGAGTATTTTCGAGTGCAAGCTACATTTGTAACAGACTTAGAAGCTCGCTCTCTGACAAAATGCTAGATGCATTGTTATTCTTGAAAACGCACTACCAAGAACAGAGTTTCCTCTCAAAGTGAAAATTCTATAAGTCAAGTGTTAATCTTTTTCTCAGTTTATTACCAAATTAATATTGTTGTGTTTATTATTAGCAGAGATAGGAATAGGTAGTGCAATCTATGGCTAATGACCTCAAACATTATCAATAGTATGGATACGCGCCGGAATTCCGGGAAAAAGATCGAGAATCGTTTATGTTACACTTCCGGTATTTTGTAAGTTTCTTTTATAAAATGTAAATATTTCACTAACCGTAAGTTAGATTATTAGGATAAACAAAACGAACGAACTTTGTTACTGCCTAAACCCCTTCTTCACTTATCGCCGCCGTCGTGAAGTCGAAACAATGCATTCCATAATAATTTTGGTTTGAGGCTCCGGCGACGGATGAATTTCCCATACCTACAAATGTAATACCAAAATGATATATTTTGAGCATATTTTCGCCATGATCTGATATTATTTGTACTAGTATTTATCTAGGTTTCTGCCACAAGCTATATTGAAAATGCTTACCTATGTACACAAATAATAGGAAAACGTGTTTTCTTTGATTAGGTAAATCCGGTTTCAGTTCAATTTATTTTCGGTAAAGTATTTTGAAAAAAATTTGTGGTAGAAACCTACCTACATTAATACAATTTTGAAACAAATAATACTAGATCATTTTGAAAATTTGCTCAAAATACAAATCATTTTGGTGTTGTTTGTATATATTTGGGAAATTCATCCGTGTCGCCAGAGCCATAACTAAAAGTAAATACCAATATGGCGGCAAGTTTATCTTCGTTGATAATAATGATGAATTGATAATATCAATCTTATTATTGTATATTTAAAATATTATTTTACATAGTACAAAACTAGGAATAATAATTTCTCATTCAATTCCCGGGACTTGTGGCATGTTAAGATAACCTTATGAAGTCTCGGCAAATTGCACTACCTATTCCTATCACTGATTATTAGTTTATGTAAGTTTTAAAATGTGAAACTAATATTATTCGTGTTTTATCGTAAGATTTTGATATATATTCCTAAATAGATTAAAAGACTGTTAATATAACACATTCAGTTGACTCGATCCCTTCCTCAAAATAAAAAGTTCCAATACCGGAACCAGTTTCGGAATTCCGAAATTAGGCCTCCGATATCGGAACTCAGTTCCGGAATCGAAAACATTCCGATATTGCATGCCCTAATAACAATATTCTAGAAAATATCTTAAATCTTTTCAACACTGTAACACGGACCAGTCAATTGTACTTAAAACTCTTTCATACCTCAAAGAGCTAGCGTATTCGTGAGTTTGTACCTCTATATCATTTGAGTCTGTATTCTGTTAAGGGAATGCTTTGCCAGGCCTTGGATATTTCTGAGGATAAGAAAAATGCCTCCACTATCATCAGTCTTCTTCGAGAATTCAGGAACGGTTTTTGGCAGTTCTTCCCTAATTTTCGATTTTTCGAGTTGTTTAAGTATCCAATACAAACAGAGTAAAAAAAATAAGTACTTTTTATTTAGAAAAAAAAACGAAATTGCAGCTTGTATATTTACAGTCAGCTGCACAGATATGTAAACACTCCTAAAATTTCAAATATATTTATATACTCATTATTTTTCAGATCAAGTACACCAACTACATTTCAAATGATCATCATCATCATCATCATCATCATCACCAGCCTATAATAGTCCACTGCTGGACATATGCCTCCCCTAATGAGCGCCATAGATGGCATCATTATTTGGGGGTTATTGCTATGATGCAAATTATATATTATTTATATTATTATTTCAAATGATCGTAGCCATCTAAATCGTCAGAAATCGGTATACTATTTAGCAAAATTATGTAGAAACTTACGTATACATAAATATGACATTTTGGGAGTGTATACATATTTGTGCAGCTGACTGTACCCAAAAATCTAAGCCGTCACCAAAAGGCAGAGTGCCCAAAATGCTGGCAGTTTGCCATGTTGGATGGCAATGATAATTTGTTGACTGTAATAAACGCTAGCATTTCGATCACCTGTAGACTCCATAACCTTTGTGAGGTCTTATTATGATATTTTGTAAGCCCACGGCCCCAAGGACCTAGGGTTAGATGGCTCCAAACTAAAGGACAACCTATTTTCCAAGGAATTAGAGGCATAACGTCAGGACTTTTACCTTCATTTCGCATGAAGCCATTTGGTTCGAGAGTAGCTGCCACACTGACGCTGGCAAAAAAAGCAAACTAATTTACAAACCAAAACTACTACTGGCTAGATGATGCTGTCTGGATTTTCCAGCATTGTTTATTTATTTATGGAATTGATAAATTAGATAAATAATGCAATCCACACAGCATATTCTAGCCCCAAGCTAAGCAGAGCTTATTGTTATGGGTAGGTACTAGATAACTGATATACAATGTACATAATTACAATGTACAATTATTTAATCGATTAATTTCCCTGTTATAATAATGGATAATGGATATTATAAGCAATTATAGATTCTACACGCGATACCATTGTCATAGTAAAGCAATTGATTATCAGAATTTGCCTTACACAACAGTATCCGTTCAACACAAGGGTAGGGGTAACAAATTCGTATCGTTTCAGAAATCGTGACTCAATTCAGTAGCGAAACGAATTGTTCTCGCTGGGAAAGCGGCAAAACAATGCAATTTAATTTTTCATTGGAAACTTTGCGCTTTTTACTTTACACCCACCCTGTGTAGGTTGATCCGGGAATCTGGGCAAAATAATGAGACAGTAAATAATAAATATAATTTCATACCAGGTCATCCAGGGTAATTAATAAATTAATGGTGGCAATACAAAAAGCATCACCTATATAGTCTACTGCTGGACCTCAAGGCCTACCCAATGAGCGCCATAGATGGCATTATTGATCATTCGAGGATTATTGCCCATAATCACCACGCTAGGCATGCGGGTTGGGGATCGCAGTACGGTGGAGTTGTTCTGCAGCGGGCGATGCTGCTCAACCCCCGGTGTGTTTCCCTTAGTCGCCTCTTACGACATCCACGGGAAGAGTTGTGGTGGTGAAATTCTATGCCGGCACCACAAGACTCAAAAAGCATCATCTAAGATAAATATTTTTTATTATCTATACATAGAATATACCAGAACACCCTGAACAAATCTGCAGATCGAACATACATTTTGTCTCGAGGCGAGAATCAAACCCGTGACCTTCTGCGTCACCACGCAGAGATCGTCGAATGTGTGAATGTTATGGATAGTAGGTACAAATAGCTAATGCATGTTCATTTGGAAAAGTTTTAAAGCAAAAGCTTCCCACGTACTACTGAAACTTGTTTCAAACTTAAACTGAGTACAGACAAAGTCGCACACAACAATGTCCAACTTTATTTCTTTAGTTTGCTTATTTGTCCACACAGCATCACTTAGTCTCAAGCTAAGCAAAGCTTGTGTAATGGCTACTAGATGATTGATATCCATAATACGACGACCTCTGTGGCGCTTGTCAGTATGTTTGTACTAACTCACAGCTCTATTAATTTGAAAAGAACAATGGAAGAGCATTAACATGACTAAGAAAGATACGTTTTTTTTACTAACGTAGGCACCAGATTGTTGACAATATTTGTGGCGCGGTGGGCGAAGATCCGCCTGCGTCGCCGGAGGTTGCGGTTTTGATTTTTGCCTCGGAACAAATATTTGTACGATCTGCGGATATTTGTTCAGGGTGTTCTGGTCTTTGTCTGTTTTTAATTAAAAATATCTATTTCGTGAATATATTGTATTAAATAAAATAATAATAAATAATGCTGGACATTTCACACAGCATCATCTAGCCCCAAGCTAAGCAGAGCCTGTGTTATGGGTTGCTAAATGACTGATATACATAATACTATTACATAGATAGATTTTTTTTATTATACATACGCAGGAGGTTGCGGGAATCGAACCCGCAACACCGCGCCACAGAGGTCGTCGTATTATGGATATCAATCATCTAGTACCCATTACACAAGCTTTGCTTAGCTTGAGGCTAGGTGATGCTGTGTGGATTCAACATCAACAGCCTATGATAGTCCACTGCTGGACATAGGCCTCCCCTAATGATCGCCATAGAATGAATTACTCATCATTTGGGGGTTATTGCCCATAATCCCCACGCTGGGCATGCGGGTTGGGGATCGCAGTTCGGTGGAGTTGTTCTGCAGAGGGTGCTGCTGCCCGCCCCCCGGTGTTTTCCCTTAGTCGCCTCTTACGACACCCACGGGAAGAGTAGGGGCGGTGCAATTCTATGCCGGCACCACACGGCAAATGTGTGTATTGTACTGTGTGGATTTCACAGCATTATTTATTTATTTAATTACACTGTATTAAGACATTCCAGTTAAGGATCAGGGCAATTAAGGTACCTCCACTAACTAAATGTGATACTAGCAAATTTTCTGCTTAACCAAAAGTATTTAAACGCTCCGGTTTCAGTTGAAAAAAACTATGTAGGTATACCTACGCCTTTATGGTCAGTGGTACATTGGTAAGTCTCTGTAAACAAAGATATCGTAACCCTTGCCTGCATGGCTAATTTTTATAGTATGGTACACGCCTGTTCGTAATTCTCGTTTAAAATATAAGTATTTGTAATTATATAAAATCCAACTACTATTTCAAAAAGGGTGTATGGTATAGATTTATCTGTACAGGATATTTGAGACATAAATCGGTTCCGTTCACCTTTAAAGTGAAAAATCTATGTTTATAGAGCAGTTTTTGGGATTATTTTTTCTTGCTGTAATAGTTTTAGACAAAGGTCGCTCATTTTTGAAACAAAAGAAAATATAGTAAGATGAAATTCATTGGAAAGGAAGAAAATATATTACAAAAATTACAGGAATAATAAATTACGGGCAATCCCAGGTCAATTTCGCGAAAAATAAAAGGTTTTTGTAAAAGATAATATTAAAAAACCAAAAACATGGTAATTTAAATTTTCCACATAAAATTTGAGGTTAGTGTTAAAAGTGTGAATGTAAAAGTTGTAAATTTTTTATTGCCTATAAATATGTTATTTAACTTTTTACCACTGGACATTTATTGTAGTTTGGCCAGAAATCGAGATAAACCGTTTTAACCCTTAAAAACACACCCCATCCACTTCCCAAGCTCGGATCGCCCGTAATTTATTTTTTCTTTTACTTTTGTAAAATTCTCGTCCTATTCCGATGCTTTTTCTCGTAATAATATTTTCTTTCACTTTTACCATTTCAAAGGCTTCATCCCTGGTCTATGAACCAATCGTGTAGAGCAATTACCAATTTAAAGTAAAAACTAGTGGAGAAACTCAGAACATGAAGTATCGATTTCGAATGTGTTGTTTTTGCTGAAAAAAGTTGAAATACCTAAGGCCTACATCGTCAATTCGTCGTCTTAAACGTAAAAAAATCATAGTCACAACACAGAATAACTACATATATTTTACTAAAAAGTTACAGGTAGCAGCAAGCGACATATTTCGTCACCCAATCCAAAATAAAACGTCATAAATTATGACGTATCATGATTGGTTGACGGCATCGAGCACGTATGACACACTTCACTACTGCTGGTGCAATTTCATCTAGATTTTAAGCGACTGGACTTATAATATTTTGATAAAATTTAAAGAGTTCAACGCCAGTGTATCACAGGATTTATAAACCTCTCACCGGGCGCCAGTCTTGCAAGACAAGATAACTAGCTGTCAAGATAAACTACCTATAAATTTAGTTTAGCCATATTCTGTAAGAATTATCTTTTGCGAAAGAAAAAATATATTAAATATTATATTATACTCTGAATTCACCACATTGCTACCACCGTTTAGGTGTGAAATGAGCCTAGTAAACAAAGCTCACGTAACCCTAGCATAGCTTATGTTACAGCTTTCCTTTGTTTCACACGAGTAACGGTTAGTTTACTTAGTGAGGTTTCGTTACAAGTTCCAGGTAGATGCAGGCTTCCAAAACTTGCTAGTTACATCAGCGATTTTAAATTTAAACGCTTTTGTTCAATACAGACGTTGGACGCTATTTGGGGCATTCCAGAAAGTTCGATATTCAAAAGATTGAGTGACACAATTTCGAGTAAGCGTGCACTCATTTCAAAATAGTACCTAACACATTGCTATTTGTAAATGCTTTTGTCCGCTGCTAAATACAGGCCTTTCCTATTTATTAAGCGCTTTAGGGAAGGCCTATATCCAGCAGTGAGTTGATATGTACACATTTATATGAACTGGTCTGATTCTGGTACACAACTTTTGTAAATAGCTACCAGTTAACTTTTGGAGCTTAATTAACTATTATCAGCAGAGTTTTCCATTATTTTTGTTATTAGTATGTAAGACCTCGCAAACGAAAATCTAAAAAAAACAATGTCTATGTATTTATCATAGGTTTACCTAGATACGAGGTGTTTATTTAACCCGCCATAATAACAGGTTCACTAAGTGATATGATATAAAATAACTATGTATGTATAATAAAAAATATCTATAAATATAATAATATTGTATTATGTATATCAGTCATCTAGTACCCATAACAAAAGCTCTGCTTAGCTTGGAGCCAGATGTTATGTGGATTGTCCGGCATTATTTATTCAAGTTTTAAATCATATTGAGATAAGGTACTAATAGACATCTGTCTAACCCAGCTGTCTAACTCAGAAGGTCGGTAGTGACCGTGAGCTCAATACGATCTCCACTTACCTCCATAATGGAACCTTAACCCTTAACACACACTGGAACTATACCTTAACCCTTAACCCACTCGCTTTGACGCTGTAGACTAAAAATGGCTCAACCCCTCGATCGTTTGAAGGTCTCACAAGGCCGGTAAATAATCTTCTCAAAGATAACAAGACGATTCATCTACCGATACGTGGTTTGGACCTAAACAAATAGCCGTGCGAGGGTTTTGCATGTTCATACCTTAGGGCGGGCGGGAACAGGTTAACTTAGTTTGCAATTATATATCGTATGTGTTGATAATATATGCAGGGTGATTTTTTTCAGGGCTAGTGACGGGAAGTTTGAAACGGTGGGTGCTATCGTGAGTTAGTGAGGGGTTACGTGCACGATTTTGAAAAAATAAGATCTAGAATAAGAATAAAAGAATGGAATAAAATAATTTATTTGAACTAACAGGCTAACAGTGGTCAGTTATAATCAAAAATTAATAAAAGAAAACATGTAATAAAATTTAAGCCCGAAAGCCACAAAGTGGCCTCTGCCTCAGCATGAGTTGGTTGCTAGTAAGCAGCAGATCTCATTACTATATGTGTATATTCATTATTTTTGGCATACGTTTTTACTTTCTTAGTTCACTAAAAAAATAAATAAATATTATGATAACTATCTGTCCAAAGTTCAAATAACCAGAAGAGGATTTATGCATTAATATTCCGTTTTATAAATATGATTTATCGGAGCTTTGAAGGACTTCGGGCAATATTATACAACAAAAAACATGATAACTAGGGAACAATGGCCCAACTCATTTCTTTGATATGCAAAAATTTCGCGGAAACTCCGATGTTTTCTCAACTTGGATTTGCGAAGGACAGTTTCGTATCGGAACAAAACAAAGGAACTATCAAGTACATGGTTCTTACTGATAGGGTGAATTTCAGCTTTTGATCCTTTTTCGTTTTATGTTTCTTCGAAAACTTAACCGAAAAAGAAAACCAGATGTTTTCTTTTTCGGTTAACAACTAAAAGGAGATAGTTGTAATAACAGTGAGGTAATGCATTCAGCATCTTGGGGACGCTGCCGACTGGTATTGATATGGACCAATTGAGTTACATGTAGATTGTTTGCAACAGTCTGCGGTAAGCTCAATAGTTTCAATTGTAAATAGTTCTTATTTGGTTCTGTAATTAAATAGTCATTTATTTGCTAAAAAAATTAAATATTATATAGTAACTAGCGTATAGATATTTCTTAAGCTCGAGTTTTTTTTTACCTATCCCTAGTGGCCAATAACTAACCAGGACATGTATTATAAAGCACAAGTCTGCGCAAAAACAGGGTGAACTTTCTGTTCAGTCACTTTCATAATCCCATGAGACGGTAGACCGATACGACAGGGGAGAAGTTAGACGCAGGACCAACAGCTTAAGGCCCTGTATAAAGACAATATTTAGGTATTAGTAGTATTATTTAGTAGTTCGTAGCGCTTGACAAATAAAGTTGAAAATGGTGATGCGTTTGATTTAGTTGAATCTCTTGTTCGACAATGTCAACATTATTTATCGGTTTTAACTTATTTTAAAAGTAAATACACCAGTAAATTAAAATCTTTATACATATTTCTCTAGATGATAAAATTACCTTTCTTACAGTAACAAAATTATAAAATGTTATCACTCAAAATATTGAGCATTTCGAGACGAAAAAATATTTTCGTGTTCTTTCTTGCGATATTTTTTTCAAGTTTCTAGATGGTTTTTATGAAATATTTTTGTATAAGTCTTTTTTCCATACACTTGACTATAAACTGTATTTTTTTGGGCTTGTAATATGTCGCAGTAAGCCTAACTGTGCGACGAAAAAGTGGTCGTTTTACGATGTCTGTCGTATGGCAGCGCCTTAACGTGTTTCCGAGGATCATTTTTGTATACTGAAAACCTGCATATGGCAGCGTTAATAACTTTATAATATTTTTTAAACAAGTTACTGTTACAGATGAAAAATTAAATTTTTGATCAATACCCGTGCGAAGCCGGGGCGGGCCGATAGTTCAAACTAAGAATGTACTTAAGACTAATAACCGGTAACTAAATAATACATACAATGGATCTGTCTAAATATATCATTATATAAAGCAATCTCCATATAGCATACAGAAGGTACAAATTGAAAATCCCCTATTAACATTATTTTGAATAATTTTATACAACCACATAAAACAAATAACTTGAAAATTATATTGCCTAGAATTGTTAGTAAATTCTCTTTTATAAGGTGCATTAGACTAACTAAGTTAGTGGGTACTTTGTAAGCAAGCACCTGCATCTAGATCTTAAGTATTCTAGCTACATTTACACCTAACGATAATTTAGATTTCAGTAATGTCGTGTGGTGACGGCATAATAAAGAATTTCACCACCCCAACTCATCCCGTGGGTGTCGTAAGAGGCGACTAAGGGAAACACACCGGGGGGCGGGCAGCAGCGCCCTCTGCAGAACTACTCCACTAAACTGCGATCCCCAACCCGCATGCCCAGCGTGGGGATTATGGGCAATACCCCCCAAATGACAAGAACCGCCACAAAATGGCCCCCAGTTCCCGGCCGCCTCGCTATTCCTGGCCATGGTAGCGGCCACGGTAACGGCGGGGCAGGGGGTGCTAGGAATCACCGGGCTACATTAGGCTACCACACCCCACACACACTGACCCTGGCAACGTTTAACGGACGCACTCTGAGGCTTGATCACCATCTAGCGCAGTTGGAAGTGGAGTTAGAGAACATTAAATGGCATGTTCTAGGGTTATGTGAAGTCCGTAGAGAGGGGGAGGACACCGTAACCCTAGACTCGGGCCATCTTCTCTACTTTCGTGAGGGTGATAAAATATCCCAGGGTGGCGTAGGTTTCCTCGTCAATAAGGCCCTCTCTAACAACGTCGAAGAAATCTCCAGTGTGTCGACCAGGGTAGCGTACCTGATCCTTCGGCTGTCTAAGCGCTACAGCTTGAAGGTCATTCAGGTTTACGCACCGACCTCGACACACTCGGATGATGAAGTGGAGGATATGTACGAAGACATATCCAAAGCCTTACATCACACCACCAAGGCTCACTTCAACGTTGTTATGGGGGACTTTAACGGCAAGGTGGGAACCCAGACTGGCAACGAATCCCGAATAGGCCCGCATGGTTTTGGTGTTCGAAATCACAGGGGACAAATGCTCGTCAACTTCCTTGAGAAAGAGGGGCTGTTCTTAATGAACTCTTTCTTTAAGAAACAGCCCCAAAGGAAGTGGACATGGCGGAGTCCCGATTATGTGACAAAAAATGAGATCGACTTCATCATGACGGATAGCAAGCATATATTCAGAGATGTCTCAGTGATCAACAGGTTCAATACCGGATCTGATCACCGACTCCTTCGAGGCTCTCTGAATATAAATTTGAAGCTTGAAAGAAACCGTCTGGTGAAGTCCACGCTCCGACCGAACCCAATCCAAATCATGGCGGGCACCGAGAAGTTTCAGCAGCTTCTCGGGGATAGATTCGCTGCCTTGGAACCCACTGATGACGCTGACGAGACCCTACACAATCTGGTAGAAACGCTGAGGGACGAGGGCATCAAGTTTTGCAAAAAGCAGCGTACTGGTAAGAAGTCCAAACTCTCGGATGAGACTCTTGGGCTGATGACAAAAAGACGGGAAACCACCCAAGCGACTTCGTCAGAGAGGTCAGACCTGAACAAGCGAATTGCGAAGATGGTACGACGCGACCTTCGGAGCTCTAATACACGCCTCATTGAAGAGGCGATAGAGCGAAACCGAGGGTCCAAAGTATTCACTCAGCAGCTTGGAAGGAGCCACCTGACGAAGCTTTCAACGCACGACGGAAGGACCGTTTTGTCGAAGCCGGAGATATCGGCCGAGATAGAGGACTTTTATGGCCGTTTATACGCTGCACATGCTCCCCGTTCCCAACGAGACGACCACGATTCTAGAGCCACCTTGATACGCCACTATACCGACGAACTGCCAGACATCAGTCAAGACGAGATCGTGTTAGCTCTGAGGCAGCTTAAAAATGGAAAAGCCCCCGGTGAGGACGGAATAACATCAGAGCTTTTGAAAGCTGGAGGATACCCTGTTATACAGGAGTTACAGAGCCTCTTCAACGCCGTCCTTCACAGTGGGAGAACTCCAAAGGCGTGGAGTGGGAGTTTGGTGGTGCTCTTTTTTTAAGAAGGGAGATAAAACCCTTCTTAAAAATTATAGACCCATCTCGCTCCTAAGTCACGTCTATAAGCTTTTCTCACGAGTTATATCGAACCGTCTCGCCAGGAGACTCGACGAGTTTCAGCCACCGGAGCAGGCTGGGTTTCGCGGAGGATATGGTACCATAGACCACATTCACACAGTGAGGCAGATTATACAGAAGTCCGAAGAGTATAATCAGCCCCTGTGTCTGGCTTTTGTGGACTATGAGAAGGCCTTTGACTCCGTTGAAACCTGGGCTGTTCTACAATCCTTACAGCGATGCCAAGTAGACTATCGTTATATCGAGGTGCTGAGATGTCTCTACGAAGCCGCTACGATGAGTGTCCGAGTACAGGACCAGCAGACTAAACCGATCCAACTGCGCAGAGGAGTGAGGCAGGGGGATGTCATATCCCCGAAACTGTTCACGAGCGCGTTGGAAGATATGTTTAAGACGCTGGACTGGAAAGACAAGGGCATCAACATAAACGGCGACTACATCTCACACCTGCGATTCGCTGATGACATAGTCTTAATGGCGGAGTCGCTAGAGGAGCTGAACCGGATGCTGGACAGTCTAGCTTCAGCCTCCCGATGTATCGGTCTTGGCATGAATTTGGATAAAACCAAAGTCATGATCAATGCCCACATTGATCCAAGACCGGTGATCGTACATGGCCACCTTCTCGAAATTGTTTCTGAGTACACTTACCTCGGGCAGATTTTGCAGTTGGGTAAAAACAATTTCGAGAAGGAAGCCAAGAGGAGGATCCAGCTAGGCTGGGCAGCGTTCGGAAAACTACGTCGAGTCTTCTCGTCATCCATACCGCAATGTTTGAAAACGAAAGTTTTTAATCAGTGCGTCCTACCAGTCATGACCTACGGAGCTGAGACGTGGACACTCACGATAGGGTTGGTCCACCAGTTCAAAGTCGCTCAGCGCGCTATGGAAAGAGCTATGCTCGGAGTTTCTCTGAAGGATAGGATTCGTAACGAATACATCCGACAGAGAACTAAAGTCATCGACATAGCTCAGAGAATTAGCCAACTGAAGTGGCAGTGGGCCGGCCATATTTCGCGAAGAACCGATAACCGCTGGGGTAAACGTGTTCTTGAGTGGAGACCGCGACTCGGTAAACGTAGTGTAGGACGCCCTCCGACCAGGTGGGATGACGATCTGCGAAAGACTGCTGGCAGATGCTGGATGCGACAAGCCGAAGACAGGGCGCTATGGCGCTCATTAGGGGAGGCCTATGTCCAACAGTGGACTGACATGGGCTGATGATGATGATGATGATAATTTAGATAACATGTTTAGCGCTTGATGGTTTAATTTAAATAATAACTCGAGCGAATATTTTGTAAAATGCCGTGACATAAATAATTATCATTCTTATCATATATCGTCCCACTGTTCATTATGATTGAAAAATACGCTTAGTGTGATAGTTACGCAAAAGTTATACCTACAACCACCAAAATGTCTACCTACTGTCTCCTTGTATTTGTGTTTGTTAATGTATGTAAATGTACCTTCTTTTTATTCATTATTTTCTTATCAAACCTGTAGGATATGTTTCAAAGAGTATCCAAACAGATATATTTTTATCTTTTATTTCTTCAGATAACATAGGCCAAGCCAAAGTAAAAATTACAATGTTTATTAAGCTTCCGGCTATCGGTGTAAATGCATCCGCCCCAGCCATTCTTGTACTAAAACTTAGTCAATAAATTCATTGTTTCATGTTCTGCCCACACTGTAACTACCTGGTATCGACTCTACCTATTACACTCCTTGTTACGTACCTTACTGCAACATTCTTAGCTAGTTGCTTTCTATTTAAACTTCTACGGTACAGTGCTTTAAAAATCTTTAAAAATAAAATTTATACATAAATAATAATACGAAATGACACTTTACAAATTATAATTACAATTATTCTTCTAACAAACTAGAAATAGACTTCGGATCCCTTAATTTAACACTGCTTTTAAACCAACTATATTATGCACATCTTATTATTATATATCTTTGCTATTTATCACCTCCAAATATTTTTGTACATAATAGCGAAATAACTTTCAAAATTAGAACATTTGGCGCATAAATCGATAAACATACGTAAAAAATACATATCTGCAGACGAATGAGGAACCTACTACATTTATTCGTACAAAAAAAATACTAGGTTAACTAACTAGGTTAACCTTTATTTCCAACGTGATAACATTTTAATTCAAAGTTCACACCATTATATTTTATTTCTATGTTTCCAGTGCAGATATTTGTGAAATTTAGAAGTGGTCGCCGAGATACCGCAAAATTGCATTTTTATGCGACTCACTGTTTTTAGTTTTTGCATTATTTTTCTCATAACGTGCCTTAACGGTGCGGCTTTCGGTAAATTTTTCATTTATAAATTGGTTTTTATGACGAAAATGTATGTTCCTTTGTTGTTAGTCTAATGAGATGTGTCGTGTCATCATCATCATCATCATCATCAGTCTATAATAGTCCACTGCTGGACATAGGCCTCCCTAATGAGCGCCATAGATGGCATCATTATTGCCCATAATCCCCACGCTGGGCATGCGGGTTGGGGATCACAGTTCGGTGTAGTTGTTCTGCAGAAGGCGCTGCTGCCCGCCCCCCGGTGTGTTTCCTTTAGTCGCCTCTTACGACACCCACGGGAAGAGTTGGGGTGGTGCAATTCTATGCCGGCACCACACGGCAATTGCAATGTAGGCAATGCAATGTGTCGTGTACCTTGTTAAATTTGTGACTCATATTATTTTTTAAAGTAAGCTTGCTTTTATTGGGTTCTTTTTTAATGAAAAAGTAAGTAATTTCATTTTATTTCAACATAAAAGGTGGCGCAAAATCATCACTCTATCGGAAGATGCCATTTGCAAAAGGCTTCGTAGGTCAAACATGTTTCATATTGGTAAACTAGAGCTACATTAAACAAACAAACAAGCAATGAGCCACTAAACTCCGCAAGAATTCCATTGTGTTAATCAATGATAGGTCGATTGTGTTAGTGCAAAGCGCATTGCGACATCGTGTTCTTTCTTTTTTATTAAAATCGCTTTGGGTCGGTTTGGTATTTTGAATCCTTAATATCTCAGAAACTACTGCAGCTATTGACTTGAAATTTGAAATAATAACACATTTTGTGCGCCCGCACATATTTATAGAAAAATAAATGAAAATAAAGGAAAAATCAAAATGAAGATTTTCCATACAAATTTTGAAATCGAAATTTTAAATGGAACGTACAAAGTCGAAAGTGGTATCAAATGAAAGGTACTTGTTTGTAGATTTCAAAATAGTTTTTGAAATTTCGGTAGATTTCATACTTTTTAAAATATTTTGAAAATGGTCAAAAAAATGACCGTCCCCCCCCCCCCTTATCTCCGAAGATTGCAGAGCGATCGACGTGATATGTACCAAGTGTTTGTAGGAATTGATCTATATTTTATAGGAAAAATATAGAGAAGTCTGTAAAAATAATACTTTTTGAAATATGGTCAAAAAAGGGCGGGAAAAATTTCTAAAGGGGTGACTACCCCCCCGAATTGGGTATCAAATGAAAGGTATTGGTTTGTACATTCCAATGCAGTTTTTGAAATTTCGATAGATTTTATACTTTTTGATATATTTTGAAAAAGGTCGAAAAATTGACCGGTACCCCCCCTCTATCTCCGAAGATTGCAGAACGATCGATTTGATATGTACCAAGTTTTTGTAGGTATTGATCTATATTTTACAGGAAAAATATAGAGAAATCTGTAAAAATAATACTTTTTGAAATATGATCAAAAAAGGGCGGGAAAAATTTCTAAAGGGGTGACTACCCCACCGAGTTGGGTATCAAATGAAAGGTATCAGTTTGTACATTTTAATGCAGTTTTTTAAATTTCGATAGGTTTTATACTTTTCGAAATATTTTGAAAAAGGTCGAAAATTTGACCGTTCCCCCCCCTCTATCTCCGAAGATAGCAGAGTGATCTATATAAAATGTACTAAGCGTTTGTAGATATAGGTCTATATTTTACAGGAAAAATATAGAGAAGTCTGTAAAAATAATACTTTTCGAAATATGGTCAAAAAACGAATTTTCATACAATGGGGGCTATTTCATTGAGAGCAATATCAAATCAAAGGTATGGATTTCGACAATTCAAAACAGGTTTTAAAAATCGTCTAAGTTTCATACTTAGTGAAATACGTAGAAAAAAGTCGAAAAAATAATTGTAGGTACCAACCCACTTACCTACCCACTAATATCTGTAGTAACTGTAATAGTAGGGTTCCACAGCGCCACGAAACCGTTGTTCTCAAAATTTTAAAGTCCATACCCAATGTATTCCACTGCGCTCGAAGAATATTTAGATAATAAGATTATTGAATTCATGAATTCCACCGTGCTTAAAAAAATATGAGAAGAGTAATGTATCCTGGATAATCCACACAACATCATTTAGTGACAAGCTAAGCAAGCTTGTGTAATTCGTACTACTACGATATCTGTTATACTTAATAAAGTATATATAAGTATCACATTCGATGATTTATTTTTGTGTACGTAGAAAAGGACTATAACACTCGAACAAATAATCTGCAGATCTTACAAATATTAGTCCCGAGGCGGGAATCAAACCGCAACCTCCTGCGTTGTAAGCCCACCGCGCTAACAGGTCGTCAATATACGTACCTACCTAAACGACAAAAGTTCAAAACCCTCGGCGCGCGAGTTACACTCGCACTTGTCGTACTTGTTTATATAACTAATCCCACTTGCGAAGGATAAAAAAAAACAAAAGTGCGTGATTAAAGCAATAAAACCACCACATACTTATTCAAACAGTTTACAGCCTCGCTTTTTATGTAAAAAAATAATAAAAGTAAAAATAGTCATCGTGATAATGATAAATACGTCATAAATAATTCACACGTTTGTTTTTATTTTAGGGGTATGTAGGTCGCGGCTGGGAAATGTTGACCACGCACATTTTTAGGGTTCTGTTTTTTTTTTAGTTATTTAATTTAATTTGGTAGTAGACGCGAATAGAACTATCTGGATATGTGTTTTCTTTTCTATGGATACTGTTGCTATCCAAAGTATACAGTTTAGGCTACAATTTAGCTTTAAATAGTAGTTTTTCTGGGAAAATAAAGGACCGGCATAGTCATACCAATGATGACTCAAACTCACCTAAATAATTAGGAAAGTCTCTTTAAATTTAACTTAGTTCTTTGTGTCTATTCAACCAATCAGTCAGATCCTGTGCAAACCACTCCTTACCCTAATGATGTCATCTAACCATCACTGGTGGTTTTTTTTAGTCTTATTTATCTTTAAGTACTTTTACTTGAAAAATATGTCAGTCTTATCTTAACCTAAACTTATTACAAACAAACCACAAAATTAGAGCAATCACTTAAGATATAGGTATGTTTAAAGGAAGTCACTGATGCATACAATTTTATACAATGAAAATGCCGCTAATGAATTTGCTTCCGCTAAAATGTTAAGAAATGTTTCTAAATTGAATCTAATTAAATTAAGTTCAGTCATCAGTGCCTTACGGGTCGTCTGACTCTTTGCCTTTAAGCTTCCCGGCCACGATACTAACCCTAGTTAAAGTACAAACTTCGGATTTTATTCGACGCCGGGTCCTTAAGGATACTATGCCAAAATGCACTGACGGTCCAAAGGAACAAACGACAAAATGTGCAACCGTCAAAACTTTCAGTTGTCAAAACTTGAAAATGCACAAGTCTTCTAGCGTCAAAATGTGCAATGAGTTAAAGGAATAAAAAAATAACGTAAATTGTTGAAATAAGTTATTCGACCATGCAGAATGAATTAAAATCCGGACGTAATTTTCACTAATCCGATTGCAATCAAAACTAAATGAGGTTTAGTTACTAAAGTATTCATAAATAATTTCATTAATTACTCAACGTGATTGCTATTCCCAAATCTTTCTGATTATTAATTCAATTAATTGCAATTGTATAACATGTTAATAAACATTTATGGCTTACCTAGTTTATAGTATGTATAGTAAATGTAGGGAAATTATTAATAAAAGATTCGTGGCAAAAATCCGTCACGTAATCTTTATTTTATACCAGTAAGTAAGATAAAAAAAATAGATAATAATAAAAAAGCCATCTATGGCACTCATTAAGGGAGGCCTATGTCCAGCAGTGGCCTATTAATGGCTGATGATGATGATGATGAAGTAAGAAGAACAGAAAAAAAGCAGGGCAAACACACTTAAACAATTTATAACACCAAGAAAAAACTACCCCGCGATCAACACCCATGGAACAAAAAAAATATTTTTGAAACATTTTTCATTTAGACTTTTTTTTGTATACGATTTATTTCTTTATGTATCTCTTCTTTATATACCTCAAACACGTTATAGGTATACTACATACAACGTGATTTCAGAGTTTTCCTATTAAAGCTTATTCTTTGGGCATGTATTTGGTGCTTTTAAATATTTTGTAGTAAAATTGTTTTATTGGGTTGTTTTGCTGCTCCTTTGTTGCACTTCACGTTTGTGAAAGGGATTTGTAATTTAAACCACCGAGTTATTTGCTCGTTTTACTGTCTCAACGAAAGAATAGGGTGTCTACTGTATTGTACTATGAGAAGTGCGCTTATGGTGTTTTTTGGAGGAACGTTCGTTCGTTAGAATTATGAGGATAAATACATACAACATACATACAAAAACATCCTATAGTCCACTGCTGGACATAACCCTCCCCTAATAACCTAAGAATAAATACAAAAATAATCTAATGAAAAAATTGTTAACGTTACAGCAAAATAACTACAGGTCGGAAGGTTACACTTATTTGAAAAAGGATGTTTAACTTTCAGTTTCAGAAAAAAATGCTAACGACAAATAAATATGCTTGATTCATATATAGAAATGTTTCGCTTATTAATTAATTAAACATTATATCAATTCTAGCTATGTTTCCAAATCAAACAGACATGACAAGATATTGAATTTATTAGGAAGAAACTTACCAAATAGTTGAATTTGCTGACATAAATAATATTGACCGGACCTTTGCCTATCAACTCTTAACTACGTAGTTTTTGAACAATATCAAAGTTCCGCCTGAACAAGCGTGCCTATTGATTCTACAACTGAAGAAACAAAAGTTATTGGTTTTGATTGCCTGCAGAATACATTAAAATCAGTAAAACGGGAAATTTGACGGGGCATTTAGATAGATGTCGGTACAGTTTTACTTCAACTGTAAATTCAGATATCACATAATTGCTGTGTAATTTCAAAGGTTCCAAGATTCGAGGGTAATTTATTATATCAGGCAGTAATCTTCATTAATTATACTTAACTGATTTTCACAAAAAATAATATAACAAGAAAAGAAATCTTTATGAACAATGGTGGGTTTGACCCTAAAAGACGTTTTCTTACAGCAAACGTTTTAGTACAAAACTCTTTAGCTACTTTTATATCAAAATGTATAAAAAAAAATCTCACTTCAAAAAACAAAAACAAATTTTAAATAAAAAAAAATACCAATAACTTCCGACAGAAAATAAAGCATTGATTTCACAAAACTCGTAGCGGTGCTACGCTTTCTCGTAGCAAAACTCGTAGCCTTTATGCTACGTTGTAGTTTGCCTCGACGTAGCATAAAAAAATCTCTATCAGACTTGTTATTCAACTAGGTACACAGTTGAAACTTGAAAATGAAACTTCAACTAAGATATCATATACTGTGAAAAGACACGGCTCTGATCAATAATAATAATAATTCATTTATATCAGGGCACTAGTCTAGTACAGGATGGAAAAAACTTAAAAACTACAGTCCTTATAAAATATATACCTTAATCTAACATACTTACATAAAATAAACTACATTACTAATAATAATTATAGACGTAGCTACCAGCAGCTGTTTCTAGTTAGAGGTAAGCTTGTTGATACATAAATCAGTTCGGAGACTAAATATTAATATTGGGATAAACAAACACACATACACATGAAACCCGTAAACATAATATTCCTTTTTAGTCAGTTGTGTATTCTAAGTAATTAGAGTATACCTCCATAGACCAGTCTAATACCCAGTAGCAAAAATACAGTTAATTTGTTCTCCTTCATAGTTACATACCAAGCTTCCATTTGTAATAAAAAACACATCCCTCACATCTCGCTTTACAAACATAGAAGTTAGTTAGTATGTACATAATGTATGTAGCCTGGAGTTGACTGCCAGCCAATCACATTTCTGAACGAATTTCATTAATTCTGAGCCCTTAGTATAAGTTGTGAAGAGTTATATGAAAACGAATAAAATTTTTGTTCTCTTCTATACATTTGGACGTTGCAGCGCCTGTAACGAATAGAAAGGGACTACTTTTTGTGCTTTGAGAGGGATTGAATAGTTCCATAAAGATAGATATTATTTACGAACGATTATTTGTACTTGTAAGCGATACAGAAGTATTATTATTATCAAATTTCCATGTTCATGGGCCATATAGTTACCCAGTTTTCCATGCGTGGGCCCGTAGCCTACAGCTCAGAGGTCCTTTAATAGAGTAAATTTTAAAGGCGGAGGCTACACATAGCGTTTGTCATCCTCGTTTGCACAATATCATCTACGGATAACATACCCGAAGATGATATCCACCAGGTGTATAGAAACAAAAACCATGTTATTGTGATGGATGTGTAGATGGACTGAGTAATTTGACTATGTGGGAGAGTGCGGACGCCTGCCGTAAACGTAGTCTCTAATAATATTAATTATTATTGAGCTCACGAAAAAAAATTTCGTATTCGTATTCTGCACACTGATACTAAGCATACTGTTGAAAGCTGACAGTGCCTAACTTGTGAGCAAGTGACAACGACAGTGGTGAGTGTTTTGTTAAGATTCAGAAAGTTTGAAGTGTAATCCTCGTGCTCATCACAATCAGCGAGAACTTTGTCAAAGTTAGTAATTTTTACATTTCTGGTATACCTAATCCATGCGTTGTCAAAATGCCATGGGACCTTATTTCTGTACATTTTGAATTTTACTTAACGTCTTTTTTATTGAATTCCAACCAAAAAATAGAAAAAAAAAACTTATTTAATTATTGTTAATTATGTATAATTAAATATATGTTTAATTATCGCACTTTGTTCAGTTCAAAATTATATCATCCCATTCTGATTCGGGAACAAAAGTGTTCCCAACTTAGTTGAAAAAATAAACCTTAAATTTGTTGAATGTATTGCTAAATTCCGCTAAATGCCGTGTGGTGTCGGCATAGAATTTCACCACCCCATCTCTTCCCGTGGGTGTCGTAAGAGGCGACTAAGGGAAACACACCGGAGGGCGGGCAGCAGCGCCCTCTGCAGAACAACTCCACCGAACTGCGATCCCCAACCCGCATGCCCAGCGTGGGGATTATGGGCATTAACCCCCAAATGATAGTGCCATCTTTGGCGCTCATTAGGGGAAGCCTATGTCCAGCAGTGGACTATTATAGGCTGTTGATGTTGATGATGATTGCTAAATTCAAACCATATATATAAGAACAAATCAATTCCAGTTACAGCAAAAAAGCCAGCACTCAGCGGATACAATAAAAGGAAAATCCATCGCGCTGGTCTTCCCGCCCAGAATGTCAACATGAGTTAATGTAGATAATTAATTCGTTCAAAACCATATAGCGTTATCAGATTCGTAACAATAATATAAGAAGGTCGATGTTATCAGTAGGGCAAGCATGGGGGTTGTTCTCTAGGGTAGAATAGACAATAATGGCATCGCATCGCCATACATTGCGCACATTATTGAAGTTGAAGAAATTAATTTCAAATAATTTACGCATTCGTATAGAATAGAGAAAAATTACGTCGCCAGACAAGAAAGCCCGTGCTTGCCCTACGATACGTAAAAATAATATAAAAAGGTCAGAGAGATACGTTCCACTCCTATAACTCCAGAAAACTGAATCGTCTTCTCATTTGCCATAGCTTCGATAACGTAACTTGGGTCACCCACGTGATCGTTGTGTCTCGAAATGTCGACCGATGGTTGAAACATTTTTATAGAAGTAGGTAGGACTGAAACACACCGGGGGGCGGGCAGCAGCGCCTTCTGCAGAACAACCACACCGAACTGCGATCCCCAACCCGCATGCCCAGCGTGGGGATTATGGGCAATAACCCCCACATAATGATGCCATCTATGGCGCTCATTAGGGGAGGCCTATGTTCAGCAGTGGACTATTATAGGCTGGTGATGTTGATGATGTTGATGTTGAGGTAGGACGGTCGGTATTTTCTTTCTTTCTTTAAAAAGTAGGCACTATAAAATACTATCATTCTTTAAAAGAAAAACAATAATTGTAAAACCTCATTAAGTCTAAATAAGATTACTACTACAAAAATGAGTGAGTGTATGAGTTATACTAAAAATCTACCAAACAAAAGGTATAGAATAAATTAACGCTAGAATTCGCATTTCGCTCTAAGCTTAAAACATTTTCTATCAGCTTTAGTGTAAATCTCATTCAGTAGAAGCTGACGTGATAATCTGAGTTTTACTGAAATTCATTTAGCCGATTTGACGTTCTGAAAAATAGATGGACTTAACATTAATTAAAGTAAGAAGGAATAGGAAGGAATTTTATTCTGTAAGCAAACATAACGAAGCAAAATACCGAATAATTTATTTGTAGATACATATTACCTAGAGGTACATTAGTTACAAAATAAATAAACCAAGAAGCGCCAAAAGTTATAAACAGTGTACCAGTCACATCACTCGCCTCCATGGCACAACATAAATAAATTTAAAAATTGTAGATACATATTAAATCAGGTCTAAGGGCCCTGATTTCATCATTATTATCAGCCAATGCTTGTCTTCTAATAATAAATCATGCTGGGCTAACCTAAGCTAAGCTAGAGCAGACCTTGCTTTATCTAAAAAGGAGTTTATTCATCAAAACACAGAAGTCTTACTTATAAAATTACTTAGAAACTTTCCAACTAAGACAATTTATAGGTACAGTCAGCTGCACAGATATGTATACACTCCTAAAATTTCACATATAAGTATACTCGTTATTTTTCAAAGTCAAGTACACCAACTACATTTCAAATCAATGTAGCCATCTAAATCGTCAGAAATCGGTATACAATTTAGCAAAATTATGTAGACACTCACGTACATAATATTAAATTTTGGGAGTGTATACATATTTGGGAAGCTGACTGTACTAGATAGTTATAGATATGTTTGATAAAAAACATATCATATGATTGCTATACATATAATTTGAAGATTGTAGAAATAATTGTCTCGAGTAGAAGGTACAAATTTTCTCTGAATAAAAGTAGTACCCGAATAAGATTAAGTGTTTTTCCGAAGTGACATTAAGAAAATATATCGAACGAGAAAGATTTTAACAGAGAATTTAGCAGCCATTCTAAGTACCTACTAAGAAAGTTTCTTTGCCTATTTTTTATCTCTCAAAAAAAGTAACTAATGTAACGTCTTCATAACATAAGTTAAACTTTATTGAACTTGGTAAACAGTAATGAAAATTTCAATGATCTCACTAGAGAATGCCAAAAGATAACAAGTACTTTTAAAAAAGATAAAATTTTTGAAGTCCTTTACTTAAAGTTTATGCAATTTAAAAAGCACAATTATTTTTAATTTGAAAAGTGCTTTCCCTCAGACGTTATTAAAATTCAAATAAGCGTAAGAAATGAGCGTTTTTACGAAATACTCGAAACTTGTTCGCCTTATTTTTTCTATTTGGATTCTAGTGCAAAAATATAATTTTGTATAAACCTTTTTCAACTAAAAGGGAAAGTAATCAGTAAGAGTGCAGATGAACGTCTCGGCTTAAACGATCCTGAAACAGTTGGGTTTTGCTAAGGATACATTTATTTTTATTTATATTATTTGGGAAACAAACAGTTATTGAAAACTAAACCAAAATTTCTAAAATAAAATGTTAAACGTAACGCAAAGTATCCACCATTAAATGAAATGGAACAAAGACAGATCAGACATTAATATGCAACTAAAACAATTACTTACCTATCAAATTACTAAATACCAATGAATTATTTAAATATTTTATATACAAATGAGAAACAAACTAAAAACTGACTTTATAAGCTAAAAAAAACCAATAACTCGAGGAGTAACATAATAAATAAAAAAAAGATTTGTTTCCAATACGACTGCCCCGATCTAGTTATCGCGTGTTTAACCGCTGCTAATGAGCTGTCAAACAGCAATAATTAATATTGGGTTTGATTTAGCAAGAAAAATCACACTGCGCCCATGCACAGTATACATATGCCCATGGCTAGTCTCTCCGTTCAGAATGTCTGCTTAGGCCAAAAGTGCGGTTAGAACGACATCAAATATTTTCTTATTATGCTTAATTTAATCCAATTACCTCAAAATTTACTTACATTTCTCAATTTTTCTTTTCAGCACTTTTTGAACGAGTAACTAAGACCAAATAAGAGAAACTTTATAAGGGGCAAAAATGTTTTGTAATTAAATCAAGGGAAAATGTCAGTAGCATAAGATCACAATAAGATCCTTCACTTTTTGTTTGCAGTGCAAACAATTTTTGGGCGCGCTGTCATTAAATTGATACACATTTCTAAGCATACTTATTAAGTCTGAGGGGTATCTTCCATATCAGTTCAAAAATGCATTTTGATATGCAAATGATCTGTAAACGTCTATTTCTGAAGTTATTTGTGTCTGCTTCAACTTATCAGTTGATGGCGTTACTGAGTATTGAGAAAGCGCTCAGTGAAATAAGATAACGGGCCTTATTTCCTATTCTATTTACCGGCATAGATAAGTTTAGGATGCTAAAGTATGGCGCCGCTACAGTGTGCACTCTCTAAGGGGATTTTAAAGTCTGTCATTGGATATTAGGACTTTATAAAGACGTGATGTTAACGAGGTCGCATTGAATGAGTGTTACGAGAAATTTACAAACACGTTTCGTTTTACGTATTTCACGTAATAAACTCGGGAACGGCGTATTGGAGACGTAAGCTGGTTGAAGAAGTACTGTTTTTGGATGCGGTATATACCTCTATAATTTATTTTATTATGTGTTATTTTGTAACTCAATTGATTGATGGAAATTGCACTTGGGTAGGTACTTCTTGTAGAGGGTCGACCAATCAAATAAACAATCATTTATTTCCAAGAATAACTAACTATTACACTATGTTAGATCTTATAACTATTTTGAAACTTGCTACAACGTTTTGAGTCATATTAATAGAAATTATACAAAATTTGTGTTAGATTTAAAGTTTCTCATCTTTTATATTACAACAACAACAACATCAGCCTATATCAGTCCACTGCTGGACATAGGCCTCCCCTAATGTGCGCCAAAGGTGGCGTTTTATCATCTGGGGGTTATTGCCCATAATCCCCACGCTGGGCATGCGGGTTAGGGATCGCAGTTCGGTGGAGTTGTTCTGCAGAGGGCGCTGCTGCCCGCCCCCCGGTGTTTTTCCCTTAGTCGCCTCTTACGACATCCACGGGAAATCAGTGGTGAAATTCTATGCCGGCACCACACGGCCCATGATATCTTTTATATTATAAAAACTTTTTAAAGTAACCATCCACTTCACTTTTTCCATAAATAATCTTTTAATTACCATAATGTTATTTTATGTATTCTGGTTGTAAATGGTGTTGTAAATGGTGTTACATTTAATTAAAATATATCTTTCTCGAGTTCGGGGCACGAGTAAACAGAGATATCGATACATACGATAACGAGTAAAATATCTGGGCCAGCGTATCATCATTACCATACGGTAGCAATTCAGTCGGCGCTGCAGCGTCTTCGGGACGTATCCTATTGGTACCGATTTTGGTCAATTGAGAACCTCTGGTTTGTTTGACAGACTGTTGAAGAAGCGAACAGAAGCTCGTTATTAGAAAATGTATACCTTGCAGGGATCTTTGGACAGGTGCTTTGATGACCAACCCATAACAGAAGCACCACTTAGTTTAAGGCTTGATGATGCTGTGTTCATTTTTTTATCATTATTGATAAAGTTTAATAATTAGATTTCACCTCACATTTTCTTTGACGATTAGATTTCACCTCATATTCCTCATATTTCATTTGACTCTGTCTCCAGTTTCACGAAAAAATCATCGACATTTCAGAAACTCTACCTCCAATTCGGTACTCAGTCATATCTAACCTCCTAGCGCTTACAGATGCTCCCCAAGCATCTAAACACCACATTGATGTAACGTCTGCGAGGAGCCCATTACCCCGGATCAAATGGGCTCCACGGGGTCTGCAGACATTAAGAAGAATTTTTATTTCTACTGAAAATTCGGAACGTTAAGTTAAATTGCTTATTAAACGACATTTTAGGGTGGCTGTTACACTGTTGTGTAATTCGGGTGAGGTATTTTTTGGTATTTATCACTGCTTATCAGAAGTTTAAAATATTTTTGTATGGTTATTATTTGTTGGGTGGAAGAAGTAGGCATTGATGGTAGTTTACCTCCAGAAATCGACGATTTTTTTTATTGTCGTAGATATTTACGATAGGTAAAAAAAAACAAATTATTAACTTCGTACCGTTAATTTGGGAGCAAGTTTATAGTAGATCAATTGCGCTACAAGCATACTCGTTTCGAGCTCGCTGCCAAATCGCCCGTATAGTGTTATCAATTCAAACTCAAGTTCCTACTCGTATTATATTTGGAATATTCTACTTGAGAATATTTTCTAGCGGTGTGACAAATTTCCAAGGTTTCATCATGATAAATGTTCGAGAATACGGATCGTAAGCATTACACAACTTTATGGGGTGTAGCTTGTTTTTGCCGGATTAACATTTTTAGGTGCTATAATGAATAACGAGGGTTCAATGTCCTGAAAGTCGGCGCATGTGAGCGACTGGCCAAAAAGTTTGACATTTCAAGTAATTTGTCATAGGTACTTATTGTTTATTTTTTAAATAAACGTGATGTCTCGAGTAATTGGATAAAGGCCTTTGTTCAGTAGTGGGATTAATACTAGGGCTATGTATAGCTATAGTAATTCTGAAGATCGGTGTCTTAGCGAGCTAATTGTGAGAAATTCGTCATTTTCAGAGGGATACCCTAATCGTAATGTTATGAAATTTGAAGTGGTGTTGTTTTAGAGTATGTAACCATCCGATAGAAGAAGTTTTTAAACTTATTTGATCGGAACACGTTAATTTACATAGGTACGAGTATTTATTGCGTTTATTTACCGATAAACATATGTACGTCAATATAGAGGTATATAAATTTCACTTTATATCTATGGAAGACTAGCGGTCCGCCAGGCATCGCACAGGTATTAAACAAAAATTTCAGAAATTATACACACTAACACGATGGGTTTAACAGTTTTCATACGGATCCCTTACGTTTTTTAGCAGCATTGGGGTTTTTGACATTGACTCAACACTCCATAACTGACACTGGCCGTAGAGAAAGCTAGCAGCGCAGCCATAATAGAAAAAGAGGTTGAATATAAATAGCCCACGGTTTTATTATTGAATTTTTCATGCGGATCCCTAACTTTTACGAAAATATTATAGCCTATGTTCTTCACGCAAAATTTAGGATTCTAATGGTGAAAGAATTTTTCCAATCGTTCCTGTAGTTTCGGAGCCTATTCAATTCAAACAAACAAACAATCAAATCTTTCCTCTTTAATATTAGTATTAGTATAGCTATAGATAGAAGCTGAATCTGACAACAGAAAGTAAACACAGTGCCATTTCAAAAATTAAAACTAATTATTCTTTAATTCATAAAATATGACTTTTATTAAATGAGACGTTATAAAACATTACTGTTTACTGTAAAAAATTGTTTACCTATCAGAAAATTAATAAAGCATCGTTTAACGTTGGTGTTTATTTTGGATAAATAAGGCAAGCATAAATTAAATTACATTTTCTTGGAAGTTAACGTATTTGGAAACATTTTCTTTGTTTCTGTGCCCTCTTTCTACATGAATATTAATTTCAGTAATGATGGATTTAGACATAGAGGTAATAATGTCTGAATCCATCATTGTTCAGTGTTCTCATTTCAAAATTTAATACAGTATGAATTATATTAAAAAATACACAAGCTCTACGTAGCTTGGGGCTAGATAATTCTGTGTAGATTTTTTTATAGTTCGGCCGTTCAGAGAATGCGTTCGACACCTATCAGTTAGTCACGACTAGTGATGGGCACAACATAACACTGAGTTCGTTACCGTTCCTCCAAAATGAAGCCGCGTTATTTTTAAGATTATTTTCGTTTTAAATTGGCGGAATCATTTAAAATTTATATTTTAGTAATTTAAGTGGAAACCAAAAAAAGGTAATATTAATAATAATAAAATTGTTTTATTTATTTTTTGTTACAAAGTTACAATCTGTATTTCTATGCAATAAAACAGACGACTGTTTTAGCGTCACAAAATGGCGGCCCATAACGCCATTTGGGGTTACCATTTTCAACCTAAATATAAAAATGCTACTTTCTTTCGCGCGTTTGGTTTGGTCGTAGTTTTATTTTTATATTTAATAAAAGTTGTCTAAAGTCCATTATTTTAAAATTGTTAAAAAGATAAACAAAACGTATTATTTTATAAAGTATAACTGTATAAGAACAGATTACGATACTGTTATTGCCTGTTATTGTTAGCACAGCACTACAAATATAAAGCGCTGACATAACCTTGTAATAGCGCAGTATAGATTTAGAAAAATATTGTTTACCAAGTTATTTGACACTCAGTTTGGCACAAAATTATAAAATTCATTGATTATTGATATAATAATGTTGTTTTAATGCTCATCAATTGTTAAAACGGTAAACAACCAGCAAAAATATTTTTATCGTAACTGCAACGCCATTACAAAGTTACGTCGTCAGTTCAATCGCGACGTGTCAGGAACGCATTCTTGAACGGCCGAAGATTAGTGTTTAATCGAACTGATATTGCACGATTGAAAACATAACTATTTTAGTTTTCGAATCATGAATTTCAGGGAGAGGTTTCAGGTCAATAACCCTGCACCTACTAGAACTCTAACGGAATTGTGAATGTAAAGTCTAAAGTTAAGTAAGGGTTTCAATTCTCTTGAGGGCTATTATTAAGTAAGAATGAGTTGAGCCGTAAGAAGAAAGAAAAATATTTGGTTTTTTACGTCAAGCTTAAAACTTATGAAACAGATACTGAAATGTTTATTTGTAACTCAGATACATATTAATATAAAAAAAGGTATATAGAAAAGTGTATGGATGTTTGTTACTTTTTCATGCCAAAGTATTGAAACAGATCGTGCTTCAAGGAATTAAATATTATCCCATTTTTCAATTTGGGCGGATCTTGAACCCGCGACCATTCCTCAGTATGGGTCCTGATCTACTGCACCGCGAATAAATTTCCGCAATATAAATAACCTACTAACATTTTCATAGAAAGCGACGTGCAAACCGAGGACAGAAACTCTTTATTAATAAAACAGTTAAATAAGTTGAACTTTCACCTACATTTGCGAGTTCTGCCGGTTATTTACCTTCGTGCGGTAAAACTGAGGGAACTGTGACGTGAAACCTCCCGAGAGATCGGACACGCAATGCGGCACCGTGAGTGTGGACGGGGAAGTATTAATGTCGTGCTTTTAACTCCGGGGGTAAAAGGTAGTGCTCTTTATATCTAGGACTATGATAGATAGCGCTTATTAATAAAAAGATTACTTTTTAGATCGGACACGCAATGCGGCAACGTGAGTGTGGACGGGGAAGTATTAATGTCGTGTGTTTAACTCCGGGGTAATAGTTAGTGCTCTTTATAATCTAGGACTATGATAGATAGCGCTTGTTAATAAAAAGATGACTTTTATAGTAAGTCTTAAATGTCAAGAGTTCTCTAATATGATGATTAAAAGACGCTTTAGGCTCCGGCGACGGATGATTTTCTCATACAAACTTAGTACCAAAATGATTTCCAATTTGACAATATTTTCCTATAGTTCAGTAGGTATTATATTTTATATTCACAAATTAAGATATCTATCGTGAAGACCTTAATTTATGCTTCTGGTTTTCCAATATATAAATAAATATACTTAAAACAATTATATGTATTTTAGTCAATTTATTACCCTGAATATCAAATATTTGCAGATAAACACTACGTAAAAACAATGCCCCATGGCGGGAATCGAACCTGTAACCATCGTAGGCGGACCTTCACCCACCGCGCCACAGAGGTCGTAGAAATTAATGTTTCCTTTATTTTGTGTCCGTCTACTATTATTAATAAGTAGTTACTAATTTACTAATATTTACTTAATATAAAAATAAAAAATTATAAAACTGGAGAGTCTGTCAAGCTGTTTAGGGACGAAAATGTTCTATTTTAAATTAATCACACAGATTATGATACTTATAATTATATTCACTTACAGTCTGTAGATATTAAAAAAAAACATAAAGCAGAGTTGTTTCTGTTAACTAACTACAACTTCAACGGGTGAAAATTCAAAACTCCAATCAAAACTATCCCAATCAATAACAACCAGCGATAGATAACAAATTGGCAATTGGCATCCGCAGTACCTTTATGAAATCTGCCAGGAAATTGGAATGGGCGTTTTTGAAACGGGTTCCGTATAGCTAACAATTTTGCAGAATGTTGTCTAAGTGGGTGTTTTAGGAAATAGATGCATCAGGCTGAGTAGGAAATCGAAAAATAATTAAATAAGTATCTATGCTCTAAACTATTCTTCTAAACTTCACTTTGATTAAAAGTGAAGTTTAGAAGAATAGTTTAGAGCATAGATACTTATTTAATTATTTTTATCATTTCGCAACATCGGCAAGTTAGATTAAAATAATTTGATAGAATTTAAACATTATAATTTATCATTCATTATTAAATGAAGTTATTATTAAATAAGTATATTTTAGTTATGTATTTTTTTTAAATAAATATCGTTATTTTGTCTACATAAACAAGACTAGCGGTGGAAAAATTTAAAGCTAGTTCAAATCTTTACAACTAACAAAAATTTAAACAAGTTCAAATCTCTACTAACAGCGCAGTTGTAAATACTCGTAAGTTATGAAGGTAGACCCGAAGCCTAAAAATGGCCGAAAATATTCAAACCCAAAAACTAATATAAGAAATGAGATGAGAAAAAGTGGTAATTTTAATACCGTTACCATCTCCGTCTAATAGCTATGGCCGGATAAAATTTCGTTGAATATGCCGAAAAACTTACGGGTAGTGTGTGAGGTGTCGGATCTAGGGCTGTAAGGACTGAGGCGTAGAAGGAGGGGCATAATATTAATAATTTATTTAATTGTTCCTTAAAGTTAATAAGGATTCATATGATCTGAACAATAGTATCATGATTATTGTTCAGATCATATAAGGATTCATATGATCTGAACAATAGTATCATGATTATTAGTACTATTTTAACGGGTTATTAAAAAAAAAGTTAAATAAACGCTATAAATATCCTTTAAAATAGTAAGTACTAATAATTATGTGTTCAGATCGCGTAAGTTTAAAAATATTCAATAACATCATGATAACATTATGCCAAGTCTCGTCTCGTTTATCCACGAATCCTGTAAGGTCTAAGGGAAATAGAGCACTTTGAATTTTTATATTTCATTACCCTGAGTGTGAGGGCTTACATACTATAAAAAAACTTCGAAGTGGCTCGGTTGATAGCTTCGCTGATATATACAAAATAAAAAACATTATTTCAGGCACACGTAGGTCCTTAATACCATAAATATGAATGGAAACTTGGTCATCGCAAAAATAAAGCTGGGGTAGTAGGTACCTATTGATTTTTATTAGACGTTTTTCAATGTATTTTGCTAAGTTTCATATACTAAGACAATTTAAAAAAAAAATGATTTCTCTTAATCTATACCTTTAATTTCAATTGCACTCAACGAAATAGCCCCATATTTGAAAATTGGTATAATTTTATTTCATAAAGTATTCTTTTATTTATTTCATAATTTATTTAGTAGTTCGGAGAAGTTAATAACGATTCATAATGATCCGAATAAAAACACCATGATAACAATAAGCCAAGTCTCGTCTTGTATATCGTCCTTAATAATAGTCCTCAATAAAAAATGTTTCGAAAACAGCCAAGTCAGCCACTTTAATTCCATCGACTATGAAGTTTCCTAATTACCTAACATTACTAGACAATTCTGTCAAATTATTATACGGCACTTAGCGTAATTTTGTACCACTTTGATCTAGCCTAATAGGTCTATTTTGGAGTCTACGACGAGTTAACGACTCCAAAATAGACCAAATCTCTTTCTTTAACAGGTTTAACAAAAGGCAGGCATTTTACCCAGAACCAAAGATTTAAGTCATGTGGGCTTGAGCCCACAGCTATTACGCCTTAATACACCCACGCTGACGAATTAATTGGGTTCGAACCCGACCCTTGTAGGTTCGCACGCTCAATCCGAACTCTACTCAGTCGTCCGTTTAATTTCCTTCGACAATTTACTTTTTCTTGATAATTCCCACAGACCTAATTATACAAATGGAAGTTCTAATGAAGAGATGCCCTTTTCTTGTAAAACTCGCCGAAAATGAATTTATTTTATGGCGGCTTTATTACATTATCATTAGACCAGTTGAATGTCAAATTATTTTAACATCATGAAATTTTTAAGGGTGTACTTTTATTTTCTTGACTAACAATGACACTTTTATATTTGCAAATGGATAATTAATAAACAAACCTTTATAATAACAAAGAAAATTACAAATACATAACCAAATTAGGAAAATAAATACTAGTTAGTACAATTGAAGCAATTGAGCTAACTGCAGACTTTTGCAACCAAAGTCCAGGTAGCTCAATTGACCCATATCAATACTAGTCGCAAGTGTACCCAAGATGCTGGCTGCATTGCCTGATGTATGGCAATGGTGATGCGCTGCGCCAGACTGACCAGCTCTCGGGTCACAAGCCGCTTCGTCTAGACCTTAGATAATTTCTTAATAAAAATAATTTATGAAAATCGATCTGGCTCAAAATTATCTTTGATATCTTAAAATTATCTGGCTCAGGACTAAGATACGTGGACGGTTTAGGGGTAGGCCTTTGCCCAGCAGTGGGACACACCAGGCTTGATAACTAATCTAACTAATTCAAATAGACTTATTAAATTGAAACTAATCTAGGGAATAATTAAACATTTTCAAAGCATTCCTAGGTAATTTTGTTGATATAATTCATTATAATACATACCCTGAAAATAAAGTGACATCCAACTCACATAATAATCATTCGATATCAGAGAAAGCAAACATTTCAGGGAATATTTTGATGCGAGTCAAATATTTTGTTACAGCTTCAAAAACAATATCATTTAGGTATTTCCAACTCAGGGGCTTACAACATTTTCAGCCTTCAACAAATCGGTTAACATAATTACCAAGGTTGGCATAGACATACCATCTACCTTTGTTTAACCTTAGTATAGCTGTCTTTAGGGGGTCCCTTAAAAAGTACAGTAAATTAAGAAAATATAGTTTATTTTCCAGAAAAAAAGGCTTACAATGTACATAAATATATTTAAACTTAAGTGCTATTTAGGATTACATAGTACGTACTTTAAACTAAAAATCTTTAGGGGTCTAAAATACTGACTCCTTGCTCTAAGTTTTCACTTTGTATTAGACGCAAGGGCTCACTCCCTCAACTCTATCAGGTTATTAAGTTATCCTACTTACTGAAACAATTAAAGTTATGGCAGGAAAATACAAAAGATTAGCAGTTTTATAACCGAAAAGCTAACCTAAGTGAACTTAAAGAGAGCGTGTATTGCTGGCGATAGTCTGGTATTCCACATAATTCTAGAGGTACGTATCCAATCCCTATACATATAGAGACAAAATAAATTGAAAAAAAAAGTCGAAGAAAGTGCACCAGTACACCGACAAGAGCTAAAATCCTAAATTTATAATAATCATTTTCCATACTAAATTAAACAAGCAAAACTGATTTTGAACCCTTTTTATCTATTCACGCCTGATCTTAAATCTGGTAATTGGAAGTGTACCCATGATGCTGGCGACGATAGTAATCCTGATGCACTGCGCCAGATACTGAGACTCTGGAGCCTTATTGTCGTACTTGAAATCCATTACCAGCGAACTTCAAACCGATTACCAGTTGTAGACCCAGTCAGAATATTGTCGGTATTATCTAAGGTATTCAACTGGTCTTCGGTTTCAGCTATTTACACAATACGGAAGTGACAATCGAAGTCCAGGCTAGGTTTGAATTGCAACTGAAGCCTATTACGATTACCAGTTGAGTTAGACAACAGCCGCTCCCGGGTCATACGTCCAGACGCTCAGGTAATAATAATAATAACTAAGGTACGTAGTTTGCCGTGTGGTGCCGGCATAGAATTTCACCACCCCATCTCTTCCCGTGGGTGTCGTAAGAGGCGACTAAGGGAAACACGGCGGGGGGCGGGCAGCAGCGCCCTCTGCAGAACAACTCCACCGAACTGCGATCCCCAACCCGCCCATGCATGCCCAGCGTGGGGATTATGGGCAATAACCCCCAAATGTTATTGCCATCTATGGCGCTCATTAGGGGAGGCCTATGTCCAGCAGTGGACTATCATAAGCTGGTGATGATGATGATGATGAAGGTACGTAGTATTTTTTTAGTTGTCCAAACATAAAAAGGTAAAAACGTGTTCCTTACATATGGCTCTCTATTTTATTATCCTGTATTTTTACCGCCACTGTACAAACAATAGGCTTGTTATGGAAACGTCACGTTTCGACCGTGTCTTACTTGTTTGAAAATACTTCTTCAAAGACTGGCGTGTTATTTTTTTAGCGTTACTGTGTTTTATTTTTTTTATTTCAAAGACATATTTTTTTCTTTTACTCTGACATCTACTAGATACTATTTTGGATATTCTATTCTGAGCGCCAAAAGGATAAGATCTGCTTAGCGTATTTCTCGCCTTTGACCCGGATAGAAATCTAGAAACGATCCTCGGCACATCATCCGACTGATATAATCAATTGAGCTACCTGTAGATTATTTAGAACAGTTTACAGTTAGCTCAATTGTTGGTAAATAATAGTTCTTATATGTTTCTTGTGTTTGACTGAAATTTTCTGTTTATAAAATAGCCAAACCTTGATAAATTAAATTTTATTGCCATTTATTCGTGAAAAAGTTACAGGCAAAGTATTTACTTTATTCGTTCGCGGTAGTGTTATTTATCAGTAACTATAAGGATAAATGAAATAACTAAAGCTACTATATTATTTGATTAATTCTATTCTAACTGAATAAATCCATAAGTCGAACCTTTCCTAGCGTGATTTGAATCGGTGTGTCAACCCTACTACCCCTCTGATTAATGTCACAATTTATTTCCTCTCCATCGGAAATGTTTCAGTGCAAACCCTAATTGGTCATTACTGGAAACAGATAGAGGCAACCCTCAGGCCCGGATTAGCCCCTAGGCCCACAAGGCCCGGGCCTAGGGGCCCGGCAAGCCTAGGGGCCCTCATGGCGGAACATTCATACCCCTAAAATCAGGCTTGCCCGAAAAATTTACATTTATTTTTCCAAATAATAAAAGGTAGGCAAGAAACGACGTAGGTACTATGTGTTCAGTTTGGCGCTCCGTGCCATGCGATTCCTATTGTGTATCTACATACATTGTATTGTATGTAAGCACGTCGCACTTAAATATTTCTTTAAATTATTCTCTCTTGAAAACTCAAACTTTGTTTCGTCAAAATTCGTCTCAACATTTTATGTAAATGCGCTGGGTGCACGCATCGCATTCAATTACGGCCGATTCCAGCTAGGCAGGCAGATCACGACATTGCTTTTCATTTTGTAAATCAATAGACCTAGTTTCTTGTTTTTCCGTACCTAATTGAATTGCTCCCTGCGTTTACTGTTATGTCTTTATTTATAACATACTTTTCTAAACTATTTGGTAACGACTGAAAATGTAACAAAAAATTTCGCGGCTCGCTCCGCTCGCCGTTAATTCTCAATTATTCTAAGCTTTTTAACAAGCTTGCGAAAATGGCACAATTTCTCAACCATTTTCAGCGGCCGCAAACACAACAAAATATCGGCGCTCATTCCGCTCACTGTTTTATTACCTATACTACCACGAGACCATCCGAAAAAGTAATAAAAAAAAATACATGTTTTGTCTTTTTACCCTGCTTACTTCACCAAACTCCAAAATTACTACCGCAAAGGCTCTAAAAGTTTCAGGGTTTGCTAATCATAATCTTTTGTCAGTCTTGATTCTAGTTTACAGAACATCCGAAAAGTCGCTAAAAAAATTGCGGCTCGCTTCGCTCGCCGTTCATTCTGTAGTCTTTTTGTCATTTTTATCAGCCTACCGAAAATAAGTCAAAAATTTGGCGGTTCGCTTCGCTCGCCATTCTTTCTGTAGTAGGATCTGTATTTATTCTATCTGTAGTTATTTTGTTAATCTTCAAAAAACCAAATTGTCATTTCTTCATAGCATGCCTAACAAATTTAAAAAAAATGTGTCACACTCAACTTGACGACATTTATATTGTATTCATTTCTCAACCATTTCCAATGGCCGCAAAAACTACAATATGTCAAGGCTCGTTCCACTGGCTGTTATTTATGTTTTCATACTTATAAATAGTTAGTATGAATTGTTATACCCCTTAACTACTACTATACTTTTTACAAAACATCGGATAAAATCGGATAAATGAGAAAACATTCGCAGCTCGCTCCACTCATGGTTAAAGTGCTTAATTGAAAACCACTCCGGGTACTATCATAACTAGCATTAGTACATATATGAAGATGTTGCATATTGTCTCGGGCGGGTCTAAGGCTCGATCCCCCCCCCCCCCCCCGAATAGTATTTCTACGGCCCTGTCTATAATATAATGATTATTCTGATTATTCACTGAATATATTAATAGTAGGTACTTGATCGGCTCGGGGGAGGTGGGGACGCTTGGTGCATAAATAAATTTTGTCGGGTAGGGGGGCCCTCAAATACCAAGTGCCTAGGGGTCCTGGATCCCTTAATCCGGGCCTGGCAACCCTAACCTTTGAACCGAAGTGAAATAAAAAACGTATAGATACACATCTCATTTTTATTGGTAATAATGTGAAGAAATAATCATTAATGCGAATCTTAAACTATTAAGTTGTTTTTGTTATTATTATGAAATTTTTCGACTATGTCGTAGCTTTACCTATTTTTTTACTAACAATACAATATAACCTACCTTTTATTTGCATTGTGTTATCTAAAATGTCTTTCGGTCTCCTTTCCTTTAGCAAAGTCACACTAGGTATTTTAGTTATTAATGCATAAATCAGTTTCCGTCAGATATAAATAACTATTAAACGAGTGCGAAGCCGCAGGCAGATTTTTTTTATGATTTGTATTGAAGAAACGGCTATTTCCGCTTTAGGCTTGGCATCTTTTTGCCTAAGAGATATTACTGTTACTTGCATAGTGTTCATTAAAAACCCACTCAAAACTATGTGCTGTTGCCTCATCATCACCACCATTCAGGTTGATGACTGCTGCTGAGAATAAAAAAAAATTAATTTATCAACTTCAATAATATACCTACACAATTTATGGCAATGCGCTGTCATTATTGTCTGATCCCTGTGCTATCCAGAGGTTTTGTTGCCTCAAAATAAAAGAAAATTAAAAATATTAAAGCAAACAAAAAGATTTTTGACATTTGACATTGTACGACAAAAAGACGGAAAAAATGCTGATAAAAGAAGTTCAAAAGGCGAATATACCACGATCACATGATTTTGGTTATGTACGAGTAAAAGGGGATTTATGTACGTATGTTTTACAACTACTCGAGTTTCAACTCTATTACAGTTATCATTTGTTGTGCCACACAAGTTTTGAGGGTCACCGATTGACTAGAACAGTTTAATGAGTGTCACTTGTTTAGTTCTGAGGATTTGATAGGAGTTAGGGAAGGCCGGAAACTGTATCGGATACCGAATGAACCTTTGAGAATGTTCTATAGGGTAGGTAAGAGTTAGTTGGGCCGTGTAGTTTCCGCGTTAAAAATACACCATTCCACCTCTTCCGGGTGACGTAAGAGTCGACTAAGGGATATCCACCGGGAGCAGGTCAGTAGTGTCTGCAGCAGAAAAATTCTAGAGCCAAACTGTGGTTGACAAAGATGCTCAGCGTGGGGATTATTTGCTTTGTCACTATAAGTTAAAAGCCAATAAGATACTTATCAGGCTGAGGTACATCAGCGATCATTGGGTTGTAGATGATATGAGGGTAGATAAAGATGCCAGCGCTGAGCATAAAATGTCGCACGTATACGTGTGAGCCAACTCCTATTTTGGCATAAGTATGGTCATAGAGGCATAACCAGCTTATTTTATTTTTACTTACTATTATGTCACTTAGCTTCGGTCTCCGTTTGTTAATCTTCTTCTTAATTTTATTGTGTCCATATAAATGTATTTTATTCTCTTCTAATCTATCAGATAATGTCTGGTCTAGTAGTGATTGACATAATATCACGGTGAGTGTCGATGAATGGCACGTAGCACTAACGGTGGCCGGGGCGACTATCTCTACTTTACCCTATCCGTAACTATGAAGGTTTTTCTCCTTTTCGGTACAAATTTCCAAGGACGGATATAGGGATATGTCGTGATATGATATTAATGGTTTTAAAATGAGAAACATTTGAAGATGTGGTAGTTAACAAAATCATAACATAAGGGCACGGTTAACAGTTTACTCACACTCGGTTGCGGCGTAAGAATTGAACCCTCATAAACCTCGTAAAGTCAAATAGGTACATCCAGATAAATATTGGTGGGTTGATTGATTTTTTAAATAATTTAAGTTTAACCTATGTTATATTCTCACGTCAAAACTGACCTAACACGGGTTACAATATTTCCATCAGCTACCGAAATTTTCGGTGAATTTCTGAACAAAACAAAAGTCCGTTAAATAACCCGTAAATCATGTTTCCGTGCCCGACGCCATTAAAATATGTCAGCTGATTAAGGACGCTCGATTCGGGGTGATTCGATGCAACGAATTTTCAGTTAATTTTTTAGAAATTCTCCTATCCTTTTTTTTTACTGCCGCCTTACAAAAAAAATTACAAGTCAACACCAAATTAGAACTAATCATTAAAGAGCTAACTGCAGACTGTTGCAAAGTCTATGTATATCCTAAATCTAGAACTCAGCGTTAAATTAAGGACCAACCTACGATGAAATAATGTTAAAAAAGACCCATTTTAAAAATTAAAAAAAGGAAGTTAAATATTTATCCCAAATTTTTGGGAAATATTTAATTTCCTAGAGATTACCCCGAGTGCTTACGCTTACGCACTTTAATAACAAAGACCCATTTTCTTGTTAGATTAATGATCCACAAATACTAATCATTAAAAAATATAACAAATTTACAATATAACACATCAGCGGTCGCGAATCGTTGGCCGAAACGTCACGGGATGCGAGCTATTACCAATTACTGTCGCTCAACGGGATGCAACGGAAAGTAACCCTTAAATTGGTAAAGATGCACTAAAATTAGTTTAAAACTCCTTGAACATTGCACATTATTTTCTGCTGAGTGGATGCTGAAATCTGAGTTGGTAAAATTGAAATTCTTATTGAAAATTCCTATAAAGGTATATCATGATATTTTGCGCTTTACTCCGATGGCCTTCTAATTTTCATCTATTCTTTCTTTGTCATCTTTGTTTACAATAAATGACGCCGGGTCCATAAATATACTATGCCAGAATGCACTGACGACGGTCCAAAGGCACAAACGACAAAATGTGCAAGCGTCAAAACTTTCAGTTGGGACTATTTTTGTAAATTTTAAAAAGATAATCTCTTTATTTGAATTCTATGCATCATTCCACCATGATTCATCGAATTTTTCATTTTATTAACAATTGAAATTCTTTCCTGGCGGAACAATAAAGGTCAAATCATATACGCGGTATCTAACTACGCAATAATTGTATTAAATTTGTTTATACAATTTTTTTCACAATGAACTGACTTTTTGGCTCATTTAGCGATCGTGTTGTCAATTTTACACCCAACAGCAGTAAAATTATAAGTATACATATCACTTTGTAATGGTAAGCTTATATAAAATGGAGGATACTTTGAAAGATACAAACTTTATACCTTAAATCATTGACTTACTGCCTGCATTTTCTTTAATTTTCTTTAATTTTCATTGGTGTCGAGTGGGCTTATTTACTAGACTTCAGAATTCGATCGTTGCTAATTAAGATGGAAGCTGTTGAAGCATCTTCATGCTATTAATTACCTAAGTGCAGGCTACATAAGTACTAAGGTACATTATATTTAAATAATCATCTACATTTAACGTACCTACACAGTAAATTCTGACGCTAGAAATACCTACTATGATCGGATTATGATACATCTAGTCCTTAAAAAACCGCTGCGTGCTGGTTGCGTGTAGTTCTCCACTTCACTTTTGAATTAAGCTCACAACTCGTCGGATCCTAAAGTCTATTTTAATCCAATTTCCATAATAAAATTCTATTGCACGAAACAATTCAGCGCTATGCCGAAAAAACAGCGACCATAAAAAGCAAGGTTCCATGTAATTCTCACTGGGAACCCTGTAAACTATTTTCATTTCAGCCTCTATAACCCTCAAAAGGCATCGAAACGCCGCTCTAATAGATTATTGTTCGAAAAAGTTCCCGAGGCTTGCTTATTGTTTGCGAAAACCTCGTTATAACCATCCACTGGTTGTAGTGATGTCCATTGATCGAAAGTTTCGAGCTTTTGCCGCTTTTATTTTTGATCTGGGATTTTGTTGAGAGCTTTTAATGAAGCGGACGTTTTACGTAAAGTTCCAGGCTTTTTAATGCTGAAAGGAAACCTAACTAGTGCCTGGGCATTATCCAGAGGATTATTTGAGTTTTCTTATGAAGTGTAAAAATAGTACGTTTTGTACTGAATAAGAATAAATGCATTACATGTCATGCTCGCACAAGCTTTAAAATATGTAAATCATTATAAGGGCGTTCGATTTAAATTGCCAGCGAAACATTATTTTATAAAGTTCTTTTTTTCTGCGTCTCACCATTATTAAAACTAGTGGATAAGTAATACTGTTGAGGTAACTGAAAATCACTTTCGATTACCCATGTTATTCTGAATGTTAAGCCTAGAATATTTTAGATTACTACCCTGCCATCGTAATTCATTAAAAAAAAAATCACAATTTGCGGCAAATAATAACGTTGCAAAAAAATAATACATTTACCTTAAATATTTGATTGCAGGCAAACAGAGCCACCTCAAAAACGATTATCAGTGGAACGGAAGCACGATGGTGCATAGTAATGACCATATAAAAGCAGCTAGAGAAAATGTGGGTTCGTTAGATACCATAAAGACCCAACTAACAAGAATCGAGCCATTTTGTGAGTCAAACAAGGACGCCACGTTTCGGAAAGCTGCTAGCGTACTTTTGCAATTCACTATTGCAACTAATTAAAACTTTAGTTTAATCCGAGATTCCCATTATACTTTCAGAAATGGCGACGGGTTAACCTACAACTGCGCTGAGGAAAATCTGTCGAAGAGAATTTACACTGGTTTGTAACGATGACTCCCTTTGACTATATTTTAATCCTATTAAAATAAAACAATCGCAGTTTATTGTAAGTTTTAAAATTTATTCAATTCTTAATATATACAGTTTAACAGGTCCTGATCTTACTTTACTTATACTACAAGTTGTAATTATGGTTATTGTCTGTAACTGTCACTGTCTCTTTTTGGGTAGGTATTGTAGTAAAAAAACATTTTACACATTAGGTAACTAATTGAGAGATTCGGTTAAAAATGGCCGACCATTTTTGTATTTATTTTCCTAGATAGATCATATAGGTACTTACTTACTTTTTATAAATCTTCTACATATTTTTGACTTTTATTTCTAAACATTTTGTTCTGAAGTCACGTTTATCACCATCTAGCAGGCAAAGTCAAAAGCATAACGACGCGGCACGCGACGAATGACTCGATAATCCGATTTTATAATTCGATTTTAATATTTTATCTGAATGCATAAATTCTTCCATTAATCTTTCATTCATTCGTTGTAGTTCACTTAGTCTTCATTCATTCGTACACATCCATATAAAAAAATTAAGATATTACAGATAAGCAATGGAATATTTTTATAAATTGTAATACAAAAGTATTCTTTGTAGATTACATCGGTGTAACCGTGGTACAACTTTTCACGTATAAAGGACGAAAACAGAGGGACTTAAATGGGTTTCTGTACCCCGCGGCCAATTCGACTATGTGCCTGTTACCTTTGTAATGTTTCAATGTGTACAGAATTGCCTGGACGTACCGTATCTACTACCAAGGGATTATGAAGCTTATTATATAGCCATGATCGCCCACTTCCCTTTAAAAATTATACATCGATTTGGGCTTTTATGAATCATTAAAAAAAGTCTATGAAATCATAAAGAAATCCCACCAGCTCAGTAGGTACAGTTACCTATGTACTGAGTTGGAAAATAAGGAATTTATACTTTGATGTAAGGTAATTTTAACTATAGTTTTCTTTAAGGACTTTCCTCAAAATCTTTCCAGAGGGATTCTTAGGTAAAACATCTAAGAACATAACCTCTTTCACTCTCTTATACACCGCTACTCTTTCCTCTACAAACTTTAGTACTTCATCCTCCTTTAGTTTATGACCTTCTTTCAGTACTATGAATGCCTTTGGTGCTTCTCCTTGTCTGGTGTCGGGAATACCTATGACTGCTGCATCTAGGATACTCGGATGTTCCTTTAGTACATTTTCTAATTCTGCTGGAGGGACTTGGAAACCTTTTACCTGAAATAATAATAAATATACCGTATCAGGGATACCTTTAATTTGGTCGATAAATATATCTATCCATCACCAGCCTATAATAGTCCACATATACCATACACATAGGCTTCCCCTAATGAGCGCCATAGATGGCAGTATCATTTGGGGTTATTGCCCATAATCCCCACGCTGGGCACGCGGGTTGGGGATCGCAGTTCGGTGGAGTTGTTCTGCAGAGGGCGCTGCTGCCCGCCCCCCGGTGTGATTCCCTTAGTCGCCTATTACGACACCCACGGGAGGAGTTGGGGTGGTGAAATTCTATGCCGGCACCACACGGCCAAATATATATATATATTTGGCCGTGTGGTGCCGGCATAGAATCAACTAATATTATAAAGAGGAAAGATTTGTTGTTTGTTTGAATTGAATAGGTTCCGAAACTACTGGACCAATTTGAAAAATTATTTTGCCATAAGAATCCTAATTTTTCCGTGATGAACATAGGCTATAGAATATTTCAAAATATTAGGAATCCGCATGAAAAAACAACTTTCGTTGAATACCCGTGCCAAGCCGGGGCCGATTTGCATCATAAAATCAAAAGTTAGTTCCAATATCTCGATAGATGGCAGGGCCTCAACTAGAAACTAATGTTTGTCAATATAAAAAACCACTTTTGAATTTTTTTTTTCAATTAACAATAACAAATTAAAACTACTATGTATTTACTATTGAAATGATTGACCCTAAGTGCAGACTGTTGCAAACAATCCACAGTTAGCTCAACTGATCGATAACAATACAGAAAATTACAAAACTAACCTTGATAAGTTCCTTTAATCTGTCAACGATAGTTACAGCACCAGTTTCATCAACTTTTGCAAGGTCACCAGATTTGAACCAACCGTCTTCTGTAATTGCTGCTTTGGTGGCTTCCGGGTTATTTCTATAGCCTTTCATGACTTGAGGTCCTCGTATCAGGAGTTCTCCAACCTAGAAATCGATATTAAAAAAAACGTAACAAAATCCTATTTTATTGGCTTTTATTGGACACGCTTGTAGGTTTATAAATATTTTTGTACTAAGGAATGTTTTGTTTTTTACTGCCTTAGATTGAATCTACATAGTAACAAATAAAAAACATAAACAACGTTATTTGCTTCATTATTGAATTACAAGTGATTTCGTACTTCGAGATAGACTTTTTCCGAGTTTTTGTTTCTGTACTTTTTACTAAGCCATCAAACTCGTACAAATTCCTTAGCCATTCGAAACACTTGTTCAAATGTTTGGACCGAATAAGAATAATAAACACAAAGGGTCAAATTCCAAGAAGTGCGTCACGATTTGGCTTCTAAGTGCCAAAGTCGCACCGCGCGCGTTTCCGCCAAAAAAACGCTATCACGGATCAATTTAATTCAAGGTCAAACGCGCAAGTACACACAGACCATAAAATATCTATTTCTACAAATATGAAGAAATTAAAAAGAAACCACTAGTTTGCCTTCAGTTACAACACATTTTTATTTTAATTTCTAAATAATTTTAGAACTAGAATTTTTAAATAGCTGTACAAAAAAAAATACGTGAATCAATTACCACGTTATGAAAGTCTTTGAAATTTTTTAACATTTGAATATTCATCTGAGGTAATTTGGTAAGCGCAAGGAATAAAAAGTATTTTGATTTTGTTGCGTCGTGTCGTCGGCACGTTTGTTTCGATCTACAAAACGCGCCTCGGCATCAATGAATGCGGTCTTTAGATACTTCATTATAACATTACACCTACAGACTATAGAGTCGTCGCATCACTGTCGTAAACTAATTTGCTTCTGATTGGCTACTTACCTCTTGAGGACCTAAGTTGTTCATTTCGCTGTCAACGATCCTCAGCTCAGTATTGGGAACAGCGAAGCCTGATGAACTGTAGTTGGTGGAGCCTGGTTTCATAGCGGTCACCATGGGTGAGGTTTCCGTAAGGCCGTACAATTGTAAAAAGTCCGTTCCAGGCTGGAATTAAATTTTTTTATGTTTATTCTTGTTTTTTTTTAGATAGTACACTTAGCTTCGGCACTAATATGGTTTTATAACCACCAACACAATTGGGAATGGGAATCACCTACAGTTTTCCAAAAACTCAACACCTGGTACTTGCAGATAATCTAATCTAATCCTTCTTTTTTGTATTCTTGCACCCTATTTCGCAAAAGCGTTAGCTATAACAATGGTATCGTCGCAGAACTGCGACTTTAGACACCATTTGATATCATTCATGCATACTTAATAGATTTATACCTAAACAATTTATTTGAATATTTTGTCCTGGCCGATTTCGGCTATGGCATGACATTTTGCTTCACTAGCGACTGACATTCTGCTAGCTAACTGAGTACCTACCTTATAATTTTGGCCTTTACAGAGTATCTTTCTGTTCTATGCATGTAATGATTGTAAGGGCGATTTCATAATATTAGCAAGCGCTTTGTTTATAAAGTCACATTTATGGTGACAAGAGACTTGGTAACTTACAGCACATTTTTCTATGATTCTTCGAACGTCGTTCAGTGGAAGAGGAGCTGCTCCAGAGGTTATAAGTTTCAAATGAGCGAGATGTTCTCTTGTTACGTCTTTATGTGACCCCGCAAATAACACTGAAAGAAAAAACAATAATGTGAATCAAACGATTAATAATACACTAAACTCGATACGTTCACGTATTGTTCACGATCTTTTGTCAAATCTACTAGTCAGGGATCTTATGAAATTTATTGCTTAGGTTTTTTTATTTCGCTATGTGGTTTCCTGTACTTTCAGTATACCCTTTACTGATATTTCGAGTTGCAGTCATAAAAATTCATCAATATATTTTTATTAACAAAAAATAATCCCGAACCATCTTTATCCGTCTATCAAATAAAACGTATTTAGATGGTTTCGTGGGTTTCGTGGATAAGTTTGCTGATTTATTTTCTTTTATTATTTTAAAATATTTTACTGGAATATGACTAGATGGAGAATAATAATAAAATACGAACCCAACGGTGGCGTAGCTATCATCAAGTTGATCTTATGCTCTTTCATTGCGCTGCAGAAAGAAGTTGGGGTGAACTTCGGAAGCGATACAATTTTGAGACCTACACTCAATTTATGCAATAGAATTCCTGTTAATCCATAGATATGAAAGAATGGGAGCACTCCCAAAACTGCATCTTGATTGTTACCTGTGTAGGGTTAAAAATACAAATTATAGCTGTAGTATATCAACCATATTTCTCTGAATTGTACATTATACAATTACCTAGCTGATTACGGGTTTAGCATTGTCATGCTGATTCTGTTATGATTATTCGTCTATTTCCGTGGCCGTGTAAATCTAAGGCCGTGTGGTGCCGGCAAGGCCGTGTGGTGCCGGCATAGAATTTCACCACCCCAACTCTTCCCGTGGGTGTCGTAAGAGGCGACTAAGGGAGAAACACCGGGGGGCGGGCAGCAGCGCCCTCTGCAGAAAACTCCACCGACCTGCGATCCCCAACCCGCATGCCCAGCGTGGGGATTATGGGCAAAATAATAATAATAATAATATAATAATAATGCCAAACAATCCACACAGGATCATCTAGCCCCAAGCTAAGCAGAGCTTGTGTTATGGGTACTAGCTGACCGATATACGTAATACTAAATAAATAAATAATAATAATTATTATTGTCCGGAGGCGGGAATCGAACCCGCAACCTCCTGCGTCGCAGGCGGACCTTCGCCCACCGCGCCACAGTGGTCGTCTAAAACCCCCAAAAACCCCCAAATGATGAACAATGCCATCTATGGCGCTCATCAGGGGAGGCCTATGTCCAGCAGTAGACTATTATAGGCTGTTGATGATTGATGATGATGATTCGTCTATTTACATCGTGTAGCTATCGACATACTTTAATCACGTGTTATATCCATCTACAAATAAAACTTTTGATCCAAAACGAAAAATAAAATAAAAAATAAACGACTGATTTTCATTCAATGTTAAACATGAAAAATGGAACAAAAAAGTTACGTTTTGCCAAAGTCTTTGTACAATAAGAATGGTTTCTTACCTGCTACTGTAATAATCTTTTAAATAGACAGCAAAATCCAAGAACAGTAAGAGAATAGGTTTTCGTACGTCTTAATTACGGTCAGGATCTCTGGGGAATCATAAGACTTCTGTTGTGTTTCTGTATCTATAGGAAACTGTGGCATTACTATCCAACTGACTTTTGTTGATATACGGTTTAATTGTATATGTTCCATGCTAAACACATGTGCAACTTAGTATATGACGTCTCAAAAAAGGTGGGATTCATTATGCGGAGTGGAAGAAGCCACATAATTCTCTTTAGTTCTCTTACAAAGTAACCAGAGCTACGGGTCGGGACGTCTATAGTGTGTACAATATAAGAAACTACATGACATGTCTTTCGTATCGCTTTTGTCGGATGTGACAATCATAAGATGCGGGTATAAATTATCCGACAATAGCTTCTAATAGAAATATTCTAGTAACTATGTACTGTGCAACACAGGCGCCTAGCTCGTTGTTAATAGGCAAGTCTAATTAGAAGTGTGACTTACATTATACCGCAAAATATCTGGTGAAATTTTGCATAGATGTAGTTCTTATTAACTATTTCAAATTTCCATGATCACGGGATATATTATAGTGGCTTCTTTGATATTATGTTGTTAAATGCGGTCATAAACTATTATAAAATAAAAATACGAGACTTACTAGTTGTATCAGAGAAATTCTTAACTCCTTCGGCATCTAACTGTACAAAGTTTGATATTAAGTTCCTGTTACTCAGCTCAACGCCTTTTGGTAATCCCGTAGTCCCACTAGAATACGGCAATAACGCAGTGTCCGACGGCTTTCTGCTAACTTTATTCAAAATACTGTGATCTACAGTATTGTCTAATGCAAATTCTTCGAATGAGATAATTCCCTGAGGTCTACTTTCATTTGCTGTCTTAACTGCCATCATTGGGATGTCTATATTGGCTAGTTTCTGTGCTTCCTTTAAAGTACTAATCATCTCTGGTATGGTTATTATTAGTTTCGGTTTCGACAGTTGCAATTGTCTTTCTATTTCATCTGAAATATAAAAATAGTGTGTTTAGTGGTTTTAAAAATTGCCTTGTATAATATAAAAAATACTTTAAAATTCTACCTACGTGCAGTATAAATAGGGTTGACTGTCGTGACTTCACCACCAGCCTGAAGTATTCCCAGTATAGCCACTGCGTAGTCAGGAGAATTGGGCATCATCACACACACAACATCACTGTCTTGTAGCTTCAACTTGTTTCGCAGTTTCGCGGCTAAGTTCCGAGAGTATTTGTATAATTGATGGTAAGTGTACGAATGGTTTGTAACTCCACATACCTGTAATAAATGGGAAACTTCATACCCCAGCAAAACAAACAAATTCATTTTACTTTATTTCAAACATTTATTTCTACAACTCTATAGAATCGCATCCTATTTTTCGAACGTATAGAGATCAAAGTTTTGCCCGCGGCGGCGTTTTAACCAGATCTTTCGATCAGCTTTGTTTATGAATAATAAAAATAAGTACAGAAATAGTTTTTTCATAATTTCTGAAATACCTATAGCAAGCGTCATGGGAATGATTCTGACTGATCAATTGTCCTACCTATACCTAAATTGTTTGCAACAATCTTTAGTTAAACAACTATACATATTTAAATTATACATGAGATAATTAGGTATTTGTAATTAGCTTTGTTTTTAAAACCTTTTTACTTACCAAAGACGTCTTATCAGGCCACCGTCCCAGATTTTCCCAGACATGCTCTGGTATCGTCCTGTTAGGTATATCAACATCTTTGTATGGCGATTTGATGGTTCTGTCCGAAGTCCACACTCCCAGATATTTCGAAGAAGATGAATGAGGGTTCTTAGGAGCGAGTAAAGTTATAAGTTTCTTTGATAACATAGCCGTCATTTTCTGAAAAAAAAAGATAATATTAATCGGAGATTTAGGAGTTTCGATATCTTTTTAACCACGTCAACTCCACATCGTAATTAACTTTGATCCTACATATTTATAAAGGCGGGTCAACGTCGAATTATGTAATTCATTTGTTGTTTCGAGCTTATTTAAAAAAGTAAAAAAGTTATCTAAATAACCATGCGTATTAGGTAAGTTCAAGTTCACGTTCTTTATTCAAAAGTAAATTTGTAACAATACTTAGTTAGGTTACACGTCATGAATCAAATCATCTCGTCTGTTCAGAATATCAACATGTTGAACACACAACACACACAATCTCATCTGAGAGAAAAGTAGTTCATTTGGTTTTTTAAAAATGTAAGTAAGGTCTTTAAATAAGCATAGGTAAGTATTAGATAGATCTACCTATTCAGAATATATTTTTTTTTGTCAAACAAACACCAAAACCTCATAGGGGTGAAAAAATTGTATATTGAGAAAAGACTTCGACAAAAATACTAAAACCTTTGCACTCAGACATAGAAAATAACTATGGCAAAACAATATAAAACTCCATGAAGGAATCGGTACCCAAAAAAACAGTTTGTTTAGCCGACAGTTGAGCCCAACAACCACAAAAACAAATCACGCATTCGTCTTACAAATACTAGCTTGTCATAGCTAACAAATACAAATTTATTATTCAACAATAATTTCCATAGCAGAAATACTACGACTGTCACTAGTATGGGCACACGTAAACAAGTACCTACCTACTAAACACAAATATTACTAATTCACTATCACAATAAAAATATCACGTTATAAGTTGATAATAATAACAGCTGATAACCAACGTTACGTTCTGTCGGACGGAAACGAAGATAAACTGTCGACTGGCGAATTGAAGGCTAAAGCAATTGGTGGGGATTTCAAATCTTTACCGGTCTGTGGTGGGGATTGGGCGAAGGAACGAACTCATTGACGACCTTTGTACTTATAACTATTTAACAAAAAAAATACTTTTAATTTACGGGAAACTTTGATGTTACGTTATAATAATATAATTGCGGGGGCAATTAGTAAATGATGACGCTCATAAGGGGAGGCCTATGTCTAGCAGTGGACTGATAAAGGCTGACGATGATGATGATTGAAAATACTGGTAATAAAACTGTTATGAAATAAATATATATTTTGGATTGACCAATTCATCACGTATTGCGACTTATTTCGTTGTTTACTCCAAAATGACGACGCACGAAATGCAACTAACTAATCTATCCAAACTGAAAAAAACAGAAGTGACTTTATTATATGTAGTGATACATGGTATACCGTGTAATACCATTATAATTGGAGCGCGGAAAAGACGTCTCCATAAGTCCAATCTATCGAGACCCCTACGTCGCGATGCCTATTTGCAGCGCGCTAGTTGGTAGGGAGGTCAAGGAATAGTGGGTATGCGGTATGCGGGGTTCGCGGCGGAAAGTGACAGACAGAGGCGCATGCGACAGTTTCGATTAGTTTACGTGAATGTGGAATTTATCTATTTGTGTTTTAGACAAAAATATACGCGTATTTTTATAGGAATTCACCACTATATATATACTATAGCAGTATTAATAAGATCAGGGCTGTAACCCATAGCTATTATTATTATTAACTCATTTATTTCAGATCACAATCCATAAAGCATGATAATAAAATAAAACATAGTAGGTACATAAAATAAAAATTCAGTCAAAAAAAATAAATAAATACAATAAAAACTTCAATATCCTAAATTATCATATACTTGATTCGATTAAAATTAGATTTTCAAAAAAACAATTATCTCCTAACCTAACTTAAAAATCTAACTTAAGCCTAAATTGAGTTACTCCCCATTACTATCCTCATCCATTTATATTGGATGGGACAGTCTAGACGGGACACAGTCATTTGCAGAATGCTGTTACTGCTGGCTCGCACGCGCTGAGATATTGAGGCGACTTTTTTACGCATTATGGCGTAAAAGTCATCCGTACGCGCCTCAGCGAACATACCTGATGCGCTGCAAGAGCGAGGCAGACGCATCAGCATCCTGAAAATGTTGTTGTACTGAATGCGTAGAGCGCTGGCTGCGCGGCGGGTACAATTCAGCCAAAGGCTGCTCGAGTAGAACGACTGGCAGTATGCCTTAAATATCGTCACTTTCACTTCTCTCGAGCAGCGAGTGAATCTACGCGCGATCATGTTCCCCCGTACAGCCAGAGCTCTACGCTCCCTCTCTACATCCGCATCATCAGATAAGGAGTCATTGACAATATGTCCTAAATATCTAAAACTACTGACAACCTCCAGAGCCGCACCATTGAGAACTATGGGCGGAACATAGGCTGGCCTTACATTTCCGCTTCTGAAAACAAGAATTTCACTCTTTTTGGTGTTGTATGCCAGCCCATGTTCAGCTGCATATCTCTCACAAATACCAATAAGTTTTTGAATGGAACCCACCGATGAACCCAGCAGCACCATATCATCAGCGTAACTTATATTGTTTACACAAATATCATCGATAATACAGCCTGTATGGGTGTTGCTGAGCTCAACGATGAGTTCATTAATATATAAATTAAATAACAGCCCCGAAGTACTTCCACCCTGCCGAACTCCGCACTCCAGGCCATACTCCTCAGATAGAGCACCAGCCCATCTCACCTGGTTTTTTTGATATTTGTACCAGTACTTCATAATGGAAACAACTTCGTCCGGTACACCCTCGCTCCCCAGCTTTTCCCAAAGCCTTTGATACAGAACAGTATCAAATGCCCTGGATAAATCCAGGAAACAAGCGTAGACCGGGGTCTTCCTTTCAGTGTAGTACCTGACAGCCTGCTTAAGAGACAAAATCGCAGTCTCCGTAGATAGCCCGGCCCTAAAGCCAAACTGAGCATCGTGCAGTTTGATATGCTGCAAGAGAACGTTGTTAAGCAAGCTGTCAAGTACCTTTGCGATGATGGTTGCTAGTGAGATGGGCCGGTAGTTGTTCTTATCTGACACATCTCCAGTTTTACATTTCACGATAGGTACTACAATGGTCTTAGTCAATGTGTCAGGTAAGTAGCCATGACATAGGCATAAGTTAAAGAGCATGGAGAGCACATTGGGTAAGTGAACACCCGCAAACCTCAAATGTTCAATACTGAGACCGTCATGCCCAGGAGACTTGCCCCTTTGCATGGTGTTAATGATTTTTCGCACTTCTTTCGCTGTGAAACTTACCGCTCTCCTTGGCATGACGACCTCAGACTTGACCTGTTCACACACGGACGAGTCCGGCTTGGGTACTACCTTAAAATGCTCCCTAAAGAGATCGGCGATAGAGCTAGGATTAACTGCTTCATTTACTGTCATAGGGAGACCAGGCTTTGCATTCATTTTATTCGTGTTCTTCCAGAAAAGCTTAAAGTCTTTGGCGTTATGTTGACTAGCAAGAGCATCCATCTTTATTTGGTCTTGTCGATCTTGACACCACTTCAACTTTCTTTTGAATTGCCTTCTGCTCTCGCACATATCAACATAGATTGGACCGCATTTTGGCTTACCGCACTCAACCCACTCCAAAAACTTAAGCCTGGCCTCCCTGTGGTGACATGCTACATGTTTATTCCATCCAGCAATGTAACCCTTTCTCCTCCGTGGCTTAGCTCGTGCATGGGTAGTTTGTGCGGCTTCTGTCAGTATATTTACAATTTTATTATATATATTATTTAACAACACTCTATGTCCCTCGTCAACACAAGTTCCGTCACAGCAATGGGCGAACTGTACTGGAAAATTAATTTCTCTTAATTTGGTATTACAAAGCTGTTGGTACTGTTCTATTTGGCTACTAGTACGCTCGCCCCAGATAGTCAAGTTATTTACTAAATTAAAATCTACTCGTAAGTCACTTCTAGAACTAACTCTACCTAGGTCACATTCAACAAATAGAGGATAATGGTCAGACCACTGCACATCATGCTCTACCCACACATGTTTTACTGTCGCTAGAGCAGATTTCGTGACTAAGCAGTGATCTAACCATCTTTCACATCCGTGTGCTTCACTTACAAAGGTAAAAGTACTAGAATCCTTTCCTAAGAAGTCCATATCAACACACGTCCAGTCTTGGTCCGCACAAAAATCCAAAAGTTCTTTACTAAATCTCTCACCAGGATGCGCATTGTAGTCGCCAAGCATATAAACTGCATCAATGTCTAAGTTGTCCTCAATAATCGAGTTTATTTTACTCAAACACTGCGTGAACTCAGGCAAATTCTCCGCGCAGTCAGTAGGCATATAGACACTAAATATTAATACAGATTTTTCACAAAGCCTCACCTTAATGCCCGCTATACGCACGTCATAACACTGTAAAACTTTCACCGAGCTGAAGAGGCTTTTCCTCCACAATAAGGCGACCCCTCCGTGAGGCCTTCCTCGCAGTAGTCCTGCCGCAGTGTCGACAGCAGAGGTCCCAGTGCTTCCGAAGTTGTCATCGATTGTAGCTAGCATCGTCAACTCATGAGGCAACAGCCATGTTTCCTGTAGCGCCATAATATCGACTATAGTCGATATTATGGCGCTACAAATTATGGCGCTAAGATATATCTTACAAAGCTTTCTGACACCTTCAAGAGAACGCTTCAGTGACTTACTATAATATACTATAAAGCGCGCATAGGACAATACATTTATAATCAGCCCCGGTATCCAATTTAAATTTCTCAGGTCCGTACTCCCCACAAAGTATTTGAAACCATTTTTCCGATTATGCAACATGGAAATTAAGAACTACTCAAAATAATTTTTTGCGTCCGTTTTGTCCTCGCATAATCCAATATCATATAACCTCATCACATTTTTCTTAATTTTACACATCCTAGAAAAATGCCCATGATTTTCACACACACTTCACCTAATTAGCTGGACACTCTGCTGGAACAGTACATTGCCCTCCACAGCGAAGACAGTGACCCTGCGCTGCAGTCGGCCGCGCCGGGTGGCTGCCAACCCCGCTGGCGCCGGCCCCGCCGATGTTCCGGACGGCAGCGGCGGCAGCGATCTGGCTGCGGTCGGCGGCAGCTCCTCCTAGCACTCCAACCGCGTCCACCTGGCACCCCAGGCCAGCATTGCGGGTCTCCAAACGCGGTTGCTGTCACACGATATTTCATCGACTTGGACTATTTTTATGGCTTTACTCAAAGTCAACTCTTCCGTTCTTAGCAGGCGATGTCGCACGACTGTATTGCTTATGCCAAAAACAATGTCGCGAATAAGCTCTTCTTCTAAAATCTTTGAACTCACAACTTTTACTCAGTTTTGAAGCGGTGACGTACTGATTGATTGACTCGCCGGTTTCTTGACTTCTCATAAAAAAGTTGTATCTAGCGAGTGTTATGTTTGTTTGGACACCAATGTACTCGTCGAACTTTTTTTTGTGACACAGCGTCATAATCTTTGTCCTTCTCGTCAACAAATGAAAATGTCACGAAAACATCGAAACCCTCCGGTCCAATCAAGTTGATAAGCAGACTAGCCTGTACATCGCCTTCTTCTTTATGCATCCCAGATGCTTTCAAAACTGCGATTACAACCGCTTCCATGCATCAGCCCGGCTGACGGGGCCGCCATCCAAACTCAATTCGGCAGGAGGTTAAGCGTGCTCCATTATCACAAAACCGGCGAAATCCCGCCTAGTTACTGTATTTTAACTTGTATTTTTAATTAAAAATCACCGCTGTCACCATGTTGTGTAATAAAACGACCGAGCTTGGATAACAACTACTTTATTCACGTCTAGACGGTAGATCGGAACCTCGTTACTTAGATAGAACTACCCTCGACATAATTAGATAAATTTTGACTTTTCTTGTTTGTAGGTACTACACCTTACTAGATATATAAGATATTTTCTATGTACATCAGCATCAACTGACTTCTATGTACATATTCGTCATCTTGACTAAAACAAAAGTAGGGTGCGCAGGGTATTACTCTACACATTTTGCTAATTCCTTTAAATAGCCGCCATTAAACGTAAACAAAATAAATACCCTAGATGTAAATAACTGTTGAAACTTAAAGACAATACCAAATGACTCAAAGAGCCATTTTGCCGTCGGATAGCGATTGTTAAATGTACCGCGAAGCATTTAGGCGATCGAGGCGACGCGACGACGGTAATATTCCTATCGACGTAATGCGCCAGTCGGTTAAGGAACGGCTAATTTTTAATGCTCGAGTCACTTAGCTTAGCTAGAATGTTTACAATTTTTCCTTCACTGAACTAGAAGGTAGGCTAAGCATTGTAAATGTAATTATCGCAAGCACTGTCCAGATTTTGAGGTAAAATGTCATACATAGATGGGTCGCTGCCCTACGCGTTTATATTAGCTTAAATTTTGAGAAGGAACGTAGGTTACTAGAATCTTTGATTGAGAGAAACAAATTACTGCCGGTCTTCAGAGTGTGGAACTTATATGTATATAACTAGCGACTCACCCCAGCTTTACATAAGTGCATGCTATACATACCAACATTTCTCTTGAATCACTTTATCCATTAAAAAAAAACATCAAAGTCCGTATAACCTCATCATCAGCCTATGTTAGTCCACTGTTGGACATAGGCCTCCCCTAATGAGCGCCATAGCGCCCTGTCTTCGGCTTGTCGCATCCAGCATCTGCCAGCAGTCTTTCGCAGATCGTCATCCCACCTGGCCGGAGGGCGTCCTACACTACGTTTACCGAGTCGCGGTCTCCACTCAAGAACACGTTTACCCCAGCGGTTATCGGTTCTTCGCGAAATATGGCCGGCCCACTGCCACTCCAGTTTGCTAATTCTCTGAGCTATGTCGATGACCTTAGTTCTCTGTCGGATGAATTCGTTACGAATCCTATCCTTCAGAGAAACTCCGAGCATAGCTCTTTCCATAGCGCGCTGAGCGACTTTGAACTGGTGGACCAACCCTATCGTGAGTGTCCACGTCTCAGCTCCGTAGGCCATGACTGGTAGGACGCACTGATTAAAAACTTTCGTTTTCAAACATTGCGGTATGGATGACGAGAAGACTCGACGTAGTTTTCCGAATGCTGCCCAGCCTAGCTGGATCCTCCTCTTGGCTTCCTTCTCGAAATTGTTTTTACCCAACTGCAAAATCTGCCCGAGGTAAGTGTACTCAGAAACAATTTCGAGAAGGTGGCCATGTACGATCACCGGTCTTGGATCAATGTGGGCATTGATCATGACTTTGGTTTTATCCAAATTCATGCCAAGACCGATACATCGGGAGGCTGAAGCTAGACTGTCCAGCATCCGGTTCAGCTCCTCTAGCGACTCCGCCATTAAGACTATGTCATCAGCGAATCGCAGGTGTGAGATGTAGTCGCCGTTTATGTTGATGCCCTTGTCTTTCCAGTCCAGCGTCTTAAACATATCTTCCAACGCGCTCGTGAACAGTTTCGGGGATATGACATCCCCCTGCCTCACTCCTCTGCGCAGTTGGATTGGTTTAGTCTGCTGGTCCTGTACTCGGACACTCATCGTAGCGGCTTCGTAGAGACATCTTAGCACCTCGATATAACGATAGTCTACTTGGCATCGCTGTAAGGATTGTAGAACAGCCCAGGTTTCAACGGAGTCAAAAGCCTTCTCATAGTCCACAAAAGCCAGACACAGGGGCTGATTATACTCTTCGGACTTCTGTATAATCTGCCTCACTATGTGAATGTGGTCTATGGTACCATATCCTCCGCGAAACCCAGCCTGCTCCGGTGGCTGAAACTCGTCCAGTCTCCTGGCGAGACGGTTCGATATAACTCGTGAGAAAAGCTTATAGACGTGACTTAGGAGCGAGATGGGTCTATAATTTTTAAGAAGGGTTTTATCTCCCTTCTTAAAAAGAGCACCACCAAACTCCCACTCCACGCCTTTGGAGTTCTCCCACTGTGAAGGACGGCGTTGAAGAGGCTCTGTAACTCCTGTATAACAGGGTATCCTCCAGCTTTCAAAAGCTCTGATGTTATTCCGTCCTCACCGGGGGCTTTTCCATTTTTAAGCTGCCTCAGAGCTAACACGATCTCGTCTTGACTGATGTCTGGCAGTTCGTCGGTATAGTGGCGTATCAAGGTGGCTCTAGAATCGTGGTCATCTCGTTGGGAACGGGGAGCATGTGCAGCGTATAAACGGCCATAAAAGTCCTCTATCTCGGCCGATATCTCCGGCTTCGACAATACGGTCCTTCCGTCGTGCGTTGAAAGCTTCGTCAGGTGGCTCCTTCCAAGCTGCTGAGTGAATACTTTGGACCCTCGGTTTCGCTCTATCGCCTCTTCAATGAGGCGTGTATTAGAGCTCCGAAGGTCGCATCGTACCATCTTCGCAATTCGTTTGTTCAGGTCTGACCTCTCTGACGAAGTCGCTTGGGTGGTTTCCCGTCTTTTTGTCATCAGCCCAAGAGTCTCATCCGAGAGTTTGGACTTCTTACCAGTACGCTGCTTTTTGCAAAACTTGATGCCCTCGTCCCTCAGCGTTTCTACCAGATTGTGTAGGGTCTCGTCAGCGTCATCAGTGGGTTGGGTTCCAAGGCAGCGAATCTATCCCCGAGAAGCTGCTGAAACTTCTCGGTGCCCGCCATGATTTGGATTGGGTTCGGTCGGAGCGTGGACTTCATCAGACGGTTTCTTTCAAGCTTCAAATTTATATTCAGAGAGCCTCGAAGGAGTCGGTGATCAGATCCGGTATTGAACCTGTTGATCACTGAGACATCTCTGAATATATGCTTGCTATCCGTCATGATGAAGTCGATCTCATTTTTTGTCACAGAATCGGGACTCCTCCATGTCCACTTCCTTTGGGGCTGTTTCTTAAAGAAAGAGTTCATTAAGAACAACCCCTCTTTCTCAAGGAAGTTGACGAGCATTTGTCCCCTGTGATTTCGAACACCAAAACCATGCGGGCCTATTCGGGATTCGTTGCCAGTCTGGGTTCCCACCTTGCCGTTAAAAAGATAACCTACTTTGTTTATACTGTGTGAGTTAAATAAATATAGACATCGATAAAATCCATCAAGACACAGACAAGACAAGTGTTTTATTTATGAAAGGAACTATATCGCTAGTTTGAATATTGTATTTAAACCACCAATTATTCTTATTATTCTTATTCTTATTATACCAATATCATTCGTGTGTGGTTTTTGCTACTTATCCTTAGTTAGGTCATTATGTTCATTGATGCATAAACGTAGCACCATTCTGGGCAAACACCTGCTCAACCCAGATGAACTACGTAACATCACCCCGAAGAAAATCCTACAGTTCCTAGCAGCTGCAAGGGTAAGTGGCGAACTATAACGCCGCATCTTCGGCGGTGAACCTGTGAAGTGGCGATCACAATAGGCCTATCAATGGCCGCAGCGATACTAAAGCCACCAAAATTTAATAAAAAAATAGGTTATTATGTTATTCTGTGGTTAGGTTGAAGGGTTCCGTTTGGGCAAATTCTATAAAATTAGGTCATGTTGGTTAAAACTTTGTATAGCAAGAAAACGTTTACAGTATTTTGCAATGTTCGAAAGTTGATCAAAGGATTTATAAATCGGGAAGCGTTAAATTTAACTTGTGAACTTTGATGTTATATCCGATGAACACTGCCATCAAAATGATTTTTCCGGACATTTTACTTTTCCGCTTTCGTAAATCAGAATTTGTCGGGTTACTATATTTTAGCAAGTTATATAAAACTATAGTACCTATAAATCTTAAAATACAAAGGAACAAGCGATTTTCTGGGCGACAACGTACCTACAGCCTAAACCGCTGAAGCTAGAAAGCTGAAATTTGGAAGTAGGGACAAATATTTGTCCCGAAGCGGGAATCAAACCGCAACCTCCTGTTTCGCAGGCGGAGCTTGGCCCATCGCGGCGCAGAGGTCTTCAATAAACGTACAACATACGATAAAAGTTCAATACCCTTACACACACTTTTACACGTGACACTCGCACTTGACGAATCTTGTTTTTTATTTTAAGTACAATCAGTTTTATAAACTTGGTTGAAATTTTACTATAAAAACTATCAGATTCAGATTCAGATTCAATAACTTTATTTCTTTAGGCTTACAAAATAAGCACTTAGACAAGTCAAATTTCATAAAGTTAATTATTATAACAATCTTATAACAAAATTATAACAATATCGTAGTTTGATGAATTCATTATGAATGTAAGTGGGTTAACTACGAACCTATTATATGTAACGTTGGTGTTCTTACAACATATAATAGGTTGGTAGTTAACCCGCTTACATTCATAATTGGTTGAAATTTTTGGTAAAATGCTTTATTGAAAAAACTGATCCTGCAATACAAAATTTCGGGGTTATTGAAATTATTGTTGACCCACAATTAATTTAAGCCTTTATCTGGGAAACAAAGGTTTAAATTAATTTTCATCAAATTCCAATCCAACCAAACAAAACGATTTCGAACTAATTAATATCGACTCAGTATTTTTTTCATAATAATAAGGTTCCAGACAATTAGTTTAATTTGGCCAAGATATTTTACTCGTGCAAAGAATTTACCCAATTCGTGGTTTTATTAAGTTCCAGTGGGTACCCGTATACGACAGTCTGAAGATTTACTAGTATCTAGGGGTAAAAATAAACTTTAATGATTGATTTAATGACTACCGCTTCAAAGGTAATAAATAGGGCAATGGTCACGGATAATATGTGAGGAAAGACATGAAATAAATGCTATCAAGTTACGTTTATTCTAGCAAGCAAGATACTTATAAAATTGTAAAAGTTGTTAACTTGAACCTCCTGGGCTCCACAAATCCCTGTTTCTATTACAGGCGTGTCTCATTCAAGTAATTTTCTGGTTGATCACACTTCGATTTTAGCTTAGGGACAAGATGTTGTTATTATTAAAAATAGCATGGATCTTTATAACTTGCAGGTAGAAAAACTTATGGTAAATTAAGCAAGGAAATAAAATGGAAGGAAATAAAATTTTACTATTTTTCTTCCAACTGAATTTGATAGTTCAGGCTTATGGGTATAGGTTCTATTGTTTGTTAAATAAGAAAATTGTATTATCGGTATTCCCGTAATATATTGATACAAAATACTTTATTATAAATCTTTAAGTGTGTACGATCTCTTCTATACAACTATAAATTTTACTATTAATATCTTAACGTGTACTTGGGTGCACACTTGGTCAGCACTACCATATATATATATATATATCTATCTATATATATATATATATATATATGCAATTTTCTTTTAAACAAACAATATAACCTATACCCATAAGCCTAAACTATCAAATCCAGGGGGAAGAAAAATAATAAAAGTATTTATGTCATTTTATTTCCTTGTTTAAACCTAACCTTCCTTGTTTAAACAGAGGCAATGCAGCCAGCGTCTTAGGGACGCTTTCAACTACTATTTGGATCAGTGTTATAAGGATCAGTTGAGCAATCTGTAGATTGTTTGCAAAAGTCTACAGTTAACTTAACTGTTTCAATTGTATATACTTGATCTTATTTACGGTTAACGACATTTATTACTCGAATATAAATTCACTTGCATGAGCACCAATCTTAACTTCTATAACATTTCATAATAAGTGTACGTTATTTACTGTCAAAATAAAAATAACAAAAAAAGTTGGGGGTAGACGTAAGTATGACGATGATTTGGTTCTGTTATTTAATTTAAATATGCTTTGTCCACTACTTTTTTATGAAATTTATTTTTAATGGTATTCTGATGAAGTCTATCCAGCACAATCAATTGTCATGCATGGTTTATTTATATTGGTTTATTATCGTTAGTAATAATCGTTTGTCCATAGTCAACTTTAATCAGGCCTAACCGCGTTTATAAATAATCCCCCGTTGACTGATCACCACTCAACAGCATATTGGCCCGCTAAGAATTCTAATAAAAGTTAAGTTGGTCTAGGCCTAAGTGGCACTTACTTCAAGGGCCTTGTTTGAGTTCCTTGATTTAAACGCGGAAGGTTTACGTGAGCGGGGTTTAAGTTGCTGATAATTAATTTGGTTGAAACAGGGGCGATTTTTGCGGTTTACGAAATAGGATGGAGATAAGTGATCCGTCTTTATTTAAGTAAATATTATAGCTCTTGTCGGTAATGCTGTAATTTCCTCCACTTCTGGCAACATGTCCAGTCCATCTCCACTTCATTTTAAGTGCATGTTAAAGAGCGTCTATAAATTTAGTTTTGGATCTGGTTTCTTTATGTCGTACTTTGTCTTTCAGCCTTATTTTCATTATGTTTCGTTCCATTGCTCTTTGACATTTTACTATTTTGTCCTTTATACTGAATTACTTATATCAAAGTCTAATTAGAGAAGAACTCTGAAATTATAAAGGTAAAGGAATACTAAGATATTTTGACCAGAATATTTTCAGCTAGAATTACCTACTGTTTTTATGGCTAACCATTAGCAAATTCTAACTACTTAGATTGCCTTTAGAGTGGGTAACGTATCTTTATATTGTCAGAAAGACAAAATCTCCGTAACTAGAATCTGACTTTACCGAAAAGGGTAGGTATATGGCATAATTATGCACTTCACTGCATTGTTCTTCACTGCCTATAGTTATGAAAAAAAATCTCGAGAGTTATTAAAAGTGTATTGAAAAACACTACTTATCCCACAAGTGGACAAAAAAATTCAGTGAAGATAAAATGAACGACACGTGTTTTCTTTTTTTTAATAATTTATTGTAATAATTGGACTGCCGCCTAAAGTTAATGAAATCTGATTCTAAAAATTTTATAAAAACCATAAACCTAATCATAAATTATTGCCAAACATTTTTAAAACTTTGAATTTATTTTGTGCTATAATTTTCCACTAATTTGTTAGGAGAAATGTGCACGTCGTGTATCCATTCTAATTTTAAACATCCACAAAAACCCACCAGGCGTCCTGCTATCTAAAGTTCCGCCGAACTTTGCAGCTTTTGCAGTAACATTTTAGAAAATTAGAACACCTAAACTACTACTGTACAAAGCCCGGGCTAATGCTATTATAACTCATGCTACAAAAGCTTTCGGGACTGCTAATTGGAATCGTAAGCCTCTTTTCTTGACTTAAGGTTATAGCTGATATGTACCGTACCGCTCCCAGCCAGCATCCGACGCATACGCTTCAAATCGTGCAGCCCGCATGCTGACCACGCATTGAAAGCTAGCAGCTCACTGGCCAAGCGGTAACGGCAAGCAACAAGCTCGCTGTCTATGTACGTTTAACTAAAAAGAACGACGTGATCTTGTTATTTTTCACGCGGTTATAGGCCACTGACTTGAAGTTTGCGGTGAGTAAACCGTAAACCAACCAACACAACCACAAATCAGTGAAGAACGTAAAACCGCTTATGTCAACGTGTTCTTGAGTAGATATCGCGACTTGTCAAACTTGTAGCATGTTCCAGAATAGCGATAATTTTGCTACAGGCGACTTAGATGTAGAGGAAGATTATGAATTTCCTGTACTGCCACGTTATAGGCATATACTAGTATGCAAATAAAATATGTATTATTATGTACATATTTTCTGTAATACGGTAGTGCAGATGAGACAAGACCTTTATACCTAGTTAGCTATATCTATAAAGTTATGTGGGGTGACATCAAAGCCTTGACATTATAATACCAATCATAATAAGAACTCAAATTACCATAATGAGTTGTTTGGGCTACGAAGCGACATCACATGATCTGTGGTTTAGGTTCGATAAATAAAAAAATATATTCAAAAGTATATTGTTAGAAAATATAAACAAAAAGCATTATTAACGTATATTTTAAAGATTGTCTGTACGACTTGTGCCTGAAGTAGGTTAAACCTGTATCTTCAACGAAAAGCGATATTAGATAATTTACAATAATCACATAGCAACATAAAATCAAGCGAAGTCCTAAAACAATAAAATCGAACACATCAAATTTGTACATGTTGTTATATAACGCACTAGCTTTCCACCCGGACTTCAGATATGTAACAAAAATTTCAACAATTATAAACACACGCTTACAATTTTGGGTTACATTATTGAAGTTTTCATACGGATCCCTAACTTTTTTGAAACTATTCTGTTTTATGTTCATCAGGGATAATGTAGGATTCTAATGGTGAAAGATTTTTTTAAACAAAGAACAAAAAACAAATAAAGTACAAAGGCAAGGTGTATAGAATATTTTCATAAAACTTAGGGTTCCGTATGAAAAATTACATTTTTTGTAAATACCCGTGCGAAGCCGGGGCGGAACGCTAGTATTAATATAATACTGTAGATAGCCCACTCACTTTTGCCACTTCGGATGATGTAAGGATTCTAACGATAGTCCAAATATGGGCAGGTATTTGAACAGTTATGATGGATTGAAACTATGTACATACATACCCATTCAACAGTCCATGGTGACTACAGTCACCAGAATAGACCAAACCGTTCATGGTATACAGTCACCACCGACCACCAGTCGAATTCGTTCCGTTTTATTTGCTTTTTAAATGAACTCAGGCTAAATTCGTTCTGGTAAAAGTTATAAGTCGCTTGGATAAATTAGTATAAGCATGAACAACGAAATCATAAGTACACTTTTTAGGCTGTTGTGTAAAAAGTAGCACAATATTACTCCAGGCTTATATAACTTTGCAAAGACTAGGGCCCCTCCATTTAGTTTTGACGCTGTCTTGAACATCTTCAAAACATTTCAAATTAACATTTATTTAGTTATAATTTTATTTAAATCATCATCATCATCATCATCATCATCACCAGCCTATAATAGTCCACTGCTGGACATACTATTATTTATTTAAATACCTACTAAAAATCGACTTTAAATCTTTTATTTTAAACTGTTTTGTAAGTTTTGCGGAATAATTATAGTATTTTTTCAGAATACATTTTTCATGGGATCTCCTCGAGATTATCAAATAAAACTGCTATATAATTAAGTACCCCGACATGGAAAAATCGACAAACATTAAAAAAAACAGTTTATACTTATAGCACAATACAGTCGAAGTCGAGTCCTTCTACTTTTCAAAGTCGGTTAAAAATATCTTTTTACACATGAAAACACCAACCTCGTAATATTAGTACGACGTAATATCACGGAAAGCTTTTAAACTAATAATTTTGATCTAGTTTGCTTTCCAATAACTTTATGGGAACGGTAGTTTCTGATAAGTTTCGAATGTGACTAGTTTCAAAATGGAGTTTATATTAAGAAATAGCGTTTCAGATTAACTCATGTGTCTTAATCTGAAATGTTTTTAGGTTTATTTTAGTTGATATTAAGTTTAATATCATCTATTGGAGCGTTTCGAAGATGCTGGCTGCATTGCCTCAACATCAACAAACATCAACATCACCAGCCTATAATAGTCCACTGCTGGACATAGGCCTCCCCTAATGAGCGCCATAGATGCATTGCCTCGCTTTACGTCAATGCTGATGCACTGCGGCAGATACTCAGCATTTCTCGGATGACGACTCGCTCAGTTAAGCTACCTATAGATTGTTTGCTGTCTGCAGTTAGGTGAACTGTTTCAATGATAAATATTAGTTCTTTATATTTCTATTATTGGATTTTTTCTTGCTAATAAAACAGAAGTTTATGGTTGATTGTCATGGGTTGGTAGAGATTCAAATATTTTCGTCCTCTTAAATTTTTTTTTTTTTTTACAAGGAATAAGACTAATAAAAAGTTTTTTGCCGCAAATCGATACCCATCATTATCTTTAGATGAAAGCGTAGGTAGGATTGCAAAAAAACATATCGTATATACTATTTATATTTATTTATATATGCAACTAATTATTCATAGGCATACTACCTCTAGAACCGAGTATGTGTAAATATCGGCCAGCGGTTAATCCACGTTCTTTTTGCAATCTCTCAAGCGTGCCAAACGGCGTAAAGAACCTACGAATTTCATAAAACATTTTAAGTTAGATACAACTTTATGCCAAAACCCAACATTGTTACAAACTCCAACAAGCGCAGTCGTAATTTCCCAACTCTTCAAAACTTTAACCCTAAATAATTAACCGAAGTACACACGAATATGCCTTAAGTTAGAAGCCATGTGCTTTCATGCCGATGAGCTGCTGAGCTGCTTAGTTAGGTCCGTTTGGAAAATCTAATTACGTTAGAAATTGGCATAAAGAAAGGGGAAACTTAACCGTTGAACCATTAGTACCTACATGTTTGAGGCACGTTACGAAAATTACAGAAAAACATAGGTAAGCCGCATGCGATCAGAATGGAACCTTGTCAAAGTAATTTTATTACGTCTTAATTTTGTTTCTAAATGAGCGTGTATATATTTCCTCTGTTTCTCATATTTAGTCTGTCTCTGTATCTGTTAATGTAGGTCCCGTTATTGACAATAGTCTGCAAACTTTTGTTCATAAATAAAATAAAAAAAAAAACAAAAAAAACTTAGCAGAGTTTTTTCTCACTCAGACTTATTTTAATGGAAGAAGACAGAGTGAGAATTAGCAATGCTTTAAGTTAACAAGCTAATATGAATAATGGGGTAAGAATCTGTGACAGAATTCCTTATAGAATTAAGTACATTAAACTCGCCACAGCTTCTCCTTTTTCCTGAAAATATAAAATACTAGCGGTCCGCCAGGCTTCGCACGGGTATTTAACAGAAATATTATTTTTCGAGCGGAACCCTAATTTTCTTTAAAATATTTTACAGCCTATGTTCATAAAGGAAAATTTATGATTCTAATGGTGAAAGAATTTTTCAAATCGGTCCAGTAGTTTTTTTTCAAATCGGCCTATTCAATTCAAACAAACACACAATCAAATCTTTCCTCTCTATAATATTAGTACCTATAGAAAAAATACTCGTTCAAAAGAATTTCTGATGTTTCAATGCAACATCAGAAAATCTTTCAAACTTAAACATCCTAGTGCCATATATCGCTGTGTCACCGCAAATACGAATCCCACAAGTACGCGAAAGTTACAAGAGCCCTCGGCCTAAACCACATTAGGGCGCCAAATCAAAGAGAGGCCATAAAAGCGTAAGATCTTCATGGTTTATTTTGACTTCTTTTGACTGAAAGAGGTTTTATAAAAGAGGTTATCAAGGCAAAAAATAAACAGAATGTGGAAATTACTTAAATTCAAATTCAAGACCAGAAGTTTTTCCATAGTCTTAGAAAAGCGTGTAGAATGAATAATTCAAATTCATAATGAATGATTCTAATTTTAAAGCCACGATAGGCAGCAAAATTTTATTATCGCCGACAGGAGCAATAAATTAAATCAAATCAATCATCCTTCCAAGAATCTCTTTTAATCTCTTTGTCAAAGTAATATCGGTCCTCATACTAAACATCTTATAGTAATGATAGAATACCCCAAGGTAAATAGTTTAACTTGGTTTAATTATTATTTAATGAGTTTAGGACCTATCCCATTTTATGAGAACGGACGATAATGGTCCCAGAAAAGACTTACGCGGGCAAATTAATCAAGGCTGTATAACCACAGTATATGTAGAGATTACATAAATTCATTATGAGTGTAAGAGGGTTACTATGAACCTATTTAGTGTTGGAATATAGATTGGTAAAATAAATTCATCAAACAGCCATACTGAGACTTGCGACTTTGTCAAATTTAATGATATTTTTTCCATACAAATAATAAATAAGTAAATTTCCAGTTCTGATCTTCTTAGCTCTATCTAGTCAAAGATTAAAGCCGTAATATGAACGCAGAACAAGCCAGTAACAGATAAAGACAATTCGATAAGTTTATGACGAGGCACGCGGCGGCGGCGCTTGTGTGTAGGTCTTTAGCAAAGAAAGAAAGGGGTTTCGTAGATGAATGGATTTGTCTGTATTACTTTTTGGCAAAAGTCATAGACCAATAAGTTGTTCATCTTGATCTACCCAAGTCGCTTTTAAGAGGTTATTGATCATCTACCTATAACCCTGTATACAAATACAAATAAAAAACTTTATTGATCACGGCAAGTTACATGTCACAGTCGCAAACAAGAAAGTTAACACTTTCTTTGCCAATGACGCTCATGTCGTTCTACAAGCTAAGTCCTACTAGCTATATGACGGGCAGAGAAAGCGTGAATAAATATATTTTGAATAAAGTTTATATACACAAATGAGCTTGTGACAATAAATACGTGTGGTAAGAGCGGAATGGGCCTTCTGCTGGCACGCGGCACTGCATCTGTGCCAATTTGTACACTGCATGTATTAATTCAACTGTGTTTCTGGAATTCTGGGCCAAATACCATTTTGCGTCCATGCGCAAAATTATATTTCGCCCAGAATCTTCCTTAAACACTGCTGATAATTTATTCACGGATGCTTTTATGGTTGTGAGTCTGTGGAGTGAGCGAATATTTTGTTTTAGGAAATAGAACGTGATTCAAACAAACATACAACTGACTAAATCTGCCTTTCAATGTGGTTCACTGAAATGGAAATTTTTTAAATTCTTTTCACCGGCAACACCTTCTATAGTAGTTATCTTTTTTGTCAAGTGGATGCTATATAAAATTTTAAACTCTTTTTAAACGATGATTGGTGGTAGGTTCTTGTTTAAACATAATTTATCGCGTTTTAAAATAGTGCAAACTGTGAACTTCAAGGCTGTTGACGCATACTGTTAGCTGCCTATATTATATTCATGGCACAAACCCGCCCGCTTTATCAGCCAAAGGCTTCGGTATGTTGAGTACATTAATTCTAAAAACCTACCAAAATGTAGGGCGGCAATTACGCGTCCGATTTTCTTCTGACGGGTGCCCGTATTTGACTATCTGAGGGTATTCTACATACTGTAAGCACACAAATCGCTTCGGGTTACTCGAATACACCTATCCATCATGAATGACATGTACCGCCGGCCTTGCCACAATTTCAAAGATGTAAAAAGTAATAAACTAGAAATATACATTAAATTAAAATATACATTAAAAAATCATGCCATCTATGGCGCTCATTAGGGGATCCAGCAGTGGACTATTATAGGCTGGTGATGTTGATGTTTGTTGATACATTAAAAAATATAAACGAAAACACGAAGTTGTGGGCGGGTACTGGATATCTACTTCCCGGGTACAGCGTTGATGCCTCTGCATAATCTTTATTAGGGCTCTCAGTTCAACTCTTAAAAGGTTTCGCCGCTAAAGCCGAGTAATCCTCATAACTAATTAGGAGATTTCCACTACAACGAGAAGCGAAAGTTTCTGCGAAGTTGAGTGCACTGCACCTGATGTTAAAGATGATGAAGATTAAAACTGAACGCACATCTTTCTGATTCCTTCTTGAGAACCTTTTAGAACTCAAAGCACCGAAGGGATGAAGGTTGAATATGCTACCCTTACCTAGGCAATGATTTGAAGTTTCTAGAAGAGAATTTTCTAGAACGCTAACGTTGCCATTAGCATAGGGTAGCTGTGTAATGTTACACGGAAGCCTGTTAGACTTGAATGTGGTATTGTGGAGGGGAAGACCAAAGTAAAAGAAATAGGTTTTGTGTATGATTACAATGTGTTAGAAGGTTTGAGTAGAGTGTATAGCTGATACAGGAGAATTTTTTTAAAATAAGATAAATAGATTTTATTTATGATTTCAATGTGTTAGAAGGTTTGAGTAGAGAGTATAGCTGATACAGGAGAATTTTTTTAAAATAAGATAAATAGATTTTATTTATGATTTCAATGTGTTAGAAGGTTTGAGTAGAGTGTATAGCTGATACAGGTGAAAATAAAATTCCTCTTGTGCGTTAACTTTTGTGGGATAAATTATAAAAACAAACATTACAATAAATATATGCAAAATCCATGGAACGAGGGCTATTGCAGGGTCGGTCGATGTGTAAATTTTTGAGAGAGCTTACATGCCCTCGTTCGGCTGATGAATGATGATAAAAAATAATGATTTATTACTATAATATTTTTCGTTCCATAGAAAACAAAGAAAAAATATAAAAAAAATTACGCGTAGTATTTACCCTATAAACCTAATCCGTCACGAGAAGGCAGAATGCCCAAAACGCTAGCAGCATTGCCACGTTAGATTGCTGATTTTTGACAGAAATAAAAGCCTTTGTTTCTATAAAGTATCTATATTATTGTTATTCTCTTTTTAGTAAAAAGATCTGCCTAAACTTAAAAAGGAATACAAATTATTGGTGGGTGAAATTTCTGAAGGATTCTACGATAATTTTCTCCCCTACCTGTGAATTCCGAATACTCTGGAATTATGAAAGGATCAAATCCTACAAGTTATAATCGTGGTAATTCCATTAGTTAATCATTCAAACACAGCTACACCTGAATTCGGTCACAAAAGCCAACTGATTGCGCCGCGGATTAGAAATGACCGGGTTATTCTTGAATCCGATTGTGATTTTGTCACCATATATTTTTTTTCTTGTTTGGGAGAAATATATCTTTAAGGCTCCGGTAACGGATGAATTTTCTTTACAAACGTAATACCAACATCATCAACATCACCAGCCTATAATAGTCCACTGCTGGACATAGGCCTCCCCTAATGAGCGCCATAGATGGCATCATTATTTGGGGGTTATTGCCCATAATCCCCACGCTGGGCATGCGGGTTGGGATCGCAGTTCGGTGTAGTTGTTCTGCAGAAGCCGTGTGGTGCCGGCATAGAATTTCACCTCTTCCCCTGGGTGTCGTAAGAGGCGACTAAGGGAAACACACCAGGGGGCGGGCAGCAGCGCCTTCTGCAGTAATACCAAAATGATTTGTAATTTTAGCATATTTTTACCATGTAAGTACTATCAGTCACCGGAAGGCCGCCGCCGCTTCCACTGCTATTATTATCTAGAATGAAGTTAAATTAAGTACAACCTTTTATTTAAAGCAATGAAATAAAACCACTATCTATTTATTTATTTGTTCCGTTCACAAACGACACCTTAACTACAACGCGAAGTAAATTTTCGTGTAGACCTCAGAGCAAATGTTTGTAAGATCTGCAGACTTGTTTTTTCAGCGTTACTACGTGTTTCCGTGCACAATAAAATATCTACGAGTATAATATATAATTTTTTGTATGTTTAATACTCCTCCTCAGTTTTTAAGATGCTGTTGTGATTGACCCTCGTTCTGTTCATCAGAGATGCTGTTTTCTTCCGAATGTTGGTGTAGAATTCATAGTATTAGGGATATTAGTTATCTAGTTCCCATAACACACGCCCTCTGGTTAGCTTTGATGCTGTGTGAAATGTCAAGCAGTGTTTACTTATAAGCTGTTTTTAAAAAATCAACATTGCTAAATCATTCGATCTAATTTCCAGTATCTTACAACAAAATCTTGTATAAATCTGGCCAATCTATCTTATCTAGCCAAGAAACCGTTTGCACGTTGCGCCTTGTACACGTTTTCCGCCTATTGCACTACACCTACCCAGAAAATGCATTGAAAATTTACCTTACCAACAGTCATGGCCGATGAAGTGAGAACATCAAATTTAATCTCGACAGAGATTCCAGAATCCAGCCACAGAGATAGTGAATTAATTCGAACGTGCCAATGATTTACTACCCCAGGTTTGGACGTAATTTAGTTATAGATCCCGCGGTTTCGTAGTTTACAGAGTAATTAGCATTTATAGGTTTAAATAGCTTTAGAACCTTTGGATGTTTCCGATTATCTCTGCAGACTAGGTGCCTTGCAGGATTCGAGGGGCTTGAAAGTTTGGTGACAGATAACTAATGCTATAAAACAGAGGCTTCGGATTTATCAAAAGTCGCTCAACAGGCACCAATTTTCGAAATAACAAATGTTAATCTGTTACATATTAAAAGAGACAAATCAGACTTGTTCACTTGAATCACTTAATAAACATTCACTTGGAACTAAGAATGAATGTAAATGCAAGCAAAAATAAATGAAATATGATATCTAGTTACATCGCTCCGTACCGTCACTTCCAACCAAGTTGAAACCTTCTGAACAAGTTGTAACCAAGGTTGTAACCTAATGCGAGGTTTGACAGCTGTCAAAAATTACTTATGAAACAAAGAGCAAAACAAGCGTCAGACGTACAGGCGAGCCGGAATTCGAGTTTTTTTGATGAATTTTCTTACGGCCTCCTGCATTTTTGGTTTCGCTCATTTATTTTCTATTCTTTTTGAACGTTACGAGAGACACCTGATTAACAATGATACTTAGAGAGATGGCAGCATTAGGAAGTGATTGCGATACAGCATCAGGGATTACGTGAAAAACTCTGGTGATTTTTGATTTTTGATGGTGAAATTGAAAGATGATAAAAGTACTTCCCAAAGTGCTCATCCAATTGGATTTCTCAAGGATAGAAACCACTTCAACGCCGAGTGTACACCGTAAATGGTTGAACGTCGATGTTGCATTGTGGCACTGCGAGTCTTTCGTTGATGCTATAGATTTTCTCAGAATTAGTTCCAAGATCTGCTCCTAATAAGCCATGGGATGTATTTTACCTTCTATTGTAAACATTTTCTATTGCAAACAACACAATTGCTAGCGTCCGCATGGACTTCAAAAGGTTTGGTATAATCTGGACAGGAAAGTATCGACGCAGATATTTGGGATTCCTATAATGCATTAAATGCTTTGACAGCTTCCGGTGTCCATTGAAGAGGAGGTCCTTTTTTCCCACTTGCAGTGAATATGTTTAGTAGATTTAGTAGACCAGCCAAAATACTAAAATTAAAGACGTCGGTACCAAGTGGTAGTACCGAGAAAACGTTTTAGTTATTTTCTGTTAGGAGCTGGAAAGTTGAATAGCTTCTACCTTATTACGGTCTGTACGCAAAATACCTCAACATAGCCAAGGTATTTTGGTTCGCTGCGAAAGAATTTGCATTTACCAAGATTCACGGTAAGTTAGCATAGCTCCCTAACGATCGGTACCGTTTAGGTATTCTTGTTACTTACTGAGTTCAATTATCAACCTACCGGTACTCCAAAGGACTTATTAATTTTAAAGGTGTAATTGAGTGGACGCAAATTTTTTGGATTTTTCAACGGAACTTGTCCACGTACAAGATTTTCTGGAAAATTATATAATCCGCTTCCGTTTCCACTGTTCTCCGAAAAAGCAATCTTTGAAATATTTTTAACATCACTAACCGAGGTAGGTTAGTAGAAGTGTCAATAATATTTACAAAATAGTTCCTATAAATAATACGTTTTTTTCTAAACTATGCTGACTCCGTTTATTTCTGAACTTTGCTGACAATGCTACGTTACAAAATTTTACTGAAATAATTCTTATTAGGTTTTACTTTGTAGAATAGTTAGCACGATCCAATTTTCTGTAAGTTAAAATTCTGGCAAAAATACGCTGAGTTTAAAACAAAATATTTAAGCCACAGTGGCTTCTTTATTATTTACCTACGTGTCGACTTACGTTGACGTGACTTAGTGTGCGTTTTCAACCACCTCGACTTGAATTTTTGAAAGTCTAAAAACAGTTATTAAAAGTCTCAATTTTTTATTTCAATCATTAATTGTAGGCTCTCCGTTTTTAATTTCAATCATTAATTGTATCATTAACGTATAGGTGACTATTATGGCGTTTCCTCGATGTTATTCACCGTAACCATAATAATTAGGCTGTAAGTAGTACCTAGCTAAAAAATTGTGATGTTTATCGATTGAAGTTAAAAATAAAATTATTTTCTTTCTTTCTTTCTTTCAATTAAATATGAAAAAGTCTTTGAATATAAAAGGTGTTTTCTTCACGTATTTTGACGACCTCTGTGGCGCAGCGTGCGAAGTTTCACCTGCGTCAGGGTTCAGAGTCAGGGTAATCTGGGTGTAAAAAATATATATCTATTTAATATAATGTTATAGGTATTATCTGTTATCTAGTATCCATAACACAAGCTATGCTTAGCTTTTGGCGATTTGTTTGTATGCGTCGGTGTCGACTTACGAACGATGAAACAGATTTGAAGGAAAGTATTACCATGGTAGGTTAAATCCTGGATTAAAACCAATACTAACTTTAATCCTGGAAAAATTTACTATTTCCGTGAAATAATGGTTTTTACATATAAAATCACTTTTAACTACACCATTTTAAACGTGTCACAGAATCTACCGGACCATATTATAAAACTTCCGTGATACAGTTAACGGTTTACGGTTTAACCACGAGCAAGGCGATAAAAAATCCTACATAATGATCGCTGCTTTATTATGTAGAATAGAATTAGACAGAATATTTTTTATATGCAAGTCATTGAATACAAAAAAATACTAAAGTAAATAAGTAACTATCTACAAAACAAACTTATTTTTTTCAATGAGACAAAACTAGTATCAGCGTGAACTGGTTGTACACTGGTCTTCACATAGTGAAGTTTCGTGATTTTTCATGTAAAGTTAGGACCAAAAAGTCTAATCCAAAACAACACTTCAACGGTATATTTGAAAACCTACATAATTCCCAGCTAGTAACTGCATCTATCAAGCATTCATAGGGTGCAATAACATCAATCAAGTCGAGATTGATCGATACGAATCGTTCACCCTATTTGTTATTTTCGATTCTGGCGGATCGACAAGTTCATGATAAATTGGGACTCGACATTTTACAAAAACAAGAGGACGGTGGTAGATAGCCGCTTAAATTTATCTGAAGATTTTTGATTGAAAGTTCTCGTTATTGAAAGTAAATGAAAAAGCTTTACATTTCATTTTATCGTAAAAATTCCGTAGAATTCGGTTTCGGTTTAAAGATGTTTATTTCTCATAAAAACAAAATGTTCACTTATAATGAGATACAATAAATCTTAAAAGTAATGCTTAATCTAATATTACGTTATACCTCCGGGGCCAGTAGGCGGCAAGTAAAGTAAGAAAGTATATCTAATAAAGTAGGTAAATACTATGTCTATGTTGTTATTATAATATAGTGAGAAAGTACATTTAATATCGTAAGTAATTATAACTGCATTATGTTGTTCTTAATGTAACCTATAAGTATGGTTTATTAAAAATATTATACGGATGTTTAAGTTAGGCTATAAATATATTTTTTTAATTTTGTTTTAAACGTGCTTATGCTAGTGCATTCCTTAATCTCGTTTGGCAAGCTATTAAATAACTGCACTCCCTCGTAAGCAATTGTTTTCTTGCCGTAATCAGTACGTGCTTTAGCTAATTCTAGTTTATATTTGTTTCTTAATGTGTAGGGATTAATCTTTTTGCGTAGCTGTAGGTTTGATTTTATTAAGTTAGAATTAATGTTTCTTACTAAGATGCAAGTTGAGTATGTATACATTTGTCTAAGGTTTAATAATTTAGTTTTATTATATATTTCTTTCGTTGGTGCTAGGTATTTAAAATGATACAGTGTTTTTATAATTTTATTTTGTGTCCTTTGGAGAGGACTTAAATTTGTATTAGCGGCAGATCCCCAAATTTCGATCAGATAATTTAAGTGCGATTTAACTAATGAATTATAAATAATCGAGCGTGCCTTGGCTGGAATGCAGTGTGCTATTTGGCGTAATGATATTAATAATGCAGTTAACTTTGATTTGACGTGATTGATGTGAGATCTCCACGTTAGTTTGTCGTCCAACCATAAGCCGAGGTATTTTTCTTTATCGCTCTGTTTAATGATATCATTGTTTAAGACAAGAGGAGAAAATTTGGGAATGGGTTTATTTACTGCAGCAAAAATCATGTACGACGTTTTTTTTGTATTGATTGTCAAGAGATTATATTTTAACCATTCGTTTAGTATATTAAGGTCACTTTGAGCGTCAGTCATTATGTTTTCAATTGATTTATCAAAATAAAATAGACACGTATCGTCGGCATAGAGGGTTAGGTGCCCTGATAAGCCTATTTTATTGATATTATTTAAGTAAATCAAAAAAATTAACGGCTCGACAATTGTGCCCTGTGGAATCCCGTAGGTCACATTTTGTGACCTACTTTCGTAGTTATTGATCTTAACAACTTGCCGCCTATTTTCCAGGTATGATCTAAACATTTTGAGCGCAATTCCTGTAACTCCTATGTTATTTAATTTCATCAACAGTTTTTTGTGACAAACGGTGTCAAATGCTTTTTTTAAGTCAATAAATATACCTACTGCAATATTCTTTTGATCTATGTTTGTTTTTATTTTAGTGACTAAGTCTATTGTGGCGGATAAGGTATTTGACTTTGGACGGAAACCATATTGTTCGCTGATAAAGAAGTCTTTTTCAACAAGGAAGTTATTTAAGCGATTATAGAGAATGCGCTCAAAGATTTTTGACAGTACCGGTAAAACTGACACTGGCCTATAATTTCCAGGGTCAGTCCTTATCCCTGATTTGTAGATTGGGCTGACCTTGGCAATCTTAAGCGAGTCGGGGAAGGTACCTTCTGTTAGACATTTATTTATACAATTTGCTAAGTGAGGCGCGATTATATTTTTAATGCATTTAACTGCCTTCGTACTTAGTCCGTCTAGCCCGGTACTAGTGTTTGAATCTAGTTTATCGATAATTTTTACAATTTCATCCGAGCTACATAACTTAAAATCACTTAACTCAGAGCCATGGTGGTAGTTTTCATCGTACATTAGGATATTACCAGTATTTTCGTGATACAATTTGGGGATTTTATTTGATAATTCGCTTCCTATTGAGGCGAAATAAGAATTGAATAAGTCACAAACTGAGTTACCCTCCGTAACTGGAATTGAATTCAACATGAGTTTTGGTGGCTCGTTATTTTCTTTTATTTTATTTTGTGCTAATTCATTAATGATTTCCCACATTCTCTTAGGATTATCATAACTTTCGTGAAACATTTTAAAATAATATTTCTTTTTCTGTTCTCTTATCATAGATCTGGTATTTCTTTGTGCATCATCAAATTGTTTTAATAAGGTTTTATCGTTTGTGTTCGTTTTAGTTTGATTATAAATATAATTTCGTAAATTTATTGAATTAGTTATATTTTTATTTATCCAGTCACTTTGCGGGCTATTCAAATATTTTGTTTTACTTATTCTACTTTTATTAACGAGGTCCAAAATAAATGTTTCTAAATAATAATAATCATTTTCGCTATTATGGTATTCTGAGTTTATTGTGTTTAAAGTTAGGTTTTGATAATCAATTGCTTTATAATGCAATTTTTTATTTATTTTTGGACCTAGACTACCTATTTCTAGAAAAATATTTTTGTGATCAGACAAGGAGGATTCAATTATTGAGATATTAAGTGAGTGATTATTTAAGTTTGTACATACATGATCTAGTAGCGTATTTGTAGTTTTAGTTTGTCGCGTGCTGTACTCTCCATCTATTTTGTTAACAATTTCATAACCAGCTTCTTGCAATTCTTGTAGGTATCGTGTGACATCAGTCGTTTTGCTAAGTAAATCAACGTTAAAGTCGCCGAAAACAATAGATCTCTTCCGTTGTTCCAGTTGTGTTGAATATATGTCCAAAAATCTTCCTAAGTTTGATTCTCCTGGTCTGTAAATTGCTCCAATGTTCAAAGAAAGCTTATCTATAGAGATCCATAAGTAGTGATTTCCATTTTCGCATAATTCTTCGGTCACTTCATATTTTAAACAATTGTGGATAAATATAGACACACCTCCACCTCTGCAATTTTCTCTGTAGTTGTAAATATGTGTGTAGTTAGGCAATTGGTACGATTTGGCATCGCTTTCCGAGGTAAGCCATGTTTCTGTAAATATGATTATGTGTGTAGTTTTAGGTATAGATTTTATAATACATTTTATCTCGTCGAACTTTCCAGTTGTACGGATACTTCTCATATTAGCGTAGAAAAATCTTAGGCTTGATGAGTGTAGTGGTATGTCTTCATATTTTTCTCGTATGTAGTGTTGGTATTTATCTGTAGATTTTTTATTTTGTATTGGCTCATTTATAAGTTTTTTTGATCAGTGTTTGCAATTATTCTTGGCACGCCACGTAGATAACGTATAACGAGATCCTTCTCACCGGTTTCTAGGCGGCGTTTTATCTCCTCCTTCAGTGATTTTAGGTACTGTTGCTGTGACGGAGTCTGATCACCGTAGATCCGAATATTTTCTGGTAGCTTAGCCTTATTACGTAATAGCTGTTTAGGCGTATCATTGTTGATAAATGTGACTTTTATAGGTCGATTCTTTCCTGGTATATATTTTCCCAGTCGTAGCGTTTTAATAGGCTTTGGACAGTTTTCATTCAGTAATACGAGCATTTTTGTGATCTCTTCACTGTCATGGTATTGTCTCTCTTGAAATCTCTTATCATTTTTTTCGATAATACCCGCAAATATTACGTTTTTTTCGCGGTCACACCGGTCCTTTAGCTCAAGGATGAGGTTTTCGTGATTGACGAAAGGCGATCGCGGCGGTAGCGGGCAAGAAGTAGTCGGACCCATCTCACCCGAGTACTGCAGGTTTTTAATTTTATGTATTTCCTTTTCAATTCCTCTAATTTTTTCAATTGTGTTCGTATTGTTTGTTTTTATATTTTCTAGTTCTGTATTTATTTGTGTAAACTGCTGAGAGTAGGTTTCTGTAACCGCTTTTATAGTCTTCATATCGTCTTTGACTTGAGAAATTTCTTCTCGAATTTGATGTAATGTTTCGTTTTGTGACTTGCCGAAAGTTTCCAAGAAGTTCATAATTTTACACTCGAAGATTTTAAAATCCTGTTTGTATTCTTGTTCTGTGGCGCATTCTTTTCTCTTCCTTTCTCTTAGATTTCTCAGTCGCGGAACATCCTCTTCAATACATGTTGATAAGTTCGGTGCAGATCCAAACTCGCTTCCGCTTATTGACGGTAGCGGCGATATTTGTTGCAAGTCCATTGTGTATGCGGAGACTGCACTCGTTACGCGTCAAGGTCAAAGAAGCAGCGAGCTCGTTCAACTCCACAAAGGTCTATTGTGCTAGTGAGCGTCAATAGCAAAATGTACTTTAACACTGTAACTTAGGGATCACTTTTGCTTGTTACACTTTTTAACAATTTATGAATAATTTTTAGTAATTAGCGTACACGTCTGCCGTTGACGAGCCCCGGCAGGCCACTCAGAATTTGGTTAATATATCCCGTGTGGGCCTCGTGGTTTTAAATTCGAAATTCTGATAAGCGCAAATTCGATTGCATCTATCTACTACCACCAGATTAACCACTCTTATAACCTAGATTCTTTTCGGTCGACAATTTGAAAATCGCACCTTAAACCTCAAAATATGAAAGGGGTCCAATGAACGAGACGCGAGTAGTACCTCCTACACGTGTTCTTGTTTTACGCGGATTGCACGTGCACAAAGCGCTGTTGGTTTAGGCGTCACTTTTCTGATTACTGTTTCAACTTGGGATAGTTTAACAAAGAGTTCTGAGCCCTTTTGCTGTGCTTTAGTAAAGCTACATAATAATTATAGCTTCGTCCAAAATTACACGTCAAACATGCGACACGTGGGAAGCGTACCGGCAGCGTCAACAACACGAAACTTTTCCATTTTAAAGAGTCTACGTCTCAGTCGCGTAGGTATACAAGGCGCTGTCACCCACATCTGAAATCTGAATAAGACACTTAATTATTATTTTTTACATTCTTATATTTATACAATTTCAGCGTCCGCCGCACAGCTGACGCACCCGCCGAACCTTAAAGTTTCGGCTAGACAATACCTGCAATGACGATTTAATGGTGCTTTATACACCTACGCGATCAAGACACGGGAACTTAATTATATGGGAAAAGTTTCGCGTCATTGACGATCCCGCTACGCTTCCCGCATATCGCATGTTTGACGCGTAGATTAGGTCAAAGCTTTATAGATTCTATTCTATATCAACATAATTAACACAAACGCGGCAGGTCTATGAGACATTTCAAAGAAGGCAGTCGATGTAATAACAGAACATGTATGTACCTAGCGACAGTGTTTTGTTTTGTCATGGTCATGGCCGCGGGCGACACCAGCGTTCTTCTAAATTGGGCATGTTATTTTGATAAACAAAAGCCAAATTATGAGCTTGCAAATTGGATGATGTGTCTATTTTCACTGTGATCTTTTGCACCAAAATCTTTTGTGGGTGTTTTATTCTGATTATTCTATCTAGCAAAACTTTTTTGTGACAATTATCCACATAATAACGGCAAATTAACTAGGTCATTAATTATCACGAATACCTTATATACATTTTCATACTTGAATGTAGAATATAGAATGATCATATATTCATGAAACTATAAATAAGTACGGAAGGAATATCAGAAAAAAATAAAACGAAGCACTCCAATCAAGCAAGCATGCCAATCAATCAAATAGTATGCTGGCCATCGCCATTACGGCTTTATACACCAACTGATGAACACCATTGTAAACAAACCAAAATAAATGGAAAACGCCGTATTGTGTGGTCAGATGTTGCAAAAATCACAATGGGTTTGTCAATAAAAAACACCGGATCACATTTCCTAGGTAAATTTCTTATTTCACCAACTTATTTCTTTGATTTTACGCAAAATTATTACGAACAAAATAATCAAAATAGAAGCACAAAATCTAGCCAGTGCTGCCAACATGTAAACATGTAAATTTTCCGGTAAATGTGGGAGTATATTAAATAAGTTTCAATTCTCATATTTTATTGACTTTAAATTATGAATCAGGTAAATAGGCATTTTCATCATTTATCATTCTGGTTATCTATAATAATATGTATTATTTGAAATATAATTATGATATTGAATTTCTGTTTGTAATATCAATTCAATAGCTTAGCTTTTGATAGACGAATTATTATAGCTAACCTGTGTTTATTTAAGCTAACCTCCAAAATAGCTGAACCCATTTTAATAATAATTTTACTGACGCTGATGCTACGCAGATAACATGTTATATCGAGATTATAGGTAGCCGCAGGGCATAACTAATAGTCAATATTTTTTCAGATTTCTAGGTGATGAAAATTTGAAGTTAAATTGAATTCGTATAGGTAATCAGAGAATCTCACAATGAAAATAATTGGAATCCCACTTAATCTAGTATAGCATGCAGTGTGCATTAAGATTTTCCATTTATAAGAATTTAAGCAATTAAAATTAATAATATTTATGTATCCATAAATTTTTATTTCATATTTATCAAACAATGAATATGAGAATAATGTATATTTTTTCATTATTAGGAACGTTTAATTGATCTTCCTAGTAACAATCGTAATATATGGCTGCTTATTGCCACTTTTAAATAAGTAATTTTTATTTGATTTTTGGTTAGGCATTTCCATAGGAACAACGCATGCGAAGCATCAGGCAGAAAAAAGTTGTCAGCCAGTTAATAGGCACAAAGAATTATTTATTCAAACTAAAATTAGACAGTGAACGGAGAGTTGGAATACACTGAGGGCTGAACAGATTTTGTTGAAATTTCTTCGATTAGCAAATACGTTACTATTTGATCCCGGGAAAGTACAGTGTTCTGTTCTGTGCTTGTGGGATAATCAAATTCACTGCAGTTAGCACCATAAAGCGCTGGCGTAAATTGAAAATTATAAAAAGTAGGTCTAATAGACGATGACCGTGGCTAAAGCAGTACGTATATTTTTTTATAATCTACATATTCATTTGTAAACAATTATTAGGAAGAATATTTATAAAAATTATGGGTAAATTTTTCTTCAGTTGGCAACTCGATATACAATGACACTCAATGTCATTCCGCCATTGTTAGGATTCAAGTTTGATTTGACAGGATGCCATCCTTACTTTTCATAAATCCATGCATATATTATGTTCTTTCTACCTATTTATTAAGTGCAAAATGTGCTGTTGTTTTTGCTGCAAATAAATCTGTTTTATATCAATGTTTCAAACACGATATTAATTAATTAATTTCAACATTTCTCCTTAATTTCAATTAATCATCTCCTGTTGACAGATTAACATAAAGTTAGAAATTGCTACCTATAAAGGATTTAAATACGACCTGATTCTCACTTTATGACAGGTGAACAACCTCGCAACAAAAGAGCAGAAGAATTCCCTCGAGCGATCACATCGAAGTGCGAATCGTTTCATTTCATTCGTGTTTACACCACTGCACTTGGCTTCGCCTGGCACAATGTTGTAAGTAATAAATTGATGTTTTTAGTAAATAAGATATTGGAAGATAGTCTCACTCAGATTTACGATTTCAACTAAGTAGGTAACTTTGTACACGAGAAAGTAATGATAAAAGCCAATCTTGATGAGTCAGGGGAGGTCTGCGTTTAGTGGAACAAAGATTGGCTGTCAGCGTGCTGTGATGTGAACAATGTATAGCGAAAACCGCGGAATTTGCTTGTTAGGGATTGTAGTAAGGTGCTGGATTCGGTTCTGCAAGAGGCACAGCTGCCCACCCTTCTTCCATATCCCACTATAGGTGCAGTCGACGCATCATGTATTTTTGTTCCATCATCGTCATGTCCGTACCTTTATTAAAAATGTCCTCTTTCACACTATCTTTGTTCTTCCTCTCCCTTTATATCCATCCACATTCAAACCTAACACTCACACATTTCATTCTTCCCTGAGAAAATGATAAAAATGATACCCTGGGGACTTCCCCCCGGAGGAATTCCCTTATCGTCGCCTCTCGAAATTCGCAATCACGTTATCGTGGGCGTTGACGTTGACGTCCAACGTTAAATGCGTTTTTATTAGGTACAGTAAAACGCCGATTATCCGAACGCCAAATTATATTATCATATCCGATTCTGACTTAAACGTAGTATAAAAATTAAAACCAAGTAATTCTTGTTTTGTTTTGTTGTAACAAGTTGAAACTCGCTGGAGTCCAGATATATTTTTCAAATGTTGAAAGGGTTGAAAGCTACAAGCAAAACACTATTTGGTTTGCGTCGCTTACTCTGATCGAAATTTTCAGGTGAGCGTTATTGTAGAACTATGATTGTTAAACATAATAAAGTTTCTATGTTTGACAGTTAATTTTAATTTTTTATTACCAGTTTATGTCCGATTATCCGAATTTTCTATTATCCGAATCGACCAGGTCCAAATTGATTCGGATAATCGGCGATCTACTGCATTTACAGCCGTTGACTTGATTGTGTGAACATTGGTGCAGCGCATTTATTTCTTAGCAGATTTGTGAGTGGTTAATGTGAATATCATCTTTTTAATTGTCTTGCATAACAACAGTACCTATGTAGTTTCACTAATTATAAAAAAAAAGTTATAAAACAATTGTATTTTTTTCGGAATCACCTCCATATTTCCAGAAAATATTCCCAGTGTTCGAAACGTCACTTATGTATCCATATTTAGGTACTGCGGACGCAATTTATCTGCAAATAAATTTTTGCATTAATTATAATTTTATATTTTAAAGGGAAATGAAAATTTTACACGTTTCTCTTGGATTTTTTGGTGTGGTTATTTGTCACGAATTAACCTTTTCCAGTTTTTAGACTGCTAGTTTATTATAAAAAATACTTTATTAAAAAAGGTACATTTTAGGCCTCCTCATCGATTTCGATGACAGATACTCTGGAAACTACGGATTCCTTTATCATAAGTAATTTTATATGGCTTGCTTGACCGAATTTGGTCTAACAAGGCTCCAAGAATAATCTATCTAGATCAGCATAAAAATTATAATACTTAAGTTATTGTAGACGAGCGTTAATGAACTAAATCGCTTATTTTACCGACGCGTTATTTCAAATTTCGTAGAATTTACGTGAAATAAGACCAACCATGCGGACATACAATGCCTATCGCATTACTAAAGTGGAAAAGCCTTTACAGAAATTATTCCTTCCGAAATTTCAATATCCGCTTTTATCTGGATCACTGTAGCAAACCAGCAACAGAATATTAAGATTTCATATTTTTTTTATTTATTAGTACTTTTACTATAAGTGTCAGTACCTGCTTACTTGCTCTATTATGACTATTCCCAGAGCGGAGCAGAGATACCGCAAACTTAAGGTCATCACTCACCGGACCTACCCGGCACCCGACACACACCGCTTCGATGCAAGGCGTCCAAGGCGTCAACCCTGTCGAACGCGTGGTGACCGCGGACCGCGAGCGAGCGAGGTGATTCGGTGACACTAAGGAGTTGTAGTATTGAGCACAGGCCTATGCAAATCCATATAAAGAATACAAATGGCTCGAGGCGAGTTGATTGCACCCTGTAGGTGCATATAGACTGCCTCGCTGGTCGCGGTCGCATGTACAATCGCTGATAATGAGGTGGGTTTAATTCCCGGGTCGGGTCAAGATTGTTATTTTTATGGCTAGTAAAATAGTGCACGGTTGGCCTGCCATTTGTATTCTTTATATGGATTTGCATAGGCCTGTGCTCAATACTACAACTTAAGGAGTTGTAGTATTGAGCACAGGCCTATGCAAATCCATATAAAGAATACAAATGGCTCGAGGCGAGTTGGGTCCGGTGGGTGATGACCTTTATTCCGTGGTGTCAAAAATCGCCGCAGGGAAGGAATTGCGTAAAGCGAGCACGAGCAGGCGCGTTATTATCCTTATACGGAAGTGGCACAGTGGAAGTGTGTACCTAATCCTGAGTTATTAAAAAGTCATGTTTAAAATCGTCGTCTTTTTTAATACATAACTATTTTGTTCCAAATTATACACATAATTTCACACGGTTTTAGACTTCCCCTTTGTAGCCCTGAAAAAAAAACATCCTGTATATTCTCCGCGACACTTTTACGAAAACACTGGTTAAAGATAAGTTACCCACAGTGGTTGCAAAGCAAACGTTATTGAAATTAAATAAAAACTTATTAATGATGATGAATATCTTTTTGGTACCCTATTGATAATTAATGCACCTACAGCAATCAAAGAACGTAATTTCGTAGTGGTAGTACGTTCCTTGATTGCACCCTGTAGGTGCATATAGACTGCCTCGCTGGTCGCGGTCGCATGTACAATCGCTGATAATGAGGTGGGTTTAATTCCCGGGTCGGGTCAAGATTGTTATTTTTATGGCTAGTAAAATAGTGCACGGTTGGCCTGCCCTTGTATTTATTATATGTATTATATCTGAGCGTCTGGTCGAAGCGACGTGTGACCTAAGAGCTGGTCAATATCTGGCTCAGCGCATCAGCATTGCCATACAACGTGGCAATGCAGCCAGCATCTTGGGTACACTTCCAACTGGTATTGATATGGATCAGTTGAGCTACCTGTAGTTTGTTCGCAGCAGTCTGCAGTTAGCTCAATTGTTTCAATTGTAAATACTAGTTTTTTATTTAGTTAGATCATTGTAATTTTATTTGTTAATAAAGGCATTTTGCCCTAATTAAAAAATATATTATGTATTATTCTGTTATATCATATTATGCGAGCTAGGGAATAGAAAGTGTTCCTGTTTGCGTAAATACTTGCGGGCATGTGCATATCCGCCTCAAAATCCGCTAGCATGAAGTAATCAAACGCAGTGTGAGTGTGTGCAACCAAAACTTCGTATTTCTTGTTTTAAAGTATTAAGTAGTTTTTCCTTTCATTCTTTGTTTCATCGTTGTATCGTCAAACGAAATTCGACTCAAATTGTAAAATTAGATTTTACTATAAGATTTTTTTTTAATTATGTTTGGTAATTTAAAACATTTTCATTATTCAGGAATTTGGAGTCGCTTAAACAAGCTGAATTATTTTCGCTACCCGGTAATGAAATTGGTTTAAAAAAAAAGAAACATTTTACTAAGGTAGTCGTTACCTACCCGCCTTTGAGTAAAACGAAGTGTATTTTGGTTCCCCAGGAAAATTGAGCTTTTCTGTGAAAGCTAATTTACTTCTACGATTTCCTCGATAGGTTTTATTATATTTCATGTTAATATTTTATAAAAACTAATTAAGTAATAAGTCTCTGGCGCAGCGCATCAGCATTGCCATACAGCGAGGCAATGCAGCCAGGATCTTGGGTATTCTATGACATCTGTTGACATAGATCAGTTGAGCTACCTGTAGTTTGTTTGCAACAGTCTGCAGTTAGCTAAATTGTTTCAATTATAAAAACAAGTTATAATTTGGTCATCAAGTTTCAGTGTCATTTTCTTGACGTTGGTTTTACCTATTAAGTAACACAATTTATTTTTTAAATGAAACCATAATGTTCCAACACTGCTATTATACAATGTTCTATTTATAAAATCCCTGTGAATATGACTACGTCACAGTTAATACAGTAGGCCAAGCACGGGGATTGTTCTCTAGGGTAGAATAGACAATAAGTTATCTAGAGTAGAATTGGCAATAATGACATTGCATCACCAAACATTGCGTACATTACTGAAGTTGAAGAAATAATTTTTAAAATAATTTACGCATTCGATGACAAAGTGCCGTAATTTTTCTCTATTCTACCTTAGACAAGAAAGCCCGTGCTTGCCCTACAGATGTCCCAGTTTTAAACCTACATTAGAGAGCTAGAGGTAAAACACTAAAATACACAAAAAATAGATGACTATCAGTAACCAATACAATACCATTATGTCATTGTGTTTCAGAGAAAGAACTTAATACATAAGCTGTTCTATCATAATCTTCGCAGAAAAAAGCAAAAGCTTTATAGAACCTTAAAAAATCCTATTTGCACCCCAAAAAAGCTAAAGAACCAGAGACATTGTGTTTATCAAATCATGTCTTCATATAGGATTACTATATTATCATAACCCCACAATAAAGAATAATTTATGTCCCCAAATAAACACAATGCGCGACTCTTATTAAATGCTTGATTTGTTGCCAGAATAACGTAGAAAAAAGTATATTTGATTCAGTTTCGACACTTTAATGCTGTTTGACGATCATTACCATTGTCGGGAATAATATTGAGCTGTTACAATGCGTTGTAAATGGGGGTTGGAAACAATGGACGGACAGTCGCGCGCTAAAGTGATTACATCACCACGCGGGAAAAGAATTGGACGGAACCCTGTGAAAGTACAATTCACGTGAAATTTCTGATATTACCTACTAGTCGTGTTCTTTCAACACAAACTGGGTTCGCAGCTCATCCGCTTAAAGTAATATGAATACCTACGTGTAGGTGTGTATGTATGGACGACGATATCAGGTGACGTCATTCTTTATCCCATCATCATCCCACACTGTCGCGTTGAAGACCAAATGATAGGAACCCTGTCAAAGTAAATGTTCAAAAGTTTTGTGTACAATTGTTTTGTTTGTGGTATATTCAGCAAAAACGGTGAAAGAGAGAATACTAAAATGAATAACAAACTGGGATCAAAATATATTGCTTTTAAATATTATTTTCGGTAGAGTATTATCAAGAGATACTCGACTACTTTGAAGTCAAGCTTTAAGCTTGTTGCTTCAGCCTGTCGAAAAGCCATTATCTACGCGAAATTGATTTTGCTAAAGTTTGTTGTGTTAGTGTTATTTTAAGAAAAAGGTTTTTAGATAAGTCTCTACCTACCTGATGTTTTCCACTTAGTATCAGGTGATTCAATCCGCTTAATACTCCAACAAAACCCACATTTTAAGCACGTTTCAAGTCGCATAAGTCGTTTATATTTAACTATCAAATGGTATATATTCAGTTAAATCTAAAATGTATTTGAGTACGGGATTTAGTATGACATCTGACAAGGTTTAAGTTCTTTAATAAAATAAAGGTGCGATTTTAAAGCCGCCAATTGTAGTTGTCTTATGTAATGACTTTTGTTATTTTCTTTTCCTGGTGAAAAATAATAATTTTTGTGTTGTTTTGTATTTTTAATGTAGTTGAACTGAGCTTTGGAAACTTTAACCAATCGAATCGGGGATCTTCAAAAGAAAATGGCCGACAATGCTGACATCAGTTAAACTAAAATTCGAATATTCCAACATTGTAAGAGCATGTCCACAATATAACTGTCAACGACTGTACCGCAGGGTGGAAATTACATTTGTATGGTATTGACGTTGCTGATATATTGTGTGACGTTTTGTTGTGGTCATTCCATGCAGACGTGGCGTTTGCAACGTTTTTTGGTGGAAATATGAGAGGGACATGCGTTTCATGTGTTTCAGCTGGCTTGCGGCCGCGTATTCTAGTTATGGTGGTAAATGAGGGTTAAATATTTGTTTTATATTTTATGCGTTAACATAATTGGGGCGGTTGGTTAGCTATTCAAGTAGATGGTTGTTATTGTCACAGATCTGACATAAGTAATATAAAAAAATAAATAAAAACATCGTTTCTATAGTGTGTCCTACTACTCGTATATAGGCGTCTTCTAATTCTAAGTCTTTTACTGTTTCCTGTCCGGATGAGAGTGCGGGTTCTTTCTGGACCAGCCATCCTTTAGATATTGATGATATTTTGACTGTCCTTACTTCGTTTGCATCCTAGGGGTACTCGGTTGTTTTTGCTATCGTTAATTTTGTCTAATTCTCTTTTTCAATAATCTTTCATCAATCTTCCTTTGCCCTAGCAAGTATCCTGTCCAGCGCTATTATGTTATTAGGATTCTGTTTGTATACTTTAATATTTGGTTTTACTATCTATGTATTGTAATTAAACTATATCTGTTTTGTTGTGCTCTTTCGACTCCGACAGAAAATAACGTTTGTATGTCATAGTTTATTTTTTGTTAGTTCCACACCAACATCATCAACATCACCAGCCTATAATAGTCCACTGCTGGACATAGGCCTCCCCTAATGAGCGCCATAGATGGCATCATTATTTGGGGGTTATTGCCCATAATCCCCACGCTGGGCATGCGGGTTGGGGATCGCAGTTCGGTGTAGTTGTTCTGCAGAAGGCGCTGCTGCCCGCCCCCCGGTGTGTTTCCCTTAGTCGCCTCTTACGACACCCACGGGAAGAGTTCCACACTAGTTCCACACCAACCCTCTTTAAATAGCGAATCCATTGATGGATTTGATTTCAAACGAGTTCATGCGGGGATTAAATTGATATTCAGTCAAAGTTACACGCTTACGTGCTATTGGTATGTTATTTGTTCATTGGATATTTAAAGTTTTTGTTCACTTTTAATCGTTTTGTTGCGTGACGATGGTAAAAGGCCTAACGTTATGACACTCGTCCCATTGGAGTTGGGGAGGCCTATTGTGTGGGACGCTACATGCGTCGAGATACTTGCGCCTTCTTCTTCCGAGGACATCTTCTGCGGCAGCAGATATGCCAGTCTCGATATAACCAATGCCTTTGTTCCCCTTGGAGTCGAGACCCTAGGTCAGTGGGGTACCAAAGCTTTTCTGGTTTTAAAAAAAAGTGGGTCACGGTGCGACCTGCTAAGACTGTCTGGTCATAGCAGGTCGCACCGTGACCCGAGAGCTGGTGAGTATCTGCATTAACATTGCCATGCTGCCAGCGTTTTGCGCACGCTTTCGATCGGTATGGATTACTTTTAGCTATAGTTGAGATACATGTAGATTGCTAGGATAAGTCTGCAGTCAGCTCAATTGTTTAAATTGTAAATACTAGTTGGTTCTGTCATTTAATTGTAATTTTCTTTGTTTATAAAGTTTATTTTAACCTTAAATGTTATAGATTTTTTTAATAGGAAGGTTGTTAATTAGTTAGGTTAATAATCTTCAAGTAACGAGCAGTTCTTATATAATTGTTACCTTTAAGGTACCAATTATCAATAGCAAGTAACAATTTTATTGCAATAAGCAACTGCTGCGGAATATCTGGTATTCGGAATTTAACTTCCCTATTTCGTACATTACATATTTATAGCATTCTAAATGGTGTTAGTTATACGCTGAGACGATAAGAGACGGCCCGAATTCTGTTTCAGAATCAAAATATTATGTGTAGCGTAACCGAAAAGACTGCTCGAATTTATTAACAACTCTGGTTTCATCAGATTTGTTAGCTCGTCGCCAAAAATTCTCAACGATTTTGGCTAAGACGTCCATAATTTCTATAGTAATGTAGTCCAATGTTTTTCAAAACCTTGAACGAAATGTGTTACTATAAATTAAGGTCCAAACTGGAAATCAAACGCGTTTATAAATATTTTTTTAGATAACATAATAATCAAAAAATACGTCCAAGCTTCACAAAATATCGTAGGTCGTTATTACTAATTTAAGTAACGTTAAATTCTAAATTTTAATTTTAAATCATCTGTGATTTTGGTTTTATTTGCTGATTGTATTTATAATTTTACCACATTTTCTTTTTGTCATAGGTTCGTACCTAGTTTTAGTTTTTCTTCAGATGTTTGGTAACTGTAATTCTTTGTAAGTAATATGTAGTTATTTCATATCAAGAATGCGAAAACAGGATTATGTTTTAAAATATTTTATTGGCCACAATAAATAGCCGCAACCAGTCAGCCTTTAGGCCAACTTGGCACTTAAATAATCAAACTTCAAATAGGAGGTTTCAAATTAGCCTCTAAGTGCATTTCGATATTAATTGCAGTGGATTCAGTGGGGTAGTTTCCGGTACTGATTGGCCTACGATCAATGGTTCATCTATTATTGCTTTTGATTCGAATATTGTCGGTTGGAATAGTTTAAACTCTTGACTACTTTTAAGTAATGCCCTGATGTTCATTTTTGTTCAAGATAGTGTTTTTTTGTGAACGTCATAAATATAATTTTTCTTTGTGTTAGATTACGTGACATTTTATACCTAATGATTATTTTGTAAGTTTTATGTACGAGTAGGTATTATGATTATTTCTATTTAATTTTTGTTAATTTAATGTAATTGTTTTAACAACCGCACTTAAACGTTCGTGGGTACTACAGTGCCCAAAAAAAAGTAGGCGACTTACGTCCCGGGTACTACAGTGCCCACTAGTTCGCCCAGTCGAAAATATGATTTTACTCTAAAACTATGGCTCAAAGGCCTATAGCCTGTTTTTTAACGGAAGCGGAAATCATTCATTGAACGAATAAAGCTGTCACATTGACATTTCTAAACAAAGTTTTGTTTGTCAAAAATAAAATGTAAACATTGGTGATTGACCTTGAAAACCGTAATGGTTTTTCTTAATGGTTGTTTATTGTATTGTTTATTTCTTTGATTGTGATATATGTATGTTTTCTAGATAAAACGCCGGTTTTAATGGTATATGAACATCATACTTAATATTTCTGTGAAGTTTATAAAATTTGAAATCAAAACCGGCCGAAAATTTCTCCAAATTTCTCCTAGTATTTTTTTGAGCATTTTTTTAATTATTAAGGTAAAGGTTTATTGAATTGATATTAAATCAAACTTATTCGATAGATATTAAAGAAAACAATGTAATTTTTCGTGTTGCAATAACTTTAATAGGTACTTTTTTTTTGGCAAATTATTTTCTCGGGAAAGTCGCGAAATTTTCCGCGAATTTTTTATGGCGCCAAGGGCGGACGTATGCGGGGACGTATGCTACCCCCTGTCGCCGCGCGGGCCGGACGTTCAAGTAGTTACTTAAATGAATAAATAAATAAATATAAACCGTCATCTATGAAGGTATAATAAACCTACCTTTGTGTGAATACAGGTCAGGTAGTTTTGGAGCTTATAAGTATAAATTAGAGTTTTTTGTTTAAATTAAATTTTAAAAGTGACATTGAATTGAAGTTTGTAAAAAAAAATATGCCATAAAATATCGTTATAAACCAAAAAACCAGATTACCTTTTCGCTAGATAATTTTTTCCTTGTGGAAAGCGTAAAAAATTAATCAGCAATTAATTTGAATTCTGGACGCCAACTACCAGTCCATTTTTATTTTACAATTTCACAAATAATCACTATTTATACAACTATGTGATTATTTTTGATATCAGAAAATTTTTAATAGGTTGCGAAAACAATTGATTAGTCTTTGTCTTTGAGAGGAACAAGTTTCACTAGTATTCGAACACTAATCTCCTACGCACCTAAAACATACCTAGTATAATATTGTCCTTTGAAAAGGTAACAAATTATGCTTAAACTATCTTACCCAAAACCCACTGATCTATGTATGTATAGTTGATGAAACGTCTTCCGCCCCTAAAAATCATAATAGACATATTTCCAGAATTTATACCCGCATGCTATCATAATGCGATCAAGCGCGAGGTCCCCAAATCGACCCAAACGACCCCCAATACATTCTGTTATATTTGGTACTAGCGGCCCGCCCCGGCTTCGCACGGGTATTAAACAAAATATCAGAAATTATACACACTAAAACGATGGGTTTTACAGTTTTCGTACGGATCTTTACTTTTTTTAACAGCATTGGGGTTTTTGACATTGACTCGACATTCCAAAACTGACACTGGCCGTAGAGAAAAAGCAAGCACCGTGCGCTATACAACCTCTTTTTCTATTCTGACGCGCCATAATAGAAAAAGAGGTTGAATATACAGCCCACGGTTCAATTATTGAATTTTTCATGCGGATCCCTAACTTTTTTGAAAATATTATATAGCCTATGTTCATCACGGAAAATTAAGGATTCTAATGGTGAAAGAATTTTTTAACTCGGTTCAGTAGTTTCGGAGCCTATTCAATTCAAACAAACAAACAAACATACAAACAAACAAACAATCAAATCTTTCCTCTTTATAATATTAGTATAGACAATAAGTATAGTCCTCGCAGAAGAGCTAGTTACTACCAATACTTTTAAGGATCCGGTGACGTATGGATTTCCCTTACAAAAGTAGTACCAAAATTATTTGTAATTTGACAATATTTCCACCATATAGCAGCAATAGCAAACCTATTTTGTATTAGAATGGTTAGATCAAGTAGGTAAGTGTTTTGAAAAAAGCTTTTATCAGTGTTTTGAAAAACACATAACAACATGTCTTCTTTGATGTAAAAATTAGAGTTGATTTCATTTCAGAAAAGTAGTTTGTAAAAAATTTACGGCAGGAATCTAAATAAATACTATTTTAATACAAATAATAGCAGACCAAATCTATTTGGAGCTTAAAGTTTGTCGATCGTTTTGTATCAGCATTGCCATTTTACATGTTAATACTGTAACCCAGCACTACCTACAGCATTTTGAAAATATTCTATAGCCTATATTCATCAGGGAAAATTTAGGATTCTAATGGTGAAGGAATCTTGTTATCGGTCCCGTAGTTTTGGAGCCTATTTATACACACAAACAAACAATCAAATCTTTTCTCTTTATATTATAAGTATAGATAGATATATTGTCGCTGGCATACCGCCGAAATTGTCTAGCTCTCATAGAACTAAGTACTCCAGTCACAGAATAACTAAATAGTACAAACGTACAACAGTCTTATTTAGAGTCCCGTTTCTCTCTCGTGATCGAGATACTTGCGCCAAAGAGGTGTAATAACGGTAAATGGTAGCCATCCCAAAGCGACGCATTAACATTCACGGGGAGAGAATCTGTGGCAGCTATTGGTGGTTCTCGACACTTTTTCACTTTATTATTGATTTACTTTTTGTTTATATTCATTCTGGGTGCCTCGCATAAAAGAGGCCTTTACCCAGCAGGAGGTAGGCAAAAAAAAAAAAGTCATTATAATACACTGAATCGCTGTGACAGTTATTGGTGTTTCTCGAGATATTCTCACTTTATTATTTACACATATTTTTTTACAATAATATAGTATAATACTATATTATTATATTATATTATTGTTTTTTTTATCTTCGTTCTGAGTGGCTAACAGAAATGAGCCGATTGCCCAGCAGTGGGTAAAAGCGTTAATATCCACGGGGAGAATTTCTGTGATAGCTGGTTCTCGAGAGTTGCTTTACTTTTTTACTTATTATTCCCGCCTCGGCACAAATATTTGTCCGATCTGCAGGGGGTTGTGTTGCATTATGTTTTGGCAAAAGTCATAAAACAAAATTTGTTCGTTTGGACCTACTCGAGTAGACTGTAAGAGGTTGTTGACCTATAACTCAGTATATCTATATAATTATTATTTTGTACTTAGTATTATCATCAGTCATTTAGTACCCATAGTTCAAGCTCTGCTTAACTTAGGGTAGATTCTGCGGTGTGTATTTTCCAGCGTATTTATTTATTTGCTTTTTATCCTAGCAGCACAAAACTAAAATATATGGCTTATGTACCTTCAAAATAGATTGCTATTCAATATATCGGTTGATGCAACCAATGGTAATCTAAGAACGAATTCGCGCACTTTTTAATAGAGAATACATTAGTAGTGCCAGATCTCTCGACGTAAATACATGTACTTAACTAATACCTCGGGAACATTTTCAGCAGAATTTTTTACATTTTCGCAATGTTACTTAGCGCTGTTACTTAAAATCACAGTTTTAAATTTTTGCGCTCAGCTTCTTTGTTTTTGTAAGATGTTTTTGGGATAATAGCTTCTTTTCATTTCGCGACGAGACGAGATGAATATCGTACGGGAGCTGCGGAAAATGAGAATTTGCATAGTATTTTACTTTAATTTTTACTAGTCTTGACTTACCCACGGCTTATAATTTCACGGCAGAAATATATTATATTAATTTCTCCAAAAATTTTATTAAGAAACGCAGTATTGTATATATATATCTATACTAATATCTATATCTATACTAATATTATAAAGAGGAAAGATTTGATTGTTTGTATGTTTGTTTGTTTGTTTGTTTGTTTCTTTGAATTGAATAGGCTCCGAAACTACTGGACCGAGTTAAAAAATTCTTTCACCATTAGAATCGTTAATTTTCCGTGATGAACATAGGCTATATAATATTTTCAAAAAAGTTAGGGATCCGCATGAAAAATTCAATAATTGAACCGTGGGCTGTATATTCAACCTCTTTTTCTATTATGGCGCGTCAGACTAGAAAAAGAGGTTGTATAGCGCACGGTGCTTGCTTTTTCTCTACGGCCAGTGTCAGTTTTGGAATGTTGAGTCAATGTCAAAAACCCTAATGATGCTGTTAAAAAAGTAAAGATCCGTATGAAAACTGTGAAACCTATCGTTTTAGTGTGTATAATTTCTGAAATGTTTGTTTAATACCCGTGCGAAGCCGGGGCGGGCCGCTAGTTTTATACAAAGACAAATACACTCGAGAGCAATGAATCCGGGTCACTCAAAGAATCCAAAAAATCTCGGAAAGTAAGAATGCTAGGTTAATGCAATAAATTGTATTTAATAGACAATTTAATACTCCTTAAATGAAAGTATTAAAACTTCTTAGTTATTGTAAAGTTATATCATAAAAAAATCAAATTTGAAAAGGGAACACTGTCGAAGATGGAACTACGAAATTACAGGATTTGTTTTTGCTTTTGTTTGTAATCTGTCATTTATGTTGGTACATAAACCAGGTTGATAGTGCTCAATATTCATTATTCAAGCTGAAATCATGTCGCTTACACTTGAAGAATGCACCAGGATACTTACATTGGTGGAAACCGGCCGGAGTCAGCGCGATACAGCCAGGACTGTCGGTGTGTCGCTGTCAACAGTACAAAGAGTTCTCCGACGTTACGAAGAAACTGGTTCTAACCTACGCAGACCAGGAACGGGCAGAACTAGGTGTACCACAGCACTTTTGATTTCCCTTACAAAAGTAGTACCAAAATTATTTGTAATTTGACAATATTTCCACCATATAGCAGCAATAGCAAACCTATTTTGTATTAGAATGGTTAGATCAAGTAGGTAAGTGTTTTGAAAAAAGCTTTTATCAGTGTTTTGAAAAACACATAACAACATGTCTTCTTTGATGTAAAAATTAGAGTTGATTTCATTTCAGAAAAGTAGTTTGTAAAAAATTTACGGCAGGAATCTAAATAAATACTATTTTAATACAAATAATAGCAGACCAAATCTATTTGGAGCTTAAAGTTTGTCGATCGTTTTGTATCAGCATTGCCATTTTACATGTTAATACTGTAACCCAGCACTACCTACAGCATTTTGAAAATATTCTATAGCCTATATTCATCAGGGAAAATTTAGGATTCTAATGGTGAAGGAATCTTGTTATCGGTCCCGTAGTTTTGGAGCCTATTTATACACACAAACAAACAATCAAATCTTTTCTCTTTATATTATAAGTATAGATAGATATATTGTCGCTGGCATACCGCCGAAATTGTCTAGCTCTCATAGAACTAAGTACTCCAGTCACAGAATAACTAAATAGTACAAACGTACAACAGTCTTATTTAGAGTCCCGTTTCTCTCTCGTGATCGAGATACTTGCGCCAAAGAGGTGTAATAACGGTAAATGGTAGCCATCCCAAAGCGACGCATTAACATTCACGGGGAGAGAATCTGTGGCAGCTATTGGTGGTTCTCGACACTTTTTCACTTTATTATTGATTTACTTTTTGTTTATATTCATTCTGGGTGCCTCGCATAAAAGAGGCCTTTACCCAGCAGGAGGTAGGCAAAAAAAAAAAAAGTCATTATAATACACTGAATCGCTGTGACAGTTATTGGTGTTTCTCGAGATATTCTCACTTTATTATTTACACATATTTTTTTTACAATAATATAGTATAATACTATATTATTATATTATATTATTGTTTTTTTTATCTTCGTTCTGAGTGGCTAACAGAAATGAGCCGATTGCCCAGCAGTGGGTAAAAGCGTTAATATCCACGGGGAGAATTTCTGTGATAGCTGGTTCTCGAGAGTTGCTTTACTTTTTTACTTATTATTCCCGCCTCGGCACAAATATTTGTCCGATCTGCAGGGAGTTGTGTTGCATTATGTTTTGGCAAAAGTCATAAAACAAAATTTGTTCGTTTGGACCTACTCGAGTAGACTGTAAGAGGTTGTTGACCTATAACTCAGTATATCTATATAATTATTATTATGTACTTAGTATTATCATCAGTCATTTAGTACCCATAGTTCAAGCTCTGCTTAACTTAGGGTAGATTCTGCGGTGTGTATTTTCCAGCGTATTTATTTATTTGCTTTTTATCCTAGCAGCACAAAACTAAAATATATGGCTTATGTACCTTCAAAATACATTGCTATTCAATATATCGGTTGATGCAACCAATGGTAATCTAAGAACGAATTCGCGCACTTTTTAATAGAATACATTAGTAGTGCCAGATCTCTCGACGTAAATACATGTACTTAAGTAATACCTCGGGAACATTTTCAGCAGAATTTTTTACATTTTGCAATGTTACTTAGCGCTGTTACTTAAAATCACAGTTTTAAATTTTTGCGCTCAGCTTCTTTGTTTTTGTAAGATGTTTTTGGGATAATAGCTTCTTTTCATTTCGCGACGAGACGAGATGAATCTCGGACGGGAGCTGCCGAAAATGAGGATTTGCATAGTTTTTTACTTAAATTTTTACTAGTCTTGACTTACCCACGGCTTATAATTTCACCGTGCCTTCGTTATTTGTTCATCCATAGAAATAAACATGAATTTCTCCAAGAATAACGAATAAGAAATTATACTGTACATATATTTTATACATAGACAAATATATATCTTTACTTATAAACTAGTTTTGTTACGAAGAAAGAATAGATTTATTTTTTGTATTGAACAAGCTCCAAAACCACTGTACCGATTTGAAAAATTTTTTCACCATAGAATTCTACATTATATTTGATAAACATAAGCTATAGAATATTTAAAAAAAAAAATAAGGTAAGTATGAAAACTTCAATAATGTACCCAACGTGTGTGTAAAATTTGTAATTTTCTAAATTTTATTAATTACTAGTGTGAAGCCGGGGCAGACCGCTAGTTATCAAATATACTGATTTCATTGATGTTCGAGATGTTTGTGGATTGTTTATCCAGGTAGGTATTTACTCGTTTATTTTTACCTAGTATTTGAGGGAAGTACTGACTGAGAAAACTGGCTTAAAAATTTCGACTCGCTCGCTGTAAAAAACCGTATGAGGGTCTTATCTGGCTCTTTCTAAAACCTTAATGAAGAACATTGCTAGACTTTTGTTTTTAAAATTGCATTTTAAAAAAAATCTCCTGAGATGGACGTTCCTCCACTTTAGACGCAAATGAACACTGAAAACATAATCTATACTAATATTATAAAGAGGAGGATTTGATTGTTTTTTGTGTGTTTGTTTGTTTGTTTGAATTGAATAGGCTCCGAAACTACAGGACAAATTTGAAAAATTCTTTCTAAAAGTAGTTTCGACGCCTATTCTATTCAAACAAACCAACAATCAAATCTTTCCAATATTAGTATAGATTTATGTCAAAGAATGATTGTGTTTTTTGTGAAAAAGGTAGGTAATAAATAATTATGTAATCAGTAGTCAGTCATAAAGAAAGTCACCATTTTGGTTTTTCACACGATTGTCAATATAATTTAAATAGCACAATACAGCTACCCATTATCACATCACATCACCAGCCTATAACAACAGTCCACTACTAGATATAAGGCCTACCATAATGAGCGCCATAGATTGTATTATTCATGGTACCCTGTAGCACGTTATAATTAAAAACTAAAATTTAAACCATACCTATTAACAATCTCTTGTAGGTATATAAGTGCTAATTTACTCACGACCACACGAATTATTACCTCCTAAACCTTTAAATAAATTGTGCAACAGAACGGACTAGGTACCTAGTCAATTTGAGGTAAACAACTGTTAAATTGTGTCCCTTTCTAAAGCATCACTGATGATAACGATAAATCATCCATTTATATTGATGTAAGTCATAAATATCATGTTGGTTTTCTGTACCTTGTTGTACTTATGTCTAAGTCTAAAGTACCACCTACCTGTGTAAACATTGGAGCAAAGTTCTAAGTAATTTTATCAGATTAATCTATCTGTGATTGTGGTTTTTAGCCCTATTCAATCAAGTCTTATAATATTATTTAATAGGACCGATAGTGTAGTGACTGCTTTACTGAGAGGTGTCTATTGTTAAGGTGAGATCATTTTGTTATTTTTAAGGAAATATTATTATAACATAACTAACAACTAACTTTCTTTGCATCAACCAAGAATCAACTATGGAAAGAGAAACAAGTTTTTCTTTCCATAGTTGATTTCCATAGTAACGAGCACAGACATTAAAATTTTATTAGAGAAAAATAATTATGATAACACAGGTAGGTATATTACTTCTTCTACAGTCTTCTAATAGAAAAAAAATTATACTGATTTAAAATGGGTCTACTATAATTTATATATCTCTATAAAAGAATTATGAGAATGAATAAAAAATAGTTAGCTCAATCTTGACCAGTATAGTTTGTGTCATTAGCTGTATAGAACTCTGGTATTATTAACCTCATTGAAAGAAACGAAGGCAGGCCTTTGTGCTACAGTACAAACTTGACCCTTGGCCTGAACTGGCATAAGTGATGCTAATAATTCTGTTGTTTATGTTTAGTCGGTTACATAATGCTCATATCAACATCCTAGCTTCAGTCTTTTGCACATTAAAAGACTTGATATTCTGATTGATTGATCCTTCTATTATTTTATTTCTCCTCAGTCGAATCCTGCTGTCAACTTTAACCGAGATAAACATCTACCCCAGAGGAGTAAATTGAAAATAGGCGCTGCTTGTTTTTATTGCATTACAGTAAAATGCTGAATTTACTCCTTTTGCCTCAGTTTTATTAGTATTTAGTTAAACAAAAAAAAAAATTAAAATTTGCTTTAAGGAAAATTTTAAGCTTGTATTTTGTAAAAATAATGCAATAAAAAAAACTTAAACTTATTTAGGTAACTTATTTACTTATTTAGGCTTTTATTTAGGTATAGCAACATGTTTTTTGTTTTTTCAGATTTCTCCACAATGTCATCCCTGAGGTATACACTACGCTTGCTCAGAACTGCCAAGCAGTCAGGCTTGCGGCTAAAAAATACAGACAGTAAAATACTGACTTCAGTCTACAAAAACATCGAGAACCACCATGGCACTGTCAATGATTTTGTCTGGCAGAATCTGGACCAGTGGCCTGATAAAACTGCTGCCGTAAGTTTTTAATTTTACCCTAAAGCACACACCTTCACAAATCGAGGTGTGTACCTTGCCCTTGTGGTTTGATGATTGAGGTATGAATTTAAGGGCCACCCCCCTTAAATGGGCAATCAGGGTACACAATGTATGTTATAAATATTATATGGATTTTTTTAAAACTTTTTCTTATTTTTGTACAGGGTTTTAAATAATTATGTCACCCTTATGAATTAAGAAATATTAAGTTATATGGATTGAATATTGTATTGGTATACCATATTCTTTTTATATAGTTTACTTATGCATTGTTTGAGGTGTTCACACAGATGACAAAAAATTATAATAACTATTGCTCTAAATAATTTTCAGAAAACTAAGATACATAAATACAAAAAAATATGATTAGCATTTAGGACTGTCTTTGCCTTAACATCCTACCACCATTAAGAACATAAATAATAAAAAAAATTATGCTGGACAATCCACACAAGGTCATCTAGCCCCAAGCTAAGCAGAGCTTGTGTTTTGGGTACTAGATAACTGATATACTTAATACAATATATTACATAGATATATATTATATATATATTTCATTATACAAAGAAAACGGCCAGGACACTCTGAACATTTACCTGCACATCATACATACATTTGTCCCGGCGGGAATCGAACCCGCAACCTCCTGCGTCGCAGATGAACCTTCCACCGCGCCACAGAGGTCATCAAATTTATTAATAGTAGATGTACTGTTCAGTAGGTGTACTGTAAGTTTAATATAATAATGACACAAAGAATTACTGTTTACATTTCAGGTGTGTGCACTAACCGGTCATGGATACACCTACGCCCAAACCCACCGTATGTCGGTAACGTTCGCTGCGTCCCTACACAAGAAATTAAAACTAAGAAGCGATGACAAAGTTGCTATAATAATACCCAATGTACCGGAGTACCCTATTTGTATATTAGGGGTGTTACAGGCTGGCTGTGTTGCTAGTATGATGAACCCAGCATATAGTGCCTGTGAGTGTTTTATTTAGCGTTGATTTACCTATTTTTAATAATAATACTAAACGTTTATTTCAAAAGGTCTTAATGGTAACAGTATGCACAGTGTATATAAGACCTAAGTTGTTTCTTAGACTTAGTTTCAACACCTCACTCTAACTAAGACGCGAGGGATCTCGATCTCGGCAATAGCTAACTTATCTAATTTTTAGTAAGTCTACTTCGTTTAAGCGAATCGAGCGTCTTTTTTATCTCAATAGGTATCAGAAAGATGTGCTTTATGTTGTAGAGATGAAGAGTCAGTTTGCTATCAACATTTTCAAAGATTCCCTTCACTAGTTTCCATGTTGACGGTCAGATAAATCCACTTTAGAACGAAGGCAATGCAAAGCAGCACATCTAGTACGAATAAGTATACGCATACAGATAATTTTCTTTATAAGAAGACTTTCAAGGTACAAACAAATGATAGACACATTTTGGTTATTATTTTCTTAGGTCTATAATTGTATCTCTACACATGCTCAAGACCTACCCATAGGGAATGCGCTCTTTTTCCCGCCATCATTTTATTCCTTTACTAAAGTGTTACCAAACAGTATCTTAAATCAATCTTAAACCAATAAAATTTACAGATGAACTTGAGAAACAACTGGAACTGATTGACTGCAAAGCGATCATCTCTTCAAAACTATGTTACAACAACATCAAAGCTGCCCTCAACAAGCTAAAGCTAAACATTCCAGTAATACTCATAGACAACGAGGATCTTCCTGAAGGAACCATCAAGTTTGCAGAATTCGCTGAAGACTTCAACATAGATGTGGACTGTTTGAAATCAGTGCAGAGAACGTCAAAGGATCTAGCTATTCTCCCGTTTTCCAGTGGCACCACTGGATTCCCTAAAGCAGTTGCATTGACTCATGGCAGTGTGGTGGCCATGAATGAAATGATAGCTGATCCTAATGTTATAGTGGTGAAGGAAACTACTGGTGAGTCAACTCCAAAGCCTTCAATATCGGGGGATACTTCTGTGGGTGATTGTATGTACAGCTAAAAACCCATAACCTATCACGTTAAATCAGCGTGAAATTATAGTAGACTAGCGGTCGGCCCCGGCTTCGCACGGGTATTTAACAACAATTTAACTTTTCATGCGAACACCTAACTTTTTTGAAAATGTTCTATGTACTAACCTATGTTCATAAGATAAAAATTTAGGATTCTAATGCCATTCTATAAAATTCTAATGTAAACTAATATTATAAAGAGGAAAGATTTGATTGTTTGTTTGTTTATTGAATAGGCTCCGAAACTTTTGGACCGATTTGCAAAATGCTCTCAGCATTAGAATCCTAAATTTTCCGTGATGAACAAAGGCCATAGAATAATTTAAAATAAGTTAGGTATACGCATGAAAAATTTAATTTTTGTTAAATACCTAGCCGACTGCTAGTCTATACTAATATTATAAAGAGGAAAGATTTTATTATATGTTTGTTTGAATTAAATAGGTTCCGAAACTACTGGACCGTTTCGAAAAATTCTTTCACCATTAGAATCTTAATTTTTCTGTGATGAACATAGGCTATAGAATATTTAAAAAGATTTAGAGATCCGCATGAAAGATTATATTTTTTTAAATGAGAAGCCTGGGCGAACCCTACTCTTAAATCATTTTATAGATACCATAAATTAATTTCAAAAACTTCTATTTACTTCTCTTTAAATACCCAGCCGACCGCTAGTCTTGAATAAATTTATAGATACCATAAATTAATATCATTAAAACTTTACAGCGACTCACCAAGCAGTTCTCCCAGCGGTTCTACCTTTCTTCCATATCTTCGGTTTCAACGCGCTCCTGATGAATCAGATGACGCTTGGCTGCAAGCTTGTGACCATGCCATACTTCAAGCCGGAGCTGTTCTTACAAACGCTGGTGCGGCATAAAGCTTCGGTGCTGTTCCTTGTGCCTCCGATGGGTGAGTGACCTCTCATTTGACATTATACACACACACACTAAATAAATAATGCTGGACAATCCCCACATTGAGGATGACGATCTGCGAAAGACTGCAGGCAGATGCTGGATGCGACAAGCTGAAGACAGGGCGCTATGGCGCTCATAATGGGAGGCCTATGTCCAACTGTGGGCTGATGGTGATGAATCTACACATCATCTAGCCCCAAGCTAATGCAATATTATTATCTCATCCCTTATTTCATCTCTTAACGTGATGTTCTTCTATTTTTTGACGAACTATGTGTCGAGGTGCGCTAAGGTCCGCCTGCGACGCTGGAGGTTGCGGGTTCCATTCCCGCCTCGGGACCATTTTTTTTATTATCTGCAAATATTTGTACAGGTGGTTCTGGTCGTTTTCATGTATAATAAAACATATCTTTGTACATACTTCTATATTATTTTGTATATCAGTTACCTTCTAGTACGCATACCACAAGCTCTCCATAGCTTTGGGCTAGATAATGCTGTTGTGAATTGTCCAGCATTACTTATTTATTTATTTCATGAATTCGTCAAACTACCACAGTTTTCAAAGTAACAGAAGTATCCCTTTATTTTTTACCACAGTGGACAGTGGTGTTCTTTGAACCCTGTGTACCTGGATTCACTTCTTCCACTAGTGGACAAAAAATTTAAGTGAAGAGAAATCAATAACAAATTATTTCTTATTTTAATAATTATCTGTTTGAAATTTGACTTGTCTAAGTGCATATTTTGTAAGCCTAAAGAAATAAAGTTATTGAATCTGAATCTGAAATTCAGTCTATGGCATCATTTGTGGTGCTGCCTCGCCCTCCGAATTTATTATACAAATCCCTAAGTTTCTAATTTTTAGTGATTTTTTGTAATTCTTATTAGAAATAAATTTCTTAAACCATAACATAAAAGTAACCCAATTATTTTTTACCACAGTGGTGTTCTTGGGCAAGCATCCTGCCGTGAAACCTGAATACCTGGAATCAGTATACGGCATCATTTGTGGTGCTGCCTCGCTTTCCGAGTCTGATGCTGCCGCTGTTCTCCGCAAAAAAGTAAGATCTTTTACCGAACTCCAATATATTCTCATATATTATAAAGGGAAAATATTCTCATATAATTTATAATTTGGTCCAAGGAATAAATCATTGTTAAAATTTAAATACTAACCCCGTTGTTCTAACCCTACTAAACACAATGGACTTTTAATTGTTTTGATAAATAAATTGAATTGAATTGATTATTATTATAAGTCCGGATAGTTTCCTCAGTGATGAATGATGATGATACATAGTTAGTGCATAGATATGTAAGCATTTTTAATAAAGCGCTATTCACACATTTCCGGGTCAGTTCCGGGTCAGGGCTATCCGTGTTCCGAGTTGTGTGAACAAGTTCATACAATTCCCTGACGCCTGACACGGAGCTGTGTGAACAAGTTCATACAATTTGTACGTAACCGATTTTTTCCCCGTCCCTGACGGAACACGGCCGGGACGAGTTCCCGGAAATGTGTAGATAGCGCTTTAAGCTTGCGGTAGAAACCTATATAAATACAATTTTAATACAAATAATATGCAGAGCATGGTGAAAATATGCTCAAATTCCAAATCATTTTGGTACTACGTTTGTATTTGGAAAATTCATCCGTGTCCTCGGAGTTTAAAGTATATTTTTTGCGTTGTTGACGCTCCCTCTAAGCTTCCCGCATCCTAAGTGTTTGACGCGTTTGGCTGAAGCTTACAGCATTCACTGACCAGCTTTGGCGATGCGTACAGGGGGGTTTGTGTCCACGGATCCCGGGATCAGATTGAACTAGCCACTGATCCCGCCAAGTTGTAGACATGAGGACCACGAAAGTGTCTTGAGCGATTTTCAGCGATTTTGGTCGTTGACTGTACATAGGTCTGTCCTTAATCAAATAGGTACCTACATATATGTTTATATCATCGGAAAGAAAAAAGTCAAAGTCACCTGCTCAGATCCTCGAGCGATAATTTAACCTTTATAGACGCTTAACAGTTTTTTCTCATTCTTGAATTACTAATTTCTATTGTTGGACTTTGACCTTACCGCCATTATGTTAATTTGTTTTTGTGTCTGATTTTTAAGTATTTTGTACCTGAGTCTTTTAAAAGTCTCTTTTTAACATTTATTCAATGCTCAAAATATTATTACTCTGTAGCAAAACTACCTGTTATGTTAGGTATTTATTCCACGTCCAACAGACTGATTAGGTACTTTATAACCACTCATACTGTTTATTAACATTGGAAAGTCCTTTGAATGGTGTTTATTTTATTTTATTGATAACCAAAATCCACAGCTCACATATACAGTGTTACCTATAGGTAGATGATCAATCATCTCTTAAAGGCGACATGGGTAGATCAAGACGAACAACTTTTGTTCTTTGACGTCTTCAATGATGTTTCTCCATACAAAATAATAAAAAAAAAAAAAAAATACAAAATAAGTAAACTTTTCAGTTCTGATCTTCTTAGCTCTATAGAGCCGCTCACAGATTAAAGCCATGATACTTACGCAGCCCCTTCCAATAACAGATTAAGACAAATCAATACATGATGAGGTACGCGGCGGCGCTTGTGTCTCGGTATCTAGCAAAGAAAGAAAGTTGCGTTACTGAAAGGGGTTGTGTTCTATTACGTTTTGGCAAAAATCATAGAACAAAAGTTGTTATTACCTATTAGTCTTGATCTAACTTAATCGCCCTGTATTAAAGTTAGTATGTGGTCTGCTAACTTAAAACAGTTGCTTAGTAGTGTTACTTCCCTCTCGGACTTATGTCAATCGAAAAAGTTAGTCTGAGAAAGAGCAATACTTTTCAGCTGACATAACTTAAAGCTCCGGCGACGGATGAATTTCCCATACAAACGTAATACCAAAATGATATTTTCACCATGATCTGCTATTATTTGTATAAGTATTTATATAGTTCCCAGCCACGAGCTTTTTTAAAAATACTTACCTACATAAATAATAAGAAAAAAATCAGATTTGATTTAATTTAATTTCAGAAAGTATTTAGAAAAAAAAATGTGGTAGGAACCTAGGTAATTATTTACAATTTTCATACAAACTATAGCATATAATTGTGAAAATATGCTCAAATTACAAATCATTTTGGTATTACATTTGTATATTGTGTCAATAGTTTTATCACGAACACGGGGTAATACATTTTTATCTCCATTTCCAGAAGGACATTCTATTCCGCCAAGGCTACGGTCTCACGGAGACGAACGGCGCGATCTCTGTCGGCAACAACGTAGATACGAACCATGCGGCCGTCGGCTTCGCTCTCGGCAGCACGGAGGTTAAGATAGCCGATATCAACACACAGGAGGCTTTGGGTGCTGGCGAGGTAAGAAACTAATGTCATTTTAATTAAAGAATATTTATCGCGTACCTTTTGTTTTCATTATTGGGGGAAATAAAAACAAAAGGTACGCGATAAATACCCGATTAATATACTTTAATATGTCAACAAATCGTAAAAGTTTAAAAAGGAATAGAATAGTAAGAATTTGACAACCTCTGTGGCGCGAAGGTCCGCTGTACGTAGGAGGTTGCGGGTTCGATTCCCGCCTCGGGACAGATATTTGTACGATCTAGATCAAATATTTGCTCAGAGTGTGCTGGTCGTTATTATTATAACCAGCGGTCCGCCCCGGCTTTGCACGGGTATTTAAAACTTGCCGTGTGGTGCCGGCATAGAATTTCACCACCCCAACTCTTCCCGTGGGTGTCGTAAGAGGCGACTAAGGGAAACACACACCGGGGGGCGGGCAGCAGCGCCCTCTGCAGAACAACTACACCGAACTGCGATCCCCAACCCGCATGCCCAGCGTAGGGATTATGGGCAATAACCCCCACATAATGATGCCATCTATGGCGCTCATTAGGGGAGGCCTATGTCCAGCAGTGGACTATTATAGGCTGGTGATGATGATGATGTTAAAACAAAAATTGAATTTTTCATGCAGAATCCTAACGTTTTTTAAAAATATTCTATAGCCTATGTTCATCACGGAAAATTTAGGATTCTAATGGTGAAATAATTTTTCAATTCGGTCCAGTAGTTTCGTAGCCTATTTAATTCAAACAAACAATAAAATCTTTCCTTTTTATAATATTAGTGTAGACAAACACTCCAATGAAAAGTTTATAGCGTCGGTAGGTAGTGGCGCGGCGAGTTTGGGTAACGCTTAAAGGTAGAAAATATGCTCACCGTAGTTAAATAAATAAATAGTGTATATTATAATTACACATACTAGTGTATTATAATTATAATTACAGCTGTTTCGTATTACAGGAGGGTGAAATCTGGACCCGCGGTCCACACCTCATGACTGGATATTACGGCGATGAAGCCTCTACGAAGGAATGTATGACGGAAGACGGCTGGTTCAAAACCGGGGACATCGGCAGATACGACGAGAAGAAATACTTATACATCACTGACAGACTTAAGGAGCTTATAAAGGTAATAAATAATAAATAAATAATGCTGGACAATCCACACAGCATCATCTAGCCCCAAGATAAGCAGAGCTTGTGTTATGGGTACTAGATGACTGATTTAATACAATATTTTTAAATAGATACATATTTTTTTATTATACATAGAAAACAACCAGAACCCCTGAAGAAATATCTGCAGATCGTACAAATATTTGTCCCGAGGCGAGAATCGAACCCGCAACCTCCTGCGTCGCAGTCGGACCTTCGCCCACCGCGCCACAGTGGTCGTTGAACTAAAACAAAACTTGCATTCTAAGCTAAAGTATTATTTTATAGAAGCAGGAATTAAACAACTCGAGTGTTTTTGTTATCTAGCACCCATAATACAAGCTCTGGTTGGGGCTAGATAATGCTGAGTGAATTGTCCAGCCGAAAAGAAAACATAAAAGTCTAAAAGCACGATTAAAACCTATGACAGTTACGCAACAGTATGCAGACCAAAACAGAAACACAAAATTGACTGCTTATTTTATTGTATAGCAAAATACATACAATAAACAAATTTTCAGTGTCGTATTGACTTTAAATCACATCTATTACATCAAATAGCTATTACCAATAAATAACTTGTTATAAATAACCCTTTACAGGTAAAAGGATACCAAGTACCTCCCGCAGAATTAGAGACGATCCTAAGAACACACCCGAAAATCCTAGACTGCGCGGTTCTAGGCATCCCTGACCCGATTTCGGGAGAACTCCCTAAGGCCTTCATAGTCCCACAGCAAGGCCAACTAATAATACCTGAAGAAATCATGGAATACGTGAATAGTAAAGTTGCGTCCTTCAAGAATATCAAAGAAGTGCAAGTTGTACCCGAAATACCTAAAAACCCTGCAGGTAAGATCTTAAGAAAGGATTTGAAGGAAAAATATTGTTAGTGTAGCGATTGTTGCATGTATAATCCACGCGCTATCAAACTGAGACGTAACCAGAGGCCCTATTCTGCTCAACTAGTTTCTGCACTATGTCAATGGTGTCGTCACAAGATTACACATTGGTTCACTGTAGAAATTAAAATTAAACCAATATCCGTGCATATACGCACTATCTAGACTTTTGTATCTACAGATTCTACGTGACTTTGGTGCGACGATACTATTGTCATTTAAACAGAATCGGACCTCTTGTCACAGTAAAAGTCCTATCCTTAACCAAGCAAGTAACAGTTCAAGACGAAATCGGCCCATCCCATTCTGATAATTAGAAGTTAGACCTTTATTGACATTGACAATTGTTACTAGCAGCTTAGTTTGGAAACAGAAATATTTCGAAATGCTGAAGCTTGAAACGCATAAAAATCTGATATAATATTGGTGGATATGGGATTTTATTTGTAGTTTGTTTTATTAGACGTAGATAAGTATGAATATTAGACGACTATAATTTGTAGTGGTGAGAAGTAATGTCACTCTGTTTATGATTGTTATTGTTGTGTTTATTTGTATAAAATTAAAAGTATATAAATAAAAATATAAATAATATATATATATAAAGTTCTTAATTAAAAACTAGATGTCGCTGTTAAAAATCGTTGGCGAATGCAATTTCAAAGATTCTTCTGAAAAAAATATGCCGTGTTATATGTGGCTATTTAATGAATAGGTAGAAATCGAATCGCTATAAATTTTTATAAGTTAGGTAACCTAGTCTAACTGGGCGTAATAGTTATTTGTTTGTTATAATCATTTTGGTTTGGATGACTATTGAAAATATTTAGACGCCTGGCGCCTAAGATGGCGAGTGGCCGGCAATTGTTACTTTTGAAGGCTTTTGTTACTTTTGGTAAATAACCGTAGTTACTATGAAAATAATTAATAAATTGCTTATTAAATTTATTTTTATTTTAAAGTATTAACAATTTTTAATGTTTTAAATCGATTTTACACGGATTTTTGACTGATGGGATTTTATGATAATATAATATTCTATAAGGAATTAAGGAAACCTTATAATAATAATTAAGTAATATTAAAACAAAGGAATGGTTAATTGGAGATGATAAGTGATTAATAAACTGGTTGGAGTTTTGTAACTTTTTTTGGTAAATTATACTCAGAAAATGTCTGACATGAAAAGCAATGGAATATTTTTTGGTAAATTTATTTCTTGTACGTAAAAGCGACACGGCTATAGTACCTACGTATAGAGTATGTTGGAACTTGTTAAATAATATTATGTGCAATAACGCATTTTAATGCAATTAATTATATTTAAGTACATATTATACCATACAATGGGTCCAATTTATATTCGTGTACCAAATTATGGAGTCAAGTTTTTTCACTTTTATCTGTTATTTTAATTCACTAGCCCCAACCTAAGTTAGGCTTGTGTTATACATATGTACCTACCAAATAACTGATATACATACCTACTGAGTTCGATACTCTACATAGTATTGTTAATATTTACGATTTTTAATCCAACTGGGCTAAAAATTACTGGATACTTAAGGATAATATCTAAAAAAAATCGAAAATCTCTCAAAGAGAAACCCCCAAACCTTTTTAAACTAACATTCCTATTTTGGTACACCTTAAGTTTAATGTATTTTGTACGATTTTTTTAAGTTTACAGTATTTTTAAGTTTTTGAATGTTGCGTTTATATTATATTCAGGGATATTATCTGAAATAAAGCTTTATATTATTTTATTTGCAATAGTTTTATTTGTATATTTAATATATTCACTTTTATAATACGTAAGTAATTTAGAAATATCGTTGAGTAGTCTACGTCGTAGTCTATTATGAATGCAAGCGGGTATTCCTTCAACTTCATCAGAGGTAGGCTCGAGTAACTGTCAGTCTCAAACTGATGAAGTCTCTCGTTAAGGGATAAAACGTTGGTGGTTCATTTAACACTAAACAGGTTCGTAGTTAACCCGCTAACATTTATAATGAGTTTGTTAAAGTACGATTGTTTGTATAGCAAAATAGTGTTGTAGGTAGTAAAGGCTCTTTAAGGCATGATCTTATCTACGCGGTATTTACTACCCATAGTGTGAGTGTGTGGTAAACATTCGATATTTCGCTGGGTATTTTGGTGACCAGTGGTGAACAGTATACCGCATACATACTTGGTTTTCACTACCGCTCTGAATAGCGAATACCGCGCAAGTCTGAACAGTTTACTTTTTTCCCTTATAAATGTAGATAGTTTTATATATACCGATTTCTAAAAAAAAGCAGGACTTGTTCGATTGTATGTTTATATATAAATAATGATTGCTAGGTGTACACATTCAATTTTATTCCCGTTGCATTATGTAGGTATGTACCGCAAAACTTAACAACAGTGTACAATTATAGTCAGTGTTTGGTTTTTTCGAAATGATCATTGTGTAAATGAATATAAGTTTTGCATACTTACAGAATTCATAACTAATTTTAGCGATAGATGGCACTAGGGGATAAATTTATTTATTGTTGGTTCAGTGAATTAAAATTTAAGAATTTACTGTATGACAACTTCTGTGGCGCGGTGGGCGAAGGTCATAATTGCAAACAATCTATAGGTAGCTCAATATATCGATATCAATACCAGTCGGAAGCGTCCCCAAGACGCTGGTTGCATTGCCTCGCTGTATGGCAATGCTGATGCGCTGCGCCAGATACTGACCAGCTCTCGGGTCATACGTCGCTTCGACCAGATGCTCGGATAGTTAACCCGTAGTAGGTACATACAAATAGCTATTCCTGGTGATATTGTTTTGTATATCAAAAATGTTGCTAAAACAAACCACTAAGGCGCTAATGAACTTGGCCTTTGATAATATTGCATAGATAATATAAATCCAATGTCATGGTCACACCGATTATTTTTACTACCGTATTTCGCGACAACATTTTTTCTGGTAGTATTTTACAATTTATTAGTCATACACAGCTTCAAAATTTTTGTTACGATGAAAATTTTAAAGCATGTTACCACAAGCCTGTAATTAGATGCATAAGCCACTGTGTCCTTTTTAACCGACTTCAAAAATATCCTTTAAAATAATTTCCCATTATATGAGATTCCCATAGGTATCCTTTAAAACTTCAACAGTGGAACAACGCATATGAAGCCGTTGAACTATGTTAATCTTTACACGATAGGTCATTATTACACGATTAGTCGTTGTTATTGAGTTTTTTGGGCGTATAAATTGCACTATTAGTTATTCTGTGGGTATTGTTACGTAGGCGCGAAAACAGTTCATAGCCTCTTGATACCTACCTAATATAATTAACTCGATAGATGATTAGATGTCGCTTAGTTGCGTACCTACGACTATTGTTTGCAACAGTCTACGGTTAGCTCAACTGATGTATATAAATACCTACCAGTAGCTGTTTGATAGTTCCTACCTTACTGTTTATAGATGAACTAACACGAGGCTCCTTCCTGAATAATTATCTAAACATATTTATTTCCTTTTATCTCGACTCTAAGCGTGAGATATTTTAGTATATTATCTGTGGTATTGTTGACATACCTACCGCTAACTTTGAGCTCGACCAAAGTATTTTAGTTACTAAAACATTTAGAAACTAAATCGAAATAAGAACCTGCTTTGTTTGAAGTCGGATAAAAAAAGTACCTAATACTTAATCGTCTGTCGGAAAGCCGAAAACAGTTCATAGCCTCTTGATACCTACCTAATATAATTAACTCGATAGATGATTAGATGTCGCTTAGTTGCGTACCTACGACTATTGTTTGCAACAGTCTACGGTTAGCTCAACTGATGTATACAAATACCTACCAGTAGCTGTTTGATAGTTCCTACCTTACTGTTTATAGATGAACTAACACGAGGCTCCTTCCTGAATAATTATCTAAACATATTTATTTCCTTTTATCTCGACTCTAAGCGTGAGATATTTTAGTATATTATCTGTGGTATTGTTGACATACCTACCGCTAACTTTGAGCTCGACCAAAGTATTTTAGTTACTAAAACATTTAGAAACTAAATCGAAATAAGAACCTGCTTTGTTTGAAGTCGGATAAAAAAAGTACCTAATACTTAATCGTCTGTCGGAAAATGGCGAAAAACCGGTGGCACTGTCATAAACTCAGGGCTCTTATTTTTCGCAGATTGTGGGTTCGATTCACGCATCGGGATAAATGCAAAGACTTGAGAAATATCTGTGTGATCTGCAGAAACATTCAGAACACACAAAGATCTGTAGATAATGTGTAGATATTTGTGTGTTCTGAATGTTTTCTATGTCGTATAGAAAATGTATGCAACAATCTACAAATAAATAATAAACGATGCTGGACAATCCACAGAATACCTATTTATATCAAGACTCGTGTTTGACTTTGTCTAGACGTAGGTATTTGATATCACAAGCAAACAAAAACAATTCTGAGTACCTACATATTGAATGCAATTTACCTTTTTACGTACTTAGTGCTATCGCAATAAAAAAAACATTTGGATAGATACATATTTAAGGTTTTCTACGAGCTTGATTTTCGTTCTTGTGTTTAATGTTCATTCTGTCGCCGTTTTCCATCCACCCAGCCAGTCGCACTTCAGTTGTTTCCGAACGCGCGCGAAAATGAACAGCTTAGCTCGAAAATTTGTTCTTCGTGAATTCAAAAATTTAAAATTAGAACGGAAGTTATCAGCTAGTGTTACCCTGAGGAAAAATGAGGAGTTCCTTATAAGATCGTCTATGCCTGATCATGATGTTTCGAATGAAAGGTTCTCGGATAGGATATGGAAGAATATTTCTGGTTTCAAGGATCATATAGCGCTTGTAAGTAAAAAATAAGTTTTTAAGTTCCTATGGATATGAGCTATAAATAAATAAAGGTCACTTATTTAGAAGAAATAAAAAAACTGTTTACTTCATATCACGTTCGCCAAAAATCATCTTTCTATGTTAGTGTGTTTTGGCATAACGTATTAACTATTGCCATATAACGAATGATGGCTAAACTTTTTCTGATAATATTTTGTGCAACGCTTCACAGGTGTATTGTTTTTTAGCTTTCAGACAGTTATACTGCATATTCATAGTATTGAAAGAAAGTGATAATGTTGAAAGAAAGCGATTTAGCTAGATAGATTTACTTCAAATCAAGTATATGGACAAAATCAGAATGCCCTGGAGTTACTGCCTATTTAGGTAATGCAGTTTCATAAAAATCATCGTTTTGTAAAAGAAAATCAACGTCCGAAATTAGACACAGATACGAAGTTCCCCTTTTTGGCCAACAAATGTAATTTCGCATCTCTGATTAAACTATACAAAAAAAAACTAAAAATAAAACTACTTATTATAGAAGAATTAAAAAGATAATGGGTATCACTAACTCCCTATAATTTTTTTGAAATTATTTTAACGTAATAATATGATAAGGTGGTGGTGCTAGTTTGGGTCGGGGCCTTAAAATAATTGGAAGTAAGGAAGTAAATTTAATTATATTTACATTTATGGGAACTGATTTGACTGCTGTTGACCTCGCATAACTATGAATTGACATCCGGTTTATATCAGTTTCATCCATTCTGATGTAGTCATCTCTTACGACCTCAGTGGCTCGGCAAATGAAAGTCTGCCTGCGACGCAGGAGGCAGTGGGTTTGATTCCCGCCTCGTGACAAATGTACGATCTGTAGATATTTGTTCAGGGTATTTTAGTCGTTTTCTATGTAAAGTAGAAATACCTATGTATTTAATATTGTATGAACTATATCATTCTAGTACCCATAACACAAGCTTTGCCTGTTTTGCCTAGATTTGGGCTAGATGATTTGTCGATTGTCTAGCATTGTTTATTTTCACTGCTTATTTGTTCATTTTCTTGTTTTTATTCGCAATCAAATGAAAAAGTAGTAAAAGTAAATAAATAAAATCTCATTATGTAAACTACCTAGTAACTGTAAATTTGGTTAACTCTTAGGTACACAGGCATTAAACGCAGAGTATGATGATGACACGCAAAAATTCGTAGTAAACGTAGTACTACGACGACGACGTCCCGCTTTTGTAGCTAACTGCAAATTCGTAGCATTATGTGCTACGACTTAGAGTGGCGTAGCAAACGTAGTAATTCATCGCTAGCTACGACGTAGCGCGCCGTAACAAACCGTAGCATTCCGTACAACCACGTCGAGTAGCGTAGCAATCATTAGTTTTCACGTTTAGTGGCACATACGTAGAACTTTATATGCAGCTCAACCTTTTATTGACCAAAGAGTTCTTCAAGTGATAAGTAAATAAATAAGGACAAGTTACAAGTCAAGTGTTTTGTTTACAGAGTTTATTAGGTGACGATTGATGATAGCTTTAAACCAATTTAAAAATAGGGACTTAACTGTAGTGATATTGCTTTTGACGCCTGCCAATGAGGCGTTTTCTAAAATAGAATAAAACCTTTTTAAATTGGACCTCAATAGATAGCAGGGATTTTCGCTAGAGCAAATAATGTCTATACTAATATTTTAAAGACAGAAGATTTGATTGTTTGTTTGTTTGAATTGAATAGGCTCCGAAACTGCTGGACCGATTTGGAAAACTCTTTCACCATTAGAATCCTTTTCAAAAAGTTAGGGATCCGCATGAAAAAATCAATAACTAAAGCGCGCGCTATATATAAAAAGAGGTTGTCTTTTTCTATTATGGCTCCTTTTTCGCCTATTCCCGATTGTTCCTACCCCTGCCTTCCTACTAGGAACAATCGGGAAAAAAAATCCCGGCTGTTACTACTAGGAACAGTCGGGAATAAAAAGTTCCCGATTGTTCCTACCACCGCCAAACAAATAATATAAATATTTTAAATTAGGAATTAATAACCAATCAACAAATGAAGTACACAATAAAAAATGCACATCTGAATTACATTTAAAAAAAAACATTATTTCTATATTTTATATATTTTTATTACTATCATAGAAAAAGTATTTACTCTGACTAATGTCATCTATTTTATGCCTAAACTCGAAATGACCAGTTATTTTGCTTTGTTCTGCAAAAGTTTGGCGACTTTTACCTGTCGCAGGTAAAAAAGGGTTGACAACCCCTGCAAACATTACCTCTTTCTTGCACCTTGCTAATGAATGCCAAAATCATTCTATTCTATGCCTCAGCCATGTTGGAACAAAGTTCGTGTAGTTCTAGTGGATCTATTGCATTTGTTTGTATAAATAGGAGACATGGAACTAAATTACTTCATGTCCTTGTTGATTTATATTGTTGATTATTTTTCTGTTTTTTTTTTGTATAATAGTCTTTTGTTTTATTAAAATTAATATTTACAATATGAATATAATATACATATATTAGAAATGTTTCTATATTTTTGTTAATCATGAACACGTTTTTGGAGAAATTTAAAACTTGATCAAAATAGGTAAAAATATAAACAAAGATAGCAGCGGTACTAGCGCACATAACAAAATCAAAATATAACGTTTTAAACTTTCACGATTTGTTAACATATTAAAGAATATCTATCTACTAACATCAAAAATAGCTTGGTGCACTTTTAGAGAATGGTTCACTGGTTCATTTTTAAGTCTTTCTCTCGCTGGAAAAACAGTAGGTAAAAATATGAGTAATTTTCTCCTTTCGTTACTACTAGGAATGATCGGGAATATTTTTTCCCGTTTATTCCTACCCTGATCGTAGGTAGGAATAATCGGGATTTTTTTTCCCGATTGTTCCTAGTAGGAACGCAGGGGGTAGGGACAATCGGGAATAGGCGTCCTTTTTCTCTACGGCCAGTGTCAATTATGCAGTGTCAAGTCAATGTCAAAAACCGCAATGCTGCTAAAAAAGTAAGGGATCCGTATGAAAACTGTGAAACCGATCGTGTTAGTGTGTATAATTTCTGAAATTTTTGTTTAACACCCGTGCGAAGCCGGGTTCGGACCGCTAGTGTTAGATAAATTGTAAATTCAACTCAGGAGTTATTTAACTCCGAATCTAAGTTTTACACGCGCTTTTTGTTTGAAGTTAGAAAGAACTACCTAATGCCATTAAACGTCTTTATGAATTAAATTTTATGACATACGTAAAACAAAGTAAAAAAATTTTTTGAAGCAATTATTAATTGAAACTAAAAAAAATAGGTAATCGAAACCTAACCTTAAAGACATTTGTAAATATTGTATTTTGCTGAGTTAGTTTTACAGTCAATTTTCGTCTGCTTCCTAGATCCTATTAGATATATTAATTTGAATGATATAATATCAGATGCTAGCTATTGTATTACATACACCGCTCAATCTTAACAAAACCTGGTAGTGTCTGTATCCCCCAATAACTTCTACACATTGTTTACTAGGTAATATTATTAAGCAATGGCCACTCAGTCTTAATAAGCTATAGTAATCTAGCAGGCCTAATCTACCAAGGGCAAAGGGAATACTTCTCGGTTCTATGGCGAAGGTCTACTGCGATATTTCTTGTGGTAAAACAGTTACAAATAAATGTACGGGTACTTATAACGGAAATCTGGGGCTCGCGCAAATCTAAAGTTGAATGGAAAATGTGCTGGTGAAAGTAATAAAAAAGATTTGGACTTCGACTGGATCTAAACCTGCAACCTGTATCAGTGCGGGATGGCGCTGCCAATTGCGCTAAGAAGTCAGTAACGGACGATTTCTAAACAAATTTCTTAGAAATTACCCAGAGAGGGCTTACGCACTATAAAAACAAAAACCTGAGATTAAACGTAACGATGATTATCCCTTTTGCAAAACAACATCATATAAACTTTTATCTTAACCCCTCGAGCTCATGATAAGATAAATAATTAAATTATTTGTCATGCGTCAAGATAGGTAATGCAAAGTCTTACCACCATAATGATAATGATAAGAATACGAGTATTATGTATGTCCATAAGTACGTAAATTACTAGTGAATGTACAGAAATTCATTCCTGTTTCAATACTCAAGCAATCTCACATTTTATGTTGTATTCATGTAATCGCATAATAAAGTGAATTCATAAAGCAGAATAAATACGTGCTTTAACCTATTCAATTCAATCCATTTATTCAGCTGAATAAGTTAGGTATATATTTCAGCCACAGGTATTTTAAATTATTAAAAGTATTTAATTTAAATTAAATTATACTCTGCAAACTAACAATCTTTATTTATTTATTTTTTGTTATTTATATAGTCTAATATCAGAATCGCATAACACCATGTGTGCGCCACCAGTGCTGCAGTAAAGCATAGGTTTCGCAAAACAATATCACACAAACTCTTATCTTAACCCCTCGAGTTCATGATAAGATAAGATAACAATTAAAATTATTTTCATCAAGATAACGGTAAGACAAAGGCCTACCTGGATAGTGATAACGATAAGAGTAGTTTTAGTGCTTCGGCTGCATGTAAATTATCAGAGAATGTTCGGGAATTCATCCCTGTTTCAATACTCAAGCGATTTTAAAAGATTTTTTTGCATGATATAGTGTACCTTTAGGTGGGTACTGACTGCGTAACATGGCGTAATGTAACACGTTACACACCTCGTAACGAGCAACAACACTGATTTTAGCACACGTCGTCGTAACGTATGATACCCGCTGCGAATAAGTTCATTACACCCTATGTTCATCAGAGAAAATTTAGGATACTTCGGTGAAAGAATTTTTCAAATCGGTCCAATAGTTTCGGAGCCTATTCAAACAAACAAACAATCAAATCTTTACTCTTTATAATATTAGTATAGATGATTTATGCCATATTCGTCCCTAGTTTTCGGCCCACATTCTTTAAATGTCATTGTGCGTCCCGCACGATGATAGTTGTTCGTATTCGTCCCGCATACCAAAATTATTCTAAGTACAGTTAGCGTCAAAATTACAATTTATCTACGCTACCAAAACTGCGGATCATTATAGGCTGAAGACTAAATACATAGTTTGTCATCTACCAGCCGACACTTACCATCACCCTTTAGTGGTGGTCATTACTATGATTAGTATAAAATTAAATACTTCCTTTTTTTCAAGTTAGTTTATGCAGCAGCCATTCTAGACGACATTGTACAGTTTACTTCCTTGTTTCCATAATTGCATGGACATCAACAGATCCGAGGACATTTTACCATTAAAGTTAATTTGTCGCGAGATTGTCATTTTTTTAGTTTTTCTGCGTTCTGCAATGAATAAAACTAGCAGAAAAGTAATTTGCTGTTATAAACTATTATCTAAGAACCCATGACATGATTCAATTAAATTTAAGAGCGTTTCGGAATGTTGGTTTTGGCCAAAATCTCTTTATCCCCAATCGCTCAGAAAATACCAGTAAATATATGTTGGTTTTAATATGGGTATACAGAAAATTTACGATTTGCGGCAAATTAATGCGTAAATTTATTCCTTGAAGAAAGAAAAAAAAATTCCGAAAATAATCTCACGCCACTATGAAACGATCACCTTTGTAGAGGCTTAGTCTGACCTCACAGTGTCATTTACAACATACCAAGGTTTGCTAAATCGACAGATTTTTAGTTGTTTTTGTAGTTGTTTAAAAATAAAATACAACATTATGTCAGTATTTAAATAGTTGATGTTAGTCAACTATTTGAATACCTACATCGTGGAACATAAGCGAATGTACGAAAAAAAATACTTACAACTGCCACCTGCGTCTTCACTTGCCAAGTAACTGACTGCATACGATTTTAACCACAGTAAACACCCTGTTATATTATAATATAAGTAAGCTACTAGTAGCTCGGAGATGTGTCTATAGCGCAGCGGCCTACGAGTCGGACGTTCCGATTGAGAAGTAGGTTGCAGGTTCGATTTCCGCCTGGGGACAAATCTTTTGCAATCTGCAATGATGATATTTGTTCCGGGATTTTATTGACAAATATCTACTTATCTATCTACCTGTAGATTGCAGCAGTTTGCAAACAATCTACAAGGTCTGCAAACAGTCTATTTTAGCTCAATTGTTTCACTAGTTATATTTGGTTTATATTATATGATTGTGATTTTCGGAAATAAAGTCATAATCTACTTAATGTGTTGTATTAAGCATTATCAGTCATCTAGTACCTACCCATAACACAAGCTCTGCTTAGCTTGGGGCTAGATGATACTGTGGAATTTTTCCAAAATTATTTATTAGCTATTTTTTTTATCAAAATTGTAAAATATAGAACGAGATAATTTTGTATGCAACCCGTTAAATACAAACATTAAAGCTCTTTATATTAATAAATAGGTACAGTGCGCGTCAGAATTAAGTACCCCCTTGTATACAAACTATTTTCGACTAGGTACTTCTAATTCCCTTGTAACTTGTCACAATTTTTCACAAATTGGAAAAAAATTCAGGCCGCCGCGCCGCGCCGCGCCGCTCAGGATCGAACCGCTTACCCATAATACTCAAAGTCTGAAATTCCCAACAATAACAACTATTGTGTCCCACATACATTGAGATAGGGGGGGGGTACTTATATGTGACGCGCACTGTACCTACCTACAGATTTAGATATTCGTCATAATATCCGTAAGAATAACAATATTTTTGCATGGTTATTATTCAATCAAAATCAAAAACTTTTTTGCCTCTTTTTTGTGTTTAAATCTTAAGTAATCTACTTATAAATAAAAAAAAATTAAATTCCGCAAGTTTTATTCCATGGAATATTCAAAACAGGAAAAATAATAAATCGCTTACATGTTTTTGCACTAACTTTTTCAGGAAAGCGCAGAGACCAAGAAATCCTACACGTACACACAATTCCAGCATAATACAGCAAGATTGGCCACATCACTTCTCAAGAAGCTTGGCTTGAAACACGGTGATGTTGTGGCGGCTATGTTACCCAACTGTCCTGAATTCGCTGTGGTATTCTTAGGGACGGTACAAGCTGGCTGTGTCCTGACGACTGTGAACCCTATTTATAAGGAGTGTAAGTTTATTTTACAATTTTTCTAAAGCAGACACCTACCTACTTATTGGCAAAGGAAATATCGTTGAGGTGTACGAAATCTAAAAAATAACGGACCGATTTCCCTTTGGGTAAGGAAGGAGGTACGTAAAAACAAAGCGAATTCGTAACTCTCACTCAATGTATTATGTGATAGTCGTGAAACAAAATATTATCTAGAACTTTTTTGTTGCTCTCTTGTTTATCGCCGTTGCAATTTTTCTATAAATATATTTTTCCAACATTAAAAAGTGAAAATTTGGAATGACATGAAGCATGCTTTCCCTGAAAAAATTTGAATAAGTTCGGCCGGGGTTTTCAAATCCAGAGTAAGTTATTACTCTAAGGAGTAAGTACTCACTCGGGATTTTAAGACAAAAGAAGTCAAATCTTTGTTGGCAATGGCAAAGGCTCCGGCCCGTATATTAAATATTAAAATTGGCAGAATTGGATTATTTTTAATTGCATGCTATTTTGATTACTTACCTTTTTTATACCAACCTATTTTTATTTTATTTTGTATGTGTTAATAATTACTAATGTCAATGTACTTGTAAGATTTACTTGTAATTATGTTCGTTAATACACAATATAAATTGTTTTTGGATAAATAAACTGAAACTGAAAGCGGGTAGAGGCTTTGTTATAAATATACCTACTATGTTGTGATACTCGGCCAAAAGTTCATGACTCTCTCATACTCAATGACGAGTAAGTATATTCGGTTTAACAAGTAGTATACCAATTTTATTGTATTACTATACATACTTACAACCAGTATTAGCTACTACCTACTTCATGAAATCGAAGTATATTCGCTTTAACAAGTTAATAAATTTTGATGTTACGTTAACTCGTATACCAATTTTATTGTATTCGTATTATAATACATACTTACGTACAAGTATTAATACTTCGTGAAATTTGACTTTTTGTTTATATTACATATAAACAAAAAGTCACACCTATTTGTTTTTTTAAGTATGACGCACAGAAAAAGTAGGTAGGTAACTAAGTATAGATAATTATTTATTATGTTTATTATAAAGCGCGTTGACCGGTTCAGGTGTTAACGATACAAACAGGCGCGGCCTCCTATTTTATTTATTACTAGCGACCCGTTCCGGCTTCGTACGTGTGCAATGCTGATATAAAAGCTTTCCTCTTGAATCACTCTATCTAATAAAAATAACCGCATCAAAATCCGTTTTGTAGTTTTAAAGATCGAAGCATACTTAGGGACAGACAGACAGCGGAAAGCGACTTTGTTTTGTTATATACTTTGTAGTGATTATGTTACTATTTACTCGATATTATTTATTAGATTTTATAATCTTATCAAGTTCTTACTTGGGGTCTTCATAAGCGCGTAATTAACAGATTTAGATAACAATATTAAGTTTTAAAAAAATAATCACCGACGCATTTTACATTTTATACGATTAACAGCTACATCATATTTATAAATTAATATCAAACAAGAAAGAGATTTACTAACCTGTTACCTACTTTATAGTTAATGCATATAAACCCTAAAAATTGTCTTAACCATAAAATACCATTGTGTGCATAAACCGTTTGTTACAAATGGTGAGATCGGGGGTCCCATAGTTTTTTGTACAACGATGGGAATTTTGGGCTTCTAAACTTGCGCTTAAATAGTTCCCGGTTCTTGAGGATTTGGTTTACCTTATGTTATGGGTTCAATAGAACACAGCTAAGTTTCTATTTTATTTTACGAGTATGTCGTAGAAAACTCATAATGTAAAGCTAATACGATATAGATATATCTATAAAATATCAACAAAATGACTTGAAAATTAGTGCGATTAATGCTTTAAAAATAAAAGTACTTTATGTAGGTACCTATTATCGGAATTTTTGGTACTACGCATTTCGTTCATTCCACAAAGCGCTATATCACATTCGGACCTAACTACAAAACAGCACTTTCAACAAAAGTACCTACCTACCATTCCACAAAGCGCTATATCACATTCGGACCTAACTACAAAACAGCACTTTCAACAAAAGTACCTACCATTCCACAAAGCGCTATATCACATTCGGACCTAACTACAAAACAGCACTTTCAACAAAAGTACCTACCATTCCACAAAGCGCTATATCACATTCGGACCTAACTACAAAACAGCACTTTCAACAAAAGTACCTACCATTCCACAAAGCGCTATATCACATTCGGACCTAAATACAAAACAGCACTTTCAACAAAAGTACCTACCTACCTACTATCTACTACATAATGTAGTCTCTACCTATTATCAAATCCATTGAACATTTGGTAGGCATTTCGTTCATTCAATGCTAATGAATCTAACGAACGGTCTAATTTGAATCAGGGACAAGTAGGCCAAATGTACGCGTACGTCACACACAAACTGAATTGGTCACGTTCAATGGCTCACAGGAATAAGTAATTAATTTGAAGCTCACTGCCCTTTGTGAATTGATCTGTTTACCATCTTAATATTTTTTCACCGCAGTATCTAAAGAGACGTCACCGTGGCGTCTTATTTTTATTAGAACGTAGTGGTTTTATTCTCTTTGATTTGTATGGGATTTGCGTAGCATATCAGATCGATCGATACGCTGTTCCAAATACCATAGAAGAATGACACGGCTCGCTACAATCATCAGACCGCACTCAGAGATTGATGATTGATTTGCACTCTATGGTCAAAGAATTTCCCCTTTGTTTTCCCCCAAATCAAAAATTGCGGTCGACTAAAAACTTGGTGATGTGTGTCAATTTCCGTCAAAATCGATTGAAAATTGCGACCTGCAGGCCAGAACGGACACATAGACAAAAGCATTATTTGGTCAATCAAGAAACTGAGGCGCTTTGCTCAGTAAATAAGTGCATTAATGGTCTACTAACTCAGCCCGTGAAATTCCTGAGAACCGTCTAAGGGACAGGAAGAGCAGTTCCTTATTTATAACACGTTTACTGCGACTACCAATCTACCTTTTAATCTTAGCTTGTTATGCTCTTTCAGCAGTGTATTCCCTCCGCGGGACGAATGTATGTACGATCTGCAGATATTTGTTCCGGGTTTTCTGATCGTTGTCTACATAACATGAAATATCTATATATGTAATATATTGTACAGTCATACATATAATACAAGCTCTGCTTACCTGGAGGCTAATGCTGTGTGGATAGCATAGCACAATATACAATACACTGCATACACTTTATGCAGTGTATTGTATATTAAACAAGGTTATTTTGCTCCACAATAATACATTTGTTAATATAACAACGAATAACTAAACAATATCTCTTTTCAGATGAAATAAACCACCAAATAACTCTAACCGAGCCAAAAGTCATAATCACAATCCCAGAGTGCTACGCAAATGTCCTAAAAGGCATCAAAAACTACAAGAACGACGTGAAAATCGTCTTCGTAGACGCCCCAGGGTCTTCCGTACCGAATGGCGTGTTACGGTATTCGGAGATAGCGGAAAATGGCGAAGCGGATTACGGCCTGTTGGATAAGATAGAAAGAAAGCCGGATGATGTCGCTTGTATACCGTTCTCTAGTGGCACGACTGGATTGCCTAAAGGTATATAATATTATACTATTTTTATAAGTGTGTCTGTCAGGTCTACTTTAGATGAACGAAATTGACGGATGTCGATCGTACGAAACGAACAACCTTAACGTAACTACGGTTGTTCGGTTCGTTAAGAACAAATGCGTGACGCGCCCGAAGCAACTTCTTCAGTCGTGTCACAAACTGACACCGTTGGTGTCGGAACTCTAAGAAATAAATGTCGGACAGAATCATTTTCATAGTAGGGCATTAAAAGAACGGATATGCCATCCTTTTGTGTAATTTGTCAACTTTGTTAGTTTTTCAAAGTAGACTTTGAGTTAACAACATATTATTTTCGAAGCACATTTTCTTTTGTATAAGAGAATAGAGATTAACCCTAGAGCGAGGCCGTACACACTATCTATTACAAAATTTTTTATTTTTATATTCCACAAGCGACACCCCCCCGGCTTCTCATGGGTGCAATGCTGATACTAATGACAATGAACCTTGTTATACCTCCGTAGAAACCTCCAACTTGAATCACTCTCATCATCATCATCACCAGCCTATAATAGTCCACTGCTGGACATAGGCCTCCCCTAATGAGCGCCATAGATGGCGTTATCATTTGGGGGTTAATGCCCATAATCCCCACGCTGGGCATGCGGGTTGGGGATCGCAGTTCGGTGGAGTTGTTCTGCAGAGGGCGCTGCTGCCCGCCCCCCGGTGTGTTTCCCTTAGTCGCCTCTTACGACACCCACGGGAAGAGATGGGGTGGTGAAATTCTATGCCGGCACCACACGGCCCAATGAATCACTGTATCTAATACAAAAAACCGTATCAAAACCCGTTGCATAGTTTTAAAGATCTAAGCATACAGACGGAATCAACTTTGGTGTATTATGTAGTGATTATGTAAGTGGTCAAAATGCAGACAATGAGCGTCGAATATAATATGAATAAAATATGTGAACCGACCGCTTTTACATAAGGTGTAATGTACCTACAGGTTTAGGTATTATTAAATAATATATCCTATGTGAACCTGTGTAACCTATGTGAATCGATCGCTTGTACATAGGTGTTATGTTACTACAGGTTTAGATATTGTTAATGTTTTTTCATTTATTTCGTAGGTGTGGAGATCACCCATAATAATTTACTAGCAGCAATGACGACTATGGCGGTCGAAGAAACGCGGTACCCGGTTATGACACATGGTAAGTTTACGAGCCTGACTTACCGTGGAAAGCAAATCTATACTAATTAATAAAGAGGAAAGATTTGTTTGTTTGTTTGGTTGGAATTGGCAAAGAATAATTCTAATTAGCTTTTAGAAACGTAAATTTTCCCTGATAAACATAGGCCATAGAATATAATCAAAAAGTTAGGGATCCACATGAAAAGTTATTTTTTTCTTAAATAAGTCTTCCCGTGCGAAGCCGGGGCGGATCGCTAGTGTTTTATAAATGTACAAAACCAAATGTTTAATTACAAAGAAAATTATAATTTAATGACTTTCTTATCGCAAGTTAAGGCTCCGGCGACGCGACTGATGAATTTCCCATACAAGCTTTTTACCAAAACGAAATGTAATTTTAGAAGATTTTCACCATAGTTTGCTTTTATTTGTATCAATAATATTTATTTAGGTTCCTGCACAAGCTTTTTTTAAACCTATTTATCTAAATATGTTTAGCTTCAAAGAAGACTTTTTTTCTTAGTATTAGTAAAGTAAATGCGATTAGGTTTAATTTCATTACAGAAAAGTAATAAGGAACTCTCGACCTTATAAAGTCTAGTATTCTATGCTTCGCTTCGCCAAATTCTGCCTCGATAAACCACAACTCATGCACCGTACAATAACGATAATGTTCATGTATCTATAGTGCAACAAGGCATATAATCGCTTGTATCACAAACAGGTTAAACAACTGATTACCTACTGATACGGTTGATCACGTATGTTATGTCTACGGTATCAGTGGAACTTTGATCTCACTTTCTATCGTGTAGGTACACATACATACATAGTATATCAATCATCAGCTTGGATATCGCAATTCGCAACTAGACTGCACCTTTAACACAAAGGTGACGGGGCTTAGACGTTTCCGAATGTATTTGCATGGATCAGTTGTTCCTATAGTTTGTTTGTTATAGTCTGCAGTTAGATAGATAGATAATAGGTACCTTATTCTGAAAAACTTATGACTAAAACAAGATGTGCTCGGAGTTTCCCTGAAGGATAGGATCCGAAACGAATACATCCGACAGAGAACTAAAGTCATAAACATAGCTCAGAAAATTGGCAAACTGAAGTGGCAGTGCCATATTTCGCGAAGAACCGATAACCGCTGGGGTAAACGCACAGATATCAGATCTCTATGGGTAAACGTGTTCTTGAGTGGAGCCGCGACTCGGTAAACGTAGTATAGGATGCCCTCCGGCCAGGTGGGATGACGATCTGCAAAAGACTGCTGGCAGATGCTGGATGCGACAAGCTGAAGACAGGGTGTTATGGCGCTCATTAGGGGAGGCCTATGTCTACTACTACTACTGTCATCAGGCATAGGCTGATGATGAAAACAAGATTATAAATTAAACAAGATATACTTAGATTAATTATTGTCTCAAGTTAAATGACCGGCCTTCGTTAATTGCTTACCATCTGATACAAAGTAAAACTCTATGGTAACTAGTAAAATCTTAGTCAATCATACAGTAGTAATAGGGTGAAAAAGTAACAAACATCCATATTAATTAATAGCGATATTTAACAAAAAAAAAAAAATTATAAATCATGACACACCTCCATGTGTATTATGTTGGTTTTCATAATTAGAGAAAACTTTTCACACGGAAATCTTTTGAAAATATTCTATAGTCTATCTTTATCAGAGAGGATGTAGTATTCTAATGGAGAAAAAAAATTCAGATCGGTCCAGTAGCTTCGGAGCCATTAAATCCAAATAAAAAACCGATCTTTCCCCTATATAATATTAGTATTGACTTCTGAAAAATAATATCTATGTAATATATTGTACTCATCTAGTATCCAGCTCTGCTTAACTTGGGGCTAGATGATGTTGTGTGGATGTTCCAACATTATTTAGTTAGGTATATTAACAATTGAAAGCTCTTAAATTGTCCTTCATAATTTGAAATTGTATGGCGAAGGCCATTCGAATGGCTATCAAGGCCACTAGGCCTGTAAGGACTACCTTGTAAACCATTTTAATGGAGGAATAAAATAAATAAATAATGCTGGACAATCCACACACCAGAATAGAATGTAGAATATATAGAATGCCTACATTAAAATGGTTTACACGGTAGTCTATGTTCAGCTGTGGAAATAATAAAGGGATAATAACTCTTACATACACTTCAATATAAATGCGAAAGTCGGGACGTTTAGATGGACGTATGAATGTTTGTTACTTCTTCACGCCTTAACTACTAACGAATCTGACTGAAATTTATGAAAAATTTAGCTCTAAGCCTGGATCCATACTGTCTTTTTATCCGCCTGTAATGTTGATTCACTGTTGGCTTGTAGGTTGCAAAAAAATAAACTGAATACTCGCAAGAATAATTTTAAAACAAATAACTATGACACTTCTTACAAAAATGAAACTTAATACATAAGTTACCACAGATAACAATACTAGTACTTATGTTACATAATAAAAAATGTTTTTTTTATTTCAGGCAACACCCAAGACATCCTGCCATGCTTTCTACCTTTCTTCCACATCTACGGCATGGTTGTTGGTCTGCTAGGCCACCTGACGTTTGGCTGCAAAATGATCACCATGTCTAAGTTCTCAGCTGGTCTCTACCTCGACTTGTTGAAGACACAACCAATAAACTTGCTGTATATCGTACCTCCTGTTGGTAAGTTCAGTTAACAAGTATCATATATGTATGTATATATTTATTATTGATGTTTTTTTTGTTTGCTATGATGTGATGATATTTGATGGTGGAAGTGCGTGTAACTCTCATATCAGTTCATGTTAGTCCACAGCTGGACATAGGTCTCCCCTAATAAGCGCCCTAGCGCCCTGTCTATCATAGATGAAAGAAATTTTAGATAGTGCGTTCATTGAGAGATTAATTATTGGTTTCAATGTAGACATTTTTGAATCGCGTCCTTCTTTATCTATAGTTTCTTTCATATCAGAATGTGTTCATGCATTCTGAGACGATATCACTGTGGATAAATTTTAAGAAGTTTAAGAATGCCTAATAAATTATATTACTATGCTACAGATATTCATGGTTGTCTGATGTAGATCGATCCACCACCAAGTGTCACATATCTTGTAATTTTTATTTTGCTATTCAATTGGTTTTTTAGTGTCCAATAAAGAATTACTTCTTTCTATCTTTTGCTTATTTTATTTATTTTACTAGTGGACTTACAGCTAAACCAAAACGTCCAAGAGTAAAGAAGAACTAACAAACGTCCATCTAAACATTCCAACTTTCATATTTGTAAAACAAACAAACAATCAAATCTTTCCTCTTTATAATATTAGTATAGATTGTTCATACCGGGAGATTGTTTGCAACAGTATGTAGTAGCTCAATTGTTTCTATTATAAATACTAGTGCTTAGTTAAATGTGGGAAAACTGTAGTCTCATCAAAATTATTTCTATTTTTTATTGAGATCGGACTGACATATAAATATAAGTGACTATTTTGAATTCCAGCAATTCTTCTCGGCAAGCATCCGGAGGTATCAGAACAGCATTTCCGCAACGTGAGACACATCGTGTGTGGGGCGGCGCCTCTGTCGGCCTCCGATGTAGACGCTATTCTGCTGAAAAGCAAGGTATGCCACTGTCATACTACTTTCGATATTGCAGCGGCCTGTTTGGAATTGGTAAATTAACTTTATATACCTATATGAAACACTGAGTTTATCTTCCAATGAATCAGTTTATTTCTTTTTATTTCTCACAGACATATAGGTACCCCCCCTATCTCATTGTATGTGGGACACAATAGTTGTTATTGTTGGGAATTTCAGACTTTGAGTATTATGGTAGGGCAGTTCGATCCTGAGCGGCGGCGGCCTGATTAATTTTCGCATATGAAAAATTGTGACAAGTTACAGGGGAATTAGAAGTAGTCGAAAATAGTTTGTATACAAGGGGGGTACTTAATTCTGACGCGCACTGTACATCAACCCGAGCTAGTAAAACGGAATTACGTTACCTACTACAATCCTTCTACAATCATGTATTATCGTAATTCCGTGTCTGGTCGAGACTTCCGCTTTACTAGCTTGGAGCTCGGGGTGATATACATGTGCTCTGTGAGAAATTACAGAAAAGAAGGAAATAATTAATTTATAGAAAAATATTGATATATTTTTCTATAATCCTATTCTGTAGGACGTCTGAATCAGGTCGGGATTGGGTGACTGGAGAGCTCGGCTTACCTACTGAAAAATGCCACGTTGCCGAAATGTGATTGCGCCGCATACTATTATGGTGACGAGCTCAGGCAAATCGTCCATCGTAGCCTGTTGCAGCCTTGGATCACGAGGAGTGGTCAGAGAAAAGGGAGGCCTAGCCAATACTGTTTCACGGCCAGCCTTGAAACACTAATGGCTACAATAATAGGTTTCCAGACAATTTTTCTGAAAAAATATACAATAACAATAACATCAGCCTATAATAGTCCACTGCTGGACATAGGCCTCCCCTAATGAGCGCCATAAATGGCATTATTAATCATTTGGGGGTTATTGCCAATAATCCCCACGCTGGGCATGCGGGTTGGGGATCGCAGTTCGGTGGAATTGTTCTGCCGAGGGCTCTGCTGCCGCCCCCTGGTGTGAGTCCCTTAGTCGCCTCCTACGACACCTACGGGAAGAGTAGGAATGGTGAAATTCTATGCCGGCACCTCACGCAACATAAATACTAGTTTTTATAGAAATTAATAGCTTTTATTTTATTTCCAGAAAGACATAGAATTCAACCAAGGTTTCGGAGCCACAGAAACGACCTCCCTCGGAGCCTCAACTCTCATAAAGACAAAGAACGTAGACTACTCAGCGTGCGGCGTGCCGATGGCTGGAGTTACTATGAAGTTCGTCGACCCCGGGACTGGGCAGCCGGTGCCTGTTGGACAAGTGAGTTTTAAATCAATAAAGGCTTCTTAAACGAAAGCGGGATTGAAGAGTATCATTGAGGCATCAACCCCATCCTCACCCACAGAAAAGCTGATACGAAGCTGTAAATCACCAAAGGTCCTGCTCCGGTACTTCAAGAAGCTGGGTTGGTTAGGTTAGGTTTGCCCGTTTAGGCAGGGGGATAATGCACAATAAACTCCCATGCGAGATGTCAGTGCAGATCTCAGTTTTCCCACTTAGAATTAGAATTAGAAGGCTTTTAAATTGTCCGCCATTTTGTATTACTTAACGCTGTCAAAATGGCGGATAGAATCAATCTTATAAAATACAGACACTAGACCGTAGATATAAAACTCTGTCTGTCTGGTGAACTGATTTAGTTTGGCGTGAAAGTTTGAAGACAAGGGGCTCCGAAACTACTGATACGGGACCGATGACGGGATCTACTGGTCTGATTAACTAATGTGTTTGCTTGTAGTTACATCTCTGTATAATTAACCCCAATTTAGTTGTAAAATTAAAGTGAAAAAATGAAAAATATAATATACAGGATGTCCCGTAACTCAACGTCAACCCGAAAACGCCGGACAGATGGGTTCATGACGACCCAGAACAACTATAAAATTATGGGTCTATCTTCAATGGTTTCAGAGTTATGGGCTTTTTACTGAAAATCATAAATTCTCTGCCCGGCGTCAAACTTTTCGATATATCTCTGAAACCATTGAAGATAGACCCATGATTTTATAGTTGTTCTGGGTCGTCATGAACCCACCTGTCCGGCGTTTTCGGGTTGACGTTGAGTTACGGGACACCCTGTATACCTAATAAAATGTATTCACAAAAAAGTACAAACTTAAAATCTTGTTTGACGGACATTTTCTAAAGATAAACTAAATAATTATTTTATTTTTCTATTATTTTTTGTATATTTAAAGAAACAGATTCAAAAAATCGATAAGCTTTTCAAAATAATGTATAAATGAATGATCCATCGATACCGCAGTTATACTTACTCTATTTCTTAAAATAATAAAATTCAATTTCGATTTAGTTTCATGACAATGTTTGTCATGAAACTAAATTAGGGTTTTTTTACACTGACAATGAAATTATTCCAGAAGCTATATTTATCTACGTGTTCTTTAAATTATCAGTCCTATCAAAAGAAATAATTAAAAAAAAAAAACAAAAAAAAAACACCTGAAATGTAACCTCTCTTCTGTACAAGTATTTTTTCAGCATCATTAACCATGCCATATCCTTTCAGTCCGGAGAACTGTGCATAAAATCCCAGTTAATAATGAAAGGCTACCACAAGAACCCCGAGGCGACGGCTGATTGCATGGAAGATGGATTCTTCAAGACAGGAGATCTTGGGCACTACAAACCGGGCGTGGGGCTTTTCATCACGGATAGGATCAAAGAGCTTATTAAGGTTAGTTAATTTCTCCAATATTGTCTGATGCTGGCTGCATTGTCCCTATATGGCAATTAAATAATGAAGGGCTGTACCGTATTTATTTTATTTAGTCAGCATTATCATTGCATAGTATACAACAAAGTCTCTTCCCGCTGTCTGTCGGTTTGTCCCTATGATATTGATATTTATTAATTCTATATTAGCAAAATACATTGCATGCGTAAATGTTACAATAAACTTAAAATTATACAATTTAGATTTTTGTAAAGAATTAAAAGAGACATGTCTAATTACGTAATTACAGATAATCTTATAGCTCTTCAATAGAGTAGATACACTTTTTCAAAAGATTTTAGTGTTCTCTGTTGTATAATTTCTTTTATTTCTTATTATTTAAGCGGCAATTTATTGAAAATTCTTGCTTGATACCTTGTTTCGGTTAGATTCAGAGCCTATTCAAACACACAAACAATTAAATGTTTCCTTAATAATGTTACTAAAGAATATGTGTAGGATGTTATCATCTAATATGCACATGCACATTGCAAACACGAAATAATCTTGAATATTAACCTCCAGGTTAAAGGTATGCAAGTGGCCCCAGCGGAGTTAGAAAGCATCCTCCGCTCCCACCCCGCGGTCGCCGACGCGGCTGTCATCGGAGTCCCTCACGAGTTCTACGGCGAAGCACCCAAAGCGTTCATCATCCGCAAACAGAACCAGACAACCACAGAGGAGGAGCTACAGGACTTTGTCGCGAGCAAAGTCGCGGGATACAAGCGTATTGAGGAAGTTATGTTTGTGAATGATATACCGAAGACGGCGTCTGGGAAGATATTGAGGAAGGATTTGAAGAAGATTTACGCGTAAATTGACTACATAGGTTAGATCTTATTATTAAACTTTTCTTCTTTAAAATTTTCTCGTCTGTAGTCATGTACAGAAAGATTGGGATTGAAAACTTCTGTTGCGTGCTGTCCCGATTAGATCATATTTATCAGATATGCCGCATGACAAAACTTTTTAAACTTTTACGATTTGTTGACATAATACCAGAATATTTAGTGCGTAAAATAAAACAAAAGGAAAGCGATAAATACCCGATAAATATGCCGCATGAGTTTTTGATTCCATTCTTACTTACGTGAGTTATATTAGGTACCTATAAGTCAATCTATGACATTCAGTTAATGATTCTCTCTTTTTTGTTTATCTTTTTAATCTTATTAGTTTTTGCTGCGCGTATTCAATGAGTGGCGTTAAGTCTCAGTAACTCATTCATTGGATGTCATAAATTGAATGTTTAGGTATTAAAGCAAGAAATTCAGTTTGATATAGTTATTCATAATAACATTAAGCCATCGTAGAAGATTTTGAGTAGAATACATAACGCCTGATTATTTCAACACATCAATGCTAAATGTATCAATCTGTGTTTGCTTTGATAATTATTGCAAAGTAAAATAACGTAGACTTGGTATTTAGCTGTTGTTTTTAGTTAGATTGCATGGTAAATTTAAATCTTATTTTAGTTGCATGGTGATAATAATAAATAATAATATAATTATGTTATGATATCCTATTAAATTATATAAAATGAATGTACAAGCGAAGTCAACGAAATAAACTGTGATAATATAAAAAGGAGTGAAATATATTTAGACCGATATGGTCTGAGGAGTAAAGGGTAGATTATTATTAATTTATAAATTATATAATCATATTGTTATTTGGTGTATATTTTATGGCGCTGTTATTTTGGAAGGTTAAATAGTTATTTGCACGCTTTTCTTTATGTTATTTAAGTATTAATTTATGAAGATTCAAAGAGTCACAATTTTTTTGAGAAGTTTAATGCATCATTAGCCTTGTTTAAAATGAATACGCTTGATATAAAATAGTTTATTTTTCTAAATAAATCGTATTTTGCATTTACATAATTTGTAATTATTCCTGAAATTTTGTAGGTACTAGGTACCTACCTATAAGATTGTATTCCACAAACAATGATATAAAATTATATATTGTAGAATACTTAGTATACTTACATTATCTTTACGGGGTAAGTTTATTTTACAATACCTACGAAAATGCTTTAATAGACACCATGAAAAGCACATTGAAGACAAGTGTGGAACAATGCGGCCTTACCCCTTAGAAGTGATCTCTTCGAGGCAACCTATTTGCCATTTTGTCATTGCTATAGATGAAAGAAAGGTTGAAGTCTTCTTTGAAATCAGTTATTTTATAAACTTCTCTATATCCAACACTAGCGACGCGCTCCGGCTTCGCACCGGTGTAATCCTGATACAAAGACGTACTCACAAAAAACTGCATCGAAATCCGTTGCGTAGTTTTAAAGATCTAAGCATACCTACATATATGAGGCCAAAGAGACATACAGCGGGAAGCGACTTTGTTTTATAAAATGTAGTGATGAAAGCTTTGGTTAGAAAATAGGATGACCGTCAAACTACACTATCCGGGCCGTTCGCAAGGTTCAGCTAGTAATACTGCTGGACTGTAAGTACAACTGCGTCGTGTGCAATGAAATTGTTAATGTTGGTAACATCGTCATCAACAGCCTTCAATAGTCCACTGCTAGACATAGGCCTCCCCTAACGAGCGCCACAAATGGCATTATTTATCTTTGGGGATAATTGTCCATAATCACCACGCTGCCCAACAAACAATTAGGCGTCAATTAGAGCTTATTTTAGACCTTAACGTGATATAAAGGTGCTATAGCAGCAGCAATAACAACTTTTGGCAACATAAGAGTGTAGTCTAACAAAATATTCCACTGTGAGCTATACACCATAGTTTTAAGGGCAATAACAAGATGAGTTTAAAGGTTAAAGACATACAGCAATTTGTAACGCTATAATACAGGCTAAGCATCTTGTTTTATAGCTGTAAGTGAATCTTACAACCATAGAATCTAAATAAGAAGTAAGCACTGACTACAATCCCCCAAAGTGCTATGCAAGCGCTAAAGAACTCTCGCCAAGAACTAAAAGTTGTACAAAAGCAATAATTACTTATACAATGGTTATTATAGCACCAAATACCTAAAGAGGTACAATACTCTCTTATATTACTTAAAGTTGTAACAGTGGGAACATTTTTCGCTATCATAGAACTTCTAGTGCCTAATGTCACTTCTGTATAGGTTTAGGTAGAGTAATAGATCTCAATACCTCTTCTGTAACACGTATTTGTTCACTTGTTGATATCAGAGCAATGGCGAAGTGATAGTAGGTACTAGAAGTAGTCAAGCGGGAGTTTTCTGCGAAAATGTCAATCTGGGTCCCGTACATAATTTTCTAAATAATAAATCAAATTAAACACAATATTTCAATCACATTTCTTTTATTCTTTTCACAAAGTAAATTTACTTAGTTTTTCTTTAAATGAATCATATTCAAATATATTTATTTATCACACTGAATCCTTATATTTGTCATTTAAAAACTATAAAGCAACAAAATTATCTGATAAAGATTCATGAAATTCAGCTTATCATCAAGATTTATAGTAATAAATCAATAAAAATATAGTCAAGATCAAGAGGTTATTAATTTGTATCATATCATTCACAATCAGACCTACAGCTTGTACTGGTAGGTCTCTTTTGCCGCGAGGCCGCCTTCCGACTTATCAAGTCCTTTATCAGCATCATCTTTCTCTTTGTTTTTTTTTGTCAAGTTTTACACGTTTTCATATCGTTATAACAAAAAATATAATTCGCGTTCAGCTTCTGCATAAGTTGAAATATTTCTTCTTTTTACTTGACACTTTATTCGTCGCCCATCAAGTTGTAGTAAGGTGTTTGTGGATTTTACAAGTTTTAACGCATTGCATTTAGGCCATTTTAGTACTATTATTATGTTTCCATGGATCCGATGGAGGATGCAGTGCACAGCACATATTTTCCTTTTTCTATAGTTTGTACAATTGTTGTGTACGGCATTCTGAAATTAAAATACAAGTTATTTCATGACGTCACTGAAAAGAGGAGATGAAGGAGGATGAAGGAGATGAATGAGAGGAGAGAGAAAAGATACAGTGAATAAAATATATACATAAAATTGAATCTCCTATGCCGGCATCCTATCATAAGTACTTATAAGCCTAACACAGAAATCTATATCTGATTTCTAAATAATTGATAAATTTTAAACATAAACATAATATAAAGGACCTTTTTCTTATTTTTGAGTGGTTTTAAAGTAGCAGTATGCGTTACTTTCGCGTTACTGTAAAATAGAAGTGTAAGAATGTCACTCAAAAAGCTTTGGACAGACAGTACTACGGATCCCTAAATTTGTTTGCCCACCATTTAAAGGTTGCGAATTGATCTGACTAAGGTTATAAAAACAGAAGAAACTATGATTTATATAAAGTATTTTACTTATGCTTCATTATGTGTATTAATTACGACTAGCACGATACTTTAAACTGGAATAAACAATGTTTTATTCGATTCTTCGAAAACTTTTATGTTACTCCATATCTAATACATTGTTTATTTTCAGTAAAGAGACATTAGTCATCGGGCGCTTGAATAATTTGTTAATAATACATATACTTAATCACAATGTACTTACGTTCGCAGTGAAAAATCAACCTCTCCTGTAGTCAATAAGTTGGAACTAAACGATTTCATTTCAGTTTCACAAACGAGGCGCCCTTTTGGATTAATAAATATCTAAACATTTTACGCACACAAAACTAGAAGTAATTATTCTGTTGATAAAAAAAAGAATATCCTGATGTTAAAGTTTAAGAACCTTAATATCGTTCTTGTGGATACATTTTAGAGCTCAACGCGTTAAGAATCACCTATTTGCCACCCTCAAATCACCTAAAGACATAGTGAGTGACTTTGTAGTTCTGTTGTACCCCTTAAGGAGTTAGTATTCACCTATTTGCAGCCCTCTAAGCACCCAAAGAGTTAATAAACGCTATATTAATCTATTTTACCACTAAAAGACTTAACTTCCGCTTATTTATTACGTTTTTATCTCTTGTAGTTTCAGTTTTCGCTATTATAGCTCTCTAATAGCTCTATTATACCTCTCAACCAAATCTGTAACTCTGTTATACAGCCATTAAATAACCCAAGGTGATAAAAAAAGTGTGCCCAATTCGGGGGTATAGACAAGTTATAGTGCGCTCTAACTCCAAATATTAACACTTATTAATAACTGTAAGATCTGGTTAGCGCTCTTATACATCTAATATAGCTCTTGTCTTAGCGCCTAAGTGTTAGTTGGGTGGACATGCGGGTTGGGGATAGCAGTTCGGTGGAGTTGTTCTACAGAGGGCGCTGCTGCCCGCCCCTCAGTGTCTCCCTTAGTCGCCTCTTACGACACCCACGGGGTGGTGAAATTCTATGCCGGGTGCCGGCATAATACACGGCATAATGTAGGTAGTGGTATAATGTAGGTAGGCTTATCTAAAGTACTTATTGAGAGATCGTTCACCCCGAAAGGTCTGTCCATTTAACTCTAGTTGTTTAACTGGTGATTGTTATTTGAAGGCGATAGTGAATCGGTACCAACTTCAATTGCCCGTGATTAGTCGTGCGATCGGTTGAATGTTATGTATGAATGAATGGCTGTTATTCAACGAGGAACTGATTTTTACTCGCTGAAGAGCAATCAGCAGTTGCAGTAGTTTGAAGGAAGTATAAACTGTGAAGCAAGCCGTGTGGTGCCGGCATAGAATTTCACCACCCCAACTCTTCCCGTGGGTGTCGTAAGAGGCGACTAAGGGAAACACACCGGGGGGCGGGCAGCAGCGCCTTCTGCAGAACATCTACACCGAACTGCGATCCCCAACCCGCCTGCCCAGCGTGGGGATTATGGGAAATAACCCCCAAATAATGATGCCATCTATGGCGCTCATAAGGGGAGGTCTATGTCCAGCAGTGGACTATTATAGGCTGGTGATGATAAACTGTAAATATTGATAGCTTAAGTTATAATATTGTCTTGTAATCGCTAACAATATTTTTTTTTATTGAAGGGAAAATCCTGTTTTCTGTGTAGGTGTTTTTGGTATCACATGTGATACAAAAACACAAAGCCCTGCGAATTTGCCCAGTATTTAATAATTTGATTTACCAAAGGGTAAATCAAAAGATTAAATTCACCGAATCACTCGTATTCAAACTGATTTTGTATGCCCACCACCTAATAACATTCTAGTTTACTAGTTATTTGATATACAATTACCTAACTACCTACCTAACTGATTTTGCCAGAATTAATATGAATAATTGCATTTAATTGCCTGAATAGCTTGAACCCAGTGAGGTGTTAATACTAAATAATAATATCACTTGTCTTTAATGGTTGAACCTTAAATTTGAATATCTGCATTTTTTGCAGCGCAATTTTCTGTAGGCACTTCTGATATTCTCAAAGTAAGACTCTTCTAGGCAAATTTTCATTGTTGATAGCCTCTGAGTTAATGGCTTGGCATCAAAAATCTAGAGTGCTGGAACGGTAAGGACCTACAAATAATGCTAATAAAGTGGGACTTACAACTGTCGCTTGTCTGCAGGCCTACATCTACCTTGAAACGTTCTTGTGGCTTTTAAATCTTTTCTCTGTCCATGCAGTTTCCCCAAAACACGATTCCCTATCGCAATTTAGAAGAAACGTACCTAGTTATGATAAACTGCTTAGGTGCATCTGTACCCACCAGCGACTTTCTTCAGTTTGTTGACCTAATAAATTATTACCTACCCACACTCGCAGTTGCTTACAATGTAAGTACATTGTTATTTAAACACATGCAAAGCACCAACTATGAAGGTCTTTATTTATTTCGTGAACCAAGTTCCTTGTCTATAGGTATGTACTTACATACCTAGCGTTATGCACTGTAAAACCAGTCTGAATGACAAAACAATCTCTTAATAATCGGCTTCGACGCAACAGCTGCAATTAGGTACCGGCGCGTCTGTTCATTAGTTCATACTCTGACCACAGACAGCCACGGATGAATAGAACTGGGGGAACGCCACAGAACAATGGGGAACGCATTGTAGCCAACATTACGTGTTCTGATATATGTAGAGTTGGGTTTAGCTAAACAAATGGCTGCATACCTAACGGGTTTACCACACCGTAACTTACTATAATGTTAATTAAGTACTAGAAAAGTAGTAGGATGTTAATTCAATGTTTGACCTAAATAATGACATATTCGATTAGCTTTAATATTAGGTACCTATAGGTTTACCTACTAAATTTCGAAAATTGAAATAAGATGATATCTAAATTTATCAGACGTCTAGCATTTTTGCCCAGGCTTCGCACGGGTATGTAACAAAAATGTCAAAATTTATACATTTTTACACATAGATACACGTGGGGTGACATTATTGAAATTTACTTCAGGATCCCTAAAGTTTCAGTTCTGTTTCCGGAGTCTATTAAATTCAAACAAACAAACAAATCTTTCCTCTATAATATTAGTAACAGATTTTTATATCGTATATTATGCTCTTTCTATCTGTTTGCTGTGAATCAACATCCTTAATGGCTCCACAGCAACTGCGTACAAAAGTACCGAACCAGAGTCTATTTTAGTACACAAATTGTCGTCGACCGGCACGGACGTATCTTGTTTTATACCGGTGTTTGTGTTTTGTTTTGTCAACAACGTGTAAGTACATAATCTTCCTTGTTGAATACGATGCCTTATTAGTGTGCCATATATTTTGACTGGCCTTGGATATCTTTTCGAATCGACGATTCATTTCTCGTTTGTACCTACCATTTTGTTTTGATCGGAACGAATGAAGCTTTGCAATTTGGTCGAATATTTCACTTTGTGAGTCAATTAGGTATTATACCAGTAATCAAAATGCTGTAGCTATTTTAACGATCCTAATTTGAGAAACAATGGGTTATAAAATCGGAAATCATGCTGCATATTTATAACGCATAAAAATAACTGATGAAGTGAATATTTTGTAGATATGCATCCAGGAAAAAACCTATACAAATAATATGTTATAAAATTAGGTAGGAATGCAATAAAATTTTGATAAGATTAGATAGCTGCCAGTTGTTATGAATTCTTCTTGTTGACTATGTTACTAACAACGTCATTATGAGGTTAGAGCAAATTTTTCTTTTAGGTATTATTAAAATATTGCGTTAACATTAATACTTATACTAACCTAGTGCAAATAATTATGCAAGTCATTATTAATAGGTACAGACAGAAGCATTAATTGGTAACCCCCCTAATAGCTAAAGTTTACATTGCAAATCACTGTACGATTTACAAATCTTTTACTCAAATACTAAGAAACAAAAACGTAACACCCAGTGGTGTGCGTTCGCCCAGCAAAAAGTATCGTCTTTTCAAGAATCGAATGATGCAGATAATTTGTGCCCTATGTCGTGTAAATGTGCCCAAAATTTTAAATTTGTGCCCCCAAGGGCTGCAGAGTTATTTAGGAAAATCTGATTTTGCTGCACGAACGTTCGCCCAGCAAAACTTTTTTTAAAAAAAGGGTATAGCTGTATTTTAAATATGCAAAAAGATAGTTTAAATACTAGTGTAAATGTGCCGTAAAAGCAAAATTTGTGCCCCTAAAGGTTTTAGAGATATTTAGTTTTTTGCTGGGCGAACGTTTTGGTGATTTCTATATCTCGGAAACGGCTGAACGCACAGTCATAATTTTTTGTTCCTACAGATACGGTAAATTTGTGCCATTTGTGCCGTAATTTTCATTAACATGAGTAGCATGGTTCAGGAGCTATTATTGTTTTTCCTAGAAAACGGAAAAATGCTCTGGCTCTCGAATGAACAAGACCATCGACTTCACGTTGGTGCCGACTGGTACCCATTATATATTCACACGATCCTGTAAAGTTTCACCGGCCTACTACTTATAATAGACGAGTTATTAACGATTTTGTCTTTTTTTTGAGGTTATTTTGAGTGAAATTACTTAGGATACGAAAACACTAGTTTCCTGTGAGCTGGCTTATTACATGCTTCTACAATAATTTGAGCCCTATTTTAAGAATACGTATGCAAAAAATCATCTTTGTATACCCAATACTTTAGACAATAATGGTAAAATACCATTCGAAGTATTTTTGGTAGATAACCAGACCAAATTCGAATGAACATTAAAAAGCGGCCGTACGATACTACAAGCTATCCTTCCTTACTTGGTGGCGTTGTAATGAAATTTAAGTAGTACAGATGCGTACAGAATTGTTAAGTAGAAAATAATATTTATGTCACGAAAAATATTTTACATGAAATAAAATGTGAATTATTTTGTTTTTAATAATCTTACCTACTATTATAATAAATGGGAAAGTCTGTGTGAATGTTCGTTATAAGTACCTAGGTAATCTTTGTGACTACTTAAGTGATTTAAATGAAATTTCGTAGGTAGGTAGGTAGATAGTTTAGGACCTAGAGTAGGATTAAATAGGCTAAAATTTGGAAATTTTAACCTCTGAGGGGGTTAAATATGGTGGTAAGGGTTGTATGGAAAATAATTTTTACTTGATTCGATTCACTCAAAACTCGGTATAAATGAACTATGGACTGAATAATTAAACATGTAGGTATTTTTACACAACCCCTAGGGGGTGTGCAATAAATTTCTGAAATTTATACGAAAAAAACTGGTTCGCGGGCAAAGCTGCGGGGTGCATCTAGTACACTATAATTTGTAATGTAGGTATTACTAAAAATAAATTGTCCGGAGACAACGGCACATCAGTGACCTGTTGAGATAATAATGAATGAATGATTTAACACCAAATACCTATAGGTACAACTTGACATCTGATCTAGCTTGATGTGCCGTTGACAGTATAGGTATTTGTTTTTTTTTAGAAGGTAAGTAATAACAAAACAGTATTGTTCTTTTTTTACATTGATTTATTTTTTATAGACAAATAACAATGAATATGCTATTGTAAATTACAATAACCCGAGAGGCAGGCAGACTCAAAAACAAATTACTTATGGGTGCGTGCGATAAGGATGTGTGTGTGTGTGCATTCGAAGAGCACACACAACGGTCGTCGGTCACTCCGAGTTGAATATTGTATTTACTTATCAATTTGTAGAGCGTGTTGGCAAATACTTACCTATTCCTACTACCATTATAATATTGGTACCTAAGAAAAGGTTGGCTCGTTATGATTTAGCAAACAAACAAACCAGCCTACTAATTATTTATTCGCAAAAGAGCCGTGGATTATTTTCTTACAGGGGATACTCTTTAGGATTATCAGATGGATGCAGTTATGCATAGTTAGTCCAAGCGCCATTTTCAGTTTTTTGAGAAATGACATAAACGCGTTTTTATTTGCAGAAGATTTGTATCTGTATTGTCTGAAAGTAAATCTATGTCCATCGAAACTTCTATTTCTAATTTAACATTCTACATAAAAAAAATATAAAATAAGTATATATTTTGGAAGATATAGCTAAAAATGCACTTGGACTCTCGAAAAATATGATGTTTTCATTTTACAAAATGAGTCCAAGCGACATTTATGCCGTTTGGACTCCTGATGCGTAATTCAATTCGAAAGAATAGATTGTTGATAGCACGTGTAAATAGAAAAAAACCTAAGATACCCATTATTTACTATGCATTTAAAACGAGGGGATGATATAGAGGATTTTGAAATATAAATAAAAACTATACAAATGGCACAAGCAATATATTATGTAATGTATAAAAAAATTTAATGTATCAATCAGCTTTCTTAAACAGACGGACAGACACCAACCTCAAAACATGTCGAATAAGATGGACTATTATACAAAATCTACTCTTCTTCGACATGTTCTGGATCAAAATCTAAATGACCATTAAACCCTTCAATATCATCATCAATCGTGCCGTCTGAAATTAAATTTCTGTAAAATGACATCGCATCGTTGGGGATGTATGGGAACAGTGATTTTAAATCTTTTAGTTTTTTTTCTGAAACAGGCTTTCCATTAGGCCAAAGCGGTATAACCAACCTTTAAAACATGTTTGTCCTTTTTTACCTTTTTTCCTTTCTACATCATTTTTTACGCTTTCTTCCTCTTCATCTACAGTTGTCTTGAAATTTATTTTAAATTGATGATCTTTTGTTTATTTGCCTTATTTTCAACCAATTGACCTTCTGGCCCATGTTATTTATTTTTCTATTGACAATAGCTTCATCCATTTTTTCAGTGCTAATAAAATCCGTTTTCTCCATTTTTACGGCGCGACGGGAAGAGGAAGGAATCAGTAGTTAACTTCAATTATTGTTATGCATCAGTAGTCTATGCGACAAATGTGTGATATTATTGGTTTGCGTTAGGAATCAAACTAATGTTTATTGTTTTGCAAAACTAGTCCAAGTAACAAAATACTGTCGCGTGGACTACTGATGCATAACACTACGTCGTTTGGGCTTGTAATGTATAAATGGAAATGTGTTTTTCTATTACGTAATTTGGTTATTAGTGTTAAATTGGTTTATGGGCTAGTTTTGCGTATCAAAATATATCGTTTGCTTTAGAAGGCGCTTGGACTGGGTATCAAAAAATACCACTTAGAGTGAAGCTAGCTGCAAGAGTGTTTTTCCTATGGCTAAATTATGCCCTAGTTATTACGAAAATGCAAAAAAATCCAAAAATGAAATTTGGCGCTTGGACTAATTATGCATAACTGTATCCAGATAAAAAACATATGTAGGTACAGGTATGCCTACGTATAGGTACTTACTAAGTAGGTACCTACTTAATTATTTATTGAAAAGAGCATTTTCATCATATTATATTCATCATTTTTCATTATTCATCATCAAAAGTATATTTTTAAAATGACAATTCCACTTTTGTACGCAACGTTCTCTAAACACTAAATATTATCATGACGATTTAAGAAGGATAGCTTGTAGTATCGTACGGCCGCTTTTTAATGTTCATTCGAATTTGGTCTGGTTATCTACCAAAAATACTTCGAATGGTATTTTACCATTATTGTCTAAAGTATTGGGTATACAAAGATGATTTTTTGCATACGTATTCTTAAAATAGGGCTCAAATTATTGTAGAAGCATGTAATAAGCCAGCTCACAGGAAACTAGTGTTTTCGTATCCTAAGTAATTTCACTCAAAATAACCTCAAAAAAAAGACAAAATCGTTAATAACTCGTCTATTATAAGTAGTAGGCCGGTGAAACTTTACAGGATCGTGTGAATATATAATGGGTACCAGTCGGCACCAACGTGAAGTCGATGGTCTTGTTCATTCGAGAGCCAGAGCATTTTTCCGTTTTCTAGGAAAAACAATAATAGCTCCTGAACCATGCTACTCATGTTAATGAAAATTACGGCACAAATGGCACAAATTTACCGTATCTGTAGGAACAAAAAATTATGACTGTGCGTTCAGCCGTTTCCGAGATATAGAAATCACCAAAACGTTCGCCCAGCAAAAAACTAAATATCTCTAAAACCTTTAGGGGCACAAATTTTGCTTTTACGGCACATTTACACTAGTATTTAAGCTATCTTTTTGCATATTTAAAATACAGCTATACCCTTTTTTTAAAAAAAGTTTTGCTGGGCGAACGTTCGTGCAGCAAAATCAGATTTTCCTAAATAACTCTGCAGCCCTTGGGGGCACAAATTTAAAATTTTGGGCACATTTACACGACATAGGGCACAAATTATCTGCATCATTCGATTCTTGAAAAGACGATACTTTTTGCTGGGCGAACGCACACCACCCAGTGGGAATCGAACCAGACATCCAATCGCTCACATGACAAGTTGACCACGCACCAACCAACTAAACCAACGAACCAGTTATCAGAGCGTCGAAATTTTATGTTATTAGTGTTCGACAGCGGATTTTTATTTATGAGATCTCTTTACACTGGATAAGAAAAAAAAGAAGTGTTTGAGGGTAGATTTAAATATAATCTTGGTGAACAATGAAAAGGTCACTAGCCATTTCCAATTCTAGTCTTGACTTACTGGTTTGAATCATAAATAAATTGAAGAATATTGAAGGAAATTATGCAAATTAAGAATTTTGTGAGAACTAAGATTGCGGTGCTATTCGAACAGCAAATGAGTAATCAGGAGATTGCTCGTTTTGAATTACGGTAAGTTATCAACTTATTATTCTTGTGTCATAATCGTTACGAAACAAATACATATTTTTTTAGTAAAACCTTGTTATCTTTAACTTCATTTAAGTATTGATTAGTTGTCTTACAGATAAAAACCGTGCGCTTAAGTGTAATGTGGGGATGTGAATGTAAGAAGCAATGGCAGATAAACAACAGGAGTGTATACAAATCAGTGAAGTCGCCACAATAAAATTGTTGACATTCAGACTAGTTCGCCTTTTGCATCCACTCGTTCTACTGCTCAACAATATTTGATATCAACATCAACAGAAGGCATTTGCATGCAGCTGATATACTTATACAATTATCGAGCAGCAAAAATAGGACTGTCTGCTGAATTCCACCGCAGGGCATGAATAACTTTAGGTAAGTGATAATACTGATAATTCTCAACAAATTCGAACACCTTTATCTCTGATTATTTCATCATAATAATAATATTTTTAACAAGTTAGTATTTACACGAACTAAATAAACATTATAACAGTTGATTTTTTTTCTTTTTAGGTTTGGGAGATGGATATCCTCTATGGGTCCTGGAGAAATAGTAAAAATAACTGGGCGCATGAATGACGAGCAATTGAAAGTGTTGAAGGTTACTACGCGGATCGCGTATCCAGAAGCCCAAATTTATTTTGTCCATGATAATTGTGGAGTGCATCGTACGCGGATGGTTTCTCAAGGGTTGTTCATCTCTAGAAGACATTACTGTTATTTCTTGGACATCTAAAAGTTCGGACCTAAATCCGATAGAAAATATGTGGGGTCAAATGGTTTTAAATTGAGATCCGATCCGTTAGCCCTTAAGCTATTAAGCGATGTATCACTAAATATAAAGGACGATAAATATCACTACCTACTAAACCCTAATGTAATTTTACCTTTTAACTTTGTCAGAAAAACTCCATTTGACCTCATTTACTTTCAAAACTACCTGATTATTTAGTATTCCATGATTTACAAGAGATCCAAATTGTTTAATTCATTAGATTAGCAAAGTAAACGAAAATCTAATGAAAACATGTGTATTCTCGAGCACTAAATCGAAAATGGAATATTATTTTTCAGGATAAGAAGCTATTTGTAAGTAGGCTAAATAATAAAATAAAACATGTCAGAATTAATTACATTTTTTGTGTTGTTGATTGTATCTAAGGCAAATTTTTGAAAAAAATAAACGAAATTGTTTACCTGAAATTATTATTATTGTTTTATTTTATCAATTACTTTAAATTCATACTAATAGACAAAAACTTCACTATTACACATGAATAAATGTCATTACATTACTAAAATTAAGTAGTAGTTAAAAAACAAAAACATCCACTGAAAGGATTCGATGACGATCATTACGATGTGCAGTGACAGAATCTCGGTTACACTAACCACTACACCATAGTTACATGTGATACAGGCTCGAAATTTCAGTATCGTTACTCCTGATAAAAGAAATGTAGGTGTTGAAAAAACATTTGTTTTTTATTTAAACAATTAAATAAACTTTAAAAAAAAAACAAAAATAAAAAATAATGTAAATTAAAATGAATATATAAATCTTCACGGGTTTGAACCTACATGCTACTGAATGATAACTATGACATATTCTGTGAGGGGGCTACCAATTAATGCTTCTGTCTGTACATAATACTTGTAGTTACCAACTTATATAATTTTTATTATTATTATCATTTTAAACCTATAATAGGTACTATTAGTAGATTTACCTGTATCATTAGTAGATTATTCATCTTTTAATGAATTACATCACGTCCTTTTGTAATAAAAAATGCAATGCAACAGACATGTAGGTATAATCAATGATTTATTGATTATTAATCATTATAATCAATCATTGCGTTAAGATATAAAATTGTATAAAAAAAGTACCTAGTATTAACTTTTACGCATAATGAGTGTTCAAATGATACCCTTCTAATAGGGTGTTGAAAGTTATTTATTTATTTTTAATTATTAACATTGCCATTACATTACAGTACGGTTCAGCACCAAAATTGCAAAGAAATATAGAACAGAAAATAAACTTACTAGATATTAACATCAATAAAATTACCTACACCAACATGCTCATAATAATATACCTTCAAATAAAAATATTACTTAATTACTTACATTATTCCTATCCGAAAATAAAAATAAATAATAGAATCTCTCAGGGTGAGTTCATTTAATCCTGTTATGATGTCAGTGAAAAGTATTACCACAGATGACATAATACTAGAAAATATTATAGGCCTCATGTAAGAATATAGGAAGGAATTTGCGTTTTGAATAACTACACATATATTTTGTTAGTATAAGTTAGGGAGGACCTTACAACTATTTTTATTAGAAATCGATGAACGAAAAAATATTTAAGCCGAAAGGCGTTTAAAGGTCACCTTATCAAAATGAAAGGCATATCTAGTTGCTAACCGGTTTATTCTGTTTATCAAGATTCCTACCGGTATAAATATTTATCTGTGTGCGGTACAGTCAGCGTCAGATAGATCTTAGCATTCAGCCTAGGCAAAATAGGTAGGTAGGTATAGGTCTACCCACTTGGAACTTCCAGAAACTTCTTTTGGTTTTCGATTATTTAATTATAATTACGCTTTCAGATAAACATAAGTATTTAATAATTAATACTATAATACGATATATAAACTGTCAATATTCAACTTCATATGGCGGTACTTTTGGAACCGGTCTTAGTAAACACACACTTCTACTATGACATCAATTAGTATGCAGTGCAATGCAACGAAAATTTGATTTTATAGGTAGGTATATACTTAGTAGTAACTGTATAGAGCTGCGGCTAGGTGATGCTGTGTGGATTGTCCAGCATTATCTATTTCGGCTACGCAGGTCGCTTACATTTTTCTAGCGCTGTCTGTACCTATATACCTGTAACCACTTGCCTACTATCTCAATGTCTTATCATTACAGGTCAATATCGTTCGACATGCCGAAAACAATCTTCGCGGCGAAAAGGACTTTGAATGCGATATGCAAAGGTTCAAAGTTCAGTGTTGCGATCAGACACCAGAGTGTTTGGACTCAGGATAAGGTCATCAAATCTCCATACAAAGATGTTGAGATCCCAACTTTTACCTTATATGATTATGTTTGGCAGAATTTAGATAGATGGCCTGAAAGGACTGTATCGGTAAGTCACGAAGTAATAATTATAATCTCACTAATAATATAATTATACTAATACTAATAATACAATTATATAATCAGTTGTGTACCCATAACACAAGCTCTTAGTTTGGGGCTACATAAAGTTGTGTGATTTGTCAAGCTTTATTTACATATAATTATTAACTTATATACATTTTCTGTTGCGGTAGGTCATCTTAACCCAGTAAAATAGATACTCGAATATATAGGAAAGTATAGGGTCCCGCGTACCCGAGCAAAATTTACCGCTCTGGGTACCAAATACCGCATTAAATATGTAGATTCCGATAGATCCTGTTCAAATAATGAAACGGATGTCTGTTCCAATCAGATCAAAGTTCAAACTGCAATTCCTAAAGGTTATCACTCGTCTAGAAAAGATAGCAGAAAAAATAAACCACATGTGAAGGACAATGCAACAAAATTGGCAATTATGGCATTTAGGTATCCGACATTATCTCATTCAGGCCAGACCACTGATAGATTCCGATAGATCCTGTACGAATAATGGTTAATGAAACGGATGTCTTTGCCAATCAAAAGTTCAAACTGCTAAATTTCTTAAGGTTATCGCTGTCTAGAGAAGAAAGCAGAAAAATAAAGTACTGACACTGCAACAAAATTGGTAATTACGTACCTATGTCATTTAGGTATCCGACATTATCTCATTCAGGCTAGACTACTAATGATGTGTAAATTCGAATAATTAGATGCTTTTCGAATAATGAAACGGATGTCTTTTTGAATCAAAATTTCAAACTGCTCAATTTGATCGAAGTTCAAATTGAAAATTCCAAAAGGTTATCCCTCTAAAGGAGATAGCATAAAATTAAATTACTCGTGAAAGACAATGCAACTAAATTGGCAATGTCATTAAGATATCCGACATTATCTCATTCAGGCCAGACCACTGATGATATGTAAATTCGAATAGATCCTGTTCGAATAGTGAAACGGATGTCTGTTCCAATCAAAAGTTCAAACTGCAAAATTTCTGAAGGTTATCGCTGTCTAGAGAAGATAGCAGAAAAATTATCTACTCGTGAAGGACAATGCACCAAAATTGGCAATTATGTAATTTAAGTATCCGACATTATCTCATTCAAGCAAGCGCTATCAACAGCACTTCAGTGTCAGAAGTAGGTACAACTGACGACCTCTGTGGCGCGGTGGACGAAGATCCGCCTGCGATGCGGGTTCCATTCGCGCCTCGGGACAAATATTTGTTCAATCTGCAAATAAGTTCAGGGTGTTCTGGTGATTTTCTATGCATAATCTAGTCCCAGGCTAAGCAGAGCTTGTGTTATGGGGTTATGTTGCGCTTGCGATAATTGCTGAGATATAAAAAAATAAAAGGACAAAGTGAGGCCATAAGAGTTTCGAAACCTGGAAACCTTATAAACATAGCTGCTAATCATATATCATCATAACCATCCTTAGTCCTTGGTATTACTTAACTGTAAAGTCATTCCGAAACCCTAAAAATCGGCACATATCAAATACACATTATACATACATAGGGTGCCTCATCATAACCCTCTTTCTTTGATAGTTAAGTAAAAATCAAAAATACCTTATTTTTCCAGGTCTGTGCCATAACCGGCCGAGGCTACACCTACGAAAAAGCCTTCAAGCTGTCAAACACATTTGCAGCAAATCTTCGCAACAAGCTTAAAATCCAAGATGGCGATGCGATAGCTGTGATGCTACCGAACATTCCTGATTACCCATTGGTGAACATGGGAATTCTGGAGGCTGGTGGGGTTATTACTAGTATCAACCCTATTTATACTGCACGTAAGTATAATTAATTTCTATTGCAACATCCTGGATTATAGGAGGATATATCCTCGAGTGTGAGGGAAAGTGGAAGATAATTTTTTTTTGTAGAAACTACATTATAACTTTTAATTTATGAACACTAATACTGTTTATTAAGTTTAACCATTCCCGCTTCGGGACAAATATTTATTTATTATCTAAAATATCTATCTATTTAGTGTAGGTAGGTATTGTTCAAGTTCATGTTCAGTTATCAATAATGAACAGGTATCAACACAGAATAGGTACTGACCCATAACACAAACTCTGCTTAGCTCGAGGGTAAATGATGCTATGTGGATTGACCAGCATTTTTCGATTAGAACCAATTTAGCGTCTATGTAAATCGCACAATTTACTGTAATCAGTTACTGATTTTTATAATCTTGCAAAAATATCCACAAACAATGATAAATGTATATTTCCAGATGAAATCCAGCGGCAACTAGTCCTTTCAGACGCAAAAGCAATAATCACCCTCCCCGAAACACTAAATGTCATAAAGAATGCTCTCAACCTCGCCAAAATAACCATCCCTATTATCATTGTGAAAACCAACGGCGGCGAATCCCTTCCCGAAGGAACGGTCTGCTTCAACGAGCTAAGCGAAGACCAATATGCTGATACTAGTGTGTTGAAGCGAGTCAGAAGGAGTGGCAGTGATATATGCTTTCTGCCGTATTCGAGCGGGACAACAGGAATGCCTAAGGGTGTTGAACTTTCACATAGGAATATCATTGCTAATGGGGAGCAGGTGAATGAAGATGAGATTCGGGTGCATAATGAAACAACTGGTGAGTCTATATTAATATTATTATGAGGAAAGATTTGATTGTTTGAATTAAAAAGGTTCTGAAACTACTGAACCGATTTGAAAAATTTCATGTGCATCCTTATCCTGCATGAACATAGAAATAGAAATCATGGGCTTCGTAAGAAAAGTTCAAAAAATAACCCATCGTGTTTGGGTAAAAAAGAAATCTATTGAATTATTCTTGTGCGAAGGCTGACGGCTAGTTTACTATAACAATGATGATGAAGACGAAACTCTTGGTCCCAAACCAACACAAACTAAACTCGTTGTTAACCCGCTAACATTCATAATTAATTCGTAAGTATAAAAATTTAAAGAATTAAATTTCAGTTCGCTGCAAACACAAAAATAACCTTACGGATTCCCTAATCTTATGCGTCATTTATTATAACACATATTCGTAGTCTTTATTTTTAGATTAATAATAATAACACTCATATAACATAAAATAAAATTATTAAGAGTTCATAATAATCACCCTAACTTGAACAAATACAAAGGTCTTAGTTTCAGTTTCAGAAATAATTTCATCAAAATAAGAACGGAAAGTTGAAAACATGGTGCCTTTAGCGCTCATTAAACGGAGTCTATGTCCAGCTGTGGACTTATGGGCTGATAATGATGATCATGATGAAGGCAAATAAGATAATTTTATAACAGTCGTCGACGATGTTACTTTGACCCATCAATATAAACATAAACATAAAAATTGAGTTTATTGGACAATTAGGTACAATGTTTTAGTACTATATATATAGTATACTAAATCCGGAGGGTCCTAAACTAGCCTACGCTGTATTTTAGAATCCAGGGCTTCTCCGTTTGTTTTCATTTATCGAAAGAGAATAACTAAAAGTAACTCAGAATAAATTAATCCCCCAGCGAGCTTCACCCGGGTACAATGCTGATATTAATGCATGTTATATACAGGGCGTCCCATCGCTATGCCACATGGAGGGAAAATACCTTAATTTTAAAAACAATTTAAACTGCATTCACAGTTTTTTCAATAGTTACATATATGAACCGTGAACCGAACCCGCTACATGAGAAAAATAATTACCCTGTAGCTTTATCGTACCGATCGAAAGGCTTCATCATAAGGATAATTTTTTGCTAAATAACATAGTGTAAGCAAATTTGTTTTATGCTATGAAATGATAATGCTCATGACCACGTTTACTTTCTTGACCCAAAAAAAAAACCATACCAACAACATTTTAACAAAGTTCTAATTCAGATCAAAAGCACAGAATAACTATATAGTCATCAAAAGTTAACGTCAAAATCTGTTTATCCGTTTCTAACGAGGTAGAAAGCTATCTATAATATACAATAGCAATAGATAGCTATAGATACCTATACTTACCTCCTGCAATAAGTTTTAAAATATTTCAAGTATATATTCTCCATATTCCAGCAACGCACCAAGATTCAGTGTTGGCAGTGCTACCATTCTTCCACATCTACGCGGCAACTGTAGTGATGTTTCACAAGATGTCTTTAGGCTGCAAGATTGTCACCTTACCGAAACTGCAGCCCGAAATATTCTTCAAGACTATGGAGAAACATAAAACGAATATGTTGTTCGTCGCTCCTCCATTAGGTAAGGCATTTTTAATGGTACAGTGCGCGTCAGAATTAAGTACCCCCCTTGTATACAAACTATTTTCGACTACTTCTAATTCCCTCGTAACTTGTCACATTTTTTCACATGCAAAAATTTATCAGGCTGGTCACTCAGGATTGAACTGCCCTTCCATAATACTCAAAGTCTGAAATTTCCAAAAATAACAACTTTTGTGTCCCACATACTTTGAGATAGGGGGGGGTACTTATATGTGACGCGCACTGTACCTAATATTATTCCTCTTGGTGCTTTGAGGAAAGTTTTGTCAACTTCACGTTTTACAAATAAATGATTTGATTTAATTTAGTAAGTCCATGGATTTAGTTCAGTCGGATCAAGCGCTGTTGTTGATTTTTTAGCCACTTATTTTTATTACATCTATGGCGCGAACGCGACGGCCGCTGTCATGTCAAAGTGCAACGACTCACTCAAAATCATTCGAAAACTTTCATCGAGTTCATTAGATGGTTGTCTTGTCACACTACGGATGTTCCTCTCGATTTCGTAGAAGCGCTGCAAGGTGAAAAATGTATAGGAAGGACTCGAAGTCGAAGGAAGTATTCGAAAGGAATTGCGCACAAGTCTTAACTGGATCTACTCGTAATAATGTCTGAAATAAAAGGTTTTTTTTTAAACATGTGAATTGACCAGCGTTATTTACTTATTTACCTATCTCCTAAGTTAATTTCAAAATAAATCATTTTGTATTTGTATTTGTTTTAGTTTCTCATGTAAGTAACAAATTTGTTGTAAATAAGAAAATAAAGATCTTTGAACTGAACTGATTTGTATTTTCGATTGCAGTTTTGCTGATGGGTTCTCATCCACTGGCAAGTGAGGATGCTTACAAACATATCGATTGTGTGATCAACGGTGCAGCGCCACTCTCGAATTCTGATGTGGAGAGATTCCTGGACAAAGCGAATGTAAGTGAATCTTTTTCATTACCTACTCTTACTTATTTTCTTATTTTTATTTTTTAAACTTATTCTAATTATTAAACACTAGCGGCCCGCCCCGGCTTCGCACGGGTATTAAACAAAAATTTCAGAAATTATACACACTAAAACGATGGGTTTCACAGTTATCATATGGATCTTTACTTTTTTTAACAGCATTGGGGTTTTTGACATTGACTCGACATTCCAAAACTGACACTGGCCGTAGAGAAAAAGCAAGCACCGTGCGCTATACAACCTCTTTTTCTATTCTGACGCGCCATAATAGAAAAAGAGGTTGAATATACAGCCCACGGTTCAATTATTGAATTTTTCATGCGGATCCCTAACTTTTTGAAAATATTATATAGCCTATTTTCATCACGGAAAATTAAGGATTCTAATGGTGAAAGAATTTTTTTACTCGGTCCAGTAGTTTCGGAGCCTATTCAATTCAAACAAACAAACAAACAAACAATCAAATCTTTCCTCTTTATAATATTAGTATAGATTAACATTCCTTAAGCCCTTGAGGATTTGACTCGAATGTTACATTCCTCTGGTTACATAATTTACGTTTTTTGTACATAAGTAATATAAATAAATTTTTATATCTAAAACTACTAGGTACTTGATATAAACAGACGAAGAGTAAGAATAGTTACGAATACTCGGAAAGTAGGTCTGAAGTTGCTAGAAAAGCGGGTCGAAAGATATACTTTTCAACCCTAGGGAGAAATATGTTTCTTTAGCTAACTTGCGTTTTTATTTTTACTTCCTTGTATTCGTAATGAAAAGCACAGTGTTAACCTCGGGTCAAAGTAATTTATTTACTCCCTCGAACTAAGGCGCCCTCGCTAAGATCGGCTCCAAAACACGTCTCGGGGCTAAATAAGTTACTTCCAACCCTAGGGTAACAATGTACTACTATGTCTTAGTACTTCGACCCACTTTGCGAGCTGCAGGTCAAAGCAATTGAAACAAATGAAGTAGTAAAACATATAACCTACTACACATTATTTATGTTGGTTGTTATTAATTATTATCTACTAAAACTGACACTAAAACTTGACTCAATACATGGTCATGACCAATCAATATCTACTTTTAAACAGAAAAGCAGAATAAATGACATCATCACTACTACGTGATATTGACCATGATAAACAAATAAATAATGCTGGACAATCCACACAGCATTATCTAGCACCAAATAAGCAGAGCTTGTGTAATAGGTACTAGTGATATACCTACATAATATATCTATATTAATATGAGAGAGGAAAGATTTGATTGTTTGCTTATTTGAATTGAATAGGCTCCGAAACTATGAGACTGATTTGAAAAATTATATTACTAGTAGTACTAGATATTACTAGTACTAGTCTGCCCCTGATAGTTAAAAAGGCGCATGTAACAACGAGACAAAACGGAGAAAAAATGTTTTAGTTAATTAAACGGGAAATCGTTTGCTGTCTTTGGGTAAATTAAAATAATTACAAATTAAAAATTGAAATTAATGGCCACGTTTATGGTCTCTGAACTCGGTTATTGAAAATATGAATATTTTTATATTATCTAACTAAAAATATAAAAAAACTTTTTCTTCTTAGTATAAAAATTGGAAAAAAATACCACGTCCTTGATTGAATAGACGCAAATAGCCAGATGCGCCTTTTAAATCTAGAACGCTTATTGCCTAGACATCTCTAAGTTTACGTTTCTTAAAAAAAAGACGCATTTGGTTATATGCGCCTTATTGCTTAAGTATTCAAAACAATGTAGATAATCCTTGACTTAGATAAAAAGTATATGCTAATCTAATTTATCCTTTCATCTAAGGCCATAACCTAAAAATGTACTGTAAATGTGTTTTTCTGCTTAGTATTATGTAGGTAATCTAATTTATTTTTATCAAAAAAGAAAACAATATCGACAGATTCAAGTATTTATTAAAGAAAACTGCTTATTTATAGCACTAAATCAAAATAAATGCAATGAGTTTTACTAAAGAATCATATGATCCTACTAATGGTATTTAAGTAGAATAAGCTACTATACTTGCGAGCTATAAACTGGAATCACTTCATCGCTGGTTTTTGCAGACCATATTTTACATTTTCCATGCAATAAACTGTAGGTTGTGGTATATTATTTTATAGATAATTTTATTAGCTTTCAAACTCTTTCGATATCATAGCGAAAAAATGTTCATCATGTCATGGAACGTGAAAAGAAAGGACATAAATTTTTGGAACGAAACATAAATTTTTTCAAACTCCTGAATCCCTATAAAAACTGGGAATTTATGCAATTTTGTCATCAGTCCAATATATCACGTCACTCAAAATACTGGAATTACAAGAAAATGAAAACCACACCAATAGAAGCCGCTCAAACCGTCACCCTAATCCAGCAAGCATGGCCGTAGGGAGGGGGGGGGTTTTGGGGGTTCAAACCCCCCCCGAAATTTTGAGGCACCGTTAAAAATCAAACTTGAATAGGTAAAATTTTCTCGGATACGTACTCGTACGTGGAAAGTGCGGCTTACTTTAAATAGCTATTCTCTCTTAAAAACACAAAAAATTCTCATTTCGTCTCCGATTAACAACAGCGCGCTCTGAGTCGTCGGTGGCGAACGGACGGGGCGCGCTCGCGCATCATGCCATGCGATTCCTATTGTGTACCTATCTACATACATTGTACTGTATGTAAGCACTCAAATATTTCTTTAAATTATTATCTTATGAAAACTCAACTTTTTTTCGATAAAAATTCGTCTCTACATTTTAAATGAGCTGGGTGCACGCATCGCATTCATTTACGGCCGATTCCAGCCAGGCAGGCAGATCACGACATTACTTTTAATTTTATAAGTCAATAGACCTATTTTGTTGTCGTTCCGTAATTGAATTGCTTTCTCCGTTTACTGTCATGTATTTATTTATAACATACTTTTCTAAACTATTTAATAACGGCCGAAAAGGTCACAAAAAAATTCGCGGCTCGCTCCGCTCGCCGTTAATTCGGAATTATTCTAATCTTTTTAACAACCTTGCGAAAATGCCACAATTTCCCAAAAATTTTCAGCGGCCGCAAACACAACACAATATCGGCGGTCACTCCACTCACTGTTATAATTTTGGCTCTAAAAGTTTCAGGGTTCGCTAATCATAATCTTTTGTCACTCTTGATTCTATTTTATCATCCGAAAGGTCACACAAAAAAGCGTTGACGTCCAGCGGGAGCTCGGAGAAGTTCGAGGGAGAACTGTCAGCGAGTGGACAGTGAGGCGAAGACTCAAAGAAGCTAACTTGACCCCAAAAAGGCCAGCAACGGGACCCAAATTGTCTACAGCCCACCGACAAGCCCGACTTCAGTTTGCTCGTGATCACTTAGATTGGGATATACAGCAATGGACCCGAGTTTTGTTCGCGGACGAGACTAGGATGTGCCTGCATGGCAGCGACCGTCGACGGAGAGTCTACAGGAGACCGGGAGAGCGATACGCACAATGCTGTATAGCGGAAACAGTGGCATATGGGGGTGGGTCTTGTATGATGTGGGCGGGGATTTCAATTCAAGCTGAGCAGTTTATTCCATGGAAACTGTAAAATATGGTCTGCAGAAACCAGCGATGAAGTGATTCCAGTTTAAAGCTCGCAAGAGTATATTAAACTTTGAACTTACCTAGCTACAAGTAATATAACTTTAACAAATCTTAGCTTAATCACAGTCTTAATTCAAATTCAAAAAATTCAAATTCAAAATTGTTTATTATGGAACATAAAACAATGGTTACAAGATAATATTGAAAACGATGCCACCTGCAGAAGTTTAAAAACTGTGTCGCAGATGACAACGCCCTCCTCCGAGGTTAAAGAAGAAGAGTTCCGGAAAAAACAAAAAATTAACATTAGTTTGACAAATTTGCAGACAAAATATAGGTAGTTGACTTACAGTTCTGTCATCTATAACTGTCACATACTTTTATAAAAATGCTTTATTTGTAATAAAAACAAGTCTTAAAAAATAACAATAGACTGCTAATAATATTTTGGTTTAATTAAGTCTCTGAATACCTCCTATAGAAAAGATATAGAACCTTTCGTTATTAACTAAAATAACAAAGTAAAAAATATTATGAACTCGCAACACAATTCAGCACTAATCCTTGTTAGGTAAGTAAAAAAAAATTAAAATAAAAAAAAAATTGCGTATCCGCGCGACACTAATCGGGCGCAACTGACACAGGAAATGGTCAGCCGCCGTACTAATCGAACCCCGCGCACCTTCCCTCAGGATTCACGATAAGAAGTGAAAAGGACATTTATGCTTACTTGCGCCCTATCAACTAAGTAGCATCGGTAATATTTTTCGCAACATAAGGTATTACCTAAGACGTATATGACAAATGCGCCCAGGCCAAAACAAACTTAACGAAGTAGAAAGGGCTCATGTGGGCAGATGTGGACTTTTTTTCTTAGTGCACAAAGCAGTTTCCAATAAGTGCGTTAGGCGCAAATGGTAACATGCGACTTATTAATTTCCTCTTAGAAATAGGGTCAAATATGCGACTTTTAAATTACCGAACTTAAATAAAATATGCAAGGCATAAGGGCATTTCTACATAAATGCGACTTTTCAACTAAGTTTTAGCTAAATACGACCTTTTATCTTCGATTAGGTGTAGAAATGTGTGGAGAAACTGCTTATTTTGTTGTGCTAAAATCGCATCGAAGCCAGGTAGAAAAATATTAAAAATATAGGTAGATGCGTCTTTTTTTCCTGATTCCGGCAATATATATAACTCAAATCCGGAAAAAATGTTAGATGCGCCTTTTCAACTATCGGGGGCAGTAGTAGTATAGTACTAGATAATAACCTATGTTCATCAGGGCTAATGTATCTTACATTAGCCCTGATGAACATAGGTTATTTAATGTTTTGTTTTTTTTATGCAAATTGGTACCTACTCTAATTCCGTGTATTAGAATACACAAAACGGTCGAAACGAAACGTAATTTCGTATTGGAGAATAAATTTAACTGGTAAAAATAAACGTCGAGTAAAATGTTCAGGGTCGTTTTCTATAGTAAATACTTTTTACTATAGAAAACGATATCTATTTAATATATTGTATTATATATATCAGTCATCTAGTACCCATAACAAAAGCTCTGCTTACCTCGGGGCTAAGTAATGCTGCGATTGTCCAAGATTATTTATCTATTTTATCGAAAGTTTATTCACAATCTCTCACATTTCCAGAGAGACATAGACTTCCGCCAAGGCTATGGTCTTACAGAGACATCTCCGACCGTCAGCATCACTCCTCGCAACTGGAAAGGGAAGAACTACTCAGTGACCGGGCCCCCTATACCCAGCACGCAGCTTAGGATAGTCGACCAGGACTTTAATAACCTAGGACCTAACGAGGTTTGTACTGCGTCTGAGATCTTTTAAGTTTGGTTAAAGATGGTATTCAGCTTGGGTATAATGAGAAGCGGTTCAGGATAATCGACCAGGACTTGAAAAACCTAGGACCTAATGAGATGTGTTCCTTGCCTCAGGTCTATTTAGATTTGTCAAAGATAGACCAGATTTGTTAAGGCTAGCCTTGTAGCAAGTAGGCTAACAAAAACATCTCTGACTCAATGGTCAAAGCGTGTAATTGCATGTAATTATATCATGCATTTCAGGATCGTCGACCAGGACTAGAATAACCTAGGACCTAACGAGGTATACTAGGTATACTACCATGACAGAGTGTGCTACGTAATCCCGACAAATGTTGGCTCAGGATCATCAAATCAAATCATTTCATTTTTAAATCAATTTTTTTTGCACAAGTAACAGGTTTGATATGTTACAAGTTGAACGAAGAGACGACAAAAGTTAAAAACTGCGGCGTAGTCTCTTCGCTCGCCTCCTGACATGACTTTTCAGTAGAGCTATAGTAGAGAATTAAAAGTGTGCTTACAATGCTTATAAATAGGCCGACGACCAGGACTTCAATAACCTACAGCCTAACAATGTTTGATATCTACTTAGACCTAAGGTTGATTTTTTCACCTAGGTTTGATTTATTTTTCTGTATAAATGAGATGAAACCGTGTTTATCCCACAGACTGGAGAAATCCTCGTCCGTGGTCCACAAGTGATGCGTGGGTACAAAAACAACCCGCAAGCAAACAACGAGGCGTTTACCGTAGATGGATGGTTCAGAACTGGCGATTTGGGTGTGGCGGATGAGAATGGCTTCATCACCATAGCTGATAGACTGAAGGAACTTATTAAGGTGAATACTTTTAAAACTATTATGGTTCAAAATACGTTAACTGGTGTAGATACGCTGCCCTCCCATATTAGACTGATTGACGTCGCGTCGTAGACCGAATACCAAAAGACCCTTAGTAAGAAATCTATAATACTCTAGAAGTGAGAAATTTACGACATAGAGTATTATAAATTTCCCTCTCCCTCGACAAACACAATTCGCACAATGTACAGAAAAGTTACAAAAATGCGTCTACACAATAACTGTAGCTAAAAACCGTCATTAACTCAATCACTAACGAAATTGTAAAGTGTGGGAAGGTCGGTTCAAATCCCGCCGAAAACTAATTTTTTGGGAAATTATTTAATTTCTCAGCATGCATTTAATACGGGGAGTATTAAATACATGCTGAGAAATTATTATTATATATATTATTTACTATGTATTACTTAAGTATGCTTTGTTCACTTTTAGTACACACTACATATTTAAAGTGGGTCTTTTAAATTTTTAGTGTGTACTACAATAACCGACATACCTTTTATGTCGGTTATTGTACACTCGAGAGCAATGAATCCGGGTCACTCAAAGAATCCAAAAAATCTCGGAAAGTAAGAATGCTAGGTTAATGCAATAAATTGTATTTAATAGACAATTTAATACTCCTTAAATGAAAGTTAAAAAAATATGAGTCACCCATACATTTTATTTACACAAAATTACATAAAGAAAAAAAACTGCTGATCTCTCCTTAAAACAAAAATAGGAAACATGAAATTTTTGAACTTTATGACGATTTTCTTGAATTTCAATACTTTGTATTACCTCCTCGTGCTTCCATTACTGCGTTTACGCGGTTTGGCATGCTGTACACCAAGTTCCTTATACGATTTTGGGGAATATTCTCCCATTCCTCTGTGAGAGCAATTTTGAGCTCAGGAAGCGTGATTGGGGGAGGGTTTCGTTGTTTTACGCATCTCCCTAGCTCGTCCCAAGCATGCTCGATCGGGTTGATATCCGGGCTGCGCGCTGGCCACTCCATACAAGTAATGTTCATCTCTTGAAGGTAGTCATTCACAATCCTACCTGTATGAGGTCGGGCATTGTCATGCATAAATATAGCATCCTCACCCAAATTCACCATAAATGGACCAACGTGTTCGTTGAGGATTTCTTCCACATATTTTACGCTAGTTAAAGAGCCGTTTTCTATGATCACCAGCTCTGTGCGACTTTCAGAGGAAATTCCGGCCCACACAAGTACAGACCCACCACCGTAGGCTACTTTTTCTTCGATGCATGCTTGCTTGAATCTTTCCCCTGGTCTTCTATACACTCTGTGTCTTCCATCGTGCTTGTAGAGCATAAATTTTGATTCGTCGGAGAACAATTTATTGCATTAACCTAGCATTCTTACTTTCCGAGATTTTTTGGATTCTTTGAGTGACCCGGATTCATTGCTCTCGAGTGTAGTATCTTTAGAATTTAGAAGTACCTATTTAGTGGAAGATCCTCGTGACCTTCACGCTACCTAGCAAGAGACCTCAGAAGCGACGTTCTGAATAAAGCCATGCGTCGGAATCTAAGATGAACTCTGCTAGTCCGCCTACGACGTAGGAGGCGACGCAAATGTTTATTTAGGCCTTTATTCACTATTGTCAATCCACACTCGTTACACAGATACGACAAGACAGCGTGGAATCGGATGAAACCATTTTAGAACACGATGTGACGTCACACTGCTTGATGTGACGTCACACTGCTTGGGCAAAGAATCTCCTATTTCATAGAGAATAATGCCTGTGCAGATATTATACCGGGTGTTCTGGTCATTTTCAACTTATAGTAAACTAGCGGTCCGCCCCTGCTTCGTACAGTTATTAAACAAAAGTTATAAATGTTTAAACAAGATGGCTTCCATTATGAAGTTTTCATACGGAACCCTAACTTTTTGTAAAATATTCTATAGCCTATGTTCATCAGGTAAATGTAGGATTCCAATGGTGTAAGATTTTTTCAAATCGGTCCAGTAGTTTAAGCCTATTAAATTCAAACAAACAAACATACAACCAAACAAAAAATCAAATCTTTCCTCTTTTTATTAGCAACTAGCGGCCCGCCCCGGCTTCGCACGGGTATTAAATAAAAATTTCAGAAATTATACACACTAAAACGATGGCTTTCACAGTTTTCATACGGATCTTTACTTTTTTTAACAGCATTGGGGTTTTTGACATTGACTCGACATTCCAAAACTGACACTGGCCGTAGAGAAAAAGCAAGCACCGTGCGCTATACAACCTCTTTTTCTATTCTGACGCGCCATAATAGAAAAAGAGGTTGAATATACAGCCCACGGTTCAATTATTGAATTTTTCATGCGGATCCCTAACTTTTTTGAAAATATTATATAGCCTATGTTCATCACGGAAAATTAAGGATTCTAATGGTGAAAGAATGTTTTAACTCGGTCCAGTAGTTTCGGAGCCTATTCAATTCAAATAAACAAACAAACAAACATACAAACAATCAAATCTTTCCTCTTTATAATATTAGTATAGATAGATATATCCATGAGATATATTGTACCTATAAAGATGGTTGGTTTTAGATGTACCCATAAAAATGCCCTGCTTAGATTGGTGCTAGATGATGCTGTGTGGTGCCGGCATAGAATTTCACCACCCCAACTCTTCTCGTGGGTGTCGTAAGAGGCGACTAAGGGAAACACACCGGGGGGCGGGCAGCAGCGCCTTCTGCAGAACAACAACACCGAACTGCGATCCCCAACCCGCATGCCCAGCGTGGGGATTATGGGCAATGACCCCCAAATAATGATGCCATCTATGGCGCTCATTAGGGGTAGGCCTATGTCCAGCAGTGGACTATTATAGGCTGGTGATGATGATGATGATGCTGTGTGGATTGTCCAACATTATTTATTACTAGCGGCATGCCCTGGCTTTGCACGGGTGCAATGTTGATACTTATGCATTTTCTACTATGATATAATCCTTCCTCTTGAATCACTCTATCTATTAAAAAAGACGCATCAAAATCCATTGCGTAGTTCTAAATATCTAAGCATACAAAGAGATAGATAGAGACAGCTGGAGGGAAGTGACTTTGTTTTATACAATGTAGTGATAATTTAATGTTTAAATAGGTTTTTCATAAAAAACCTAAGTTACCTATCTTTTATATTTATTTTCCCATCATTAATAGTGTATATCCCTCCATTAACCTTTTGTAAGAGAAAATAAACTTTTTATTTATTTATTTAATGTTCTCTGTGGTTATTTATTGTTATTTATTTCGTTGATTTTGACGAATTGTGTAGATTACTCACATAATTAATTCAGTGAATTCATTAACCTTAAGTTACCCTTTTGTTTAAAAACACTGATGACATTGAAAAATATTTTTGGTTAAGTAACAAGAATACAATATTAGGCTGGGTATTCAATTAGCTTCAAAAATCAATAAAAAATGCTGAACAATCATCATCTAGGATCATCAACAGCATAATCTAGCCGCAAAGCAAGTAGATTACATGACATGGGTACTAAATAACTAATTTTATTATACGCATAAAACACTCAGGATACCCGGATCAAATTGTCTAAATGCACGTTATGTGCTAAACGAAATATATTTATTTTACGTAAAATAAATATATTTTAAGTACTTAATTACATTTTCAATCATTTATACTGTTGATGAGTAATGACAAAAACTTTTTTAACGAAGACAATCACATATTAATAACCAATTAATATAAAATTGAGCTAACTGCAGACTTTCGGACAGTCAATCTACAGTTAATTCAAAAATATAACGTGTTGATTGCAAAATTTAACTAATACATGTTTCTATGTCAAACTATTTATAAAGTTACCCCTTCTTTCTTCCAGGTAAAAGGTTTCCAAGTCCCTCCAGCGGAATTGGAAGCAGTTCTTCGGCAGCACCCAGCAGTCGCCGACGCCGCTGTCATAGGCGTCCCGCACCCAACCAACGGCGAAGAGCCTAAAGCATTTGTAGTCCTTAAAAATAACCAGCAATGCCAGTCGAAAGATATAGTCGACTTTGTCGGCGAAAGAGTGGCGCCGTACAAAAGAATTAATGATTTAACCATCATAGATGCTATACCGAAAAGTACGGCGGGAAAGATATTGAGGAGAGTTTTGAAAGAGAAGTACTGCTAAGTCTTTATCATTTAAATAAGATTAATATTTACTTATTATGAAATATTGAAACCAAACATAACTCTATGCTTTGTATGTTATTAATGCTTTGTAGGTACGGCTCGAGATCCTCTGTAAGAACAAAGAATTTGGACCAAAGTTTAAAGTAGAAAAAATATTTGGCTCCGGCGACGGATATATTATTTTGGTATACAAAAATATAATTCAAATAAAAGCAGATCGTGGTGAAAATATGCTCAAATTACAAATCATTTTTTATATAATATATTTGGGAAATTCATCCGTGTCGCCGGAAGTCTTTTCCCTCAATTTAAATGAACAAAATTATAAGTCAGATAAAGGTAGAACCTACCTAATCCATACGTATCCCGAATTGAGAAACTCGTATATAGAATCTTGTATTGCGTTTAAAAGTCAGATATGTGAAGAAAATAATTATTATAATCATTATGACAGACACAAATAATATATTATATGAACATGTACAGTGCGCGTCACATATAAGTACCCCCCCTATCTCAATGTATGTGGGACACACTGGTGTCGATTCTGTTGTTTAGGATTCCTAACTTAAATTTTAGGTTTTCTAAGTTAGGTTAGGTTAGCCAATGTTGGTTTTTGATAGGTACCTAGGTGCTACCTGCTAAAACTTTACGCATGCTGGATGAAATCCATGAAGATATGGCTAGGTTAGGTACCAAACGAGGAAGTGGCAAATAATACACACCTTTCCCTCGAATCCACCACTGCAGCTACAACAAAATCCATTTTCCACTTTTCACAAAATAATCTTCCCGTTTTTCACTAGATCTGTGCCAAAAAATATTTTTTAATAAGTATAAATTTTAATCATGAGCAAATTAGATGCTTTCTAAAATTAGGTCGACGTTTCTTATCTTAGTTAAAAATGTGATGCAAAGAATAGGGTTTTAGTTAATTTACCTATGTTGAGTTGTTTTAGATCTGTCGTTCTAATTTGAAATATGTCAGTCTAATTAGATGCTTCCTAAAATTAGGTTGACGTTTCTTATCTTAGTTAAAAATGTGATGCAAAGAATAGGGTTTTAGTTAATTTACCTATGTTGAGTTGTTTTAGATCTGTCGTTCTAATTTGAAATATGTCAGTCTAATATTTAAAACATAGAATAGCTTTTGTCTATTTGACATTCCTAAATCCTAATTTTAGCTAATTCTAAAACAACAGAATCGACACCAATAGTTGTTATTGTTAGGAATTTCAGACTTTGAGTATTATGGTGGGTGGTTCGATCCTGAGCGGCGGCGTGATAAATTTTTGCATGTGAAAATTTGTGATAAGTTACAAGGGAATTCGAAGAAGTCTTAAATATTATGTAGGCAAGGGGGGTACTTAATTCTGACGCGCACTGTACATAGTCATAAACACCGAAATATTTTTTTTTACTGTTATATAAAAGAAAAGGATAAGACTATCAGTAAATAAGTGCGCTGTAGCTATTGAATATGGAAGCATAATATGCATCAATTATTAAAAAGTATAATATGGCGAACAAGTATCCGCTTGCCTGGTTAAGACAAAAACCCCCTAGTTTTGGGGAGAAATGTTCTAAAATAATGATGAGGTGGTTATAAGTAGTGCCTGCCAAGTGTTAGGAGGTTTGGGGAGGCGTGTTTAGTAGTTGACATATTCGGTGCTGATGAGAAGGATATAGTAGTCGCTGATGAGAGGATTAACCCCCAAATGATAGTGCCATCTTTGGCGCTCATTAGGGGAGGCCTATGTCCAGCAGTGGACTATTATAGGCTGGTGATGATGATGATGATGATGATGAGAGGATGTTGTAGGGCATGGGGAAGTTCACCCGCTGGCATAAGACCCGTTAGGGTGGGGTTATAAAGTTGAGGTCTTAACTCAGCAGTGAATGTTAGTTACTAGCTGGGAAATAAGAATAGAGTGAGACAAGGTCTTAACACAGCAGTGGATGCTACAGGCTATTAAGCTAGGAATATAAGAAAATTTAGTTTGTATTGTATACGGTGTAAGGTTTATTTTTATAAAATAAGAAAACTATATTTTTATAAAAGTTTTGTATTGTAATACCGATTTATATGTTAAAGATAACCTTAAAGAAGAAATAAAGATAAACGTAATAAATTACTGAATTTATACGTAGGTAAAAAGATAATTAAATTATAATCAGCACGAAACGAGTTTCATTGTGTAGATTTAAGGGATTTCATTTTTAAAATGCAAATGTAACCCCTCCACATTAAAACGGCTCAACAACGATGCTTAACCCGATGACCGAACCTTGGTTCAAGTACATAGACGCAATCAGTACATTGAACCAAGCAGTCCTGTGCCATACACGCTGATAATAACAAAACAACAACACTTCCAAACAATAATAATAAAATAATACAATAATAAATTTACTAAACGGAGTGAAAATGAAGTGGTTTAGATTCAAAATACCAACTCGAGAGTACTCAGTGTTCAGAAAAGACATTTGGACGAAAGATAGAGTGATAAAATCTCCGTGTAAAGATGTAGTTATCCCAAGGATAAAGTTGGATGATTATATTTGGAGGAATTTAGATAAATGGCCGACGAAGGTTGCAATGGTAAGTTACATTTCAACAAACTCTTTTCAAACATAGATCAAACATACTTGTGTAAATGATTATTAATTTCTTTGACTAATTTAAACATATTGTATAAAGAAGGTACTTATTATTATTTTTATAAAATTTTCCTAACATTGAATTTAAAAAAAATCTGATATGCAACTAATGTAATTGGTTATAATAAACCGTATTAGTTGTTAAATAAACAAATAAATCTTCTAAACACAGAGTTAACGTATCTACTGTTAGTAAACAAAGTTCGTAAACAAGTACAATTCTTATCGAATTAGAACGAGTCAAACAGGTATCTACGAGTTTTGGTCCGAAACAGGAAACACTATTTAGATAATGATAAATTACTGAAGATAGGTTCGTAAGTACTCTACTTAATATTATGCTGTTAACGGAAAGTCAAAAGTCAAGGTTTTTATAACCTTGACTCTTGACTTTCCGTTCCTGTTTAGTTAGTTATGATTAAGTAAAAACTACGTCGAGTCTTCTCGGAAAACTACGTCGAGTCTTCTCGTCATCCATACCGCAATGTTTGAAAACGAAAGTTTTTAATCAGTGCGTCCTACCAGTTATGACCTACGGAGCTGAGACGTGGACACTCACGATAGGGTTGGTCCACCAGTTCAAAGTCGCTCAGCGATCTATGGAAAGAGCTATGCTCGGAGTTTCTCTGAAGGATAGAATTCGTAACGAATACATCCGACAGAGAACTAAAGTCATCGACATAGCTCAGAGAATTAGCAAACTGAAGTGGCAGTGGGCCGGCCATATATCGCGAAGAACAGATAACCGCGGGGTAAACGTGTTCTTGAGTGGAAACCGCGACTCGGTAAATGTAGTGTAGGACGCCCTCCGGCCAGGTGGGATGACGATCTGCGAAAGACTGCTGGCAGATGCTGGATGCGACAAGCCGAAGACAGGGCGCTATGGCGCTTATTAGGGGAGGCCTATGTCCAACAGTGGACTAACATAGGCTGATGATGATGATGATGATTAAGTAAAATCCTGTCGCCAACAAATTCTCTGAGTAGCGCATCACACTTCTCTACCACGGCAGGTCCTGTCTGAAAACCAGCGTCGCTACTAGCTTCGCCTGGAAGCAGCATAACGCTGAGACTGGGACCTATTTGACCCTGTAAGACTATGCTTGTTTGTTTCGGTTTTTCTTTTGTTTAGTTAAGTATCTGCCTTAAAAGTAACACTCTCTGTGCCCTGTTTTTGTACCCATATCTTTTATGTACATATATATTGTGTTATAGTGTTGAAATAAATTTATTGTCATTATTTCTTCTAATCTACAAATAAAACTTGAAATGATTACCTATATGATATCCACACGGGCTCGCCATTGTAGGTACCTAAGGTACAATGGACGTGGATTGTTTTTATTGCGGGAACAGCTTAATAATTTTAGTGATTATGTTAGTTTGCGATAGCGAAAAACAATGCAGATTTTGTACTCTAGATAACCTTTTTCTGACCATAATCTCATCCGAGTCGAATAATTAGGTAGGTAGGTAAGTACCTGCCTAGAGGTTTAGACATTATGTTGACTTAGGTAAAAATAATGATAGAAATTTGCAAAAATCATCATCTAGTCTAGTCTCTAAGGGGCTGGGAACTGGGTGCTAATCTTAAGCAGAGGGCAGACGACTTTTTTGGACATCTAGTTCCTTAACGAATTTTGATAATGGCTATAGAGGTTCTAGAGGTCCTTCTTAGTAGGAGTAAGTGTAACGGGTAAACTGTTGATCAGTTGGTAATATTGGTTAAGTTTTACATCGATACAAGTAGGCACCATCTTGATAATGCTTATCTTGCTTCTGCACCAGGTTTGCGGAATAACAAACCGAAGCTACAAATACGAAGAGATCTATAAACATTCTCGAATATTCGGAGCCAATCTTTGGAAAAGGTTCAAAATTCAAAATGGCGACACAGTGGCAGTGATGATGAGGAATGTTCCAGAATATGCTACTATTGTATTAGGAATATTTGCAGCTGGTGGTGTTGCAACAACTTTCAATCCTGTTTATACTGCGCGTGAGTTCATTTTAGCTTAATTTTTCACGAAAGTAGGTATCTAAAATTTGCAAACCATAGGAAAGAGCGTTATCGTGCGCGTGAATATTTGAAAGTTGCGTTGGCTGAGAAACGGCCTTCCCTGCTACCTAGAGGGATAAAGAATGGCGTCATAAGAGCATGTAATGCCACCGACATTATTAGGTCGCCATTTTCCTCAAATTATTTATCACAAACGATTGCTATGAAAAAAATAAAGGAGTAGAACAAGATCCCTTATCCTGTGACGAGCTAAGCGGAAGAGAGAGCTTAAATACCATTCTCAAAAAATAAGTTAATTTTTCACTTTTCAGATGAAGTCCAAAGACAAATTCTTCTCTCAGACGCCAAGCTTATAATATCTCATGCAGATTTAGTCCCAACAATGAGAGAAGCTTTGAAACTTTGCAAAAAAGATGTCCCCATAATAGCTTTCGACATAGACGACAATCTACCCAACAGAACAGTATCATACAAAGAGTTAGTTGGAGATACAAAAGTAGATCTTGATGTTTTGAAGGAAGTGAAAAGAGATGCAGATGATGTTGTCCTATTGCCATACTCCAGTGGTACTACAGGACTGCCTAAAGGGGTGGAACTTACGCATTACAGTGTTGTTGCTAACTGCGAACAGCAAAATACCGAGCTAAGACAGTATTCAGACACTACAGGTTTGTTATGACTCTACTTAAACCCTACGTCAAAGAATATACATATACAAAATTCGATAAAACTTTTGAAACTATCATGGTTATTTACACTAAAGTCTTTTATAACGGGATATTTACCATGATTAGAGTTTTGAGTCAAAGAAAGAGGGTAGATCGGTATATCTGCCAATAAAATCCAACTCGCAGTGATCTTCAGTTGTTCCGTGATCATGGCGCATGAAACTGTGCCGAAATATTGGAAAACTCAAAACACTAATCATGGTAAATATCCCCATATAAATGACTTTAGTATACAACATTCGTTTATTTTCTCTTCACAAAAGGTCTTAGAGTTAGTTATACCTAGGATGAATTTAAAAATACAGATAACTGTATGTGAGAGACTGATGCATGTGATAGGTTTTTAAACCTATGTTACCCCCTCAAACGACATAGTAAAATACTTAGTATATGCATAAACATAGGCATAAATTAATTTGTTTGGTTTAAAAAAAAACTATTTAGTCATTGTTATGTTATTTAAGAAAGACATTTTTGTATTGATAATGGTTGGCGCAGACCTGAGCCCTATTCATATTCTTTTTTAGCTTGTTGGACGTGTGTGCTCAGACCTTTCGAGGACTAGTTTTTAACATCTCCAGACATTGCAAAAAAAAATTAAATAAAGCAGAGAAAAGCCTTTAAATATCAACTTATATATATTCATATTTTTTGTGTATTGACCTCACAAAAAATATTAATAATTCCAAAAAACTATTTCAGCAGACAACCAAGACACCAGCTTAGTGATTCTCCCCCTCTTCCACTCATATGGCCAAGGGATCCTGATGCTGCATAAGCTGTCTGTTGGGCTGAAGCTGGTGACTTTGCCCAAGTTTCAACCCGACACCTTTCTGAGTACTCTTCTGAAATATCCCTTTAACCTCATGTATTTGGCGCCTCCAATGGGTAAATAATATTAAAAATAATTTAATACTAGTATAAGGAATAATTGCAAAAAAATTTACGAGAGGTAGCCAAGCCAAAGATATGTAGTACCTACAAACAGGGTGCAACGGAATGTGTACTAAGCCGAAATGGAAAATATATGCTGGATAATATACCTATGTAATTCATAATTATAAAAAAAAACCGATATCCAAATATACATAGTGTTAGTTTTATTTTGCAAAACGGGTTCGATTCCCGAGCTGTCTACCTAACCTACAAGTTTTTTTAAATGTATTAATGCAGTTTTTCTTGTTACTAAACAAGTTCCCTAAATGCTCATCTTTAATCTATAAATCTAGGGTATAATAAATATATATATATATAGGTATATAATAAATCTCGTACATAGATCTAGGGTACCTACGTGATAAATACCTGCGTAAGTACCACTCAAGCGGATCCGTTTTCAAAAGCTTTTGGGTAAATACCATTATTTCAGTACGGTGTTTTGTTACGATTTTCAGTGTTTCTCGGTAATTTTTGGGTATTCCCTTATGCTAGCTCAGGGCTGAATTATGTACCTAGCTAAGTCAAATATACCATTTTTAGCTTCTATATGCGAGAACACATAAATGGTTAAGAGTTAAGTAGTATTTAAGTTACATATAAAGCGTGAAAAACTGTTTGTTCTCCTAATGAAGTAAAATAAATAAATAAAATTTTATTATTTACTTTAGTGATGTTCCTTGGGTCACATCCGGGGGTAAATAAGACGCATCTGCAGCATCTAAGGAGATCGATATCTGGTGCCGCGCCTCTGCCAATCGCTGATATTCACAAGTTTTTGGATAAAGCTCCGGTAAGTATTCAAACTCGCATGTGCATATGAAATCTTCGGGGCGTAGACCAGTCGGCCGCTCTAGGTATCACTGGATCAAGGAATTGAAATCGATTTCTGCGAACTAGACGCACATAGCTGGTGAGACTGAGATGCCTGGAGAAGTCTTGTGTCGGAGGCCAAGATCCACTTTGGGTCGCTGAGCTAAATGATAAAGTGTATGCCCCTGATTATGCGCAGCAGCATTGCCGTCTATTATAATTTATTATACATACTGGTCCAACGCTGGACTGACCTACCTCAGATTACTCAGACCTACTCAGAAGCCCATTATTTGAGCACTACCAGATCAATGATCATCTAAGTTAAAATGCCCAAGCACAGTCGCCGTATCCGAAATTGGGTTGGACAGCATCGGCTTGGACAGAATTATATATGTTGTTTACAATTAACGACACTACTAAGCCTATTATGGAGTAAATAATTGTTCAGTCAACACAGCAAAGTTCAGAAATATAGTTCTTTATTTGTCAGTAAATATAGAAATAAAAGTAAAAGCTAAAAGCAAAACTTCAGATAATGTAATCTTCGTTTAATATCTAAATAAAATCAAACTTATTGCGACTTTTTGGCTTTTGTCATCTGGGAGTAGTGCCCACAATCCCCACGCTGGGCATCCCAGTGTGAGGATTATCATGCTGCATCATGTGCACCACAGTGGGACAAGTTTGGGAGTTATTTAAATAGTTGTACTTGGGGCGAATTTCGCGCGTAGTTTGACGAAAACCTTGGACCCAGTAGATGCCATACTATGACCATGAAGTCAGTTGGCAAACAACATACGGTAATCAGTTGACAGTCAATATATTCTAGTTTACACATGCCTTACGAGTTATTACGTCATAAGTTATGACGTAATGACGCATAAATTCCTTATTTCGTTGATTCTCTTGCAGAAAGACGTCACTTTCGGCCAAGGTTATGGCATGACAGAAGCCAGCCCTTTAGTTTCAGTCAGCGTTAAAGGAGACAGCTATGACACTGTAGGGCGCCTCCTCCCTAACATACAAGTAAGGGTTGTCAGCGAAAACCTTCAGAATTTGGGACCAAATGAAGTAAGTGTCTTAAGACTGTCGGAGCTCCTACAATAGTTCTTCCGTATTCTTAATTATTTATTGAACTATACAGTCAAACCTATAAATTTCCTAAACTTTTTGTTATGGTACCTGCCCTACATATCCCGTCTCAAAAATTCACCCTTTATAGCAAATAACAGTTCGAGACTGACAACAAGACAGACACTTTATCTTATATCCCTCTATTTTTATGGGACTAGTAATTGTTTTGTTCTAGTCAAGTTAAGGTTGAAGCCATATGAGCAAATTTTTAGAAAATTGAGTCACCTAAAAATATAACTTTCTAGAATTCCTTTTTGTGGCACAAGATAAACTTTAATTTTTGTTATAAAAGAAGACGCATTATAGTGACTCACATCTCTAAAAATTACGCCAACCTAACTCTCATGGAATGATATCTATTTCTATTTCGGTGCTGTAAATAATTTGTTTTTAGGTCGGAGAACTTCTGATCAAAGGTCCAAATCTAATGAGAGGGTACAAAAACAACCCGCAAGCCAACAGTGAAGTGTTCGTCGACCGCGATTGGTACAGAAGCGGCGACTCTGCGAAGGTGGATGAACATGGATTGATTACTATTATAGACAGATTGAAGGAACTTATAAAGGTAAGGTCGGTGAACTTAAAGGTGTTTTTAATTCTTCTTTGTTTACTTAAAACCACATTTTAGTATGTAACCCGCGGCAGTAGATAGTGGTAGCATCATCATATTATCTACAAACTGAAAATTAACTAAAACTTAGCATGAATCGCCCGAGCCGTCACGAACTTCTCAACGAAATATTAAAAAGTTCGTAAAACACGAATTTTTCACAAGTTTTCTAACAAATGTTCTTCCAATACTAAATAGGTTAGTTATTAATCCGCTCATATTCTTGATGAATTTGTCTATAATAGTTTTAAAGTAAAAAAAAATGTCCATTTGCAAAAACTAATGTCTACTGAAACGAACCTCTAAATTAATTGAAACTAAGGCTGTTCAGTTATAAATACTTATAACTACCTACTAACTAAGTACTTAAATTTCAGTTATAGCTTACGATTTTTTCAGGTAAAGGGCTACCAAGTACCGCCAGCTGAACTCGAAAACGTACTAAAAGATCACCCTGAAATCTTAGACGCAGCAGTTGTCGGATTACCTGACCAATACTCCGGAGAACGGCCCAAGGCCTTCGTAGTCCTCAAACAAAACTCCAATACTGGTATTGAGGATATCACGAAGTTTGTGAATAAAAGAGTAGCCCCGTACAAGAGGATCAAAGATGTGACGGTTCTGGAAAGTATACCAAAGAACGCATCTGGTAAGATTCTGAGAAAAGTGTTGAAGGAGCAGTATTCTTAAATATATAAAGTAAAATAAATCAAAATCGAAAAATCAAAGTGCGTTATTTCCTTTAGACCTTACAGGATTCTTGGACATAGTAAAGAATCCATATTTTCTTTGACCTTACAGCACTCTTGTATATATAGTAAAATTATTTATCCATCACTGATTATCTCTACAACATATTTAAAGGAAACCTTATTTGATATCTTGATATCAACTTAAATATCTTTTCTCTATTTTATTTTTTTGGGTTCTGAATTTTGTTCAGCCGTCGTTATTCATGATGTTATTCATCCTATCAGTATTTTGAATTGTCGTACAAGATCTTTTCGGAAAATTTGCTTGGACTTGGATCGGAAAATTCATGTATGGCCACTCTGATAAATCAACAAAACACCAAAGTGCTGAAATGAGATTAATCCTCAACAAGTGAAATTTCACTTCGAGACCGGAATGCTAACACGTTTCTTGGTTAGACAATTAACAAAGCAAACAAGGAAAATGGGGCCCCTTTCAATGAATGTCTCACTTTATTAACGAACCTATATTATAAGAACTGTATTGAATTTTGATAGTTTATTAACCTACTACACTAGAAGTGTAGGACTTCAATGTTATGTGGTGCGTTAGAGCAAATAAAGGAAATGTTGCCACTTTCCAATAAATACGTACGCTATTCTCGATTAAATTGAATTGAGATTTGATTCCATTGAAATACGATTTTCGGATTGATTGAATGTTTACTGGTAATAGAGAGGTGTTCTGTCTTCAAAATAAAAATATGCAGTGCCATGTGCCACTGCACATGGCACTGCATATTTTTATTTTGAAAGATTTTGAAGATTTATCTGAAAGAGACTAAAGCCTATACTCACTAAGTGGTAATAAAAGCTGAGCTTGTAAGAATTGCAATAAAAATATGCAATAAACTGGTAGGGATACCTACGTGTTAGTGTCAAGGTAGAATCGGTTCACCATTCTATCTATATCTCCGCGCAAACAGCACCACACGCACTAAATATCTCTAATTGTTTTTACCTATGAACAATTATGCGACGATACCATTGTAATTATAGCGATTGGTTAGCAGAAATTGAGCGCAAGCGGTTTTCAAAAATGGCCTTATCGTTCTTTGAACAGGTGCTACAGAGTACCAAACCGCAGAATCAACAAACATTCCAATTATTGAAATTTTGTCTCTTGCATTTTGAAAAGAACAAACCGTACTCATTTACATGACTTGAGATTCTTAGGGTATCATCATACTCAGTCCTTATAAGTTGACTGCTGGCTGATCATAGGATATGCTTTATGTTAACCTAAAATGTCCCCTATTGACATCGGAAGGAAATAAAACGATCAAGAGTGAGTCGACTCACACAAGGGTTCCGTACCACAATACACAACTATTTCGGAACCCAACGGCGCGCATAGCACGAGTTGCCGTTCACCGACTCCATCATAATTAATTAACTAAATCATTTTATTACTAGTATCTTAAGAAAAGTTAGGTCTCAATAAACTTATTATGGGGCATATAAACCCTATTAACTAAAACCGTACACGGTATATAAGGCAAATAGTAACGCGACGCATCATGGTGTCAACTGGTGCACTGCGGTGTCCCCTTGCACGCGTCCAATGAACCGTCTGAACTTCACACCCTTCCGCCAAAACTCTTCATTCAAGAACTTCGAAAGATGGTGAGTTGGAATGGATCGCTCACCAATGTAAATGAACTGAAGTATTATGGCGAGATTCCAACTTTTCGACGCGATTACGACCACTCTGGCCATGATAGCAGATCTTGGTAAAATATGCTCAAATTACAAATCATTTTGGTATTACGTTTGTATGGGAAAATAATCCGTGCCCGGAGTCTCTTGGATTGTACTACTTAGATTTAATTCGGTTTTATTAGATACTGAGCATTTTGTTGTAAACGAGATGCTATTGTGTTTAGCTGAAAGCTTAAAATATAAGATTTTAAATAAATAAAAATCAATATTTTTTGATAGATAAATGTCCAAGCGAAGGCGATTTTAAAAATAAAATGTTCGGCTACCTATTTGAATAAAATTTTCAACAACGTTTAAACTTGTTAAACAGTAGGTAACAATTTTGTTAGAATTATGCATATCCGGAGCTTGTTAGTTTTTAGCGGGGTTTCAGTGTTTGAGCAAGTTCTGTTGAAATTCACATAAATCAACGGATTCTTTGCCGCGCCTGCAATGCAGTTACATTTCCACTATTTTCTCCAAGATACATATAATATAATACTTAGTGATATTTTTTGCTGGCAAAAAAGTGCTGTAACAATTTTTGTGCCTAAAAAAACTTAGGTTTTAGCAGGATCTTAAAAAAATTATGGCTAAGGCAGATGATTTAAATAACTAATGACATTTAAATAGAAGAATTTCACATTAAATGCATAAGACACATTGAACTTTGAGATAGATTAACTTGAAGAGGCAAAACAAACATTGTATTAGACACATAATTTACGAGTATACATATATGTATGTACTAGTTGTTTCTTTTTCACTGTCTTAATTGTGTGAATAAAATTCAGTTGGGCTGTCTTTTATTTGATTAAGTACCTAGGTATAAAACAAAAGAAGCATTTTTCTATCAGCCAACCTATTACGCAAGGAGCGACGCTTCTGCGTTATTTACGCTAGTTTATCGCGTGAATAATACGTTAAATTCTTTGAGCTATGAAGTGAGTAAACTAAATGATATGCAGTACAACGGAGCATTGGGTGGCGAAAATAGTTGCGAATAAGGAATCCGTGTTAATAGTATATTATTAATATAATTATAAATTATATTACAACTTTATTGTACTTGGTGGATTTATTAATAATAATTATAATAATTCATAAACATAACAACAAAAAGATCATTTCGTTATTCGTGATACGTCTACACTATAGGGATGGGTCGTCGACTTCTTTTCAGTCGACGAAACGAGACCGTTTATCGTTCACGATAAACTAGTTTATAAAACAGTCTAATGTTCGACTAGTTTATGCCGTTCTTCGTTTAGGACATGATCGATCGTTGAACGTTGATTCACTGATAGAATGGTAAACGACGACTAGAATAAACTGTTTAGGATATTAAAACTAATGTAAGCGCTTGGCGCCATTGCCATTCAACGACGCCGACGGATGAACTGTTTTAAACCCCCCGACCGAACAAAATGAGGGGAGTTAATATTATAGACATTATCAGTGTAGGTATTTCCCGATGACCAGATGATGATTGGTCATGATCAGCTCCGAACTTCAAATTTGCCGTAGACGACTTATTACTTAAAACCTCCTTACACTCATTACATGTCCCTTTCAAAGTATTATTGTCCTTTGCAAAATGGTGCCATCACACTACTGTTTTTACGGGCTGAGGCTGACACAGTTAAGGTTTACACTATTTGTCCACTTTATCTAAATATACTATAACCTACTCTACAAACTATTATTTACACTTTTATAACTTGTTTTTCAGTAAACTTTGACCTGCGCAAAGCGCATCTCAAACTAGACTAATAAGTAATAATTAAATAGTAATGTAAACAAACAACATTCAAAAACCTGCTTGCCTACTAATACAATAATACATTGTCATGCATTGCAATAGAGTTTATTTTTACACCGCACCCGCGCACCGCCATTATAACTCTGCTGAAGTTGAATGCATGGCAAAAGAGAGATAGTCATATTAGCGTAACAAGCAAGTGTGAAGAGAACGGAATGCTTGATAGACAATAGCTAGCTGGCTAGAGAGAGAAACAGTTTCGGCGACGCTCGACCATGAACTGCGTGATGCAAATGTAGTTCACGAGTGAACTAGTTTATCTGTGAACTGTAAACCGGTTTATCAGTCGACGGCAAATAAACAGTCTAAAAAAACTGTTCGTTCATTCAACGACCACTCCTACCTATAATATAATAATTTAAAATGTGAAGGAAGCATGTATCATGACTATGATAATTTTTTAACCCAATACATTATTGATTATAGTTATGGGCTAAAATAGCTAGAATAGACCTATATTATATAGGCAAATATACTAATAGATGTATTTCTTATTTTGCTATTACGGAACAATGTGTCAATACAATGCAATACAAAAGTCCTTTTTTGTACACCAAAAAAAAAAACATGTTAGAAGACATTACATTATGACAAGAATTTAGAAGCAATCTCTTCCAACTTTAAAAATAAATATTTTCATCCAAAAAAGGTTGCCTACCATTGGATGGAAATCATTATTTGGTATTTATGAAAGGCACATTTACCAAATATTATTATTATTATCATAATATTATCATACCATGAATACTTATATTAACTTGTTCTTACTTGAAGTTATGCAAAGTTTCTACTTTCCTTTCCTAACGAAAACTTTTTTCCATCGTATACTGAAAATTCTCAAACAAAAAAATTTTTATACGAAAACATTTTTAAAATGAGCAGTCATGCATGAACCATTCAATTGTAGGTTAGAAAATGCAAATAGAAAACAGAAAACCGTTTCAGCGGCTGTGTACTAAACCAACGCAAATAAATAAAATAACCCACACGTCGTATCCAAAACCAAAAGTTCAGAGTTTTTGGCGCAGAAATTTTAACCATGTTTCACAAAAAATAAAACGAGACATATCAGATATAGATATAGAAAGTATAGAGAATAAGCGCCCTTCTTTTTGTACGGTGCATTATTTAGCAGTAGGCAAAAATTAGAATAGAATAAGATAGGTTAGGTAGAATGAAGCGTTGGACTGGAATCCACAAGGGAAACGCAAACGTGTCCGAACAAAACAAACTTGGCGACGAACAGTCGTTGCCGAAGCACGACAACTCGGACTCACTTGGAGCGAAGTAAAGCATGCAGCCTCAGACAGAACAAGATGGCGAAACACTGTATCTGCCCTCTGCCCCGACATGGGGACTTAGGACACAAGAAGGTAGAATAAGCCTACCTTATTCTTAGGTCCTAACCTACGAGTACTTTACTCGTACTTTATAGCTCCCATATTTTGTGGACAGTGGGTGGGCTAGGGACCTATGTTATAAAACTCTGACAACCTTATGGACTTGTATGTTTTTTCTCATTTTCATGAGTCAATAGGAGATAATGATTATTAGTCACCTATAATTTTTTTAATAGCTTTGACGTAAGAGATTTTAATATTTTTGGTACAGTGTTTCATTCTCCAAAACATCCCATTTAATCAGTAATGTGGGTACCCATAACACAAGTTTTGCTTAATTTGGGGCTTAGATGATGCTGTGTGGATTGTCCCGCAATTTTTATTTTATTTATTTATCATTATTAGTTATTCTCGTAGACGACCGGAATGTAGTGAAATCTTGGGCATAGGTATGTTAAGATATCTTAGAGGTAAGTCATATAATTACGTTAACAAAATTTGGAATACAGTGAAATCTTAAGGATAGCTATGTATAGATATATCAAAGGTAAATTATATAATAACGTTAACAAAATTTCCGTAAACCTAAGCATAATTCTACAAAGCAAGAGGAATTAAAATGAGAAAATAGTTGGGAATGTTGCTCAGAGAAGCATGAAAAAAGATAGCCAAGTTAACAATGATTTAATGAAAGGAAAAAGTTTAAATAAACCGGCTTAAATGCCACCCGAGTGCACTGTTTGCTTTGAATTTATTTTTACTGGATACGATTGTTGGTGAACGTCAGATGAATGGAGACGCAGCGCGCCTGAAGAATTACGTTGTTCTCTTATAGTCGCGTAAATAAATAATGTAAATAACGAGTTGTTCTACAAATTATGTTGCAGTGCCCTACAGGGTGCATGTACTATTGAAATAAGCTAATATTAAGACCACAGCTGTATACATGTACATGTGAGCGATGAAATAATGAATAAATATATAACCTGTTTTCTTTAACTAAGACTGTGTAATACTTTGTACTCTACGTATATTAGTTTTAGTCTATCGAGTTATCTAAGGACAAATACGAACAGACAAAAACTCAGGTGCCTAGTCAGGAAGGTTAAGAACACTTGGATACGAAAACAACAAGGTTTTCAAAATTATTATGATTCTTAAAATCATAAAGTTTATTTTCATAATAAAAACAAGAACAAATTTTCAAATTAACGCTACCCATAGCTCTTAAAGGAACAATATAAACAAGTTAGATGAATATTAAAGAAGATATCCCGCTGAACCCTCTACGTCTCTTGAAGAAAATAATAAAATTATAATTGCTAGAAGGTAGGTACCTTCTTGAGCAAGCAAGCTTCTATCTATCCTTATAATGTAGAGATACTTGCGGACAAGAAAAAAAAACTACCTTCAGATATAATAAAATGTTATCTCATTAACCTACCGAGTACTACCCGCTATAATGCTCTATAACAAGTTGGTACCCCGTAAAATTGTCTTTTTTTGTATTATCAACTGCGTAGACACGTCCGCCTCAAAGGCCCTGCCAAAAACTATTGCGTTGCTCGACTCCTGTCAAGCAACATTACTGACGCAGGACCTTTTTTCAGTTCACATGCTATAATTTATTTTTAAGTTCATATTTTATATTTTTTTTTGTGTTGGATAAAACTAAACGAGTTTTTTTTTCTTGTCTATTTTCTTTTCTGTAATGAGCCATTCTCCCCTAATGAGCGTCATAGATGGCATTATTTATCATTTGGCGGTTACTGCCCATAATCCTCACGCTGGGCATGCGGGTTGGGGATCGCAGATTGGTGGAGTTGTTCTGCAGAAGGCGCTGCGCTGCTGCCCCCCGATGTGTGTCCCTTAGTCGCCTCTTACGACACCCACGGGTAGAGGGGGGTGGTGAAATTCTATGCCGGCACATAAACAACCCTGAGGAACCAAAAGTAAAAACAAAATAAAGTGAGTTTTTATATTGTAGAGCTAACTTTTTTTTCTACTTGTGAACTAGGTTAAATCTGTATTTCAGGCGATAACTGCTAACAAGACAATTAACAAACAATAATAATATATGTAGATGACACAGACTTCTAGAAAAAACTTACGTCAATGAACACTGATGAAAAACGTCAAAAACATGCTTACCATCTCAAGTTTTGGGATGGATACAATTTATCTGCAAGCAAGTGTACGAATAAACATTAGGTACTTTCTAAACTTCAGTCTGCAATATTTAATCATCTCATGATTTAATTATGCTGAAGCCAACATTTTACTAACTAGCATGTTGCTTCCCTTATCCATCTTGTACAAACGTACCTAGAGTAAAGCCGCGGCTTCGCACGGGTATTTACCAAAAAAATATTAATTTTTACACACACATACACCTTGGTTTACTTTATTCATGTTTCCATACAGATCTCTTACTTTTTTTAAAATGTTGTATAGTCTATGTTCATCAAGGATATTGAATTTTTTTTAATCGGTACAGTAGTTTCGGAGTCTCTTCCATCAAAATAAAGAAACAATGAAATCGGTCCTCTTTATAAGCTCTGCTCAGCTGTGACCTCTCGCGCGCGTTCGACACCGCCAACCACGCCCTTATCGAACATAAACTCCAGTTCCATGGAATCCGAGGCCCCGCCCTAGCTCTACTGACTTCATTTATGTCCGCGAGGACACAAGTGGTGGTCGGCGACGGTGGTCGCGTGAGGTCATCTGAACTGGAGAACGTAATGGGAGTACCGCAGGGGTCGTGTCTTTCTAACACCCTCTTCAGCTTGCTACTCAACGACTTACCTGGCAGCATTAGCGGTGCGGAAATTTATATGTACGCCGACGACGTAGCCGCGGTGGTCACGGCGCCCACCCATCGCGAGTTGGAAGATCGATTAAATGAGGTTACAGCAAAATTAGAGACGTGGTTCCGTGCGAATGGTCTCGCGTTAAATAGAGAAAAAACATGCTTGATGGGGTTCAGTCTCAAAGGGAGATGCCCCCCTCTAAAGGTCGTCGCCGGTAACGTGAGGCTGGAACAAGTCCAAACTACGAAACTGCTAGGGTTCCACCTGGACAGTTCCCTCGTGTGGGACACCCATATAGACAAGCTGTGCGCTAGGCTAGGTAGTGCCTGCTTTGCACTACGGAGGCTGGCGGGCACAGCTTCGCGCGACGTGGTTCGGGCGTGTTATTACGCAACAGTACATAGCACCCTGACCTACGGCGTGGAGCTGTGGGCGCGAGCCGCAGACCGCCAGCGAGCATTTGTAATGCAGAAACGAGCTGTGCGCGCTATAGTGGGTGTCCCGAGTGACGTATCGTGTAGGGAACTGTTCAAAGAATTAAATATTATGACGTTACCATCTGAGCTCATATACCAGGTAGCCCTGTTCACGCACCTGCATTTGGGCTTGTTCCAGCGTCGTGGGGTGAACTCGACCCGCGAGATGCGGAGCAACAGCTATTCGCACCGCCTATTAACACCTGAACACAGACTTCGGAAATCTCATCGTTCGGTCTATGTCATGGGACCTTCCGTCTACAACCGATTGCCAGTAAAAATACGTGACGCACCTTCCACGCCTGTATTTAAATATAGACTGAAACAATATTTAACGGAATCAGTATTCTATGATCTGAAAGAATACTTGGAATTACCGCCTATCTAAGATAATTTTTATATTTATATAAATAATTAATATGTACCTAATTAATGTACAAATTATAATTAGTATTTTTCTATTGACATGTTACTGGGAGTAATAAATAAATCTGTATTTCTGTATAATATTAGTATATTTAGGGATAGTTGCCTCCGTGATGATCACATACCTACCTCTACATAATTAATTCCAACAACTCCAACTCAAAATTCGTTATCTACAAAATACTAAAATACTACTATAGAGCTATTATAATGATAATAAATTAAATAATTACGAATAGTTTCATGTTTGGGCATTTAATGACACCAAATCTACTTTATCCTCAATAACGCAAAAATTAAAAGAATTGGATTTGGGTGGTAGTTCGCCGTAAAACTCATTGCAACGATTCTTTCTTTTTCAATGAGTATTTAAGAAGCTAACATTTATCATAGAATTTACTAACAAATTATGGATCAATGTAATCCGAAATAAAAAAGAAATTTGTCATTTATTTTGTTATCACGGCATTCAAATATAGCAGATTGTAATAAAATTGGGAGTTGCCCAAATCTTTTTGCACGTGATTGATGGTTTGAAACCGAAAGATATTTCTTTATTTGAGGACGGTTAAAGGCACATATTCAACACCGTTTCCGAAAAATAATAAATCTGTAAATATGGACTTCAACTATCTTTAGATATATGTCTTTTACAGTGTCGAAATAGCTTCGTACAAGTTTAAAACGGTCCAAAAGCTGTTCGTCTTTTGACTCCATTTATATAAAATGCGTCTAAAAATTACGAATTAGTCAATGAATGAATTTAATGCACATTTTATTTCTGTAAGGCAGCGGTGTGGCACTCCTCTGGAACTTTATCTATGTCCTATAAGACTGCAGTGAATGAAGAAAGTTTCTTAAGTCTAACCTAAACAAAATAAATCATTGATCTCGTAAGTCGGCTTCAGGGAACGGTTTTGCAATCCGGGTGATATTTTAAAATTTCAAACAAAGCCCCTCAGATTTACGATCGACAAGGCCGGGGTCTACAAAAGCGGTTATTTTCATGTTGGAAGTCAATTTTACTATAAAAGCTAGTTCTACGAATTGAGTATAAGCTAGTTCGACGAATTGAGTATGAATGTTACTTCCAACCCAAACTAGGTTCATTTTTAACCATAATAAAGTTTCATATTATTTAGTAAAAATTGTTTCTACATTATCAGTTTTTATGTTTTTAGGTAGGTGCATAAAATGTAATAACACCGAACATGTACTTATACTTAAGCCAATAATTTTAATACTGTAGGTTCTTAGCAGGAAATCGTACTTTGTCATCTCTGGTAGAGTATTGCAATATAAAAAATCTCTGAAATACTCCCGAAAATGTTAGCCAAACATTTGAACTCCACATTTTACTTATAACTAGCAACCCGCAGGTTTGCACACGATTTTCACGATTTACACGTTAGGAGGTATGTAGTATCTACTCGTATGAAAATTCATAAAATTTGTAAATATGTTACAAAGTACAAGTTGTACCATCTATGAAAATGCGTCAAATTTGTGAACATGTTGCAAACATCAGGTAGTTGTACCATCTATGAAAATGCGTCAGATTCGTGAACATGTTACAAACATCAGGAAGGTAGAGTACACAAGAGTACAAGAGTAAATCTAAATGGACCAGCGTATTTGTAGGTACCTACAATTCTTTTGGCTTTAGTAGATACTTGCTTTACAGATTTACGATTGGTTTGTATAAATTGAAAAGTTTGGAAGACATATTGCGTTCTCGATTAATGCTATCTTAGGTATTTTAATAAAAAGTCTCAAGCTTTGTGCCTTATATAATTTATTTGGTGTAAAACAAATTAATACTTACAAGGCATTTTATATTCAGGGCTTTTCATTAGTTTTCTCTTCATGCAATTTAAATAAAAATTGGTCGGCTTTACATTGAATACGTAGGTAGGTACTCAAACCATTTGTTAAGAAGGTTCAAATCCAAAAACAGGTTTCTTCTAGCTATCGTATTGTATGGTATTTACAGTTTGCTTTGCATGAATATATCAAACAAATATCATTGTTTTCTTTTTGAACATACACGACATCTTAGCAAATGTCCAATATAGCATTTGATCACATGTTGTACTCTCCTGCATACAATTGCTGAGATCCTCGCACCAGGCACATCCATACTGCTTCGGCAGCATTCTGCATGACTCACAATCCTCAGCAAGGCCGTTACACTTGTATAAAATCACTTGCACCTTATTTGAGTAAGCATTCACTCCACCCCACGTCACTCTAAATGTACCGAACTGTGTTTGCGAGTACCCCAAAATGAATTTCACTGGCCTGCAGTAGATTCGGTCCTTGAAAATGATACCCCTGAGGTATGTTATCTGGTTGTTGATTATTATCTGGCACTTGATGTCCATATGGAATAGCTCTGGATCCAGCGCGTTGAATTTAACGACGATATGGGCGCGTGGTCCGGCAGGGAGAAGTAGAGGTCCTTTGCGCTCTATGTAGGGGCACAACGCGAGACTGTTTCGGTGTTTTTGCTTGATCCTTACAACATGAGGGCAGAAGTTTTCCGCATTATCAACACAACCTCTTTTATGGCACCAAAAGCAAGGGAAGAATGAGCTTTGCATGCATTCTAAGCAAGTCTTAATAGAGTTGCAGTAGTTTTTCCTGTCTTCTTGAACTCTTAGTTGCACTTCTGTTTCTGCTGCGATTTCTTCGAAATACGTTTCTGTGTCATCTTCAGTTATGATGCGTTTAGAAACATTTTTGCCGGTACCGTTGAGGGTATCTCCTTCAACAAAAATAATAACAGGAGTGTGTAATTCTTGTGAGAATGGCGTAATTGTTTCGTTATACAAATTTTGACTGTTATATCCGCAATTAACTTCTGATGTTAAATAAATTAGGACGAGCAAGAGCGCCATGCTGGCTAGTATAGCACTCAATGGTACATTACAGTCCGATTTGTCACCTTTTCTTGTTTAGAATTGCTAGTTCAATGGGCCGCGAGAGTTCAACACAATATTGTTATTGTGTCTTAACTAGAGAGGAACAACTCAATGGATGTTTGTTTACATTCTCCTACTATGAATGATTAGTTTGATGTTTAGTCTCCAAAATATCAGGTAGAACTACTTATATATACCTCTCTACAAGAGTTAGTTAACGTAACCTTTGTTTGTCTGTAACGGATGACTCGACGTTATCCTGTTTACTGTGCTAAACACAACGGAAACATAATACTCTGTACTTACTATGCTGTCTTTTTGTCGTGACTTTATGATATTACTGAAATAAGTCGCCATAATAATACTACTTAAAAAAAAGGACCTTTAAATTTTTTCACGCCCATTTTCACTAGGACGTTCTTTGTTTCTTTATAGATACCTAAAATTAGCTTTCATCTCTCAATTTCCAACTTATATTTATCATCTATAAAACAAAATAAAACAATCCAATCTTCATCAATTTATTTATTGCTATGCTATTGATAGAAGATTACAAACTGAATTCTTAAAAAATTGGTAGATACACAAAGACGTCCGGCGTCAAGCCGCGTAAGTAGACGATACTGCAAAGGTTAGTATGAGAGATAGGAGACCTATTTTCATCAGTAGGTTAAGACGGATTGTGGTTGTAGCCAAGAGCCCTATCTCAGCTACAACCACCCAATCTACTCCCCCGGTTACTCGTCTGGCTGTGCCTCCTCCGCAGGTTTATCGGTTGCTGGTACCGTCACTGTATCAGTAGCTGGTGGCCCATTACTCGGAGACGTGCCATTTCCCGCTGCTGGGTCTTTTGCAACCGACGTATTATTACCTCCACCTTTTGGCGCCGTCACATCCGTCGAATTCTCATTTGTTTGCGTACCATTGCCTGGCGCCACTGTGGTAGTATTCTTAGATTTTTTGGTCGGCCGTATTACTGTCCACGGTGGGTTAGTGAACTTTTTGATGCCCTGGTTCTGACATCCCACGTAGATGTTGGCGGATATAGGGAGGTTGTATGGGGAAATAAGGCGAAGGACTAGGATTTTTCTTCTTAGACCTCCTCGAATGACTTGTACTCGTGGCCCACGACCTACGTTCAGCCGGTCTTCAACTCTTATGTACGTTATCTAGAACAAGACAAGGAATTATTTTAGCGTTAAAATGCATAAGCTAGATAGAATATATAAGCTTTATCATTCTTATCGGATCTACTGGACACACGTAGATTTAAGGGCTTTTCTCTTTTACCCGCTATTTTTACTGCTGCAATGCTTCGTATGCATAATGCTGGATAAATGACACGCTATGAGCTCCGAGCTAAGCAGGTAACGTCATAGCCGGAATAACAATGCTTATTAGTTACGTAGTTATTTTATGCCTCGACTCCTCAGCAACTTACAGTTAAAAAAGCAATTCTAAAAAATGTAATATTATACATTTTCAATTTGAACCGATAGGTATAAGCTCTCGCAACATACCAAAAAATTATAACAATTAACATACACAAAAATAAATAGACAAAAAAGAAATTGTTAACTAAATAAAAATGCAAATGGAGAATTTTATAGGGTAAGTATTACCTAGTTGTATTTTTATAGTACTTACCGGACAGTGAAATTTCCTTCCATATTTACCGAACGAGTATCTAAAAGGGACTCTGTCTTTGTACAAAGTATCTTGGGCCACTAACAAATCATTTTTCTTGAACATTCCCAGATAAAAATCCCTACAAGTAGAGAATTTGAGAAGAAATGTTAGAAATATATATATCGTTCCTATGAGCATACTGTGCTTTTGTGTCACGCAGTGAAGCGTTTAGCTGCTAATGCCTTACCTAATGTTTGTAATTTTAATAGTATGCTTCCATGATTTTAATGGTCTCGTGTGAGGTAGGCGTTCATATAAAATTATTTACGGTGCGATGTGTATTAGAGAAAATATAAAAGAAGGTAGTTACTAAAAATTCTCCACTTAAATTACATACTTATAGTACTTATAAAAATATCTATCTATGTATTTCTATAGATATATCAGTCATCTAGTAACAAATATACATCCAAACAAGCAGATATTTTTTCAAATTGTTCCAGTAGTTTCGGAGCCTATTCATTCAAACAAACATAAAAGCAATAAAATCTTTCCACATTATAATATTAGTACTTATAGATATAGATAAAATAATCAACGTGTAATTAGATCAAAAAGGTTGTATAAAAATCATCGTTTAAAATTTTCTAGGCAAACCCATGTGAGTATGTTATACAGAATTAAAAGAACTAGGATTTTTTATTACTAATTAGCTTATCTCTACATTATTATGTTTGATTATTTTATGACCTATCCACGTGCTAAATTCTAGTTACGTGTGTTTAGGTAAGTAACCTAAACTCTGTGATTATTAAAAATACCTGTACTATTTTTAAAGGCATCGGCGTTTATTGCAGACCTAAAGCACAGTATACATATGGACCAGTATCGAAACTAAGCCTAGTTGATGAAATAAATACCTACGCTCCATTATAGCACTAGGGTTGTAACTTTACGGCGCGCGCAGACACTGCAGCGCAGGTGGCGCGTGGGCAACGCTCATGAGCGGCTGCAAACCGTACCGTGTTTCAATCCGAAAATGCATGTGATTTCTACCTAGCAATTAAAAAAACATTTCTTAATATGTCAATCTTAATTATTACAAATGATTCACATAAAAGTACTTGCGTCTACTACGACACGTCGGAATTCTTTAAAGGAATTTTTGTATAAAATAGGTATTCTCATTCTAGCTAAACAACCTGAAAGACGGCGGTTTAACCGCCGTCATTCTGGATTTTAAAATAAATTCAAGAATTCATTATGATCAATTACACGGACTCATTATTCGATAACAATAATAATAATAATAGTACTTACTTACATTTTTCTTATATTAATCAGCAGGAAGTTTAAAATACGAAAGCTCCGGTTTCGATGAAACTGAGTTCACACAGCTGTATACAACGCAATATTAACGAATTTTTCAAAAAACTAAATTACACATGACCGCTCGTCGCGACGCGACAACCGCTACTGACAGCACTGCGAAAACCCCTTAGAGCTCTCGTAGATGCGCATGCTTGTGTGAGTGAGCCGTTTCGAGCGTTTGTAGGTAGTTTCCACACTGTCTGTATGTACACTGTGCCTAAAGTCTACCATACAATTTACGTAATTACGTCGTAAATTAAAAAAAAATATGTATAATTAGGTAATATGACTAACATATTCTATAACTATCTATTCTATTCTTTTATTTTATTTAAAGTAAGTTTATCTTTTGTCGCCTCATTATAATCCAAATCCCATATTGCCGTGTGGTGCCGGCATAGAATTTCACCACCCCAACTCATCCAGTGGGTGTCGTAAGAGGAGACTAAGGGAATCACAGCGTAGGGATTATAGGCAGTTATTGCCCACCCAAATTATAAATGCTATGGCGCTCATTAGGGGAAGCCTATGACAAAATGGTTGGACAATTCTCGCTACTCATCTAGCCCCAAGTTAAGCAGAGCTTGTGTTATTATGTTGACAAAATATATGTATATATTTGTTCACTAGCGGACCGCCCCGGATTCTCGCAAGTATTTATTAAAAATTTCGAAGATTATAAGTTTTTACATATTGTCTAATGGTGAAAGAATTCTTTCTAACCCAGGACGTTAATTAGATTAGAGAGTTCACATAAGATGTCAGAGGCATCCTAGGCATCATCATTATCAGTCCTTGTTAGTCCACTGCTGGACATAAGCCTCCCCTAATCAGCGCCATAGCGTCTTCAGCTTGTCGCATCCAGCTGCCAGCAGTCTTTCGCAAATCGGCATCCTACCTGGCAGGAGGGCGTCCTACACTACGCTTACCGTCGCGATCTCAAGAACACTAACTTAGGCAGACCTTCGTATTATTTCTCAGGTCAACAAGAAACTATACCTTGATACATAAAAAATACCTCACAAAGTAAAATAAATTTAAAATCAAACAGTGTTCAGCGACTTTTGCCTCTTATATTACCCACCTAGTTATGATACCGTACCTGCGAGCAAAATTAAAATCAAACAGTGTTCAGCGACTTTTGCCTCTGATATTACCCACCTAGTTATGAATATGATAGGCTGAACATGAGCTTCGGTTCGGAGGCTTTACGATGTTATCAAATTGATTTATGGCGCCTTGTCAAAGTTTCAATCAATCATGCGCATATAGCCAAGATGATAGCTTTTTACCATTGATCGATCATAGTTATTTTTTACAAGTAAAATGAGTAAATAGTTCAATAAATTGTACTAGAAATTATCTAACTCAAAGTAAACAGACCTTGTTATTTTCAAGAGTACCTGCTACGTAGTATACCAGATGATTGATAGTACTTAGGCACTATTACGAGATAGTCGGTAGTACAGAAATGCAAATAATATGCCTAATTATTCAGATTTTGACGGTTTGACGGGACGGTTCATAGTATATTTTGTCAATAGGGGATTTTATTCTGCATAAGAAAAATCTAAAATATTTAGTAATTAAAATGCCTCAAGAAAAAAACAGTCGGAAAAAGTTAGTTTTAGAAAAACTGAATTTAAAAATTAGATTTTCATGATTTTTTTCACCGTGAAATTATAGGCCATCTGTTATGGTTCTGTAGACTTAAAAGTATCAACTGTCAATCAACTGACGTCTTTATCGAAAAGCAATAATGGCGTCCAATGTTTTCGTCATTACGCGCGAAAATCGATATAACATTTCATGATTTGGAATTTCAAATGCATTTACCGATTGAATAAAATTTAAGAGTTTTAGTGCTTCATTAGCTACGTTAATAGAATTTAATTAATATATTTGGAAAATGGGCAAATACCTACCTATCTTATTGTAATAATTTCGAAGGTTGAGGATCTATAAAATCGAATAAAATATGTTTTTAGAAATTTACTCTGACAGAAGCACGGAGTTCATTTGTTTTTGATGTCGATAGAATTCGGTACAACAGTCAGGGCGCGAGTTCCAAGAAACTAATCACTCCACTATAAAAGCAATAGTATCAACTGCGTATGGCACTGGCACATTTTGGCATTTTACCTCTGACGAAAAAGACGAGATAGAGTGCTTAGATGTTTGTCAAAGTGTCTACGTTGAAACCAATCTATCAAACTCTCCGCGCAAATAGCACCGCACGCACTATCTAGAGGCATTTATGGATTATTCGAAATACAAAATAACTTTATTCCTAGAGAACCATTACCATTTGTAGGAATATTCTGCGTCGCGATCACGTTCACTTTATTGTCGTCGAGATTTCGTTCGTCCAGTTAGCGTTCACTATCTTCTTTGCTGTCAAGAATGTGCGTCAATATCATTGTCAAGGGATTGGTAAGCAGAGTTCCGCCTTGTTTTTACCGATTTTTTCTACCCCAGACTTAATAGATGCTTAGCACAGATTGGAACAGCAAAAAAAATATAAACCTGCTACAGTAACTTCTTCTTCGTCTAACCTGTCGTAAATCCAATATTGCAAAATGATATTAAAGTGGGCGCATCTGTGTTTCGACAGTAACTGGCGTTTATTTCTTCTTATGTTTCCTGTCCTGCTGTCAGGCGCGCCAATGTAAACTCAATATGGACGTGATAAAGTATCTTTTATATTTACAAATAAAGACGTTATTGGCCATCGCAGGCAGATGCTGGATGTGTCACCGGGATGACGGTGATGTCTCGCTCGACGTTGAAGCCAGGAGAAAAAACCTAAGTTACATTCTTATCCACTCTTCGCATACCCGAAATTTCGAAGACAACTGACCGGCCGCTGAAAAACGGCGAGCACTTTTCGTTCAAAATTATGTCGAGTATTTATACATTAAAAATACATACAGTTTTATAGACGCAGAAAAATAAGAAGCTTAAGTTGAAGACCATTGTCGCTCCAATAGGTCGCGCGGTCGGAAGCAGCTTGTCATGAAAACGGTCCGGAGTTACTTGCTAGAGATCTACTTGGAATGTTTTCTATTATAAGAAAGCATGAAACTGACACATGAACTAGAATACAATTGTGCCAGCACACACACATGGCGGTATCATGTTGGTCTTGTACAGACATCCTTGGACGCAAGTTGCAAGCAAGTTTAACTTGGACATGACAATGTATCCACTGTATGCCAGTTACTTCTACATGCCGTTATTTGTATTCACTGCATACTAGTTAACAGCAGACAAACCTGATTGACTCCCATCAACATAATTTCTTTTCCACTTCTACTAGTGGACAAAAAATTGAAGTGAAGAGATATCAACAACAAATTATTTGTTTTTATAATAATTAACTGTATAAAATTTGACTTGTCTAAGTGCTTATTTTGTAAGCCTAAAGAAATAACGTTATTGAATCTGAATCTGATAACTTCACCAAAACTAATAAAACGCCTACTGAACCTAAACAGATAGGACTTACGTATACTGGTAGCAAAGACTGGTAGGCACCAACAGGACAGCAAACACTTATTATTATTACCATCGGAGCGACAGACAGCCCTCTCTGCAGAGGATGCCTCGACGATGAATCAGCTGCATAGTCCTAGAATGCGAGGGTGTGTCACTCTATGCTCTTGCCTGTTAAGACTCCAGGAAGATTCTGTGCTTCGGGACGGAGTTCGACTGGCTAAGCCTACACAACGCATAATATATCAAAAAGAGTCAAAATGTGGAAACAGGAGTACTCTCACCTTAATCTTAACTTGTTAACAGCATACATACCATGTTATAGTTACAGGCGTGTGTATTCCCAGCTTTGCAAGCGAAGACATAGGACAGGCGACAAACAAAAGAACATTAAATAAGCGATATCTACTGAGATATAAAACGGCTGGTAGCAAATAAGAGATGGGAAAGAAAAACGGGCAGTTACTTGTCAGTTTTCTTTACTGTCCTAAAACATATACAAGATGACATCTGAAATTTAGTCCTTACCTTACTAATGAGGATGTTTGAATCAGTAAAGACTAGATCAGTCATGTAAAATAAGAATCCTATAATTCCAAGCAACTGCAAGGGTAAGTTGCTAATTCTGCCGTAGAATTAGGAGTGGACTCATAAAAAGGCGATCAGAATTAGGCCTACTATGGTCGCAGTGCTACGAAAGCCACAGTAAATGAAAAATATCATTAATTCTTTTTATCAGATTCAGATACAATAACTTTATTTCTTTAGGCTTACAAAAAAGCACTTAGACAAATTCAACAAAGTCAAATTTCATACAATTAATTATTATAAGAAAGATATAATTTGTTATTTATTTCTCTTCACTTCAATTTTTTGTCCACAAGTGGAAGAAGTGAAAAAGAAACCCCTAGTACATTCATATACTACTTCATATAAAAGGCATCAAAAAGTCTTCCAGTTCCCTTAAACCAGTCCCACTTAAAAGGTAAAACAAATAGCTAGCTTTGTATCGGAACGGAACGTTACTTGTCGTCTAATCGAACTAATCTGATAAAGCACTTATTAACCCATCGAACGGCGTTATAATGGGACGTATTCTCCCATCAGACTGTCGAATACATTGTTAACACCCCCAAATCCGGCTTTCACACTAATGTGTTTATTTATAAACGATTTCCTTCCACCCTCGCTACGAAAATACGGGATAAAAATTTACGTCTGTATATTTAGAAGTAAGAATAAAGGATGAGTAGAGAAAAATAAATATTATAAAATATGTAGGTAGATCGCCATACTGAAAGGCAAATATTAAGCCATTATATAAAATTTTGCTTGTGTGTTGTTTCATATTTGCTACAAACTATGCAGTGTCGAAAATAAGATATAATGCTGGACAATCCATCTTCTAGCCCCAAACTAAGAAGAGTTGCCAATGGTACTAGATGATATAGATATATATTTCTTTATTTTACATAATAAACACAAACACTCGGGACACTAATCGGATACAACTTTCTCGAACTCAAAATAAATGTTCGACTAAATAAAAATATATAAGCTGTTACTGAACCTCACTGAGCAAAACTACATATTTTATAATATTTACACATGTAAATATTATGTAAATATTAAGGGTTGGGATCGCAGTTCGGTTTAAATAACATTAGGTACGTACCTAATGTTATTTAAACCGAACTGCGATCCCAACCCGCATGCCCAGCGGTACCTAATGTTATTTAAACCGAACTGCGATCCCAACCCGCATGCCCAGCGTGGAGATTATGACCCCCAAATAATGAGTAATGCATTCTATGGCGCTCATTAGGGGAGGCCTATGTCCAGCAGTGGACTTTCATAGGCTGTTGATGATCATGATGATGATGATGATGTTATTTAACTGCAAGCAAAATCTCATAAAATGAGTAATCTTTTTTTTTAACATGCTACTTTTTACCAAAAAACTTACTACTTGTAACCAAAAACCTGTTACGATTTGTCACCAAAAATAGTATGATTCACGATAGTAACTCGTGTGTTTCCAAATCGGCTCTAATGGAGTTAAGGGGATAAAGGCGTTATAGTGATGATAAATAGATACGTGAGCGTGCATTTAACATGCACTTGTATCATTATAGAAAGCGTGCTTTAACTGGGATTAATCAAACATTTTTTCCGTATGTTTTCGGTATTACTTTGTCGTTTTATGCCAACTCACAATAATACAATGTTCTTAAAAATGGTACGTTGGATGCTACTTTTGCTACGTAGTGGTAGCGGGTGCGATTCCTGCCAAGGGACAAGGGCTATATGATGGTGTGTGGATTGTCCAGAATTATTTATTTATATATTTAATCATATGTAAGTATGTACGGCATGGAACGGAGCATGTCAGGAACAAGAAGGCAAGATAGAATTAGCAATGGACAGTTAAGAACAAAAACCAAATTAACCGATACCTTGGAAAAAATAGACCTCCAAAAATGGAAATGGACCGGCCATATGTAGAGATCTACACCAGAAAAGTGGAGCCTAATGACAACTAATTGGTATCCAAGAGATGGCAAGAGATGTAAGGTGCTTATTTTGTAAGCCTAAAGAAATAAAGTTATTGAATCGAATGTCGAGGACGACAACAAAAGCGCTGGAAAGATGAGCTAAAACTTACTGCGGTACCCAAATGGAGGAGAGTTGCTCAAGACAGGAAGCAATGGAACTTCCTTCTGGAGGACGCCTTTGCCCAAAGTAAGTAGAGAGTCATCCTACAACCAAACGAATCAAACAATTTCAAGCCATGATAATTAATCTCACCCAGTTTAACGGGCAAAATAAATAAAATAAAAATATTATAATGTTAGATAGTCACAATCTCAATCTATACCTACAACATCTACGAGTTGAAAATCGTCATCATGTACAAACTGTCCTTTCAAAAAAGATAAATATAGGTAAAACGAATAAAAAAAATATTCCTATATCGAGAAAAGGCCTCACAAAGTCAATATTGACCTACCCCCGCTAATACAGGCGCTATGAAGATTTCTGCAGCTGGGCCTGACTGATCCACTGTTGGGTTTCGAACTAATATTTGCAGAGTCGATACAACGTACGCGAACGGGTTGAGTGATGGGGAGAGGGTGGCTTTCTAAAGGCATTATGGATAATAAGTATTCATGGAGTGAATATCGAAGGGCCATAATAAGGAAAAAGAGGAGGAAATTTTATTTGAACCTATATTACACGACACTACATTCGAATTATACACTACTTAGATAGGTACTATAATTATTAGGTAGGTATAAGAAAAAAGCACATTAAAGTAAACCAACGTTATAATTAAAATTTGTTTACGTGACCCCTCTGTTAATAAGAAAAAAGCACATTAAAGTAAACCAACGTTATAATTAAAATTTGTTTACGTGACCCCTCTGTTAACATAAAATGTCTAGAATTCTAGAAGCTAGTAGGTATGGGTATTTTTAATACCTACTAGCTTTTCCCAGGGTTTCACATCCATTTCACCTATAGACAAGAGTAACCCAAATAATTTAATGTTATTTCTATTCATATTGATTAATTGCGTTAAGACCCGTCCATTGTATCGTAAAATTCGTGAATTACCTTTGTATATAAATCCTTCTCAAGCGTCTCGAGTATCATCGTATAATATAGTAACAAGTCCATCCAAAGGTTGCCTGGAAGAGATCGCTTTTAGCAAAGAGGCCTGTGTTTATGTTAATCTCGTTTGTTTTTCTCTATCTTGGTGCGCAATAAAGAGAAGAGTTTTTGAATTGTATCTCAATATCAATAAATTTCTCGTCATCCATACCGCAATGTTTGAAAACGAAAGTTTTTAATCAGTGCGTCCTACCAGTCATGACCTACGGAGCTGAGACGTGGACACTCACGATAGGGTTGGTCCACCAGTTCAAAGTCGCTCAGCGCGCTATGGAAAGAGCTATGCTCGGAGTTTCTCTGAAGGATAGGATTCGTAACCAATTCATCCGACAGAGAACTAAAGTCATCGACATAGCTCAGAGAATTAGCCAACTGAAGTGGCAGTGGGCCGGCCATATTTCGCGAAGAACCGATAACCGCTGGGGTAAACGTGTTCTTGAGTGGAGACCGCGACTCGGTAAACGTAGTGTAGGACGCCCTCCGGCCAGGTGGGATGACGATCTGCGAAAGACTGCTGGCAGATGCTGGATGCGACAAGCCGAAGACAGGGCGCTATGGCGCTCATTAGGGGAGGCCTATGTCCAACAGTGGACTAACATAGGCTGATGATGATGATGATGATGATCAATAAATGGATTCATACATATTATGTACAAAACGTAGCTTCACATTTCGTAGAGAACCGTTTTGATAAAATAAAACCAAGAAACACAAATCGAAAACCTCTTTTGAAAAATATATTTCCTTTCAAGAAATGTGTTCTTATTAAATTTAGCAGAGTGAATGCTTTCGCTTAATATTTGTCTATACTATGCGAGACAACGTTTAGCCTTCTCTAAGAAAATTGCTCCTCATTTCAAACTGGAACAGAACTTTGTACGCTATAGTTATGGAGGCAGAAAGTGTTGTAATTTTTTTTTGTACATTGTCGTCCTTTTGGCCTCGATCTCATCTAATGAAAAGAAGACAAGGCCTCTTTACAGCCACTATATTAATTTAGGTCAAATTTATTATTTAATATGACAACGCCTCTACACGGCTGATCTTATTTTTCTATTGTATTTGTTCTTTAGCAGTTCATTTCAGTAGCTCTTTCATGTTTTTTTATTAATTTTGACATGATAGTGTGTTCCTGTTCCTATGGATTAATAAATAAACTGAATGAATTGCCACTTGACGTTTGAGCGACATCTAGTGCCAAAATAAAAAGCTTGATTGTTTTTGTCTTAGAGATTGCATTGAAAAGCCCACATTGATAACTCAGACTGTCTTATAAAGTAAGTCACAACAACCGTACCTCCCGTACTTGCTTATGAAAGAACCCACAGGCTGCATAGAAATCGGCAAATATTCATTTCGCATGTTGCGACGCGAAGCGATGCCCAGGTGCCACCCCCGCGTACAAATTGGAAATGCTGTTAATCCAATTTGTGAGTTTGTTTATCTTGCTCTATTGAAATATTTGAGGAATTCTCGGATTCAGTATTTTGGTGGTTGGAGTTTTGACTACTGCTGCCAACACTGTTGGATTACGTTTTTATAAAAATAGCGTAACGTGTTATAGTTTTTGATCTCTATCGATGCTTTGGCTGTTTTTTTCGAAAACCCTTAAATTATAATTCAATTTATTTATTCAGATAATTTCACAATTTTAATAAAAATTAACTTTAATTATTTTTTAATTATTAAATTTTTTGTCCTTTGGACTAATATGTAAACTACAGGACAGTAATTCTATAAGATGAACACACTTCTAAAGATCTAGCACGTGTTTTTTTGGATAGTAACGATCGCGTTCAGTACTTTTTGTTTCTCAAGGTAAACCACATCTTAATACGCTTAAAAACTTTCACTTTTAATGGTGTAAAACTGTAAAGTCATAAAGAGCATCGACAATGACTGAAACTCTCCAAGAGTTACTAAGAAACTCTATTACAAGTTTTAAATGTATTTTTAGAACTCTAAGAATTGAAACTGCGACTTCCATTCTTTTTAGTGTAATATCCAGCAGTCTAATTATTTCTTTGCGAATTCTTCACGTCACAGCCCATGGAAGCGATAGCTGGGCTGATAACAAATACAAATTAATTATTTGCCATTAGCATTAACAAAGTGTCGCCTAAGTTATAATCTTATGACAGAGTTGTATTTGAAATCCTTTGAGAATCCCTGGACGTCCATTTTTGAGTAATTCACTCACGTATAGTATATATTTATCGCACAACGACAACAGCACAGAAAGTTTCACCCTCTGAGCTAACGCACGTGCGCCCAGAATATGTATATGACGTCATCGTACGACGTGCGTGGTGTATTCATGAAAACAATTAAAAATGTAATATAACTAATAACAAGAACTGTGTAGCTACGAACTAAAGCCAAGGATAATCAACCAAAGAAATAGGTTCCTTCCGAAGATCACAACACAACGTACTTTCAGAATGGAGGTATTCGTCAAGTATAATGAGGAATAGGTAAATAATAAATAAATAACGATGGTTTACTTGAACGCACGTGTTACTAACGTGTGGTGTCGGCATAGAATTTCACCACCCCATCTCTTCCCGTGGGTGTCGTAAGAGGCGACTAAGGGAAACACACCGGGGATGGGCAGCAGCGCCCTCTGCAGAACAACCACCGTACTGCGATCCCCAACCCGCATGCCCAGCGTGGGGATTATGGGCACTAACCCCCAAATGATAGTGCCATCTTTGGCGCTCATTAGGGGAGGTCTATGTCCAGCAGTGGACTATTATAGGCTGTTGATGATTGATGAAATAAATAATGCCGGACAATCCGCACAACATCATCTAGCCCCAAGATAAGCAGAGCTTGTGTTATGGGTACTAGATGACTGATATACATAATACAATATTATTACATATGTAGATAGATATTGTCGTAATCAGTCGAATGCATTTAAAATGAGGGTAAAACTGCGAATGCGAATATTAAATAATAATTAGATTAAGATTATCACTACATACTTAAGTTATTAAAAATATTACAAAAAATTAATAATTATAATTAGATGTCATAGAGATAAATAATTTAACAAACTAACAAATATTATCAAATGGTCTGTAGATTTAGAACTCACTACCAAGGTCAAAACTTAAAATTAAGGTACCGTCGTTCGGGGTTACTATGTGCCACATTTAGAGGTTTTTTCATTTTAACAAAAAAAAATACAGGTATTCAGTTCTAGTGAAAATTGGCCAAAATGTATTAACTGACCCTCATTGCACATTTTCACCTGCCAGGCACATAGTCACCACGAACGACGGTAATCTTTGAGAAGGAAATTACTTACACCGTGGATTGATGATTCATAATAGTCTATAAGATTGCACTAGCTGATTGTAGCTAAGCTAGGCTAGCCTACGTTTTAACCTAACTGCGGCAGTTAAGGAACTAGTGCATAAAATTGTAGGTGTAGACGTTTTATTGCTTTTTTTAGCGTTTTTAAATTGTTTAAAAGGAATTGAGTGCTTTTAAAGTACAGCTACACATTTTCCCTTTTTTAAAGTCGCTTACTGAAAACAATGTTATTTATTTTAGTTTATTTTACTGTCATTTTCTTTTAATAAAACGAAAAAATAAAATGAGTCTGGATTAGAACAAAACACAAAACGTATTAAATCGGTCAATTGGATTTAAGTTTCAGCGAGACAAACTGAAATATTTATTGGACATGGTTATTACCAAAAGAATTTACAATAATATTAAAGAAACATGAGAAATAGTAACAATTACAATTAAAATGATTGAGTTAAGGTGCATACAGCACCTAAACTAGCGCCACCACCTACTTTAGTTTAGGAAGAGATACGAAAATAGATTTTGGTGGCCACCAAGGGCAACTTCGTATCTCTTCCTAAACTAAATAGAATAAAACTATTACAGAGGCATTAAAAAAAAGCTTATGATAGGTATCACAAACTGGACGATGGATTTTTGAAAATTCCTTTGTTAAACAGAATAATAACATAAAGTAGGTGGTGGCGCTAGTTTCGGTGCTGTATGCGCCTAGAAAAAATCTACAGGAAGCTCAACAGTGAGAGTGTTTTTTATTTTGTGAACGTCACTCAGACGAACGAATATATAGACCTGAAATACCTACGTGCATACCTAAAGTTAGTCTGGCACAAAGATGGCGGCCTGCTGTAGAGTTGCGCGTATTTTAACATTGAATATCGATAAGTAAGTAATTGAGTTGCACGGAGTTGAATTCTAAATTTTCGAATATTAGTAAGTAGAAGAATAAGTACCTATCTTTAAGCTCTGTTCAGTTTTATTTAAGTTTCTATACCTTGGTGATCCGTAACGGCCGTAACGGGTCATTAGCATTATATTACCCTCCGTCCTATCGTCTAAAAACGGGATACTACAATAGATTTCATCAAGTTCAATAAAAAACGCTATTTACTACGTACAGTACAGCTCAATTCAGTTAATATTAACACTACAACTTCCCCAAGCTTTGGCTGGCACTCAATTCAATGAATATCCTCTATATTCAGTACTAATACTAATATGTTCATATAAGACAATTATTTAGGTTGCCGCGCTCGGCCCAAGGTAAGTTTCGTGTGGACTGCCAGTTTCTGCAGCTTGTACCTTGATGGCGTGTGTGGAAGAGTCTTAGACAATCACTGACCTATCAAGCCCATTCCATCAAAAACTGACCTTTTTTGTAAAAACGTTGGTTTTTGCTGGAGTCGACGCCGGAAAGTTAAATCAATCATTTTCGAACACAAGGTCACTGACCTTTATTGTAAAAACGTTAGTTTAAGCTGGAGTATACAGGTAAGTTAAATAAATCAGTTTCAAATACAAAGTTAGACCTTTTTGTATTTTTGGAATTCTATGTGTCGGGGTATTTCTTCATGTTTTTTTTTATTGCATCGCGATCGCGATAGCTCCTGCGCTGCGGGAAGTGCAGTGCAGCCTCTCCGCCATTGCGTAACAAGGGACAGGCACACTGTGCCTGTCCCTTGTTACGGCTGGCGGAGGCTGCACTCCCTTCGCGCCTCCGGCTTATTATATACCTACACTCTAGGGGCTCCACGCACAAGACCACGTGGAGTCGGGGAACTCTGTGTCGGATCCGCCACTCAAATTGAATCTAATCAACTCTTCCCGGAATGCTCTGTAAAGTTTTTATATTGTTTCTGCATCCATATTTAACGACACACTTTGACCTCTAGCACCGAGGTCATTGAACTTTGGGGTCAAACCGCTGAACCAAAGTTGCACCCCTAGTGACCCTCTTAACGATGCCACAAGAAAAAACATTTGTTATAATATGCCTAAAAACATCTTTCGAAATTTTTCTAAGTCTTTCGCCTTGAAACTGAACGACATACTTTGACCTCTAGCGCCGAGTTCATTGAACTTTGGGGTGGATCACCTGAACCAAAGTTGCACCCATAGTGACCCTATTTACGTAGCCAAAAAAAATACATGTTATATATACATAAAAAAATTCGTCGAAAATTTTCTAAGTCCTGCGTCCCGTAAACTCCACCCCAACCAAAAATTCTGTCCCTGGCACCACACCTTTGAATCTTGGTTAGCTTGGTTCAAAGTTGCTGACGCTGCTGTAAAGGATTTACTTTTATTTTTGTGTTATTGGTACTGCGTCGATGAAATAATTCGTTATCGATAATCGATGTTTTGAAAATACCGAACCCTAACTCTATTTACTATGACGAATAATTTTCTCCTAAAATCACATAATATTCATAGTAAAACATTGAATGAATAAAGAAAAGCAAGCGGATCTTTATAAACTTTCCCACAAACAGCAAAATGTTTGAAAATAATAGAAAATGTAAGAAATTTTGAATGAATTCGGTACCTTTCCCATGCAACGTTATATTTTGATGTTTTTTGTTGATTTTCATGCGACAGCCAAACACTCTGCACATACACTTATAAAATACATTATTCTCCAAGTTTGCACACTATAAAAAAGCATAATTATCGCCTATTAACTCTAAATTTCCTTCATTTTCGAATAAAAACAAGTCCGGATGACAACTGATGTACTTGTTGTTGACTGCGACTAAACATGGCGACCGGCCACAGGGGGTGAGGGGTGAGGTATTTTGTGACGTCACCAAAACAATGTTGCCATTTTCAGTCATGATCAAACTGCTGTTGTCCTTTTTTACTCATGATTATCTTCATTAGTCAAAAAGAGATGCCGATATGTAAGTAACTCTGCTGTCGAAATACATCACACTTCTATAACTAACTGTTCGTAACAAGTTCGTATAGATATTTATGCCAGATCTATATTCCTCTATAATCTAAGGAACGTCATGGTTAATTTTGTTTTTTAGTTTTCTTTGTGTGTATTAGAATTTTAGTATGCCTATTGACTATTTGTAAGTAAATGTATATTTAAGTTTTGATCATTAATGTTATTGGTTTTAATAACCGTTTTAATTTAAATAAACAATAATAATATATTATAAGTTTTGAAATTAAACTCTTTAGTTGCAACTTGAACGCGTTCAGTAGCAATGGTGAAATAGGCCATACAACTATTCATCAACTCGTGTTAGGTAGTGAATATTTATAAAAATATCAAAGTAATAAGATGCTATTATTTTCTTTTCACTACAATTGATAACGATGTCTTAGCCGACGTTTGGACTTCAGCAGTCGGTCTCAAAGTAGACTAGACGTCTACTTTGAGTAGTACAGTGCATCACAAGGTTGTCTGGAAGAGATCGCTCATACCTTTAAGGTCGCCCTTTATATTTCCTCTACTTTAAGTTCGTCTGTATATAGTGTTATTTTTTTGTGAGATATAATAAAGTATTTTATATCTACATATCTATCTATTATTATTATAATGCACTAGTGTATGAGCAAACACAGGTGCTGTATTCCATCACTCTCATAATCCGATTGGACGACAGATTGACACGACCGGGATGAGGTCCAGAAACTAGTGTTTTTTACACAGGGGCGTAGCAAAGTTACTCGTATATAACCTAATATCAATATGCAATATAAAGATATTTTCTTTACCTATGCAAATTCCGTTTTGTATGGAGAATATGAAGAAAACTGATTTCTTTTTTTTTGGAATGATATATGTATCTTATTGATGGACATATGGTACATATATGTACAAGTAATACATACATAATATAACCGTTAATTACTAAAAAAAATATCGAAAAAAATACAGCGAATAGGTATAACCATTGAAAGCGACAAGGATGAACCTTCCCAAAATAATCTAAATATTTGTACTTCAGAAATAATGTTTAATAACTGTTAAATTAAAAAAAATGTATAAAATAAAACATATTACATATATAAATATTATTAGTAAGTAGGTAGACCTTCTTATTATTAAAAGCAAACACCCCGAAACATACCCTCCACAATACGCAAAACAGGAAAACCCCAATAATGGCGCAAGGGAAAATCTCTGTTTAGCCCATTTTCTTGACAATATTGAAAGAAACGCTGAATGTCAGTATTTTGAATCCCTTATAAAATAAAGAGGCAGTCCTGTCTCGCCTGGATTATTAGTAATAGCGCAAACGGGCGACTTTTTATACTAATAATGCTGGACAATTCACACAGCATCATTCAGCCAAAGCTAAGCAGAGCTTGTTTAAAAAAAATACTTCATAAAGGAAAGTTTAACAATGATATTGATGATTTTTTTATATTATCTAAGATTCACCAAATTGGAGTGCTGCCCCGTTCAACCCACAAAATTTCTACCCAATAGGTATTTTGACCCGTTCGACCCGAAACCAAAAATTTGAGTGCCCCTCTCTACCCAAACGTACTTATTCCAAATTTCTATTGTTTAAATTCAGATAAATGTCACAGTTAAACAACGAAGTAGATGGGTCACCAGACAAAAAAAAGGGTAGATACTTATTATAAATATTTTTATTAATAAAATCAGTTGCTATACTATATTACGATCGGAAATTTTCTGTCACAAGAATTTGCTCTTTGCTCTCTTTTCTACCTAATCAACATCTACATCTGCACTACATTCCGTCAATTATAAGACTATTAGGTCTTGTTTCTTTTTAAAGTATTAAGTATTTTTTTTTTTGATATCACAGTGAGAGTTTATTGACTTGACTATATAACCAAGGCGTAAAATTGTTACGTTTAGCTTTGTATACTATGAGCTCAAATTTTTGTGTTGTAAATAGCTAGTATACTTAATGTAAGGTTCTGTTTGATAATTTTTTTTCTTTGTTGTTAAAGAACTTTAAAATGTTTAAGGTCTGATTTTTTTTGAAAATTCTTTCAGTTGGGGTAAAACTACTACTTTTGCCAGAAAATGCACTTCACCTTACAGCGCTTATAAGAGTGTCAAAATTTTGATTTTAACGGCCATTTTTGACGCTTTAGTTGCACGTTTGCAACGCCCCTTATAGGCGTCAGTATGGGGATGTCGTAGAAGGATTTATCTGAGCCCTCTTGAAGGGCAATGAGGTGGAATGTTACGTCGGCATTCAGTATTGGATCATTGAAATTGACACAGAATTCGGAAGTTGAGACAAGATCGGTTCTACCTCCTTTGAGGAGCTACGTAAATATATCATTACATGAGCGTACTTATTGAAGATTATGAGTAGGCGTGTACTTGATATCATAATAATAATTAGTAGATATGAGGGAACCCGACGACGTTAGGATGTAAATTAAGGGAATATTACGTTCGTTGGTTGAGTGGGGTGTAGTATTCTGAGATAAAGTTTTGATTAACAAGTACGAAGTAAGTACATAGAAATAAATCCTTTTTTACGAATATATTTTGTACTAATTTTACAAATATTATGAAGGCGAAACTTTTTGTTGTGAAGAGAGCTCAATTAAAATTAATAATGTTGGGGCATCATCTAGCCCTATGTAAAACCGCCTGGCAGACCTTATGTAAAACCGACCAGAACTCCCTGAACTATCTGCAGATCGTAAAAATATTTGTTCCGAGGCAGTAATTCACAGAACAGAGAAATTAGTTTTTTATGTTCTGAGCAGTAATCAAACCCGTAACCTCCTGACGTTCGCCCACCGCGCCACAGAGGTCGTCTCTTAACTACGATCATCTCAAAATTACGGAATGCACCTGAAAATTGTCATATAAACATAAAGATCTGGATCTTATCCACAGACCAGTCTTTATTTAAAAAACGCGTATCAGATCCTAGGTCATAATAATAATCAAGTAGGTAAAATGTTCCTAAGAATGCTTTAACACAGGATCAACTAGGTATCCCATGAAATCTGCATACCTAGGTAGCAGATATCTGATCAAAATCGAATTCACACTGTAATTCAAAGGTCAAATCAGCGGTGTCCGCAGGCTTAAAAACCTCTAGCCCACTCAACTGAGTTGGGCAACTAAAAGCGGTAAAACTTCATAAACTTCAAGCACCCAAATAAATGGGTAAGTTCGAAGGGTGCTTAAGCCTCACCCCCACACCCTTTTATAATAAAAAGCTTTGTGAAACGCAATTCCCGAGTATTTTTTCATAGATTGATCGACAGTATAATTTTCTCGTCAGACTTGTTCATCTGGCCGAGCCTTAGTTACACAGAAACTAGTGCGTCTGTATTTTTTACTCGAAGAATACTTTTTTTTGGCAGACAGCGTATAGGCTGCGTGGACAGCGCAAACGTTTGCAACATTCTAAAAATTATATGGGTATCTAAAAATTGTAAAGTAAAGTAAAGTTTATTTCCAAAAAATTGCTTACATTTTTAAACTTAAATGCTAGTATTACATAATATATTATGTACCTACTTATTGTCCTTTACCACCACCTATTGTCTTTAGCAGAAGAATAATTAAGAATAATTAATATACAATATTTGCGTTAGCAAAGAAAATTACAATACTGAACCGAATAAATCAACTAGTATATACGCTTATTCATTATTAATGTAAACGGGTTAACTACGAACCTATTTTATGTTGTAAGAACACCAACGTTTTTCTGACGAAAATGTAGGATTCTAATGGTGATAGAATTTTTCAAATGGGTCCAGTAGTTTCGGAGCCTATTCAATTCAAACAAACAAACATTCAAATCTTTCCTCTTTATAATACCTATTAATATAGATATAGATATAAATATAGTTATATATAATGTCCCCCGAATACCTGCGTAAATGCACCCCGGTCAATTGATCTGTCAAAGCTAAGCTTTAGTTTTGAACTCATTCTATGGTTGGCTAGCATTGATTCGGGTGGATATTTTATACTCACTGTACACTATGCGAAAAACATTTTATATCCGTTTTATTTATAGAATCTACATCTACAAGCTTCGCCTAGGGGATGAATAAATAATAAATAAATAAATAAATAATGCTGGACAATCCACACAGCATCATCTAGCCCCAAGCTAAGCAGAGCTTGTGTTATGGGTACTACTAGATGACTGATATACATAATACAATATTATTAAATAGATAGATATTTTTTTTGATTATACATAGGAAACAACCAGAACCCCTGAACAAATATCTGCAGATCGTACAAATATTTGTCCCGAGGCGGAAATCGCACCCGCAACCTCCTGCGTCGCAGGCGGACCTTCGCCCACCGCACCACAGTGGTCGTCTAAATTGATATTATGTCGAATATGTCGAATAAATTGATTATCTCATGGGAAAACTGCACTTTTTTAGAATCAATACGAAAACAAGTATGGGTGTTCATTCAGGATATAAGCTATACTGGTAGTAAATTACAACAAAATCCGTTCAGTCGTTTGAGAGTGAAGGAGATAGAGACACCATTTAAACACAAAATTGATGATTAATAAATATAAAATAATAAAAGAGCTTCTGTTATGCACTACATGACTGATTCATGTAGTACCCATAACACAAGCTCTGCTTAGCTTGTGGCTAGTTGATGCTGAATCGAATGAAGTAATTTATGCATCATCAAGCCCCAAGCTAAGCAGAGCTTGTGTTATGGCTGCTAAATGATTGATATACATAATACAATAGATGAAATAGATAGATATTTTTTATTATACATAGGAATCTTACCAAAAGTTACACAAGGATCCACTACTTTACGTAAAGGCCAAATACCGTACTTGTCCTACTAACAACATTTGTAACATTTGTAAAATTAAACCAATAAATCTTAGATTTTCTTTAACTGGCAATTCACATAAAATATATTTGATACTAGCGGTCCGCCCCGGTTTCGCAAGGTTATTTGACAAATTGAATTTTTCATGTGTATTCCTAACTTTTTTCAAAATATTATATAACCTATGTTCATCACGGAAAATTAAGGATTCTAATGGTGAAAGAATTTTTCAAATCGGTCTAATAGTTTCGGAGCCTATCCATTCAAACAAAGAATCAAATCTTCCCTCTTTATAATTTTAGTACCTATAGATATAGATAAATTTCTGAAAGTTCCTTACACATACTATTCGGTTACCACCTTTGAGATTTGCTTGTCGTTTATTGGGGGGTAGACTTGCGAGCAACTAATGGTGCGAGAGTTTTAGTGAGGTTAATTTCTAGAATTTTGATATAGTTATAAGTATTTATCCAAAGTAAAAATAAAGTTCGCTCCCCTATGAAACGCTTTTGCAAATTAGATGCTTTCCTACAAAAAAGCTCTTATTACTTACCTACTATATTATATAGGTTAAAACCATTATATTATGTATAAAAGATAATAAAGATTAAATTACCAATTTTATCCAAATTTGGTTTTTAAATAATTTTTTAGCAATAAAAATTTTCTTCAAACGTAACGTAACGTACCGGTGGTAAGCGAACAATGAACGCCTATGTATGTAAAAATATGAAAAAAAAAATTTCGTCAGCCGTCTTTTGTATTCATTATATTCAACATTTTTAGAAACCTACTATAAGATTAGTTAAGGTTTTATAACCACTAAATCGACACCAACGTCACGCGCACTATCGTGACTCTCGGACGTCTACGTTACTTTATTCGGGAAAACATTGATTGGTGGTAACAGGTTACTTATCTTCTTGTTTAACAACAAAAGGAGATTTAAGATATAGGAGTTGAAACCTTGTATTATATTATAATATATTATAATATATTATAATATAATACAAGGTTAATATAAATATATAATTATAATATAGTAAAAGTTCGAGTGGGGAAAAATGCGAATGGAAAGTTTGCTACGCGGAATTAACGATTTCGGGGAAAAGATCTAATCACTCACTAGGACGACCTCTGTGGCGCGGTGGGCGAAGGTCCGCCTGCGACGCAGGAGGTTGCGGGTTCGATTCCCGCCTCGGGACAAATATTTGTACGATCTGCAGATATTTGTTCAGGGCGTTCTCTATGTATAATAAAAAATATCTATGTATGTAATAATGTTATATTATGTGTATCAGTCATCTAGTACCCATAACACAAGCTCTCTTAGCTTGAGGCTAGATGATGCTGTGTGGATTGTCTGGCATTATTTATTTATTTTTGAATTATTTATTCAAAGGAAAACCAGAAGCTTATTATTAAAGAGTTAATGGTAATTTATACCAGGAGGCTTATTAAGGTTTTAACGGTTAAGTTAACAGTTTATACAAGCATGTTAATTAAGACAAGTCTACATATATCTTTAACGAAAATTTTTTGTTATACAGGGTGGAATTTTGTAATGCCACCTGGAGGGAAAGTACTCTTAATACTGTAGATAGAAAATTGTACTCGAAGAAAACATTCCTTTAATTTTGAAAAGAAAGAAAATAGCATTCAAAGATTTTCGAAAATTCGCTTGCCACACCCGGGAATCGAACCGACTAAAATCTGTAAAAATTACACCCTGTACTTTAATTGCATAGATCGTGAGGGTCAATAATAAGGATGAAATCTCTCTAACAAACTTAATAAATTAAATGAAAGGAAAACCATGAAATCTTAAATTATAAATTGAATGGGTCAAGTTAAGCACTTTAACTTAAAGATCCATCTGTTTACTTGTGTCAGTAATTAATAATTACCTATCATTGTCGTCATTTATCCATAAAAAATTACGAATTAATATTTAGAGTCCACGTGTACGAAGGTCATTTAAACAGTGTCAAGTATCTTGAAATACTGGATCTCTTAAGAAATTAGTTAAATGGTTTCCCCGAGGCAGAGCGAAACCAAATAATTCTACAGCAAGATGGTGCTCCAGCCCATAACAGCAGAATCACTACTGCCTACATTAATAACCATTTTAATACCTGGATTGGTACCAAGGGCACAATCAGATGGCCTGCGAGATCACCAGATGGATAAAGGGGTGAGCTTTAGATTTTTTTTTGTGGGGTTAAAATTCTAATTTACATGAAATCTTATGCGAATGTAAACGAGTTGAGAGTTGAAGTTCAGAATACGATTTATAATATTCACCACAACACGTTATTAAAAGTTACTAGAAATGTATTCGTTAGAAGAATAAATTTGTGTACCTATCCAAGAAAATGGAGCCCATTTCGAGCAACTAAGTAATTAGTTAGTTGACTTTTATTGTAAATAATTAAAATAATTTAAGATTTCATGGTTTTCCTTTCATTTAATTTATTAAGTTTGTTTGAAAGATTTCATCCTTATTATTGACCCTAACGATCTATGCAATAAAAGTACAGGGTATAAATTTTACAGATGTTAGTCGGTTCGATTCCCGGGTGTGGCAAGCGAATTTTCGAAAATCTTTGAATGCAGTTTTCTTTCTTTTCAAAATTAAAGGAATGTTTTCTTTGAGTACAATTTTCTAACTACAGCATTAAGAGTACTTTCCCTCCAGGTGGCATTACAAAATTCCACCCTGTATAGTGATATATATTTTATGTAGAATGTTACATATAATATAATTAAAAGAAAACTTAACTTTAATGTTTCGCATTAAAAAAAATATTAAGAAGAATTTTGTAAGAAGAAAGAATTGTATTAATAATACGTTATAACTTTAGAGTTACTGTGGTTTGCCATAATGAGGTTCTGGCTAGAGCTTTGATTTTTATTTTTGATATGCAATTAGATTGTACATATACCAAAATGTTTACACAACTTATTATTAGATTGTTTTTATCTTTGTTTTTGACAGGTTGTTCTAATTTATTGATAATTAAGTTTTTTATGAACTCTATTTACATTGTAGACTGTAGACTGTTGCAAACAATATATAGTTACATAAGTGATGATAATAATATAATTGTACATTTTATGTAATTTTATTAATATAATTTATATGCTTTGTGTAAGTTTATAGAAGAAATTAAACTAATAAAATTTTGACTTGAACGATCTTTTAAAGAGTTTTTTGTTGTAGACTAGTAGTATCTATGGTCACGACCAATTTATTTTATGATTTATATGGCCACACTATCCTACCATTCCATTGACAAGCTATTTTGAATCATAATCTTTATAACGAAACGTTAGTAGAATATCAAATAAACTTAAGACTGAATCTCTATCCCAATAGTATGGCGCCATCCTCGCATTTTTTAAAACTTTAGTGGAATTGGGCCCCTGTAACCTACAGTTGTTTTTCTTTACGTATAGTATATACCTACATAATACCATACGTATACAAAAATATAGACATAACGTAATATGACTGTTCTTTATAATACTAAAGAGCATTCATATTTATAAAAGCTTTGTACTAAACTCCACAAAGCGCTTGTAATTCATAATTTACGATTATTATACCTAACACAACAGCCAATAAATCGAGACCTATTGCAGACTGTCAAGAACAATGTGGGATGGTCACTCCTTTGTGTTATCATTTTAAGAGCAAAAAGGCGTGGCTGGAATCTTGATTAAATAAATTATTTGGATTTCTTTTGTGTTTGATAAAGTATACCGAAATATCAAAGTTATTTGAGATTTTCGTCTCCATGCATTACAATAGCTATTTTGTAACAAATGAAATATATACGTTTATAAATACAAAACAAACAAAAACAGATAGTAAAAAACAAAACAGTAAAGGAAAGTTATAACAGAATAGTAAAAACAAAAACTTCAACAATGCAGAAATGGAATCGCATAGCGCTTGGAGCGTCGAAAAAGATTCAATTACGAGTACAAAAATGGATGAAACTCGAATAAAATTCCAATTAATCACTTGTTTTATTGAGTTCTTCCACGAACCTTATTTTGCTAGAGTTAGCCAAATAGTTTGGTCTTTTATTTAAGTTATAATACTATAAAAATGAAAGGTTTGATTGTTTGTTTGAATTGAAGAGACTCCGAGAGTAACGGACCGATTTAAAAAATTCTTTCACCTTTCGAATTCTTTATCCTGATGATCATAGGCTATACAGGGTGATTGGAAGGTGGGTGCAAAAAGCTGGTGTGGTGGGCGATGGTAGTATGGACTATTTGGAACCATTTAATCCATAGTTGTCTTAGCCGAAGTCTGACTATTTCTTTTCTACCAATAGAATATTTAAAAAAAAATATAGAATCCTTCTGTAAGAATCTCATCTTATCTATCTGTAAGAAAACTTCAAAAATGTTGACCAACATTTACAAGTACAGTCGACGTTACAGATCTGAAATAAATACATCGTTAATATTAAGAGTATTTCAAATTAATCGCAGAATGTGTGAAAGCCTTCAGCTTTATATATTTAAGGTGTTTCGAATTTATTATCATGTACGACGTGTTTAAAAAACACTATTGATAATTTTCTAGATATTATATTATTTATAATTTTTCTCAGAAAATTATCAATAGTATGTCGTACATGATAATAAATTCGAAACACCTTAAATAAATAAGGCTGAAGGCTTTCACACATTCTGCGATTAATTTCAAATACTCTTAATTACACATCTTTACTGGTACAATATAAACCGATCGCAACAACCAGTTTATTCCAAATAATGTAAATTGACAACACTTATGAATATTTAATTGTGCTAAGTAAACTGACTCTAGTTCCCTAATCAGTTTGCAATATTAATGCAGCTTGGATGTCTATCCCTAGGTGACAATTCAAAGGATGAGATGATATTCATTTGAAATGTTGAAGTAGAATAGATCTAATGTCGCCACGATTAGTAAAGTGGAATAATTTCTTGGTGATTGATCGTTATTGGAAATTGGAACAAGCAAGCTTATGGCAATGAGGCAGATAAATAACCACTTGAATTAAAAATGAATGAATGTTCGTTACTCCATTAATTATAAAAAAAAATTCATTGTATACAGGTAATGTAAAGTAAGTATACTTTTTTAATTTAATTGAATAAGTCTAGAAATTCGATAAGTCCACAAACGGAACGACAATATAACAAATCATGAGTGATATACTTAAAAAAATATTCGTTATACTTACCTAGGGCTACGGCATCGAAGCATTATCTTTTTATTTTATTTATGGGTAATCTTTTTTAGCAAGAACGACCCGGAGAAGAAGTCCTTAATACAATTTATCAAGAAGATAAATTTTGTTTATTATAAACATAAAAACGACCAGAAAACCCTGACCAAATATCTGCAGATAGTACGAACATTTCTCGCGAATCGGACCTTCGCTCATCCCGCCACAAAAGTCGTCCAACGATAAAATGATTCTCTCATAAATTCAATCTAGTAAGTCTTTCTATTGGTTGTACTCTTCTGTTCGTATCGGCTATTTCCATATCCGCTTTCGTTGACATGACCATATCAACATAAGCTCAGATAGAGCTATTTCGTATAACTGAGCCGATCTGATTTCAGAATAATATTCTAAAACCAGATTGACTGTTATTATTTCGAATGGACTGCATCAATTTGTTAATGAAATGAAATTTGCAGGTAAATCGAAACTAAAATTAGATGGTAAATTCAGTATGAATTTCAGGTTAATTCAATAACTTTATTAGTATGCAATAGTCCTTAAACAATATAACAGGCAAACATATACTACGAAATTGAGGTAAATGATAGTAAATCTAAATTGTAACTAGTTTTCGACCAATGATGAAGAATGGAATAAGCTTCCTTCTCTAATATTATAATGATAAATAAATAATAATGCTGCATAATTCACACAGCATTATCTAGCCCCAAGCTAAGCAGAGTTTGTGTTATGGGTACTAGGTAACTGATATACATAATAATATAAGAGTACGTAGATAGATATTTATTATTATATACAGAAAACGACCAGAACACAGGTTTCCACTTGATGAAGTATTGTATTGAAATAATTACCTACCTTTCAGATTGAATTTATAAACAAATATATAAATAAATTACATTACGTTAATCTTAAATTACTTTTAACCTCCTTAAATTCATGGAGCCTTTTAAGAATATTGAATTTCTGTTCACTTCAATCTTTTGCCCACTAGTGGAAGAAGTGAAAAAGAAACCACTAGCACGTTTTTATATCACTTATAAGTCTATTACATGTTTATTCTTGAAGAAAACATTAAACCGTAGTGTATTCACAAGTACTTTCACACTTATAAAATAATAATATGGTGGAGGGTAGTTCGACTTCGATATAACTGTTCATTCTTAAAGATGAACTCAGAATAATTCGGGTAAACTTGGAAGGTTCACGTCAGAACTTGTATTAGTCAACGTCAACGGAAATCAGTTGCAGACCGGCAAAGTTTGCAGCTTCATCATCCGTCTATGTGCAAGACTGTAACGAGAAAATAATGGGACTTGACTATATCTACAACTAGCGGTCCGCCCTGGCTTCGCACTGTTTAAGAAAAACATCACAATGTGGGTAAAATATAGAAATAAAAATATTTTTTTACACACGTTGGGTTAAGTTATTGAAGTTCTCATACGGAATCCGGACTTTTGAAAATATTCTACAGGTCATCAGGGATAAAGAATAATTCAAATGGTGAAAGAATTTTTTAAATCTGTCTAGTAGTTTTGGAGACTATGAGATTCAAACAAACAATCAAACCTTTCACCATCACAATTATTATAATAAATATAGCAGTTGGCAATTGTTTGACGCGGAGAAATATTTTCAAACACTTTGTGCGAAGGACCACTTTTAATTTTAAATAATTATCTAGAGTTTTGGATATCATCAAAATATTTTATTCAGTTATTTTTTACAATCAGTTAGAAAAGTTGTAAATTACATTTGTATAACTAAAGGACGGAGCGTGAAACTGAGTATTAAATTCTCAATTTTGGTAACGGCCATTTTTTTAAGGCCATTTTTCAGTAAAGCACCATTTTTCTCCACCATAACTCTCCTGCGGACGTGTTAAACTGAAATTTACCACATTAGAATATTAAAATAGTAAAAAAACAGAAATAACGTGAATTGTAGTTTAAAAATCAACATCCTTAGTCTTAGCCAATAGTTATTGCCTAAGAGCACGAGCTTTTATAAGCGCTGCGGCATTACTCACGTAAAATATAAATTTGATATCAAGAATTCAATACCCTCTCTTTGCTCCAAATTTTCGATGGTATAAAATAAAAATGTGGCAAAATTTAATAATAATCTCTTTAATGCTTCAACTTAGCTTTAACCTTTAAATTTTAAAACCGCAAAACAGTAAACAACGCAATAGTAAACTATCAATAAAGGAAAAATGGCGAGCCATTCATTATTCAGTTGGATCGACACTGGAACCAAACCTAAAATCATGATCGGGAATTGTCCACGTGCCACAGACGATTTACGAGTGACATGCTAGGCATCAGTTTCTTCACTGGACTGACGATCTGCGAAATATCATCAACCTCATCATCAACACCACTTTAGTCCACCGCTGGACATAGGCCTGCCCTAATAAACGCCATAGCGCCCTGTCTTCAGCTTGCTGAATCCATTTGAATAATTATTAAGTGGTTTAATTTGAATAATTATTTAGTGGTTACCTTTCACACTAAACAGCTGAACGGTTCTTAATAAAACTTGGCAGAGAAATAGGCTGTGCTCTAGAAAACGACTATTTTCTCCGGAAAAATACGTCAAAGCCACAGATGTTATAAATACGTTTTTATTCAGGATGGTTCGCAGAGACATAGACCCCGTAGTGCCCAGGGCGAGTGAATTGTAAATTGTCCCGCAACCCGAACTGAATTTCGCTGAAATCGGCGTCGATTGAATAAGCAACTGATATTGGGATGCGGTGACGCGAGAGGTGATGTGGTAATTCGTACGTCATATTATAAATTTATCGACAATTTCAGATTATTTTATGACGAAGAATTATCATCTCTCGGGTTATTATTCTGAAAGCACTGAAGGATTGTCAAGAATGAAGACCGAGTACATTTTCAAATCAATAACACTTTATTTCATTACTATTTTGTGTGTAAAATTTATATAAGGTCTTATTTTGTAAGCCTAAAGAAATAAAGTGTGAAAACTTTAGTTACCCCGCTGCTTGGGTAGTGCGTTGGCAATTCGGAGTTTTGTAATTAAAAAAAAACAAATAGCGATTCGATTTCCAAAATTTAAATTTTAAACGTTATTTCATTGCTTCAGGAAAAATACCTGTGACCATCCCTGGGACAGACAGGTTAGGTTAGATATGTTATCGTTAATCGACCTTATAATAATGTCTTTTCAACAGATTTTAATAATATTAAAGGTAACAATATATAAATTAAGCATTCTAATCATTTACTGAGTTATATTGTGACTTTTTCTTTGTTATGAATACTGATCATTTTTTTCAGAACCTCAAAAAATTAAACATTGGGTTCTTATACCGCACCTATTATACCTAGTATCTAAGAGTGTTAGAAGAAATTTAATGTTCCTTGATCAGAAGCTCCTGCACTATTAACAGCAGCAATTTGACCGACACGGCTTTCAAATTTCGACGATGTGAATAATGCAATCTCAAAAGTAGTCAGTTGATTTAGTGTCAATAATCTTTTGAAAAGGAAACCAGAACGAAATGTTTAGTAGACTTATTTTACCGTAGTTATCTCAAATTTATATATTGAAAGTGTTTTTCTGTAGACTGTGGAAAAATAATTAAATTTTTGCTTAGGTACAGAGGCCATGGTAACTAAAAAAATATGAATGTACGTACCTACCATGTCACTGCACAACACGGCAATGTGGTGCAGTGACATGGTAGGTACCTTCATATTTTTTTATGGAAATGACCCTTTGTTAATTGGTATTTTGATGAGTAGTATTCCTACCCTCAGGATGGTGGGTGGACAGTTAACAACCAGTTTTAGCTTCACTTGAGGGTATCACCAAACCTAGTGTTAGACATTCTAACCATTTTCCGTAGGTAAATAAAGATTCAAGTATTGGAACCCAATGAACTTTAAACATAAATTATTAAACTGCAAAATTATAGGACTATCCTTCCCATCTTACATCAGACTATGCTTGTCCACTGCTGGACATAGCAGAGGCTACAAATGCCCCTTAAGCGTCTGCAGCGTCTTCAACTTGTCACATCCAGCATTCTGTCTGCAGTCTTTCGTAGACTGTCATCCTACTGGTCAGGGTCATCCTGTTTCTACTGTCATTAGTACATATTTTCAGAAAAAAGCATTTTCTATCTATCTATCCTTTCTGGTAATAATAAGTTTTCATCTCACTGGGCCAGGTTAATTGAGTCACGATCTCCACAAAACCACGTTCACCCCTGTTAGCCTTATCTTACCTATCTACACCCTACTCATGTTCATGCAGGTAAAGTCACGCACATTCAACTAGTATTGCATTGTTTAAAGTTCAAGATAGCTGTACAATTCCCGTCTATTTAGAATTTATGGAATGCCATTCAAGAGATACGAGCGAATAATATTGGAGTATAAATTTTGCGTGGGGCTTTTGCGAGATTAAAATTATAGGCGTTTGTGTATTGAAGAGACTTGAACATGACAAATTGTGTTTGCTGAAGCTTCATCAATGTTGAAAAGTTGTGAAGAAATTAAGAATTCTGTAGGCCTCTGGGAATAGCTTTGTAGGTGGTACTTATTTCTAAATGTCTTGGAAGACTAGATGTTTGAGCAAAGATACTTCTTTGCGACAAGCCAAAGACAGGGTGCTAGGGCGCTTATTAGGCACTAGCCCATGTCTAGCTATAGGCTAAGATGGGCTGATGATGATGATGATGACTTTTTTACCTCTAGAGACAGATCCAAGTAAAGCAGCCTTTTCGTTTAGTGTGGGCCAACAATAAAAAAAAATTGTTTATTTCACGGACCTACAACGTATTAACAATGGTCTAAAAATAATAATTGTAGACAACAACCAGATATTATTGAGAATTCATTAAATCATGTTTTTGTACTCAAAAACTCACTTGAAAAGCGTGAGTAACCAATTTTTTTGTTGATGTAAATCATCTACAAAACGTTTGAATGATATATACCTACTACTTCTAATGTGCAAAACAAATGAATTAATTTATATTCACTAGTAATTTATATTCGTACGTTCGTGAATGGTAGAAGGTTTTTTAAGAATCGCAATTAGCTTTAGACTATTAACATTTACATATGTTTAAATGTATGAAACTTGTATCAAACAGAGTTAATAATGTCATTTTGCGCTTCCTATCTTTAAATTAAATCAAACTGGCAGATAAACCTTTAAAATATTGTCGCTATAGGCAATCGAAGTTCGTAAGACAGTATTGGAAGACGAAAGGGTCTTCCAATAGGAACCTTTATAATTTAGGAAATTGTAGTTGTCCGATTTTTAACGAACACCACCCATACGCATTCCTATATAGGTCAATCAAGTACCAGTAGAAAGAAAGAAATAAAGAAAGATCAATTTATTTGGCCAGAAACAGGTAGTTACATATTAAACATATACACAACAGTAGATAAGATATAGTCCCACTAATGAACAAAAGCTGTAAGTAACTTGCGCTCGCAGATTTACATCTTTCATTTTCCAGGAATGGTTTTTGGTCCAAACCAGGCCAAGCTCAATGCGACAGAGAACAAAGTAAAGCCACACAGATGTGCGCGCCAAATCTTCCCTCTGTATCTACTGGTTATACAATCTCTTGACTAGAATATCACAATTATCTAGGAAGTTTCCAAGTTTCCTGTAAAGTCTAAAGGAATAAGCACTTTGAAATTTGTTACTTTATGCCGCCATTTAGTGATACCAAAATAAGTCCAAGATCTTTTTTTACCAGCCGTTATTAAAAAGGATGATTTGTAAATATTGGTTATTTTAATTAAGAGCATTTTAGAAGAAACTTGATAATTTTCCAAAGTTTCTGAATTCTCAGTATTTCAGTGTAACGGTTTGAAATGAAATGGAATGAAATGAAAAGATTTAGAATGATAACTATTGTCTCGTAAAACTATGAAAACTGTGTAAATACGAGTATAAAGAAAATCGAAGTCTGTTTTAGTTTTTTTTGTAAACATATTTCTTTTTAATTATACATACCTACTATAACCCAAAAATTATATAGTGCTTTTGTCAAGGCAAAAAAGGTAGATAATCAACCAACCTTAAATTATACAGTTTCAACCTGTATTCAGCACTAAAACTTTTCCCTCATCCGTCCAAACGACTTCCAAATACTTGCCCAATGAGCGCCTGAACTGTGTAGATACGGAAAACATAGCGCACATGATTCGGCACAAAGTTAACTTTGAATATTCATCGCCCCTCGGATGGATTCACAGATACAAGGCGACTTACTGCTTTAATTAGAATACTGGAACGAGCACTGGATTGTGGTGCAATGAAGTAGATTCCTTCGGAGTCTACCTCTAAGCTGTAATCCTGCTTATAGATACCTATAGGTATAAAGGTATTGTAGCTAAAGAGGGAAATATCGATCTACTAACAGAAATAAATAAATCCTATAATATTATAATGGGAAAGTAACTCTGTCTGTACATAGGTATATACTTCTTTGTCGCCTATACTGAACTGATTTTGATGAAATTAGTTAGTTTTTAATAAAATTAACAAAGAAGATAGGAAAGCAACAATTATTAAGTAGAAAAAGAGTAGCATTGTTCGTTCACCATAAATCTCTATAAAAATATTCATATCGATGTGCGAATAGCACAATATCTTCGGAGAACCCACTCAAAAGGAAACTGAGCAAATCTCCAATTTCTCTGGAACTCAAAGGTTAAATTCAAAGCGTTGTTGTTGTTATTATCAAGTTATTTAAACCCTTTCGCTTGAGGGAATCGGATTTAGGATACCGTTAAGGCCTACGTATGAATGTCTAAAAGGATTTTGGGAGATTTTATGAAAGCCTGCTCAGTACTCGTAACAGATTTATGCTTGGCTAGCTTATGCCAAAGAAAAGTGTTGCCCAAGCATAGATTGAGCAAGCGATTATAAAAAAAACCGAATAGTAGTAGATTTGATTGTTTGTTTGAACTGAATAGGTTCCGAAACTCCTGTGCCGATTTATGTATGAAAATTTCAATTTTTGTTAAATACCCGAGCGAAGCCACTATTTTTCAATAAAACTCACTACCTACTGAAATAATACCCTATCTAAATAATACCCTTCATCAATCAAGTACCGAATTTCTCATTATAATCTGCATTTAATACGACGAGTGCACAAGAACTCATCAAGGGGCAAATGACAAATGATCCCGATCGTCTATCTTCCTAACTGTCAACGGAGCCAATCAACACACGTGTGAACACCCCCTAACACGACCTACAATGTAATATAACCCTTACCTCCCAAAGAATACCGTTTATCATCGCAAAAATAAGAAAACTTCTAACAACCAGCGAGCAATGATCTGTGAAAGTGAGAGGGATCGATAAATCGGTAAATGAATTTGGAGGTCTGTATAAAATGGATGGTTGGAACATCATGAAAAGCTATAAAAGGTAGTGGTTATCAATCATACATTTAGAAGGCATATTATTTGAGATCGCTTTTCCAAGCAATTTCATAAAATTGAGTCTTTTCGTTTAGGCCTACTTACTTACGTCAAATGGTAAGTAATTGTGTGGTTTTTCCAAAGCTTTTCGAAAGCTCGCGAATGGGAGCGTGTCATAATACTTTTGATGAAAACTAGCGCCCTTTCACAATAGCTCCTCTATTTGTGTTAGAGTAGTACACTGAGCCAAGACCCATTACCTACGTACACACTCCCTATCCTACCCACAGATGAGCTGCTTAGTACCTAACCACTGTTTACCTGTGTCATTATTGTCTTAGGTCGTAGGTGAGTAGCCTCTTCGTAGGTCTATTGTATGATTTATCGTTGTTTTAGTTATTCACTGATGTATCAACTGTTTATGAATCATTATTATGAATTAGAGTAGACCTAGCTGGAGGCTTATTCCCAGAGGTCCATGATTCTATTGTTTAGCTAAGCATTAATTAATTTAATCCTTAGGCAGCTCTAACGAACGCTGTGGCGTGGTGGACGAAGGTCTAGCTGCGACGCAGTTTGCAGGTTTGTACGATCTGCAGTTTTTTGTGGTCGTTTTCTATATTTAATAAAGAACTATGTATTGTATTCAGTCATATAGTACCCATAACACAAGCTCCGCTTAACGTGGTAAATACGGTTACATGATGCTGTGTGGATTGTCTTAGCATTATTATACCTACTCATTTTATCTAGTAGACTACAAAATAAACAAAGACCACACGTAAACACAGTACTTATTATCGAACAGCGCCCTGTCAGCGGCGCGTGAAATTATGCCCCTGGCGCAACGGTGTTGCACCCTTATTCGGCGTTGGTCTAAATCACGAGCGATAACTATCAACATCATCAACATCATCCTTTCCTTTCTTCCTCACCTCAAGGAACATTAATTCATTCTTCACCATTCTCACGCTTTTCCTAAACGCTTTTCTGAAATTCAGGGGTTTAAGGATTATCCACGATAAGTCATTGACTGCCTGTTCTACAGATTTGGAATACAGACTACGCGAGGGTTATTTGTTTGATTATTATTATTTATTTATTTATTAGTATTTGTATGTTTATTATTCTATCTATCTGTATATCTAAGGCGAGCAAAGTCACTATCAATATTCAAAAGTATGGTAAATGAAAACACATTTTGTCCTGTTGGTCTGACCACACTTTTATTAACGTCAAAATTGTACAAGTATAAAATATATCTTTAATTGGCAAGCACAATTTTGATATCAACATTATTATTATTTATTATCAACAGCCTATACAGTCCACTGCTGGACCTCTAGGCCTCCCCAAATGAGCGCCATAGATGGCATTATTCATCATTTGGGGGTTATTCCCCATAATCCCCACGCTGAGTATGCGGGTTGGGGATCGCAGTTCGGTGGAGTTGTTCTGCAGAGGGCGCTGCTGCCCGCCCCCCGGTGTGTCTCCCTTAGTCGCCTTTTTTATTTGTATTTATTTATTTGTATTTTACGACACCCACGGGAAGAGTGGGGGTGGTGAAATTCTATGCCGGCACCAATTTTGATATCATCTCGTAATCCCGCGTAGTTGTGTTACATTAATTGGCTCAGAAAGTAATAAGTATCGTGACAGAAAATTCTTTCTACGGTCCATGCCATCGAGTTAACCTTTTCATTAACACATAAAATTTCAATCACTTTGGATATCATCTAAACTTTTTCAGTAATCTATAAAAACTCTGCAATCCTATGATTTGTACCTTTTAAAATATCACCGCCGGGACTTAGGGATTCCGAACCGTCCGCAGAGCCCTACCTGACTCGGTTACGTGGAGGGTCGGGATAAGAATGTTAATTTGGACATTTTTGACACTGACCAGAACTCAGAGTTCTAATTAGATCCGCCAGGTGGCAAAGTAAATTAGGATAATGGAGTTTTTGAATCAGAATCATTATGTTACGTTCATTTTCGACATCGATACGAGATCAATTTTAGAATAAGGCACTTTATTAATTATCTTTACTAATACTATGAAAAGGAAAGAATTGAATGTTTGTTTGTTTGAATTGATTGACGCCGAAAGAACTGGACCAATTTGTAAAATCTTTCACCATTTGAATCCCACGTTATCTCTGATCAACATAATGAACATAGGCTATAGAGTATTTTCAAAAAAGAGAGGATTTCGTATGAAATCTTCAATAATATAAGAAGATTTTGTAAAATACCCCGGTGCGAAGCCGGGACGGACCGCCATTTTATTAATATTATTTAATCATAATTATCTATTTGGACTTCGCATGCTGTAAGCTGAGCATGATACTAATTATAATAATTTAATTTAACGTCTTTGTAAACCATGTTGTGCAAAATAAATGAATTTGATAAAGGTCTAGTAATTTTTGCACTCATCCAGAGTTTAAAGTAAGATTAGCAATAAAATGTTAATTCCATGACAAATGATCCCGATCCATGACATGGATTCTGTGATTTAAGGATACAAAGGGCCTAAATAACAAAAGTATCTAAGTCTGAAGAGTAGATACAGAAAAACTAATGTTCATAATGACGCCTTCTGTGCCGCGGCGTTTGACTACCGCCTGGTGGTTGTGGCTTCGATTTCAGCCTCGGTACAAATATTTGTAGGATCTGCAGATAGTAGAGGTATAATATACTCGTACTATCATAATCTTACCGTGTGGTGACGGCATAGAATTTCACCACCCCAACTCTTCCCGTGGGTGTCGTAAGAGGCGACTAAGGGAAACACACTGGGGGGTGGGCAGCAGCGCCCTCTGCAGAACAACAACCGTACTGCGATCCCCAACCCGCATACCCAGCGTGGAGATTATGGGCAATAACCCCCAAATGATGAATAATGCCATCTATGGCACTCATTTGGGGAGGCCTAGAGGTCCAGCAATGGACTATTATAGGCTGATGAATTGAACTATCATAATCGTGTTCTGGTCGTTTTCTATGTATTATTAAAAATCTATGTAATATTGCCTTAAGTACATTATTCATATGAAATGAAATGATATATTTTATTTGACACGACACATAAAAATTTACCATACATCTAAAAAATTCATCTAGTATCCATAGCACAACCTCTTCTTAGCATAAAATAAATAAATAAATATTTAACGTTCCATCTAAGTTCAGGACCCAGATTTGCCTACCTACCAACCCACTTCATTCCGAACATTCTTTTACAGACTACCAGATCCCCGTAAAAAAGACCCAGTTCTTCACAGCTCCTTAAACGGCCACTAAAACTCAACCCGTTAGTAAATAATGCTTCCACTTGGTGAAAAGCAATGAATTCTGAACGTTGAAAGATACTTATTCACACAGCACTTGAGCATGCCTGGTATTGTTCTGCGAAACAGATGCGGGCAACGTTTCATTTCTTTGCTCAGAGCATAATAACACTAGACCTGTAGGTAGACGTGAAAAGTATACACCATTTAAGTATACACCTCATCACCAAGATAAAGGTCTTCCCAAGTCTGTGCGACATGATGAGAAAGTACCTTAAATATTGTCAAATGGCACCGCAGGTTCTACTGGTTATTATCTTATCTAAGGTATAAGTTTTTTGTTCGCTTCTTTACTTTACCCTAAAAAGATTGAAGTGAAAAAAAAATTAAACTGTCTACCTTATTTCCCAGTATTATGCATTTGTATTTTGTGACGTGTCGAATCATCCTGTAAGGTCTAAAGAATATAAAGCACTATGATATTTAATTCAATTTCGTATACTTAGTAAGGTTTCGACGTCATACTGCGACATTGTGAAAGTAAATCCATTGATTAGCAGAATTAGGCCTCTGTAATGCCTATATAAATGCGCATCTACGAGCAAAGGTTAATTGATTTCTTTATTCAAAAGCTGTTTCAGTTGTTCCAGCTTTAGGTGGAAAACAAAACTAAGGAACTTTCTAGATCAGGACTAACGAACTTTCTAGATCAGGTGTTTTTCTGGAGACGGTATGTAGAACTACATGCAAAACGTTCCGTGCGTGCATAAAAGAATGAGGCACGGGAAGGAACATGACGCTTTCATAATCGGCTGATGTTTACGAAACGATGCTCCCATTTCTAGTTCCCAAACCTATAAAGTAATAAGTACATGCAGTTTGGTGATTGGTGTGTTAGTTTCGATATTTGTAGATATGCGATATCCATCGAGTACGTATCCAGACGATATCTATAAATATTCTAATAAATAATGACTCAGCCCCAACGCCGTATACGGAGGTTGCAACAATTTCTGCGATTCGATGTCATTTATTTAGGTTTGTTTAGATTGAATTTAGTTTTAAGTAGTGGTTTGTAAAAATACGGGACTGGAATAGTCATACCAATGACTAAAATTCCCATAAATAATAAAAAATAAACATGATAAAAGTATTTTTAAAAGCTGGCGCGATTGCATTTGCTTTTTTCTATTATAATTCGTTTGGAAACGTACCAATAAACCAAACTTTCGATGTACTGGCTAGGTTTGGAATGATCTTCATATAGTTTGTGACGATCGAAAGTGACAATCGAAGTCCAGGCTAGGTTTGGAATGCCAAACTGAAGTCGATTACGATTACCAGTTGAGTAAGACAATAGAGCCGCAGACCCACGAAATACGAAGCTCCTATTGGTCTTTAAAAACAAAAGAAAGTTAGAAAGCCGGGTGTGGCAATCGGTCACTTCACAGAAAAATCATCCTTGTGGTGTCTAGGCAGATCTTTTGCCGATAGTACCTTTCGATGACAGCCTATATATCTATAATAACTGCGAGCGATTAGTCGTAGCGATTTACCTCATTATTTGTACGTTACCTGCAATATATTTTCAGTTCCACCTATTTACATTTTGCTCAATATAAATTAAATAATAACTAAATTTAATTTGTAAAATAGCAGCTAGTTATCCGAAATAACTGGTAAATTATCTAGAACTACTTTGAGCTTTATTAAACCAACTGCATTCACATAATGTAATTAATAATAACCCGTAGGGCAGCTTGTGGCGAGCTGTTGGTGAGTAGCGACGCCACGGGTACCGTATTGCTCCCGGGAGGATCCTGGTTCTCGTCTCCGCTTGCGGGGTGGTATTTCAAGAGAACCAGATCATTGCTGCTTGCCTTTCTTGGCCGGTCTGAGTGGAGTCGCAAGAGATGCATCTTCGTATGTATCTCTTGTGTGGAAGTGTCTAATGGCGTAATAACGAGGAAACCCACTAACGGACAGTCTTCGTGTTGGTACGAGTAAAATCGGGGCCGCACCTCTCGACTCCCCTAGTCGTTTGCTCCAGTGTTGTTCCTTTTATAGGCATTTACGCCTCTATTTTAATAATTTTTAATATTAGTTTTGCTGGACAAACCACGCAAAATCGTCTAGCCCCAAGCTAAGTATCAGAGCTTGTCTTATGATTATGAGTACTAGATGACTAATTATGATTATGGGATACTGCCAATTTGAATAATAAAAAGGTATACAGTGAGTGCAATTAATTACAACAAAAAGTTTTTTACGCACAAATGCGCATCAAAATGAATGCGGTCTTAGGAAACCTTTATAGCTTCTCGGTTTAAAATAGTCACATCGTCCAACCCCTGTGACAAGGGTCCACAAATATTTTAGTAGATACCCTACGGATTGAAGCCGAAACCTATAAAGCTAGAATAGCTGACATCCCAGTAACAAGTCCATCTAGCTGGCAATTTTAAAGCTTAATTCCTATAAAGCCATGCGAGGGTTGTTTATGTTGCCAGTTTTAGTTTATAGCTGTGGTGCGAGTTTATTTTGTTATCGTATATCGTTAACGGTATTTTGTATTTTATAAAATGAATTTGTTAACGAATGTGTGAAATATTGTGAGAAATATTTGTTATGAAAACACAACAAAAAAACTAAAATTAAAGTATATTATTAGAGGAATAATTACAAATCGACAAGGGATGTAAATTGCGCATTGAAATACATGGCATAAAAATTTACTTATAGTTGAGTAGGTGCGGTTTGTTTAACATGATTTCACATCGAAATTGGCGCTAGGATAGATGTTGGTTTCTCGGTTGGCAGGTAGCTATGCTTCATCCGTACAATTTTTCTTTGAATGAAACAATGCAATATTTCAGAGACTTCTTCTTTTTATGAATAGTGATGCGAATAAATATATATCGGCTCGAAAATACCTGGACAAAAGAAAGCTATCAGTTATGTTTATGTATCAGATAGGCAACGAAAAGTTAAGTTAGGCCAAATGCGCGGACGTCGAATGTTTTCATAAAACATAGATTTATGAATTTAAAAAGATAAACCAATCATTTGTATTCTGCCATAACCACAGAACGTTTCAGATACCCTACATATTTTATATCAAAACTGTCGTAAAACGAGCAGTTTCTGGTTAAACTGAACGAAACTATCCCTACCTACGTCAGTGTCTCTGCAAACGGGCAAGTGGCACCGGTGGGACCACTATTTTCGACCAGTGTGACTAAACAGTACCTACATAATTAGTACATGAAAACTTAGATACATGGACTAGATGATGCTGTGTGGATTGTCCAGCATTATTATTATTATTACTTATTTGTTTCAGTTAACTAGTAACTTAGAGGAATGAAATAATATGCCCATAGAGATCTGGGGTACACTTTACTCGTATATTCGTGAATGGATCTTTATATTTTCGCTACTCATTGGCATCATTCATAACATAACAAATAAAACAAAGTTCGTCAAGTGCGAGTGTAACTGTGTGTCGATTATGTATACTATAACAAATATTAAAGGTACCAGTTGCTTCGGAGATTAGGGAGTAGGTTAGAACGCACTGATTCGATTTAATATCTCATTCAATGAAATAGAAATTCACAGTTCGCCTTATTGCCCTCAAAAAAACTCTAATATTTAAATTACTAGTGACCCGCTCCGGCTTCACACGGGTGCAATGCTGATAAGAAAACCTTCCTCTTGATCTATAAAAAAAAAACAAAAACGCATCAAAATCCATAGCGAAGTTTCAAAGATCTAAGAATACATACGGACAAAAGACAGACGGAAGCGACTTTGTTTTATACTATGTACCTTTCGAGTTCGTGTGGCTCGTTTGAACAAATCGAAACGAACCAATGCGTAAGTTTCTTAGTATCTTGTGGATTCCCTTTATGGTCCATGTAAGGGCGTCGTAAAGAGGACCTAAGGCTGGGGCGCATTAGATGGTCAGGATAGATAGATAGGGCTGAATAGCCGTCGCGTCGGTACCTTAAATATAGCTTTAAGGATTATTGCCACTAAGGATTTATTAGACTTTCCGTTTTATAGCCGTGTTGGCTAACTAGGGTTTCAGTATGGAGATGGATTTTAGAGGAAATTCGCTAATTATAAGGGTATTTGTACACCTATTAACTAGGCTGAAGCTCATCGCGCATCTATTTAAATAAATCAGATATTTCGATCTTTTTTTTCATTTATTTATATTTTACATTAGCTAATTAATCTGTACTTAACTTAAACCATGATACGGATTGTCCGTTAGCTTAAAGGTATGTATATAAAACAATGAAATTGAATGTATTTACTCATCTAGTTCGGTAAATACATTCAACTCGCACACTTACGTAGAATAATACTCGTAATGGCAAAGACTTATTTTCACACACATCGGATCAGAAAATTTAAGCGTAGTAATTACAATACCTGCGCTCGTTTGTCAGCTCTGAACGCTGAGCAGTTATTTTCTCTTTCAGTGAATCACAACAACAAGCTAATCTTTTCACATCAAATCTACTTGTTAACCGCCATCGCAAAACCGAGAACTGAAACTGCAGGTCATGCAGAATTATTATTAGTCTTGTGAAACACGTGCCTACTAAAATTGAGCGACTGAAAATATTCCCACAAGCATTTACTTACAGTAAAACTCCGATCCCAACAGAATCAAAAGAAAGAAGTCGTAGCAAGTAGGAAGGCGACTACAGTAACTTGTGGCAACATTGTCAGTTTCCAAAGTGAAGTTTCTTTGTATCGCATGTCTCATATCCGCATATCCTCTTGTGGCGGAACTCGTCTTTGTTTTAATCGTTTGATATGTGCATCGGCAGGAAACGTTATTAGCTTGTGGCTATCGTGCGAGTGAACCCGTCAAACCCCAACAAAACATTGTTGGCGTTATGGTTTTCTTTTTCAGTTATTAGATATTTCTGGTGTTTTAGCTAGTATAAAGACACAATATTTATATATCAATCACATTAGGCAATCAATGTTAACAAACGTGACATAATATACAAATAAATGAATAGTAGTCTCTTGAGCACATAATAATAATATATCACTCTAGGCTAAGGATAAGGCTAGATAATGTTACGGCGATGTCAGGACATTTTACTACAGATTTAAAAATCATATTGACAGTGGCAAAGGCTAAGGCCTAAGGCCACCATTGCGAGGCTGAAATGAACATTTCTTGCGTAGTGTATTCATTTATTTATTTATCCAGAAAAAACGCGAATAGTAAAGTTCCAAACTAGTGCAAATTTAAATGTTGGTCGGTAAAATTATTAAGCTCCATGATAGAATTAATTCTGCACTGTCCCAGTCCTGTAAGCCTTGCACACCCATAATACAGTGCCATTAGACCTCGAAATGTATCCGTTTCCTTTTACATACATCATTATACAGAGAAATAAGCCGATCACTCAAGCATCTTTACGTTAGGCAAACAAGGGGTAGACAGAATAGTTAGAGTTACTAGAAGTGACGCCTTGATAACCGACGACTTTTTCTTTGACATGACATTAGTCTTGACATACTATTAAATAAATAAATAATGCTGGACAATCCACACAGCATCGTCTAGAAGATATAAGAGCTTGTGTTATGGGTTCTAGATTACTGATATACAAAGAAGGATTTATTACGATACATTTAGAAAACGTTCAGAACACCCTGAACAAATATCTGCAGATCGGCCATTTGTTCCGAGGTGGGAATCGAAATTGCAACATGCGCCGTAAGCGGGCCTTCGTCCACCACCCCACCGAGGTCTTCAAACTTATTGTTGTACTATTGTAAATATTTTAAGTTTAAGTACCAACTTTGACTAGTTACTTGGCCTGAACAAATAACGGAACATGGCAGAACAAGTAATTATTTATAAATATAAATATGACTCGTCTTGCTTTTCTACTTTTTCCCAAAATCAAGGCAAAGAGTTAAACGAATATTATTATAACTCATAAAAGTAGCTTTATCTATTTGGACGCATCGAGGTAATAAGGAATGTCGCGTCAGAGTATGTAGGTAGTTACATAAACACCCCAAAAATATCCCTCGCGGGTGAAAAGAACTTTAACGGAAATGTTGCAGCTTGAGATAAAAGTTAAACTGTAAAAGATTAGCTTAGAGTTGAGGCGTCTGACTTAAGTATATTAGTAGCATAAATAGATAAAAAAAACATTTCTAACTCTGGTCAAAATTTAATGTTCGCAATTTTATAAGTTAACTTTTTTTGCAGCAAGCAAATTCAAGAACAAATCCAATCGGAGTAAATACAGACCGGGCCATCTCTGGCGCCAAACAACAAGAATGGGTTTTAAAATTGTCATTTCCAGTATGAAAGAAAGGCGGTTGTTTAATTTAGCCATTGATTGCTCATTGTTGAAGGGCGCAGGGGATGACTCAGAAGGGTGCATTGTATAGGGTGTCTGGTCTTGTAATATGTTTGATTTGGGGTGCATAAGTTATGTGAGACGAGTTCGAAAAGATAAAATTTAATAAAACTTAATTTGCTTTAATGAAATCGTAGGCTGTTATGGTAATGTTGAATTTTGCATAAACAAACAAATAAAATCACAAATAGATATTAAACAGTATTTTATCCATTAATTCAGTTTTGTTAGTAATTTTTACGAAATAGTTTGATATTGTTTGAATCTTGATTTTAACTATAGCTATCTGACATTATTGACTATGAGCTGGGGTCTGACCACAGAACACAATCATATTTTTGGTAATATTTACCGATGAAATGTAAAAATAATGAAAAATGGGAGGGATTTCTACCATTTTTCCCATTCATTAAGTTGGGATACCCAATATACCTACTCCCATTTGCTGTTTTACCTGCAACAATACCCGTCCAAACGAAACACAACAATGTTGCTTGTCAGCAAATTATGTACGGCTGCTAGGGAGGGTACAGAGAGACCGAGTTCTGGTGCAAAAATTTAATTAAAATAAATGAAATTACAAATTAACTTATACTAATTGACTCCATCGATGTTAGATTGGAAGTGAGTCGGTGAATTACAAATAACCATGGGAATAAAAGATACCGCGACACTCATTATAACTAAAACTCGGATCAGCACACATTGTCTCTTTCCTGTTACCGCGCCCGGGTGGTTCAATCATTACGAAAACTGCATGAATTCTTGGTAAACGGCAACAGCGATAACTAAGAGTCTGTCTTGATGTTGCAATAGTATAACATCTCCCTCCGCAAGATCTGCATCTATTTGAAGACTTTCGTTGAGAATAGTGCAGATAGGTTTCTCGGAAGTGTTTTCATCTTTAGATGGACTCGGATGTTCCTCTTCTATGTCGACGTTGACTTGTTGATTTCTATTTCGTCGAAGTATCACGATGATAATGAGTGCAGCTGCACTGAATATAATGTAGACGGGTATCTTATCTTCATTGACCTTCAACTCTATCATGTTCGTTCCGGACTGTAAATGCTGAAGTTCTAGATTGGTTTTGAGAACAGGTGAGGCGTCATTTCATCAGATTAGGAAAGCTGAGAACATTGTGGAGATCATCTAACTGTTCCATGGCTTCAGAATTTAGGATAACTGAAGTAAAATGGTATGTTTCGTGGATGTGCTGCCGCAGTAAATGTTCCCGGATACAGGTCGTCGGGTCCCACTGATGATGGCTTGGGTTGTCCTCGCAAAGGTGACCGTAACTGATTTACTATACTTCGGACATTCTGTCTCCATATACAATAGGTCTTCCTGGTGGATTGCCATAATAAGGATAGGCAGGGGAAATATTTTACTGTAGTGGTTTGGTGCAAAGGATACTTTGTAAAGGATATAGTTAGTAGGACGTAAATTTGGATTTTTTATAACTATAATGATATCGTTACCCTTATAATAAGTACCCCAAATTAATTATTTCAAAACAGTCTAAAACTAATATCTAGGATTTGTCATGCTCTTATATGTTTCATAATTGATTGCAGAATGGTGGAAACTCATAGCTCTTATGAATTCTAGTAGATTTTCTAGTTTAAAAAAAATCTTTACTGCCAAGTTATCTATAGCTATTGTCTCCTACAATAAGAAGCAACTGTGCCAAATGCGCATATTTGATCATGTTGGTCTCGAGCTCGACTTCCCTTTTTAAAATAAAATTTTGCAGACTTTCAAAGTTTAATAAGGCCTGAACTACGCTAATTGCGGTAGCATCTCTCAGAAAATATGCTTGAGCATATTTAGAGAATGCATCAATTATCGTGAGAAATTTATGGGACTCTACACGGGGGTTTCCATCAAATTCAAGAATAAGAGCTTTGTAAATCATGTCTACATCGGGTACAGACATATTGCAAGATTCGTCTTCTAAAATACTGTAAGAGCTAATATTTCTAAAACTGTCTACAAAATTTTCTCTGCTACTACTATTTATCATAGAATCCTATATCCTTCGTAAATGAAAAATATTGTAAAAACCTCAAATTAAATCAATCAATTTATTTTAATTTATTCTATTATAAAAATATTCTTTTAATATTCTGTCTCCTTATATTTTTTTAACTTATATAAGAAGTACATTTATATTTTATCCTAGAAAAAAAAACTATTACTAAATCAAACCTAACAAATTACTAAATCAAACCTAACAAATTAACCTATATAAATTCTAATCCCCCTAAATTCAGAAAACAAAAAAGTTTTCCTATGAATTAATAGGTAAGGATCTATGATCTAGGAAGTGAGCAATCACCAGAAAGAATCTAATGTACTCACATGCACATATCTTCGGTCACTCTGCGTTATCAATGTCTGGATACCTCGGGAGCAGCACGAACGTGTAGATTCTGGTACTCGATGCGGGATAGATCGATCCACACGGGCGGAGTTCTATGCGTTACGGAAATCTTCTACGCGAAACCGACCGCGAGTACCCCTTTTCGCCTGCGCCAATTATGTACGGCTGCTAGGGAGGGTACAGAGAGACCGAGTTCTGGTGCAAAAATTTAATTAAAATAAATGAAATTACAAATTAACTTATACTAATTGACTCCATCGATGTTAGATTGGAAGTGAGTCGGTGAATTACAAATAACCATGGGAATAAAAGATACCGCGACACTCATTATAACTAAAACTCGGATCAGCACACATTGTCTCTTTCCTGTTACCGCGCCCGGGTGGTTCAATCATTACGAAAACTGCATGAATTCTTGGTAAACGGCAACAGCGATAACTAAGAGTCTGTCTTGATGTTGCAATAGTATAACAAGCAGAAGAACAAAAATAAACACGACGCTGTCCTTTCCTGCACAAGCCTGTATAAAAAGCTTAGCCGTGTTTAAACAGTGGCTAGCGAAAATAGTTTGGATATAAAATAATGTTTTACGGTTAATTTCAAGCGAAAATCACAGTTATTTTTGTTTAAATAGGGATAGGGTAAATAATTATTATATACAATTCAATTTGAATGTAAATAAACATTTTGAGCAAAGAGAGATAAATATTTACCTATCTCGATGATGCCTTTTTGTCGAATTTCGACCATGGTACCAGTTCTCTATCAACTAAGCATGTGCGCTTAGTTTTCTGGATGAATTATTTACTTGTTAGATGAAATCATTCATTATTACTATGAATAAATGAATATAAAACAATTAGGAAGAAAATCAATTCAATTCATAATGTTTGCATACCTACCCTTATATGAAATGGCTTCTTAATAAATGTTGTATTCTTTGGATAGGTACATTTTTTTATTGCAGGGACTTAGTAAACTTCGAATATATTAGTTAATTATTATCTTTTTTGGCATTTGTATTTTTTATTTTCTTAAATTGTTTCTAATATTTGTATGCCTAATGTCAGGAGTTACATACAATTATATTCTAGCAAATATGAAATATTAAACCTTATTAATGTAATTAGGTTTAATATTGTAAGTAGTACAAGGGGACCATTTTATCCATGATTATCAGTGAAACAGTGTGAAGTTCAGTGCTTATGTGTGATATTCAAATTTAGAAATAAAACAAAGAATTCAATATTTATAGCGGACATTTCTATAAAACAGCATTTTCCCCTTGTCTAGAAAACCAAGAATCTTATCTATTAGTTAATTACTTTTCAATGTTGAAGATAAATAACTAAGCCTAAGTAGAACCATTTATAATGAAGTTGGTTGACTTCAATACTTCCCCTCTCAGTACAGTTCTATGTCAACATTGCGAGGCGGCGGAGTCGCAATGCCTTTTACGTAGACATTTTCCTTTTTAGAACTGAGTTTCCTGTGAAATTAAAACTACCGTTAGGTTGCATAACACAGGTAGCTGAAAATAAGTTTTCGGTGTTGAAATGTGTACCTAAATTTATTTTGCAGCGCTGCTGGATATTGGCTGCGCTATTTGCAGGAATATTAAAACTTGGTAATAAGTACATAATACTGGTAATAATATTACTATAGCATATTATATAATATTATACCTACCATATTACATTTTAAATACTTACATTATACTGGTAATATAATATAATAAACTTATGTATTGAGATGAGATTTAAAAAAATATATTGCGAGGTTTCCTCTAGACCTTACAGGATTCTTAGACGAGTCACAAAATATTAAAACACAAATTGAATTGGTAAATCTGGGAAATAGAGATCACCTTGATTTTTTGTTCACTGCACTATTTTTAAGGTGCGAACAAGATACCTTATATTGACTCACTATTATAATACGACAATTCGAACATGTCCGGCAACGTTGTCATGGTCATCAGCAACAGTATTAAAGTCCATTGAAAAAAAATAAGCCAATTCGTTTTGCACGTTCTTGTTTTATTGATTATTTAATACTAGATTCTGCTTGCGGCTGCGCACGCGTTGTTTTCGCAACATTTAAGGTGATATCTATATTCTAAAGTTGAATATATTATATTCCAGGCCCAGAACTAGGTAGGTACCTGTTTGCATAAATCCAACTTGATGCGTTTAGTAGTTTTTGCGTGAAGAGACGAGACGTGGACACTCACGATAGGGTTGGTCCACCAGTTAAAAGTTGCTCAGCAAGCTATGGAAAGAGCTATGCTCGGAGTTTCTATAAAGGTTTCGTAACGAATACATTCGACAGAGAACTAAAGTCATCGACATAGATGAAAGAGTTAGTAAACTGAAGTAGCAGTGGGCCGCCCCGGCTATAAAGCGATAATAATCCAAGGTTCATCTACGACCTCTGCATACTGGGTCGGCTAACCAACAGATATGCTGTTTCACTCATATAAATTCATTTGCTTGTAGCTCGCATGTGAACGTGATGATGATAGATAGAAGGGCGGCGAAGAAAGAAAATAGCTACAGCTTTCTAGGTTCGATGAGGCTCTGATTTGTTTCGGTTGCCAATAAAACTAAAATGTTTCTTACTTAGACTATAGTTCAGCGAACCGCAGTGCCTTGCAGTCCGTTAAGTCCCCATTAGTTGATAAGAGATATATGTACTAAAATATATTTACAAACTACAAACTAACAAATACAATTACTCAACCATGGGTTCTCTGAAATATAGATACCTAAATAAATAAATACTGTTATACCGCCTACCGGAGCCCCGCAGGCGATTAGGCTAAGCATTATTTTAAGAATCTTTTGAATCTCATTGTAAGTGAACATTTTTAGTTTTTATGAGAATAAACTCATCTTTAAACTGAATTAAATTTAGCAAACTGCAAACTGTTGCAAACCGTCTATAGGTAGCTGAACTGATATCAACACTGACAACACTACAAACTTGTCTCCAAGACGCTGACTGCAATGCCTTGCTGTATGTTAATACCACAGGCAATACAGACGGGCTGGGCAGTTACCCACCAGCATACTGCATAGTTAGTTATATTTCTACAACCATTATCAAGAGCTTATGTGCGAAACGGACATAAGCTTCCCTTAAAACTGGAGGATTATTCCACTACACCACTCAGTAGACAGAGGGTAGGCAGGCGGAAATATTAATTTCGGTAGAAATTATTTAATATTCTCTTAAAGACAGTCCCTCTGTACATTTCCTCATTTATCGTTGCTATTCTCGTACTTATCATTCATGATACTTACTGAATTGGAAAGGGCCTTATTTATTAGCCAAGACCACACCACTGTTTAAATTGTAATAAAACTGTAGTCGTTATCCGATTAATTTGCCCTGTCTATTCACCTACAACCTTATCTCATATCCATGCGTGCGTGAGTGGATCACATAAAGAAAAAGCGCGAACATTTAGTCCATATTACCGGGTAATAACTCAACGGTAGGCACGGTATAATACTGTACCAGAACTACTACTAGCTATGTAGTACCTATACAGCCGGTAAATGTGTGGATTGATAAATGTGTTGGCGTAGGTCGCTTGATAGTTGCTAGGGTGATATATAAAGGCTTTGTAACTTGCTGATGGAAACTAATTTGGTTGAGCTAGGGCGCATCTCGCACTGGCAGGCAATGACTGTGCTTTGAAAGGGATCCTCCCTTTCAAAGCACAGTCATTGCCTCAACTGACTCGATTCGGCGAAGGCGAAACGGGCGATGAAGAAGGGCCGTGGTTCAGCCGTAAAAATTACGTTGTTTCTGGTCATAGACGATAAGTCTAAGTACAACACAAAACCTTGTGTTGCACTTTTTGAAGGGTTTAGTAAAAGTCCAGAACATGTGCTCGTAGGAGACCGTAGTCAGAGAGTCTCTGACATAATTTTTCACCTGGGAACGGAATGTTATCCATGGTGGTTTTTCTCAAGGAAAAAAGAGGGCATCTCGCCCGCCTAAAATCTAGCTCTGAGATAAACACTTTAAAAAAATGTTTTTTTTAGAAAAGCCATAACATAAACAAAATAACAGGATATAATGTCTAGAAATAAATAAAAAACAACCTAGACGAATCCTAGATGTAGAAATAGTTAATCTGTAAATCAAAGTACAAGAATGACGAGTATTGAGCTCGTCATTCTTGTAAGTACCTTGATTTATGTCAGCTAAATACAAATTGTCTTTAATATTCTTTTGATACAACTTTTCTGAACGAAATCTCCCTAGAACTACTTAGCAATTTCGATTGAACAAAGCCAAAAGAAATATTTTTGTAACAACAAATTATTAACGTGTGACTGGCTACGAAACCCGCCCTAGGAATAATACAATTAATTCGACGGAATTCTATTATTATAACTTTAAAACGAAGCGAACACTCAAAGGAAATTTACAGACGAGTGGGTTTTGTGTATGGGCGGGCTTAATGCAGTTTACAAGAATATATTTTTTCTACAGCTGTGAAAATGTAGCGGTTTTTTACTTACAATTTTGTAGAGTTGGATTCTGAGTCTCATTCCCCCTTACTCATAATAGTCTGTTAACTAAGCTATTGCTATTTCTCAGTCTGTTGTAATGGGGTTTGCCTCGATTGATTTGGTATTTAATATGGTAGCTGCCAAAATGGCAACTTTGCGCTGGTTTCGGCACATCTATACTATTATAAAGAGGAAAGAATTGATTGTTGGTTTGAATTGAAATAGGCTCTGAAACTACTGGATCAATTTAAGGCGCATACAGTAGCTGATTGCTCCTCTTTGGAGGCTTTCTCCTCCTAGAGTAGTCAATTTTATGGGCTGAAAAAAATATATGTTATACATTGACCTTTTATCTGTAAAGTGAACGTACAAAAATGTTCTACGTGCTCGTTTACCTGGTGAAAAAAAATCACAAAGTGGAGCTGTTTCTGACTGAAAAAGTGTATCTACTTCTAAACTACTTAGAATTTTATACTTTTTTTTTCACCATCATGTCGGCAAAGACTTTATCTTCAAACTGAACGTATGATTTTGTGATACGACGGTTTTTCACATAGAAAATCATTATTTTAAATTTTTGCGTATGATTAGTGGGCGGTAACCTTTGAAGGTAGTCTGCGCGGGCGACGGGCGGCAGTGAAACCCTGACTGTCGTACGGGGAGGTTGTGTTCGTCTGCCTCGCGCTCTAGGTAAGCGCGAGGCGTACTTTTGCTTTTTTTGCTATAATGCTATATTGATGCACATAGACGCTTTATTTATTATTCAAAGTTATCCGCGCATGGACGCTTTATTTGGTGTAAGACAGTTTGTAAAATATTGAAAATTCCGAAGATCAGTAAGCTGAAGAAAGCCAGAGCTCTGAAAGCTCGTTATTTTAGAAAATTTATGCTATTGTAACTAACTATTAGCAATCTTATGTAGATTTTACATATTTGTATATTTATTTTAGGAGATCGGGTAGGTACTAAACTAGGTAGGAACAAATGAACGACAATGTAAGTAAATACTCCTTAGACCTACCATTTATTTATTTGTTTTATTACTGATCTTACATTATTATTTATTTATAGATTTACAGTGACCGGACAAGTTGAAACTGGAGTGAAAATGTTTTGCTACAGGTAAAACATCCATTACGCTTAGGTAGGTAGCTATGATGTATTATGCGACGAAATAAAATATGTACGTACGGCATTCTTCCTAACGCGGTTCATGATCGTCTTCAGAATTCTAGTATGGCTGCAACAGTTCTATGACTCTCCGAAGTGAAGCACTAGGTAGGTACACCCCCACCTTACTTACTGTTATGAAATGGGAATGGGATTCAAAATGTAAAGGAGACTGGGTAAAAATGGTACATAGCCTTTTTTCATCTCCTAGAGCTCGGATATTTTTAAACTTACGCGATCTGAACTCATAATTATTATTACTATTTTAACGGGTAGGTATTTATCGTGTTTTTACGGGTATTTTTTATTTACGAGTATTTTTTACGGGTTTTCTTCGCGACGGCCACCCTTTGTACTTGTACATAATTATCTAGAATTCTAGATAAACAAGTACGACAATTGCGAGTGTAACTCGCGCGCCGAGGGTTTTGAACTTTTGTCGTTTAGGTTGTTACGTTTATTGACGACCTCTTGGCGCGGTGGGCTTACAACGCAGGAGGTTGCGGTTACTACAGAGATTAGTGGGTAGGTAAGTGCGTTGGTACCAACGCACTTATTTTTATTTTTTTATTTTTTTTATGTTTTTCCTGTAAAATATAGATTTACAATGTGTCTGGTCACCGGTGTCGGAGACTTTGGGGGGGGGGGGGTGAAATACGGTAAATTTTATCGACAAATCACTATTCCTATTTTTTTTCTACCTCCATGACAAAATGGCAGCCATTTTGTTTTCTTTTGCCTCGAAGCACGGGTGCTTATACTGATTTAGCTATAGCAACCCATGTAGAGGTCCTAGGAAGACGATAGAGGGCTTATTTGATAGACAATAATGTGGACAATAAAGCAACGATAACATGGCCAATTTTTCGATCTTTATCAAAATATTTCGAAAAGTATAAAACCTTTTGAAATTTCAAAAACTGTTTTGGAATGTGCAAATTGATACCCCACCCCACTCGACGGGGGTAGTCTCCCCTTTAGAAATCCCCCCCCCCCCCCCCCTTTTTGACCATAATTTTTAAAAGTAGTTATGTTAACAGACTTCTCTGTTCTACCTTCCCATCAATAGAAAACGCCCTGCGAAATCAAGGAGTTGATGAAAATCTGAATCAGTGGATAACTGAAATGCTATCCAGCAGAGCAACCAAAATCGAGAGCTCAGAATCTCTGGGACCAGTGTCCCAATGCAGGGTGACGCGAGGGTGTCCGCAGGGTGGGGTCCTTTCACCGCTCTTGTGGATACTGGTCGCCAACGAACTCTTAGACTCATTGAACAAATATGGCATTCTTACAATAGCATATGCAGACGACCTGGCAATTATGATATCGGGGCTCTTTGAAACAACTCTGTGCGAGAAGATGCAGAGCGCTCTACAGATTGTTGAAGCGTGGTGCACCAAACACAGCCTATCAGTAAACCCGAACAAAACAGAACTTGTACTCTTTACGCGTAAAACCAAACTACCAAGACTAGCACTACCGTCACTAGTAGGTACAACACTGACACTAAGCAAGGAAGTCAAATACCTTGGCATATGGCTAGACAGTAAATTACTGTGGGGCAAACAACTGGATCATGTTATAACAAAAGCTACAAACGTGTTATGGCAATGCACGCGAGCGGTGGGCAAGGACTGGGGCCTCAGGCCAAAGTTATGCCTATGGCTGTACACGGTCATGGTCCGCCCAGTGCTAACCTACGGGGCTATAGTTTGGTGGCCTAGAACTAACTTAGTCACCACCATAAATAAATTACAACAAGTTCAAAGACTGGCTTGCACACTCATCTGCGGGTGTAGGAAATCAACCCCATCAGCAGCACTGGACATAATACTAGGACTGACGCCCCTGCATGTTCACATAGCAGCAGGAAGCAATGGCAGCGTCTCTAAGAATTAAATCAACAAACCAGTGGAAAGGTGACACAGGCCTAACGAACCACTGCAGAATAATAACCAAAGCAATCGCTGCAATTCCAGAGGCGGCGAAGGGCACTGATAGAATAGCGACTACCTACTTAACTGGTAAGACCTACGATATAACGCATGAAGAGAACGCAGCAGCGATCACCTCACATGACGTCACCACATATTACATCTACACAGATGGAGCCAGAAATAAAACAGGAGCTGGCTGTGGGTACTTCTGTCCCGAAATCGGACTCTCAGGAGTCCAACCCTTAAATTCAGCTACTACGGCCTTTCAGGCAGAAACGCTGGGACTCCAACTGGCGGCAAATCGTATGCTTCTGGAAACAACAATAAAAGAGCCCACCAGACGGATGCAGCTGGTTTTCAAAACGGACAGCGCTGCACTCATAAACGCACTCAAAAGGACAGACACAAGATCTAAATCAATTGTAGATTGCCACAATACTCTACAAGATCTTTCTCAACATAGCAAAGTCTGCATAGAATGGACAGAGAGTCGATCCTGTCCAGGCAACATAAATGCAGATAGACTAGCAAAGGAAGGAGCGAGACGGACCCCCACACAACAAGATATCAGTCTCTCAAACCCGCCCACAGCTGAAGTCAAAAACAGACTAAAACTAAACTCAGAAAAAGAACACCTCAAATTATGGGAACAGCGAAAAGACTGTAAGCATACTAAATCAATATTTCCCTCAAAAGATAGGAAAACCACAAACACGATGCTCAAGATGAGCCGCGAGGACTTAAGAATGATGGTGGGCATCATCACAGGTCACTGCGAACTGAACCATCATCTTTTCAAGACTGGCGCCACTGACAGCAGCCTGTGCCGTGGCTGCTTCCAGGAAGAGGAGACTGTGGAACACGTTGTAGTACACTGCACAGCCACAGAGGAGGCCAGACGGAAAACGGGTTTGATGAGTATCATTGAGGAATCAACCCTATCCACACCCACAGAAAAGCTGATTCGAAGCTGTCAATCACCAAAGGTCCTGCTCCGGTACTTCAAGGAGCTGGGCTGGTTAAGTTAGGTTCGCCTGTAAAGGCAGGGGGATAATGCACAAAACACTCCTATGCGAGATGTCAGTGCAGATCTCAGTTCCCCCACTTAGAATTAGAATTAGACTTCTCTGGTAGTCACCACTTTAGAAATTTTTCCCGCCCTTTTTTGACCATATTTCAAAAAGTATTATTTTTACAGACTTCTGTATATTTTTCCTGTAAAATATAGATCCATATCTTCAAATACTTGGTACATTTTACATCGATCGCTCTGCAATCTTCGGAGATAGGTGGGGGGGAGGGGGAATGGTAATTTTTTCGACCTTTTTCTCAAAAAGTATAAAATTTATCAAAATTTCCAAAACGAAATGTACAAATCAGTACCTTTCATTTCATATCACCTTAATTTCTGTAGGTCCCATTTAAAATTTCGATTTCAAAATTTGTACTTAAAATCTTCATTTTAATTTTTTATTTATTTTTCTATAAATCTGTGCGGGCGCACTAAATGTATTATTATTTCAAATTTCAAGTCAATAGCTGCAGTAGTTTCTGAAATATTATGGATTCAAAACACAAAACAGAATCAAAGTCATAAGGATCCCTGGACCAAGAGACAAAATTTATATATCGTAGATTTTTTTTCTTTTGTTTTCTTTCTGCTGGTTTTTAGGGTTTTGACCTCGGTTTCAAACCCCTAAAAAACAGCAGAAAGAAAATAAAAGAAAAAAAATCTACTATATAAAAGTAAATTTGTCTCTTGGTCCAGGATGCCCTTTCTCCTCTTGCTTAGAAATCTACTGTTTTATCAAATCTTTACATCCGATTTCTGGCATCATTTCTTTGAATAGGTGTAAAAACCTATATGTAAATACCATGTAATGGTAATTTTTTTCTCTTGGTCCATTATGACCTTTTTCCTTTAGCTCAGAGATTTATTGTTTCAAATTATTCCACCCGTATAACCTACCTATCATTGATATCCTACAAACATTGAAAATTAGAGAAGCTTGTATGAATGTTTGTTACCATGTACCTAACTACTAAACTGATTTGCATAAAACTTTCGAATGATTGGAATATAGGCTAGTTTAGAAGGAAATTACCTACAACGCGAACGCCCCGCGCCGCGCGGGTAGTAACAAGAGGCGGTAACATACATACTTCTTACTTACCTAAAGTACCGAGTTCTGTTCTCAGACCAAGAACAAATACTTGCAGAATTTTAAAGACAAAGATACATTTATTTAGCTTCACAAGAACAGCACAGACATAAATAAAGATAGACAATTTGTAAAAAAATATCCCGCAGTGGGAATTGAACCCGCAATTATCGCGTGTCAGCCGGCTTGGTTTACCACGCGGCCATGAAGGATTTCTACTTATCTTTTGCGGTTTACGCGCGAAATCTATTTCATTTTCTTGGCTATGCGGCGCCGGCGGCGGGGGGCGCGCGGAAGGGTGCGGGCCGAAACCATAGCCCCGCCCAAATTGCTCAAGGTCATTCGCTCCTGTATGCGCCTTAAAAAATTCTTTCACCATTAGAATCCTAAATTTACCCTCATGAACATAGGCTATTATATAGAAAGAATATAGAATATTTTATAAATAAGTAAGGGATCCGCATGAAAAATTTAAATTTTCGTTAAATAACCGTGCGAACCGCTAGTTTAGGTATATAATGTGGTCATTTATATACCTTACTTTTTTGTCATCGGTCATTCCTTCAGTGTAACAAGGTGCTTTGCAAAATATGCTATTATTTATAAATATTTTCCAATAGATACATCTCGCAGTTTGTATGAAAATTATTATCACTTTATTTCTTTTTAGCCCCGGCTTCGCACGGGTATTTAATAAACTTTCAAATTATAAATTACACTCCAGTAGTTTCGGAGCCTATAAAAATCAAACAAACAACTAAAAATCTTTTCTCTTTATAATATTAAGTATAGATATAGATTTGATAACAATGTTATGCCGTTTTATAAAATCGGAATCACAGTTTGCTGCTGCTTTATCAATATATTAATTCTGATCAAACAGCTATTTATTTACTGATTAAAAATAAACCGCTGTCAGCTTACTCACAGGCCTTGGTAACGTAACAATGCACCCCGTTTCGCACGTGAGTAAGCCCATCGCATCGATCAAAATGATTCATTCGCATCAAATCACTTTTGTACCTCTGTACCTATTGATCTATTGTACTTTGAGCTTTAATTAAATCTGGTGCTATTTTTAAGGATTTAGGTCGAGGTGGTTAGATTTTTTTGGAGTCATTTAGTTACTCTATATTAGTTTATAGACTGTATTCTGTTTGTTTAGTCATATGGATTTGAATACTGCTAATGCCTATAATGAACAGCATTGTTGTTATTTTGTTTTGTTTAAAGTATATTTTTAGTTTATGTATTTACCTTGGTATGTTTGTATTTGCGTTGTACATTAAATTGACAAAACTTTTTTTCTGTTGTACCTACCTATTATCTGTATATTCCCATCTCTTAATTAACTATCTATTTTGTTAATATTAAGGTTGTCTGGTAAGTAGTTAGTAGTTAATATGAGAGAAAGCAAATCTGCTGCATAATATATTCGTGAGAGGCTTTAGCTCATCTGCGAAATCTGCTATGAAGCCGATAAACCACACAATCACAAGCAACAAACGGCATACTGTGTGCTGTTGACACATTGTAATGAACTCTTCATCTTCCTGCAAGGGAGTTATATTATGAATTGATAAGCTAATAGGTGGCTTAACCGGGGTAAAACCTTTGGTAACAAAAAAAATTACATTTCAATAACCAAGTTAAACTTAGTATTTCAAATATTATGCATTGAATAGGTATAGGTGGCTTAACCGGGGTAAAACCTTAAGTAACAAAGAAAATTACATTGAAATAACTAAGTTAAACTTAGTATTTCAAATATTATGAATTGAATAGGTATAGGTGGCTTAACCGGGGTAAAACCTTTGGTAACAAAGAAAATTACATTGAAATAACTAAGTTAAACTTAGTATTTCAAATATTATGAATTGAAGAGGTATAGGTGGCTTAACCGGGGTAAAACCTTTGGTAACAAAGAATATTACATTTAAATAACTAAGTTAAACTTAGTATTTCAAATATTATGAATTGAAGAGGTATAGGTGGCTTAACTGAGCCGTGTGGTGCCGGCGTAGAATTTCACCACCCCAACTCTTCCCGTGGGTGTCGTAAGAGGCGACTAAGGGAAACACACACCGGGGGGCGGGCAGCAGCGCCCTCTGCAGAACAATCTCACTGGACTGCGATCCCCAACCCGCATGCCCAGCGTGGGGATTATGGGCAATATCCCCCTTATGATAAAACCAGCCATAAAATGGCCCCCAGTTCCCGGCCGCCTCGCTATTCCTGGCCATGGTAGCGGCCATGGTAACGGCGGGGCAGGGGGTGCGAAGAATCTCCGGGCTACCCCAGGCTACCATCCACCACACAAACTGACCCTGGCAACGTTTAACGGACGCACTCTGAGGCTTGATCACCATCTAGCGCAGTTGGAAGTGGAGTTAGAGAACATTAAATGGCATGTTCTAGGGTTATGTGAAGTCCGTAGAGAGGGGGAGGACACCGTAACCCTAGACTCGGGCCATCTTCTCTACTTTCGCGAGGGTGATAAAACATCCCAGGGTGGCGTAGGTTTCCTCGTCAATAAGGCCCTCTCTAACAACGTTGAAGAAATCTCCAGTGTGTCGACCAGGGTAGCGTACCTGATCCTTCGGCTGTCTAAGCGCTACAGCTTGAAGGTCATTCAGGTTTACGCACCGACCTCGGCACACTCGGATGATGAAGTGGAGGATATGTACGAAGACATATCCAAAGCCTTACATCACACCACCAAGGCTCACTTCAACGTTGTTATGGGGGACTTTAACGGCAAGGTGGGAACCCAAAATGGCAACGAATCCCGAATAGGCCCGCATGGTTTTGGTGTTCGAAATCACAGGGGACAAATGCTTGTCAACTTCCTTGAGAAGGAGGGGCTGTTCTTAATGAACTCTTTCTTTAAGAAACAGCCCCAAAGGAAGTGGACATGGCGGAGTCCCGATTCTGTGACTAAAAATGAGATCGACTTCATCATGACGGATAGCAAGCATATATTCAGAGATGTCTCAGTGATCAACAGGTTCAATACCGGATCTGATCACCGACTCCTTCGAGGCTCTCTGAATATAAATTTGAAGCTTGAAAGAAACCGTCTGATGAAGTCCACGCTCCGACCGAACCCAATAAGAATCCTGGCGGGCACCGAGAAGTTTCAGCAGCTTCTCGGGAATAGATTCGCTGCCTTGGAACCCACTGATGACGCTGACGAGACCCTACACAATCTGGTCGAAACTTTGAGGGACGAGGGCATCAAGTTTTGCAAAAAGCAGCGTACTGGTAAGAAGTCCAAACTCTCGGATGAGACTCTTGGGCTGATGACAAAAAGACGGGAAACCACCCAAGCGACTTCGTCAGAAAGGTCAGACCTGAACAAGCGAATTGCGAAGATGGTACGGCGCGACCTTCGGAGCTCCAATACACGCCTCATTGAAGAGGCGATAGAGCGAAACCGAGGGTCCAAAGTATTCACTCAGCAGCTTGGCAGGAGCCACCTGTCGAAGCTTACAACGCACGACGGAAGGACCGTATTGTCGAAGCCGGAGATATCGGCCGAGATAGAAGACTTTTATGGCCGTTTATACGCTGCTCATGCTCCCCGTTCCCAACGAAACGGCCACGATTCTAGAGCCACCTTGATTCGCCACTATACCGACGAACTGCCAGACATCAGTCAAGACGAGATCGTGTTAGCTCTGAGGCAGCTTAAAAATGGAAAAGCCCCCAGTGAGGACGGAATAACATCAGAGCTTTTGAAAGCTGGAGGATACCCTGTTATACAGGAGTTACAGAGCCTCTTCAACGCCGTCCTTCACAGTGGGAGAACTCCAAAGGCGTGGAGTGGGAGTTTGGTGGTGCTCTTTTTTAAGAAGGGAGATAAAACCCTCCTTAAAAATTATAGACCCATCTCGCTCCTAAGTCACGTCTATAAGCTATTCTCACGAGTTATATCGAACCGTCTCGCTAGGAGACTCGACGAGTTTCAGCCACCGGAGCAGGCTGGGTTTCGCGGAGGATATGGTACCATAGACCACATTCACACAGTGAGGCAGATTATACAGAAGGCCGAAGAGTATAATCAGCCCCTGTGTCTGGCCTTTGTGGACTATGAGAAGGCCTTTGACTCCGTTGAAACCTGGGCTGTTCTACAATCCTTACAGCGATGCCAAGTAGACTATCGTTATATCGAGGTGCTGAGATGTCTTTACGAAGCCGCTACGATGAGTGTCCGAGTACAGGACCAGCAGACTAAACCGATCCAACTGCGCAGAGGAGTGAGGCAGGGGGATGTTATATCCCCGAAACTGTTCACGAGCGCGTTGGAAGATATGTTTAAGACGCTGGACTGGAAAGACAAGGGCATCAACATAAACGGCGAGTACATCTCACACCTGCGATTCGCTGATGACATAGTCTTAATGGCGGAGTCGCTAGAGGAGCTGAACCGGATGCTGGACAGTCTAGCTTCAGCCTCCCGATGTATCGGTCTTGGCATGAATTTGGATAAAACCAAAATCATGATCAATGGCCACATTGATCCAAGACCGGTGATCGTACATGGCCACCTTCTCGAAATTGTTTCTGAGTACACTTACCTCGGGCAGATTTTGCAGTTGGGTAAAAACAATTTCGAGAAGGAAGCCAAGAGGAGGATCCAGCTAGGCTGGGCAGCGTTCGGAAAACTACGTCGAGTCTTCTCGTCATCCATACCGCAATGTTTAAAAACGAAAGTTTTTAATCAGTGCGTCCTACCAGTCATGACCTACGGAGCTGAGACGTGGACACTCACGATAGGGTTGGTCCACCAGTTCAAAGTCGCTCAGCGAGCTATGGAAAGAGCTATGCTCGGAGTTTCTCTGAAGGATAGGATTCGTAACGAATTGATCCGACAGAGAACTAAAGTCATCGACATAGCTCAGAGAATTAGCAAACTGAAGTGGCAGTGGGCCGGCCATATATCGCGAAGAACCGATAACCGCTGGGGTAAACGTGTTCTTGAGTGGAGACCGCGACTTGGTAAACGTAGTGTAGGACGCCCTCCGGCCAGGTGGGATGACGATCTGCGAAAGACTGCTGGCAGATGCTGGATGCGACAAGCCGAAGACAGGGCGCTATGGCGCTCATTAGGGGAGGCCTATGTCCAACAGTGGACTAACATAGGCTGATGATGATGATAGGTGGCTTAACCGGGGTAAAACCTTTGGTAACAAAGAATATTACATTTAAATAACTAAGTTAAACTTAGTATTTCAAATATTATGAATTGAAGAGGTATAGGTGGCTTAACTGGAGTACAACCTTTAGTAACAAAAAAAATTACATTTCAATAACCAAGTTAAACTTAGTATTTACAATTAAAGGAATTTGATCTAACTGCAGACTGTTGCAAGCAAACTATAGGTAGATTAACTAATCAAAACTAGTGGTTAAAACACATTGAACAAAGTGTGCTTGCGATTGTTATTATAAGTATGCTTGTGATTGTTATTTTAAGTATTCCATAATAATAACTTTCTATTACAATATCATTTAAAAATGGTAAAAAAATAAAAAAGAATGAAGAAAAATTACTAAACAGACAAATTTATATATACCTATTTATAACAGGACTTCACCAACTGCACTCTAAATAAACAATTCATAATATAACAAAAGTACAATACATACAGTACAATTCAACATACATAACCTTATCGTTAAGAAGCAACGTCGACCAGAAAACTTTAAACAACATTATCAAGCTCTGAACTAGTTAGATAAAATCAAAAGACTGAAATATTTTACTGCAATCACATAAATTATTACCTATGCCAATTTTGACCCATGGCGAAAACCCAAATAGTTAGTTAGTTGTTATGGCTATTTGACCTATAACAACTCTATTATCATTCAGTGTATTCAATTCACCACCCTGTCTATAATAGACTTGCAATCACATCAAATCGTCTACAAAACCTTATCAAAACTAATTTAATATAATCCCACCCCACATCTGTTCTTGCATGCCATACTCGCTATTATGTTCTCTGTGGTGATTCTATATACGCTATTATCTGCAGAGGGCATTGATAAATATAAAGGACAGAATGGACATTCACAGGATTTTAAAACCGTATTATGTTGTTAGGTAATAACGAAATTCAAATTATGAACGTACCTATAGAGTCATAGAGGCTGCTGGAGAACCGTAAATAATTTCAGATTATTTTAAAATTACTATAAACCAATAAAAACTACAAAAAAGAGCTAGTCAAATCTGACACAGCGCATCAGCATTGCCATACAGCGAGGCAATGCAGCCAGCATCTTGCGTACACTTCCAACTGGTATTGATATGGATCGGAGAGATACCTGTACTTTGTTTGCAACAGTCTGAAGTTAGATCAATTGTAAATACTAGCTCTAAGTTAGTTACATGATTGTTGTTTTCTTTGTTATCAAAGGCTTTTTGCCAATAAAGAAAAAAACTATAAACTTCTAGAAGAAATGAATGAAATTGAATTTTATAGGTAACGGTTATCCAGAATGACCAAACGTCTCTGCCAGAGACCTACGTTCTAACAATTCGACATTTTAATTATCTCCATAGGAATATATGTAGTTATGCATCCAGTCAGTAGAGACATCATTACATTGAATGCCTAAAGCGCAAGCTTGCTCTATCGGGTGGGCTCTACTGGGAATGCTTATCTTATGATTTAATTTAAAGTTAGTTTTTAAAAAGACTCTCAACGTTCCCGAATCCTTTACTATATTAGTTTCTACTAGTTTTTGCGACTAATATCACTTCACAAGATGGGAAATATGTATATCAAAATGATAAAAATTACTAGATGCTGCTAGAGTTGTCTTCTTCCGGGAAAACTGATCAACGCTAAGAACCACGTATGGGAAAATTTAAGAAAGCTTTTGATAGCTAATAAAAAGCTTGTTGTTGTATTTTTTAATATTTTGTGTAGATAAAATTTCACGAATTCGTTTGCCGTGCCCAAACCATAGCAGCACAAAAGCCAATATAAAGATTAATCTCTCGGATTCAGATTACATCGTAAAGATAGTATTGTATAGCGTGGAGATTCGATCCGGGGATTTCCAGTCCATTATTGTAAGTACCTAACGCTGATTGCCTTTGATAGGGCTTTAAGAACTGGTTTTATGGGAACTTTAGACCCTAAGGTAAATAAAAAGGCGATGCTGGGTTGTTCTAGTTTTTTATTGGGTTAGTGGGTAAAACGTTTAGTTGTTCCGACTTTTTAGTGTAAGATTACAATGTGGAGGCTATTTACAACAATGTTTAGGTTTTAGCGGATGAAATGCGTTTTAATGCTACTAATGTTTATGGAATTTGTGCATCTGGCTGTTCTTTTTCATCATCACGTATTGCTTGATGATTCTCATTGCAATTGTTATGTTTACACCATGGTGCTTGCTTTTTTAGAGAGTATCGTTATGTAATCATGACTATAATCGTTTACAGCCCGACTTTATCCACAGCAGGTCTCGATTGCTTTATGCTACTCCCCAGAGTAAAGGAATATGTGATATATTATTATTTTTCATTTTTACTTAGAAAACAGTATAAGTTTATCACTGGTGTTTTTAACCTAAACGATTTGGTAAAATGATGATTCACTCCTTAAAAGAACATTAAATTATTATATCTATCATACTTAACCTAAGAATACTCATGTAAGTGACATTATATTCATTGTCTTTTCGAGAATAAATGAATATTAAACCAAAACTTAAAAGACGCCGTGCTCTCGTAGTGCTGGTTGTTGGCTCATTTAATCATTATTGAACAATTCGTTAAAGAAGTTGAAGTCTGTATAAACGCCCCCGTCGACAGAATACGTTAAGCCTCTCTAATAATAACATTGAAAACCCTTGACAGTTTGCAATTGTTTGGCAAAGGCTACTGAAATGGCTTTCAAGGCCATCCAAAAGCCTGGCAAATAGACATTTGCAAACTGATTGGGCTAAAACCAACCTTTATAGACTACAGTTTGCAGGACGAATGCGTCAAAAAGCAAACTGCGGAAATTAGCAATGGTCGTATCAACCCCTCTCCGAAATCATAAGCTCCACTGTCAAACTGCTAATACATCACAGAGTTATGTGTTATCAGAGCAACCGCAGTGAACAATCCGATATTTCGATTTATGGGTATTAGGGGGTCAGTCTGGGATTATATATGTTTCATCAGTATTGATGCTTGTTGCAACTGTGTTTTGTTAGTTGCGGTTGTTTTTAGGTTCTCCATTTAATGGTACATCGATAGTAAAGACTTTGTCTTGTTAGATGGTTAGTACTTAATTATTTACCCTTTTAAACATAATGTCCTCTCATTTAAGATAATAATTTTGTTACCTTGTATGACAGTTAAAACGTTGTCTTGTTAGATATCATCATCATCATCATGAGCCTATGTTAGTCCACTGCTGGACAAAGGCCTCCCCTAATGAGCGCCATATCGCCCTGTTAGATATTTATTGCTTAATTCTATAACCTTTTTATTACTCTTACAATCCTCTTATGTTTAAATAATATTTTGTTACCCTGTATTGCTTCCAATTATTATTGCTTCCAATTATTGAAGAAACAATCTCAGTCAATCAATATAAAATTCAACTGAAAAACATCAAACGGAAAACCTTATAACGCGTGCTCCATTCCTTTCGCTACGAAATTTTCAAAAGCCAAGCAGCACTTATTAAAGTTCAAGCGTTCACATATGGCAATAAAGTAAAATTATGCCCTCAAAGAGGGGAACATATCCCGTACGTTAATGGGAAATATAACTCCTATGAAAGAAAACGGTATAAAAAATCAAAGTACGAGCGTTATATTAGAAAATCGTTCACCCTTCGTTATGAAATTATGGTAATGCGGTAATTCCCTGGTACCTTTACCCTATTTAATAATATGACTAGGGTTGCCATCCGTCCCGATATATCGGGACTGTCACCGTCTTTAGGCTCACTGTCCCGACGTCCCGACAAAACACTAAAATGTCCCGATTTTAAATTCGCGCGCTGCGCTCGGCTAGCAGAAGCTATTAAACTTGATTCGTTAAAAAATGAAACATCGGAAACTATTTCTATATAGGTATTGGCTCGACACTTTGAGGCAATTGCAGATTCCGCTAGATAAGCTTGTTGCTTTTTGTGGGGACAACAGCAACACCAACTTTGGAGGGCTTGAACGTCGGGGTCAAGGTTCTGTTCGTATGTTGATATAAATTTTATTATCAAACTCCTTTGTCACATTCTAGAACGAGACGGCTGTCCATGAACGAAATCGTCTTCTGCCAGGGACTGTGGGTGTGGAGTCTATTTTACAGTGTCAAGTAAATTATAACATGACTTGCACAGAGTTTTACAAATATGTTAAAAATCACAAAGAATTGTTTAAAAAAGCAAAATCTTCTGAAAAGTATGGCCATTTTAGTACCTAATTAGAACATTTAATTCAACGTTATGTTATGTATGGTAGTAAAATAAATGTTTAATACTATATCTGCGCGTTTTGTTCACTACATCCTAGAACGTCCCGACGAGAGCCTAGCCAAATATGGCAACCCTAAATATGACCCGTATTCCGATGCAACAAGGTGCTAGTTTTTCGATTTGGCACAAAGAAGTCACGCTTTTATGATTCTATTCATAAGAGATTATATGAAAAAATATCCCATGGTGTCTTATTGTTAATAATGTTTGGGCGAGTGTTATTAGGGTTTGCTAAAGGGCCAGTGAATAAATAGAATCGAATATCAAAGTAAACCCTTGAGGATAATGCATTTTAAAGTTGTTCAATGTTTCGGACCCTATAATTTGAGTTGTATAATAACAAACAATCTGCTTTCAGCTAACTCATGCATAGCAACTTCACCATAAGATGACAATAATGGGTTAGTTAAAAAGATTTTGTCATCACTTCATAGTATAAAACAAAGTGGCTTGCCGCTGTCTGTCCCTATGTATGCTAAGATCTTTAAAACTACGCAATGGATTTGATGCGGTTCTTTATAATAGGAATATTTATATAAGTATCAACATTGCACCGTGCGAAGCCAGGGCGGGCCACTAGTAAGCCATAAGCTTGTACACAAATTGATTTGTTTTCTAGAAAAGAGTACTTAAAAGTTTATATCGTATGAAACTTCCACTCAAAACTCAAAAGCTTTGTCATTGTTTCTGGGAATTATTTTTAATTCTCTTCATTTCAGAGAAAGCAGTCTAGTGGTCCTATTGTGAATACTAACAAAGACTGCTAATAACAATTCCTAAATCCCTTATTTCTAGAAGAACTTTATGAATCAGACACCAAAGCACTACCGAAAATAATAGAGCAATAGAAATTCCTAGCGTCACCCAAACTCTACAATTTGTGCATAACAATGGACCCACAATAAAAGCTCTCGAAGTAGACAATACAAGTCTGCGTTCAAAAGTTGCATTGTGCACTTGTTTTTGGGTTTAGTAGTAACAATATTTTTATGTTGGGTTACCGCGCTGAATATATCAGCAGGTACGGTGGTGTGGTCAGTTTGCTAGCGATTTATTTAATCAATAAATAATCTCAGAGATTTTGGTACACACAGGTTTCATCAAGCATCATCAAAATCGAAACTCTGGGTGTCACAAATCATGTCATAGGGATTTTTACGAATTTCTATTCGCATATAAATAAATATTAATCTATAGTCATAAAGAGGAAAGATTTGATTATTTGTTTGATTTGAAAAGGCTCCTTAACTACAGAACTACTTTAAAAAAATATTTCACCATAAGAAGCCTACATTATCCCTACTGAACATTGGCTATAAAATATTTTATAAGAATCGAACCCGCTATCTCCTGCATTGCAGGCGGATTATCACTTGCCGCGCCACATCGTACGCCAGAAACAAATTAATTCCGAAATAAACATGAAAAAATTTTGTAACAACTCCGAATAAAAACTAGTCGTGCGGACTTTGAGCTCAAAGAGCTACATGCCTGGGGGGCTCTGTCGTTGCTAAGTGCTCTCAATGTCAGGGTCGAGTATTGTAGTGAGTAACTAGTTGACGACTTACTTTATTAGATTATTTCATTGTGTAATAAGTGTGTTCTTTTGGATCGATTCGGATCAATTTTTTTAGATCATATCAAGGTATGCTTTGCGCGGAAATGTTACTAAATATTTGCATCCTTATATCTTGCTTATAGAGTTCCCCAAAGTTACCTGAATGTATTTTTTAAATTAACTCCAAATGTTATGTTTAACACAATACAACGATCACCGCAGATTTATAAGCTTGGAACTTACAAATTACTTAAAGTTGCTAGTTTTTTTTAACACCGGTCTATATGGCCTCGTTTTTGGACATAAAATTATAATGTCGAATCTAGGTTACTTATTGTTTTTGACAGCTATCAGTAGAGTACCTTTCCGAGGGTATAATTAGTTTGAAGCAATACTGGTGCAACCAAGTTACCGTGTCACGGTGTATAAACGCATGTGTAGCATATTGAACAGCTGCCTCTTGCATCACAGATTGTAGCTAATTAACTCCTCAAAATAGAAAACCGATAGTTAAATTATACGTGTATACCAACACTTAATAACCTGCCATTTCAACAGAAAACGAAATTATCTAAACCTGTAGTAAAAAGACCTTTAATGATGACATAGCATATATATTTAATACCAACCGACCTGAACGCTTGCTGAGTATAAAATAACAAAGTTTATAATCTTATTTTTACCAAATACGCCGTCTTTCTTTCTATTTTCGTAGCAATATTTTGCGGAAACATAAAATTTGCCGTCAGTTTCTAAACAATTTGCCATTAGCTGTTTAGCAGCTAGCTTTCATGAAATTGTAAAATCAATAATAATAACCCTGCATAGTTCAATAAATATTGCGAATAATCACACAATGCTTGATATCTTTTAAAATCTCTCTATTGTTTATATCCAAAGATGAATTAGTTTTCAGTTTGTCTAGAGCAGGGAATTATGTGTTTACAAATACAACAGTTTGTTAAATACTTGATGTATTTTTTTTAATTTTTTTAAATTCTAATAACTTATAAGTACAAAAGAAAACCGTTAGAAAAAAAATTGGATACGCCTGAGAGTTAAGTTAGATACACTCTAAAGTTAGATAATGAGTGTCTAGTGTGAGTATCCAGCTGACTATTTCTTTGCAGCAGAAATAGATAATAATAATAGCTGGATATCAAAAACTATAAATTCTGGGATAAATATTTTTCATCTTGTCTTTTCACTTACCAAACGGTGATAAAGCTGAATGTTCCACATGTTCCATGATACGCAGAATGCGGCATGAATATTTATTATTTATTTTGAGCTTCTACAACTCCTCCTAAATTGGCCGTAGGCATGTAAGACGTTTCATTACGAATACTTCCAAAAATAAAATGAAACATCGAGCAGGCATATAAAATATAATAATCGAGGAGACAGACGCCATGTGACGGCGGCGGCATGGTCCCATTGCTAAGCTAGGTCTGTCAATGGGTTAACATCATCATCATCATCACCAGCCTATAATAGTCCACTGCTGGACATAGGCCTCCCCTAATTATGGCATCATTATGTGGGGGTTATTGCCCATAATCCCCACGCTGGGCATGCGGGTTGGGGATCGCAGTTCGGTGTAGTTGTTCTGCAGAAGGCGCTGCTGCCCGCCCCCCGGTGTGTTTCCCTTAGTCGCCTCTTACGACACCCACGGGAAGAGTTGGGGTGGTGAAATTCTATGCCGGCACCACACGGCAAATGGGTTAACATTCTTGACCAAACTAATCCCTTGGAGCGTTTTTTAAATCGCTTACCGCCCTCAAACCGACCATTCTCTAGAGAAAAGGTCAAGTACTTATGCTCCACAGTTATTAGGCTCTATTGTTCTATACGATAGCAAGTACTCTTGGAAAACTGCTGTTCAGAACTTCAATACCAAGAATGCTAGATAAAAGGCTTTATGAAGGCATTTAATGCTTAATTGTAGGAAATGGGAACTTGCTCTAGCTTTCATTTTAAACTATCAGGTAAAGGTGTAGGATGAAAAGAGATGGTGGTAATTTTTGCTCGCATAGATCAATAATTTAGTCAAGTGTAGGAATTCACGTCGATTTAGCTTTAGAACGTAGGCAATGACTTTGTCGAAGCATTTGATTATTCTATTGAGTCGGTTATCGATAGATAGACCGATAGCGTACACTTTTATGGTAAATAGAGTGTGAGTACTTTAATGTTATTATGTGGTAGTCTTAAATCTCAAATAAGGTTTTTCTTGTCCTAGAGTTATGTAAGATTATGTTGTAAAAACACGCTTTTTGCCTGTGAGAGTAAAGCAACAGGCACAGCGGTGTTACCTCCTTGTGTTCTGTATGGCTTATTATGTTGTTTCTGGTTCTCTGTGGTTGAAATTGGGTGAAGTGAACCAATAACCACTGGGGTAAATTGAGAGGGTGATTTTGAGTGGAGATGGTGAGGTAGTATAGGTCTTCTGACCAGATGAAACCTGCGAAGGACTGCTGGTAGATGCTGGATGCGGCAGGTTGAAGACAAGGCGCTGCGCTGTGAATTTAGACCAGTTGGTTTAAAAGAATAAATCTGGGTTAACCTTATCCGGAATGCGATTAGAGATAGCTACTTATATTATTTAAATACTTTGTACTAACAACTGGGTTAGTTCCAGTTATTTTTATAATATGCTGCTTATAAAAAAATTACTACCGGAAGAAAATCATGATGTATTATATTATTTAAAGTGTGAAAGTCATAAAATTTTAGCTAAATGGATTCGCAATGATGAAGCATATTCCAATTTATGGAAAGTGCCTGGCCATTGTTTCATATTGAAGGCAAACCTTCGCCCTTTGATTCAAACAACAATCACCCGAATCACCCGAAACGGACACGGTTTAGTAGAAGCAGAATACAAACCTATTGTAAACTGTAATTATTACCTTCCTTTGCATGGGTATCTTAAATTGGAATTTTAATGTTGTCTTTTCAATTCAAATATGTATATTTTTCTCAGAATACATTATTTCAAGAAGGTAGGTACCTACTATAATTACAAATATTATAGCTAAAATTGTGGGATACTTTTTTTTTCACAAGAACCTGTTCTACGGGTCATGACTTCTACTCTATGCACTAAAATATCTAAAAACAAATTACAATATATGTACTTATAGGAAAATAACTAACAAAATAATAATTATACTGATGAAGGAATTCGATTCTAATATACTTATTAATTAATTCTTTGGCGCTTGCGGCGTTAGTAACTTTTCTATTCATTGAGACCTTGTTTATGCACTAACTCTCTCTCGCTCGTTACTTTACCTTACCTGAGCAAATCTTTCATAATAATTTTTATGTATATGGGTTTTAAATTTTTTATTACCTCGTATCCAAACGTTAATGAGATTTATATATTTAAGGATTCATTTGATCATTGGATTCGTCTTGGCAGTTTCACTTTATATCTATCTGTACAAAACAGCGTTTTTCATTGGTGTCCGAAATGTCAGTGAATAAATTATTAAAATTATAAAGTGATATTTCGGACAAAGTGTCCCAATTTATTCTGTCCGAAACAACAGCAAGCCGTTTAAACTGACCTCTCCAACTCCACTCTGCTGTTCTAAAAGATGTCCTACCAAAAGACAGGCTGCAGCTTCCTTCAGTTAACCCCTCCTCTGCGATCATCATTTGACTGCCAAGCGAATTATGCCGGCGATTCTGTCGTTTGGGGAGGCATGTTATGTTTAGCACTTCAGTAGCACGTGTGCTGATGGGGTGAATTAATTAATTTAGGTACTAATATTATTCAAACACTACTCACTATAGTACAATTATCCTCTCAACTTAATTTAATTCTACTCTATGCCAGAATCATAACAATGCAAACAGCACAAGCTGTGTAGTTATATAAGATTTGTATAATATAGTTAAGGGAGAAGAATAGTTTTATAACGGTTAACAAACAGTCCAATTTTGCTGTAGAATATGGATGCAGTTATGCATAGTTAGTCCAAGCGCCATTTTCAGTTTTTTGAGAAATGACATAAACGCGTTTTTATTTGCAGAAGATTTGTATCTGTATTGTCTGAAAGTAAATCTATGTCCATCGAAACTTCTATTTCTAATTTAACATTCTACATAAAAAAAATATAAAATAAGTATATATTTTGGAAGATATAGCTAAAAATGCACTTGGACTCTCGAAAAATATGATGTTTTCATTTTACAAAATGAGTCCAAGCGACATTTATGTCGTTTGGACTCCTGATGCGTAATTCAATTCGAACGAATAGATTGTTGATAGCACGTGTAAATAGAAAAAACCTAGGATACCCATTATTTACTCAGCATTTAAAACGAGGGGATGATATAGAGGATTTTGAAATATAAATAAAAACTATACAAATGGCACAAGCAATATATTATGTAATGTCTAAAAAAAATGTAATGTATCAATCAGCTTTCTTAAACAGACGGACAGATACCAACCTCAAAACATGTCGAATAAGATGGACTATTATACAAAATCTACTCTTCTTCGACATGTTCTGGATCAAAATCTAAATGACCATTAAACCCTTCAATATCATTATCAATCGTGCCGTCTGAAATTAAATTTCTGTAAAATGACATCGCATCGTTGGGGATGTATGGGAACAGTGATTTTAAATCTTTTAGTTTTTTTTCTGAAACAGGCTTTCCATTAGGCCAAAGCGGTATAACCAAGTCTTTAAAACATGTTTGTCCTTTTTTACCTTTTTTCCTTTCTACATAAATTTTTACACTTTCTTCCTCTTCATCTACAGTTGTCTTGAAATTTATTTTAAATGGATGATCTTTTGTTACTTTTATTTGCCTTATTTTCAACCAATTGACCTTCTCGCCCATGTTATCTATTTTTCTATTGACAATAGCTTCATCCATTTTTTCAGTGTTAATAAAATCCGTTTTCTCCATTTTTACGGCGCGACGGGAAGAGGAATGAATCAGTAGTTAACTTCAATTATTGTTATGCATCAGTAGTCTATGCGACAAATGTGTGATATTATTGGTTTGCGTTAGGAATCAAACTAATGTTTATTGTTTTGCAAAACTAGTCCAAGTAACAAAATACTGTCGCGTGGACTACTGACTACGTCGTTTGGGCTTGTAATGTATAAATGGAAATGTGTTTATCTATTACGTAATTTGGTTATTAGTGTTAAATTGGTTTATGGGCTAGTTTTGCGTATCAAAATATATCGTTTGCTTTAGAAGGCGCTTGGACTGGGTATCAAAAAATACCACTTAGAGTGAAGCTAGCTGCAAGAGTGTTTTTCCTATGGCTAAATTATGCCCTAGTTATTACTAAAATGCAAAAAAATCCAAAAATGAAATTTGGCGCTTGGACTAATTATGCATAACTGTATCCATTGTACAACGTACCTCGCAAATGCAGAAACTATACCTACATCTTTTGAGGCTTAAACAAGTCCCTACATGACAACAAAAGTAAACGCTGTATCAACAGATTTTATTTCTTATAACTAGTATTTCTGCATTCCCCATACTGTTCAGCCGTCATAAAGCTATGAGTCACAACACCTGCCCCATGCCATTACGTGTACCTATGTATAAAAGGGACGGTGGCGGCGGCGGCGGCGGCAGTGTGAATAAAGCTTTATTTGATTAACTCCAGAGGATGCTACTGTTAGTTTGTAGTTCCATTATTATGATTGGATTTTATTAATGTTAAGTCCACCTGCGACGCAGGAAGTTTTGGGTTTGATTCCCGTGTTAGGGCAAATGTTTGTGCGATCAGCAGATATTTCCGAATGTTCCGTTACATCATAAGATAATGTTATAAGAACTCAAATTCTGTTGTGTGGCTGCGTCCACACGCCGTTGATTTAGAATAAACGAGTGTGACTCAAGCTACCGAGCCTTTCACTCGTCTCCCGTACACAACATTGGCGCAGGCGAGCTACCCGCCACTCGGGAAAAATAATGGCTCATTTCGGAATTTTGTCCAGTTTTGACCATAATTTGCAAAATTGGAGTACATTCAAAAGCCGGTTGACGCAATGGTTTATTGCGAACGATGTAACCGGAAGCACTGATGGGACCAGAGTGAAGAAACGAGCGATATTGCTGAGCGCACTCTCCGACATAACCTACAAACTCGTGGCCGATTTATTGCTACCAAAAGAGGTTCAAGAAGTGCCCTATGAGACGATTATTGAAGCGATCGATCAACACTTCACACCGAAACGCTGTGGATTCACCGAGCGCTACAACTTTTATTCAGCTGTGCAGCTGGCGGGTGAGACACATCACCAATGGGCCGCGAGGTTACGCGGGCTCACTGCGTACTGCGGGTTCAACGACGTCGAGGAAGCATTACGAGATCGATTTGTCATGGGAATAGCATCCGGTCCAGAAAGGGAGAAGCTCTTCGCTCAAAATTTGACGGAGCTGACGCTGGCGAAAGCGGTTGAGTTGGCTGAGAGCGTGCGATGCGCGCGCGCTTCCAGCGCCGGCCCAGCGGCGCCCGCCGCCGCCGCCGCCGGCGCACACACGCACGATCAGTTGTTCCAGATGAAGAAAGGTTCCGCGAAAGGTGCAAATGCCGCGGCCGCGAAGAAAGAAAAGTGTTGTGTTTGCGGTCGTACAAATCATAAATCGTCAGAATGCAAATTCGCGAATTTCACGTGTAATAAATGTAATACTAAGGGACATCTACGCAGGATGTGTAATAAAGTGAATTACATGGCAGGCACGGATGTGGGTGAGGATGATGAAGATGATGATGGTAAGCGTATTCACAGTATTCGAACTAAGCGCGGAGAACCCATGACAGAAACTGTAACTTTGAACGGGGTACAATTGTGTTTCGAAATTGATAGTGGAGCCCCTGTAACGGTAATTTCAGAAGCCACTTATAAAAAATATTTTAGCAGTGTGCAGCTTACCGCCATTCAAAGCCCATTGTATACATACGTAGGTAGTAGTATGGAATGCCTCGGGATAGCAAGAATGCCTTTATCGTATATGCAAAAAACTCATGTAGTGAAAGTGCACGTCATACGAAACGGCGGGCCACCACTCTTAGGTCGAGATTTTTTATGTCTTTTTAATTTACAGCTCACCCCTTGTAATTTTGTTACTGAAAATAGAGATAGTATAGCGTTGCAGCTGCAACAACAGTACCCTGAGGTTTTTTCAGACAAGTTAGGTACATTTAATAAATACACAGTCAAGTTACAGTTCAAAGATAATTCGAAACCGATATTTTTTAAAGCTAGACCCATGGCATTTGCGTTACGACCGAAAGTAGATAAGGAGATCGATAGGCTGGTTGATCTAGGCATATTAAAACCGGTTGAGCATTCTGATTACGCATCACCTATTGTTCCCGTACTCAAACGAGATGGGTCCGTAAGAATATGTGCAGATTACTCAGTATCAATTAATAAACAGCTGGTGGTCGAACAATACCCACTGCCCACAGTACGGGAATTGTTTTCTAAACTTCATGGAGGTCAGCAATTTTCGAAACTTGATCTATCCATGGCTTATTCGCAGTTAGTACTCGACGAAGATTCACAAAAATATGTGTGTGTAAATACCCATCGCGGATTATACACTTTCACGCGTTTAATATTTGGTATAGCTTGTGGGGCTGCGATTTTTCAACGCACCATGGAAAACTTATTAGCAGGCATGGACGGGGTGTTATGTCTAATTGATGATGTGTTGATCACCGCACCCAACCCCGCCCAGCATATGGAGCGCCTGCAAGCCGTCTTGCAACGCCTCCAAGATGCAGGTTTAACACTAAAAAAAGAGAAATGTGAATTTTTTAAAGATGAGATAAATTATTTAGGGTACGTGATAGATAGAAATGGCCTTAGGAAAAGTACTGACAAAGTTAAAGCCATGGTTGAGGCACCAGTACCCACAGATATAGGTAAATTACAATCATTTTTGGGTCTTGTAAATTATTATAGGAATTTTGTTCCTAACGCGTCTAGTATTTTAAGCCCATTATATGATTTATTAAAAAAAGGAACCAAATGGAGTTGGGGTCCCGAACAAAACAAAGCATTTTTAGAAATTAAAAATATTATAGCATCCGATCGAGTTTTAACACATTTTAATCCAAATGCGAAGCTTATTTTGACGGTTGACGCCTCACCTAATGGATTAGGAGCGATATTATCACAGGTTCATTCCGACGGCCTGGAACGTCCAATATCATTCGCTTCACGAACTTTGAACGCCGCCGAAAAGCGATACTCGCAGATTCAAAAAGAGGCTACAGCTATTATTTTTGGAGTTCGTCGCTTTCATCAGTACCTTTATGGAGTGTCGGTTCCATTTTTATTAAGAACCGATCATAAGCCTCTCATTTCAATTTTTGGACCCCATAAAGGGATCCCCGAGGTATCTGCTAACAGGTTACAGAGGTATGCAATATTTCTAGGCGCTTATAACTATGTAATTGAATTTGTAAAGAGTGCAGATAATAGCGCAGATTTCTTATCGCGGGCCAGCCTTCCTACAGAGAGTGAATGCGGGGAGGGCGCGGGCGCGGGGGGAGCGCGCCCTCAGTGCGCAGGAGTCGCGGTGAGCGGCGGACCTCTCAATAATTATGACGAAATTCCCGTAGACAAAGCCACTTATGTAAATTTCGTCGTAGAAGGTAATTTACCCGTAACCTTAAGCATTCTAAAAAAAGAAATTCATCAAGATTTTACCTTATGTAAGGTTATAGACTTTATTTTAAACGGTTGGCCGAAAAATGTTACTGATCTAAATCTTAGACCGTATTTTTTATGCCGAAACCAGTTATCGTATGAAAACGGATGCCTAATGAGAGGGCATAAAATAATCATACCGGAAAGTTTGCAATCACTTATATTATTTGAATTACATTCCTCTCACTTAGGTATAGTGAAAAGTAAGGCGGAAGCACGATCCCGGTTCTGGTTTCCGGGAGTGGACGAAGCGCTCGAGGCGCTTATCAGCGCATGCGACGTGTGCATGCAGGTGCGCCCCGCACCCCCGCGCGCCCCGCTGCAGCCCTGGCCTTACCCCCCCAAATCATTCTATAGGATTCATATCGACTTTTTAGGACCTATCAATGGAGGAACGTATTTGGTAGTCGTAGATGCCTATTCTAAATGGGTAGAAGTGTACGACATGACAAATAACACTACGTCGGGTGCTGTTGTTGAAAAGCTGTACGGGTACATGTCTACTTTTGGTTTACCACATACAATAGTGAGTGATAACGGCTCGGCATTCACTTCTTATGAGTTTAAGCAATTTTGTGCACTTAATGGAATATCGCATTTAACGTCGGCCGCTTATAATGCTGCAAGTAATGGACAGGCTGAAAGTTACGTTAAAATTGTCAAAAAAGGCATAAAAACAAGTATTTTATCATCACAATCGCGTAAAGAGGCTAAGCTCAAACTGTTAAAATACCTTTTCGACTATAGAAATTCGATACATTCTGTGACTGGGTTCTCGCCGGCACAACTTGTCTTCGGCCACAAACTGCGATCACGTCTCGATTTGTTACAACCAAATGAATCATCATCATCATCTGCCACACCCAGGTCCGTGTTAACTAATGTGAAACATAACCAGTGCTTGCAGAGTAAAACCTACGGTGGTAAAAATACACAAACATTTATGTCTGGAGATGAAGTACTCTATAAAAAATATAGAAATAAGGACAATTTTAATTGGTGTCGGGGAACTATTATTAGGAAGATAGGAAAAATTTTATACCTACTAAAAGACTGTTTGTCTTCTCAAGTGATAAAGAAGCACAAAAATCAAGTGATATTGTACAAAGGCAACAAAGATGTAGTACTAAGACCTAATCTGGAGCTAGACTTAGAACTGGAGTCCAGCGCTCCAGGCTCGCCGCAACGCAGTGGGGGGAGGAGGTTGTCAGTAATGTCACCGCCCACCGACGACGTTCCGACGCCGACGCCGCCGCCGCCGCCGCCGCCGCCGCCGCCGACGCCGCCTCAGCTATCCTCTAGATCTACCACTCGATCGTTGCGTAACTTACCTAGGGTTGATTATCACCCATTTTTGTAGATTTTTGTCAAATGAGGGAGGGATGTTGTGTGGCTGCGTCCACACGCCGTTGATTTAGAATAAACGAGTGTGACTCAAGCTACCGAGCCTTTCACTCGTCTCCCGTACACAACAAATTCCCATCTTTTTTACTAATCTATGGTTTAAAATGGCACTTAATATTTTATTTATCTATGGTTTAAAATAGTTTTTTGGTTTCCGTTTCGTTATTTTACTCTAAATGCCGTTTTATTTACTGTGATAAATTTAAAATAACGCTTTGTCGACTTCGACGAATAGTATCATTCGTCGAAGTCGACAAAGCGTATAATGAGAAACTAAAATTACTTTCATCAAGTAACGGATTAAGTCATCCTTTTTAAAGTGAACACATCCATTTGTGCCGGTTAACTTTCAAGTGTTCTAATTAATATAACCGGCGTGATAAAAGCGACGCTTTAATTCATAACTGCTGTATGCGGGAGCTGTTCACTTATCACTAACAAAGTGATGTATCGATATGCTGTAAGGTTTTTACTGTTGATCGATAATCAAAGGCACGTATTATGGTAGCTTGCTCATTCATAGATGTGGTTATATGAATAGATTCAAAAAAGTTCGCACTCGTTTTTCAAATGTTTCTATACCATCGTCGTAGGAACTTATTTAGGAGATTAAAAGTGACATATGTTTTATTCCGGGCTTAAAACAATCTGCATATGCAATTTCATAGCTATCGAACGATCCGTTCAGGGCCTTTATTCACTATCCAAATGCATCGCCACAGGTAGGTACGACAAGACAGCAGCAGCGGCGTGGAATCGGACATAAATTTACTTTCCGCATGAAGAGTTAAAAGCACACATCCATCCAAACTTTCGCATTTACTTATATAATACTGGAAGTAACACATTATCAGGCAACATCTAGCCTAGCTTCAACCAAACTATGCAAAGTTTGTGTTATACAAGTATCAGATAACATAACTGATATTATCAATGCATCACATTCAATCAAAAAATATTATAATTACCAGCAAGTTTCAAAGTTTTATTCGTGATAAGGGCTCTGGACCTCATGACCTCTCAGTCATCGCAACAAAGTCTTTACAACTGGCATCAGTGGAGATATTGTACGTAATCCTTGTTAAGAGGTACTGAAGAACATTTTAATCTTCTTTGAAAGGGTCTTAGAATTCTGTCTATTCTGTTTATTTATAGGGATTATTATTGAATTGTCTTAGGATTAGTAGTTACATTGAAATGCAGGATTAAATTTAGAAGCATTACAAACATTTAGAGAACGCAAAAGTTTGTAATTATTTGGTAGTCGCTTCTTTCATCGCGGTACTATTTATATTTGGTATTGTAGACTACGGGTTTTTAAGAAATTATCTGAGCGTTTGGTCAACGCGAACGTGTGTCCCGAGGGCCTGAGTATCTGGCGCAGCGCATCAGCATTGCCATACAGCAAGGTCATCCAGGCAGCGTCTTGGGGATGCTTCCGACTGTTATTGATATAGATCAGTTTATCTACCTGTAGTATTTGCAACAGTCTACAGTTGGTTAAACTTTAAATAATCCTAATTTGGTAATTTAATTGTAATGTTCTTTGTTTTAAAAATTATCATTTACGTATGCAGTTATGATGTGTGACCCGAGAGCTGGTCAATATCTGGCGCAGCGCATCAGAATTGCCATACAGAGAGGCAACGCCGCCTGCATCTTGGGTGCACTTCCAACTGGTATTGATATGGATCAGTTGAGGTACCTATAGGTTGTTTGCAACAGTCGGCAGTTAGCTCAATTGTTATAACTATAAAGACTAGCTCTTATTTATTTGAATAATTGTAATTTTCTTGGTGAACAAAGGCTTTTTGCAATAAAAAAAAAATGGGAGCGGGGAGTTGATGGCGGCGCGCAGGACCGCTATTCTGGCATCGTCTCGAGGAGGTCCTCCTCGAGACGATGCCAGAATAGCGGTCCTGCGCGCCGCCATCAACTCCCCGCTCCCATTTTTTTGGCTGATGAAGTGATGACTGTACTCTACCGTAGTGATGACCTACTATATTTATTTAACATTTATTTGCTATTAAGTAACAAACATTTTAAAAAGAGCAGCACAGACGATACTACGTTATTTATATTGATCGTCACTTGATTATTCGTTTAATTTACAAATGGATGTTGATAATACCCTACCTTAGGCACTCCACTCTAAAATCATCAAATTATAAAAGATCCATTATTAACCATCAAAAAGCCTTAAATAGGTGCCTATGATTAATGGCCAGCTGAACCTATGGTTTAACATTAAGTGCTTCCCCATTCAACCCAAAAAAATTCTACTGAATACTTTGGGATTTTGCTCCGTTTGTCCTAAAACATTTGATTCGAGTTTCCCTATTTACCAGCATGTACCTACTTTATCCACTATGATTAGAGAAGAATTGGCAGCAGATAAAACTCCTATAAAAATTATAAAAAGTATGTTCGTTTTGCGTACATCTTCTGGGTACATAAACCTACAAATATATATAATCCATAATGACAATAATCTACACAAAAGACAGATTTAAAAATCTACTCATTAGCAAAATCGGTAAACATTTTACCTACAGCGCCTTAGATAAATAATTTTGATGTATTTATAACGGACTGAAAAAATAAAAACCCTGGAGCCCGACAATTCAGCTTTGACTTTCAACATCGTCTTTAACTCTCTCTGCTCATAAAGCAGGTCCGCCGGGGGCCCGTGTTGCTCTGTGTCTCTGCTACTCTCTTCTTTTTTAAAACGTAATTCTATGAAGTTCAAGCAAAACACAACAAAAACAAAACACGGTCAAATCGCCATTATATAGAAACTCTCAGTTCTGTATAAATGCAAAACGAGATTCCTTCGAAATTCCTATGAAACGAAATCGTTCGCTCTGAATAACTAACTTTATCGGAAACAACCTCGTATTCGGGGCCCTGAAGTCAATCAGAATTGCAAACTCTGGTATTTTTACTAGTGTCGTCGTCCCTAAATCATCCCTTTACCGGAATCTATACCCCTCCACTTGCAGTTTTGGGTGTCCCCATCCCCGCCCCGAAAAGGGACTCTCTAGCTCAGTTGCTACAGCGGGCTCGTGTATTGAATACGTGCTGTGTTCCGACTCACGAACTTTACGAACTTTTGCTGGCTTGGGAAGTTAGTGACTGTTTGTGTGCAAGTGCGAGGAATTAGGTGAGTTTCTTTTCGATTGTTTGTTTATTTTTAGTAAGAATCTTTCGTTGAACCGACGATGTGGAAAGGTCTATGGATTTGTACACTATATTTCTGTAGCAGTACATTTTATTTTTTCAAATTTTCAATGAGGTCCTGCGTATATCGACATTTAGTATACAGGCTATGTGATTGTGAGAATATTATACCGCCTGCCATATGTAAACTTAAGGTAGTAACTATCAGGTAGTTAATTAGCTAAACAAATTAGAGACGTTTATTGTTTTTATAGAATACGTCATTTTATACCCTGTAGGTATATTTGAATACGAATGAAAATACTGAACGGCATACAAATATTCTATGGATTTGTCACATTTTTAAAATCTTGGTTCAGAAAAATACCCGTTCCATTACGGAGAACGCACCAATTATTGCATAACCCAGTGAAATAGATGATGAGGTTTTTCAGTTGTTTTCTCTAAAAAGTCATTTCTCTGGATCACTGAGTAGTGGTTATTTTCCGGTGTATAGAGTAAAATTTCAATGTGTATCGCGTAAAAGTAACAAAGTATTAATGTTGGTAATACTGCAACTTCTTAAAGACGCGACTTTTTAACCATTTACCATTTATGTGTTGTTATATTATGTTGACATTGGTATTTCCCGCATTTGTTATGGAGCCTAAACACAAGTAATGGAGCCTAAACATAAGTTATGGAGCCTAAACACAAGTTATGTTGACAAAACACTGTTGGCTGCCTACAATATTCATAAACTGAATTGCACGCCAACTTACCGGGCTGTGGTGTCGACTTTGGTTCTGTGATGAAGTCTTTGTAAAGACTTCATCACAGAACAAAAATGATGTTGTTGATGTGATGAAGTCTTTGTAAAGACTTCATCACAGAACCTATATAAGTACTAGCGGTACTCCGTGACTTTGCACAGGGTATTTAACAAAAAAATTAATTTTTACACTCTTACACATAACCGTTGGCTATACATCATTGAAGTTTTCATAAAAAATCCTAAATTTGTTAAAAAAAATTGTATATATTCATCAAGGATAATGAAGAATTTTAATTAACGGTGAAAGAATTTTTCAAATCCGTCTTGTAGTTTCGGAGCCTATTCAATCCAAACAAACAATCAATCACATCTTTCTTCTTAAAAATTTGGTTTTCATAGATACATACCTTCTATCCATCTTACTACTCTTTGCTTATATTTGTGTCTACATTACGTCTAAATGTTACTTACTTTTAATTATTTTTTTGACGGGCTCGTATGGTATCTATATAGGGCCAAATGAATGTTTCTTTATATTTAATAATATTATCAGTTTATAAAACAAGATCTTATCGAGAGAACCTTTATTCGATAGATGATTACATTAATGATGTTAATGCTTGGCCAGATGTCGCTCCATTCCACACCGATATTCGCATGTGAGAATTTAATGTTGTGCTGAGCTTTAGATATACATATCTATATAATTAGATATTGACATGTACCTATCTAAATCACATTAAAATAAGATTTAGATTGGCAAAAGAAACATGTATTTGACACATAATATTATATAAATGTTCTAGAATATTTCCATTTCTTTCAAAAGTAAACAAAATATTGAACAGAAGAAAAATCAATAACTCCTTATTTCTTACAATAAAATAATTTATTGTATGTGATTTGAATTGTCTAAGTGACTATTTTGTAGGCTTAAAGAAATAAAGTTATTTAAATCTGGAATCTTCCACAAATAATATTTGTCTTTCGAGATATTTCAAAAGAACGTACCTACATACGAGTACATATTTTATTACGTACATCCTTATCAATAAAGTTAATGGAAGTAGGCAATATATCTTTTGTGAAGTAACGGATATTGATTCGTCCGCATGACTTACTTTAATACCGACTTCTCATCTCACAGAATAATGTCAAGCAGGTTCTCGTAAGTATGCTTGAACCTGTATGTAGGTTTGCTTGAAACTTGTACGTAAACCTACCATAGGTTACTAAGTTGGAACTTCAGTGATGTAGGAATTTTGAACTTCGGTGTATATAGGAATTGCATTGAGCAATTTCGTTGTACTTTGACTATCATATTGATTAAGGAACTTACGTAAATACCTATCAGAGGTAAGCATGGGTGGAACTTAGTGATGTTGGGATTTTGAACTTGGGTGTATGTAGGAATTGCATTGAGCATTTTCATTGATACTTTGTTAATTTTTTACATTCATTAAGGAATTTGGACGTAAATACTTATCAGAGGTAAGCATGGGTGGAACTTAGTGATGTTGGGATTTTGAACTTGGGTATACACCCAAGTAGGATGCTTAGTGCATTAGCAGTTGCTTAGTAGGATGCGTACCTACGTGAAAAAACCTTGTGAAAAAGTAGCTAACAAATTATAAAATCGTCTTATGAAAAAATTAAAGTATTTTCAAAAATGAGAGCTATATATTATTTTAATGTAACTCATCATTTACCTTTAGATTGTTTCCAACAGTATGCAGTTAGGTCAAACGATTAAATTTTTGATCTAAGTTATAATTTAAAACAAAATAAAATTAGTTAAAAAACAAATTTACTACATTATTATAAGGTAGGTACCTACAACCTGGTAAAACCTGTAGGGATAAGCGAAACACCTTTCTTATTTACAGTATAATAAAATGATATGGAAATCTAGTTTATTCATAAAAAATAATGGAACGAATGTGCAAATATTTTCACATTCACAAAATCCATATTTTTTTAGAATAAAAATAACTAACGCACTATGAAAGTTAATCTCGTTTGAGTTTTAGTCGAGCTGTTACCTATCCTCATATAGAAATCAGTTAAGTCTAAGCCTTTAAAGGGCCTAGGTACAAACAATCTTAGCTATCTTAAATAATAAAACAATATATTATAATCAGCCTATATCACGGTTCTGTGACATGCAATCAAAGGTATTTATAATATGCATAGTCTTAATCGCTGCTATTTAGAATTGATTGGATCATTGTGTACAAATCAACAAGCTATCTCCATTAGACATCATCTAATTTGTATACAACAAATTAGATAACGATATTATGAGCATTAATAATGTTATATAACCAGTATTAATTGAATATAATAATTGACAATGGATGTAGTGTAGTTGCTAATTTATATTGAATACTTTTAAAATTTCATGATCTCCATTTTATTTAAGCTGATATGTTTCTTAAAAAAATACTTCACAATTGAGCTTTTTGATTATCGGTATCGTGGATTACTTTTACGATTTCCCGATTCCCGGTTCAGACATTAGATTATTTAAAAATCTTTAAAGCAGTTTTTTTTTATAATTAAAATATGACCTTCTTTCAGTTAAATTTTATTATGTACAATATTTAAGGTACATTCCCTCCATGTGGCATGACTGAGGGGACCCTTTATTGTATTTAGTATCAGTCATCTAGTACCACAATATCTGCTAGGAAAGGGCTAGATGAAACTGTTTTTATTGTCCAGCATTATTTATTTACAATTCGGCTACCATCGCGTTACGTAAAATCATTCTCATAACTTCTCAAAGGTAAACCAAGAATATAATATTCAAAAGGTTCAAGTCCTACCCTCCCAACTGTCACCTGTCATCATCAAATAGAATGTCAAATAGAATAACATAACCTCTGTCATAATATGTTGGTACTCCGGTAGGTACAACCAGTAAATAACAATACACAAATAATAGAAAACTACAGTACTCAATAGAATAAAACAACAAATAGTAATATACGTATAGTAGTATATACTGTCAGAGTGCCAAGAAAGGTAGCAGAATTGTCATGTTGGATGGCAATGCTAATTCGTTGACTGAAATGAAGTGTACTTATAGCTTAACTAGCGGTCCGCCCCGGCTTCGCACGGGTATTAAACAAAAATTTCAGAAATTATACACACTAAAACGATGGGTATCACAGTTTTCATACGGATCTTTACTTTTTTTAACAGCATTGGGGTTTTTGACATTGACTCGACATTCCAAAACTGACACTGGCCGTAGAGAAAAAGCAAGCACCGTGCGCTATACAACCTCTTTTTCTATTCTGACGCGCCATAATAGAAAAAGAGGTTGAATATACAGCCCACGGTTTAATTATTGAATTTTTCATGCGGATCCCTAACTTTTTTGAAAATATTATATAGACTATGTTCATCACGGAAAATTAAGGATTCTAATGGTGAAAGATTTTTTTAATTCGGTCCAGTAGTTTCGGAGCCTATTCAATTCAAACAAACAAACAAACAAACATACAAACAAACAAACAATCAAATCTTTCCTCTTTATAATATTAGTATAGATATAGATTTGTGCTGAAGGTACTTCCCCTATTTTCAGGAAAAAATTGTACGAATTTGTGACAATTTAACTTAAGCATAAAATCCTAGTTTCTACTATAGAAAAGCCTTCCATACAATCGTTTTGTATTATCCTTTTAATTTTCTTTCCTGTGATAGATTTGTCCAAGCTTCATTATAACTACCTCTAAAAAATATTTCTTCAACTTTCTCAAAAATCAATCAAAAAAATATATCACCCTAAATAAGTTTGCCTTAGAAAACAATCCCGAAGCTAATATATTTCATACTAGCAGTCCGCCCCGGCTTCGCACGGGTATTAAACAAAAATTTCAGAAATTATACACTCTAACACGATGGGTTTCACAATTGTCATACGGATCCCTTACTTTTTTTAACAGCATTGGGTTTTTTGACATTGACTCGACACTCCTGACACTGGCCGTAGAGAAAATGCAAACAACCTCTTTTTCTATTATGACGCGCCATAATAGAAAAAGAGGTTGAATATACAGCGCACGGTTCAATTATTGAATTTTTCATGCGGATCCCTAACTTTTTTGAAAATATTATATAGCCTATGTTCATCACGGAAAATTTAGGATTCTAATGGTGAAAGATTTTTTCTTATTGGTCCAGTAGTTTCGGAGCCTATTCAATTCAAACAAACAAACAAACAAACAAACAAACAAACAAACAAACAAACAAACAAACAAACAAACATACAAACAAACAAACAATCAAATCTTTCCTCTTTATAATATTAGTATAGATATAGATATAGATATAGAAAACATGTACGTAGCGGTATTTTTTCACTGAATGTGCAAAATTTAATAAAAAGTTAAGTCCACGTTATGAATTCGCTGAGTTTGTAACCATTTATCACAGCCATGTTGTGGGTACATAAAAACCACTAGCTACAAGACGTATAAGACCGCTTGTTTAGACCCGTCCTGAAGAAAATTACTTTGAGGTCGAAAAAAATGTCAATTACCTTCATTCAAGCAACGTTGCCTCAAAATTGGTCTCATCACAAATTTTCTTAACAGAAAATCTAAAGACCTTAACATCTAATATTCTGTCATTTTAATAACGAGTAAAAAAATTGGACATATTTTAAGAGAATTTACATTGTGAGTGGTTTTTCAAGGAGATGGGGGAAATTAGTGTCACTCGTTTATTCGTTCTCGGAAATAAGGGGAGACTGAAAGTTTGATGCGAATAATGGCTCTACTTTGTTTTTGTAGTGGTCAGCATTTGACTTATTAATAAAATGTTATAAAGCTTTTGTAGATAGGGCTTTTGTATAAAAGTTTGCTTACATAAAGATTTATTTCCATTGACATAGATACATTATGAGTATTTATAATCTAGTATCAATTAATAATGCGTTTTCAGAGGTAAACAGAAAATGGATGTCAGCATTCATGCATCGTTGCCTTTATTGCCATATCAATGAATCATGTACAATCCCTGATCGTGTCCACTCGGATTATGGGAGTCCGAAAATTGAGAGTGCATGCGCACTTTCCCTCTGTTGCGACTGTGTAGATCGGGTTCTGCTAGCAGGACATTATCGTAACCGCCACATGAAATTTGAAAATTCTACAATCGTCCTGGCGAAACGTAACCCACCATTTTGTTTTCGAAACTCCATCTGTTACGTCACCTCACTTTTTTAATCATATTTATTTTAAGTACCTTTACAAAATGTCACGTCACTTGCCAGTCTTGCCACACGCAATAATACCGCAAAAAGTGAACCAGAAAAACAATAAAGTCGTAAAAAATTCGTAGAAGCACTCTCTTTCCCGAAACGGATTATGGGATTACTCTCCACTCCGCTGATACACCGGATAATCTTGAGCAAGCAAACCTGTTTGCTTCCAGTTCCAGGTTTATATTTCATTGTTCCTTTTTATATATACCAATGAGATCTTATAATTCAATTGTGGTTTTTCTATGTTGTATTTGCAAGTTATGTATGTTGTAGTGAGTCTATTTTTATCGATCAATATTATTATTTGTACTGTTGAATCTTCTTCTTCTTTTGACATCGGTTTCAAAACCCTTATGGCATCGCTTTTTCCTGTTTTGAATCTTTAATATCTCAGAAACTACTGAGGTGACTTGAAATTCTAATACATTTCGTGCGCCTATAAAGATTTATAGAAATATAAATGAAATAAATATTCCTGTCATGTTATGTCTCTATTGTATAAATAAATAATTTTATTAATCTTATGAAATGGAATTTATCCGTTAGCGGTGAAGGTGTTGTAAACTTATTACGTTTACTGTATTGAACTCCTTAGTTTGACGCATTTGAAAATTTTTACGAAGTATAAATGATATAAGCTTTTTTATAGTTAAAACCTATAATAACAAATAAAAGTATAATTAAATAACCACGTTAGAACTACAATTGAGATATCTTTAGACTGTTGCACTCTACTGGTTCACTCTCTCAACTGATCAATATATTAATATATCAGTTGAGTTAGGTGGCAATATTTATTACCTCTACAATACACCAACCATTTTGTTACCTTGTAACAATAATTACTTTTTTTAATGAATTACTTTTTTTAGTAGTTAATTATAAGTGAAGCACCCATAATTAACTACTTTTATACTTTAACATTTGATTTGAAGTAGGGCGGAAAATTGGGAGTAAAATTTTTATGGACGGCTTAGGCATAATTTTTTACGACGTACGACGTCGATGCTTCATGTTTTATTCTGCTATCCCCTCGACATCATCTCAATATTCACACACATTCACCTGTACATTGTGCATGAATTATATAGCTCAGACTAACATCAAAACGTCTGTGGCTTGAGGTATACCTGAACGAAAAGTTATTTCAAAAAAATGTATACACCTACTTTTTTTTTTTATAACTGATAGATCTCCGTTTGACCACGATCTCACCTATTACTTATACATATTGTTGAAGCTCTTCATGCGGTATAACCATTATAAAAAGTTATTTCTAAAATATGTATGTTACGTCTATAGTTTTATTTCTTTTTGTTGAAAGCTATTAATTTCCCAAAAAACATTGTTAACATAAATCAAAGTTTTTAAATTTGTAGTTGAATTAAAACAGAACAAATTTGAAAAAAATCCGTTGTTAATTTATTAAACTTCCCTTCGAAGGTTGTAGGAGTTTTTAATAACTCATTTCCTTTCTTTTTTTTAGACAAGAATACTTATGAGTTTTATAATATCATTTGGAGGAGTTTGCTAGGTAATTGTGATCTCTCAAAGCTTTAAGATATAAATAAATCATATCATAAAATATATTATTTATCTCTTTTATGTATTTTAGCAGTGCTTTGTCTTAGAACTTGACACTTTTTTTATTTAAAATATATTATATAGTTAACATACAATCCAATAACGTTACAATTATTTAATCTACCGTAATCACTAAAATATAATTAAACCTAAATTTGATTAAAGCATCTAGATATCAACACACTCACTACTTACACAATATTCTACGCTCGAAAAATACCTAGCTTATATTTCGTTTATGCGGCCACAAATAAAAATTACTACTTATAATTATGTCCTAACACTAACAAGGTCCCGTTCTAAAATGTAGCTACTTGTGGGAACCTATTAATGGTCACTTTAGTGCTAAACACCTTATTTATTAAGACAATATAGAACCGATGTTTCCCATTAAAAAATAAATAAATAAATAAATAAACAAAACCATTTCTAACAGTAGGTACCTTCGTCTAGTATTACCTTGAAAAATCAAAATTACTGGAATTTACCTCTTTTTTTGTGAGTAAGCCCTCGTACTCTGGGTTATCTCTAGGAATATAATAATATTCCAAAAATTTTCGTTTTCGGCAGGTTTTGAAGCCGCGATCCTCCCTCAGTACGGCGTGCGCTACACCACGAAATAAAATACCAAGGCGGGTTCATGTCACGCCCAAGTCGAAATTTTTTGGGATTATTTAAAACTAATATTAGGTACCTTTTTTCGTTAGTTTTTGGCTAAGTGCTTCGTTTATCCTTTCTTTTAGGTGTTAACAAGGTTGAGATACTATTTCTACTAAAATGTGTATTAACGTAGGTGACTTTTGATCATTAATACTGAATCTCCATAGTTTACAATTTTACCTACATACTTGAATTTGTATTTCAGAAAATAGTATCAACAGTCCAGACAGACAAAAGAGAACATTTCTTGTAATAAAACTACTAACTTTTCTAGTGCCAAAGTTCCTCCGAAAATCCGGTCTCACTAGCACCAAAAATGCAAACAGCATTTTTCATTCAAATCCTTCTGAAACGAACAAGTACAAATCAAAATAATCTCAAGACAAAGACGGTAAAAGCTCTATTGTGTTTGTCACCTCCAGCTCGGGTTCTGTTGGAGCTGACAAAAAGACGTAAAACCGACTTTCACGATATTGTATTCTTTACCTGATGAGTATTCTTACGACAGGCTCAGGAGCCATAAAAATTACGACCATAAAAGTCCTTATTACCACGGCGTAAAGTCGACTTACATTTCAGCTGTTTATTTCCCCGTTCCGATGTTATTTGTATCAGTAATAATGAGATTGTTTTGATGGATGAGTTCTAAACTGGAGTTTACCGGCTCAGGTGCGCCATACTCTTAGATAATTGGTGATGGCTAACTATGGAAGTTCCAACGCGGAACAATTTAGTAATAATCCTTGAGAGGAAAGTTGATCATAATTTTAGACTGGAAATAACAATTATAAATATGATTTGGAAGATTTTGTACAGAAATACTCCAGCGAAAAGATCCTACAACCTGTTTTATACATTTTGAAGACTGCGCTGTTTTTTTAAAGCAATTATAAAGCCGCTTTGACCAAAAAGGCTTGTAACTACATCGATTACGGTAATTAGTTTTCATTATGATAAAACACCGCTTTGGGTACTGAACCGGTGCACCATCTGGCATTTGCAAATTGCGCAAACTTGAAATTGTTAAACTTGATCTTACCTGTCTCTTTCGTACACCTAGGTCAAGAATATCAGATTATTGATCCACTGAAAGAAATTTTGCTAAAGCATTTGGTTCCATTTTCTCATTTATTTATCTTAATGGGTCTCGCATTAGTCAGGGCTCTTTTCGTTCACAATATATCTATTTTAATTAAAACTACTCAGACTTCATTATATTCTCTTTCGCAATTCCATTCATCGCAGACCTATTTCTAATTAGATTCGTACCCAATATTGATTTTGTTCATAATAGTTCTGGAGACTTCACTCCCTGCGAAGTTTAGAGCTGTTATAAGTTTTCAGTTGTTTACCGTGCTCGTTATCGCATTATAGCTCGATAGATTTGTTCTGACATTAAAACTTTTAGAAATGTTAGTAACATCGAGGAACTTTGTTGTTTCAAACACGGTAAGCTCTTAAACTCTGCTTTAAATACTAGCTCAACAAAGAATATCTATCGAAAAAGTAGAATGCAATTTTCCCTTGGCAATGTGAATTGAGAAAACGGCGTGCTATTCCGATTTAACTTTCAAACTTGTTTAGTTCATAAAGTATAGTTAAATAAAATAAATAAATAATTCTGGACAATTTACACAGCACCATCCAGCCCCAAACTAAGCAGAGCTTGTGTTATGGTATACCCACTCAATACAATAGAATCACATCGATAGATATTTTTATATTATAAATAGAAAACGACAAGAACACCCGATATTGATATTATATTATCTCATTATTTTACTATTTTGACTTAGTATATCATCTTTATATAGAAATTATATAAAATATATACTATACGAGTAGAGCACTCTGAGTGCTAAAGGTTGACCACTTAACGTGCACTAATGCTGACTTCCCGTTTAGCTGCAATACGTAGGTAGGTTATCAATTTGATGGTTCTAAAGCCGGGTACTGACCTGTGTTACGGCGTAATGTCGTTACCATTCGCAGCTACCATAAAACTTCTTAATTCCGTCGTGTTACTCGTTGCAAGTGCCTTTTTTCTCCTATTGGCCGCACAAATGCTGAGAAACACCATAACACTGGTGACGGGGTTTTAAAGGAATTATACAAATAAGGGGTTCATAAAAATTACGTACCGCGTTTATTTTCCTATTTTACTAAACAAGTGCCATTCCTTTCAACATCACTGCACTAGCTCGGTAGTTTAGTTAGTTACCTTTATTTTGCGCACAAAAAACTATCCGCTGGCCTTTTAGTTTCCGGGGAAAACTAAAAGGCGTTAAGATTTATAACAGACGCCCATGCCGTCCTTTTGTTGCAGAATAATTTTAAAGTTACCTTTTATTAAAAAGGATGAAATAAAAGGATTAAAGAGAAAGTTGTTTAGCATTTCCCAATACCTGCCAAATGCCTGAAGCATAAAATTTTATATTTATAAGTTAAATACAGACTTTTGAAAACATATATTGTCAAAAAATAAATTTTAGAAAAACGAAGGAAACAAATTCTAGACTTAATATTTCCACGGCCGTTAACTCCCTAAGTATCTACTTCATTAATCATGTTCCATATTTACTAAAAGCCTCTCCACACTCGCGCGGGAATCATGCGCGAAGCCGCGAAGCACTCGCAAACGATGCGTATGGATCTTATTCGTATACTTGTCGCGGCATTTCGTCGCGTTCGCGCCTCGTTCCCTTAGTTTGTCTGTTTTTTGTCCCAAGACAATGGGTTCGTAAGTCGCGCATCATTCGCAAGCGAATATGGAGGCTTTCCCACCACGATCGTACCGTGATCCGCGATTTCACACCATGATTCGCGCACGAGTGCGGAGGGGCTTTAAGTTGCTCAAGCGAAAACCAGTGACGTTCTATCTAATGGACCTCTCGTCAAATTATGCGTAACTTTTACAAGTTACAACTTAACTTTCAAAACTTGTACCGTAAAGTTGATTAAAATTCGGTTAATGTTGAAACAGGACTGTTTTCAGGAAGGAACACTAATTAATGGTTTATTAAGTTTGTCAACTTGCGGGCATGATCGGAAAATTAAGTTGTGTTTGAGTGCTATAACAGATTAGATGGATGTAAGGTCGTTAGCAAACGTTCTAGTTGTAAATGATTTAAAGATCCCTTTTAATTCATTCATCATTCATTTAATTGTTTATCTACGAACATTTTCTATTTTTTTATACATATTACTACATTTAAATAAGGATGAGAGAGACAGTGATCAAATTACCGAGCTCTGCAAACCAAGTCTTTACAACTGTCCTACTGCTGCGCTGGGCAAAAGCTACACCCCTTAAAATTACGATTACTTCAGAATAATTACCACAGATTAATTTCACTAGCTAAACTATGAATAGTATTTATACCGAAAAAGCTTATTTTCAGATTTTAAATACCACCGAATTATTTTGCAGCAATATCAAAGTTACTGGCGCAGCCATTTAGATGAAATTGGTAATTTTATCTCAGTGACTGAGAATATCCGCGCCATGATCATCTCAATCAAATATTTAGTATCTACTCGGTTCGGGTGAAATTAGTTAATATTATACCTTCGGCAAGTTTCACGATGATTGAAATAGGATCAAACGTAATTTATGCGAAGCATCAACGCTCTAATATCAATCTGAATAGTTATTTAGACGTAACTTACTTCGGCCCGTGACTTCACACACGTTTTTGGAATAAATCCATCTTATCTCAGGTCCAGATGTAGGTAATATGTCTCTTTGTGGGTACATGTATATATTTACCAAATTTCAGCACTACCCATTCAGTAATTTTGGCGTTGTCTCCGGTTTGGCCGGAGAAAAAATTTGATGATTAAAATTATAGAAGTACTGAATCTTCACAACGGCCAAAACTTTCGCCTCTATGATATTTGTTGGATGTAACTGACTGCAGCCTTCAATTATTTACCCAAAAATACGTAATACACGTTTGCAATTTTAAACTTTATAGCACTAACATAAATTTTCAACATTATCCAGGCAGAAAACATGAACCGACTGCACTTTTTCAGCGTTATGGCCACTTTCATTTTAAATGAATACCGTTCTGGCTTCGAAATGCACCTCGAAGCGATTCCGAAAATATTTACTGCTATGAAATATTTGCTAGCTATAATAACGTTCCGTAATTTTTATTTTAACAGATGAAAATGTTAATAAATCGTTATTTAAGGTGCATTGGGGCTATTCCGAATTTGGTTATATTCCGAACAACCAAAAAATCTAACAAACGCAATATTATTTTAATGTTGGCAACATTTACTTAGGTGCCATATTGATTTGGCTATCGGTCTCCAGTTGAAGCTTGTCGCTAGCGGCATTCGAACGAGTGCAATAACAGTTTTTGTGCCAAAGGACGATTTCACGCCATTTTTAGCGAATCGGAATAACCCCAACTTGAATTGTGTCTAAACTAGGTAAGTAAATGAATTGATTGTTTGTTTTTACGGTAAATTGTCGTTTTTTAAGGACTATTCAATGGGCCAGGACCTTCCATCTCTAGATTTCAGTTTTATTCGGAATAAACCCGACGGGGATATTCCGACATGTTTGGTGTTCGGAATAACCCCTTTTTGTTTTCTCTTAGTAATTTGCAGAGGTTTTCAAACTTTCAAAGTAGTAGTGAAAAGGTAAAGAGACAAAGCTTCATACGACTGCACCGCCGCGCATATATGTGCCCACGCTCCCTAGAAGTTTTCTCTCTGTTCTTACTCATCATTATATTTGGACAGTTATCATCATCATCATCATCATCATCATCATCACCAGCCTATAATAGTCCACTGCTGGACATAGGCCGCCCCTAATGAGCGCCATAGATGGCATTATCATTTGGGGGTTATTGCCCATAATCCCCACGCTGGGCATGCGGGTTGGGGATCGCAGTTCGGTGGAGTTGTTCTGCAGAGGGCGCTGCTGCCCGCCCCCCGGTTTGATTCCCTTAGTCGCCTCTTACGACACCCACGGGAAGAGTTGGGGTGGTGAAATTCTATGCCGGCACCACACGGACAGGACAGTTATTTGGACAGTTATAAAAAGCCATATTAAACAATAAAGCTAGGTACTTACTTATTATAGATAAATAACATAGCAAAAAAAAAACATTTTATTCATTTTATAATAATTAATAATTTCTCTACTGTGTATCTTTAAGTACATGATGTACAAACCTTCATTTGTAGCCTTCTGACCACGGGAGGTTAATATGTCAGAAGATATGAAGCCAATAACATGCACCACCACCACCATTTAACTTACATTGTCTGAAATTGCATTAAGTACTTACCCCATCTTATTTTTTCAGGCCAAACATGCCCCGTACCTACGTCCGTAAGAAAATTAAACCTTAACTTATCAGTATCTATCTTGATAGAGAGAGAAAAATAAAGTTTGATATAAGTAAATTGCACGTCTTTAATTTCAAAATTTACAACACTTATCAAGTACCTATAGCCAAAATGTTGAGGACCTCTGTCACTGGATGGGGTAATTCCGAATTTCAAATCTATGAAAATTGGGTTGAGCTATATACTTGACATATACGTTAATATTTTTGTCACCGGGGGTTTTTTGATCGAAAAAGAAATATGCTCTTTGAATCCTTCGTCTTAAAACACACTTTTGAATGAGTTCGGAATAACCCCGACATGGTTCGGAATATACCCAAGAGACTAAAAAAAAAAGTGCGTTTTTTAAATTTTTATAATTCGTTAACTAAAATACATATCATGAATCTATAAATGCACGCTGATAGATAATTTTCTTAACTAGACAGAAGTAGAATCAGTTTTAAAAAAACAATTAGGTACCAATCTTTTACAAATAAATAAAAACCAACACTAACTATCAACTCAACAAAAATCGTATCGGAATAGCCCCAATGCACCTTATAATATAGTTATTTATGTGTATTAAGATATATTTTGATGCCAATCAGGAAGATTACTAACGCATTAGTGTTTAGTTTTATTTCCTTCGTTACATAAATAAAAATTATAAAGAGTTTACAATGTTACATGTATGTAACATTGTAAACTCTATATCATTTTTATTTCATTATTATTATTGTACATAGACATTTCACACCGTAAAGCCTACCTTTACGTTACCTTTACCTTAATACATTGATTCACATAGCTAAAACAACACTAGCTGTACCTTCCATGTATTTCATGTAATAAACGATACTTTACAAACAAGTGAAAAAACCACCTACATAGAAGACGGCCACAACAAAATCATTATCATTACGAAACTTGGTACTACCAAAGCTAATCTTTCGCACTTACGTACAGGCTTCATCTACCAGCAGGCTATGTGGACTGCAGCCTGGTGATTTCGTAAGTCCCTGTCGTCGCCGGAATTAAATAGAACGATCCTAGCGCCTATACGCAAATTAAAGCTTCGGTTCCGACTATGAATTGGAGCTACTAGCTAGCCAGGTCAAGCGAAGTAAATATTTCTTTGTCCGACTTACGTCCGTTTCTTACCCAAATCACCTCCCTTCTATACCCAAATAGCTGTACGGATATGTAATAATAATCTTTTGTGTTTAGTTTCGCCTTGATGTCTAAAAAAAAAACGTTATAATGGCTGCCAAAAAGGGGCTGTTAAATACTATAATGATCATATCCTTACATTTAAAATTGCTTGAATAGATGACCACGTCTAACGTTTTTATATGTACAACAAAAAGATTCAAAATTTCTAAGAAAACGGGGACAATTTAAAGCATTATCTACTTATTAGAAATGCTTTTTGCTCAGGTAACGTAACATTTGAAAGAAAAGGGACAGGTAAGACGTGCCTTTTGAAGTTTTGAGGTATTTAATGAAAAAAGAGCCAAGGGACTTAGAAATGAGTGCTAGGACTTCGAATAAATATGAAATGTAAAGAGGACATTATAAAGTCCATTTTGTAAAGACTGCTTTTCTAAGCAGGTGGCAAGGAAGATTGTATGTAGGTTAGGTAAGTACTTGCAGTTCTTTTGAGTTGTTTCTTTTTGTGACCCAAGATATTTTACACTGAATCCTACTAGCGCAATTCAGAAGGCGTCTTTCTCAGAAATCATTATGAATAATGGTACCTACCGGGGGCCAGGTATTGAGGACCAAATTTTAGGTATTCTATATTTATAATTATTTCATGTGGATGATAAAAAGTATTTGTATAAAGCTTATTGGCAAGACATACCTAGGTAGATAGATACAGATTCAGATTATTTATTGGCAACGTAGTTACAGGTCTCATTATAATGTATGTATACATTGTTACTTAAAGTATTTAAACTTAACGAGTAAATTAGTATATCACATTTCATTTATTATTACCTAATAATTAATTTTAAAATGTCATAACAAATTATACTTAGAATTATACTTAGGTATACCTAATAAATTAAAATGAAAATAATAATAAATGTTTAACAGCAGTTCTAACAGTCTTTTAACTGCTGTTAATTCATTTATATTTCATAAAAACTAAATTTTTAAGCTTCTTCTTATAGGATTGAAGAGAATAATAATATAAAGAAAAACCATAATCTAAAACCCATTTCGCAGGATTATCTCCAAATGGCATGAAAAACAATATTCTTATCGGATTATTACATTCGCGTCACAAGGTGTACAATTTCGAGAGATATAAAACTCTCAAAGAGAATGTTTTGTAATTTTGAACGATGTAAAAGGTTTCTGTATGAAAAGTTTCAAACGCGCTCGAATTCATTTGGTACGGGAAAGTTTTGTAGGTATTTTGGGGGACGTTCGTTTTTAGGATTATGTTTTTGATAAATATTTGTTAAGAATTACATAATTCATATTTTAATAAAAATCACTAAAACTGTAAAGTTTCCAAGACAACAAAAAATACAGTATTAGAAGTGTTTCAACCTATTTTATTTAAGGCGCTCATTTACTTCCTACATTTAAATTTCACACAGAACTTAAAAAAATCCTATAAATAATTTTTTTTTTTATTATTTATAGGATTTTTTCACGTCATAGTCCTACCATGTGGCCCAAGCAAATTCTGGGAGTCGTCAAAGAAACTGTTTCTAAGGTTCATTTCATCCGAACACACACCATTTTTTACGTTACCTGCATGAAGGTCTCGCTATCTTAGAAAGGTGAACTTTCTTGCGTTTCAAATTGATTGTAGCGGTAGAATATGATTGACGACCTCAGTGGCGCTGGGTGGATTCGATTCCAGCGTCGAGACCAAATAAATAAAATAAATAAATAATGCTGGACAATCCACACAACATCATCTAACCCTAAACTAAGCAGAGCTTGTGTTATGGGTATATTATATGACTGATATATTTAATGCAATACATTACAAACATAGATCTTTTTTTGCTATACATCATATTATATTAGAAAAACGACCAGAACATCCTAAACAAATAATTGCAGAAATTACAAATATTTGTCCCGAGGCTGTTTGTTCTATCTGCAGATATTTGTTCCGGGTGTTCTATGTATAGTAAAAAATACCTATCTGAGTAATATTATATTTCGTATATCGGTCATGTGGTTCCCTAACCGAAGCTCTGTTTAGCAAGCTGAACAGAGCTAAATGATGTTGTGTGGATTGTCCAGCATTATATATTATTATTTATTGAAGTCTGATTTGCTTCTGCAAACTCGATGTTGATTTATTAGTCATTATTGACAATAACCTTCTTTAAATCTCGAACAGAATATACTTTGCTTATTTTTTATTGAACGCTTCAGATACCTGTTTATTCAGAAAATAATATTTTCAGAATTACGATCCAGTAATAACCGTTACCGTACATACTTTAGACTAGATTATTTGCATTTGCAATTTGGCTATTCCATTTAACCGATGCACGATATCGGTTGGTATCATTATTGAAATGGTATTCAAAATGGCTTTCTATACGAGCAGTGCAGGAATTGGCATTGGAATAAAATAAACTAAATATCGAGGTAGCTTATAAACTATTTCCTCAAAGATTATCAACTTGCAATGTCGGTGAAAATATGGACATTATTTGGTCTCACGATATGTCGATTCACTATTTGAAAGTAAATTATTTATTGTATTTTATAATATTAGAATATATAATATTAATACGAAAAGTATCTATAGATAAGTAAATTATCTTAATATATTAAGATCACGATTGAACTATGGAGAGATATTTGAGTTTGTTTTGAGTTTATTTAGTTTATAATATGGAAAGGATAGCTAGATGGAGAAGGTATTGAGGAGAAAACAGTTTTTGAACACAGAAGTCTGGCATGAAGTGAGTCTATTAATTTAGTAGAATATAGTTTGTATCACTGTGGATAAAGATATAAAATAAGTAAGTAATAACTACAAATTATATGACAGTTTCAGTTTCAGTTTATTTCATTTTAGAACAATGACCATCCCCATTATGGCGGACGGCAAGTCGATACTCTTTATACAGTAAGTTCTGTTCCAAAGTATAACAAGCAGTTATCGTCCGTGGCATATGTGGGCACCATGTTCCCCCACACTTCGATAATTACGGGATATAGAGTATAATTATAACCATTATTATCGAATACAAAAATCTTTAGAACTTCTGTTATAGTGTGTATGCACACCCTACACGTTATTAACTGACTTGGAAAAAAGGGGGACTTCTATGTTCGACTGTATGTATGAACCTATGTATGTTGAATTCTCCATATTCATGCGGCAAAACTGAAAACAGAGTAAATATAAAAAAAATATTTGCAGATCGTACATATAAATTGGTTTAGAGGCGAAAATCGACCCCGCAACCTCCTGTCTCGCAGGAGGATCTTCGCCCACAGCACCACAGAGTTCGTCAAATTAATTCGTCATTAATTATTTTAGTACAAATGATTATTATTTCTAGTTATTGCGTATGTAAGCTAGTAAGGATTATCATTGGTTTTACTATAGTACCCGCTATTACGAAAAAGCCAAAAACAGCTGTAGCCAATTATTAAAGATTATGAGATTAAGCGTCAATCAGGACATACTACAGCTACTAGAGTATAATCAATGATGTTAATACTATCATTTTTATTTCCTGCTGAGGCAGAGGCCATTTTTTGGCTTACAGGCTTACATTTTATTAGTATTAATTTATGTTGTTGTACATACCACTGTAAGCCTGTTAGCGTAAATAATCTTATTCTTATTCAATAACGGGGTTTATTCTCTTGGCTAAAATTAACAATAACTACATCGCATCGCCATACATTGCGTCCTTCATTGAAGTTGAAGAAATTAATTATAAATATTTTACGCATTCGATGACAAAGTGACGTTATTTTTCTGTATGATACCCTGCAACAATTCCTATGTCTTTGAGCAGAATCTTCCTATTTCGATAGGTATAAAAATGAAGAGCGTCCGTGAACCACATTCCTCATCGAACATAGACAAATTGAGCTTAGTGATAAACAAACCATACCCTTTTTGGCAGTTGGGCGAAAATATAGACCTATAAATAGTTATGTTTACAACCCCATTACAATGTTCAGCTGGTACCCAACTAAATATACAACCAATTTCAAAATGTCACCGACATGAACCTATTGGTAAGTTATATCGAAATAACCCTTTGGAAAGGTTGTTTAACAATAACCTCTAAATCGAAAAGGTCATTCAAATTGAATAAACATTTACAATTGGACTGGCGCGTTCACCAGATATATAGATTTTATCTTAAATAACCTTTTCGCTGTCAGCGAGGGCCAGAAGTAGCTTTGAAGTAAATGAGTGATATTTTATTTTAACTTGGATATTGGTACAAGCAAATAGTCCAACTGGCGATAAGTGGCGAAATGACGCCCGTCTCATTTATCAATACGTCACTTTATTTTCATGGATGGGAAGAAATAGTATTTTAGAATTTCGTCGTGCAGTTGTGTTGTTAGTACTATTATAAGGGGTATTTATGGCGTTTATTCTAAAGGTAAATAAAGGTGATAAACACCCGTAATGATATTACTAATAATTATGTGTTCATAGTTTTGTAGATAGTTATTCTGATATGTACCTAAATCGCATTATATTTAGATTTCGTTAGGTTCCGTTTGTTAGGAAAACAGACATGTATTAGACACATAACATAAGTGATAATACACATTAGTGGTTTTTTCCTCTTCTGTACCAGTGAACAAAAAATTGAAGTGACGAGAAAATCAATGACAGCTTATTGTCCCACCAACAATAACTGCCGGAAGATAAGCGGTGTAAGTTGTTAATTGTAGTACCATTGTCAGGTCAGTCTCTTTGTTGAAATAAATTATTTTATTCTTATTTATCTCTCGATACTAATTTATAGTTTATTTTAATTATTAAATTAAATTAATATTAAATTATGCTGGACACTCAATTGGTGACACACAACATCACCTAGCCAGAGCCTTGTCGTCAAATTCTTATTTGTTTAGAAACGCTACATTCTACGCTAGACCTAAGTGCTTATTCTCTAAACATTTAGAGTTGTTGCAATCTGATACCTATCGCAAGATTGAATTAAGAAGCAACGTAACAAGTAAAGTTCCTAGGAGTCCCTATTTGTCACTAAATGAAGTAGATTTTACCGAACATGAACTTCAGAAATGAGGTGAACGTAAACAAGGAACAAAACAGAGAAATCTCTCATACACCCTTACCCAACTTTAAGATAGGCATGTAGTGTGCACTTTGTGCAACATACCTTTACCAAGATAGGCAAGCACTGCTCACTTGGTGCAACATACCTTTTGAGATAAAACCAAAGGTACAAGATAAATCCCACACACAACATCGGAGCTGAACAGATATTGTATTGAATTTATCGATAACACCGCACTGTGATGTAATCCTAACAATTGTTTCCAGGCAGTGATCTGTTTCGGGTTTCGCTGGCTTCCTTGGGATCTATTGAAGAGGGAATGCTCTCTAGAATTCTGATCCGTTTGTTGCAGCTTCAAATAAAAAGATCTTTTATTGAACTTGCTGTGCTTTTGTGCTGGATTTTTACCTGAATCTTTACAGGTTTTATTTGTTTATTCGGCACACAAAACAGAATGCAATTAAAGCATAAAAATAGAAAGATGCAATAATATTCTTTCGATTGTATCTCGTAATATGTGTACACTGCTTGATTTATTCGAGGCAGTGTTAATGATAAAACATGTTTTGAACATAAAATTATTCAATAAAATCCAATAATAGTGAAAAAGCCGCCGCTGCCGTGTGGTGCCGGCATAGAATTTCACCACCCCAACTCTTCCCGTGGGTGTCGTAAGAGGCGACTAAGGGAAACACACCGGGGGGCGGGCAGCAGCGCCTTCTGCAGAACAACTACACCGATCTGCGGTCCCCAACCCGCATGCCCAGCGTGGGGATTATGGGCAATAAAATAACCCTTAAATAATGATGCCATCTATGGCGCTCATTAGGGGAGGCCTATGTCCAGCAGTGGACTATTATAGGCTGGTGATGAATAGTGAAAAAGTATATAATAAATTAATTAATACCTAGCTCTATGAGAATTCATATGAAAAAAATATACAAGTCACCTGAATAAGAGGTTTCTATGTTAAATTTATGTATTAGAAATTCTGTAATAGAAAAATTCATACAGATTTGAAGAACCTCGTTCATATAAACAATGACTGGTTGACACGCGTTGATTTCCGATTTTGATAATGTTGAATTATTGGGTCTGTTGTATAAATTATATATTTTAGGTAGATTGTCTTATCAAGTAATATGGAAATTGCAGCTTCCATCATCTGTCTAAATTACTGGTCTAGGAAGATAATTACAACTTATCTGCTTGAATTATTGGCACTGATATGCTAATTGTATAAGATTACTGAATTGATATTAACTGAGTATTAAATCGAGCGTCGTGGTAGTGATTAATGATGGTGAGGTAATTGATGGTGTGAAGTTTCACTCGCTTGAGAGATTAGATAGGTATTTGTGTTAATTGTTGCAGCACATAAATAAATAAATAAATAATGCTGAACAGTCCACGCAGCATCAACTAGCTCCAAGCTATGCAGAGCTTGTGTTATGGATACTAGATGACTGATATAAAAAAATTACAATAAATAAAATATAAATTTTTATTATATAGGTATAGAAAATGGCTAGAAAACCTGTTGTTGTGTTTGTACTTGTATATTCCTTCCGTCAAATAACTTATGTATATATATATATATATATATATCTATACTAATATTATAAAGAGGAAAGATTTGATTGTTTGTATGTTTGTTTGTTTGTTTGAATTGAATAGGCTCCGAAACTACTGGACCAATTTGAAAAATTCTTCCACCATAAGAATTCTAAAATTTCCGGGATGAACATAGGCTATAAAATATTTTCAAAAAAGTTAGAGATCCCTATAAAAACTTCAATAACAAAACCATAGCGCTATACATCAACTTCTTTTTTTTCTTTTTTTGCGCTGCTCGCTTTTGCTGTGACCAAGGAACTTATACCCAATCTGGAATGTGCGTTGTCAATTTGATACCAATGTAAAATAAACCTTATGTGTATGACCCTAAGTCTATTATAGACAATCACTTGGTCAGAGCGAAATCCGGTCCGAGGGAGAAGCACGTCGTGAGCCCTGTGTCCCTTTCTAATGTGTTGCCAGGCGGATTGTTCCCGAATTTAGTAGAAGTTGTAGGAACAAATTGACATGTCTTACTAAAAAGCATTAATTTTTGTTCTTTATATTTTCTAATATTTTCCAAGTATCTGTTAGAATGATAACATTTTTCTAGCAATAATTTGGACACATATTGAAATGTCAATAAAAAAAGAAAAGATTATAAGTAGAATATAATATACTGGCAGCCCGTCAGCCATATTCATTTGTTGTGAATTGGTTGTGATTGGTGATCCTGATCCTGAAAGGGACAGAGGGCTCTCGCGAAGCTATCTCGCTCGGACCGCGTATCGGCAGCTTGTTCACATTCCAGATTGGGTATAAGTTCCTTGGCTGTGACTCAACTTCAACTTCTTTTTTTATGGCACCGCTTTTGCTACGATGACTCCGCCAGTGTCAGTTATGGATTGTCATAGACATCACAATTCGTTACTGGGGTGCGAGAGGAAACTCAATGTCAAAAAATTTATAAACTTCAAGATTGGAACCATGCGATGTAGGCGATATAGCGGTGCGAGAGAAAAGTCTTTATATAAGTAAAGGAGGTAAACGTACAATTTTAAAAAGGAAAGATTTTATTGTTTGTTTGTGGTTTGAATTGAATATGTTCTGAAACTACTAGACCTTTTTGGAAAAAAAATCATCATTAGAATGATAATCATAGGATATAGAATATTTTTAAAGTTAGTGATACTGAAAACTTCAATAATAAAGTACCTTATCTAACGTTCTTACACACACAGTGTAAGAACTTAAAATTCTTTAAAATACCCGTGCGAAGCCGGGGCGGGCTGCTAGTATATTATAATAACAAAGAAAATTACAATTATATATCAGAACTCTAGATATCTATAGATAGTATTTACAATTGAAACAACTGAGCGAACTGCGATCTGTTGCGAACAATCTTCAGGTACAATTATTACAACTGGAAACAAGCTGGAAGCTTCCCCAAGAGGCTGGCTACATTGCCTCGCTGTATGGCAGTGCAATATACTTATATCACTTCAACATCGTCAACATCACCAGCCTATAACAGTCCACTGCTGGACATAGGCCTCCCCTAATGAGCGCCAAAGATGGCATCATTATTTGGGGGTTATTGCCCATAATCCCCACGCTGGGCATGCGGGTTGGGGATCGCAGTTCGGTGTAGTTGTTCTGCAGAAGGCGCTGCTGCCCGCCCCCCGCTGTGTTTCCCTTAGTCGCCTCTTACGACACCCACGGGAAGAGATGGGGTGGTGAAATTCTATGCCGGCACCACACGGCTATATCACTTATCTATGTTCTAATTGCGATTTTTGATGACCCATAATCGGACGGAAGGCTACTTACCTACCCACTTACCTATTATTTAATTTATTTTCCTTTATACATCATGAATGACTGTCAAGTACAATTAAATTGTCCATAGAGTACCTAACCTACCTAACAGTTTTCGTTAGATCGGTTTCTTTATTTCTTTTTTCTGCACTCCCACGAAATCAAACATAAAAGGTAAATTAAATATACTCAAAGGACTTAAGTCCTCCTACTCCAAATACGCCAAAGATAACAGTGAATCGAAATAAACTTCTTTACGGTTTATATAAAAAGAAGCCACTTAATAGGACATAATAGGGCTCAAAGGTTTTAGAAGTCTTTAAAAGTTTGCATCATTATCTGGCCTTTTGGTATATTTACGAATAACGGTTTATTTAGTAGTTGTTTTACGGCTTTTAAGTACCTAGATGTCTTGTAAAGCATATACGGGAACAACAACAGCTACCGCAGTATTATTGATTGGCATATTTTGGCATCCGTGCGCCCCAGTAATGGTGGTCTATAAAGTCTAAATGTTTAACCCCATTATTAGTAATCGTTTATTTCAGGCAACATTACTCTAATAAAAGAACAAAAATACTTTAAAACTAGGGCCCATATAAAATTATAAACCTTAATCTAACAAAAAAATAAACCTTTTTACTAACTACCTTGTAATATCGGCAACGCGTCACGCGATTTGTGCTGCGACCGGTAATCGTCCGCAAAAACACCGGAACAGCACATTGTTCGACCAGAATGATTCTGGTCGAAAGTCGAAATACTTTCGGTTGGAATACGCATCACAAATCATTCGAAATCATTATGACGCGACTCCATCCGCTCGACCCTCACCAAGATATCGGTCTTCATCTTCCCACGATCTCTTCAACCTTCGTAGTATATGAAAGGTATAATGATTCGCTTACTTAAAACAGCTGCTAAGTAGTGTTATATCTCATTCTGACTTATATAAATGTAGAAGACAGAAAATAAAATGGTTTTAGGTAGTAGACTATTATGAATAACGGAGAAAAACTTTACAAATTCATTACGGTTGTAAGAGGGTTATAAGGTTTAACTGCCAAATTAAAATAAATAAATAAATGAAAGCTATCCAATAAGGTAGAGAACTGAAAAAAAAAAAAAAAAAAAAAAAAAAAAGGATATCGCCAAAACTAACTTTAAAAATTATTTATTTATTACATTGACGATTCTATATTATAATGCATAATGTTGTATACTATTTATAACAATAAGTATTTAGTATTTAGTTTTCAAAAAAGATCTAAACCTAAACCATTTTGCCCCGAAACCTTCTAAGGCGTTTTCGCCACAATTTAACATTTTCTTTTCATCTTTCTCGCATCTTCGGGGATCGTTAAAAGCGTTAGCAAAAAATGATCCGCCAAAATATTCTCACGATATTAAACTTTTTAGCATTTTCTCGGCAAACAAAGATTGAACTGCCGAACTTTCTGCAATAAAGTTAAAGATGTTTCTAATTAAAAACGGTAAATGCCACCGAGAACCCTCCGTCAATCTCTAAACAAAAAAGTCTAGATAGCTGCTTTTGTCTCACTTCGGTTAATTACCGTCTGTTAGAAAGAGAGGGAGGTATTTCAATTAAGATTACTAAAGAAATGTGTAATTTTGTTTTAATGGTTACGTTTGTTCGCAAAATAAGAGCCTATTTAGTTTAATAGGAAAAAACTTTTATATCCGCGTTGTCTTAGGAAAACTGACTAAGAATATATTACTGCCTATTTGCATTTAAACTTATTACTTATACGAAATCTGAGTTATGCTCGATAATATTATTTTAAACGCTGAACATTTGATTTCTTAGCATGGCACCCTAAATAAATATTTGGACGGTCAAAGTTATTGACTGCGCTGAATGGTTAAACTGATTTTAGGGTTAAATCGTAGAAGTATGACGATAAAGTAAACAAGGCAATGAAGTCAGAAATAGAACTAGCCGATTCACAGATAAATATTGACCTTATCTATATCTTGTCCTTACTGAAATAGGAACAGAATTCACTCCGTGGATCTCTCCAGTATAGAGTCATTGTTACAATCATGTCAATTATCTAATCATATTTAGTACTAACTTACTAACAAATATAATAAAAAAATTACATACAGACTGATGGTAGTTACAAAATTTATTGAACAATAGAAAAATAAAACTTTACTCTCTCTTCCTCATCAGTAAATGTATTCTTTATTGTTCAAATAAAGAATAAATTTACTGATGAGGAATTAAACTAAAACTTTATGTAATATCAGAATTACAACCCTCTCACGACATCAGATTCAATAAAAAGTTCTTCAAACTGCATCTTTGAACTCTTTAAGCTCAATTTATCCACGTTTATAAAAGTTCCCGACATCCCTGCTTGTCGTACCCTTTTCAATTAATGCTAACCCTCACATTAAACATCGTTATCAAAACTAATTATGATAAAAAAGATAAAGCAGGGGGAGGAATGAGTAGAGGTCACGTGATATGAAGCTTTTACGTGATTGTAAAGTCGAGTACGGGATCAATAACAATTTAGGCAAATAAATTAAAAGGGGAGAACAGCTGTAAAGTGAAACAGGCAAGGTAAATAAAGAGGTAGGCGCTTCACTGCCCTGCGAACGATTATGAACTGTCATTCATCATTCTCAAGAAAACTTACCTTCCATTCTTTATATCAAAAATATAGTATTAAAGAAAACTGCAGAGTTTAATGGCGAGTATGATGTATGATGATATAAATGAAAAGAATAGTTTTTCATTTATTAGCAGTCAACCACAATATATGTTTTGATCATGGTTATTAACACTAAAGTAAATTTTCTTGAGATATTTACCATGATTTGAAATTTCCAATATTTGGGTGCGTTGTGCCGAAATATTGGAAAACTCAAAACTCGAATCATGGTAGATATTTCGTGAAAATTGACATTAGTCATAATGTAAGTGGTAAATCAGCTAAAGTTTTTTGGAAGAGTTCCTCTGCATAGGCAATTCTAACTTTAACTCATGCCATTAATACGCCATTAAAATTATATTTATATCGCTAGTAACAGCATCTTTTTACTACGGCAACTTCAACGTTACTAAGAATTGCCCAGTCTGGTGATTGGCATAAAACAGGCAGAATGACTAGTTTAAGTAACATACACCCCTACACGTAAAGTAAGGGTGAAGGACCCTCCCCACAAATTAGGCTGAGTGCAGCTAGGTTCGTGTATTTTATGGCAACGTATGGAGTTACATGTCCTGCGGCTAGCAAACCATATGGATTCATCACATATTCGCTATTCTGTTTTGAAGTTGTAGTGGGAATAGAGATTGATTTTGATAGATGATTGTAGTGGGAAAAACCTAGGTTTTTATAGTTTCACGTCAGAAAGTTTGGTCGATGCACATACTTTTATAAAAGTTTTCTTATGTGTGCATACACACAAGAAAACTTTGCGACACGCACTTTGCATCACTGCACCATCTTTCTAAGAAAAGGTGGTCTGTTTTATGTGATTCTACTTAAAAAGCAACTGAGTGAAAATAACTAGACATTACTGGAGGACTATTTTAGATTAAATTTGGAAAAGGTCCAAACTAATATCTGGGGCACAACATTCCTGCAAATAAGACTCAGTAACCATTACCTAACACGTACAGTTGTGTATGGTGCGTTGTGCTAGTTTAGTCACCACGGGTGACCGAATGCAACTCAAAATACGCTGGTAATTTTATATCAATTTCAGCGCCATTGCCGCTGAATATAATAATATACCCGGATAAACGCTGTTCCAACCCGATGCATTTAAATGAATGCCGACAGCCAATCTGCCATAAACAGACATTTTCATTCCAGCAAAAAGAGCACTGGAATTCAAAAGGTTCCATCTTAATTCCTTTTTTCTTTGTTGCAGGTTGAAAAGAAAGCATGGAGACCGTCATCCAATATTTACTCCTTGCCCTGGCTCTGACTTCAGTGCAAATATCGTACACTGAAAGCCGACTAAATGAAAAACGCAGAGATAAAACTGAGAGAAGGCACCATGGGGCGCTCGTGAAAGATAATATATGTGAAATAACGAACAGAGAGTCCAAAGTTCATTGCTATTGCGAAAACACTGAGGTGAAAACTGCAACCCGAGCCGACTGCTGGGTTTTCAACGGAGGAATTGACTCCAGCGATCCTATATGGGCTACCTTTAACTCCCAACCCCATTTGGAAAGGCTTACCTTCAACGTACGGTCGGACGGAGCCCTTAAATTCATCCCTCTACACGTTATCCACCGCTTGAAACGCTTACAAAAACTGTACATTCACTACGCGACATTGACGAAGATTGAAAAGAAAACGTTCTCAAATATAACGACCCTCCGAGAACTGACTCTGATGAACAACAAAATAACCGAACTTGACTTTTCCTCCTTCACAAACCTACCGTCCCTCGTAAACTTAACGATAAAAGATAATAAAGTGACTGAGATACAGAGAGACGTTTTCGTGGATCTTCCGAACCTAAGATCGTTGGATTTGTCGTTTAACAGTATTAACCTAGCGCACGATGGAGCCTTTGAGCATTTGACCGTTCTCAACGATCTAGTCTTAGAAGCAAATTTAATTACTGTGCTGACTAGAGACACTTTCAGGGGTCTGGGCAATCTTACAAGATTGGATCTGCGGTCCAATAAGGTGTCTATGATCGGGGATTTGACTTTCACGGAATTGTGGAACTTGAATGAGCTGCTGTTGGACAACAACGAATTGAAATATCTGTCTGAAAGGGCATTCGACGGGCTCGCATTGCTCCAGAAATTGTCTATGACTGGCAATAAATTGATATCCATCAATGAAGGGCTTCTGGAAGGAGTGCGCGGACTTGAGTTATTGGATTTGAGGAACAATGACATCGAGTATTTTACTTACGAGACAATCAAACCTATTTTGGAGAATCTGAAAATGAAGACTTCGGTTCTTTATCTAAGTGGTAAGTTTCGATATTTATTACTTTACAAACTGAGCATTCAAATAGGAATGGAGTTTCTCTAGTAATCATTTACCGAAACATGTAATTTGCCGGCACATTTAAACAACGTGCACTCACGGGAAGATATAACTGTATTTTGCCAACAATGGCCTATTCCCTGCAGGGTTTTAATCTCTATAAAGCCCCCTCTACATTAAGGACAATTAATGAGTGTAACAGCTCCCTTCGAATCAACAATGACGTAATAACTCGATTTAGGGACAATAACGTGTGTTTTACCCGACAGCCCTATAGTTGTAGGGATATAGTTTTGTTATTATGATAAACACACAAACATTTTTCCCATGGATTTAATTATAACTTTTTGAATAAAGAACACGTGTCTTGTCATACATTTATGGTATTTTATGAGTAGCAGTCTTAAAAAATAAAAAGGTTTTTATTAAGTACGCAGTTAGTTTAATAGGTTTGTAAAAATATGTAGGTTTAGCTAGCATAGACTAATAGTAAGAGAAATCAAGTTATTGATTAGTTGATTCATTATAGCAAGTTATAGAAAAATTCACAAGGGCCTGCGAAAAGGAAGTTTCGGCATCACAACCATGTTATTGCACCAAACGGGCATGACATGATGAATGTTATGAAATGACAAAATGAAGGTACCTTATTACTTCACACAAAGAATGCTTTCAGATCGCAAACTCTCAAGTTTGTGTTTGAGATATAAACTTACTCGGGCAGAAGAATTTATGCCCGAGAATAAATAATCTTGCAAAGTTTGAAGATTCAGATTCCAGAATTTACATAGAACTATATTTTATGGATTTAAGTTTGGAATTCAGCAAAATATTTTGAATAGCTTGGGTTATGTTGAAAATTCACCAGTAGTGAGTTAGGTACTTTGATAGCGAGAGTTTATTTAATAGACTTGTACTTTAATTGGTATGAAGACTGCTTCTTATAAATAGAAATACGGTCAATAAAATATCTTGAATAAAAATACTGTAGTTATTAAATAAATAATCTTTTAAATAAAATAAAAACGAACTTAAAACCCTCAATTATATGGACATTGTTTTAATAGTTTTGCGGTACCTATACTAATCTTACTAAAAATAACTCGGGATGGTCCGTTTTCTATACAATAATGGTAACAAAGAGTTTTATTTCCAATCTATTCTTATAATATAATGTACAAAGTTTTATGAGTTAGTAATTATACCTACGTTAAGTAAGTAGGTGCAATACATCGATATGATATATGACGACCTCTGTGGCACGGTGGGCGAGACGGCCCGCCTGCGACGCAGGAGTTTTGTCAGTTGGTCCATCCATTGTGTTGTCCGTTAGGTTCATCTTTTATCTTTGTGTCTTGTATGTTTACAGAAGCGTGAATATGCAAAGCCTATTTCCATTTTAGTTTTAGAGCTTGTTGAGTGCATCTATTAGTTTGGTCTAATTGAGCTTCTTCTTATGTAGACCTGACCAAGTTTAAAGGAGAAATCCGAGAACATAATATAAAAATGATACATTCAGACGAACATAGTAGCTCCTTTATACGACAACGTCGTAGCTACTTTGTTAAAAAAAAACTACCTACTCCTATAAGGAGACAAAACAACGTAATAAAAGGGCCTCAGGAATGTTTCTGCAAGACTGGCTTCAATCAAACTAAATAATTTGTAAGCAGGCTTCCCTTAGGCACAAATTGCATTCCTACAATATCCCAAAAAATTCTTATCGCTCCCGGAAAATTGATAATGAAAAACTTATCCAATATTTTTTTACAGGTAACCAGTTGACGTGCGATTGTCGACTCTCCTGGATACAAGTACTACGCAACGAAACAAAGAGTGAGCCTCTACGGTTGGCTCTTGATGACGTCACTTGCATACCTGCTGATAGAACCAACACCAAAACAAATGACGTTATTGACGCTGATACAGCTGGACCTAAGGTTGAACAAATTCATGAAAATGAAGCAAATGATGAAGCTAATTCAGAAGATACGAATTTAAAAGTTGAACCTACAGTGCAATCTGTAGTTGCAAGCCAAATAGCAGTCGTAGATATGCCTGCTGAACTAATGCCGTGCCTAAATGTGCTAGTCCAGAAAGGAGAAGACTCTCTGATGCTCTCATCAAAAGACGAAAGTTTCTGGCAATCTAGCTCGAGCAGTCAAACACAAATTGAAATATCTTTGATGTTAACGTTATGCGTGATCGTATTTTAAGTGCACATGGACCCAAAAAACAGTGAATGAGTGTGTGTTTTGATATAAGTTTTGTATTTTTAATCTTTTAGATGTAAGAAAAAAGACTGGTTTAGATATTTAAATTATTCTTCATAGATAAGCCAAGTGATAGATTTAGTAAGTTACAAGAGTTTTGATCTCTTTTCATACAAATCATAATTAAAATAAGTTCTAGTCCTAAAATAATGTAATTTTTGTAATTAAATTTAAGTGTGACTTCTTTTACCATAAATTTATGTGGATCATCAATGTTTTGCTGTTACAGTACTTTTATCGTCTAAAAAAGTAAAAAATATCGTCGAGAACTATTGAAAACCATTGAAAGGATATGTATCTAACCCAGTGAAAAATACTTAATTTCATCTGATAAATTGTAAAGGACCTATAGTCTAAAGTTATCAAGTCAACATCACCCGCGTGTAGCTTCGACCTTCGCCCGCTTAATTTAGTTTGACAAACCGTTAAAAAGTAATTCAAAATCAAAATCAAAATCAAAATCAAAGTGCTTTATTTCCTTTAGACCTTACAGGACACTTGGACACTATTAGATGTACTATACAAATGCTGAATCCATATATTTGTCATAGGCTTAGTTTATAATCACCATAGTTCTTAATATTGTAAATATTTTACTGAAGAAAGCTTAATAATAAATAAACATTTTGAGATTTATCTGTATCTTAATTCTACATAAATCTTGGTATCCCGGAAATCGTCGTGCAAAGCTGCGGACAAAAACTCATGCTCAAGGTCATGCTTAAAACTAACCAAAATGCAGGTTGCATTTAGGTTAGTTTTAAGTTGCTCACAGAACCAAGAATATTATGACGGTAAAAGTTTGAGGTTACTTGTCACGAGATAGGCAAACGTTTAGAACGGATCCGTCAAAAACGTATCAACAAGGTAACTGGAAAGGCATTAAGCAACCGTTTTATACGGAAAAAGTGTTTGAAACTGGGGTTAGAAGGCAAACCGTGTTATCAACCAGGGGCCTTATTCTCTATGACATAGGCGATTCCTTGCCCAAACCGTGTGACGTCGCAACGTGTATATACCTACGGTTTTGTCAGATTCCATTCCGCTGTTTTGTTTTATCTGAGTAACGCGTTTGGATCGTAATGGTGAATAAAGGCCCAGCATGCTGTACTCCCACTATAGTAATACTATTTTCTGCCGGCAGCTTCACACGAGATTTTCTATGGTAACGTTTTTAATTTAACCCCTCAAGACCTTATTTGAAATTAACAAAGAAATGGGTATAGCGATGAGCGGGCATATAACATACATTAATACCATTCAGGCCCCAAATGTGCTGATAGAAAAAAAGCAAGATTAAAAAAAAATCTAAAATGCTTAAAAAGATTACATAAGATACATAATACATTGTTATGTCTATTTGAAATTTTCTTCACGCCAAAACTCGTAACAGCCACCAATACCCATCCAAACATTCGCATTTCAAATAATAAAGAAAAAGAATAGATGTAGATCTATAAAGGCTAGATGATAATGTGAGGATTGTCCAGATTTATTAACTAGTTTATCTATTTTACCAAAAAAAAAAAAATAACACTCATACATCTTATTGTCTGCGGCGTGATCAATTTATATTACTCAGCTTCAAACAGGACTTCTTAATTACAGTACAATATACTGTTGGCTAACTATTCGTGACTGATTCCAGAAGTTGGCTAATGACACAGAATTATAATGGAGTTTGGTTACCTTTGGGAAACAGGGGAGTAACTTAACTAGGGGTAACACAGAAACATAGCAACTCGAAAGTTCGAGCGTTCGCGCTTTCACATGATTACAGACGTGTATTACTTATTCGTTAGTTCTAGTGGAAATTATAGTTGTAAACAGTTTCACGCGAAACAAGATAAATCAACGCAAATCAGTGCTCTAATAGGTAATTGAATTAGGGCTGGACCATTTCATACAGCATCATTCTAGCCCCAAGCTAAGCAGAGCTTGTGTTATGATATTACGATTTTCTCAATACCTGCGGTAACCTTTATAGACGAAACGAATTTAAAATTAACTAACTAGGTAAATAAGTATTTTGCAATTTAAACAAGCTGACTGTAGACTATTGCAAACTACAGGTTTTTCAACTGATCCATATCAATACCAGTCGGAAGCGTCCCCAAGACTCTGGCTAGATTGCCTTGCAGCAAGGGCGTCGCCAGCCCACGGCCCAGGGGGGGGGCAAGCCATAGCCAGAAATATGTACTAATCGGCGGGGGGGGGGGGGGAAGTTAGAGCTTACGACCCTATGTCCAGCAGCGGATAACATAGGCTGATGATTATGTACGCTAACTTTATCCAAGTAAGTAATTTTCAAGGCTCAAAGCTTCAAAGTGTTTAAAATTTTCCTAATTTACCTGGTCCGCAAACAATATGATCTACAACTGGCATTCAACACTGCAAGTAAATGAGCCAGCACTACAACTTTTGTAACAAGACTATAGAATAAACGGCGAGCGAAGCGAGCCGCGATTTTTTTTGAGACTTTCTGACGTATGCAAAAAATTTAGAAGAGTTTGTATATATATCTAAAGGAATAACAACAAACGGAGGGAGCAATTCAATCGGCAAAACAAGAAAATAGGTACTTAATACATTCATCGATTAAAGAAATTAAAATTAATGTCGTGAGCTGCCTTCCAAGATGGAGTCGGGCATAAATGAATGTGATGCGTGCGCCTAGCTCACTTACATAAAAGGTACACTTATATAATACGAATCGAATGATACTTAGCGTGAGAACGAGCCACCCGACGAATTTTGACGAACAAAAAATTGAGTTTTTAAGACAGAACAACCACTTCAAGTACTCCCACGTATCCGAGAAAACTTTTCGGGGGGTGGCTTGAATCCCCAAAACCCCCTATCCCTCCTGTTTGCCTGTATGGCGATTGTAAATAAGAATGGATTCAACTTCCATGTGGAAAGCTTTACGAGCTATACACAGCACGTACATATTATAATATTTTGTTACAAATGACCGACCGAAACATCTGAAAATAAAAATTACTTTAGATACAATATTTTTTTAAGTTATATTATTGTACTAACTGTCACTACTTATTCCTAGTGATAGTGAATTTATGCGGGGTGTAATGGCAAAACAAGGCAATAGCAGGACTTTCGTTGTTTTACAATTGGCTAAGTACATTTTTTTGATCTCAAGGGGGGGGGGGGCAGCTACCCCCCCCCCCCCTGCCCCCCTGCCCCCCTGGCGACGCCCTTGCCTTGCAGTATGGCAATGCTGATGTAATATTATAATACATTATACTGCATACATAGTTTTTTATAAGAACAACCAAAACAAACTAAATATCTGCAGATCGCACAGACATTTGTCCCAGGGCGGGAAAGAAACCCGCAAACGCCTGCGTCGCAGGTGAACCTTCGCCCTCTGCGCCACAAAGGTCATCAATTTTGGGCCTTTATTCACTATTGCCAGTCCAAGGCCAATCCCAACGCGTTTCATAGATATGACAATACAGCGGCGTGGAATCGAACAAAATTAGAATGCAATTAGAATACATTGTGACGTCACGCGGTTTGGGAATTTCCTATTTCATAGAGAAGAAAGGTCCTGATCTTGTTTGCGCCGCCCGTGGTTTCAAACATGTCGTATGTACCTAAGTAGATAAATTAATTATTTGTTTAGGAAGTCACATTCTACATCCAGATTCTAGAGATTGGTCAGTTTAGCAGCTTTTTACTTAACCTGCTCGGAAAGTAACTTATTAATTTAGCAACATGCGGTGGAAAGCACTTTATGGCTGAAATTTCAAACACATACAAAGTATATTGTAAGAATAAACAATATATAAAAGTTAAAATCTACATAAAATGTAGGCTATGTTCTTGCAGTACGTCAGAAAGGTCTCAGTTCATTGTGATATTTGCAAAGAAAAGGGGTAACAACTTGTCCTTAAATGATTGAAGATCTAACTTGTTCTAGATTTTTTCATTTCGAAATAGTTCCATACCATTCAGACCGCACACTGCTTATGTATTTACGCATCAGTAGATCGGGATTCAAACTCAGTCAAGTTCTGTACCTCCCATAGAGCCCAAAGCAACTTGGAAAGGCAAACTATAAATTAAACAATACAGAATGCAGGATTAACTTCTGAGAGTAAGTTTGATTCATTCATGCCTTTTGGACACTGTTTAGCTGTTGACTTTTGCTGCAGCGGGGGAAGGTCTGCTGCGATGCAGAAGGTTGTGAGTTCGAGTCTGCCTCGGGACAAAATAAATGTAAATATCATAAAAAATTTAAACCTTTGTACGTTAATAAATATACAATGAGTTAATCTAGTTCCATAAGTTAATCTAGTGCCACATAAAACAAGCTCTGCTAACTTTGGGTTGCTTTGTGGCTTGCTCAGCATTTTTTATTTACAAAATGCGGGATTAACTGGAGAATTACAGGATTAACGTTTGATTAATTCATGCCTTTTAGGTATTGTGGGCCTTATTCTCTACGAAATAGGAGATTCCTTGCCCAAACCGTGTGATGTCACAAAGTGTTCTAAATACCGCTTTGTCCGATTCCACGCGGCTGTCTTGTCTTATCTATGTAACGCGTATGGTTTGGCAACAATGAATAGAGGCGCCGATACGTTATTTGATAGATTGATGATGACATAGGCACTGAAATAAATGGTACCTAAAGCATGTGACGGTAACGATGGCGTAAGAATCTCTGAGTACTGAAATCTCTCAGTACTCAGACGTAAGAATCGAACATATTATATTATAACAACTGAACCCGTGGGACAATTCAATTCACCTTTTTAAACACTAGCGGACACGGCTTAGCTCGGTTATTTAACAAAAAATAACTCACAAACATACATGTTGGGTTACATTATTGATTTTATTATACGGATCCTTAACTTTTTTGATAATGACCAAAGACTATATAGTCTATAGACTATAATGTAGGTCATCAGGGATAATCCTACATTATCCCTACAGTAATGGTGAAAGAATTTTTCAAATCAGTCCAGTAGTTTCGGAGTCTATAATTTTATACAAACAATGAAATGTTTCCCCTTTATAAATACACAAAAAATTACGACACAGGTTTCTTTTTTCTAAACTAAGACTAAAAATTTAAGATACCTAATATTAATAAATATGCTTTCCCCTAATCAGTAATATGTCAGTAATACAAACTTAATCAAATACTCAGAAATGATCAAAAGAAAGATTTTTTTTTAATAATGCTAACAAATCAAGGGTTATAAAGTAAAAATCAACAATAAATGATGTTGATTAAAAATAAAGAAATAGGTCGTAAGGATCGCCTAAGCAACAATTTTTTGTGTATTTTAACACCTCAACTGCGATGACCAATCCCTTTGCTGCAAGCGTGCTGGTTATGGCGAAACACCCTTCGTTATGTGGGAGGAATGCACATTCATCAGTTGACATATTATAATGTGTCCTGAGGAAATATTGCATGAGTTACTAGATACTTTGAATGAAGAAAGAAAGAAAAACGTTTATTTTTGGTTCAAACAAGAAAATATAGGTATACAAAAATATGAAGAATATGTACAAAAATAACCTTAAAATAAATAAACAAAATAATCCTTCAGTTGTTCTAGCGTACCTATACAGCTTAAGTATGATGAATGAATGAATGAATACTTTTTTGTTTAGGCATGAACAAAATACCTTATTATCTAATTTAACAAAAAAAAAAAATACAACGCAACTTCTATACTTACAATATTGAAAACATATCTACAGTTAACTAAATTAAATGTTCTTATTTACCTTCAGAACGCGATAAATGTTACCTATTTGGCCATTTAAGCTTGTGCCTAAGCTACATTATAGATCGTAACTTCACAAGTCATCGACCCCGTCCTATTTTGTGTCGTCACCAGTTGACGCTACAATCCGAACATGGCATTGACTGATGACACTGACAGCAAGGCAGTGACAGGACAGTGACAGTCTAGAAAGTCAAATACCTACGCTTTGTGCATCCGGAAATTTATTTTGGAGCGGTGATATTTGCTGGACAAAGCTCTTAACTATTTATTATTAGGTCCTTACATATGAAATTGGCGTTTTTCGTACTGGCCACTTTAATCACAAATTTCTCCTCTTTGGAAGCGGATCCATCGCAAACCACGTCCGAGTTAGCTGCAGGCTGCGGTGTTAGTGATAAAACTGTTTTAATTCACTTGAAGCAAATTGGGAAGATTAAAAAGCTTGAAAGGTGGGTACCTCACGAATTGACTGAAGCAAACCGGCAAACGCGCGTCGACTGCTGCGTTACATTACTAAACCGGCACAATAATGAAGGTATTTTAAACCGAATCATTACCTGTGATGAAAAATGGGTTCTTTACGATAATCGGAAGCGCTCAGCGCAATGGTTGGATCCTGGCCAGCCAGCCAAATCCTGCCCCAAGCGAAAATTAACCCCAAAAAAGTTACTTGTAAGCGTTTGGTGGACTAGTGCCGGTATTGTTCATTACAGTTTTCTCAAATCTGGCCAGACTATTACGGCTGATGTCTATTGTCAGCAATTGCAAACCATGATGGAAAAGCTAGCGGCTAAACAACCTAGGCTGGTCAATCGCTCCACGCCACTGCTGCTTCACGACAACGCTAGACCACACACTGCGCAACAGACGGCTACTAAATTAGAAGAGCTTCAATTGGAAAGTCTAAGACATCCTCCGTACTCCCCGGACCTTGCTCCAACAGATTACCATTTTTTTCGAAATTTGGATAACTTTCGCAAGGGAAAAAATTCAACTCCGATGGGGCAGTCCAAATCGCCTTCAAAGATTTTATTGATTCCCGTCCGACTGGTTTTTTTAGTAAAGGGATCAATGAACTACCTATAGGATGGCAAAAGTGCATAGAAAATAATGGTTCATACTTTGATTAATTAAATATATTATATTAAAAAATATTCGACTTTTTGTTCCTCCCATACAAAACGCCAATTTCATATGTAAGGACCATATGGAAATAATGTTCTGAAATTGGCGGTATTCGCAAAGTCTAAAATATTAACAAAGTCGAATATGGAATATTTAATGGACAAGGTTATTTTGACTTTTAACATTGTAATTGAAGATATCATATATTTTATTTTTCCATGCATGAGATAATATTAAGTTAAAAAATAGTAGGTAACACGTCACGATTGAAGCTCAGAGATAAATTAAATTTAGTATTCTGTTTACTTAGATGCGTAGGTAGGTACATACCTATCCTAGGCCAATCGGCAACGCAGCAGATACATACAGGCCAACATTTACAACCGACGACGACGACGACGTAATCTTTACTGTGCGTGCAAATGTTTTGTTTATCGAAATATTCTAACTAGTAGAATAGGTAAAATATGATGGACTTTGCCCTTTATACCTCCGTTTTGGAACCCGTTTTATATACCCATACGTAGTATCCCTATATAGTTTGTGCCCACCAGTATGACATTTGCATACATAACTGTTCTATTCTAATTGCCTTTATTTATGTAGGTCAAAGCAGCAAAAATGAACAGAAAATCTCGCGAGCTTTTGTTTATTTTAAATTGTGAGTAGAGGTGTGTAGGTACTGTGAGTAATGCAGTACACGTTATATAGCACGACCGCGTACTGATTCAGTACACAGTACCCGACAAAATTTAGCATGACACATGGCATTATACATGGCAGTGCGCCGATCGGGCGCGACCGGCCGGCCGCGTTCTGTTACTGTTCAACTGTTCAGGTGGCCGTCGTTCACTATCGTAAAGGTTCGAGTACAAGCGACGAGCGTCGGCCGAACGGGATTTTGTCTCTGTCACACACACACCGCGCCGTTTAGTAGAATTTACATAGTATTGCGTTCTAGATAAGGGTTAAATTTCTTTAGCGCCGGTAAATATTTGCGCCTACTCTACCTATAATAAAATATTGTTATAATAGTGTACGTACGATTAATGACTATTTGTTTTCTTTATTTACGCGCGCGGTCAACGGTAGATATAATTAGGTTAAAACCAACATCGATTTAAGTGTATTTTGGTAGCATTTGGAAAATATTTACTTCTTGCCCAAATCTCTTATTTTCCCGAATGCTCCAACTCCAAAACAACCAATGAACCCAATTTAGTTTTTTCATAAGTAAATAGAAAATGGTTTACGATTTGCGCCAAGTTACTTTTCACTAGATTTATTCCTTGAAGAAAGCAGAAAAAATTTAAAAGTACAAATAAAATTGATCTCGCACCAACCCGCACAATCAACCTTATAGGTATAAGATAATATAAAAATAAAAGGTTTGTCTTGTCTATTGGTTTTACATCTGAACAGAACATTCAATAAATTTCAGTACCTACACTTAAAATTAATAGCGGGCCATTCGCATTACTCACCATAGCGCGTCATATCAGGTCATGTATACAGTACTGCGTACTGATTATATCTGAACAGAACATTCAGAACCTACACTGCAAAGTAATAGCAGGCCATTCGCATTACTTAGCATAGCGCGTCATATCAGGTCATGTTTAGAGTACTGTGTACTGATAGCATGCCATATGACGCGGTACGAAATGTCATGCTATATGGCAGTACAGTACTGAGTACTGTTTTGCGCATGTCTAATTGTGAGTTAAATTTTTTCAACTTCAACTTCTTTTTTTATGGCACCGGGGTGCGTTCAGAGGCTCAGGGTGCGGTTGTTTGGTGTAAATTTTAACTTACCCAAAGGTTCAGAACGAGTCGGTTGTTATACGTCAAAGTTGACATTATCATGATAAAACTGACGTTACAGTTGCCGGACGTTCGTTTGTTTTGTTTTTGTTTTGCGGTTGCTTTGAGGTAAATTGTATCTACTGACTGTAACTACGATCTACAAGGTGTAACATTATATGTGTACTAAGCGAAAGGGGGTGAATTTCCACCCCCCCGGGGACCAACTTTTGTTCAACGACTTTTCGAATTTCGATCGGTATATCGGAAAAAAACAGCATCAAAGTTTCAACATGAACAGCTGATTTTTAACGAAGTGACAACCCTAAAGGCAGCTGTTTCTTGACGTCAATTACGTCAGTATGGTCACAGATGTAAAGTGATAGATAGATAGATTCATCATTCCTAAAAGGTAAAAACGCCTTTAGCTTCACTGACGCAAATTGTCGTAAGTTTGTCACAATTATTAGGCTAGATTCACATTTTATTTTGAAGGTTGAAGTTACGTGAAGTTCTTGAGTTTTGAAGGTAAACGTTACGTGAAGTAACTTACCTAAAAACTACCAAATAAGTCTTTCCGTTATTAAATGTTGTTAGCTGTCCGGTCTGTCCACACACACAATCTTTGACTCTCACTCACACACACACAAAGACGCGCGGCCGCCGCCGCCGTTATCTACAAACAAAGCCGCGCGGCCGCTGGTATCGACAAACAAAAGAGAGCGACGCCAGCGCCACGGCCACAGCGTGGCGCGCTCGCGCACACTCGACAGTCAGTACGAGCCGAGCTAGGTGTGATGACGACGGCGTGCGCGAATCAAACAATGTTTGATACTATTACGTTGCGTTTCAAATGAATATGAAACGCGTCTTTGGGTCCATAATGTAGTGATTGCCGCGGAATATTAGTACGACGGGACCAGACGGGACTGAGTTAGAGAGCACGCGTAATTTTCAAACGTTCCGTCTGCCTAGTCGGTGAACGACCCAATGCGGGGGTGGCGGGGGTATCAAACCAGGTCTTGTCGCTCGGCGTATACCTACGCGGCTGTTCTTCGTAAAATGGCGATAATAACTAAATTGTTTATGTCTAACCGCTACAAGAGCTCGCCTGATCTCTGTATCTTGTGTAAATGTGCCTACCTAACTAGTGCTAAAGTGAGTGAGACTTGTTGATGCCTAAGGGCTCTTTCAATTTAGACGTTTCGTGTCAGTCCGCTCGACAGTCAGTACGAGCCGAGCTAGGTGTGATGACGACGACGTGCGCGAATCAAACAATGTTTGATACTATTACGTTGCGTTTCAAATGAATATGAAACTTAAAATAATTTTCAAACGTTCCGTCTGCCTAGTCGGTGAACGACCCAATGCGGGGGTGGCGGGGGTATCAAACCAGGTCTTGTCGCTCGGCGTATACCTACGCGGCTGTTCTTCGTAAAATGGCGATAATAACTAAATTGTTTATGTCTAACCGCTACAAGAGCTCGCCTGATCTCTGTATCTTGTGTAAATGTGCCTACCTAACTAGTGCTAAAGTGAGTGAGACTTGTTGATGCCTAAGGGCTCTTTCAATTTAGACGTTTCGTGTCAGTCCGCTGCAGTGCCGAAGCGGTGCGTTTGTCGTACGGCGCACGGACGGTCGTTTGTTTTCATACAAAGCGCACGGTGCGGCAACAGTGCGACGTCGGTACCGCGAACGCTCGACAACAGGACGGCAACGTCGCAAGCGTCACTTGCTTGAATAGTGCGGTGATTAGACGTGAGAGCTACTTAAAATTTCATCGAATTTTCATTTTTTACTTAAGTAATTATAAAACTTGCTTGGATTTTGTTTTAACGTAGGGTAAAGATTATAGAAATCACCAGAATTACATGTTAACGAAAACATCGGTGAGGCTTTTTTACGAGGGAGTCGTTTCTGTTTGATGTTTTTCAACAAGAGCACTAACAGTAATGTTTCTTCGTCAGAGTCCATGGCTCAACTGTTATCAACCATCACTAGCGTACAAACGCACGACAGTCAGATACTCTTTCAAATTAGGCGTCCAGTATCGGACTGCTAACGCACTGCAGCGGCACGGCAGAGGGTTATAAACAGCGGCACAGTAACCGTGCGGTAGCGGTCCGACACGAAACGTCTAAATTGAAAGAGCCCTAAAAAGATACCTAGTGCTGAAGTAAGTGAGTTACTTGCCTCACGGTTAAATAATTTCGTAAGAAGTCGTCTAGGCAGCTGACAAGCGAGAAAATATGAGGTTGGTATGTACCTACACTTAGAAGTTTCCTATCTCTGTTTAGTATTCAAAAAATCTCAACAGGTACCTAGTTACCTTCTAGAATCTTATTATTATTACGCATTTAATCGTCTAGTCTCCCGTGTAGTCTCGTAAGTCTCCCGCCCCGCCATAGCTGAACTCTACTAAGTAAGATAAATACCTACCTACCCGCAGTGGTAGTAGGTATGTATAGGTTACCCAGATAGGGTTGTCACTTTTTAAAGGCACTAGTAAATTAAAACTTTTTGTATGGGAAACTGAAAATAGTATTTTTTTATTATCTGATCAGCATTGGGGTCTGAACCTCCCCCCTTCGGCTTACTACATTATATAATGTTACACCTTGTATAACTGATAAATACTGAAAATTTTGAAATTTACTGTAGAAATCTTGATATTTAAGTAGATAACAAACTATGACAACGGAAAATATGACAGCTGTCAATGTCAGAGTGTTTTTCGTCGATCGAATTACACCGGTAAAAAGTTGCAACCGTCGGAGGTTGTGAACGCTCTAGTTAATAACAACCGAGAGTTTCTCCTGAGGTTATGAACGACCTAGTTGCACTCCGAGCGCGCTCGAGCGTAGGTTGTGAACGCAGCCCTGCTTGCTTTTCGCTGCGACTCTGCCAGTGTCTGCTAGGGAGTATGTAGTAATTTTTTTTAGTACATCTAACTCTCAATCGAATTATCTATAAATAATCTTCAACAAGTCTAGCCTGATTTGCCAATGTCAAAATTGACTTGACACTGCTGCCCTCCGATAGCTAAAACATCGCTAAGCCGCAAAACCAACTTTTGAGATATTAACGAAAAACGCGGAAGATTTTTTAAAGTGATGCTATTTAAGTGATATTAGTCGTATCAAAAAGTTTTAAGTATGTATCAAAAGATAGCTCATTTCATTTACTTTCGAATAGCAAATATCTCGATTTTAATTAAATAGTTTTAAAATAAGAAAAATGCGTTTAGGAGTTTTAGCTATGGAATGTTGAGTAATTATACTATTAAATACTTTACAAAAATATCGCTAAGTATACCCTAGCGATGTTTAAGCGTAGGAGTTATACGTGAATTTCCTATTTCGTACTCTAAAAGTCGTTAAGAGCATTTAGCGTTATTATAGTTCAGTATCGATTTGAGTTTTTCCCATTTTTCCTTAGCTACAATGTCGTTATAGTGGTTTAAAGTTTTTATAGACTAGCTTTTTCACATATGCGTTTTATTGTAGCTTTTCAGTAGGGTTTTATCAAAGAAATACATAGTTAAAAGGACGCTAAGCTTTAAACCCATGACGATAACGTTGTTTTAGTTATGTATTTGGATTCAACTAATTCAACGGAGGTACAAAAAAAGAAAACGTTACCAACAATAAAAAGAAACAATAACAACGACAAATGGCATATTAAAAGAATCAAAGCTACATAATTATTAAATATTAGTCAGAAATACAAAACATAATCACTTGGTAAGTATATTATTGAACTCAAAAACCATAACTTGTAAAGGTTCATGCTTACCGATTTAGTAACTGGAAATGTGTACCTACTTAATTAACTTTGAAAAACCTATTTTTTATTGCAATCATACGTATTCTTAATAATCTTATCATAAAATATAAAAATATTAAACGGCAGTTAAATCAGTCTTCCACGTATGTAAACCCACTTATACCAACACAATATTTAATGGTTATCTTGTGTTTTACACCTAAAAATTCGAGTAGGTATCTAATTTTTAAATTTAAACATAAGAAGGCTGCTTAATCACTGTATAACTGCATTCTTATGTTGTTAAATCATTGGCGTTATACACGAGTATGAAGCTAATTCAGTGTTTAGCATCGGTAGTCCAAATCTTAGCGAATATCGAATCCTAGTAGAATTTACATCTGCCATAGCGAGTATGGATTTCGTTCGGATCAATTTAATCGTAACTTCTGTAAAAAACAAGCAAATATTAGGTTGGGGAAAAAGTCTTTCGCATTATCGTATGTATGAACTTGTAATACAATCTATTTGGCTGTATTATTTGTATCTGGCTGGTTTTTGTATCATTAAAAGTAAAAGTATTAAAAGTTAAAATTTTAAGAAAGATAATTCCAACTTCATATTACCTAGGAAACTGCATGATTTTTATTTGTTTTTCGTACTGTCAAGATGAGTAAATCTAAAATCTCACTACCAAAAAGATAGAGAATAAGATGGTTCCCATTTTTGAAAAAGTGGAGCATGATCGGCATATCAGTAGTTACGACGTAGCTAAAGAACTAGGAATTGACAACAACACAGTATTGGCTTGTTTGAAAAAACTGGGTACACAAAAAAGCTCGATATTTGCATACATCTCATGCAAGCTCACTGAAAGAAACCTAATGAACCGTGTACTCATTTCTGATTCTTTATTAGGACGTAATTAAAACCGAACCATTTTTGAAGAAGCTAATAAATTAACTGGCGATGAAAAGTGGCGGATCACGTAGGACTAGAACGTGCAAAAAAGGACGTCAAAGGCCGGTCAGGCTTCACAGACTGTGTGGCGAAACCCGGGTTAACTCGTAACAAGGTGATGCTGTGTGTGTGGTGGGATTGCAAGGCCATTAATCATTATGAGCTGTTACAACCAGGCTGGACCATCGATTCTGAGCTCTACTGCAAACAACTGATGGGAATAAGCAAGAAGATAAAAGAAGACGGCCGGAATCAATCAACAGAAGGGGTGTGGTTTTTTGATCATGATAAAGCTAGACCTCACACATCTTTTGCTACTCAGCAAAATTTAAGAGAGTTTGGAGGTGTTAATGCATCCGCCGTATAGTCTTTATCTTGCACCTTCAGATTCTTCTACCTGTTTCGGTCTCTTCAGAATTCTTTAGACAGTGTCAGGTTAACATCATGAGAGGACTGCCGAAACCGTTTGTCGCGGTATTTTGATCAGGAGCACCAATATTTCTATCGATGGGATCATGTCCCTCCCTACCTACAACTCCTACAAGATGACAAAAAGTAATCGAATAAAATTGTACCTTTATAAACGATACTAAAAATGTTTTAAATTTTCTTAAAAAATGCGAAGAAACTGTTTCTTCAACCTATTATTTAAAACTAGCTTTAGCGACGAGCTAAATTTTCAATGCTTTTATAATGCTGGATTGCAAAATAAAAACGAGTAACTTACCGACAGCAATGCCCTTGGTCGTATTACAATTTGGCGAGAAAAATCCGGACGCGATGTGCTTCCTTCCCTGATAACTGCCTGGCGACGTGAGCGCAGGTAGCGATGTTTTAGCTAAGTATTGTGGCTTAGCGTTCTTGTAGTATATGATTCACACAAAGTTTATAAATCATCTAAGACTTTAAAGGCGGTTAGAGTTTTACAGAAAAGTAAACTGATTATTTTTATGAACGCAATCCTACGCTATAAAAGCACTAAGAGAGTTTAACGTGTTTATAGTAAGGTATTGTTGTATAACGTCTTTTAAGCTAAGATTAATGTCATTTTCTGGGTAGCTGAACCATAACTTATAGATCGCAAAAGCACCATAACGACAGCCTAGTCATGGAAAATTGAATAAAGTCGTTTTAGCTGAGCAATAAATGGAATATATTTTATATGCTGACAACGTTAAAGGCTCCAAGTGACTATTTAGCTAAGTTTTGATGGTTAACGTAGTTTTAGTAGTGGAAAATGTTTATTTTACCGTAGTTAACGTCGTTTTTACAAGATCTATCTCCTGAACTAAACCCACTACAGGAAAGTTTCTTAAACAGATCGATAGAGAATTTTTTTCTATGTAGAATGGCATCAAAAACTCAAAATCGACCACTTGTGGCTTAGCGATGTTTTAGCTATAGGAGGGCAGACTGTGACAGTTAACAAGTGTTAAAATGATGAGATCTTTGGCGTTTGGCGGAAAATTCAACTGTTTTGCATTGCATCAATTAGGTACCTATCGCATCCATGTAATTTATGTCCGTTACGATGATATTAACCCCTTACTGCATGGATTTTTTGATTGGGATGAAAAAAAAAATATGACATGCTGTACCGACCAGTAAGCATATAAAAAATTAAAAAAAAATCCATCTCTTATGTTTTCCAAAATATTTTCCAAAAACTATCACTGCCAAATATGGCATCGTATGCAGATTTAGGTTTATTAACGGGCTCGCCAAATATGTCATTGTATGCAGAAATAGTTGACAAAATATGGTAGTAAGCTGGAAAAAATCATCTTCTTCATCGGACTCCGACAAATTTTGCGGATCCATATCCCGATTGACTCTCCATTCCTCATCTTCATCAGACAGCTCATCATCTTCACTTCCATCTGGAATAATTACCACATGCGCTTGTTTGCGTCTCGGCATTGCTGTTCACAAACTGTTGGGAAAAAAGACAAGCAAATTCAAAGCTTTATCAATCAAGAACCTCTAAAGAAACAAAATTATTGCAGGCAGTTTTTCAAAATGTTATGCAAATATTTCATAAAATCTACACCCTTGCATATTATGCCATATATGGATTTTTAATTTTTATTGTCTTTCTGCATTACAATCCCATATCTGCCATACGATTTTTCCCGCAACTGCATACTATCCCATATCTGGCCACAAAATTCAACAACAGAAATAATTGTGATCATTCATGCGAATCTAGTTTTTTTTTTGCATATGGCTTCTCAACAGATGCCTATCGTATACAAAACAATTATCTTAGCTATATATCACGGAAAACCATACGAAAATACCCCGAAAAGTGGAACGACTTACCTCTTGTCAACCGGTGGTAAACAAACTGAGTTTACTTTTTTTTTTCTAGTGCTGCCCACAAGTTTTCTTTACAAACGTCAAAAAATATGACAGATTATTTAGTTCAGTGTAACAAGAATGGAAAATAAGGAGCCAAATTTAAATGAAGCGTTCAAAACTCTTGATGCCCGATATGTCATGCTATGCAGTAGGTAAGGGGTTAAGGCTTTGCCAAACAGAAAGCGTACTTATTGACTTGACACGGAAATTGACTTTAGCGTCACGCTCCTTCGCAACGTAGGTTACCATTCACCAGAGCGTAGTGTAGATAGCTAGCAGCAAGCAGTCTTTGGAAATATTATTTGCTTTTCAGATGTCGAGTGATTCAGATGAGGAAGAATTATTACTTATAGACGCTTTATCACGATCACAGAGAAAAAGAATATGGGTGCACGACATTTAGTAAAAAGAGAAAGGAATTAGGAGAAATTATCCTTCGTATTAAATAAACAGGGGTGTTTCTGAACCAATTCTATCAGCTTTTCACTCATATTGTAGTATTTTTCACGTTGTTCATGTTGCATTATTAACTCGGGCCGGATAAAGGTAAATCCTTTTTAACGCTTCTGATAGTTAGTGGACGATGGTAGGAAGATACTTAATTATAGTTGCTGAAATTACATTTTATAAGGACGATGGAAAAAAACAACTATGTAAGTTTATGCTTTTACTAAGTCAAAAGTACATAGGTACAAAATAAAACGGTAGACACAGGTAAGTATTAGAAATAATTATCAGACCTTCATTCAGATGGCTAATACAAGTATCTATGATAAAGTGTAAACAAAGTAGGTACTTTATGTAAGCTAAAATACAGTGCCAGTTAGGGCATGCAATATCGGAATGTTTTCGATTCCGGAACTGAGTTCCGATATCGGAGGCCTAATTTCGGAATTCCGAAACTGGTTCCGGTATTGGAACTTTTTATTTTGAGGAAGGGATCGAGTCAACTGAATGTGTTATATTAACAGTCTTTTAATCTATTTAGGAATATATATCAAAATCTTACGATAAAACACGAATAATATTAGTTTCACATTTTAAAACTTACATAAACTAATAATCAGTGATAGGAATAGGTAGTGCAATTTGCCGAGACTTCATAAGGTTATCTTAACATGCCACAAGTCCCGGGAATTGAATGAGAAATTATTATTCCTAGTTTTGTACTATGTAAAATAATATTTTAAATATACAATAATAAGATTGATATTATCAATTCATCATTATTATCAACGAAGATAAACTTGCCGCCATATTGGTATTTACTTTTAGTTATGGCTCTGGCGACACGGATGAATTTCCCAAATATATACAAACAACACCAAAATGATTTGTATTTTGAGCAAATTTTCAAAATGATCTAGTATTATTTGTTTCAAAATTGTATTAATGTAGGTAGGTTTCTACCACAAATTTTTTTCAAAATACTTTACCGAAAATAAATTGAACTGAAACCGGATTTACCTAATCAAAGAAAACACGTTTTCCTATTATTTGTGTACATAGGTAAGCATTTTCAATATAGCTTGTGGCAGAAACCTAGATAAATACTAGTACAAATAATATCAGATCATGGCGAAAATATGCTCAAAATATATCATTTTGGTATTACATTTGTAGGTATGGGAAATTCATCCGTCGCCGGAGCCTCAAACCAAAATTATTATGGAATGCATTGTTTCGACTTCACGACGGCGGCGATAAGTGAAGAAGGGGTTTAGGCAGTAACAAAGTTCGTTCGTTTTGTTTATCCTAATAATCTAACTTACGGTTAGTGAAATATTTACATTTTATAAAAGAAACTTACAAAATACCGGAAGTGTAACATAAACGATTCTCGATCTTTTTCCCGGAATTCCGGCGCGTATCCATACTATTGATAATGTTTGAGGTCATTAGCCATAGATTGCACTACCTATTCCTATCTCTGCTAATAATAAACACAACAATATTAATTTGGTAATAAACTGAGAAAAAGATTAACACTTGACTTATAGAATTTTCACTTTGAGAGGAAACTCTGTTCTTGGTAGTGCGTTTTCAAGAATAACAATGCATCTAGCATTTTGTCAGAGAGCGAGCTTCTAAGTCTGTTACAAATGTAGCTTGCACTCGAAAATACTCTTTCACATTCGACACTCAAACGCTACACGTAGGGTTGCCATATTTGGCTAGGCTCTCGTCGGGACGTTCTAGGATGTAGTGAACAAAACGCGCAGATGATATAGTATTAAACATTTATTTTACTACCTACCATACATAACATAACGTTGAATTAAATGTTCTAATTAGGTACTAAAATGGCCATACTTTTCAGAAGATTTTCCTTTTTTCAACAATTCTTTGTGATTTTTAACATTTTTGTAAAACTCTGTGCAAGTTATGTTATAATTTACTTGACACTGTAAAATAGACTCCACAGTCCCTGGCACAAGGGCGTCGCCAGCCCACGGCCCAGGGGGGGCAAGCCGTAGCCAGAAATATGTACCATAAATACGGCGGGGGGGTGATGTTAGAACTTACGACCCTAACGCTCAATAGGAGAAGACACTGCGAGTGAATGAGCCACCACGACAACTATTGTAACTTTTTCGGGTCATTAGGTAGTACAAAAAAAAATTATAACAGACTGTAATGGGCGCTGATATTTTGTAGTGTGCGGCCGCTGGAAATAGTCGAAACTGAAGTGTATACAATAAACGGCGAGCGGAGCGAGCCGCGATTTTTTTTGAGACTTATTCGGACGTATGCTAAAAAATTTGAAGAGTTACACTTATATAATACGAATCGAATGATACTTAGCGTGAGAGCGAGCCACCCGACGAATGTTGACGGACAAAAAATTTTGTTTTTAAGACCGAACAACCAATTCAAGTACTCCCACGTATCCAAGAAAACTTTTCGGGGGTGGTTTGAATCCCCAAAACCCCCTATCTTTACGGACCTGTTTGCCTGTATGACGATTGAAATAAGAATGGTGTCAACTTCCATGTGAAAAGCTTTACGAGCTATACGCAGTACGTAAATATTATAATATTTTGTTGCAAAAGACCGACCGAAACATCCGAAAAAAAAATACTTTAAATACAATATTTTTTTAAAGTTATATTATTGTACTAACTGTCACTACTTATTCCTAGTGATAGTGAATTTATGTGGGATTTATCGGCAAAGCAAGACAGTAGCAGGACTTTCGTTGTTTTGCAGTTGGCTAGGTACATTTTTTTTACCTCTAGGGGGGGGGCAGCTGCCCCCTCTGCCCCCCCCCCCCTGGCGACGCCCTTGCCCTGGCAGAAGACGATTTCGTTCATGGACAGCCATCTCGTTCTAGAATGTGACAAAGGAGTTTGATAATTTATATCAACATACGAACAGAACCTTGACCCCGACGTTCAAGCCCTCCAAAGTTGGTGTTACTGTTGTCCCCACAAAAAGCAACAAGCTTATCTTGCGGAATCTGCAATTGCCTCAAAGTGTCGAGACAATATATAGAAATAGTTTCCGATGTTTCATTTTTTTAACGAATCAAGTTTAATAGCTTCTGCTGGCCGAGCGCAGCGCGCGAATTTAAATCGGGACATTTTAGTGTTTTGTCGGGACGTCGGGACAGTGAGCCTAAAGACGGTGACAGTCCCGATATATCGGGACGGATGGCAACCCTATCACGCTAGATGCACACCTCGTTGTCCTCCGTTATAAATAACACATTTATTTCTCTACTTTCACGAACCCTGCAAGGTCAAAATTGGTCCTTAGATTCTTGCGACTTTTTTTGCATTCATCCAGTTCTTTGTCTAGCTGCTCTTGCAGAGTTGGTTCATCAACTGCAACGTCTTCGTCAGCAGGAGACGATGAATCGTTTATTTCAAGCTCGGAGGACACGGCTTGGGATCAGTGTTTTTATTAATATCGGAATTACGATACTCGTCTCAATTCCGGAATTGAAATATAGTAAAAAACAGTCCGAGATTCCGGAGTTGCGAAATTCCGGAATTTCGGAATGCATGCCCTAGTGCCAGTGCCAACCTTAGCTAACTGGACTAAAAATTAATATGAAGGACCTCGAGCTAGCCTAATCCTCCTTTAAAAACCTGTGTGGAATGAATATAATATGCACTATAAATGGCGCGTCGTTATTGATATAGCGCATAACAGAGAGAAAGTGGGATATACATATTATGTTGCATTTGGCACTAAGAACTAAGATTATATAAATTTATTATAGGTATGTATATACTAACAAAAAACATGTCCTAGGAAAAACAATTGAAATAGAACTTAAATAAGCTCAATAAATTAGAAGTTTAAATTACATAGCTTATGGATACAGGAAATGGATCGGAAATTCGTGTTTGCATGTAAGATTTTTTTTTTACAAACTACATTTCCAGGTTTCCTAAAAGTTTAATTTATTGACGAACCTCCTGATGCTATTATTCTTATAAACCACTCATAAACTAGTTCATTTGTGGATTATCTTTACAGGAGAAATAAGTAGAAGTTTTCTGTTACTGAGTTTTCTGTCATTGTGGCAGGGTTCGAGGAGTTATGTCTTTAAGTTATTTATAATGTGATGTTTTAAATTTGAATTTGTACTGCCCAGAATATAGAAATTGACTAGTGACTACCTATTTGGCAACAAAAGCGATATTAAAACTAAAAGTAAATTACAAATAAAAAACACAAAGAAAAAACTTAAAAGTAACAGAACTATACCATTATTATTAGTTCATTTTACATAAGCCATTAGACAGTTATATTCCCTTTGAATTAATAGATTATTCTTTACTCTCTTTCACCTCATAATAATATGCCATGTCCTATTGCAATTCGATCATAGATTTATGCACAAATATAATTATCATCTACAAATTAAATTCGATGCATGCAGTTGTTAAACTATGGGAACTCGAAAACAACGCGATTCTAACTAAAAATGCTGAATTGATTTCGAATGTTTTAAGAGTTACGGAGTCATTATTATGAGTGGAAAGGTTCATAACCCAGTACTTTACTTGCATATAAGCACATAGCACATCACTTCAATCACCCCTACTGGCGAAGTTGATACAAATCCGTTCGATAGATTACTGCTTTCACGAAAAATTAACAAATATCGACTTACAAATTCGACATATCGTTTTGTTTTCTTTTTTACGAGCGTCTCAATACAAGCTTTCATGTCGTTTGCTTTAGAAAATTACCTTCATACGCAATTCGCAAGACACCTTAGTTTGATATCTATATAAGTATACGGCAATGCGAGTGATTTTGAGGACAATTAACGAAATTTTGACACCCTGCTTTTTAGAGCACTGCCAGTACATTAAACAATTTTTACGAATTAATAATTTGAGTTGTTTCTATTCTTTGTACTGAATACAAAGTGCCGAATAGGCTTTAAAAACTAAGGCATTGATCAAGTCATTTTCGTTTTTCGCCTCAATCTTCAACTTTTCATTTTCTTTTCATTCCGAGCTTGTTCAATCTGTAAATAACGAAAATGTTTAGGCTTAAATATAATGTCTGTTCTGAAAACTTAGACAATTAAATGAGGCTGGACAATCCACACAGTATCATCTAGCCCCAAACTAAGCAGAGCTTGTTTTATGGGTACTAGATGACTGATATACTTAATACAAAATATTACATAGAGAGATATTTTTTACTATACATAGAGGCGGGAATCGAACCCGCAACCTCCTGCATCGCAGGCTCCTGCTCACTCCTCCTGCCCACCGCGCCACAGAGGTCGTCGAATAGTAATAATAATAATAATATGATTAACTAAAACACTCCTCGTTTTGATCGAAATTAAAAGGATGGCATAACTTTAACTGCAGTTCAATTTGTTTAGGCATAATCTAAATTGACTCCTTTTTATCAGAATCGAAATGCTTTATTTCCTTTAGACCTTACAGGACTCTTGGACACGTCACAAAATACATTTAGTAATACTGGGAAATAAAGTGATCACTTTGATTCGTTGTTCACTTCAATCATTCGAAGGCAAAGTATAGAGGCACAAAAATCACTTTTTATAAGTTATATGGGTCTTAAGAAAAGAATTAAGTACAAATATACATTCATATTTCTTAAATTGAACTGCTGTTGGCCTAGGTCGATCGTCGAGTTAGCTGCAAATAATGTCAACAAATCTGAAAAACAAAATTCACATTCTTGGAGTCGACACACAATAATTTTATTGAATACTAGCGGCCCGCCCCGGCTTCGCACGGGTATTAAACAAAAATTTCAGAAATTATACACACTAAAACGATGGGTTTCACAGTTTTCATACGGATCTTTACTTTTTTTAACAGCATTGGGGTTTTTGACATTGACTCGACATTCCAAAACTGACACTGGCCGTAGAGAAAAAGCAAGCACCGTGCGCTATACAACCTCTTTTTCTATTCTGACGCGCCATAATAGAAAAAGAGGTTGAATATACAGCCCACGGTTCAATTATTGAATTTTTCATGCGGATCCCTAACTTTTTTGAAAATATTATATAGCCTATGTTCATCACGGAAAATTAAGGATTCTAATGGTGAAAGAATTTTTTAACTCGGTCCAGTAGTTTCGGAGCCTATTCAATTCAAACAAACAAACAAACATACAAACAATCAAATCTTTCCTCTTTATAATATTAGTATAGATTTACAGAAAGCATGTAAATTTTAAGAATTTTTTATCTTTTGATAATAATGGGTTTTCAACAAGAACTTTGTTTTCTTAAATAAAGAATTTAGATGAATACAATTGAAGTTTTTACTGTATTATGAAGAGAAATGTTTCACATTTGTCAAAATGGTGGGTCTATCTAGGGTTCTTGTTGAAAAACCTTTTAAAGAATTCAGTACAGATAAATCTAGTTAACTATACCAATTTACTGCAGATTCCCGATATCTTCCTCAAAGAGTCGCTTGCCACCCTTCAGTATCTTCTCATCAGCATTGCCGTACTGTTTCCCGTATTTCTCCAAACGGCTCAACCATTGCGCCCAGTGCTCGCGTAGCTTATCTGTCGTTAAATGGTATGCGTCGGCCTGGAAATACATTAAACACTTCATAATATAAAACATAATCGCTGACCTAATGTATGCATAAATCTTTATAACTACGCAACGGATTTAGATGCGTTTTTTTATAGATAGTGTGACGCAAGAGGAAGATATATATGTATAACATGCATTAGTATCATCATTGCCGTGCGAAGCAGGGGCGGGTTTCTTGTGGGGTGGTGTGGGTCGAGGGCTAAGACTGGCCCCATAGTCAAAATTCAGTTAGGAGTATTATTTTAGGATCCGTATGAACACTTCACTATGATCCAACGTATGTAATGTATGTGTAAAAGGTTGTAACTTTTGTTAAATACCCGTTCGAAGCCAGGGCGTATCGCCAGTGATTTTTAAATAAGATTTACCAAAAATAAATATAGATAAGTACCTTAGATCCATCAGTGTAAGCAATAACTAACAATGCATCGCGCACGTTAAGATGCTTGTAGTTGAGATCGTTGCAAACGGCTCCAAAGTAAGCAGCCAACTGCACCGGGTTGTCGTAAGTAAGGGCTATAGACTTCCGAAGTTTGTCGGATTTCTTCCATTCTATCAGGGTCGGCTTGTCTCTGTAATGGAAGAATGGATACATTTAGCTCAAATGTTCCAATTGTATATACAATTGATTTTGTTATTTGACTGTAATTTTCTTTGTCAGTAAAGTTTAATGATATACACATCTCTCAACCCTGACAAAATAAGGTGTGTTTTAAGTTTGGCGTGTCTATGGAGTATTGCAGATCTCAAACGGATGCATCGATTTGAAGGTTTAAACTATCGTAGTTTGACGAATTCAATAAAAATTTAAGAAGAGAACTAAAAATTTAAGAAGAGAACTAAAAATTTAAGAAGAGAACAACGAACTGTGCTGTTTGCGCCGCGTGCTTCAAACACACATCGACGACCTCGACACGCGGTGGGCGAAGTTCCGCCTGCGACGCAGGAGGTCTCGGGTTAGATTCCCGCCTCGGGGCAAATATTTGTACGATCTGCAGATATTTGTTCAGGGTGTTCTTGTCGTTTTCTATGTATAATAAAAAAATATCTATATTATGTAATAATATTGTATTATGTATATCAGTCATCTAGTGCCCATAACACATGTTCTGCTTAGCTTGAGGCTTGGTGGTGCTGTGTGGATTGTCCGGCTTTATTTATTTATTATTATTCAGAGAATACGTTCAACGTTTCCATAGAAACAATGCGTGCGTAGTCGCAGGCAGAAACTAGTATTTTATATGTGAAAGTTTAGGATGGACACTCGTTACTTACAATACTACTGATTTGCAGCCTTATTGTCTAACTTGAAATCCATTACCAGTGAACTTCAAACCGATTACCAGTTGTAGACCCAGTCAGAATGTTGTCGGTATTTTCTAAGGTATTCAACTGGTCTCCGGTTTCAGCTATTTACACAATACGAAAGTGACAATCTAAGTCCAGGCTAGGTTTGAAATGCCAAACTGAAGCCGATTACGATTACCAGTTGAGTTAGACAATAGAGCCGCAGATCAGGCTAAAATTCAACATCTAGTAGGTATCTACTAGAATAATATAATGCTACTTTCAATTCAACCCGGAAAAACATATGCGAGGGGGAAGAATATAGTTCAACAAATTACTCTGTCTACTTGATACAGAACAGAAATCTCGATCTTCCTAAAATAGGTAGCCCTAGCCTTGAAGAGTCCCCTTGACATTACAGTTGAAATCAGCGATGTCATAGACCTTTATCAGAGGCGCCAGCAATGTGATAAGATTGTATATGTGACGTTTTTTGTTATTTTCAATGGAATGCAAAGGAGGCGTTCGAAAACAACGCAATAGTTTGGCAATTTACGTTGTTGTTTACATTCAGGCGATAATTATTCTGATCTGTATTTTCAGAGACAACTCTGATGCTGTCTTTATTATTAAAACATTTTCGTTCTCGCGTTTGTCCTTGCTGATTTGTTCGAGCTTCAAAAAAACCTACCGTCAATCATAATATGTTATGTAGCTATAGTAATCAAATAAAGAGCGTGACTGTGAGTACATTGAGATATATGAATAACTACTTAGCAGATATACCTAGTTATACCATTGAAGTACTGAGTTAGACTTGGTAATTTTACGTGGACATAACCTAGTATTATGTTATGTATGTGACATAGCTGTAAATCTGGAATAACTGGCTAGGATGGGTTCAATACATATAATAAATAGTATGATATAAATTAAAAATGAATACAACTTACTCATAATCTGCGATAGCATCAAAAATCCCTCTATACTTCAGCACTGGATGCACAACATTGGACTCTATTGCTTTGGGAGAAGATATGTGTTTCAGAACATCAGCTACCGACGTCCACACACCTTCAACATCCTTCTCGATGCGGAGCTCAGAGCGGGGTTGCGTGAAGTAGTTCTTGAGGGTACTGTGGAACTTGCTACCTAAGGCCATTTGGGCTGCGGAGAAAAGTAAGATTAGCATCCAAGAACACAATTGGGAGACTTCCAGTAAAATGTTTTCCTAAAACCTGCAGCAAGCTCTAGCATATCAGGTGACTGCACCATACCAGAGGTTGTAAATAATACTTTAGACATGGGCATCTTCCTGCACAAAAAATGTGTAAACACATACAGTAGGGCCTTGATAATCTGTACACAAGCTAATATGAATACCTCTACAATCTGAACGACCCCAATGCCGGAATTTTCATACATTACAAAACCTAAGGCATTTAATGTTATGGTGGTAAGTAAAAGACCAGCAAAATGTATCTTTTAACTTATGGTAAATAAAGAAATAAATTATTATACGTTATTTTGTGACAATGAGATCTAAATCTTAAACCTACTAACCTTCATAGAACCTGTTGAACTCTTCCAATCCTAGTTCAGCTATTCTCTCCTGCTTCCATTTCTCCAAAGCCTTCGCCGACTCCTCAGTCATAGTCTTATTCAAAATCAATGTTACAGATGGATACTGCTTCGCAAAATCATTGCGGTGTGGTTTGATTTGCAGAATCTTATCCTCGCTTGCATAACCTGGCTGTGCCGGTGAGCTCTTTGTTGCATTACACACCGATGATGTGCTCAAAGTCCTTACAGAGTTATTCAGCAAGAGACCAACCAAGTTCCCACTATTCCTTGAGCTCTGCCACATTGTGGTCTTTATCACTTCTGACAAAGGGCTCAAAAAGCTCAAAGAAAGAGCATTTCGCATTGCGAACTTCGATGTATGCTCAGGGTTCGCGTTGTTTTGATGAGGGTTATTCTTAGCTGCAAGATAATAGTGTTTGATCGCACGGCGCCAGTGAATGAATGTCATATGATTTGAATTGGCAAGATGTGAGGCACGTCGAATAATACGCAATAAAACGAAATGGAAAGTGGAGACTTTGGAACATACAATAGCTAATTTTGTACCGTAAGGAATTCAAATGCACATGTGAAATGATACCTAGGTATAAACTGATCGGATTACATTGTAATACAATACCTAGGTGTTTCATCATAAACGCAGCAATTTTAGAATGTCAATGCAAACGAGTACCAAGGTTGCGGAAACCATACCAATCACCACTTACCAGCTTTCTGCTGTCGCTGTTTCCTCTGTTTGTTAGTCTCCAGTAAGGGGCCAAATAATTCTTTGTTTTCCTTATTGTACAATTTTATTTTTTCCGCCGGTTTCAAGATAGAAGCCTGGCGAATTATTTTGGTCCTCACGAATTCTTTGGATTTCTTTTCAACAGAAACTCTGCGACCGATTGTATTAATCGGCCGAAACATAACGTGCTAAGTATTGGCAAATAGTATTTTATTTGCAAGTAGGTAGGTAAATCCAGAATTATCAAAAAGTCTCAAGATTTAGTTAAATTCTGCTCTATTATGTAGAACTTTCTTTCCGAGAATAAACTCACAGAATGTAATGAAATGAAAGAATGAATGAACGTTATCCTACGAAAATGTCAATTGAGATTGTCAGATACTGAACGAAGTTTAAATGACTTGATCATTGGATACTTTATCTATGGAAGGTATACACTGTATACACTTGACTTGACTTCTTCAATTTGGCAATTAGGTGTCTAATTTGCCACTATTTTTGAAATACACCAACAAGATTTTTACCACGCAAACAATAGCTATAAAATTAAAATGAAGAAAAAAATAATAATAATCAAATTAAATTGCTAAATGTGACTACGTAACTAGATAAAGCTGATTTTTACAATTTTATCTTATTTACATCAATAAATTTACAGAGAAGAAATGTAATTGGAGGACAAAATATTAAGGAAAGTAAACACTTCATGGACACAGGATGAGGAATATCAGAAGGTAGTAAATCATTAAGAGAATATTTAACGTTGGGACAGTTAAAACATATACCTCTTACTTTGTTGTTGGGGGTGAACTCTCAGAAAAACGATTGTCTATCGTTTTTCTGAGGGTGAACTAGAATTATAAGAGTCCGATTGTCAATTTCAATTAATATCTAGGTAAATCTTGGGTAAATCAAAGTCGTCACATGCCAACATAGTAAAAAATTTAAGTCACATTACATTATTTCCAAAACGAAGAAGTCTGAAATCTGAAATTACTCCTCATTTTATTTTTATAGCAAACATGCCTGCATGACTACATATACAATATCCATGTATGTAGGTACACTACTGGCAGAAAATGGCAAATCAAACACTTATTGCCTTAACCAAGAGATCAAGTAAAGTGTAATGTAGGTGGTAACGTTCGCTATTCCCTAATATTATTGCCTCATCACATCATCATCACCAGCCTATAATAGTCCACTGCTGGACATAGGCCTCCCCTAATGAGCGCCATAGATGGCATCATTATGTGGGGGTTATTGCCCATAATCCCCACGCTGGGCATGCGGGTTGGGGATCGCAGTTCGGTGTAGTTGTTCTGCAGAAGGCGCTGCTGCCCGCCCCCCGGTGTGTTTCCCTTAGTCGCCTCTTACGACACCCACGGGAAGAGTTGGGGTGGTGAAATTCTATGCCGGCACCACACGGCAATTCTATGCCGGCACCACACGGCATACATATTATTGCCTAAACAGATACAAATAGCACTGCACTGCCCAAATTTAGGTTAGTACCTAGCATGTTTTTATTTTGCTGCAGTTTTTTCGACGCATCGTTCGCTTGTTATTTGTTGTAATGGGTTCGTGGCTTAGCTTACCAGCAAACTTAAAAAAAATCTCCCCCTTCCCATTTTACAACCTACCTACAACCTAACAATTTATTTTATTTTTACATAGTTTTTTGTAGAGGCAATAGAAATAGGTACCTATACATACGTAAATTATACCTACTTATCTACACATTCTGTGAAAATTTCCAGTTTCTACTTTTTAGGTACAGTACAATAGATACAGTACCTATGCTGATAGACAGACGAACGCGGACGATAGACGAACAATCAGAAGCTAGTTAATAGAGGTAGAGCCCCCCCCGTTTTTCCCCAGACTGCATGTGACATCTCTTGGTCGTGACGATGTTCGTCACGGTCACGATGCAGTAGAAAAATAAAAACAGATCTTCTCTCCGTACGACAGTTGAGTTTGCGTAGCGGTTTGCGTAGGTCAGTTTGAACCTCCGTACTACTAGCTTACTTGCACTTGACTGTGGCCCCAAATTGCTTTATTGCACACCAGAAAAAGAAAATAACAAAAGACAATAGGTACTTAAGACAAGTACAATGTGATAAGGCCGCCTATAAGATATCGCTTCAAGCATCTCTTACATAATGGACTGCGCAGGCAAGATGGAGCGTATGGCAGATGGCAGGGCTATAAGGACCGCTATAAGGACCACCTAATTAATTATAATTTCGGTCAACCGCGGAATTCAAATATTTAAGGAGAACACACACTTAGTAGGGCAGGTGGCCTAACTACACAAATAGGCTATTAGCAGCCAAATTAGGTGAATAGCGAATAAATACTTCCGGACCATATTTCCTAATGGATTGGCCAAACCAGAACCTCACAATAATAGCTATAATTAGAGCCTAGCACGGGCCAATAACGGCTTTTCGGCCACCTTTGTATAGATGGGCATTCGTCAGGCGAAAATAGACTTCGACCTAGCTTTATGATCAGGGTAGAAGTTAATTTAGACTTGGATATCATCAGGGCAAATCACAATGTGACTTGGAATTGGTTTCATTCGTAAAGGGTTAGATTCCAACACGTATTTTAAAATAGGCTAAAAAGACAAAATAAAGTTTATAGCTATGGTAAACTAGTAACCTAGATAGGTTAGGTTTACAGAAACCTGAAAATAAAGAAATTCAGATGTCTGTGGTTAGGTTATACCTACCTACTTTTTGGCCGTGTGGCTTTTTGCCGTCTGATGGTGGTTTGTGATCCCAAAAGTACCTATCGTTACCGTTTTTCTTTTACATACCTACTTCAACTATAGCAAAGAATGCATCATTGCCTAAATTTGTATTGTGTAATTTATTTAGTAAGAAATCAAATGTTCAAAAATTTTTGATTTCGGCAGGATTTGAACCAGTAGTCTCAAGTACTCGACTAGTAGAAAATCTTTGGGACTTTTTTCGGACTCTAGCGCGCCGTTACCCAGAGTGCGAGAGCTACTATATGTATAATAATAAAAACCCTAACCCTATTATAAATTTTAACCGATAAGTATAATTTACTATTTTTACTTTTTTCTTTACATCGCATCTCTATGCTTCGTTGACCGATAAAATGTACTCATGCTGCGGCACCACTTTACCATATTATTTTGTTAGGTATGTGTTTTTTGTGTTGGTTCTTGGGAGCCCTATATAAATAAATTAAAATTATAGGTTAAGCCTTAGAATAACTAAACTCTCTAAGGGTTAAGCACGGGCTTAGTAAAGTCCGCCGTGTGGTGCCGGCACTGAATTTCACCACCCCTACTCTTCCCGTGGGTGTCGTAATAGGCGACTAAGGGAGACACACCGGGGGACGAGCAGCAGCTCCCTTTGCAGAATAACTCCACAGAACTGCGATCCCCAACCCGTATGGCCAGCGTGTGGATTATTGGCAATAACCCCCAAATGATAAGTATCGCCACCTATGGCGCTCATTAGCCTATGTCCAGCAGTGGAATATTATAGGATGTTGTTGATGTTGTAGTAAAGTTGACATAAAAGCCGAAATCACCACAACAACTTCGCTCCACGCGTGCACTTTCAGGAAGCTGAGTCCTTTATTTTCATTCCCTCTCTTGCTGGCTTCCGTTCAGTTCATTTTTATTGCGGAAATGAGGTCGTTTGTGTTAAGGAGGCTGTATTTTTGAAGCTCTCTGTGCGTGGTTTTTCGTCCTGTGTAAACTAAGTACATAATAAGAATATACATTATACATATAATTAACTAGCGGTCCGCTCCGGCAAAAGATTTGGTTTATTCAGACTCAGTCCATAAAAATTACAATTACATTAGGCTACAGAATATTTTCAAAAAAGTTAGGAATCAATAAATTAAATTTTTGTTAAATACCCGTGCTGAGCCTGGGCGGACCGCTAGTACCAGATAAAAGGCACTAACTAACTTTTTTATTTAGAAAACAGTATATAAAATAATTACAGGTTTTTTTAAACCCCAAGGCGATGATGATATTATGTAAGTAGTCTAATACAAAATCATAAGTAGCATAAAGGTAGGCACTAATATGAACATTTAGTATTGATTACTGTGCTGTTGGGACTTCGGTAGGTTGTTGAAAAATATGTCCACACTGTTCGCAAACATTTTATGGAATCGTGTTTTCGAAACATATGATCGATTGATTAAGTCCTGAACTTTACCATATATCAATTTCAAAGTTAAATATTCAGTAGTTTAGACGATATGGACATCCGGCGGAGTTGAAAATTAGCAGTTTGAGGTAGTATACACTCTTAAGCAGAAAAATAACGAGTGGCATGGGGTAATTAAGTAGGTTGGTCCTACGATTACGTACCTCCTACCTTCGTATTCTTATACGAAATCATAATGGGCAGTATGAACTACGTAGTCGTAACTGTGGTCGTACACTCTTGGCAGAGTGGTCGTGGTTATGATGGGGTCCTGATGAACGGCTGATCATGCAATGTGCTGCCATCCTTCCTCTTTGGTTGAGTTGTGGGATGTGTGTGGGGTTTGGGAGCGACTAAACCATGGCACGTCATGTTGGATTGTGAGTGAACAAAAAAAATAATGGAGCGAGTGTAACTCGAGCGCCGAGAGGGTTTCGAACTATTCGATTTCTTAGTCTGTAGTCAATTATGTGAGTGTACAAATACTAGGGTTTAATCGAAGAAGTAAAAAATCTCCTATGGTTTGAATCGTCAATTTTTTTTTAACCTCGCCTCTATTCGTTCATCATAGCAACAATGATAAAACAAGAAGAATAGGTACCTAGAGGAATACCTACAGCCTTGGTTGAAATGAAAACCATAACAATAGCCAGATAATTGTCATTTACCATAACAATCATTAGCTTCCCTATCTGCATTCCTAGAATGATAATAATCTTGAACGACCATTATCCAGGGCTAGACTCAGGAACTAGCTCGTTATGGATATTTTATGAACCTATTTCGCCAGCTGAATAGCGATAACCGAGAATTAGGTTGTCTGTAACTCATCCTTCTATCTACCCTGGGTAAAGTACCTACATTTAAAAAGGTTCTTTCATATTAAGATCGATGGACGACCGATATGAACCGACGGGAGAGGTTGCAAGTTCGATCCCCCCTTGGGATAAATGTTTCTACAAGCTACATTATACTTGTTCTGGTTGCTCTGGGTGTTTTCTGTGCATAGAAAAAAATATCTATGTACCTAAAATATTGTAATAAGTATATCAGTCATCTAGTACCTACCCAAAACCTGACCTGACTCTAGGAAGTTTTGTTTGAACCTGTAAGTCCACTTGTGAAATGAATATTGTATACCTACAGTAATACCCCAGACTTACGCGATAAACGCGTGGATCCGAGCGATTGCCGTGTAAGGCTTGTCATGAGAATGGCTGCCGCATCGCAGCCGTGGTCGAAAATTCAGCTGCTGGGAGGAATTCACTTTCATCTTCTTGCATTGCAGTACTTTTAAGGAACAGTGAGGGTGGAACTTGAGTGACTTATTTACCAGGGCCTTTATTCGCTATTGCCAATCCCAACGTGTTTCACAGATTGACAAGAAAGCGGCGTGGAATCGAATAAAATTGTATTTAGAACACAATGTGACGTCACACGGTTTGGGCAAGGAACCTCCTATTTCATAGAGAATAGGGCCCCAGGTCATCTTACACAGGCTCATTCTTCAACTGCTTACAGCAACTGTACACACATTATCTACAGTGCTATGAGAAGGCGAAGAAGGCGCTGTTTTCTGCACCCTGCTGCACGTCCTTGTTACATCCCTGATATCATAATTATAGCGCTGCGCACTGTGGCATGCGTGTACGCATCCCAAACTATTTGACATGCGTTGATTGCTGCAATTGGGTCGTCTTGGTTTGATTTGCTCGTTTTATGACTCCATTTAAATTAAAGAACGGCTGATAATTTTGATGAATTTAAAGAATTTAGGTCATTTTTATGGGCTGTTTAACTGTCCGGGTGATTCTCAGGACCAGTTCGAATGACCGTAGTTTTAGTGATGTACGTACATCTAAAAACGTACCTACGTACATCACTAAAACTTCAAATCTTGGTGTAATTTGGTTGATAAGTTTACAAAGAAGTTACTTACGTAGTTTAATATATGTATACATGGTGATCCTTTGAGCCGGATTGAAGTAATTGTAACTGAAATAGATACATAATGCTATTTATAGAGAAGCCAACGGATGTATAGGATGCAACCAAATAATCCTGATAACTCGTGTCTGTCTGTCGTTGTTTTTTCGATTTGTTTTTTGATAGGTACCCCTAACAAATTAAGTAGTGTATAAAATTGCTGCACAATCCACACAGCATCATCTAGCCACAAGCTAAGCCTAGAGCAGAACATAATAATAGTCCACTGCTGGACATAGGCCTCCCCTAATGAGCGGCATAGATGGCATTGTTTATCATTTGAGGGTTCGCCCATAATCCCCACGCGCTGGGCATGCAGGTTGGGGATCGCAGTTCGGTGGAGTTGTTCTGCAGAGGACGCTGCTACCGCCCCCGGTGTGTGTCCCTTAGTCGCCTCTTACGACAGCCACAGGAAAAGTGTGAAATGGTGGTGGTGAAATTCTTTGCCGGCAACACACAGAGTTGGTCGATATTATGGAAGATTGTTTCCATAATATTTCTCTCTCGGTGACGCATGACGTCCCGTAGGGCAAGCACGGGCTTTCTTGTCTAAGGTAGAATAGACAAAAATTACGTCACTTTGTCATCGAATGCGTAAATTATTTGAAATTAATTTCTTCAACTTTAATAATGTACGCAATGTATGGCGATGCTATGTCATTATTGTCTATTCTACCCTAGAGAACAATCCCCGTGATCCAGGTAGCCGGTGACGGCGACGGTGAAGAAGGTCTTATTCCGACTAGCGTAGCGCTCTACATCTACAAACTTTATGCTGTGTTTCACGGAATAGGTCGGGCAGAATGTCGGTTATACAAAATTAAACTTTACGTAATCGTAGTACAGTGAGCCGGCCGTGCTCTCATTCAAGGGTGTGAAAGATATTAGCCAGATAGGTCTTTGGCCAGCAGTGGTAGGTATCCAAATGTTCGGCAGTTGAGAAAATCTTGAAACACAATTGAAAAATATCCACCGTTAAAAAATCTAAACTTGAAAATTTATCATAATAATAAATATGGATGAAAAATAAACCCACATGAATCTATTAATTATACAATTGCGCTTTTTTGTGTCATCAATAAATAGATAAATTATATATTTTTAAACTATATTGTATCGCATGAAATAGTTGGAACTAGGTACACGACCTCTGTGGCGCGGTGGGCGAAGGTCCGCCTGTGGCGTAGGAGGTTGCGGGTTCGATTCCCGCCTCGGAACAAATATTTGTACGATCTGCAGATATTGGTTCAGGGTGTTCTGGACGTTAACTATGTATAATAAATAAATCTATCTATGTAATAATATTGTATTATGTATATCAGTCCTCTAGTATCCATAACACAAGCTCTGCTTAGCTTGGGGCTAGATGATGCTGTGTAGATTGTGCGGCATTATTTATTTTTTTTATTTGTTTATTTACAGGTACTTAAATAAATAATGATGCATGATACACAGAGCACAGCATCATCTAGCCAGGCTACGCTTAGATTTTTACAAAAATCATCCAAAATCTACAAGGAATGATCGTTTTAGGATGGAAAGGATTTACGAGCCTTCTGTCCTGAAAAGTTATTCAAGTAAGAAATAGATATTTCCTGACCTAAGCATTGGTTATAAAAATCGTGAACCTGAGGAGTTTGCTGTAAACTGCAGAAGCATAAGTATGGAGAAGGTTTGGCTACTTACTAGGTAGCGTACATAAGGGCAGAGAGTGAAAGTATCATCAGCATATCAGCCAAACGCAGTCAACTGCTGGGCATAGGCCTCCCGTAAAGATCACTGAAGATAGAGACACAATGACCGAGTCAAGACCGAGTTTAGGGCTAAGAAGATACATAAAAATACTATTAATTTTGTCGTGGTTATTGAAAATGTATTCAGGGTGGAAATAACTACTTTTAAATTTGTGGTGATAACAATACACTTAAATGGGTTAGGTCCGCTATGCACGAGTCCCGCTTTGCTTGGTTTCTAAAATACCTATATAAAAGTGCTCGGAATCAAATTCTCAGACTGTAGAAAATAAAAATACAGAGAAGTTACACTCCATCGAGTACGTATCCAGTTACACCCTCTTAATATTCATTTGTTTTTGACTGAAAATGGCCATGTTCCGTGGATCTATCTATACTCCTAAAGAAGAAATAGATAGAATTCGTGTGTAGACGGTACAATCATCAAATGTGCTCTGCTGAATTATTTTATCCCCAAAATACCAACCCAGATTTGGCCGTCAATAGATTTAACAGAACAGGATCAACCTAAGTTAGCAGTAGGTATGTACAAAAATGTCAGGCGATAATATGGCCGTTGAACCAAGTTATTGAAGACTATTAAACGCGCCAGCAAACTCTTTTAAACCTATAAAACTCCTATTATAGATGCAGTTTCGCTATGGTGTGGTGCAAGGGAAATGAATTTATTTTAACAAAAATGTACAGCTTTACGATCGATCTAATTATAACTTATAATGATTCTCTATGATTAACATACTAATCTACTATGATTAACATAGTATATCGAAAGGAGAAATACCATGATTCCTGCCATGGTTGTGTAAATCAGTAGTCACAGAAGCACAGGCATAAGCAGATCCTGAATTCCTCGGCTTATACCTGAATCAGCGTGATATTCAAAGGTAATTTAAGCTGGTTTTAGGATTCATATAGTAGGTAAGTCAGAAAAAGGGATTCATATAAGTCAGAAAAACTACTAAGCTCTTACGAAAATGCTTTGTGTTCGATTTCCGAACGGAATGACAGGAAGCTTCTTCCGTCATTCTGTTCGGGGTCATATTCAAACCAAGGACTCTAATACAAAAAGTGAAACCACACTGAGGTTTCAGGGAATACTAAAACATTTGTTTCCATGTCAAGCCGCTCTTAGCTTCAACTTGAGCCAATCTAGGAAGCACTTTAGCCCCACTGACCTGTTTCAGCATCGTAAAGCCTGGGTACCTACTGCCCTGAATTACGACATTGTCGTTTACGACCCTTTTGTTGACGACCAGTGACGGACTATGGTGTAAAAGAATTTCAGCTTTATGTCACTTTATTATGAGCTAAGTTAAGGGACTTGGGAGTTTGTAACAATTTTTAAGGACTTAAAATTTACTGTCTGCAAAGCTAACGTTACTGGCAAGCTAACTTTTGCATTTAGGAACAATTTAGGGATGAAGTTGGATTTGGTTGAGTAATTTAAAAATTAAGACTGCCTTTTCCTTATCTTTGTTGCTAAAATTAATCCGTATTTAATCCTCCGTAGGTTTCAACTGCTATTTTGAAAATATTTATTTTACTATAAGGACCTCTCTTGCCGTGTGGTGCCGGCATAGAATTTCACCACCCCAACTCTTCCCGTGGGTGTCGTAAGAGGCGACTAAGGGAAACACAGCGGGGGGCGGGCAGCAGCGCCTTCTGCAGAACAACTACACCGAACTGCGATCCCCAACCCGCATGCCCAGCGTGGGGATTATGGGCAGTAACCCCCAAATAATGATGCCGTCTATGGCGCTCATTAGGGGAGGCTTATGTCCAGCAGTGGACTATTATAGGCTGGTGATGTTGATGTTGATGTTGAAGGACCTCTCTTTGCCAACTGACTCAGCAACTGGACGAACAATAATTTTATGTCTGGCAAAACCTTTAAAAACTCCGTAATTCATTTTACAAAATGATGCCATGGTTCAATTAATCATAACACATTTGCTCTATTAACATAGAAGGGTCGCAGGGTCCTAAATGGGTATTTAAGATCCACTAAATTGCTCATCTCCATATCCTTGACCATATAATCCCATTTGACACATTAGCTGTCCACTGTCCTTATAAAACATTAGATGAAACTATTAAGTGTTCCTATTTGCTAATGTCGGGTTACCCCTTTACATTTAGCTGGACTGGAATAATCGTATTTCTGAGTGAAGACCACCAATTAGCTAACTTAGTGTACGACGCCGCTCTCCGGCTAGGTGGGATGACGATCTGCGAAAGATTGCAGACAGAAACTGGATGCGCCAAGCTGAAAAGAGAGTCTATGGCGATCTTAAGGAGAGTCATACAAAAAGAGCACTTAATTTATGTTTCAATATTTCTGATAATAAAATAATCCATGTTAAACAGACACAAAATTAATTACAGGCAAAATTTATTGTGCATGGATGCTCTTATTTGTGTTGTCAATCTTTCAGATCGTTCACAGCTAAACATAGATCCAGCAGTGCACTAACGTATATGCTGATGATGATTACTGTTGAAGTCTTGCCATTATGTCATTGAGACTACACTACATCTCTGTCACAAACTGATTGAGATACTGAAGGCTATTTAAGCACCAAAAACCTCACCAAACGTTGGTTAAGACCTGTTTAGCCAGAGGGATACTGCATAATAATTACAACCCTATGTGAGATGTCGATGCAGATTACCGTCTTTCATTTTGAATGTTAGCGGGTTAACAATAAAGACATTTTTTTTTTAACTAATCTAGCCTGTGTTGAAGGAACACCAACGTTTTGTCCCTTAACGAAGGACTTCATCAGGGTGACTCGCTAACATTCCTAATGATGACTTAGTCATACTACGAAAGTTTTATAGTAAAATTGCCATTCGTACTTATATAATTGGAAAACATGGCTACTTTAATATTAAAACTCTATCGTAGTACACCTTGAAGACGTGTTCTTCCAACACACATAGGGCTCGTAGTTAACTCGCTAAGATTCGTGATGATGAAGCGTGTCCTGTAAATTATAGCAACCTAACTATATTCGATGATGAAGACCATAGATCGTCACTGGCTTTCTGTCGCTCCTTATGTAGATCTATAAAATTACGCAACTAATTCTGATGCGGTTTTTTCGAAATTTATTTATTTATTTAATTGCTCACATGTACATGTATACAGCTTGGGTCTTAATATAATACTAGCTTATGTCAATAAAAGTTCATGCACCCTGTAAGGCACTGCAAAATATATATAAACATTAAATATGTGCAGGGAAATAAAATTAAAAATTCGTATTATCACTATAATAGTATTATTCATGCATATAGTATAATAGATATAGTGATTCAAGAAGAAGGTATACAGTATCGAAGCCGGACGGGTTAATAATAATATGTATGTTAATAATATGTTACAGTTCTACCCAGTGCCCTTAATATTTGGTCGGTATAATATAGAACTAGATAAACAATAACTCTGTGATGAAACCGGCTCGTAAACATCCATCACAATAATGTCAAGATGCCCATAAAACTATGACAACATCGTTCACTAATTTAACTTGTGTGTAGCACCCAACCTACTGGATACTTGAGTTATTGTGTTGATGATCCTTGATGATGACAGAATGGTGTCAAAAAGCCTTTGGTTTGGCAAAAATTTACAAATAGAACCGACTAAGTGTGAGTCAGTCCCGCATATAAGGGTACGTAATAGAGGTAAATGTACTGGTTGGTAATTTTTTTTTCTTTAATATTTGTATTAGTATAAAACTGTTTTAAAGGTAGTCGTAGTAGTAGGTAGACTATACTCACACTCACACTCAGTAATCAAAAAAAATATGGCGTTGAAAGGCAAATATAGTATCTTCTCAAAAGCTTTTATGACTCAATCTAATAGTCGTTAAACAACACACTAAAAAAATAAAACAATAGAAATAGAGATTTATCCACACAGCAATAAAAAAGAGTCGGCGCCTATAAATCACCTAATTAAAGAACTGACAATCCCAAGCATTAAATAGGTCACCAGAGAATAATCTGTTTATCAGGGAGCGGTAAAAGCTTCATATTATACAGATGCCAGTGTATTTGTTCTGAGAACTTTTTTGTAGGCACGCGGCTCTTTTGATGAACCCTTTCTTTTGTGCAGCCGCAATTTTTGAGTATTCTGATGAACAGCTTTATAAACTTAATCGGTTTGTAGAAAGGAACTTGACGGAATTTTGTAATGTTTAGTTGATATGCTATTAGATAATAACATTAATAACTAACGTCTGCAAAAAAAATATTTTTTTTTTAATTTCATATCACTGGAGTTCTATTATTTATTTATATTAAAAACTAACTACATACACTAAAACATACCATATTAGAACTGTGATAAATTGAGACTACGGTAACAAAAATTATCCTTGATTTATCATAAAAATAAAATCACGTATTTAAAAAGTAAAATGTTAAAACAAACTTAATTCATTTAAAATTGGAATGTTCTGAGGGTTGATGTTGATATTTTTTCTTTAAAGCTTATATAGATATGACTTAGATAGACTATCGTTAAATATGTCGACATGTTGGAAAAAAAAACATTAAGGAGCACGAGAGCTCGTAGCGCCAAAAAACGGGTGCCTAGATAACTCCAACCAAACCTTAATAAATTCCACAGCAAGCGTGTTTTTCTTTCCTTTTCTCAAAGAACAAAGCAAAAAATAAACCGAATTCCCATAAGAAGTCAAGTTGACTCGGGTTCGTACCTAATCGAATACATTTGCAAATCATTCCGAGACCCGTGGAACTAACCGCAAGTCCGCAGAGGTCAGCAAGTTTCTAACACAAAAGATACCACGAACGACTGCTTAGTTCTCAACTGTCTGTGAAAATAAGGGACCTAATAATAAAGTAAGACTTCATAAAAAAACATAACGCGAAAACTTCTTTCTACTTTTGTCTATTTCGCAAAATTTCACGATATACATGAAGTGTTATTTTTAAGGGTTGTTATTTAAACCTAACTTAAAGAGTAGGTGAGTAACCAAAGTATTTTCCCTTGTTCAATACATAAATAATTAAATATTTATTTATGTTTATAAATAATAATGCTTGACAATCCATGCAACATCACCTAGCCTCAAGCTAAGCATTTATTTAGTAGACCCAAGACAGGGTTGGGTGTGTACTAGTTGATATTACATAGTTAGATTAGATTTAATTTACAAAACATAGAAAACGACCAGAACACCCGGAAAAATATCTGAAGATCGTCACCGTCAAACATTTGTTTCAAGACGGGAATCGAACCCTACATCGCAGGTGGACTTTCGCCCACCGCGCCAAAGAGGTCTTCAAGTATAATCAAATTCAATAATAATTAATTAAATAAATACTAAACTTTTAAATCTGTCGTGCGTATACCGTCCCTATACTAAGCCAACTAAGTCGACCGACAACCCCTAGGGTGTAGTACAATAATGGGACCCCTGATGGGATGTGGGTTCAACCCCTCGCAGTACGTGTCTTACTTTGCCTACATCTAATGATCCACTTATTTTATAAACATACTGACCAGACACTTGGTAAAAAAACTGAAAAAATAGTTTTAGCTCGGCTAGGTATCATATTTTTCTAAGCTTATGATGTATAATATGCATAGCATCGTGAACTTATGTTATTTGACGTGTTTATTAAATAATTAAATACTTAAGGGAGGTTTATTATTTACACTTGAATTGTAACATTAATTTAGTTAAATTTCTTTTATTATGACACATAATATTTGCACGCAGGCATATACATATATATTATTGGCAATGAATTCAATACTATTATTGATTATTGGAGAATTTGAAATCAGCTGCCTGTTGAAGCGAGTTTTTGCTTCGTTATTTTCCATAATTTTTTGTAAGGTATTACTAATTTAATTTTCTACACAGAAGGTTCAAAATACCAAGGTTCGGTCACACCTGCGAAGATCAACAGGTCCAGTAAATCCACAGTCAATAGCCACCCACCCAGCACTTTATGACTCAATCTATCTAAAAATTCTGTTTGTCCAACCTCTATAAACTCAACGGTTTACGGCCTCGGTGCGTGAGAGCGAGCGTCATAGTCTGGCATAGTAAATGGAAAGGTGCAGAAACCCAGTGCTAGAAATAAAAAACACGGCCTATTGCGAATCGTACTCGTAGAAGAAGGGTTTCGTAAATAAAAATTAATCAAAGCGTCTTATAGGAATGTGGTGGTTGAACCCTATCGGTAAAGGTTCCTTGTCGCTTCTTTACTTAAAAAGGTTGAAGTGAACAAAAAATATAAGTGATCATCACTGTATTTCCTAGTGTTACTATTAGGTATACCTCAATCTCCATATTCCTCAATTTTAGGTATAATAGCGGTGGGTAAAATTTCCCGATATATTCACCAATTTTTTCACAAGGCAAATATTTACTTATTACTAAAACGGAAACTTATTTGGTTGATCTATTTGTGCGATAGACAATAAACTACTTTTTAAACGGTCTAGGCGCGAGCTCAAAACCTGGACAAAGACGGTAATAGGTATTGTAAGTGCAATATAAAAGGATTACCTAAAGAATACCTAGAGAAACATAGGTTAGAAGTCTGAAGTAAGTTCTAACCTTTATGTCAAAACTCTCGTATTTTCTGTGATACAGGCTTTGCTTAGTGTAAAATGCGGACGGTAAAGGAAAAATGCTAGCATAATACTAGCTGTTCTTTATTTTTAGAGTAAATTGTGACTATTTCTAAGATATCTTGTTTTGATCTTCTCTCAACACCAAACACCTATAAATCTTAGTTACTATTTTCACCATGGTTTTCACTGTAATAAATAAGTTTTACTTTACTTTATATAAGTACAGCATTTCTACGAAGAGGGCTCCTGAAAGCATCGAAAATTTGATATAGCTATGTTGTATTCTCCGTTTGTTGATGAATTTATCTTGGCAACAATCAGACGACACACTGCTAAAATAAACTGTGCCGATACGCAATGTGCTTTTACCCAGATTGATGAATCACCGATTTTAGATTTATATAAATTCAATCGAGCGAGAAACTATCGTATTTTAGGAAACAGCTGTGTCGATGTTTGTGTAGATGTTTAGTGAAATTGTTACAAAGACCTGAATGAATCATTATTTTCCTCAATTAAAGTTTCCAGAGCGGAAGTTGTAAATTCTAATTCATTTTCCTTAAACTCACTTTGCCAAACATACGGAATGTTATAGTTGTAGTTTGACGAATTCATTATGTTAGGGGTTTGAGGGTTAAATACGAACCTTGGAAGAACACCAACGTTTCATCCCTTATCGGAGGACTCTTAAAAAATAAAGCTTTATCTTTCTCCGCTTTAGAAAGTAACCTAGTTTCTCTTTATTTGTTGGAAAAATACCAACAATTTTCAGTCTCGAGGCAATGCAGAATCAAATTACGCCCATTTGCAATATATCGCGCTGGCAATTTATTTTTCACTGCATTTTAAATCGACATTTCGCTTCGGATACGCCATTAAATTGTATGCGACGCATGTTAACCCGTCACAGCAAGATGTTGCCAATATGTGATGGAAATGAAAATTCAGTGTATACCTTTGCTACGCATAGCATTGCCATACAGCCAGACAATTCAGCCAGCGTCTTGGAGACACTTCCGACTGGTATTTATATTGCGCATTTGAGCTACCTGTAGATTGTTTGCAACAGTCTAGAGTAAACTCAAATGTTTCAATTGCATATACTAGTTCTAACTTATTGTAAATTGTAATTTTCTTTGATAATAAATTTCTAGCATACATTAATAGCTCGTGTTCACAATTTTTTGCCTTTTTTCAACGTTTTTAGGGTTTTGCCATCGGTTGCAAAACCCTTATGAAATCGCTTTGGGTCTGTTTTGTGTTTTGAATCCTTAATATATCAGAAACTACTGCATAATAATGCTAAATGGAACGGACAAAGTCAAAAGTGGTATCAAGTGAAAGGTACCTACACGTTTGCAGATTTCAAAATAGTTTTTGAAATTTTGGTAGGTTTTATACTTTTTAAAATATTTTGAAAAAGGTCAAAAAAAAACCGTTCCCCCCCCTATCTCCGAAGATTTCAGAGCGATCGACGTGATATGTACCAAGTGTTTGTAGAGATGGATCTATATTTTACAGGAAAAATATAGAGAAGTCTGTAAAAATAACAGTTTTTGAAATATGGTCAAAAAAGGGCGGGAAAAATTTCTGAAGGGCTGACTACCCCACCGAGTTGGGTATCAAATGAAAGGTATTGGCTTGTACATTCCAATACAGTTTTTGAAATTTCGACAGATTTTACACTTTTTGATATATTTTAAAAAAGGTCGAAAAATTGACCGGTACCTATGTACTAAGCGTTTGTAGATAAAGATTTATATTTTACAGGAAAAATATAGAGAAGTCTGTAAATATAATACTTTTTGAAATATGGTCAAAAAACTAATTTTCATACAATGGGGGCTATTTCATTGAGAGTAATATCAAATCAAAGGTATGGATTTCGACAATTCAAAACAGGTTTTGAAAATCGTCTAAGTTTCATACTTAGTGAAATAGGTTGAAAAAAGCCGAAATAAATTGTAGGTACCAACCCACTTACCTACCCACTAATCTCTGTAGTAACTGTAATAGGAGTTCGACAGCGCACCAAAACCGTTGTTCTCAAAATTTTTGAGAAGAGATAGGTATGTATCCTAGATAATCCACACAGTATCATTTACCCACAAGCTAAGCAAAGCTTGTGTTATTGGTATTACTACGATAGCTGTTATACTTAATAAAGTATAAGTATCACATTAGATGATTTATTTTTGTGTACTGAAAAGGACTAGAACACCCGAACAAATAATCTGAAGATCCTACAAATATTAGTCCCGAGGCAGGAATCAAACCTCCACCTCCTGCGTTGTAAGCCCACCGCGCCAAGAGGTTGTCATATACGTACCTAACTAAACGACAAAAGTTCAAAACTCTCGGCGCGCGAGTTACACTCGCACTTGTCGTACTTGTTTTACCAGATCTTACTCCTGAAAACCCTACTAGTAAACCTATATTATTAAAATCAGCCTGTTGTCCTCTTTGTTATTTGGGACTTCTTCTAGCTTCTTCTTCTTTTCGCGCAGTAGCTAATATGCTTGTTTGGAGACATAATATATCGAGCAGCAGCAAGACTAGGTACTTAGACTTAGATGACATTACAATAGCTATGTAATTATTTTTGACGACCTTTTGGTGCTGGGCAAAGGTCTGCCTGCACTTAAATTTTTGTCCACAAGTAGAAGTAGTGAAAGATAAACCACTAGTTTATGTATCACTCATATATCTCTACATATTTAAAACAAACCTTCAACTCCCGACGCTACGAAAGCATTTTGTCATCAAACTGAACTTAAAATCCACGGCTATCTCTCAAACTATCCATTACCATATTTCACTCATGCTTTACTAACTCGACTGCATCAAATTGTTTGCATTCGATACATCACATCACAATGTTTGCCCCGAACAACCAGAAGCGACAAGACAAATGGCAGTAGATCTAATTTATCTTATGAATATGGATGTGACAGAAGTTAAATATGAGTTACGTTACGACCGTAACTAGTTAACTATTAGTTACTGCAGGCAGCATTTGTTGGGTTTTCTTGTTATGGACACAATTTAACAGGGAAAAGTAATTTTAAAAATGATAATATACTACTCTACTTGGTTTTGGACTTACGCCTCCCGTAATGAGCGCCATCAATAGGACCCTGTCTGCAGATCTGTTGATAACTTTGGTTCTCCTTCATATATTGGGTACGGATCGTTATCCTTCAGGAAATTCATAGCTGTTTCCATTGCTGAGCCATTATGTTATCTGTGGCTGAGCGATTTTGAACAGGTTGACCATTTATGCGACACTAGCGAGATTCTATGTAGATTATTTGTAAGCAAACCAAGACACAGATATCTAAAACGCGCTTGGTGGAGATAATCGTTTCTAAATGAGTCAGACGAATACAGAAATTTATATTCTGAACTTTTGTACAATTATAAGGTGGTGAAAACTTAATATTGTATAGGTTTTTGTTTTAGTTTGTTGATAACAAAGAAATACAGTGTAAAAGCAGTTTTAACATAACATCTGGGCGGAATATAATACAAACATGGCCATCAGAATAAATAAAATTACAAAAAACCCACATCACATTAAAAAATAAAAATACCACTAGGCTTTTGGTAAATCTGGTCAGAGACAGTCTTTAAATACAATTTTATTTATAATTAAGGTTTTCATAATTTTTTTTCAATCTAAAAAAAGAAAGCTATCTCAGTTTTTACTATTTTTCATTATCATATTTTTCGGCATCCTGAAAACATAATCCAAATCAATTCATAAACTCGCACTTAACTACAATAAACCCACTATTCATACAGAATCCAATAGAAACATCATAAAACTTCTTACATAAATAAGTTCTAACACTGCTGGGAGCACGGCGCTGAAGTTTCTTATGGAAAGCTTATTTAACTACGGAAATAAATTCGCAGAAACGATACATTCTCCCAAATTGAGTATCAAATTGCTATAGGGTGAATTTAGTGGAATACCCTCGATAAAGCATAGATAATCTTCTTAGTCGTACTGGATTCGAAGAAGGTAGACTATGAATTTGTGAGTTGGGAACTATGAAATGTTTCCAACTTCGTCATCATTACATAATTATCAAAAAAAAATTGAGATCTGTATTTTTGCACTGACGGATAGGGACTAATTTTCTTGGCAATAAATCGTAGTGGTTTTATTCTCTTTGCAATAAAATGCATTAGGTTCCTATGTAATGAAAATGTAAGGAAATTGCAATATTTTTTAAAATGTTCTTCGAATGAATGAGTGTTCCAAATACTTAAAATAGATACTACAAAGCATAATGTTTTAAAGAATATCGAATCTGTTTTGATGTTTTTGACACCAAGAAACTGAGCAATATTTTAATGGGTTTAACCTCGATAAATCATCGATTCCTATAAAATCTTGTACACTTTAATGACATTCCGTAAATAAAATATTTATTTACTTTAACAGTTTTTTTAAACCTTGAGCTCATGACTCCTAATACGACTAAAATATATGAGAAAGTCATGAAGACTTTCTCATATATATTTTAGTCATATTTATTACTTTATCGTCATAGTTTTTGGTTTTCCACTCACATCTCAAAAAGCCACCAAAGTAATGTACATATTATATCAGACAATCTCACTTCCCACACAAGTTCTGCTTAGCTTGGGGCTAGATAATGCTGTGTGATTTGTCCGCATTATTTACTTCCTTATCTTATTATATTATAATCTTAGCCAATGTAGAATGCGTCTAAGTATATTCAGTGAATGAGATAGATATAGTATACTTGAACTAAAAATTTAGGATGATTTTGATATCTATTGCTCCTTAGTACTCTAGAAAGAAAACAAACGAGCTAATTCCTTCAATAAATCTTTCTACCCGTCTCTGTAAAAGGAGATTGAATGTGGAAACGAAATCGAATAGTTTTCAAGCTTAACGTCCTTTTAAAGTTCGAGAATTTTGATATTGGACATTTAGAAAACTTATGTAAGTAGAAGAATTACTATCAAAAATTGGGTATGTTGACTGGAGGGGTTGGAAAGGTAGAATTTATTTTATCTAATTTCTCTTGCCCTACCCAGCAACTTAATAGTGCTAATCTAATCTTAACATCTACCGCGAAAGCACAGCAGCGAAACTGCAGAGGGAACTTCTGTACCGAAATGGCGGACGACGCGCGGAAGCAGTTTCGCCTGTGCTTCGCTTGTCTTAGAGCGGACAAGTCATGGCGAAACTACTAGAAACCTTTTCCTTGGTTTCGCGTGTCATAATTGCTGGGCATTTCGTATTCGCTGCATACCAGGCTTTCACTGCTCCAGGTTTTGAACCGCGTAGGTCTGAGTGAGATAGGCGATTAAATTGATTAAACTTTTAAGATTCGCCAAAGATATTACTCCAAACGACCAAATTGAAAATTAGGTTTCGACCTCTTTACTATTCAAAGATCGAACGACCGGTTTTAAAAAGTCTAAAACGAATTTCAATAAAAGTTCCCTTTGTAATTCATGGCGGAAATTTTAGGTTTCATCCGTTTGAAGCATTATTCGTGCTCTTTGACCGAAAATTTTGGTGCTCATTAAATGAAATAGGAACGTACTTACAGAGTTTTATTTGTTTGTTGAACAAGTTAAATGTTTCCGACCCCCAAGCCTTTCCCAATTCTTTCAGCTCGGGATTCTACATTGTTAGTTGCAAACAGGTTCTGTAATTAAAAGTGGTCCTCAGGGGTAGATAAATGATTTCCGTGGTTTATTTTTTGTAAACTGACCACAATAATTTTTTATTGTATAAGAATTATTAACCTATTAACATTTTATAGCATCTAGAATCTTTGGGTAAAGCAGAAACAAAAATATAATAACATTAGGCCGACAAAACTTGAACTACCTCAGTTCAGCAACCTGTGTTTGTAACAGTCTTCAGTTAGCTTAATTATAAATACAAGCTAGTAGTAGTTTCTATTATTAGACTGCACATTGTATCTTCTTTTCTTTTGTAATGTTGTTGTGTCAAATTTGTTTACTTTAGTTATCCGATGGTATTGATATGAATCAGTTGAGCTACATGTAGTTTGTTTGCAATAGTCTGAGTCTGCAGTTAGCAATTGTTTCAATTGTAAATACTTGTTCTAATTTAGTTGTTTAGTTTAGTGGCGACAACTGAATTGATACAAATGGTTGTTGACATAAAATTGGATTGTAGAACCGAGTCTACCTGTACCACTAATCTCGGTTATCAAGTAAAGCTGAGCTTTACATTTGCGGTCACCAAACCACATCAAACCAAAGTAAACTGAACTTCCATTATTAGGTTTTGCTGGAGTGATTTGCACAGCGCGCAAACAGTTTCAGGAACTTTGGAAATTATGGGCTCTTTGTTTTGTACGTTAACTGCTTTCATTTCCTTGTAAGAGAGTAAATTTAGTGTTAATCTAGATCGGTATCTATATCTTAGGTAAGTATAGATACCGATTAAATTATCCGCTTATTTAAGTAGGTAAATTTTATAAAATAATAACCATTCAAACTAGTATTTACAATTGAGATAACTGCAGACTGTTGCAAAAATTTAATTAAATAATGCCACCTACATTATGAGCCATATGTAGGTGGCATTATTTAATTTAATTTTTATCAGGGGAGGCCTAGAGTGGATCGTTATAGCATGGCAGTGGCATGGCGGTGGACTATTATAGGCTGATGATGACTAGTAGTATAGACGTAGTATATAGACGTAGTATGTAGACGTAGTATATAGACGTAGTATAATAGTCCACTGCCATGTATTTATTGTATACTACGATCATAAATGTGATATAATGAGTGCAGTACGATAGTTTAAACTAACCAAGCAATTGCTTGGACAGTCAAACCTATCGAAAGTTTCTATAGGGCATTTCTCCAGTTAAACCCAATAACCTATTAGAGCACCTTCTCATTTTGAAGTTTTTCTTAGCTTTTGTACAAAAAACATCAAATTAACTCAGCTATCCTCTTCCTCTACAGTACGACCTTAAAAAAAACAAAATTCCCATCCCGATTTCTCTAAAAAACTTAAAATTAGTATGTATGACATAAAATCTGAATTTCCAAGAGCTACGTCACATTTCAAGACCTATTTTTATTTTATAAAGACACATTCAATGCAAATGAGTTTTTCGAATTCGCGTCGTATAATTTAAAAGCAAGGACACCATGCCGATTCGGTTGCAAAATTTGCAATTAAGTCGATGGTGTAGGCAGACTTGAATAACGAGACGAGTGTGGCGTACTTACACCTTATTCTGGTAAGATAAGATAATAATTCTTTATTCTCAAAACTAGTATGCACTTTGAGAAGTAAAAAATGTAACTTACTTAAGTTCTACCTTATTCACATAGCACTCAATTAATTATTTTACTATCTATCTATACTGATTCTATAGGTATAAAGAGGAAAGATTTGATTGTTTGTTTGAAGTGATTAGGCTCCGAAACTAATATTATAGACCGATATGAAAAACTCTTTCACCATTAAAATCCTATATTCTGCTTGATCAATATAGGCTTACAATATTTTATAAAAAATTAGCATTCTCTATGAAAACTTAAATAATGTAAACCGAGGTGTTTGTGTCTGGGTGTAAAATTCCTAATTCTTGTAATATTTGTTAAATACTTGCGCGAAGCCGGGATGGACTAGCTAGCGAGCTAGTATGCTAATAACTTTAAATGAGCAAATTATTTTTCGATTAATAGTTTTGAAATAAATACTTCGTTTCTCGCGAAGAATAAGTACTGTATTGTTATTCTGCGGAATGGCTAATTTAAGTTCAAGTCCTTGTTTAATATGCTTGGAATTAAACCCTACGTCAATCTAATAAGTTTCAATGCTAGACCGACCTATACTGTAATAATATGATAATAATACATAAATCTGGATTTTTATTTCTACTCAATCCCCATTCTCAGAATAGGCCCGCGGTTTATACTCAATGGATGATCTCATGGGTGTTATTGCGCTGAGTGTCAACTGCAGCACACGTGTATTAGGCACACGCATTTGTACAGTAGTCGATGATCTCATGCGTTTTAACGCTGCGTGTCCACTGCAGCATACGTATAAATACAGAAGTATGGAGCATGACCGCACGCATGCCTCAGTGATAGACACATGGACAGCCGTTTGGTGACACTTATTTTAATTTTGATGTTTATCTAATTTAATATTTTAACTTGAGTGTTTATTCGTTATGTTTTCAGGCACATTTTAAACTTACAAGTTTTAAACCTGCGATGACGTGCCTCGATGCTCTTAAGACGAGATCTTGATGAGAGAACAATATCTTGATGTTTAATAAGTTGACTGCTGGAATGTCGTTTTTTATAAGCGATTTCGTTTTATTTTTTCCTATATAAAGTAGTTGGAGCGATAAAAGAATATAAGGAAGACAATTCAGTACGTAGCTCTCAAATGATAAAGTGTCTTGATAGCTTTAGGTATAAATACACTTTGTGGTGAGTAGAAATACTGTATCTAACTACGTGTAGTTTAATTCCGTTGAAATTTATAACAACAGTTCCATGTTTCTTTTATCTTTCACATTTGTGCGAGTCTTTATAAAAATAAGTCTTAAAATGTGACGAAGCTCTTGGAATTTAAAATTATTATAAAGTAGGTTAGTGGTAGCACAGAAAAACATTATAGTACAAAGTGGTGGCAGCAAATTGTGTCTCGTTTGTAAACGTGGGTTTTACGGGGACATTAAGGGGTGGGGATAACACAAGCTCTGCTGTATGTAAAATGCAAGATGTGTAAAATGCAAAGCTGCTTTGCAAAAGTGTAAATTGTCCAGCATTTTTCATATCGCACCACACTCATTAATATAATTATGCGAAAGTTTGGATGGAAATTTGTTCTTCGCACCACAACTACCTACTCAACGGATTGGCCTGAAATTCTGCAAAGATTTTCTAAGCCTGGAATCAAACCATTTGGTTCATACGCTGTAGGTACGATAATATAATTTATTTATTTTAAGGTTATTTTTGTATGTATGTTTTCTTGTGTGAGGCTTAGATAAACGATTTTCTTTCTTTCAAAAATACGCTACTTGTAAACTCATAAGTCCGCCTATGGTATAGAAACAACCTTAAACGTTTCCATAGAAACAACGCTTTAGAAACCATAGGAACAAACTACTTTTCTTATAAACCAATTCTCCGAAACTTCTAAAAGCGTTGATTTCCCTTTAACAAGACTATCTATGAACTTCACGAAGTAACAAAGCACCCAAAGAACTAAAACAGCCCGTAAAGACTTTGTTAATTTGTAAAGCTATGTCGTAAAGCGCCTTTTTCGCAGCTTTGAAGAAAATTCCAAAGTAAAACCTACATTTTTAAGAGGATTTCTGAAATCCTCTGTGCTACCGCTGAGCCACGTTAATCTTCAAGTTTCTTGGAAACTGTCATCTTACAGACACAGTATAAATTAAATATTAGCGGGTACGGCACAGAAGGGGTGAATATGCCACTAAAAAACTAAAACTGTAATATAAAAGAAATAAGAATTCTAATTTATAATTCAAACAGTTGAGCTGAGCTAACTGCAGACTGTTGCATCTACAGTTTAGATTCTAGTGGTAGCTCAACAGGCCCAGGCACCAATCAAAAAGACAATCACTGTGTGGATTGTTGGGCATTATTTATTATTTAATCAAAAGAAACTAAGTTTATTAGTTACTGAACAAGATACTAATTCTATTTTTATTACTTCACGTTCAGTGAAAGAGTAACAAAAATCCACCCATATTTACGAACTTTCGCGTTTATGATATAAGGATTATTTCAATAACTTTTCTGTTGGATAAAACCGATCATGTAGGAGTAATATAGCATCAACAGCAGTTTGACCTTAGTAGGTTAGTCGTGCCGGACAGTACGCCTACGATACGAGGGTCTGTGCATCAATAGCAGCCATTCATATCACACTCATTAACATCATTATTAACCGTACTTTTATACAATATAGCTTTTGTACCATAAACTCGACTTTTATATCAGTATCCCGGGAGCCACGATTCCTACATTTACTTGATACTAACACAGCCTGTTTTTTATTTACCATTAACACCCTAAACGGTTTAAAAAAAATCCATGATCCAGTTTCATCCATTCTGCTCTGAACTTAACACACATCACAATAAAACATGTTATTTTTCCTTCGCACAAGTCGAACAAAGCTTCACTCCTAGACATTACAAAAGTTTACGAAACATAAAAACACTTAGAAAAATTAAAAAGATATTTTCGAGATCTTACTACAAACGTAATAAGGTTAAGTGCACACTATTAGTGTTCGTTTTCAAGTAACGTGTGAAGTTAAGTGTTTGTGGGTGGGCGGTGGGAGGATAACCGAATTGAGAGACATCAACACATGTCAACAATGGCCGATTGGTAAATTACGAGCAAAAAAAGTGGGATGTTGGAGCAGTGGAGTATTGGAAACCAATATAACCTGCAAATCCTGCAATTATACCGCAAAGGAGTGGATCGCGCTGCCTTCTTTTGTTTTTCCAGCTAATTACAACCTGGGTCTCTTCAAGACTATACAATATACATACAGGGCGTTCCACGGCTATGCCACATGAAGGGAAAGTACCTTAAATATTGTAGATTGAACATTTTACTGAAAGAAGACATTATTTTATTTTAAAAACTATTTTAACTGTATTCATGGGTTTTAAATACATAGTTACATGGTTAAACCGGGAAATTTCTTTCAGTAACATGTTCCATCTAAAATATTTAAGGTACTTTCCCTCCATGTGGCATGGCCGTAGGACGCCTTGTAGAGTGAATTAGTTTCTCCTAGTCTAGATCTTTGTGATACACGGCCACATCTTCAATTTCCATGAGGCAGAATCGTGGTCAAATGGAGATCTGTAAGCTAAAAAGAAAAATAAAACTAGCTACCAATGGTTAGAAAAAAGTTTTGATTTTATTTAGGAGGCCTGTTTTCGGCTCCTGATTTTAAAGCAAACGTCTCGAAACAATGAGTAAAATTAATTTTGGGTAGGTTATGTTCGACATTCAATACATGCAGTGGATGCATCGTTTATCGTCTCACAGAGTAGAAGGAAATATTGGTTGACCCATTTCCCAAAGAAACGTTGGTAATAACGCGGATTGGAAATGGCTCGAGGTACCTATTTCAGTGGCTCATAAAATATCTGGTGACTTGACATTAAAGTAGTTATTTGCAATCGACTTTATTCGAGTCTATTCGAGAAAACAGTGGCGGCACAGAATAACTTAAAAAAGTATTTGCCGGTCAAATATACAACGGGCGTCTATTTACAATATTAAAAATGATACAGGTAAGAATTAGTTTATGAAATTAATAAACAAAATATGATTTTCGAAACTTTTAATTTAGAAATAACGATTATATAACTAAATCAGAGCTAATATTTACAATATAAACAATTGAGCTAACTGCAACAGACCGTAGCAAATAAATTATTGTAATTTTATATAATTGTAATTTTTAGTATAAGAAAGTTATATAATTATAGTATTAGACGTATAGTAGTAAAAGACGACGATATTTATTAATAGAGCTTTTTTTCTGTGGTGCGGTGGGCAAAGATCCGCCTGCGACGCAGGAGGTTGTGGGTTCGATTCCCGCCTCGGGACACATATTTGTACGATCTGCATATATTTGTTCAGGGTGTTCTGGTCGTTTACTATGTATAATAAAAAATATACAATGTATCTATCTATTTAATAATATTGTATTATGTATATCAGTCATCTAGTACCCATAACACAAGCTCTGCTTAGCTTGGGGCTAGATGATGCTGTGTGGATTGTCCAGTATTATTATTATTATTATTAAAAATTGTAATTTATAGTATAAGAAAGTTATATAATAATAGTTTTCAGTACAAGAAAACCGATATTATTTAATAGAACTTTTTTTTGCTTTTGAACGTAGGTATAGCACATGTGACAATATAGGTCACTGGCTCAACCACAGAGTAAACTGTTTATTGTCCGTACAAACATAGAGGCGATTTCTAAATTCGCGTTTTATGACATCAGCTATTGAGTCAGACAGCAGGTCGCGCCATGAAACTATTATTATTTTATTACGCAGGATGTCGTCCACGTTTAAAATATTATAATCAAGGCATGCAAGTCAATAACAATGACGTCAGTGCTGCATTTTTGGAACACCGCGGGTGGAGATCAAGAAAATACAGATACAAAAATATACAATAATCTTTATTGGGAACATAACTTAATTTATAGGGTACATTTGCTGACTCCCGCAAAAGAATAAAGATCTACATAAGTAAGAAATAAATTTACAATTAAATAACAAAACTAAATTAGAACTAGCTGCTATCTGACTTTTGTGAGTGGTCTAGGTAACACAACTGATTCATATCAATACCAGTAGAAAGCGTAGGTAAGTCGGTAATTTGAAAAGCGCAATGCCATTTTTCTATAACCAAACGTCTATACTTAAAATAACCATCTATACTTAAAATAATATTATATAGGAAAAGAGTTGGTTGTATGTTTGTTTGAATTGAACATACTCAGAAAATACTGGATAGATTTGAAAAATTGTGAATCCTAAATTTTTACTGATAAACATAGACTATTGAATATTTTCAAAAAGTTAGGGTTCCGCATGAAAAAATAAATTTTCGTTACATACCCGTGCGAAGCCAGGACGGATCGTTAGTCTAGTATAGAATGGCTGAGCGTTTAGCCACTACCTTATTAAAGTAAATGAAGATGTGGTCTAATTTGGAGCACACTTTCCCAGGAGGAACTTACTAACCCTGGATTTAAAGACGCGGAGACGGATTACGAGTTGCTTTAAGAACCTGACATTTCATTTGTTCTTTCTTTATATATAATAATAATAATAATGTTGGACAATCCACACAGCATCATCTAGTCCCAAGCTAAGCAGAGCTTGTGTTATGGGTACTAGATGACTGATATACATATACATAGAAAACGACCAGAACACCGGAAACAAATATCTACAGATCGTCCAACATTTGTCCCGAGGCGTGGATCGAACCCACAACCTCCTGCATCGCAAGCGGGCCTACGCCCACCGTGCCACAGAGGTCCTCATCAATGTGTATAATATGTATACTTGTGTATACGTTCCGATAGCTAACCCATCCAGCCAGACAAAACTTTGGCGCATTTTTCATTCATGCACAATAACTTCAACAATACAATAACGGCACTTACGTAGAAGGAAGTGGCAGTCGTAAAATAACTATCAATAGTGTTCTGTTGAAAATGGTGCTCGTATTTATTTTGGGCATACATTATTTATGATATGGTATTCACTATGCAGGCCATAGACAAAGAGATAAAAATAGAGTGTGTTTTATGGTGAGCGAAGCACTGATATAAGTCGGCTAGAAATTCAGAAAATATAGGATACTAGCGGTCCCCCCGTCTTCACACGGTTGTGTACTGTGTATTTTTTGAAATTTAAGTAACATAAATTTAAAAATATATTATATTTTTACACACACACACGTTGGGTTACATTATTTAAGTTTTCTACGAAGCCCTAACTTTTTGAAAATATTCTATTGCCTATGTGCCTATTCTTTTTTAGGGTTTTTTGTCATGCGCCCCTGCTTGCTTTTCATTACGATTCTGCCAGTTTCAGTTATTTCATAAACTTCACAATAAATCAAAAAGGAAGTCAATGCCAAAAATTAAAGTTCGAGTCAATGTCAAAAAGCCCTGTGCTGCAAAAAAGTAAGAGATCCGTATGAAAACTTCAATAAACATTACAACATATTGAAGTTTGTGTAGTGTGTGTATATTTTTTGAAATTTTTGTTAAATACACGTGCGAACCCAGGGCGGACAACTAGTATAACAAATCCACTGTCTCAGAGCACACTAAGTATTTTGCGGCATTATGATTAAATGTATCACGTCGCTAATTCCGCGGAGACGCCTGTCGTTAATGGAGGATGATCTCACGCCACGGGTTTAGATGACAGCTGTTCTGTGGCCAAGTTTGATTGCCAGTTTATGTCATAAATTGAGGTGCAAGGATCTTGGATGAGACAAATGTTTATTTAGAAACTATAGTGGTTCTATGGATTTTTTCCTTCTAAATACAATGCTGATGCACTGCTATGTAAAATTTATAATTATGTAATGTGTATTTTATAAATGGAAGTGCGTAGTATTAGCGTAGTGGCGTTAATTTGTGTATTATAGAGGAAAGATTTGATAATTTGTTCGTTTTAAAGAATATTTATCGGGTATTTATCGCGTACCTTTTGTTTTTATTTTCCCCTTCGTTTCCATCGCGTTGCAGCGATCGTGGTCACGGGGCGACTGAAGTACTGTAGACTGTAGGGGAAAATAAAAACAAAAGGTACGCGATAAATACCCGATAAATATTCTTTAATATGTCAACAAATCGTGAAAGTTTAAAAAGTTTTAATTTGTTCGTTTGTTTGAACTGCAACTGCAACTTTAATAGGCTCCGTAACTACTGGACCCATTTGAACATTATTAGAATAATTTCATACCGTATACCTGATAAACATGGAAAAATTCATTCACCGTTAGAATCTTACATTTTCCGTGATGAACATAGGCTATACCATATTTTAAAAAAAGTTAGGGATCCATATGAAAATTTCAATAATATGAGTATGCGTGTGTAAAAAATATATTATACTAGAGAACCGCCCTGACCTCACACGGGTATATAACAAAAATTGCATTTTCCATGCGGATCCCTAGCTTTTTTGAAAATATTCTATAGCCTATGTTTATCAAGGAAAGTTTTGGATTCTAATGGTAAAATAACTTTTCCAATCAGTCCACTAGTTACGGACCCCATTCAATTAAAAAAACAAACAAACAATCAAATCTTTCCTCTTTATAACATTAGTATAAATATAGATGAAATTTTTGGTAAATACCCGAGCGAAGCTGGGGTGGACCGCCAGTTGATATATAATGTTTTGTTACAGACTATTCTGAGCAGTGGTTCATAATGTCACGAACAGAACATTACGTGAGCTTTATAGGTCTATCGTTTGCTCACAACGTAGTACAGTCGGCCAAACGTCGACGAGACTCGTTAAATAAGAAAAATATGTTTATTTACAAAAAATAGAAAACATGACTACTAAAAACATTCTAATGGAATTATGCTTCTAAAGCTACTCTACAAATTAAAATTTTTCAACGTTTGAACAAATTTGATTGAATTGTAATGATCGACTTTGACCGTAGATAATTATTGGCATACTCCTGTGTATTAACTAATAACAAAATTACATTTTACTCTTTTTCTTTCTCGTTTTCATGAGACCTACTTACTCCGTCATGATGAGGAAGAATTAAATTAAAGAAAGCACCATTTTCATCAGCTGACTGTACCATAATGTATTGTTCGGTATTACAAACTTTATCAATTGGCCTTCGGATGTTGACTCACGCGATTCTGGGAAAAGGGACAAAAATGTGTAAATACTTTTTTTATAGTTCTTAATAAACTATAAAAAATTGGGATAAAGCCATAGGACATACATATTATGTATTCTTTTTTTAAACTATAGTATCTACAATTGAAATGATAGAGAAAAAAATATTTTTAGATACGGGAAGTATGGTTATTATTTAGGGTAAACTTTTATTAATGAAATACGAATAAGGTCACATGGTTTTTTTTGTGACCGCTCCTCTTATAGTGTTACCGGGCGACAGATGAATTTCCCATACAAACGAAGTAAGTACCTACCTAAATAATTTTTAATTTGAGCATATTTTTAGCATGGTCTGATATTATGGATTAGGTTCGATTCGTACGTCGTCTTTTGGAGTAAACAACCAAGTACCTAAGTGCCAATTCGTGCGTTCTGCTAACCGGCGATAAAAGTACCTAAACCTTTTGGTTCGATTCGTGCGTCGAGTATGTATTATTTACTTTCATTACTATGAACGTATATACATATATATGTATATACGTTCATAGAGGTTGCCTGGAAGAGCTACTTGTTTTATGTGGCAAAATAAACGAAGCTTTCTTTCTCCATGTCCCAACCCCAGCTATAAATAAAGTTATAATGCTGGTACTGTACAACTTATAGACGTAAGTATTATTATATATTCTCCGCTCATAGCTACCATGGCATGGCTAGATAAGAAAAGATGAATAGTTGTGTCTACACGGATCGGTCGACCTTTAGTCAATCCGACTAGCTGTACCAAATTGTATCGAATATAATTATCGTTGCTGTAAAACATTGCAATGAAATACATTTTAATCGTTGCTAAGGTACTACTACCTACTTATTAACGACGACCTCTGTGGCGCGGTGGGCGAAGGTCCGCCTGCGATGCAGGGGGTCACGGGTTCGATTCCCGCCTCAGGACAAATATGTGTACGATGTGCAGGTATTTGTTCAGGGCGTTCTGGTCGTTTTCTATGTATAATTAACAATATCTATATTATGTATTAATTAATATATTGTATTATGTATATCAGTCATCTAGTACCCATAAAACAAGCTCTGCTTAGCTTGGGGCTAGATGATGCTGTGTGGATTGTCCGGCATTATTTATTATTTATTTATTTAATATTTTATGATCTGTTTCAGTACACTGCAAATGAATCAATCGAAAGTTAAGAAAACATAAGTAATTTATACTTGTGTTTACTTATATTCATTGTTATTGTTAAGTGTTGTCCTATTTTTTTTAAATCTCAGCGCACTGATTGCAACTTCAGAATTCTAATAATTATTATTAATTTCAATAAATATATAATTTATATTTATCGTTTTGTACTCATTAAATCATTATAATTAATTAAAGATTGTATCTTATTGTAAGAAAATTTATTAGTCAACAGGCATTGCTGTATTGCATGCATAAATCCAAAAAAATATGTACTTTGAATTAATGCGAACTGCAAAGTCAATAGAGTAGCCTAGTCTTGTTAGAATAAAAGTTTCCGACCGTGCACAAAATAGGTCAACAAACTCGTTACAAGGGCTTTGTGTTCTATCTATGTGTACCTATTAATGAGCGGGACGTTCATTGTATTATCAAAATAATGGCTCCAAACAAGATAACTAATTACATTCCGGATGCGGTACTGAGTAGACGAAATGAGAAAAGGGTTTTACAGCGTGTGACATAAATACCTGAACTGAACTTTAAAATTATCAGAAATTACGAAAGTTTCATCTATTTAGTTTATCTCACTTTGTTAAATACGGAACTTACTGTAACTGTAAAATATAATGTAGGAAGCTGCGCAGATTTACAACGACTTACCTGATAACATTAGAAACTGTTTAGCAACGCACGTATTCAAGAAAAGGTAGAAACAACATAATATCTATGACAAACTTTGTTAAATACGGAACTTACTATAACTGTAAAATAACTTAAACTACTAGCTATCTACAATATAAAACCACAGATAAAATATTAATTAGTTAAGATTAGAGTAAGCTTAAGATATAAGCATTCTCATATAAGTGAACTTTGTTCTTTTGAGAAATAAAATTCTTTAAACTGTGATCTCTACAATATCTCTTAGGCCATACACGCATTTATTGTCTTTCAATTCATAGTAAAACCTTCATTAACAAAGCACTTTACAATTAAATAACCAAATTAGAACAGTATTAACAATTGAAATAACATATATATTGCAAACAATATACGTCATGTAGCTCCTGATGCAGATTAATACAAGTCGGAAGCGTCCCCAAGATGCTGGCTGCATTGCTTCGCTGTATGGGAATGCTGATACGCGGTTCAATTCAATTCAATTCAATTCACTTTATTAAGCACATAAATAACATTACAGATTTTCTTAATCTAGTGCGTTACTTACGGCAAATTTACTACAAACAATTTAACTAAGACTTACAAATTTATAAAAGTAGATTAAAATTTAAAGGTTAAATTACCCGACTATTATTTTAAATTTTTATTGGTTTTGTTACAAAAAAGTTTTCCCATTTATCATCTGGATGGATAAAACTTTTTAAATTTTCACGATTTGTATTTCATATAAAAAAATATTAATCGGGTATCTATCGCGTACCTTTTGTTTTTAAGTCCCTAAAAGTTTATTTCTGGCTGGATGTTAGGTAAACACAGAATACTCAAAAACTTACTGAGTATTATATTACCGTTCGGACGTCGGACCGAGACCGTATAATTTCACAAAAAGGCAACTCATTAGCAAAGTTTGGACCCTAATTTGCGGCATAAACAAGCTTTTGAAAATCTCAACAAAAATGTTTGCAAAAACAAATTAATCACCCTTAAAAAACACGCATATAAATCCTTTGTTTTATTTATGTAATTTAAGGCAGGGTCTCTTCCTGAAGAAATATTTTTTGAAAAATAATCAATAAAAAAATTGGTGAGTATGGCCAGTTTTGTTATACCTACTGTACAGAAACGTTAAGACTACATAAACACAGGCACTTACCAAAGAAATAATAAAAATATATAATATGATATATATAAAATATGATGATAATAAACGTTATCGTGCATAAAACTTCTGTAAATACGGGTACTGATTAGTATTACAGGCGTTCCATTCTTAGCAAGACACGTAACGTCTTCTTACTGCGTACTGAGGACACGAACGATCGCTATGTCGTCGTATCCGACGAATAAGGTCACATCGCCAGTGTGACTTTTCACTTTTATTGCATTTTTGGAATCTCCATTATGATTTACATCATACCAGTTCAAAGAAAGTAAATAAATAATAAAATAAAAAAAGTTATTAGATTTTAAAATTTGGTTACAGTTGCATTGATGGTTGTAGCCCGATGAAAAAGGTAACGAAACGAAACGAACGAACATTATTTCACTTGCGAAAAGCAAGGAACATGGGTTTTTTTTACCCGCGAATATAGTTACCTACATACTCCAGAGTACCTACCTAATCATGTTCCGCAGGCGAAAATGCGCGCGGGCGCGTTACCACTGTGTAACCCGTTACGCACGTAGTAATAACTCGTTTAAAAACGCTAATAAAATTAATATTGTTACGTACAGGAGACTCAACATAAAACCTGCTAATGGAGTAAACCTGCGGAGTATGGAAACAGCTGTGTACATCACACGGGGTGAAAAATGTTGTTTGTCTAGTTAAGTTTTAAGGGGTGGTGGGCAGGTAAATAATGCCTTTTGTGTCACAGAGGTAAAAAAATAAAATAAGCTTAAGAGATAATGCTGTTAAAATATATTTTTCTATTGAGATTTTTTTTAACAAAATATTTTTTTTGGCATACTTTTTTTTCCTTATCTAGGTAATCTATTGCTTTTCGGAAGTAGGTAATCATTAAGCTAGGTCAGTCACCTACTGACCACTAAGCTTTTAAATTAACTTTGAAATTGTACAAAAGGCGTAGCCAAGATTCTTTGAAGTTTGTGAAGAGCAATCGAATCAGACCACCAGAGAGATATAAACAAATAGGCAGTCAGTATGAACAGACGTACATCTAGGCCAGAGCTTCGCATTTATTCAAATTGAAGATATTTTTTTAGTATTGCAAAACAACTTTGAGGATTTCTAAACTTATGCATGAAAAGTACTTTTACATAATTTTGATCTTAAGTACAGAAAAATTTATATGAATGAGTCATTTCATTAATCCATACAAATATAGTAGTAAAAATTATCCAAATGATGAATACTTACGTATTATTTAAAGAAAAAAAGATGGTAAACCCTTTATAAACAAAGAAAATCAACACGAAAGATCGCTATCGATATAAGAACAATTGATTTAACTACAGACTCCTGCAAACAAACTAAGATAGCTCAACTGATCCATACCAATACCAGTCGTAAGTGTATATATACAGGGCGTCCCACTGGTATGCCACATGGAAGGAAAGTACCTTGAATATTGTAGATGGAAGATTTTACTGAACGAAGACATTATTTTAATTTAAAAAACAATTTAAACTGCATTCATAGATTTTTAAATATTTACATGGGTGAACCGGGAATCGAGCCCGTTATACGAGAAAAATAATTAACCTGTATTTTTATCATACCGATCGAAAGGCTTCACCATAAGGATTATTTTTTGCTAAATAACAGTAAGAAATAAGAGAAAACAAAGGTCTTTGCAGAATTGAAAAGCTTAATACTCAGTCTCAGTATCGGTATTTCATAAGTATCTAAAATATTAGTTTCACCTTTTGAATTTTCCTTCGAATAGTAATACAGTTTGTTGAAGCACCTGTTTTCAGGTCACACTCGAATTCTTGGAAGGTTGGGCAAACATTATTCATAACCCGATAGCAGCTGAAGTTCTTATTGCGTTGATGTGGGAAAATGAAATTTGTTTGAACTGGACTCCAATTTGATTCTTCTTCACTTCACACTTTACATTAGGAAAAGTGTGATGGTATAGTGAATATGAGTTCGAGATAATGTCAATTTTATTTCACTATGTCATCAAACGTTACATTAGTAAAAGTGTGGTGAGATAGTGAGTTAGTGTCTATTATGTATTACTATATCATCACACTTTACTAGTGTAAAGTTAAATTGATAGAAAAAATAATATATCCTTTGTCGTTTATTCAAACTTATTATTCGTTCCGTACTTAGGTAGCGGTAACGGTACATTTTGCTCTTTTTTGCGTAATTTCCGGCCGGGAATTTAAGTAGGAGTACCATATATTCGGCTTTCGCTACCCCTTTGGTAGCTCTACTCGCTATTCACAGAGTGACAGCAAAACATTTCACTTGATTTTGCGCCCGTTAGCAAAATGCCTCACGGGATGTCGCGGGAAACCCGGCGAAATGTATTATATTAGGTACCTACCTACTATTTTTGCTTAGTGCCTCTCTGGTAGCGAATACCACTTCGCGTCGCTCGGTCTGAATAAAATAATAAGTGTGACACTGCCTTAACAATAAGTACTAAAGCAATTATAATGTCTATTATGATGGTTAGATGATGCTGTGTGTATCGTCGAGCATTATTTATTTATTAATTTTATTTATGATCGTTAAATATATAAATGTTTGATTGTTTGCCTGTCTGTTACCATGAAGATGTAGTTGATCTGGAATAACATAAATGCTATTTTTACCCAATCCCGGAAAAGCACGAGCAAAGCGGCGGGTATGAGCTAGTAAATAATGCTTGTACTTGTGCAGGTCTGTGAATTTAAAAACTACAACATTCAAAAATTAAATTAGCAAATTCAATATAAAAAACTGAAAAAAAGAAGTAGGTAATATATTTATTTGGCTCACACCGTTATAAAAAACTGAAAAAAAGAAGTAATATATTTATTTGGCTCACACCGTCATCATTAATAAAAATAAAACGCTATGTAGGTGCTTTTATAAATAAAATAATCCGAACCTTACCTGACTAAGCGAAACCGCATGAAATACGCGGCGAGCTCAAAAATAAACCAAGTAGGAGAAAATATATTTGCAACGGATTTCCCGCGCAATGAAAGGTTAAAGTCAAGGAAAAGCTAAACTGAGGTATAGAAGTTCTCTACGAAAGATTTTTATGAAACATTACATGCCTGTATGATGACGGCTTCCATCCTACAAATTTCCTACGTGTGGTGCATGAATATAGTTTACTGTACTCAAGCTATTCTCCAGGTACAAGTATCTAATCCATCCGACAGAGAACCAAAATCGGTCAAAGAATTAGCAACCTGAACTGTGCATTGGCCCTGCAATATTTCGCGATGAACTGACAGCCGCTGGGGTAAACGTGTTCTTGAGTGGATACCTCGACTCGGCAAATCTAGTGTAGGACGCCCTCCGTCAAGGTAGGATGACGATCTGCGAAAGACTGCAGGTAGATGTTGGATGCGACAAGCTGCACACAGGGCGCTATGGCGCTAATTATGGGAGTCTTATGTCCAGCAGTAAACTAACACGAGCTGATGATGATAATGAATTATTGTACATAACTTAGGTACAACACAAAAGTCCAAACGGATTGAATTTCATAAAGAAGAAGAATAATCAGTTTATCAGGATCAATGCGGTGTCCTACACCGCATTGATCCTGGTCCTGAAGCGCTGAAACCGAACAGTATTCTAAAAAATTTAATGATAATACCAAATATAAAAGGACTACATAAAATCAATGTTTCCCCTATAGGTGAAGCTGACGCTAGAGTACAAAGAAAGTCCTAAAGATTTTCGACTAGTCCGATGATGGTAAGCGCATCCCGTAGTGAGATAACGTCGCGGGATCAGGTCTCGCCAAAATAGATATTTTCTGGGATATGATTTAATCTCTTAGAGATTACCCAAAACGCGAGTGCCAAAGCGCTTCAATAACAAAAAACTGGCAAAAAATCATCAAACTTTGATTTTTCAAACACACTTTCTCTTTGATGATCTAAGAGAAAGTGAATTTGAAAAATTAAGTATGGTGGCAAGGTTTACAAACATTGTATCATAAGTTTGGCCAGAGTATAGACAGGATGTTCCATTCTTATAGGATTAGAAACGAAGTCAGGGTGGATTTTGGGTGTTCGAAGAGGAATTAAAGGATAATCCATCGAATAAAGTATAATATAGGCATTATCTGTATCTAAAATTCACTATACCTACAGAAGTAGATGTTATGCTATATGTGCTTATTACACTCTAGCTAGAAACTAGAGATCCGTTTAAGTTAAGTAGGTACGTACTTAATTTTTATTTTGCATAAAACTTGCTACTGAATTTTTTGGCACTATGCTTTTACTCCGACAAATAGGATCATACATTCTTAACGCTCGGCTGTGTGCTAATAAAACCAAGCTTAGCATGGTCCGTGGTCACAAAAAGCATTGGCGCTAAGCCTGTTCAGGTGCTACGGATTATTTTATACCTTTTATCTACTTAGTTACTAGGTTTATACAAGTGGGGCGTAAAGCGTAAAATCTACTACAAATCTGTAGTAGACTAGACTACAAACCTGTAGACTACAAATCTGTAGTAGATTTTATATACAAATGTGTAGTTCCTATGACTTTTAAAAATTAACTGTACCCGTCGAATCATCGAAATAATTACAAATATGGCTCTACACATACGATTTACTTTGCGATGAGTGTAGACGTTATTATGTCAGCGTTAATGATCATATTTCATAATATCAATTATTTGCTTGCATGTACATTCATTCTTAGGTCGAAGTGAATGGTTGGTATAGTTTTCACCGGATGACCTAGGAAGGGCACTGCAGAAACTGTTCGTCTGTATTTAAACAAATCGTTACATTGAATTAAAAAATATTGTAATAATAATACCTATATATAGAATATTATAGTTTATATTATAAACTATAATATTCATATATTTTTGCCAGTTTATGATGTGGGCTTTGAGTCAAAGCCCACATCATAAACTGGCAAAATCGTGAAAACGAACTAAATTTAAGCTGGTTAGTCAAAGCCTTTGACTAACCAGCTTAAATTTAGTTCGTTTTCACGATGTCACGTTCGTTGTTGTTAATGAAGACACTGTAAACTTCTGCTACTGCCACCAAGCTAACTAAATTGTGACTCTGAAACTGCAAATTATAAAGCTGAAAATTATAAGGATTAGATTAGAATCATTTGTACTTGTTATATAATGGATCGAGGAGACAGCTACGATATCCGGATTTGTCGGTCGCGTCCCCTGCAATAGCTGTCTATGTTCAGGGTATTATGTAATCTGTGGTTCAGGTATGTTTTATAACTTATTCAACCTCAACAGAATCGTTCTACTTATGTTTTTTGACTTTTTGATTGCTCCAAAAACCGGAAATACCGAAATATTTTACCAGCAAATTTTCTAAAGACAAGGTTAGACTTAAGTTTGCAAAAGTCGCTCATATTTCCATAAACACGTGGAAGGGTTATCTACACTGTTTGATGCTGACCATTAAAAACTAAGGAATAATCAATTTATTCATTATCTGTATGCATTTTGTATGCAGCCAAAACCGTAAAAAGTACACATTAAAAATACAAGCTTCTAAACATATTTCTTATCAGGCAAAAAACAAAACAAGGAACATCTTGGCATACCATTTACTTTTAGATTAGATACTGCACCGTAGATCATGTAAGAACAATGAAATTAGGGCATCTTGCATAGTTCCTTGTTTGTACAGGCCAGATAGGAGACAGTAAGAAGTTGCCAAGTCTGTAATTTCAGTTGCCTGATTATACTTAGATTTATTGGTCTAGGGTTTTTTTTTGACAAAAAAAAATCGAATCAAATAAAACATACACCTAGTATTTATAATTGAAACAATCGAGTCAACTGTAGACTATAATTTAAGATAATATAGCCAGCGCATATTTTTAGAAGCGTTTGTGTATTAATTTAATGATTTACTGTCGATTCGGACAAAATTCATTGGGACACGGTGTCCCAATTGACACTTATTGATTTAAATTTTTGAAACTGTTTAATGCTAGCGGTCCGTACCAAAAAAATCAAAAAATATAATATGTTACACATTTAGACATAATGTGCGTTACATTATTTAAGTATTCAAATGGATAACTTAGTTTTTCTACTGAAACAAACAAACAATATTATTTTTCCACTTTATAATACTAGTAGATATCCTATAGATTTCACCTGTTCAAGGTACTTGTCTATACATTACTTTTATATGTAAAATTTTATTGGTTGTATTTGTCTGATTGAAGTTTAGTCAGTAAATAAACAACAAATAATCAAAACTAAAATTACCGATTGGCGGGCAGAATGGCTAAAGATAACTAAATGTTTACCTCTCTTTATATTTTTTGAAAAGCTAAGTATGTATATAATCTTTAAACGGTTTCCAAGGTTTACGATCTGACTAACTCATTTGAAGTCTATTTCTGCGCGTTGATAATAAGCACCCACAGTTCTGTACGCTGGATACCAAACCTACCTGTCGTCATATTGCATTGCATCACAAACTATTTCATACTAAGATAATGCTATAGTACAAGTTGTAGGAATGTTGGCAGATTGTTTTGAGATATGTCACTATTGTTTTGAGTGGAATCTATCTTAGAGAGATATTTATCCAAGATGGTATCAGCGTTAGGTATTTCAGGATCGTGTTGGAATTGAAACCATTTGTAGATTCAAATGGTTTCAATTCCAACCCGATAATGAAAAATTCAATTATATATTTTAAATTATTTCATTTTTTGTACCTAATTGATATAAATTAAAATTGCGTGTTTGATGCACCCTTAATATAACTCTTATAGACGCTCAAAAAATGTCTCTCACGACTTTGAAAAACTTTGCCTTTGTTTTTTAGGTACTAAAGATATTAAAAGCAATAAACGCAAGTAAACAGTGGAAACAGGGAATTGTCGGATCTTTTTATTGAACAGTAAATAAAATCAATAAGTAGGTACGTACATTTTTGTTTATGTATTTATTAATAGACGAACCGCCCGTGGCTGATGTGTCTATATCAGACAGTGTTGAATTTTGTCATTGCGTCACAATTTTTTTTACTATTTACCAATATTCCAGATATTGATATTAGTAAAAACGCTGTGTAAATAGAAAAAATCTAATTTGTAAAAGCTTTTTATTAAACAACAACAACAACATCAGCCTATATCAGTCCACTGCTGGACATAGGCCTCCCCTAATGCGCGCCATAGGTGGCGTTATTTCATCTGGGGGTTATTGCCCATAATCCCCACGCTGGGCATGCGGGTTGGGGATCGCAGTTCGGTGGAGTTGTTCTGCAGAGGGCGCTGCTGCGCGCCCCCCGGTGTGTTTCCCTTAGTCGCCTCTTACGACATCCACGGGAAGAGTGGGAGTGGTGAAATTCTATGCCGGCACCACACGGCCCTTTATTAAACAGGAACATCAAAAAGGAACTAAACTATTTCAGATATTCGTTATTTTACATTTTTGGCCGATCATGTCAGAATTTCACTTCAAATTATTTTATTTGGTTTCAGTATTTTCGTTCATTTTCCATTCCGAGTCTCATTGATGCATCAGAATACCAGCTTCCTTAATAGGTAACAAGATCTTCTCAGAGCAGCTGCGTCAATATTGCATCACAGAAGCAAGTGTTTGGTATCCGTCTATCTGTTTATTATGAATATTTTTACGCCTCGCTGTGTTTATTTGCTCGATACGTTTGCTCTATTTCTGCATTGCATAGGAAACGGTATTTCAGGAATTTGCTGAGAAAAGAAAAGAAGTGCATTGTCTACAAATCATCATCATCATCATCAGCCAATATTAGTCCATTGCTGGACATAGGCCTCCCCTAATGAGTGAAATTGTCTACACATGCTTTTTAATATATTGCATACCTGTGTCTACGTTGAAGTGTTTCATTTGTTTTTTGTAGTGATTGAGTTTAACTGGGAGCCGTGTGGTGTCGGCATAGAATTTCACCACCCCAACTCTTCCCGTGGGTGTCGTAAGAGGCGACTAAGGGAAACACACCGGGGGGCGGGCAGCAGCGCCTTCTGCAGAACAACTACACCGAACTGCGATCCCCAACCCGCATGCCCAGCGTGGGGATTATGGGCAATAACCCCCACATAATGATGCCATCTATGGCGCTCATTAGGGGAGGCCTATGTCCAGCAGTGGACTATTATAGGCTGGTGATGTGATGTTGATGTTGAGTTTAACTATCTTAAATACGAGTATATCTATTATCAAAAAATACAATCTCTTATATTATGAGAATAGATAGAATAGTTACATGTAAATTATTAAGAAGTTCACCATAGGATAACTTGACTTCTATGTGTTCTTTCAATTCCTAACAGGAAAAACTCTTCTTTTCAGTAGTTTTTTATGCTATACTTTGTCCTGATAAAGTAATTCTCCGCAGAGACTGCAGAAAGAATCCTTGAATCCTGATCCTAGAGGTTTGTCTGCAGTTCTAGTTAATGATGACATTATCTTATAATGTCTTCAGTCTATACAGTCTATTTGACGACCTCTGTGGCGGTGGGCGAAGGTCCGCCTGCGACGCAGGAGGTTGCGGGTTCGATTTCTGCCTCGGGACAAAAATTTATACGATCTGCAGATATTTGTTCAGGGTGATTTGGTCGTTTTCTATGTTTAATAAAAAATATCTATATATGAAATAATATTGTATTATGTCATCTTGTACCCATAACAGAAACTCTGCTTAGCTTGGGGCTAGATGATGCTGTGTGGATTGTCCGGCATTATTTATTTATTTTATAATAATGAAACATCTAGTCTAACCTAGCTCAAACCAGATTAAAGGAGAACGATGTAGCTGCTTCGAATGTTAACCTAAATCCAAACAATTATCTCGAAAACACAAAATTTATTACATACACCTTAAAACCTGAAGCTTTAGTATGTGCGCATTCGAAAACTATCATCGAGATCATTAGAAACTTTTGGATGGTTGTCATAGTGCGACCAATAGCTCTTCTCGATTTGGTAAAAGCGCTGCAAGGCGCTAAATGTAGAGATATATGAAGGAATCGAAAACGAAGGAAGTATTCGAAAGATATTGCACATAGCTCGTACTAAGCACTCTGAAGCCTACGCCTAATAGAATATTTTAGAGTATAAGCTTAAGCTTTCATCGATCATGTGCGGTGAGCTCGTTTTACGAAAGTACAAACATAAAGAGCACTTTATAGAATCGGTACTTCGAATAAAAGAGGGTGACCAATTCTTTGAATTTGTGAAGGATATTTAAGCTTATTTATTTGAATTGGGAACGCGTTTTTAGTTAGTAGCAGCAGAAATGGGAGGAGAAATTTTGCGGTGCGCAAATTTTATTTGACGAATCAAAACTTAGACTTTGAGAAAGATAATTATGGCCAATATAGTATGCGCAAAGATATAGCTTTCAATAAAGCTTTTGCCCGCTGTGAGTAAATTTTATTGTCGAAATCTTTTACAAAGATACTTGCGATCTTTATTTTGAATTTGAAATGCGCAAAGACATTGAATGCATTTTTAGCGTGAGGATATTTAATAGCTTTTGCTAGTTGTGCTTAAATTGTATAAAGTAAAATGAACTCTCAATGCAATGCAATACAAGTGCACATTTTGTATTGCAAATTTGACCAGCTTATATTGGACTGTCCAGAGCTATTAGAGCTCATATAGGTTTGCTTACGAGCATAGGCACACTTCGTAAGCCTAATCTCCTGAATGAGCCATTGGTGAGAACAAACTACAGGCAGAACTCGTTCATCATAAGGGCATGCAAGTCTTTGAATATTTTGGCAAATACTGTATTTAATGAACAACAAGGTAGATCTTGATTTATTCAATACCTCAACCAAGCGTCTGAAACGCTTCAGTAGCTTATTTTTTGATTAAGTAGATACTAATGTAAAATAGTTTATTGTTTGTATTTTACCAAATGTGCAGTCTTTTTTCTTCTTTCTTCAACTGTAATTTTTTATTCATCTGTTATTCTTTTTTTTTCTCTGTGGATACTTATAATTAGCCGTAAGTTACTCATCGTTTTTGTTTATATATTTACCTAGCTGTTAGTTTTCCAAAACTTGTAAAATAAAATAAAATATTAAAATATTTAGGTTTAAGTAGAGTTTGTGAAAATATAATTTTTGATCCAACGTCTTATATGTCCACAGTTTCACTCTTTACGCATAAATTTATGAAGAAAGTCTGTGATAAAAACATAAAGTTTCACAACTCTTAGATTAGAATAGAGCGAATCTATTATCATATACAATATATATGTTTATTAGTTTTACTTTGAAAAAGATCATGTCAGCCAGAAGTAAACTTTGATATATTTTTTAACGTTGTTAAAAAAGCCTTTATTAACAAACAAAATTACTAATAATATATAACTAAATTAGAGCTGGTATTTACAATTGAACAATTGCAGACTGTTGCAAAGAATCTACAGGTAGCTCAACTGATCCATATCAATACCAGTTGGAAGTGTACCCAAGATACTGGCAGCATTGATTCGCTGTGTGACAGAACTAATGCGCTGCGCCAGATACTGCCCCGGGTCATTATCACAGATAACATAAAACTAGTCAGTATTAATAAAACTTCTTAAAGTTCTTAATAATTCGTAATCATGCCTACCCTACATTGCACTCGCGACCGCCACGTAACCAGTTCAGTAATAGCTACTTTATCCACCCCCAACTTATTGCATTTTAGATAAACTCGTACTATAAGCTTCCGTTCGAACTTACCTATAATTTTATAAAGAAATACGTTCGTTGAATATTTTAACGTCATATACTCGTAAATACCAGATCTAGCTTTCTTTATGAAGGTTTCACGCAGACTGATATAATATTCAAATGAGAGTCGCATAATATCGCTTCGTATTTTTTTATTGGCCTGAAGGAATGTACAATCCACTATAACTTTTTTCTTCTGGTGTACGATAAAGCATTTTTGTATTGTATTGTACAACTGGTTGAGTAATCATAAAAATATGTTTATGTTATAGTTTTATTTATGAAGGACAGACGTTATCGTTGACCTGATAACAATATCCCGCAAGTATCTGTAAACTAATGTTGATTGTCCAGCGTTTCTTTATTTATTTAACTATGGACAATAGATGCTTAGATCTTTAAAATGTACTGAGTACGACTTAAAAGTTACAGAGAAAAAATTGTCATTTTATGATATGAACTCGGCGGCGTATTACTCATCATCGTGAGGAGTTCCACAAGGTTCGCGCAGCGGTCCGTTAGTTCTCTCCCGCGACCCGAGCAGTCGACACCGCCCGCGAGTGAATGTAATGTGATTTATGTGACATTAGCTATAAGGGATGTGCATGTGATTTATGAAAGTTTTGAATTACGAAGGTGAGATTCAAGGTTTTTTAAGTCGATTTCTTGTTATTGTGTCAAGGATTTTGCATAATGTAATTTAACGTTATACGCTGGTTCTTTTGAGCATTGTTTTGCCGGCTTTTCGAACCGAAATCTAAAAGCTGTAGCTAGCTTTTTTTAGATATGGAAATGCCAACCTGACTCATATTGTTTTTGATCGTTAGTACTTATTTTAATTTATTTTATATATCAGCCGTGATAATGAATATTTAAAATATAATTGTAAAGTTATAATTATACAATAAGTATCTTCAGATATTTTTCCCGGGTTTTTAGGTATTATATGATTTATTGATTATAGTTAAAAATATCTGTGTTTGTAACGTATCAAGCATAATTATTATACTATCACTTGATACCCAAAATTATGGGTACACAAGTTTAACACAAGCTCTGCTTACTTTGGGGCTACTAGGAGCTAGAAAAAGCTGTGTGGATTTTCATGAATTATTTATTTGAGAAATAGTTGAAAGCTTACACCTATAATACTGTTTTAATTCAGAAACTAACCTTTTTCATACACCACCTTGCCAATTTATAGTATACTAGCGGTCCGCCCCGGCTTCGCACGGGTATTAAACAAAAATTTCAGAAATTATACACTATAACACGATGGGTTTCACAGTTTTCATACGGATCCCTTACTTTTTAACAGCATTGGGGTTTTTGACATTGACTCGACACTCCATAACTGACACTGGCCGTAGAGAAAAAGCAAGCACCGTGCACTATATTATATCCAAACTCTTTTTCTATTATGACGCGCCATAATAGAAAAAGAGGTTGAATATACAGCGCACGGTTCAATTATTGATTTTTTCATGCGGATCCCTAACTTTTTTTAAAATATTATATAGCCTATGTTCATCACGGAAAATTTAGGATTCTACTGGTGAAAGAATTATTCAAATTGGTCCAGTAGTTTCGGAGCCTATTCAGTTCAAACAAACAAACAAACATACAAACAAACAATCAATCAAATCTTTCCTCTTTATAATATTAGTATAGTACTAGCCTCCCGCCCCGGCTTCGCACGGGTATTAAACAAGAATTTCAGAAATTATACACACTAAAACGATGGGTTTCAGTTTTCATACGGATCTTTACTTTTTTTAACAGCATTGGTGTTTTTAACATTGACTCGACATTCCAAAACTGACACTGGCCGAAGAGAAAAAGCAAGCACCGTGCGCTATACAACCTCTTTTTCTATTCTGACGCGCCATAATAGAAAAAGAGGTTGAATATACAGCCCACGGTTCAATTATTGAATTTTTCATGCGGATCCCAACTTTTTTGAAAATATTATATAGCCTATGTTCATCACGGAAAACTAAGGGTTCTACTGGTGAAAGAATTTTTTAACTCGGTCCAGTAGTTTCGGAGCCTATTCAATTCAAACAAACAAACAAACAAACAAACAATCAAATCTTTCCTCTTTATAATATTAGTATAGATAAATAGCCTATGTTCATCACGGAAAATTTAGGATTCTACTGGTGAAAGAATTATTCAAATTAGTCCAGTAGTTTCGGAGCCTATTCAATTCAAACAAACAAACAAACAATCAATCAAATCTTTCCTCTTTATAATATTAGTATAGATCACCTTTATACTATCGCTTATAAATAAGATCGCCGGTTTTCCACAATACATAATAGTTATTACTAGCGGTCCGCCCCGGCTTCGCACGGGTAATTTACACAAATATGTATATACACTACCATGCACACGTTGGGTCACATGACGTCTCTCTAAAACTTTTGACAATATTCGATAGCCTATTTTCATGAGGAATAATGTAGGATTCTAATAGGGATTTTTGGAAATATTAGTCAGTTCGGATCCTATTTAATCCAGGATTTTTCTTATTATGCATAAGCCTGAATTGGGCTGAATCCAAACAATCAAATATGTATAGATTATGATCTTGTTTAATGAACCTTTAGGTTTAGATGGTGCAATATAGAAATATAATATTCTGTTCTATACTAAGTTTCTATACTATAGTATACAATTATCATCCTGTTTCACCTCAAACCAATTTGGTGAAGTGTTCCTGACTTGGCTTGAGTTTGAATAATGTATCGATTTCGATGCATCTCAAAGCAGGCTACCTAGTGCTAGGTATAGTTTCAATATTCACCTAGTATTCATGGTCCGAAGTTCATTAGTTATTCATTTATGCTGAGTGGATTCAGTTATTATCAAGTTACTTACCTATGTAACTAGCTAACACAACTATGAATAAAACTTTTTAAACTTTCACGATTTGTTGACATATTAAAGAATATTTATCGGGTATTTATCGCGTACCTTTCGTTTTTATACGCCTCTCTTCCTCGTGGAATCCTGTGATTAATAAGTGCGGGCGTCGTGTACAGACTGCACTGCATTCGGACACGGTCAGTGTAGTGTGTCGTACTGTGAACGTGGACATTCCTGATTCAGAAGACGAATTGAGGGTAGTCGTGGATACTGCCGTCAATTCTTGGCAGTAACTCGCAGAACATCCAGTCGCCCCGTGACCACGATCGCTGCAACGCGATGGAAACGTAGGGGAAAATAAAAACAAAAGGTACGCGATAAATACCCGATAAATATTCTTTAACACAACTATTAAATATTTGAAATCTAAGTAAAACTTATCCTTTGAGGTAGTTATGGACGTTGACTTATTATATAATAACTATCGACCCGTTCCGGCTTCGCACGGGCCCAATGCTGATACAAAAACCTTCCTCCTGAATCACTCTAATAAAAAAAACAGCATCAAAATCCGTTGCGTAGTTTTAAAAGGTAAAAGGATATAGGGACAGAGAAAGCGACTTTGTTTATATTATGTAGAAAAAAAATCATGAAAAATTTTATATAATAAAACAGTCAGGAGTTTATTATATAAATGTGATAAAGATATATATACATATTTATATACCTTTATACCAAATGTGTAAATATTTACATTCCGAATTCCATTTTGTTTGAATAATCTAATTAGACATTGGGTAATGATATTTATTCGGCTAAAATAGTTAATATTAGCCGTGTTTATATATATAACTAGCGGTCCGCCCCGGCTTCGCACAGGTATTGAACATATTTTTTTTATACGGAACCCTATTTTTTTTTAAATATCCTATGTTCATCACTGAAAATGTAGGATTCTAATGCTGAAAGATTTTTTTAAAACGGATCTGTAGTTTCAGAGCCTATTCAATTCAAACAAACAAACACTCAAATCTTTCCTCTTTATGTATTTTTACTCTCACAGGCCCGAATTCAATTTCTACATTAAAAAATCATCATCTTAAAAATAATCTACATGTATAAATCTGTCATAGCCGCAGTCAAGTTATGTTAGGCATGTAAATATGTATTTGTTTGCAATACTGAGAGGTTAGGTTACCTAACTACTTACCTAACACATATTGTCGAATAGGGAATCGGATAGACAATAGCTTTGAGTGTTAAATACGTTTGTGGTTGTGTGTGTGTGTGTGTATAAATTTACACAGGTTGTGTGTATGGATTTGCACAACAGCTGTGGACCTTCATAAAAATCTTATAGATAGATAATAGTTTATTGCTCACTTAGAAATAATTTACAAAATAATAAATATGGAATACGCTATAATCAGCGGTCTTTTCCAATCTCTCACAGCCTTAAATGGACAGGAGCGCGTTGGATTTTTGTACATCTCTGTGCATTTTAATCACAAATATATAATTTAATTTGGTTTATTATGTATAAATAAATAGGTAGTTACAAACTACAATTTTTGGTATAATCAGACATAAAGACAGCGTGCAAAAAATTATCACGAAAGTAGGTAAAACTTAATGGATAAAAATATGTAAAAACAATTCACTTTTGGATTTCATTCAAATAAGCCACCGAGGCCATCTAATAGACGACTAGGCCTTGAACAGATCAATCTCCAAAGCTGTTGTAGGAATCTATACAAAACTTCAAAAATTTACATAAAAAATTGGCAATTGATTTATTATCGCAAAGCTACATCGTAAATCTATACAAATATCAAAAGGCTCGCCCACACAGAGCGAGGTTTTGTAAACTTTGAATGCTGAACCATAAACGATGTTTACGTGACACAAATAGAACAGCGAATTTGGACACACCATTCATCAAGAAATTGGGCGACTTGTTATGTCTTCACTTCTTTGTTTTTGATGTTGAATACCTATACTCGGTTCTAGAACTCCAGATATTTTTTGTAAACAAAAGGGTTACACAACTTACAAATTATTATGTTATATTAATGCAGAATATACGACATCGAAGCGAATGCAGATGCTCCAATAAATCTTTAGTTTTAAAAGCTTTACAATATTATTATGTATTATGTATAGATATTACATAGAAAACTAATTAATAACACTAAGTAAACCAGATCTTATTAGCGAGTCAGCTGAGTAAACTATCTGATGACTATCTGATAAGTTTAACTCAAAATAATACCTACATTATTTTCTAAGGTTTAGTAGGCAGAACTAAATTTTGAGTAAAGTATTATAATTACATTATATTCGCTTTGTGAGGCGCTTATTAAGACATGTATTGTGTGACACACAATATTTATATTCAAAGGACTGGGTGGGCCAAGAAATAATGTCTTCATTGTCATATGTCCAGAATAATTTATTGTTTTTAATGAGATCAATTCATTTTAAGCGTCTGTGTTGAGGTCGTTTGTTGATCTGGCACTGGCATCATCATAATCTAGGAATTACTCAGAGGCGGTAAAAGCCAGTAAATTCCGGTCTACAGACCTAATTAAAATTTAAGAAATATGTCGCGAGTCTCTTGTTGCTCTATCCATTTTGTAGCTCTATATCTTAAGTTTGTTAGAAGTACAATTTTGTACCTCTTGCTACAAATATAGTTTTCTTTATCTTTATTATCGATAGAAGCGGCTATGGAATGCTATTCTAGGCATCGTATGGGGATGATTGATTCTTATAACACTTAAGTAAGCTAGTACTTCATAAAATTTAAAGATTTTTTATAATTTCACGTCGAAATAAGATAACCTACCTTGTTTACGATGTTCTTACGAGAGTCAGACATCGTAAGAACTACTGGTGATAAATTATAGCTATTCTTTTCACCATACTGAAAGTAAAAACAAAATCGGTTCACTTGGCTGGGATCTGCGATGCCACAGACAAGGTATGTATACACGCGTCAAAATATGTATTATAAATATTTTGCAAAACGCCAGACACCAGACCGCTGAGTGTAGGTGCTAAATGTTAAAGCTATTGGGCACGTTGTAAATGTGGGCGTTTTAAAATCTCTATTTGGATTATATTGCTTTTGTACCCAAATGGCAAAGCTACTCAAAATGGTAACAATACATATTCTAACTTATGTTTTTTGTACCATTCATATTGATTAACATCATCCGACGTCCTTAAAATCGTGGGTTTCACCTATGCTTATGAATGTAAAAATGTGATACACACCTGATATCACACACATACACACACTCGAACATGACTACATGGTATAATACAAATACAAAAAGTCTGTATGCTTAGATCTTTAAAAGTTTGCAACGGATTTTGATACCGTTTTTTTTTAATTTATCGAGTTATACGAGAGGAAGATTTATATAACATGCATTATTATTAGTCAGCATTGAACCCGTGCGAATTCGAGGCAGGTAGCTAGTGAGTAAATAAAATGAAATGAAAACTGATTATCTTCAAAATTTGCTGTGATATAGGTACCTTAACTTTTACAGACCTTCGGTTCCACCTACATTCAATAATGACTCTTAATTCAACACCTTAGAGGCTATTTTACCTCCAATATCAGGAACCAGACGGGGTCGAAAGTAAAGCCACCTGTCGACTAATTTGTCTTCTGGATTATCATCATTATTATCTCAGGTATTAAGGACACGTGCCTTAACAAATGACTGTACTTAGCCATTCGCTTTAGATAGAGCTGGTTTATTAGGATCCTATGTAATTAATAAGAAAATCAAAGTGATATTATAAAAAGAGATACTGATATAGTAAGAAGGATTGTTTAATTGTCTAATTATATGAAATGAAATGAAAAACTATTTATTTGCTTTAATATAGGTTAACAGTAAAGGTCTTAACAAATGACTGTACTTAGCCATTCGCTTTAGATAGAGCTGGTTTATTAGGATCCTATGTAATTAATAAGAAAATCAAAGTGATATTATAAAAAAAGATACTGATATAATAAGAGAGATTGGTTGGATGTTTGTTATTTATTCAGGAAAAAAATATCTATGGATTGGTTGACATAATTGTCTATTATTATATGAAATAAAATAAAATAGTATATATTTGCTTTTTAAAGGTTAACAGTAAAGGTTTTAACAAATAACTACTTAGCCATTTGTTTTAGATAGAGCTGGTTTATTTGGACCCTCTGTGATTAATAAGAAAATCAAAGTGATAATAATAAAAAAAGATACTGAACTAATAGGGTCACAGCTATATATAAAAGTTTTATTTACAACTCTATTGAGTACAGAAAAACAAACCAAAATAGACCAAATGATCGTAGTTTTCATAAAAACTCCAAAATTACTGCTTGGTTCATTGCTCTATTAACCCGAGCTATCAATCACTGAAAAAAACACTAAACAAATGCGGAAAGTAAAAACTGTTCCAAACTTTTAAAGTTCAATACAACGAACAATTTGAGTTTGAATCAAATATGCTCCTAAACTACTGGACCGATTTATGATGAACATAGGCTAAGAATATTTAAAAAAAGTTAGAGATCCGCATGAAAAATATTTTTTTTGTTTAATAACCGTGCGAAGACGGTTCGGGCCGCTAGTATTATATAGAGGCACTCATAAGTAGATATTCTTTAAATAGCTAGAGGTTCTTTGAATAACACAATTTCTGTGAAAAAGATAACATTACAAAACACATGCGAAAACAGTCAAGTTAACTGTTTATTAAGATGAAGTCACTATTGTAGTTTTCTCATTAAAGCTGCGGATATGAGTCAGAGGTAAATGGCAGACAAATACTTATCCACCTACGTATTGAAATCAGCTTTAACTTTAGTCACTTACATACATAATCTTGGTTATCCTTGACTTAGTATTAATTTTAAGTAAATAAGTAAACTTTCAGGTAAAATGCAGGTGATTAATTAGTAATTAATCACCTGTATTTTACCTAGGCCTGTATTGTACCTGTATTTAGTTTCACTAAGTTTTCACTAAGCCTCACTAGCAACTGCGTAACAAGTTAAGTAGGTATCTTAGAAATAGGCACTATACTAGTTTAGTCGGCTGCAAAAAGCACAAACAATATTAATAAACGCTCAAAAGTAGGTCATGCGATAGATCCCCATCTATGACAAGCTACTCATATTGTGCAGTCGACTGTCCCATAAATCAAAGTAGATTTCTACGCGTAGAAATGCGTAAAAACTATGCGAGAAAGACTTAATTGGTGTTTTTTAACTATGGCAAGGAATGGGAGATACCAATCAACATGCTGTACTCATAGATACAAAAAACTAACAGTTATTTTCTTTCTTTCCAGGTCTATAAACATGGCCTTCTGGAAGGTAGTCACCTTCACTTGCGCTGTATCGATCCTTGCCGACGCAAAATGGCTGACGGAGAAACGAGCAGCACCAGCGAATATCTGCGACCCAGTGGTTAACAATACAAACCTAGTCCAATGCTACTGCACGACAGACCGAGACTCCAATTTTATCAGATCAGCAGACTGTTACCTTACTGATGCTACCGTACAACCAGAAAACAAAGCCTGGAACGCATTCAGTACCCTCAAAAATGCACAGAAAATTACGTTCACGAATACAAGAGGAATACCCCTTACGTACGTCCCCACAAACTCTATGAAGGAAACAAAGTCAGTTACGAAGTTTGAAATAAAGTATGGTCTGATAGAAAGAGTGGACTCATATGCGTTTGCGAATGCGAGCTCTATCACAGATTTGATATTAAGAGATAATAAAATTAAGAGTTTAAACCAGAATGCATTTGCCAATCATAATAATTTGAATGTAATAAGCTTAGACCAAAATGCAATAACGGAAATCAACAGGGATGTGTTCGTGAACTTGCCTGCTTTAGAAAAACTTTACCTAACAAACAACGCGATCAGCACGATACACGATAGAGCTTTCATTCACCTCATCAACTTGAAGGAATTGGAGATTGACAGAAACATGGTGTTTAGCCTCAACTCTGCTACTTTCGTCGGTTTAAAGAGTTTGAAGAAGTTGGACCTCAGCAGTAATGTCTTGGAAGTTATAGGAGACAATACATTTGAAGCTTTAGAGAGTCTGCAATATTTGAATTTGGATGAAAATAAAATACAAATGATAGATCACACAGCTTTCAGTGGACTAGGAAAGCTGTTATCATTATCATTGGCTCGCAATAAGTTAATAGAAATAAAGAATGAAGGAATATTTGATGGTTTGCGCTCACTTAAATCTCTTAGTTTGAGGGGGAATAAAATGAAAGAGATGAAATCTAGTGCATTGGCGCCAATCATCAGCAATTTTTACGGAGATGGCAGTAATTTGGATGTAGAAGGTATATTTTATCTATTCTTATTATAGATAAGCAAATAATCTTAGTCCTTATTCAGTTTGTAAGGTTTAATTAACGAAGAAAATTATTAAACAACAGTCTGCAGTTAGCTCAATAATTTCAAATGTGAATACTAGTTCTAATATAACTTTTTAAACTTACCCGATAAATATTCTTTAATAGTTCTAATATGTTTATCTAAAAACATTTTTTTTAGTTACCAAAGGTTACCCTTATAACAGAATCAAATAAGATATAATATTTACAATTGTAACAGTTGAGCTAACTGCTGACTATTGAAAATAGTCTACGGGTAACTGATCCATATGAGGTTATGTTCAGTTCGATAATACTGTCGAGACATCATCGTGACTTCAAATTTTCTATGGGAATACGTACCTAGTACTGTACGAAGACCTCTGTGCGTGGTGGGTAAAAGTCAGCCTGTGACGCGGAGGATGTGGGTTTGATTTCCGCCTTGGCACAAGTATTTGTACGATCTGCAGATATTTGTTCCGGGTGTTCTGAACAATAAGAACTATTAGATAAATAGCGGTCCGCCGCCGCGGCGTCGCACGGGTATTTCACAATAATTGCAGTAGTTTTCATATGGAACCCTAACTTTTTTGAAAATATTCTATAGCCTATATTCATCAGGGATAACGTAGGATTTAGTCTATATGAAAACTTCAATAGTGTAACCAAACGTTTATATGTGTGTGTTAAAGTTTAATTTCCGTGCGAAGCAAGAGCGCTAGTTAAACACAAATATAGAGAAAAGAAACACATTTATGAAGTTATTAACACTATCCTTTATCTTTATTTTCTTTTTTTCAGACAACAACTTTCCCTGTGACTGCAAGTTAGACTGGTTCGTCTCGCTAATGAACAAGACTCTTAACAAGCACCTACAGATGTCTATAGAAAACTTCAAGTGCATTCCTAATCAAGATCTCCGAGATGCATGGAAAAAGGCCTCAGAAGCAGCTGAGGCCGCAAAGAAATCCAAAAAAACCGAAGATATAGACCAAAATATCGAAGAAGAACTGCCTTCCGATTACGAATACTACGATGAATCGCAACTGGACGGCAAACTGTTCTACCTAGACGTCAGAGATCTACTCCTATGTGAAAACCACACGGCAGTTAAAGTAACCAAAGAATCCACTACAAAAAAAACCCCCGATGAGAAAGCTGCGACAATCAAGAGAGATAATAATGAAAAAGACTTTACTACAACTAGATTAGCCACAGTTTCGGCTAAGCCAGAAAACAGGAAAATATACGAAGATATGGCATCGGATGAAGGTGTACCAGATAAGATCAATGCAGATAGAAGTGATCCGGATCAAATTAATGAAAAAAAGAGTAGCGCACCGAAATTTGCGGGAGTTAATATGTTTATGCTCGTATTATTATTAAGTTTAGATGCTTTAAACTCATATTGTTAAGATAAAACTAGAAACGCACAGTCATTAAATTAAATAATTTAAATAATAATCGACTTATGTATATTTATTTATTTATTACCCTTGCCTTTTTTCCTATCCAATATAACCAAATATCGAAAATTATAGAGAAATATTTTTTTTATAATTTAATTTCCTAATAGGAGAACATAGCTGAGGTATCGTTATACTCGTAAATAATTGTAAGCCGAACATATTGGAAATTTACTGATTTTTGAATCTATATGAATGATGCTGGACAATCCATACAGCTTCATCTAGCCCCAAGCCTAAGCAGAGCTTGTGTTATGGCTACGTACTAGATGACTGATATACATAAAATAATTACATAGATAGATATTTTTTATTTTCCATAGAAAACGCCTACAACACCTGGTAGAAAATTTAAACGTAAGTACAACATTCGTCCCAAGGTTTTCAGATTCAAAGATTCAGATTCAATAACTTTATTTCTTTAGGCTTACAAAATGTAACTTACAAAGGTAGGAATCAAACCCGAAACCTCCTGCCTCGCAGGAACGGAACTTCAACCGCGCCACATCTGTAGCGGGCCATCAGTTCCGTTCACATGCCACAAAAGTCGTCTGATAGTTTCAGAACAAATTCCATGCTTACTCGAAACCTGTTATCTGTGCTCGAAACCATTTAAAACCAAACATTAGACAACTTTTTTTTATTGTAAACGTTTATAGAAATTAATAAATCTCAAGCTTGTCAGTGATATGTATAAACATTTTACTGTACAGTCTGTAGTACCTATACCTACCTAACTATTATTTTTTAAAGAAATGAGGATTTAATAGCCATGCAAAATATCTCACTACCGCCATCTAGTTCGAAGATGATTTTCGTCAACGTAAGCTTTTCAATAAAGTTCTTTAGTTCGCCGAGCCGAGCGCTGTCAGAGTCGGTTCATAAGCTCCGAGCTCTCAAAGTGCTTTCGACACTGCTGGCTAGATGTCGCTGTGACAAACATTAAGCGCCATTTTTACTTATCAAAGCTTTACAGGTTCAGTCCAGACTTGGAAGTAGTTAAACAGTAGAGTGCGCTACTCTGGGCGAGCCTAATAGATGTCGCTATAAATAAAATGCTGTACGGAAACTTATAGACTAAAAGCAAAGAAATTATTTATATACAGGGTGTCCCGTAACTCAACGTCAACCCGAAAACGCCGGACAGGTGGGTTCATGACGACCCAGAACAACTATAAAATCATGGGTCTATCTTCAATGGTTTCAGAGTTATAGGCTTTTTACTGAAAATCATAAATTCTCTGCCCGGCGTCAAACTTTTATATGCTGTGACTACAGATGTCAATATTTTCTGAATTTTATTCTTGTATTACAAACTCAAATAACACAGTCTTATAATGAATTGCAAAATTTAAACATATTGAGTAAAGTTTTTGAAAAAAAAAGACTGTTTGGTTCGGTTATTGCATCAATGATTTTCAATCGGGAAACTTTGACTCGTCATACTGAAAAAAAAATTCACCACGATAGGCTGGCATGTTCTGTGGAAAGTTGGCGCTGTTATCCTAGATTTCAAAATGGTATCACACGTCACACTTTTCGTCTTTGAATAATAGTAAAATATTGATTTTCTGAAATAAGACCTAAATTCAAAACAGTTTCACCAGGAACATTTTCACACGCAAGGGTAGATGGATAGTAGGTGCTTCAATATTAGACCTTTTTAAAGTCTTTTCAAACTATTTGCCACAGTTATTTGCATAAAAATGCCTCGATGGACATGATTTTATAGTTGTTCTGGGTCGTCATGAACCCACCTGTCCGGCGTTTTCGGGTTGACGTTGACTTACGGGACACCCTGTATAAATCACTTGGGAATAATTTTAAAATCAGCACTCAGCAATTGTTAATTGTTAAAGTGTTTTTGGCATACCTAAACAAACGAAGACAAAAATATCCTAATTTTCAGTACCTACCTAGGTAAGTTTTTTATTTCGTAACCCATTAATTGTCTCTTTCAAAAATTATTTTACTTTCCTTTACGTTCCAGACAAATTAATTAATATGCTGAAACACGTTTTACAAGAATTATTCAATTTGTTGACAAAAAGTCCAACAGAATTAGGTTTTAATTAAATAAATTCAATTTAGGCGCAATTTTCATTTTCGTTTCAAGTTTTAATTTGCTAAAAAACCTAGTTATTTTCTCAGATCAACGTGCCTGTCATAATATAATTAGTACTACCTATTAACCTATTAACATATTCCTCATAATTTATAGGTTCTTTTTCTATCAAATAAAAATCAATAACTCAATAAAAATGGTGATAAGCACTTAGAAACCGAAAGTCGTATTACTTTTCTTTATATTTTATTTTTGAGGAAATAACAACTAGGTATTATTTACAATTCAAACAAGTTAACATGATGTGTCCGCCTGTTATACGTGTATATGAACCTTAAATAAGTGCCTAAGTATAAGAATGTGTCATATATACGCGAGCCGTGTGGTGCCGGCAAGAGCCGTGTGGTGCCGGCATAGAATTTCACCACCCCAACTCTTCCCGTGGGTGTCGTAAGAGGCGACTAAGGGAAACACACCGGGGGGCGGGCAGCAGCGCCTTCTGTAGAACAACTCCACCGAACTGCGATCCCCGACCCGCATGCCCAGCGTGGGGATTATGGGCAATAACCCCCTAATGGTAACGCCGTCTATGGCGCTCATTAGGGGAGGCCTATGTCCAGCAGTGGACTGTTATAGGCTGGTGATGTGATGATGATGATGTGATGTGATATATACGCTTTTGGCGTTCCTTAATAGGTACCTACATATATAAATATATAAACATAACAATAGATATGCAAAAATCTAGAGGTTCAACTGAAATAAAGAACAACTATGCTGCATTGCTCTGCTGTACGGCTATGCTTATGTATGTACCAGATATACAGACTCTCATCAATCTTGCCCTCTTTGTATATGAGTCTTCACTTTATAGAAGCAAGATGTAAAAGAACCAAACAAATTGTTATGATACTCACAAAAGCCCGTTTTACCTTCGACTAATCAAGTTAAAAGATCGAAAAGTAACGAATGCTGAGATGACAAATAAATTATTATAGTAACTGTACACCTTAAAAATAACAACGATACTAGCCTAACTGCTGTGCCCACTACTAGGCTACACAAGATTAATGTATCTTTTAAAGGGCAATGTTTCTACAACAAAACTCAGTGAGTTACAAACATTATCTATTAATAAATTAAAAAAAATTACAATATATTCTATGCAAAACGGCTTACAATAAAATATCAGATTATCAAGACGATAAAAAGGTTTGGACGAGTTTTGCTCTAACTGGAAAGCTAAAAACTTAACAAGGCAAAGGTTTCTTGTTCGCTTCATTACTTTACCTTAAAAATATCGAAGTTAACAAAAAATCTTAGGGATTGAACAAAGAATCGATATTATTTAGCTCAAAGAACTAGCAAGCTGAAGTGGCAGTGGGGCGGCCATATCTCGTGAAGGACGGGCAACCGCTGAGGTCAACATGTTCTTCAGTGGAGACAGCGACTCGAAAAACGTAGTGTAGAACCCTGCGTTTAGATGGGATGATATGCGAAAGACTACAAGCAGATACTTGATGCGGCAAGCTGAAGAAAGGGCACTAAGGCGCTCATCTGGGGTTGCCTATATCCAGCAGTGGACTAAATATGATGATTATGATGATTTTATAAATAGATTAGATATATATATATATTATAAATTTTATTATATTATTATAAATAGATTTTAGATTATGATGATTTTATAAACATAAAACACTTAGATGGATGTGTATTCACCTTTAGAAATCGGAAATTGAAAACCATCATAGGGATTTGAGCGAATACTACAGCGAATGTCATAAAATAACCCCACTGTCGCAATAAATTACGTTTTGGCGTAAAACGGATATAAACGGTATTTGTGTTCTATGTGAATTTAGGGGTGAATTCATTTTGAAACTTGGCTCGGATTCGCTACGAGCGTATTTAAGTAATAGCTAATAATTTATTGATTTATTCTATTGACATAAGTCATGTACAAAAAACTGCTTAGAAGCGGTTTTAAGTTTGCGTGCTAAATCTTTTGTCTTATTTGTTAAAGTACTTCTTATTGGATGATTTTCTGGTGTTAAAAATAATTTGGTCGAATTTACAAAGTGTAAATTTCCAGATTAGTCTACTATGCAGTGTAGTGAGTTTGCTCTCACTACTAGCCACTCAGGAGAATTTACATATTTTTTTTAATAATGACTTAATATAGAGGCGGCTTGGTTATTTTTAATTGCCCTTCAAACAATGGACTTTGTGGACAAATTGTATTAAAATGTAGCGCAGAAACTGGAACGGGAAGATAAAGAAACTAATGAATAAGTACTTTTGTGTCAAAAGTTCAACTGACAGAGGAACTTTTGACCTTGTTGCTCAGATAAGGGAGTATGTGTACAGGATGTTTCTTATTTCAGTTAATTATTATAAGTGCAGGATACTTCATGATATTGAGCTCTGAATCAATAATCGCCGAGCCATTCCACAAGAAGTTGATTTTTTGAATCTATGATGTTTAGTGAAATACTTGCTTTTTTCGAATACAGCTTATCAGGAGGTTTTATTATTGATTATAATATCAAACTAACCTAACCGGTTGGAAGTGTTATATTATAAGGTACTTATTAAAATCGATTTCGAAAAGCTTATGATCTCGTCTAGTCCTTTTTAAATCTTTAATATCTCAGTGAATACCGCTTACTTGAAATTCTCAGAAGTCTAGAGAAAATCTAGCGAAGTTTGTAAGTAGATTAGTCTTTGAAAAATAGTCAAAACACTTATGTGCCCAGTATGTTACCAAGTACTCGCTAACAATTTACTTGGTACAATTTTTTTTGGTGGCATATCAAATTAATGGTTCTTTAAAATTTGGATATTTCGAAACAGCTTATTGAATTTCAGTAGTTTTCACAATTTTTGAATAGACTAATGAAAATAGTCGAAAAATTTACCTGTACCTACCTCCGAAGTAACTGGTACTGGTATTTATATACCTACATAATCGACAAAAGTCCGAAACCCTCGGCGAGAGATGCACTCTCGCACTTGACGGAACTTGTTTATTAGAAACTTTTACAAGACAATTTTTAAGTCTATTTTTTATACTCCAACTTTAAGATGCAACATTAAAAAGTTACCTACTTAGGTAGGTACATTGTACAGGAGGAGGTGTATTGACGCAAAAAAAAAAAAAATACGTTTCCTTGCCAAAGGATATTATAGGAAGAAATAAAGAGAGAAAGAAAACATTTCGTATCAACAATACAATCGGAAGGTTACAAAAACAAGACAATTATAGAATACTGGTCCGCCCCGGCTTCGCAAATTTAATTTTTCATAAGGATGCCTAACTTTTTGAAAATATTTTATAGCCTATGTATCAGAGAAAAATTTGGATTCTAATGGTGAAAGAAATTTTCAAATCGGTCCAGTAGTTTCGGAGCCTATCTCCAGTAAGAGGCCTGGCCAGCGCTGGGCGGCTGATAAGCAATCATCCTGTCTAAAAGGTTTTTGCCCGACCATAGACTAAGCTACCAACTTTCTTCTTAATATTATCCATCCATATACATTGTACGTATGTAAGTGCCAGTATATAAATCGTCCGAGGACCCATCGCCTCTAGTTTTTACTTCATCATTCATCGAAGTTACCAACATGTCAAGAGCTCTTTTAATATTCTTTATTATCGGTAAGTCTTTGTTACGACACAAACAATCTAAATGTTGTACTTATAATTTTAGTATCTAATATCTATCAGATTAATAAAATTATTTCGACATCTTTTAATCAGAATTTGATTCATGAACATTAGACGTTTGTATTACTTTTCGAGTTAAGTTAAAAACCATCGAATCTATTACAGATTAATATAAACGTAGAACATGTCATGTATCCTTGTAAGAGATATGTAAGAATATGCCGAAGCAAGTTATTCTTAATAAAAAGTTCAATAAATCCTTTCCTTCACACAACATTAGTCAAGTAGGTTTGAAATACTTAAGCTACAGGCCCTTACATAGGTGTAACTTATATAAAATTTAATTATCATATATTTTTGTGTGTTTCAATCAAAATTGAAATTCTTTGTGTGTGTAACCCTTCTATAGGTCTTTTATAAAAGTTATTCGTTTTATTTCTGACTCTATGTTATTTAGTAAAAAAATATTCTTATGATGAAGCCTTTCGATCGGTATGATAAAACTACGGTCGGAACGGGTTCGCTTCCCGGTTCATCCATGTAATTATTAAAAAATCTATAAATGCAGTTTAAATGGTTTTTAAAATTAGAATAATGTCTTCTCTCAGTAAAATCTTCAATCTACAATATTTAAGGTACTTTCCCTCCATGTGGCATACCTGTGGGACGCCCTGTATATAGGTACTAGTATATTATTATGTATATCAGTTATCTAGTACCCAGAACACAAGCTCTACTGCGTGTGGATTCTCCTGAATACATATTAGAGGTATAATACAGATAATTTTTTCGACCTTTTTCGAAATATTTCGAAAAGTATACAACCTATGGAAATTTCGAAAACTGTTTTGGGATGTACAAACTAATGCCTTTCATTTGATATCATTCGGTGAGGTAGTCCCCTTTAGAAAATAAAATTATTCCCCCTTTTTAACCATATTTTTACAAGTATTATTTTTGCAGACTTATCTGTATTTTTCCTGTAAATATAGATAAACATAGATTCATATCTACAAAAACTCAGTACATTTCAAATGGATCGCACTGTCCAGTATTCTTAATTTATTTTATTTATTTCTACGTGTAGGTATCACCACACCAGCCCTATCCAAGCACCATCACTTCTACCGAAAAGACTACACCTACATTGAAGAATACGATGCCTTTTACAAACTCCACTGGGGCACCAGTGGGTGGTCTTGGAACTCAGCGTTTATGGCTTGCGACAACGAAGGATCAAAGCTGTTTTACCCCAAGGGCGAGGAGTGGACAGTGGTGAAGAACCTCACAGCAGCTATGGCGGTCCCGCCTAATACCACTGAAATGTACGTCGGTCTCCATAATGAATTTGGCTTGGGAGAGTTTATTACCGTTGATGGTAAGTGATCTTATCAATATGAATTCCTATTTCCATTGCTCGATGAAGTGAGCGCTGACGCGTGAAACGAACAAAAGTCGTTCGTCTTGATCAACCCAAAGAGATTATTGATCATCTACTTATAACACTGTTTTTATCTATACTAATATTATGAAGAGGAAAGATTTGTTTGTTTGTTTAAATTGAATAGGCTCCGAATCTACTGGACCGATTTGAAAAATTCATTCACGATTAAAATCCTAAATTTTCCGTGATGAACATAGACTATAGAAAATTAAAAAAAAATAGGGTTCCGCATGAGTTTTTTTTGTTAAATACCAATGCGAAGCCGGGGCGGACAGCTAGTATAATATAAATGAATCCCTATTTCAATTGCGTTCGTCTTGATCAACCCAAATCACCTTTAAGAGATTATTGATCATCTACCTATAACCCTGTTTTTATATGATAGTAATTGTCTCCAGGTAGACCCACCGAGTCCCCTCTCAATGTCGACCTAAACGTCGAAGACGGTTCACTTGACTCCGATCGCTGTATGTTGATGGACTATACTACGGGACAGTTCAGAGTGGACAACTGTTTCGGAGGTCCTGACAATGTCTTTCCCTTCGTTTGTAAGAAGGTCGATGAAAAGTCCTGCCCGACGATTGATAATAGTAAGTGAATATTTTTAAACTTACGCGGTCTTTACAAATTTACTTATATAGTAGTAGTTATATTCTCAAACCGCATCAAAATCCGTTGCATATTTAAAGATCTAAGCATCCATCACCATCACCAGCCTATATAGTCCACTGCTGGACATAGGCCTCCCCAAATGAGCGCCATAGATGGCATTATCATTTGGGGGTTATTGCCCGTAATCCCCACGCTGGGCATGCGGGTTGGGGATCGCAGTTCGGTACAGTTGTTCTGCAGAGGGCGCTGCTGCCCGCCCCCCGGTGTGATTCCCTTAGTCGCCTCTTACGACACCCACGGGAAGAGTTGGGGTGGTGAAATTCTATGCCGGCACCACACGGCCCATACATAGTGACAAACAGACAGCGGGTAGCGACTTTTTGTAAAACATAGTAATAAATAATTTAAAATTATATTTTTGTTACAGATTACAAATATGTGAGCGATGTCAAAAAATGTTACAAAATTAACAAAAGACCAAAGACTTGGCAAGCTGCAATGCAGACCTGTTACATGGAGGGTGGAGTCTTAGCAATTTTAGAAGATGACCATATTGTTAAAGGCTATAACGAAAAGTATTTTATTGGATTGAGAAAGTCATTTGCTTCCGGAGAATTCTACACCGTCACAGGTATGTAAAAAAATATATCATGATCCGTTGGGAGAAAATTAAATTTATTAGAGCGGTTGCAACGGTTTAATGGTCAAATGGGATATTTTTATGTGATCAGATGCAACCACAAACTAAACATAATGTGCCGTTGGATAAAAAAATAACAGATGGCAATGACGGTCTTCGAAAAACACAAAACACACAGTCATGTGTTCATATAACATGTAAAATAATTACAAAACTATAAAATAGAGCTGCTAAAGTAAATATTCATAATACTCGTATCAAGTTTTCTTCTTTATTTTATTTTGAATGACTGTAAACTTTTTGGAAAAAGAATCTATACAGAAGAATTTTGTTACGCTTTAATATGCATCGCTTTATGTTTTTATTATCTTTTATTTTACTCCAATAACTCAGCCTGTAATATTATTATTAACCTACTGAACAACATAATAATACCAAATGTTCTGTATGTTCAACAGATAAACTGAAACAAAAGCACTTTATATACCATCTGATACCCTTCATCCTTTTATACCTACACACTGACCACGTGTTTGAATATCTAGAAGCGTGTGTTTGGTTGTGTTTGATATATTGAATTAGTGACCGAATTGTGCTAACTAATCGCTTTTCTATGACAATGGTATCGTCACAGGATCGTCAATAGATTAAAAAAACTGTAGATAGTGCGAGTAATAACAGCATGGAGAGATTGAAAGAACCTACAATTAATCGGGTACTTATCGCGTGCTTTTTTCTCTTATGTTTACCGCAGTCAAGGTGGTATCAAAAAAAGGTAATTTAGAAGGTACGCGATAAATACCCGATAAATATTCTTTAATATGGTTTTGCTCAACTATAAATATAATTAACCCGACTTTAGCGGGGCTTGTAGAAATAAAAACCCCATTTTTGTCTTCATTCAAATGTTTCTTTTCATTATTCTTACAGGTCAAAAATATGAGGACTTGGAGCTGGAAAGATTGGCTTCAGGAAACTCTGAAAATAATTGTGGAGTATTATTTTTTGATTATAATAATAGTCCACCAATAGTACAGGCTGAAAGATGCACCGCGGAATTACCTTTCATTTGTGAGATGAAAGCAAACAACCCATCGTAGATCCCATTATCATCACACTCGATAATTAGGACTGTTTTATGAATGCTTGCTCGGTCATATTATAATGCTTGAGGAACCCTTTTCGCACAAGCGTCACTCACTATGGCTTACAGGTGAGAGCAGTGCTACGGCAGGATTTTCTTTCCATAGCTCCCGCTGTTAGCCATCAATTAATTACTTTGATCTTATTTATACTGTTTGAATAATTCAACAAAATAAACAAATTTTTACTTTTTCTTTTACTAAAGTATAGGTAAGAAAGCTTTCATAATCAGGGTCGAGGTATCTGATGTAAATTTAATCATATAGGTAGGCAGATCTTAGTAGGTATTAATAAATACCTAAATTTTATTTAGATATTCCGATTTCGACTTTTTTTGATATGGATGCACTTGAGCTATCTATACATTGTTTGCAACATTCTGCACTAAGTTCAGTTGTTTCATTTGTAAAGCTAATTCTAATTTGTGTGTATTATTTGACTGTAGTTTTCTTAGTTAATAAAGATTTTTTAATTTTTTATTAACGTATTTTCCCAAAAACTTTTAAATCGATTCAACTATTTTTCATATCTATACCGCATTTCACCGATGGTCAATTTTATTTATGGGACATTTTTACTGTTGGCGATTTTTTCAATACAAGGAAGAAACTACATTATGTAGTTTTGTTCTGTTCGTTTGTCTGTTCGCGGCTTAGATTAGAAAATATTATTTCTAGAATGTTGTAATTTGGCATAAGAATACACTTATTATTGGTATTGCATCATTGAAGAATCGTCGAAACAAAAAAAAAAAAACAAATAGAACGTGCGGTGCTATATACACTGTGAGATTTGTCGAAAGGCATTTAAAAAAAAGTTCAGACACACATCTCGATCTTTATATCTCTGTGTCAATCTATGACGATACCATTGCCATAGTGAATCCATTCGTTTAGCAGAATGGTGTCTCACGCCTAAATCGCCTGAAGCCGGCCAGCCATGATCGTTACTAAACCAACGTTCTGGTAACAATCCGCTTACCCAGCGTTAGCTGTATAGTGGATTTATTTTCTCACAACTGCTTACTTCCACTGTGACCATTAGGCTGTAATGGCGCTAGTATGGACAAAGTTGTGAAGGTGCACCTTTAGTTCAATTACCTAAATCCACATAGCATCATTTAGCCCCAAGCCATGCATAGCTTTCGTTAGGGGTAGGCTAGATGACTGATATACATTATACTGACTTATATACCACAAAAAAATACAATAGATATACAAAATATAAAGCACAAAATACAATAGATTACGAAAATAGTAATTTTTTGCTATACATATTAAACGAACAAACATTTCCCCCGTGACGGGAATCGAACCCGCAGCTTCCTGCGTCGCAGGATTGCCCACCGCGCCACAGAGGTCGTCTATTCCAATGATTATTTGATTTGTTCACTTCACTTAGATAGCACGTTATTTACTAGCAAAGAACGTACAGAATAAAACAATTAAAGTAAAATAAAATATTTTATTCATAAATACTCTAGTCTAATTTTATATAAGAAGAATTATAACCTCGGTATCTACTCTACCTATATTTACTGTAAGTTTTAAAAATCAGTCTGTTCCTGACTAAAAAAGGTGAAGGTAGTCGCAAACCGATAACTTACAGTGACCACTCGTTACATCTTTACTCATAGTGGGCAACCAGTGGCCAACCAGTGGCCAACCAGTGGCCAACCAGTGGCCAACCAGTGGCCAACCAGTGGCCAACCAGTGGCCGGTATGCACAAACTCTATCTTGCAAAACCTAAGTCCAGGCTCGGTATTAGCAACGCAAAGCAGTGGCTTCCAGAACACGCCCGTGGAATACTCAATGGAGTAACAATTTGACTTTAAAATTAAGGCGATAAGCCACTGCTTGCCCTATCAACTAGACATTTTCAATAAGCTAGTTATTTTTGGCAGCTTTTACGAAGGCTTTACAAGGTTAAGAATATAAAGCTTGGGCCAGTTTTTATGGTTTTGACATCGGTGTCAAAACGCTTATGGTCTCGCTTTCTTCTATCGTATTTTGAATCTTTAATATCTCAGCAACTACTGCTGATATTGACTTGGAATAATGAAATAATAATACATTTTGTGCGTATGTACCGATTCAAAGCTATAAAAAAAGATTTTTTGTACAAACTATAATGTCCAAATTTTAAAAGAAACCTACAAAGTCAAAAGATCTATTAAGGAAAAGTTTCAATTTGTACTTCTTAAATCATTTTCGGTTTTTCGGTTAGTTTTAGGTTTTAGAAATATTTTGAAAAAGGTCCAATTTACCATACCACCTCTATCTCCGAATTATTGTGCAGAGTTGGGTGAGATCCATGTAAAATATACTAGGCGTTTGTATATTTTACAGGAAAAATGAAGTCTGTAAAAGGAAAACCTTTTTGAAAAATTGACATTTATAAGTAACTTTCAAACGTTGGGTTGGAAAAAGGTATAGATTTGGACGATTCAAAACAAATTTGGAAATCCTTCTTAGTTTCATACTATTTGAAACACATTTAAATGAGTCAAAAAATATCAGTAGGCACTACTTACCTACTCTCTAATCTCTGAAGTAACCGGTTCCTATAATTATGTAGACGATAAAAGTTCAAAACCCTCGGCGCCCGAGTTACACTCACACTTGCCGAATCTTGTTTATATATATTGGAACCTTTTATAAAAAATGTAATACCAATCTTACTGTTGCAACATTTTTGGATTTTAAAATTTAAAAGCGTTTCATTTGGTAGCAGATTTTAGAAAAGCTTTAAATGAAATTCTATTAAGAGTACTGCTCGTGTAAAAATACGCTTCGTTTTTCATTTAAAATTTAAAATTACATTACGTCATGAAAGGTTTTAAGCAAAGGTGATCCAAGCAAAGTGAGTCATTCAAATTCATGGTGATATATTTGTAGGAATTATTTTTACGTACAATTCCTCAACTTCATTGTAAATAAGAAAAGTTTAATCCATTAGTATGTAGGTATGACGATAATATCGACATAGAAACCTACATAACTTATTTACATTATACTTACCTACATACAAAATCTATAAATGCCGTATTTCGAATCCTGTAATTTACTTCACACTTCTATTTCTGTATATATTATTATAAGAGTTTGTTTAACGCGTATTTTATATCAGTAATTTTAAACGTTTAACATGAATAGCTACTTAATTAGACCATTACCAAAAAGAATGACCGCAAGGGAAAGGCATTGGGCTGGGTTTCTTGGATCTACTCAGAAAACACAGATAAACAAAATCAATAGAAGTGTTACGGAGCCTTACGATACCGAAAGATTTCTTTGTATTTATTTAGTCTGTAGAATAGAATATAACTTTATTAGCACACACACAAAAAACAATAGAAAGTACAAAAAAAAACTACACAAAAAACTCTACATTAAAGCTAAATATACATAACTAAATACATAGCTAAATATACATAACTACTAAAAACACAACATAAACAATCAAAAAACACTACGTGTAGAGTCAGATGTTGGAAATTGGTCTTTCTCTAGTGTGCGGCTAAATAGGTCCAGTCTCAGCTTAATGTCGTCACCATCCGAGGACGCTAATCGCGTACCTTTTGTTTTAATTTTCCCCTACGTTTCCATCGCGATAAATATTCTTTATTATGTCAACAAATCGTGAAAGTTTAAAAAATGACGCTAACGACGCTGGTTTTCAGACTGAACCTCTAGGTGTGGTAGGTACTCATTAGGCCTCTGCCTCATACCAGAAACTTTGTACATACATTATTTATTTATTACTAGCGACACGCTCTAGCTTCGCACAGGTGCTATACGAAAAATTTCCTCTTGAATCGTTCTATCTATTAAAAAAACCGCATCAAAATCCGTTGCGTAGTGTTAATGATCTAAGCATACATAAGGACAAACAGACAGACAGCGGGAAGCGACTTTGTTTTATAAGAGTACTATGCAGTGATTCTTGCTGATGATAATGATGATAATAACTCCTAAAATTTCTTATATATTAACAAAAAGAACTACAATCTATACTAATATAATAATGAGGAAAGATTTGATTGTTCGTTTGAATTGAATAGGCTCCGAAACTACTGGACCGATTCGAAAAATTATTTCACCATTAGAATCCTATTTTCCCCGATTAACATAAGATATTAATATATTTAAAATAATTAGGGTTCCGTATGAAAAACTAATTCTTGTTATATAACCGTGCGAAGCCGGGGCGCTAGTTAAATAATAAAACAAAAAAGAACTAGTAGGTATTTCCATGATTCCATGCCGTGTGGTGCCGGCATAGAGTTTCACCACCCCAACTCTTCCCGTGGGTGTCGTAAGAGGCGACTTAGGAAAACACAGCGGGGGGCGGGCAGCAGCGCCTTCTGCAGAACAACTACACCGAACCGATCCCCAACCCGCATGCCCAGCGTGGGGATTATGGGCAATAACCCCTTCCTATCTTCAAAAGTATGGTTCACAATAATTATCTGTCCACTCTTGGTAAATCTTCTTAATGTCATTTGTAATTATACCTATTTTTTTTTTTTTTTTTTTATTGTTATTTTTTGTGTTAGATTATATAATATCTGTTATTTCTATTAAATATTTATTTAAGTTATTTTAGACAAGTAAAAATATTTATTGCTCATACATATCCTGTCATAATTACGCCACCGTCTGCTTTTATACTAGTACGTATCCTATCCATCCAAAGGTTGCCTGGAAGAGATCGCTTTTAGCGATAAGGCCGCCAATTGTGCCATTTTAGATATAGTTAGTATTAAGATCGTGTATAATTGTAAACTTTTAACTGTATTGATGGTGCAATAAAGATATATTCGATTCTATTCTATTCTAACCCCCAAAGAATCATGCCATCTATGGCGCTCATTAGGGGAGGCCTATGTTCAGCAGTGGACTAGTATAGGCTGGTGATGATGATGATGATGATGAGGTATTTCCAATCGAAATAGTAGAGCTTCCTGCAGACTGTTACGTCAGATGGGTAAATGTTTCGAGCTGTAAAATTACCTATTCGAAGCAGTGGTTGCTTAAAATGACATTTTGTGTAGGGGATCTTCACTCGTTCCTGGACCTCAGAACAAATATCGAGTTTTAGAAAGTAGGTATTTTCTTTATGACGAAATCAAATGGTTCGTTTTCAAAGGTTCTTCTCTAAAAACGGCTCTAGCAACACGACCAAATCAACATAATGAGATAGATTTTCCGTCTTTTCACACACTGATATAAGAAAACTATTTTAAAATACCAAAAACGTACGATTACCAAAAGCTACTTTCAGGACAACTCCTTCTAATGGTCGCATATTACCCTTCAGTGTCAGATCCATGAATTTATCAAACGCAAGAACAAAGGGAAAGAATCAATTCACTGTAATTGCATCACTTTTTCCAGCCCGCCCATTAATGTAGCCTTTTTAATCCGGTTTTTTCCAGTTAAGACCGGATATTGGTGTGGAAATAACGGGGTAGTTAGTGAAATCTATAGCAGGGGCAGAGCTAACTATGTGCTTTAGAAGTCTCTAACCCGGTTAATGGTTTTAATAGATTGGAAGATGCGATTTTGGGCTATTTATGTTTTTTGGAACGTGCTTAGTATGAACTCGTAGGGTTTGTAATAAATTTAACCATCTGATTGGTGTGTTACTTATCTCAAGAGTTCATTACGCAAAGGGCGGCGGCTGTGTAGTTTTACTGTGCGTAAGAGATATCCAACGCAAATAAAATACTGTAATTTACCTATGTTTGCTTGGTTAACATGGTTTAAAATATTATCCTTCGTCAGAATGTGGTCGAAGCAACGTGTGACCTGGGAATTGGTGAGTATCTGGGGCAGCAGATCATTTACTGTCTCATCCTCATCATAATCAGCCTATGTTAGACTACAAGTGGACTTAGGCCTGCCCTAATGAGCGCCACGACCCATTGTCTTCGCATGCAGCATCTGCCTGCAGTCTTTTCCCCTACCTGGCCGTCCTGGAATACGTTTGCCGAGTCGCAGTCTCCATTCAAGAACGTGTATACCCCATCGCTTGTCGGTTCCTCGTGAGATATGGCCGGCCCATCGCTACTACAGTTTGCTAATTGATTATCTTTTATATTGTAATCTCATGTGTATGTGTATTATGACAGAATAACACTCAATCAAATAATACATAAAATTTATATAAATAATAGCATTGAAGTATATAGACTTGAGATATCCTCAAAATGTGTCGCTATTGGTATTTTTTTGCGTATTTTTCTCATTATATTCCTTCACAAACCGTAAAATGTGCTAAAGTAAGTGACAATAAATGAAAGTTAATGATATCATAAAAGCAATTTTATTTTTCTTGTGAACATTTCATTCCTTTGGATAAATGTCATTATTCCGTGTGTGTTTGTCATAACTTCTTTTGCTATGGTGATAAGGTTCGAAATGATGGAGAAAAGTTTTTTCTTGAGGAAACTTTGGTGTATTCTAGAGTAATTTCTTGTGTCGTTACGATTTTGCTTCCTCTCGACTCCATTGTGTGGAGCTGAGGCGAGTTTATTTACTAAATAAATACCAGATGTTTTTATTTTTATTGCTTTCTTTCGAATTTATTTAACAGCAACGAGAAAAACATATACTTGTATATATAGTTAGATAATCGTTACTTTTTTTTAACAATATTAATACTAACAAGTTATAAAAGAACATGCTTTACTTTCCAGGATTGTATTGTATTGGGAAAATTTAACAAACAGTCTGTCACGCTTTTACAATAAAAACAATAGTATTAAGTTATTGTAGGTAACTAATTAGAGGTTGAATGGTTACAAAATACGACAGTGGCCCCCCGACAATGATGCAAATTCGACACATACTACCTACTAAAATCGTCAACGACATCGACAGTTTCCATTTTAACCGACGTATAGTAAAAGACGACTGTTTCTATGTTTTATGCATGGTCATCGATTACTTCATCAATTATGAACCGATTTAAAAAAATATTTCGTTATTGTATGGATAGTTATCATCATCATCAGCCTTAATAGTCCACTGCTGGACATAGGCCTCCCATAATGAGCGCGGCATTATTTATAATTTGGGGGTTATTGCCCATTATCCCCACGCTGGGTATGCGGGTTGGGGATCGCAGTTCGGTGGAGTTGTTCTGCAGAGGGCGCTGCTGCCCAATGGAAAGTTATAGTCCCATAATATTTTTATTCTGAGAGATAACACAGTGTAACAAACCAATTTGAAGTTTTTGTTTTTTTTATAAATCTTTACTTACAAAGAAAATTACATAAATATAACTAAATTAGAACTAGTATTTACTATTGAGCTAATGGCAGACTGTCGCAAACAATTTGCAGGTAGCTGAACTGTTTGTAATTTTTTAAACAGGTAAATCTTTAGTATATTACAATTTAATAACCAAATTAAAACTAGTATTCACAATAAAATAGAGCGAACTGCAGACTGTTGCAAACAAACTAAAGATAGCTCAACTGATATTTTTGTTTGATTGGAGTACTTGCAAAGAATAAGTTTGCTCGTGAATATGTTGCTATTGACATCGTTGACTAGAGTCAGGTTCCAGTAACCGCCGGTTCACACATGTCTCCGTTTTACTGTTCCGTTTTATCGTGTTCGTAGTTTTTTTGTCGATGGCGTATGTGGTTGTATGAGCGACTTCACACATGGCGCAGTATTCTGTATACAGATCGACGAACAAAATCGAACAAAATACGTACACGATAAAACGGAACAGTAAAACGGAGACATGTGTGAACGGGCCGTACAGCGTATTCGAATCACGTTTCGGCGTGGTCCAGGAATATAACGTAGGTACTTATCTAATCAGAGCAAATTCGTGTTTGAACTGAGCTTTTCAATTCATTGAGAATGTCACATGATTTCCCTCTTTATTTCCTTCGTGAATTTTCACTAACTCTAGCAGATAAGAGATTTTACAGTTGGGTTCTGAATTTAGTATGACCTGAGCAAAAATAAGTCGTAGTTGAAGTTAAAGCACTAGAGAATAAAACTAGTGATATCTTGCGTTGAATTTGGAAGCACGGTGAATGCAGAATTATATTGTTATTGAAATTTATTTTTTAAGTTTTAACTGAAATACTTTTACGAATCTTGTTACCAAATAACTAATTTCTAATTGCCGTGTGGTGCCGGCATAGAATTTCACCACCCCAACTCTTCCCGTGGGTGTCGTAAGAGGCGACTAAGGGAAACACAGCGGGGGGCGGGCAGCAGCGCCTTCTGCAGAACAACTACACCGAACTGCGATCCCCAACCCGCATGCCCAGCGTGGGGATTATGGGCAATAACCCCCAAATAATGATGCCATCTATGGCGCTCATTAGGGGAGGCCTATGTCCAGCAGTGGACTATTATAGGCTGGTGATGTTGATGTTGATGTAATTTCTAATGCTAAGACTAGGTTATGAAAGGAGCCAACGAAACTTAAAAAGTTTTCATCAAGTAGATAGTATGTGTATTATTTCTGATTTCGTTTCAGAATTTATATTTCTTTTGGTGATACAACAAACAATCTAGTAATGTAGTTAGAAGAAAAGTAATAAGTAGTTTACGAGTTTACACCATTCTCTAATAATAATAATATTTAGAATTTGTTATTATTTTGTCATTTGGCTGGTGTTGTTTATGTTGTTTTACTTGTTTATTTCAAAAAAGGAGAAAAACCTAAAGTCGTAGCGGTTTGCTACGACGGGCGTAGCAGGTTGCTACGGAAGACGTAGCGTTATGCTAAGTCGTAGCCACATAGCAAAAACTGAGCGCACATTCGCTCAGGCTCGTAATAACAACTTTTTTATTAATTTAATTTTCAGTTACCTGTTGAAGAATAAAGTAAAATACAAGTAAAAGACCGAGATATGTTATATTTTATGTCCAACGGAAAATTTTGACTTCCAAAACTAGTTCATAAAACTGTTGCCTTTTTGTTAATGAAATGAGTTCGCGAACATAAAAAAATATAAACCAAAAAAAAGATTAGCTTATTGATGGTAGTGGATCGTCCATTTAAATATCGGATTTGGAAGAGTGGCTCGATTTGATACTAAGCACATCTCCTACAAAAAGCGTACGTCGCGATAACTTTTCGATACTTACGCGAAATCCAACTCAGTAGTCTCAATTTTAACCAAAAGGTTTCTTTAATGCTTTTTCTAATATAAAGTCTATGGCAGCACATTAAACATTTTATTTGCATCTAGACACCCGGCAGGGTTGTAAAATTTTAATACTCAACGCCACTGTAAAACGTTTTCACTCCATAAAGATGACATTCACAGAGACACTGTATTTTGATTTAATTACATGTCATAGTCGGATATCATCAGATTTTCAAGCTTCCTAGGGATTATAAGGGACATCAAAAACACTATTTTTAAATATATCGATAATTATGTTTAAATATATCTAAAAAAGAAATAATGCTGGACAATCCACGGTATCATCTTTATACAGTGTAGTAAGGGGTAGTATATTTTTAATTTTTAGCCCTTAGGTTTGAAATAATCTGAGAGGTACCTATAGCTAGTACATACACTAGCTCACTCAGATTATTTCAAACCTAAGGGCTAAAAATACCATCTGCTCTTTGACGTTGAGATATTAGGGCCGGAATAATCCCTGGGTCGGAACAGGTGACGCAGAAATTAGAGATTATCTTATTTGTCCGCAGACGACGTTCAAAGCTAAAGTAGGAAAAATATTAGATGATTTTGAATCTCTTGGCGTCTACGTCGGTACAGATTGAACATTATCTATACTTAATATTATAAAGAGGAAAGATTTGATTGTTTGTTTGTTTGAATTGAATAGGCTCCGAAACGACAGGACCAATTTGAAAAATTATTTTACCATACTCTTTTCTGCTAGCTGTTTTTTTATTCGTTAAATGTATTGTATTGGTTTACTATGTTATTGTCTCAAATAAATTTATCTTCTTTTTTCTATTACTTTTATTATTATTACCGACTAAAACTAAAGTTCAATACCCAGATTAGAAATAGTATTTACAATTGGAACTATCAAGCTAATTGCTTACTGTTGCAAACAATCTACAGGTAGCTCATCTGTTCCATATCCAAGTCGGAAGCAAGAGGCTGGCTGCATTGACCCGCTGTTTGGCAATGACGCATGCACTGCGCCAGAAATCATTTATTGACAGGTACCTTCTCGACTAGCACTTGTGTAAGTAGAATAAAGAAAAATTATGTTGCTTTGTCAAGATTATTAGTATATTCTTCAACTTCAATAATGTACGCAATGTAGGTGTCATTATTGTTAAACAATCCCTCTCAGGAGTCGTTCAGGGTTTTTGGCAAGTTGAGGATTTCTGTTCGTTGTGCTAAACTAACTCGCATACTCGGATTATAGGTCAATAGGCAGTGTCCTGTTAGTGCGTATACAAAGATACGCAGTTCCATTCTGTTACTATATACTTATACTTACTTGTGTATATAATTTTCGTTACCGTACGCAAAGATAATATAAATAATATGTCTTGGTGATTTGAATGGAATCGCCATTACTAATCATCCTTCCATTAAAATAAGTCTTGGTTATGTAGGTATACTACTACTATAATTTCCTTAGACGAGATTCACGAATAGCGACACAAATCCTCTGTCTATACTTTAGCCAATCCTCTACCAAAACATCAAAACCAGCAAACCCAAAAAGTTTAATTTCGGGTACAATTTAAAATATCACCTTTATTAAACCACTTTACGTAGGAACCTTTGTACTTTACTGCAAAACGGTAGGTAAACAAAATTATTGAAAGTCGTAATTATAAAAGTTTATTGTTCCCTGAAACTCGAGCAGTAAAAGATGCGATTAAAAATGTAAATCTCGTAAAATATGAGGCTAATGGAGTATAATTTTAACATCTTTTAGACTAAAGAGTCCTACAAAAAAGAAAGTTTAAATGTGCACCACGTACCGTTTTTTGTGTTGAAAGAACAACAAAGTTTCACCCTATAACGTGGGACTTTTCGGGGGAGAGTGCAGTTCAAGTTGCAAGGCGCATCTAAGCCAAGCACTGCACTTTTCGTTCTGCATGAGCCACGGCCGCCGCCTTGAGGACCACCTTGGTAATTCTGCGGATAACAAAGAGTCTTATTATTATCATGTTCTAAAAATGTTGTTGAATTCGATTAGGTATATATCACTATGTATACCTATCACCCGTCTTTAAAATGATAAACAACAGCCTTTGATAACTTGATTAAGGTGCCTATAGATCCGCACGAAGTCAGTAAGAATCAAACTTTCAATGTTTTGTAGTTTTTAAAGAAAAAAAAAACAATACGAGTCGTTTATCTGGCCTTATAAGCAGGTATACATAAATCTTGTACACAGGTTACAAAGAAAAGAAAAGTAAGAAAGATTTATAAATCTTTCTTGACAAAAGCAACTGACAGTATAGCCGATTCACTCAACCGATAAAGGGAAATCAAACTATAAAAACCCTAAGCCCTGAAAACATTTACCCGCTTCCTAAAGCAGTTGGTACAAGTAATACCGGATCAACTCACACAATGTTATAAAATTTAATGCGAAGACGATGTTTAAACTTTGAGATCAACACGCATCCGATCCTTTGTCGTCAGCAGTAAAAACTTTACCCCATAAAACTTTAGAGCGGAGTTGAAATTTAAAGCTTATTTATGTACAAATACAATTCAAATTTTATAACCCGACTGGTGAAATTTAGGTGCTATTCGATTTCTTTTCCGGGAGAGGACTATTCCAATCTATTTTACGAGGGGTCTCGGGTGGGTTTGGGAGTATCAATGAAGCTAAATTGTTTATATGAATATCGTATAGACCGTTCGGTTCGTTTAGCCTATTTTGAAATGGAGTGGGGATTGAAGGTCTTTTACTTATTTCGCTATTTTTAGGCGTGTAGTACCTGTTTTGAACATTTTCTAAGTTTATTTAAAAGCTCTTCTGAGCTTTTATGAGTCTAAGAAATTTTGTATACCTACAACAAAAAAATTTCTTAGACTCAATTTAGCTTATCAGCGCTTTTTAGCAAAGCAACCGAAACAACGTTATCTCTGTTTTTGAATTTGGCATATGGTGTCATGATAGAAACAAAGTACGGAGCATTCACTAGTAAAAAAATATTGCCTATAAAATTCAGAGGACATTACGATGGTCTAGCTTTTAGTGCGAATGAGTTCCATGAGCTTCGCATTTCGTATATTTATTTTATGTGTGAATGCAATAAAATTGGTACTCAGCTTTCGTATCATTTGCTTTGGGCAATGGAATGTGGGGCGATCAAGAAATAACGAGTGATGCTTTTACGCTACAGGTTGCAGTGTTAGTGAAAATTGGAGTTATGGTCTAATGTTTTAGTAAAGTCAGTCTTTCTATTTATCTACAATTATACCAATAGGTAGGATACTTATCTTTGATCCTATAATCATAGTCATCAATAGCGTTGGCCCTACACCTGTCATTCTTGCTCTCTATTATCAAAACAGAAAACAAAACACAAAATATCCTTTCTTTTCACAGAGCAACACGGGCCCCCGGCGGACTTCTTTTACACAAATACCATCAATTTACAAATAAAAAAATGCACGAAAGTGTTACCTGCCTGTTCACTCTTTTTAATTGGAGTGCGGCAAATAATTATTCGTGGTCACGTCCATCCCTTCTCTGCAAACTGAAGAGGTGTAGAGTACTCTTTATAGGCTTGCTTTTATTAACGAAATGTACAAAAAATAAGGAAAGGGCTTAAGTGGCTTGGTGATATTGTTATGACCTATGACTGAGGTGTGAATTGGACGTTTTCTTAATAAGGGTCATATTTTATAGGATTAGGGGTCATCTGGTTGAAAAACTGGACTCAGGGCGAGTTCTTTCCATTCTGGAATCTTAGTGGATAACTCCCCCCTAAATTTTATTTTAGGAAAAGAAGTTAGATAGATTTTGAACAATAAGGTACAAAAAGGGAAAATAAAATCTAAGGGCAATAAGGCGCATAATGTCTGAAAATCAGCATTATAGGTAATGTAAAACAGAAAAACTGTTTCAAATGGTTCTAAAAAAATATCTCGCAAAAATCATGAAATTCAAACCGTGTATCAAAATAAGAGATCTCAAATAAAGTTTTTTCTTTTGCAAAGTTTGTTTGTCTCCTGAACCGATTTTGAGAACTTCCGATTAGATAAAAAGTCGTGTTAAATCCGATTGCAAAGTTTGAGATCTTCGTAAAAAGCCTCAAATTCAAGTTTTTGGCAAATACTGCGGTTGGAAAATAAAATCTGTTTATTTTGGCTTTATCTGATGGCGGTGACTTCAGATTCGATTGTAATAAATTAGTATTTTTTAAGTCCTTTTCTTATCATCAAACTCCGATATTATTTCTGTACATACTGTACATATATATAATTATTATATATTTAAATCATTTATATATTTTTGATGATATTACCTTGATGGGATTTGAACCCGTAACCTTCCACTGAGTATTAAAAATATCATTTCAATCAATAATAAATCTCTTTTCATTACAGCAAGGCAATCTGACTGGTATTGATATGGAACAGTTGAGCTACTACATGTAGATTGTTTGTAACAATCTGCATCCATCTCAATTCTAAATACTGGGTACGCTAAATAGGTGGGGTTGCGTAATTGCGTGTAAAAAGGGGATATCGGTCGGCTGGAAGCACAGGGGGTCAAAGCCTTCCGAAAAGGTTAGGAGACGCACATACCTTGATTGATCTCGGCTCCGATGATCCAGGTCACAAGTGTATGCGCGCGCGCGGCACTACGGGAACGACGACGGGAACCTAGGTAGGCTCCCTCAGGAAAGCGGGGTGAATATTATGCGGTGCGGAGCTCCAAGCGGTCTGGAGTCGTAACGAACACTCTAACACTGTCTTCCATCTTGTCCATTCGGTGTCGCGGTTGAGGCGATTGTATGGGCGTCTCACTCACTCGCAGCGGTATTATGTGCGTGGGATAAGGAAGGGGTATATGGTAGGGAACAGGATTTGGAGTGCAACGCAAATTACGTTCCCACGTATGCAGAAAACTAACTATAAATGTAAAAGTCGAATAAGCGCGCAACCATTCCCCCGGGCTAGAAGGGACCCCTTCTAAACAAAGAAATACGATGCGGGTATACCGCCACAAGCTGAGACGCTTGCGGTTGTTGCTACTGATGTAGCTGCGATGGAAGACGCGGTTATACTAAGGATGCGGTAGCTACTAAAGAAGCGGAGGCTACGAAGGCCGTAGCTGCGATTATAGGTGCGGTTGCTACAAAGAAAGCGGAGACTACGAAGGCTGTAGCTGCGATTATAGATGCGGTTGCTACAAAGAAAGCGGAGGCCACGAAGGCCGTAGCTGCTTAAGTGCGGTGGCTACAAAGGAGGCGAGGCTACGAAGGCCGTAGCTGCTAAAGTGCGGTGGCTACAAAGGAGGCGAGCACTACTAAAAATGCGGTTATTACTAAAGATGTGGGCACCACTTAAGATGCGGGTACTACTAAAGATGCGGGCACTACTAAAGATGCGGGCATTACTAAAATGCGGGTACATACTAAAGATGTGAGAACGACTAAAGATGCGGGAACTACTAAAGATGTGAGAACGACTAATGATGCGGGAACTATTAAAGATGTGAGAACGACTAAAGATGCGGGAACTACTAAAGATGTGAGAACGACTAAAGATGCGGGAACTACTAAAGATGTGAGAACGACTAAAGATGCGCGCACTACTAAAGACGCGGGCACTACTAAATGCGGGTATATACTAAAGATGTGAAAACGACTAAAGATGCGGGAACGACTATAGATGCGGGCACTACTAAAGATGTGAGTACGACTAAAGATGCGGGCACTACTAAAGACGCGGGCACTACTAAGGGAGTATTTGCTACTAGAGATGCGGATGATACAAATGACGGGGTTGCTATGAACCTTGCTACTATAGCGTTGGTTACCACTGAGGGCTAGATGATTAATAAGAATGCGGGTGCCACTAAATGCGGAGTCTCTGCTAAGTCTGCGGGTGCTACTAAATGCGGAGTCTTTATTAAGACTGCGGGTGCTACTAAATGCGAAGTCTCTACTAAGGTTGCGGGTGCTACTAAATATGCGGGGTCTTTACTAAGACAGCGGGTGCTACTAGAGACTAGAGACTACAGAGACACTATAAAAATGCGGAGGTTACCAAAGAATGCGGTTAAAACTATAGAGACGCGGGATTATCTTCGTATAGAAGCTATTGATTAGGAAGCGGACAGAGACGTACAACTGGACGCAGATATGACCCAGTGGACGTCCGGACACGAACTGTGCGTGTGACGCCATTTGAACCCGGAAACACTTCGTCCACAACACCTAGAGGCCAGTGAAGGGGGGGTGAATTCTCGGTCAAAAGGATCACGACGGTGCCTACGGTAATAGGATCCTTAGGGGTATTCCACTTGCGACGCGATTGCAACGTGTGGAGATAGTCTGTTCTCCATCGTTTCCAAAAGGATTGGACTAGTTTGTCTAATAAATCGTGTTTAGCGAATATACTAAGGCAGAACACACAACGAAGTAACTTAGACCAATACGAAAAGCGGTTTGACAATGATATCAGTAGCGGTTTTTGAGGCGGTTCAGCGACCAACAACTTGTGTTTCCTTTCTTCAGGAGCCTTCGAGACAGTCGAGGGGTTAAAGGTGACGATCGGCCTGTGTGATATCTCTAAGCGGGCCCAAGGAGAGCCAAACCAAAGCGGGTGATCAATAATTTGCGAGGGCGCTAGGCCCCGAGACAGACAGTCAGCGGGATTCTCAATGCCGGGCACGTGATACAGATTTTGCGGTGATAGTTCATTTTGAATTTTGTTTGTGCGATTGGCAACGAACGTTTGCCAGCGATGCGGGGAAGAGTGTACCCAACAAAGAGCGACAATTGAGTCAGTAAATCGGGTTTGACACGAAGAAACAATAAGTTTTGTGAGGCGTGCTAGGACGAGAATAGCGCAGAGCTGGAGACGAGCGAGCTAGCGAGACGAGCCTTTGCCTTAGCGGGTTGTTTTACTGTGCGGAGTGCGTGATTTGGGCTAGAGCGAGACCCAAACACAACGTGGTTAAATTCCTGGGTAGGTTCTTGCGGGGAAAATCTACATAGAATGCGCTGAAAGCGACGATCAGATTCCCTTACTCCAATGGCGAGAAACATTTGTCGGATATCTGATAAAAGAGCGATTGTAAACAAGCGGAAATTTACAATAATTTCGAAAAGATTTCCTTGAAGGTTCTGTCTACTATATAACAGGTCGTTAAGAGAGACTTGCGAGTTGGTCTTACAACTGCCATCCAACATGACGCACAGTTTAGATGTGACCTTTTCTTCTTTAATGACTCCGTGATGCGGGATATACGATTGAGTTTGTGAAGTATCGGTATCAACTAGCGCGAGAGAAAGCAAGGGCGTCGCCAGGGAGGGGCAGGGGGGGCAGCTGCCCCCCCCTAGAGACCCAAAAAATGTACCTAGCCAACTGCAAAACAACGAAAGTCCTGCTATTGTCTTGCTTTGCTGATAAATTTCGCATAAATTCATCACTAGGAATAAGTAGTGACAGTTACTACAATATCATAACTTAAAAAAAAATATTGTATCATTATATAGTACATTTTTTTGGTTCGGTCATTTGCAACAAAATATTTTAATATGTTCGTGCTGTGTGTAGCTCGTAAAGGTTTTCACATAGAAACTGAAACCATTCTTATTTACAATCGCCATACAGGCAAACAGGTCCGTAGGGAAAGGGGGTTTTAGGGATTCAAGCCAACCCCGAAATATTGAGGCACCGTTTATAAGAAAACTTTATTATGTAAAGTTTTCTTGGATACGTACGTGTCACACGTGGGAGCACTTGAAGTGGTTGTTCTGTCTTAAAAACTCTATTTTTTTTTCGTCAAAATTCGTTGGTTGGTTCGCCCTCGCGCTAAGTATCATTTGATTCGTATTGTGTAGGTGTACCTTATATTGTAAGTGAGCTAGGCACGCGCATCACATTCATTTACGCCCGACTCCATCTAAGAAGGCAGATCACGAGAATAATTTTAATTTCGCTAATCAATGAATGGATTAAGTACCTATTTTCATGTTTTGCCTCCCTCCGTTTGCTGTTATTGCTTTAGATATACCTCTATATACATACCTACTCTTTTAAATATTTTGCATACGTCCCAAAAAGTCACAAAATCGCGGCTCGCTCCGCTCGCCGTTTATTCTATAGTCTTCAGTTTCGACTATTTTCAGCGGCCGCACATTATAAAATATCGGCGCTCATTACACTCTGTTATCATTTTTTTTAATCTACCTAATGACCCGAAAAAGTTACAAATTTTGTCGTGCTGGCTCATTCACTTGCAGTGACTGTTGTAGACCATATTGTTTGCGGAGCAGGTAAATAGGAAAATTGAAAACACTTTGCCTTGAAAATTACTTGGATAAAGTTAGCGTACCGATTCATCAGCCCATGTTATCCGCTGCTGGACATAGGCTTCTCCTATTCAGCGCTGTAGCGTGGATACATATCCAGTTAAGATAACGACTTGCAAAAAACAATAACTAATTATTTGTCCAACCGTGGGCTAGCATAAGTATATGATGTATATCTTCTCGGGCGGGTCTTAATCTCTACCCCCCCCCCCCCCCGCCGATTAGTACATATTTCTGGCTAAGGCTTGCCCCCCCCTGGGCCGTGGGCTGGCGACGCCCTTGAGAGAAAGATAGCCCTTTTCTAAATATTCGCGAATCACACCATCGTAGGCTTCCTTCAACGCGGGCGCGGTGTGCATCTTTTTCTCTAAGCAAAGAAAGCGGCGTTCAGCAGCTTGCCGTGAACCACCGAGCGAAGCTATATCACCCTTGAAAGGGAGCGATACTACATAGCGACCGTCATCATCGCGAGATGTCGTACGAGTATAAATCTCCTCACACAAACGATCATCTGGACTAAGTACCGGCGGGACGTCCACCTCTTCCAATTCCCAAAACTTACGGACTGCAGTGTCCAAAGTGGGTGAGGTGCAACAGTACGAGAGCGATTGATAGCTACCTACTTGGGCAGGAGCGTTACCCATAACAACATAGCCAAGGACAGTCTCCAAGGCCAGCGGGGAATGAAGCGAAGGGCTTCCTAGAACCTTACGGTGTAGTAGCAAATGCGGGAAAATTGAAGCGCCTATGAGCATTTGAATCGAACCCGGGGTGGAGTAGGTATCATCTGCCAAAGGCAGATTTTTGAAGTTACTCAAGTCGGAAATTTCGACCGAAACCGCGGGCAAACACTCTGTTATTTTATCTACTACTAGCGACTCCATATCGTAATGAACGCGGCGGTCCAAGCGGGAGAAAAATCTAACATTTACTGAACCTTGAATTAACTTACTAGAACCTCCTATCCCTTTTACCACCATGCCAGTGGGGTTGTGTTTTAAATTTAATCCTAAGCGGTTACAACAATCGGTAGTAATAAAATTACTTTGCGAAGCGCTGTCTAACAAAGCGCGTACGATAATTTCTTTACCATGAGAATCAATGACAATAATGCGAGCGGTAGGTAGGACCGTGGTCCGATGAACAATGCTACTATCAGCTGATAACGCACACAATGTAACGTTATCACTATGCGGTGAGCGCGCGGGCAGCGCGCACGGCTCGGATGAGCCGGGCGGCGGCCGGCAGGGCCGCCGCCTGAGCGGGTGAACTATTTTGCGGTTTATTACCAAAACATAATAATGTATGATGCCGAGAGTTGCACTTCCTGCATCTAGATTTAGAAGTACATTTAGCGATACGATGTTTGTTACTGAGACAATTCAGACACAACCGATTTGTTTTAGCAAATGCGAAGCGTGCGTGTTCGTCTAACTTGTGAAAAGCCTGACATTTATAAACAAAATCGTGCTGCTTATTTATCGCACAATGAGCATAGTGTAGTGCTTGTGTCAGCACTAGCTGTTGTATTGACATATGTTTGCATAGATAAGCCATGGGGTTTGCGATTAGAAGTTTCTTGTTTTGATTGTGCGGGCGAAGTGCGTTGTAAGATGTTTACATGATTTCGTAAAAAAGCTGTTAAGCTATCGAATGACGGTATTTTGTTACCAAGCTGCTCGAATTCGAATGCACGAGCAGTTTCAATGTCCAACTTCTTAAGAGCGATGTATAAAAATGTAAAATCAGCGAGATTTTCTATGTCTAAATTCTTCAAAGCAGTGACTGAGGTCGAAAACTTGTCGAGAAATAATTCTAAATTAGAAGCGGAACTCGTTGATATTTGTTTCAACTGAAATATTTGATCTAAGTATGAGACACCCATAACGCGCTTGTCCTCATACTTATTTTTGAGCCATTCGAAAATAAGTGAGTAATTATCAGCAACCAAATTTAGGCCAGCACACGCTGATCGGGCGCGGCCGCTCAATTTACCAAGAAGGTAGTATAATTTCTCCGAATCGGTCAGAGAAGCGTTATTGTGTACCGAGTTTCGAAAGCTAGCATAAAACAGAGGCCAATCCTTAAAATCACCATCAAAGCTAGGGATTTCTATGGGCGGGAGTCTAGGTGACCTATGCGGCGCTGGAGCTGGTGCAGAGGGTTTGACATCACTGTCGAAAGATTGTAACCTTCTGGCAGCGCGGCGTACACAACCTAACAGGTCCTCGAAGGATGATAACACCTGATAGTTAATAGCGGACTCGGGATCGAGTTTCAGTTCTAATGCGTTAATTTTATCTGCTATGTTTTCGAAGTCGCAATGTAACTTGTCAACAACTTCGTAATCACAAAGAAATGATTCCTTGTCTGTAGGAGAACTTGAATCTAATTTCCTTGCGCGATCGCATATGCCTTGCATACGGGAAAATATTCGATCTCTTTTAGCGACGAGTAGTTTTAATTGCGATTCTGTGACGGACTCCGTGGGAGGCGCCATGCTAAATAAGATAAATAACTAAAGCTTTATGTGGTGGGATAGGTAGGTACCTATCTATTAATGCGAGCGGGTTTATCTATAAATGAAAAGAATGCGAGATCCGCTATGAAGCGTACAACGAGTTAAAAAACAAACAATAGGTAAGTATTTCAATTAGCGGGTTATATTTACTAAATGCGAGCGGGTCAATCGATTTGACTAAGAATTATTGTTTGTTACCTATAAATGTAGTGGGCGAGTTTGCTAAACAATGAATTGAATCGAGTAATATGCGTTGGGGTAATTAGCAAGATTAGATCTAACTGCGTAATATCTACGTACCAGTTGTGACATATAAGCCTATTCTAAGAATAAAGAAGAATTTGTAGCACGGTAAATAGGATACCGTTGTATAAAAATGCGTAATAATTCTAAGCGGGGATGCGTAGTAATAAGTAGGTTACCTAAGGCGTACCTAGCTATTATGAAAATGCGAGCGAGTGCGAAGTAAGCAAGATAAAAATAAGTGATGCGAAAGTGTGTGTAATTAACTAAGCGGGTTGACTAAATATTATAACTAATTAGGTTTGTTGTTCCTAATTGAGCTTATAATTTATGCGATGCGGTGTAGAAGCAAAATTATTAAAGGAATAATTTGCCAATATGGTGCGTGCGAGTGCAAGCTAAACGAATGCGATAAAGATGGCGGATTTGCCGTGTGCCAAGCGATACGAAAATACGAGAATGGTTGCAACGTTGATTCGCCTATTTAACGTGATATACAAGCAAAATTGGTATATCGCGGCTCGTAGGACCAGAAAATGGGTACGCTAAATAGGTGGGGTTGCGTAATTGCGTGTAAAAAGGGGATATCGGTCGGCTGGAAGCACAGGGGGTCAAAGCCTTCCGAAAAGGTTAGGAGACGCACATACCTTGATTGATCTCGGCTCCGATGATCCAGGTCACAAGTGTATGCGCGCGCGCGGCACTACGGGAACGACGACGGGAACCTAGGTAGGCTCCCTCAGGAAAGCGGGGTGAATATTATGCGGTGCGGAGCTCCAAGCGGTCTGGAGTCGTAACGAACACTCTAACACTGTCTTCCATCTTGTCCATTCGGTGTCGCGGTTGAGGCGATTGTATGGGCGTCTCACTCACTCGCAGCGGTATTATGTGCGTGGGATAAGGAAGGGGTATATGGTAGGGAACAGGATTTGGAGTGCAACGCAAATTACGTTCCCACGTATGCAGAAAACTAACTATAAATGTAAAAGTCGAATAAGCGCGCAACCAAATACTATATCTAATTTGTTTATCATTTGTAACTTATTGGTTGATAAATGTTTTACCCCAATAAAATATACTAATAATAATCACTCCTGCGGTAAAAAAATGGTGTAATTATTTAACCCTTAGCTACCTACCCTCTATTTTAGTCACACAACTACCTACCCGCGGTCTGTGTGACGTCGGCGATATCTGGCTCCAGTAAAAGAAATCTATGGCAGTGGAAGATAATTTGAAATAAAACTTATATTTAAATGAGTTTTTTAAATAAATTAAAGTGACAAAAATATAAAAAATCAACATTGTCTATTCACAAAACTAAAATTTCTTCTAAGACCTGAGATATAACATAAAAATTCAACATATTAAGAAAATGAGATCTATAACAAAAATAACGTAAATCACGGACTAGTCTTTACTTATTTCTATAAATTCAGGAATCAACTAATAAAACTATACACTAATATCAATATAAAAAAAGTTATTTTTTAAAAATTGCATGTCATAAACTTTACAGTTTTAGCGGCAGTAAAAATACACAACATGTTTGCGTATCATTGGTTTCTTGCAATGAAAACACAAGTATTGGGTCTTGTGTTTCTACTTAGGGTCACAAACAGGGCAGGTCCTGCGAGTTTCCAACCTATCTGCACCAGCATCACTTCCAATAGCCGCAGGAAGCGGTTCCGCGTTGAACTACAATACCCGACGAAGAGAAAGTTGCAGCATGTAGCTTTTAGCTGAAATGCTCGACATTATCAAATTTTCTTAAGAGTTTAGGATTCTCTATACGCAGTTCCAAATCTTCCCTCCAACCAGGGCACAATATTTTGATCATCAGTAGCCATTTTGCACTAAAACAATAAAAAATACTTAATGAAAAAAGTCACTTAGCTACCTACCCGCGGTCGCTCAGACCGCTGACAAAAGTTTTTTACTCACCAAAAGCAAACGCGCGCACTTATGACCTCGACAAGCGCAGGCGCGGTACTGCGGGTAAAGGGGAAAAGGTACATAGACGCACGATATGTAACAATGCGCACACACTTTGTAATTCACAAAAATATTATCGCTGGTGTCCGTGAGACCGCGGGTAGGTAGTTAAGGGTTAATAAAAGACCATTTACCAGACAAAAAATTACCCTTAATTCAGAGGGTCACTAACGACCGGCCGATTCAGTTCAATTATACTATTTTCATCGCTCATTATGTTATTATTTAAATAAAGATAAAAAAACATACATAAAAGTCGTGGAAACCACCTAGGGTTCCACCACTTTTATGTACGAGTACTTTTACATACCCTGGGGTCTAGGGAACACAAAATATATAAAGACCCCACAAAGTTATTTATAGACTCCACATGTAATCGGAATGATGGCTTTTATTCGGTCAACGAATAATCAACAACAACAACATCAGCCTATATCAGTCCACAGCTGGACATAGGCCTCCCCTAATGCGCGACATAGGTGGCGTTATTTCATCTGGGGGTTATTGCCCATAATCCCCACGCTGGGCATGCGGGTTGGGGATCGCAGTTCGGTGGAGTTGTTCTGCAGAGGGCGCTGCTGCCCGACCCCCTGTGTTTCCCTTAGTCGTCTCTTACGACATCCACGGGAAGAGTGGGAGTGGTGAAATTCTATGCCGGCACCACACGGCCCCTATGCCGGCACCACACGGCCCAACGAATAATCGCCGCCATCTAATCGCCATCCAACGCTGCAATGCTGCCAGCATTCTGGGCACTCCTTTAGTGACGGCTTAGATCTTTAGGAAATAGATATACTATATCTAACCGTAATTTTTATGTTTTGTTAGTTGTTAGTAACTACTAATATTCTATTATAACTATTAATATTGTATTATGTATATCAGTCATCTAGTACCCATAACACAAGCTCTGCTTAGCTTAGGGCTAGATGATGCTGTGTGGATTGTCCGGCATTATTTATTTATTCTTTGTTAAAAAATGATTTGAGAAGTCCGTAAAAGTCATTTCATAGATAAAAGCAAAAGCTAAAGAACTACAACGGATTAAAAACATATTCCCCGATTAAGTTCCCTCGTTACTCGCAAGCTTTAGCTACTCTACTTCTGTTGCCAAAAATTTCGAACTGACGTTGCGCTCTACTTTTATGGAGTTGCGAAACTCTGTTTTAGGCTTAACTGTTTTTGTTCGAGTAGTTTCCAGTAGTGGGTACTCAGCTTTATTTATTGTTTGGCCGCATTATTACGGTTTTATTCAATGGTATTCGAAAAACTTTAATCTGGCACATCTGAGCAAGTGAGTTAATAGTTTCTGACAAGACGAGATATTAATTTGTATTTGATTTGGTGGAGCGAGTCGTACTTTCCTATCTAGTTAAAACGTTTATTAACAAAAAAAAAAATACAGTCAGATCACCAAATTAGAACTTTAAAATTTAAACAATTGAGCGAGCTGCAGACTGGCCGGAAGTGTCCCAAGACGCTGGCTGCATTGCCTCGTTGTATGGCAATGCTGATGCGCTGCGCCAGATACTGACCAGCTCTCGGGAGACACGTCGGTTCAACAGAATACTTTTGTTTATGTATGAAATACACATACTTAGATTTCCAGTGTAAACATTTACAGAGCATAAGCCATGGGCTTTTTTGGCCTTTTACGAGGTTCCTCGTAATTTAGCTATCGTATATACGATAGCCTTAGGAGGCTATCTACCCTAAACACCCTAATAAAATGTCTGCAGATTGTACAAACAATGTCACACGGCGGGAATCGAACCCGCAACCTCCAGCGTCGCAGGCGGACCTTCGCCCACTGCGCCACAGAGTTCCTCAAATAGAAAAGTTTCTTATAAGAAAAATCACTTGCAGCGGGAGACTCTTGTATGTAACAATACAAACTTGTTCTTATCGTCTAAAAACAATGTCGTTAAGAACCACGCCTGTACAGAACCTCGCATAAAATATACGCATGCATATAACAATTTGTAGAATAATGGCTTCTATTGCAATATTTTGTAGAACCAAGAAAGATTACTATAACTGCGTGCACAGAGATAACGCGAAGCTGCCGTAACAAAAGACACTTGTATTTACATCGACATTGGTTGTTCATAGTGACATACCGACAAATGATAAGGCCGCCCATTGTACCTGCCTTTGATATTGTTCTTTTTCTGGTGTACAATAGATTATTTTTGTATTGTATTGTATAAATAATGTAAGTGATGAATCTGAATCTTCTTTACGTCGACAATCAAACAATCATTCATTTTAAAGAATATTTAATTATTAGAACAACAGCGGTCATCTCTGACTTATTTGATCCACGGGTATTTAACACACAATTCAAATATATATAACTTATAACACTCACACATACAGGCTGAGTTACATTTTGAAAAATTTCTATAACCTACAAATTTAGGTTCGTCAGGGGTAATGTAAGATTATAATGGTGACAGAATTTTTCAAATTGGTCCATTACTTTCGGAGTCTGTTCAATTCAAACAAACAATCAAAAACCTTTATTTAATATTAGTATAGTTATTTTGTCTTTTCGTAGTTTGTTGTAAATTGTGATGCTCATACATTTCCTTTACATAATATCTCTACATAGTAGAATCCTCATACGGCAGAGGTATCTACATCTCTGCCGTAAGTAGTAACAGACTCTTGGTATCACGTTTTGGTAATTGTGTTTCGGACGGTTCTTGCATGTGAAGGGTCCCTAGCGTATCGGTGCTGTGCTGTTGCATGTCGGGACTCGAATCCACGACTTGTCATAAGTAGTCTTTCAAATTCCAATAAAGCTAAAGAATACAGTTTGCAAAAATCAGAGAGCAACTAAGTTTATATGTCTCAATACAATAATATAAGTAGACGGTAAGTACGTACGGTGCGATAAAACGTCAAGTCAATATAAAGAATAGGTACTTAAATAGCTATAAAGAACATGGTTGTTGCCATTTAAAGAGTAAAGAAAAATTTAACAAAGAAATATGAATATAGTAAAATTTTGGACAAATAATGGATTTCCATGTATACTGAGAGAGCGGTACACTAGCAAGTATTGCAATAGTATTTGCTGTGAAGGGGCCTAAAATAACATGCTAAAAGGACATGCAATAAATTCTATTTTAAAATGTAAACGCGGTTAATTAATTTTAATTGTTGTGTAATAGATCATAATACCGGTAGTTAGATAAAATAATTTAAAACAACAAGAAGCCTTCAATTCCTTTTCTGCAGTGCTACGTACAACGTACTAAACCGAAACATTTCATGATAAAATTTCAAACCAGGAAAGTTTTAGCATGAAAGCAGTGTATTGAACGTGATTCACAAAGCCTCTGACGTCACAATAATATATGACTATGGATTTCCGAAACAGCGTCGATTACGTTAGAAATACTATCAATTACTCTTTCAGCGACTGCAAAGTCGCGACACGACACAAAACCTTTATCGGAATAAAATGAGTTCTTATTCTTTCGAGGAAAATATTTTGTAAGCGCTGAGTAGGTTTATTTGGAGAATGGTTGTTCCTGGTCATTTATCATGTGTTTTTTGTGCTTTTACAAGTAAATTGCAATAGCGAAATCGATTGAAAAGCTTTTAAAGATTTTCAAAGGCTAAACTGAAAATCTTTGAGCCTTGAGGACGGACCAAGTATTGTTCATCCACAAGTTTTACAAATTATTATAAGGATATCTGAACATTTTGGTGACACTGGTGATGGCTGGTGATGTTAGAAGATATTCTCATGATACTGTTATCAATAACTTTCTGAATTTGGCCTTACAAATGAACATATAAATTTATTGATGGTATAGACTTATAAATTTATTGAAAATCGTTAGAACATATCGTAGATTTGGGTGGATTTTGGGTTTTGAAAGCTTTTATTCATATTTCGACCGTTCTCGAATTCCAATTTTTACTACGCGTATGCAATAATGTATTGTTGAAGTTTGCATTCTGAATTTAGAAAACATTTTATTGATTCCTGTTATTGTTCTCTGTTTTTGTGAAGCTTTATTAAATTCCTTTGTTGACAGAAAATATCTTGCACACTAGAACTGAGTATAGCTATGCTACATAGCTACAAACCTCTAGATACTTATATGCCTAATCTTAGAACATCAAGACGGCCTTTGTAATATTTGATGAAATAATAATGAGAGACGTCTAAAACCTCACTGAAGAGTCTTTACGGTAGGCTTAAGTACTTTTCTGTGAGTTAGAGTTTTTGTCTGACAAACGAATCTAGGCTTTGCGGCTTTTGAATGAAATTACTTATACTTAAAATCTGCGAATGCTCTCAACAAGTTTTTTTATGAAGGTAATCAGAGATACTGGCGAACAAAAAAGTTTTTATTTTTGATACCTATGGTTTTTATGTTTTGGTCTCCTAAAGTATAATATGTAATAGAGAATTTATACCTATGTATAATAAATACATATAAATTCTCTTTCATTATTTTGATTGGATTTGATTTGATTTTATGATATTTTAACTCATAATAGGTACTTGTAAAGAGATTTCATAGATATAAATTTCGATGATATTGTATAAATTATAATATGTATTAATTACACGTCAAGTATTCGTAACAAAAAAAAAGGCATGGCAAAGGCGTTTTCCAGCAAAACTGATTAAGAAGGATTTCCTCCTCATTCATTGTATTTACAAAGAGATTTTTTTCTATACGTATTTGTAAAGCAAAAATTAGTTTACGAAATTTCACCTTTATAATATGAAAGGGATTCGCCGACAATAACGTGAACAATAACCTTCGGCAGCAAGTTCATATAATAAACAACTTCTTGGGCAAACGCAAGCTCTTAACATAAACCGTTTGATGTGACCTTATTAATTTTATGACGACGAACGTTTTCATAGCTTATTAAGATAATTCCTTTATAGACAAAGAACATTACAATTAAATAACCAAATAAGAACGGCTTGCTGACGTTTGGGACACAATATTTTCGGACACTGTCCGAAAAACTAGTATTTATAATTGAAATAATGAATCATAACAAAAGGGCGAAAGTGTCATCACGATGCTGCATTGTTTTGCTGTATGGCATTGCTGATGCGCTGTGCCAGACACTGACCAGTAGTTTAGGCTGGTTTTAGAGTCACGCTGACCGTCGGCGCTGAAGCCTACGCGCGTAGCTCTCACGCGTAGCTGTCTGCGGCAACTCGTTTTAGTGTCGTGCTGAACGTCGTGGAGTACAGACATGCACAATCAAATGAGTGTTCGAGTTGCTTGTTAGATAGTTTATATTGTATAGTAATATATAACAATACTATGTACCTCTACATTATTGTGATAAACAATAAGGTTTGAAAAGATATCTATACTAATATTATAAAGAGGAAAGATTTGATTGTTTGTATGTTTGTTTGTTTTTTGAATTGAATAGGCTCCGAAACTACTCGACCGATTTGAAAAATTATTTCACCATTAGAATCCTATTTTTTCCGTGATGAACATAGGCTTATATAATATTTTCAAAAAAGTTAGGGATCTGCATGAAAAATTCAATAATTGAACCGTGCGCTGTATATCCAACCTCTTTTTCTATTATGGCGCGTCAGAATAGAAAAAGAGGTTGAATATAATAGCGCACGGTGCTTGCTTTTTTTCTACGGCCAGTGTCAATTATGGAGTGTCGAGTCAATGTCAAAAATCCCAATGTTGCTGTTACAAAAAGTAAGGGATCCGTATGAAAACTGTGAAACCCATCATGTTAGTGTGTATAATTTCTGAAATTTTTGTTTAGTACCCGTGCGAAGCCGGGGCGGACCGCTAGTAAAATATATATACCTAAAATATATGTATCGTGCTGAACGTCACACGCCCTGTATATCGCGATTCATTGTTGCGCTCGTCTGTCCCCGTCGGCGCGCGCGTTTAATGTAACTCTGTAACGATAACGGAGTTCGGAAGCGCGTCGGCGCCGCGTGCTCAGCGGCGCCGACGCGTGGCGCGTACGCGCGCGTATGCACAGCGCTGACAGTGCTCAGCGCTGAGTCGTCGGTGTTACTCTAAAACGCTTCATAAGTAATCATACATATTGGCCTGTCAGCGCCGACGGTCAGCGTGACTCTAAAACCAGCCTTAGATAATTAAATTAATAATGATAGACAGTTTACACAGCATCACCGGTAATTGTACTTATATTGAGACTTAAAACTTTAGAATTACGAGTACTTTGAAAGGGCAATAACGCCCTTTCAAAGGGATTTTTTTCAGAAAAAAATGTATTAGTCACACACACAAACACACCACACACCCTCACACTCAAACACACCCACACCAACACACACATAAGTTCTCCGGTTGCCCAGATAACTAGCATGCAGATACTACAACTACACTCCCAATAAACCCGATAAATAATTCACAATCCTACCTGTATGAGGTCGGGCATTGTCATGCATAAATATAGCATCCTCACCCAAATTGACCATAAATGGACCAACGTGTTCGTTGAGGATTTCTTCCACATATCTTACGCTAGTTAAAGAGCCGTTTTCTATGATCACCAGCTCTGTGCGACTTTCAGAGGAAATTCCGGCCCACACAAGAACAGACCTACCACCGTAGGCTACTTTTTCTTCGATGCATGCTTGCTTGAATCTTTCCCCTGGTCTTCTATACACTCTGTGTCTTCCATCGTGCTTGTAGAGCATAAATTTTGATTCGTCGGAGAACAATTTATTGCATTAACCTAGCATTCTTACTTTCCGAGATTTTTTGGATTCTTTGAGTGACCCGGATTCATTGCTCTCGAGTGTATGTAACTAATAAAGCAAGGGAAAGTAACGGTCTATGCACCCTGCGGACGGAGTTCTTTATTTTTTTTACTGTTAAGTTGAACATATTTTTATTTTATTGAATAATATGGAGCGAATAATTACTTTCTGGAAAAGCGTGTTCCATCCCATCTTAGGCAATATCTCTTTCAAGATGGAACTCAAAAACTTAGCATCTTCAATAAAAAAATATGCATTTAAATTCCTGAAGAAATTATATTATTACTATAAGACATAATACATACAATTTGCTATGCAAGCAGGGCTATAAGTACTGAAGATTGCTTTTTAATGAACAGCTTATGTTTGTTATTATTTAAAAGAAATATCATTAATGAGGTGACCAGCGATTTCTATTTCGAAAGTTGCTAAAAACGCATCCGCTCCCGGTCCTGATTTTTACCGACGATCTGCCTTCACTCCCGCTTCCGCTCTTGCATTAAACCTCAAGCGTGGCTACGCTGCGACATTTTCCCCACAATGCCCGACAGTTTAGGAAATATTTTATCTTTCTTCATAAAGGGAACTGATGGGAACTAACAATGGCAGAGTGATGTATTTAGGAAATAAATGTCAGGCCATCCTTCAATGTTATGTGCCAACGGATTTTGCGTGAAGGTTGACTATAAAAATAATAACAATTGTTATTATTATTTAAAGGTATTATACCTATGGCGCTCATAAGGGGAGGCCTATGTCCAGCAGTGGACTATTATAGGCTGGTGATGATGATGATGATAAAATACCTAAAGTTAAATAGTAATTATTTGAGATACATTGACGTATAAAAATCATGGTATTGGCTCGGAATAATTGTAGACTTTAATAAGTGCCTCGCGGGGAGGTAAGTAAATGGTAAAAGATATCTTCTATACTAAATATTATAAAGAGGAAAGATTTGATTGTTTGTTTGTTTATATGTTTGTTTGTTTGAATTGAATAGGCTCCGAAACTACTGGGTCCTTAGCCAACCGGCATTCACTATGAAGCGATTCGATTTTGAAAATTGTTATCGCTCTAGCGATGGCAACCTTCAAATGGATTAAACGTCAAGATTTTTGGTAGGCAATGTACGAATATTTTGATTTCACCCTCAGAAAAACGATTGATTTCACCAAACCGATTGACAACATCGAACGATCACTTCCATCAAATTCCTAGCCAAGTGGCAGTTTTGAGAAGCGAATTCACTTAGTTGTCTATTCTCTTGATGGATACACTAGCGAACGCCAAGACCCTGTAGAAATCGAATCGAAATGGTGATTTCATAAACAGCTGTTGGAATTACGTCAAAATTTAAAGTAGCCTTGCGCTAGCGTGGATGTAGCATTCACGATCGCACCCTTGTTTCCCTGTGTCCATGAGGGATAAAAAATATAACAACGAAAAAAAAAAGATAAAGCTTTTGCAAATGATCGGCAAAAATTCACACATTTGGCTTCTAAGGGCGAGAGTCGAAAGAAATTACAATACAAACTAAAACGTCTATTGTCAAAATGCAAAATAGTTTTGAATTTCTGTTATTTACTCCAATATTACCGAGATGATACGAGTGTCGTAAAATATGTATTTTCTCCTAATTATTTATTTCTTCATGATTTTAAGAACTTGTTGAAAATAATTAAATAATATAATTATATAATGTAGCTCTAAACCATTGTTATTTTCTTTCTATTGATTTTAATTACACAATAAACTCTGCCATAAGTATTTCAAAAGATTGGGTAAACTTCCAAATCGAAACAATTTTTTTGATATGTATCACGTTTGTTTACAGAAATTCTATCTGAAGTTATAGGTAACAACCTACTTGGCTTGGTACTCCTTTTTATTTGACCCGTCATTTCATGAACGGTGAACGGACGAAATAAGCGAATAATTGAGTTCGATAACTATAGACTACAGACCGTACACCATAAGTTGTCCTGCCTCAGGAATTGGGAGCATTATATTGGCAGCACGATATTGCCAACATTATGAATCTTTTACCCCATTATGTAAACGTGTGTTTGTTTTACTTTCATATTTTTATATAAATATATAAGTAGTTAGGACTAGGAAAGTTTTAAATTATGAAACAATTAAAATTTTAAATTATTTATTGAAATTGTTCTGACACTAATTATGGTCAAAAGGAACATAAATAAACAACACAAAAAATTCTTATAAATCGAAATCTTCAAGATCCACGACGATTTTCAGCAGAATTGACTTGTTGCAGGCAGCAATAGCTTCGCTTCTTTATATATGTATTCTACTCGTGGTTTTCTCCGACGTGACTGAAAATGACACATAAAATTTGTATTTGTATAATATAAAATTCAAAAAATTCAATATTTGTATATATAAAAATAAGGGATATCATAACAAGATAAATTAAATAACCTGAATAATTTACTTTTTATTTTATCTTTTTATGTGAGTAAATCTTATGATCCATTCTAAAGGTATCGTGTATAAAGCTGGTATCCCTATTTTACTTACCAGTTGCATTGATGGTGCAACGCGAGATCGCACTAGATTTACCTAATGGATTTAACTGGGCATGGTCTGCCTTTTCTTCCTCACAAAAGGCACGCACCTTCAACACAATCTCTTTTGCACTGCTTTTAAAAGGCTTTGGCATGAATAATTCGAAAAATGTTAATAAATAACTTAATAACACAAATACGAGCGCAATACTTCAATCAAACTATGACAGTCTAACAACAAAAGATTGACAACCAATTGTGCCAACTTATCGGCATTTAGCGATCAGACGTATAGACAAGGCGATAGCTACGCGAAGGTTACTTTGTCTACCAATTGAACTTCGCCATCATTTGAGCTATGATGATTGTCGTTGCGATGCGTGATATCGAAGGAATATGTCAAATCCATACATTTTTGTACTTTTCTACCATCGCTTTCGCTAATCAAATGTTACTTTGTCTAGAGCCCCTGGACCGAGTTAAAAAATTCTTTCACCATTAGAATCCTTAATTTTCCGTGATGAACATAGGCTATATAATATTTTCAAAAAAGTTAGGGATCCACATGAAAAATTCAATAATTGAACCGTGGGCTGTATATTCAACCTCTTTTTCTATTATGGCGCGTCAGAATAGAAAAAGAGGTTGTATAGCGCACGGTGCTTGCTTTTTCTCTACGGCCAGTGTCAATTTTGGAATGTTGAGTAAATGTCAAAAACCCCAATGCTGTTAAAAAAAGTAAAGATCCGAAAACTGTGAAACCCATCGTTTTAGTGTGTATAATTTCTGAAATTTTTGTTTAATACCCGTGCGAAGCCGGGGCGGGCCGCTAGTTTCGTATATAGGAGTAATTTTCGCATTCAAAAACATTCCGGTAAAGTTTTAATAAACCAAAAACACTAATAGTGATCAAAAATATCACTTTATTCTCATGTCTATTAAAATATAAGAATTTGTTTTTTTCTTATTGCAAAGCATTTTTGTAAATAAGACAAAATTGAATTTGAATTTAGAATCAGCAGATATGAGTTTAACCTAATCTACCTACATCCTTAGTCGCTATAGGTACGTATATTTGAGTGAAGGGTGCGATTCGGCAAGCGTAGTGTAGAACACCCTGGCCCCTAGCCAGATGGGATGAGACGACTTGCAAATTGCATTTATGCCATATTCGTCCCAATTCTGCAGATGCTGGAAGACAGGGCCCTATGGCGCTCAGTAAGGGAGCCATTTTTCCAATAGCGTACTAATATGGGTATCATTAAACATCCACTTTTGCTTATCCCAACTGATTAGCTTTGTCAAGGGTTAATTGGATATTTTACCTTTGAGTTTCAACTGTATAATGAGAGAAGCGTGTTTTTGTCACAAAACACCTTTAAAATGGCGCGCTAAATTCCGCAATGTTTTTCACCAGCAGCGTGCCGAACTTTAGGTGAGAAAGTGGAATTGTTTAGCAATTTAAAATTTGTCGCCATCTTGAATATTTAAGAATCGGTGAACCCAATGATTCGAGTAGTTGAACTAGTGGCGCAATTTGTAGCGCTTTCGCATACGCAGTAGAAAATTGCTATTTCTATTCTTTTCTAAGTCGTAAATTTTTGTGATATCAACAAAACCTTAAGATATCATAAGAAACCTTGTTTGGCTACAGTGTCGGTGGGTTTACCTACGACACAGGCGGTTGCAGGATCTATTCACGCTTGAGAAGAAATATTTTTACAATCTCCACATATTTGTTACGGGTGTTCTGGTCGTCTATGTAAATCTATGTAATGTATTGTATTATATAAATCAGTTATCAAGCACAATTGGTGCTTGATAACTGATTTATATACCTAAACAATCGCTGCTTAACTAGGGGCTAGATGATGCTATGTGGATTTTCTAGCATTATTTATTATTTATTTAAGTAACTGACACGCTAACTTGCGAAAAACTAAATAACCCATAGTACCTATAAACGGATCAGAATTAAAATTTTTAGTTCTTATGAATTCTGGCATCTATATTTATATTTATCTACGTCAGCGAAGCCCTTCTCAAACAAACTCTCAGTCTGTAATCTCTGTCTTACCTACTACAAACTTCAGTGCCTTAATTATTTTCCGTTTTTACGCGAGCGCCCCGGTGCCTTAATCCAAGTACCTCAAGCCCCGAACTAATTACACGCTTCTAAAAATAATCCTATAAAACGGAAGCTGTTTGTCCCCGAAATGAGGACCTCCCCAAAATAAATACGAGACATGGTTCCCTTGAAAGTTCCGTGGTATTAAACAAACAAACGGAACGCATCTCGGCTGTGTAAATAAAATCTCTTTGAAACCGACTGTTGAGTGTAACTTAGTTTCCGTGATTTCAAGAAAAATCTGGTATATTCGTTAGGAATCAGTAGGTACAACGTTTCAAAAGGTGGAATTATAGTTAAAACCAAAACGTCCCAGAGTCGGTTATAGGATTATAATTATAGTATTATAACAAAGCAATTATATAACTGTAACATGATACATCTACTGATGTTTATCAGGAAAATATGACCTTATCTATATTTATGAAGTAAAAAATTTCCAACAGGTTTTTTCCTAAGCTCAGTTATATAAAAAAGTAAAATTCCCTATTGATCATTCCATTATGTATTACATCAAAAAAGAATTCCTCTTGGGAAAGTTTTCGTATGTAAGAAGGTTATGTAGTTAATGGTTATTTATGCGTGACCAACCGATAAATATATAATAATAATAATTCATTTATTGTGAAGATAACATATGTACATCCCTAGATTAGTACAAGTCTTAGCTTATATGTTAGTTATAATTTAATTTAATTCTACATAGTTGAGCTACCTGTAGTTTGTTCGCAACAGTCTGCAGTTAGCTCAATTGTAAATACTAGTGGTTTTTTTTTATTTAGTTAGATCATTGTAATTTATTTGTTAATAAAGGCTTGGCCATTCTACATTCTTTATTTAATAATTATAGAGGTGAAGTGTATGTACATTTGCCGTGTGGTGTCGGCATAGAATTTCACCACCCCATCTCTTCCCGTGGGTGTCGTAAGAGGCGACTAAGGGAAACACACCGGAGGGCGGGCAGCAGCGCCCTCTGCAGAACAACTCCACCGAACTGCGATCCCCAACCCGCATGCCCAGCGTGGGGATTATGGGCATTAACCCCCAAATGATAGCGCCATCTTTGGCTCTCATTAGGGGAGGCCTATGTCCAGCAGTGGACTAGTGGATAGGCTGTTGATGTTGATGTTGTTTGGACATCACTCCATCTAATTTATTAGCTGCCAGAATGGTGTTGGTGTACTCAGTTTCAATATTTTAAGATCTTTAAAAACGTTAATAACCCAATTTATTAATAAAAATCTCAGCTGTGCAGCAGCTTCCCATTATATCTGCAGAAACTTTATCAAACTGAAGAGTTTCAACTGTTTCAAACATTATTGAATTTTCACAACATCGGCATGCAGCATCCAAAGCGTGTCCCGGAGCGTTTTTGCAAACTTTACCGTATTCCCCTAACAAGATAATTCTGTTTTCTTTGTCTACTCCGTCCATGTTTGAAACAGTGCCTATTTTGTTTGAGCTGGACTCTTGGTTAACCGTGCTTTAAGTAGAAACCAGAGTCGTTTATTTCTAAACCGAAAAATATACGTTACTTATTTTTTTTATTTATACTACATAAGTTGCATTTGGTTCTTCTAAACTTCGATAAAAAGCGTATTTTGAGTACAGGCAAGTAAAAAACATCTTACCGTCCAACAGACCACAGTATTCGTTGAATACCTTTCCTATCCGAGATACTTAACAAAATAAAAACAAAAGACGGATGTTTCTTCCGAGATTTGTGTTCTAGTACTTGTAGTTTCAGAGATAAAATGTTTAAACATTTTACCATGATCATCATTAGCAGTTTGTGAATCAAAAAGCTGAGCATAGCCCTTTATTCGTTTATGTTATTCATCTTGACCCTTCGTCAGTCATCCACGTTCTTTCTAATAACATTGACCCATCGTAAGAATGTCCTATTCGTCCCATTTCAAACACAACTGTTTTTTCCAAAAGTTGTGTACCTACTTCATTAGGCTGTTATTTATTCCCCCCTTCTCATTGTTCGGGGCAGAAAACAATTAAATGACAAAAGGCCTCTAATAGCTCAATTTAGATACGAATACCGACCGCGGCTTTTATTGTTCGTTTTGTCAGATAATCACCAGAGTTTCAAGATAGGGATTCCTTTGATTTTAATCAGTGTCGTATTTACTGATAAATAGTAATAATGAATAATGCTCGACAATTCACACAGTATAAGTATTGTTATTCGGACTTAAGAACAAATAGAATACCCAAATAAAAATAAAACGTTTGTCCCGAGGCTGGCATCGAACCTGCAACCTCCTGCGGCGGACCTTCACCCACCTCGCCACAGCGGTCAATAACCCGTCACATAAAAGCTTAAACACACAGAGCATTAAATAAACCAACCAAGCATTTCAAAATTATTAAACTGATGATAAAAATGACGGAAAAAAGAATATTTTTAAAAGAGTCAAGTCACAGCATTCTCAAAGATTTATTATGGCAGAGTTTGACAACCATGTTAAAAGAGATGGTCCGTTTACATTGCTACGACCCGATCTGGGACGGAATAGAGGCAAACAATTATCTTTTTTCGTGTGTCTTTTGGCTATGAAATCTGGTCAAAAACCGTTTAACGTAAATTTTGTTACAACAAAATTTAGGTCAACGGTTCTTAAAGAAAAATATTAAGAACGAAATTGGTAATTAAGAGCGTGCCATACCTCAGCCAAAATTCAAATTTCGAGCAGGATGACAAGATATGATTTTCGTATGAGTGAGAAGCACAGAGCGATAGACGTGCTCCGTATTTAGCTCCGCCAAAACTGTTATGCCTAATTACAAGGTATTTACACAACTAATCGAAAAATTAAAAAGACGAAAACGAAGAAATTCTACTACGTTTCTTGACAAAACAAAAATCCAACAAAAAAATGAGGTGGTTCCTGAGATAAATAGCAAAATGTGTGCAAAACATGTATTTTTCAAAAAATAAAAGTATCGAGAAAATTTTCACCAATCGTGTTTTTGAAAAGACGGAATCCAAGATAAAAGTTCGAATTATCATTTACCTAAATATGAAGGTCGTAGCTTTCACAGATTCTGAGATAAATAACGATTTCTAACTATAAAATTACATAAGGTACACTCTTAAGCTTAGATGAAGTGTAGGTTATGCCTAACGACATAACCTACACTTCAAGTCTTTATAGAGCTTTCAAACACCCTGTATAAAGTAAATACGGTCAATTTTTTTATTGAAAAAAGAAGTTTTTTCTGATATCGTTGACCCTATTAGAATCTTCTCTTCTCATAACAATATCTACTTCAGATTGCAACGCATGTTCATATAAGATTTTATTAATTTATTTTAGAAAAGGACTTACTGTTAAAACTTTAACGTCCATAAGTCACTTCCACAAGAATAAATAATGAAGAATGAAGAAACATGTCCGAATTCAAACATAAAGAATACATAGCAATGTATACAAATACGTTTACAAATACAATACAAATACTGCCGTGTGGTGCCGGCATAGAATTTCACCACCCCTCCCGTGGGTGTCGTAAGAGGCGACTAAGGGAAACACACCGGGGGGCGGGCAGCAGCGCCTTCTGCAGAACAACTACTCCGAACTGCGATCCCCAACCTGCATGCCCAGCGTGGGGATTATGGGCAATAACCCCCAAATAATGATGCCATCTATGGCGCTCATTAGGGGATGATGTTGTATACAAATAATCATATAATCTCAGTGTCAATCTTGAGTCAAAACAATCCTAGAATTTAACACTACTTGAGCTACCGGACTACATAAATAGATAAAAGCTTAAGATCTCACGTTGTATTTAAAAGGTATAAAAAGTTAACTAACATTGCTTAACAAAAATAATATTGCATACCAAAAAGCAAAAATTGTTGAGTAGCTTTCATCTCGTCCCTTCACAATATAACAGTTCTTCCGTAACAAAAAATAATAAAGTCTTCATCGGAGGCCAGAAAGACATGACAACCTTAAAATTATGATAATGAGAAAAGTAAGCAACACGGACGTGCCTAAACTTTCCCCATAAATTATTAATATTCGCCGAGTTAAGTCGATTCTCCGAAATGTATCGTACCACTCGACATTTCGTAACTTTAGGTCTGCCGAAGTCAATACCTGTGGCAAAGTATTAACTACCACTGCTGGGTATTCTGTGAGGCGAAGTTTTGATGTGAAGCCCTTAGGGCAACTCGATAGAGGGTTAATTGAACCATTATGCATTGATTGGATTGGTTGGTTTGAAACATTTCTATATGTTTCAAACTGTTGTATGCCGTTTCCCCTATCATTTACCTTAGTATGGGCTGTGTGGATAACTTTACGCTCGTGTGCATATATGTGAAAGCCTAGAATCATGCTTTTCATTATGATTTTATTTTCAAAAAATCATCTATGTTTAGTTGACATAACTTAACACAGATTAATTTTTGGCTTTAAAATATAGAAAATTTATACTATGGAATCAGTGTCATAAACTTTAAACAAACTTTTTGCACTTACCGGGTTTTAACCCTTTATGTTCACTCGACATTATTTAATTCAAGGACTTGATTTATTTTGTATGTATTTATTAATAGTTTGTGTTTTATATGATATTAAATATGTTAACCTTATTTTTAACTTAATAGCGATTACTTCGTTACTGACATAATTACCACCGACTTATTTAAATTGTGTGTAATGAAATGTACCCAATGAAAACGGTTTCGCTGCCGACAAACATTTAGACGTTTCATCATAAAAGGGCTTAAATAAATAACAAAATTATACGTAACAAAGCAAGTTGAAAATATCTATAAAAGAGTTTTCGAGTTGTTGGTTAAAATGGTTTTAGAAAAACAGGGTTCCGCAGTAAAAGGGCTATTGTAATTCTATATCGGTAACGGCAAAATGGCTGTGGTCCGATGCTTTATTTTATTTTAAACTTGTGATCTGCAGCCTGGGCTGCCATTTCTAATATCGATGCGAAACTGCGGTGACTGTTTGAGTTTAGTTGGAGCTAACTGTAGAATCTATTCCTACCTAATGGAAGGAATATCAACATGGTTTATTTTTTATTTTATTTTATTTATTTATTTATTTTTGGGGAAACATCGGTTCTATGTTGTCTTAATAAATAAGGTGTTTAGCACTAAAGTGACTATTAATAGGTTCTCACAAGTAGCTACATTTTGGACAATAATATAAAAACAAACACCATGCAACTTAAATTAAATTAAACTAATGCATATGTTAATATTACAAATTATAACAAGAGTTCATTCACACTCATATTATCAAGATATATATATATATATATGTCGGCGCGAAGACGTGATTTCTACACTACGATCTAGTTTTAACAATTAACTGAGTGTTTAAACCTCTAAAATTAACCAAGTCATCGACTTGGTTAGGTTTCCTATAAGAACTTTGTGATAATTCAAAAACATCGCCCCGAGTTTGCTCCTTTGTTATTGTGAAAACGCTAGGCAACCTTTTGCTATAAATAAAGCCACCGGGCGAGTAAAACATTCAGTCTTGCTCGAGCACTCGGAGGGAACGGACCTCCCTGGAATAAATCAAACGTTCTTGTTTCTAACTGCTGTTTCATTGAGACTACCTTCTATCGAGGAATATCCGGACAACGAAAATCGTGACGTCATCACTGCTGACGTCATCAACTGTGTCGTGGGATCGTTCGGGCCAGGAATATCTTTCTCGGGTCGCCGGTTGGATGGAGCAGACTTCTACCAACAAGACAATGATGATAGTGACGTCAGTCCTTGTGACGTCACCCATTTGAAAAAGCGTAACGAGGGTTCTTCCCTCGTCATATATATATTTGATCATAATTTAATCCAGTTATCAAAGATTATTTAACCCTTGGTTTACCTGGTGACCCCAGATCACTTAATTTACCCCATGGAGTCCATGAGACTCCTTGCATAAAAATCATTGATTTTGATCAAAATAAAAGCAAAAAAATATTCAAAACTTAGGAACATTATATTTATAAGCTTTAATATCAAAATTCTTTATTAGTTCGTAAACAGTCTTGTTTACAATTGAAAAACCTAAGTCTAAAAAATAAGTAAACAAAAAACAATGCCAACTTCTGGCTCGAAATTTACATACAAGAAATCATTATTTTAAACTATTTATTTCAATAACAAGTCTAATTTATAATCAACTTTTAAAAACTAATTAAAAAATGGCACAGGTTTATACGAAAAAAAAAATCGTGCAGCGCTTTTTACTCTCTATCTTTAGCTGCACACTGAACACCGATTTTCTTTGTACATGCCAAACATACTGGCTTTAAACAGCTATGACATAAATATACTGTCTTTCTTTTCAGACGGCTGGGACATAATATGACAGTATTTTCTTTGGTCTCTGGGCAACTTTTCATCTTGAGAATTTTATTCATCTGTGGGTAGAGGTACTTTCATAATCTCTGATATTATCACATCTGAGCCAGTCAAGTACCACCGACTCGGCTTCTGAATCAAGTAGATTTACTGACCGACTGTTTGAAGCCATTCGTTAACCTAAAACACAAAAATAACATTGAAAAAATGATAACATTACAATGCAGCAATATAATATTTTTGGCACACAAATACCCCCATGGAGTCCAGCGGACTCTATGGACACAATTACTTACCTTTACGCGCGGCGTAGTCGCACGTCCTCTTCACCCCGTGCCCGGGCTGTTACTGCAGGAAGGTACTGGGACGCGCGAAAACAAAAACGCGATAGTTAAGTTTTTAGACCAAAATGAAAATTAGCGCGGAGGCCCTGGGACCTAACAGATAAATTAAGGGTTAATAGCTTCAGAAATGAGCCATTGCTACCCATGGTTACCTACTATCTTGTTATTTCTATCCACATCTCGTTATGCATTTATATTTGTAAGTCTTATAATTGTAAGTATTAATTTATAAGTCCAGTGAGTGGTGCCGGTGGATTTAACCCCACCGCGCCACGGAGGTCGCCTCATACGGTCTACCTTTTTGGTAGTTTTATACGGAATCCTTTTAGGGTAAGTGTCGAGCCAGTTTGTTTAAAATTAGGTTTCAGGATAAATGAATAAAGCTGGAAGCTCAAAGCAGGCCAGGTTTTGTCAGTTAAACATTTTTCGTTTGTCAGTTGCTTTGAAAAAAGTAAAATTACATATTCGGCGAAGTGTTCGGAATAGGGTTACCAACTTTTACTAGGCACAAAGAGTTGCATTCGAATTTCATAAAGATTTTGCTTGTTGTTTTGACCTCTTAACCTTTTGTTAGTCGGTTCGTAAGCTGAATGTCGTATTACCTTTTTTGCGTGAAATTTTGATGTCTTTGTATGTATGTAATGTTAAATATCTTATGGTAATAATATTTTGACGTATACTTTTTTAGGTTGCCTTTCAGAGGTTAGTGCTAATCCTAGTGTTTATAGCTGCTGATATTATGAAAATATTTCGGAAGTTGATACAATAAAGATTAATAATATTTATGCGATAAGAAACAAGGCATTTACAAAGAAAATTTCGTGAATAAAGTTAGCCTTTGATCAGTGAATAGATCGAATTAACCTTTTCAAAGCAACTTGGTAATAAACTTGATCAATTTTCAGGCTATTGAATTAATTTTTGCTTTTATTGTTTGTTCACAAAGGCCTGGCCGTAAAATTCTTTTACGAGTGACATTTTCTATTACAATATCTAGTTTCATTACGGGCGTAAACTTGTTGACTACAAACCTCATTGGAAAAAATTGGTGGTTTGTAGTTAGCAATTCTTTCAAGGTATATATAGACTACGGTTTGAGTCACGCGCGTTTGCTCGTAGAGACCCGGAACGTGCGTGACTTGACTGATAAGGTAGTAAAAAGATACGTAACTATTTTCAAAAGAAGAGTCTGGTAGAAGCTACGACCCGAGATCTGGTGAGCATCTGACGCAGCACAACGGGATTGCAATGCAGCCAGCGTCTTGGGGACGCTTCCGACTGGTATTGATATGGATCAGCTGACTACCAATAGATTGTTTACAGTGTGCAGTTAGCTCAAATGTTGTTCGTTGTTTGTTTGTAAATACATAGTTTGCTTTTTATATCAATCAACGAATAAATGCTAATGCATTTTATAGCACGTGCCAGCCAACCCTAAATATGTCTATAAAGTTAATATTAAAACCGCTATCAATGTCATTATACGGTTCAAAATCCTATACTTTTTTTTACAGAAGCGGCACCATTAATCCCTTTAAAACACGGAGAGCTAAATTGGCAACCTTACGAACTGGCTGAGCATAAACTTGGAAAATCAACTTCAAGGAATTATAAACTCTAGAAACGCTTGCAAGATAGCTGGGAAATAAACTTTGAAACAAAAACCTATAAAGTGGAAACTCGAATGAACGGACAACTATAGTTTAGCAGCAATTTTGAATTAAATAAGCTTTCAAAGATTGAGCCAGAGGCGAAATGTAAATGGTTGTGGAATATCGCTCATGAATAACTTTATCAAGTTACATAAAAATAATCTGTGGCGGTCTTGGCAATGGCGCTCGTATTTTTTCATGGTTTCGAGATCGATTTCGAAACCCTTGCACCTTTCTCTGTTCTTTTTTCAATCTTTACTCTCTAAGCAAATACTGCATCTATTAACTTAAAATTCAAATAAATAATAGATTTTGTGCGCCTGTACCGATTTCAAGAAATTAAAAAAAATTGTGTATTTACATTTAAAACAGATTAAATAGATTATACTATTCGAAATATTTTCAAAATGATCGAAAAATTTACTATTACATCCTATTCCCCATGTTGCAAAGCGATCCATGTAAAATATACTAGGCGTTTATAATTCATTATGGATCCAAGTATTACAGGAAAAACAAGAGTTTTGTTAAAAAAACATAATGAAATACTTCTAGTATTGTTGTCATTAGTTAAATCTAATGGAACTATTGGGAACTCTTGTATGGATATTTAAAATTAATAAATCTTTTCCATGGGAAATACGAAAAAATATAATCACGGAACTCTGGCATTAGCCATCGATTCCATTATTAACATTGATATACCGGAATTATTTCCGGCAATTCAATTAACTCACCAAAAAATACAATTCAATACCCTAGCGCCATTCAGCTCTACTAGTCCACATATATTTCAACTATCGAAAGGGAGCTAATAATACCTGTCAATTGCAATAAAGGAGGAATCCACATAAATCGGGAATGGTGGGGCACGTCGCGAACATGGGGTGGATTCTTTTACGGGTACTCAACAGTAGCGTCAAGCCTTAGGTAGTATGGTCGAAAGTAACAAGAAATCAGAATCAGAATCAGAAATATTTTTACTGTTAAGTGTTGTACAGAAAAGATAAGGTATAAAGGTGAACAGTATCAACAGCTTATCTTTAGCAGACATAGAATAATACAGTTTTAAATAAGTAAGATCTAGGTAGATAGATATTTCTAGTTATATTGGGTACTATGTTAGGTCTAGATAAATTTCTTGTTTGACAGTTAATTACGAAACAGTGAAAAATAATTCTTTTTTCACAGTCAATTGTGAAACTACAATTGCGAAAACGGACTAAACCAAGTCAATAATAATGGTTTTGCTTTTTATGTTTATTGTTAGTTTTGGTTTACTTCTGTATTATTAGATTAATTATTAATGAAAAATATTGATAGATAAGTAGTTTGTTTTAGTTGTTTATTAATGTCCGATATTTAATATATTTTTTTTATTTATTAAACACTTTCTATCTATCTAATTGCTCTAACACATTCGCTGTAAGATGACGATTTTGTGAAAAAAGCAGGAATTTTACTCAGTGAAAATAATTCTATCCGAACAGTATACGCTTATGTAAATTACACGTTCTTACATGCTTCTCAAAGGAGTTGTAACATTTTAGTATCAAGCCTAGGACGATCGGTGCAATTTCATTTTTTGCGCAGCTTTTGTCGAATGGTAAATGGATAAAGACCATTCTAGATAAATAATAATTTACACATAATAAAACATCGCAATGTGTCAAGTGTGACTGATACGTGATGTGAAAAAAATATTTGATTGTTCGACACATCACAATTATTTATTTAGTAACAAGGAAAATATGAATTAAATAACAGAACCAGTTACAATTGAGCTAACTGCCAACTGTTGCTAACAATCTACAGGTAGCTGAACTGATCTATATCAATCAATACAAGTCGGAAGCATCCGTTGCTGCATTGTCTCGCTGTACAACTACGCTGATGGGCCGCTGATTTTTTAAATAAATCAATATCAATCTATGAATCGTGTTGCAAGCGACGATGAAATGAATGGTATGAATGGGGTGTTCGGGGTGGATTACAGGATATCCTGACAATATGTCCTCTACACATTGGCATAGGTTTGAATAATGGCCACACAAAAAATTAAAAATGGTTTTCAATCACTTATGCCAAAATCTTACAATCCTTTTAGAAGCAACATCTACATAGTTCTGAAAATGTAATATAAAAAGCCCATAAAACTTGCTATGCCAAGGCCTCTTCCAGTAATTATTTATATTGCCTGTGATATATTTTTTGAGTCCGCAGCGTTTTTTAATTGTACCCCAATTAACTTTATTCCAGCCCTCGGCCGGGGTTGCCAATTACATTAAGTTGGTACTCAGCCCGAGAAAAGTGGAGAAAATATAAAAACAATTAAATTTACTTTTTATTCGAGGTTTCAAGAGGTTCGAGCAAATTGATGGAAAGTGCCGGATGCTCCTGAAAATATTTAATTTGATTACTTTAAGATTGGATTGGTTTGATATAAAAGGTTTTGGAGTTTTACTGTTTTACCCGTATTTTTTTATCTGGACTCTACATTTAGTCTTAAAAAATAGATGTTATTGTATTTTTATAAATTTAGTTTCTAATAAGTATTACTAACAGGGATTATGGGCATTTACCTAAAAGATCAATAATGCCATCGATGGCGCTCATTATCGCTTGACGACCTCTATGGCGCAGTGGACGAAGGTCCGCCTGCGTTGCAGGAGGTTGCGGGTTCGATTCCCGCCTCGGGACAAATATTTGTATGATCTGCAGATATTTGTTCAGGGCGTTCTGGTCGTTTTCTATGTATAATAAAAAATATCTATACATGTATTAATATTGTATTATGTATATCAGTCATCTAGTACCCATAACACATTTATTTATTAGGGGAGGCCTAGAGGTCCAGCAGTGGATTAGGTGATGATAATAAGTATCTATTACTCCCGTAGCTTGTTCCTAATCCATTATCAACACGTTATATGTACCTATATAGTAATATGCTTTGACATAACTATTATGATTAATGATGGTACTGTAAAAAGTTGAGTCCAATGAAAAGTCGAAGTCCAATGCGTTGCTTTGCGTTGCTTTTGTTTTATTGTTTATTTTTTTGTATTATTTCTAGAATAACACCTAAGTACCTTGTTTTTTGTATAAGTTTATTTGTTATTGTATTAGTTTTATTTTAATTGTATGTTAGTTTGTATGCTGCCTATGTTTGTGAACCAAATAATTTTTTTATCTATCTATCTATCTATCAATGAAAACTCGTAAACAAAGCGAGTAACTGGTCATCTCATCCACGACAATTTCATCCACTTCAGATGAGTAGTCCTTGAATAAACAATATTATTTTCTTGCATGGACTCAAAACAATATTATTTTCCTGCGTGGACTCAGAACAATATTATTTTTCTGCGTGGACTCATCCGATTAAAACTGCTGCATTTAGCTCTGGTCGAACTATCTAGTCAGCTTGGTTTATTTTCCAATGCTGAGTAAGGGAGTTATTGGAACTGTTAATTGGATGACTGCTTCGAGCAGCCGGCATTGCGCGGACGTTTCTATTGCTAGACGTAGTGCCGCTGCAATAATGCTGCGGCGTATCTCGTTTGTCGTTGTGACACCCTTTACTTATCTATATTTAAACTAATATTATAAAGAGGAAAGATTTGATTGTTTGTTAGAATTGGCTCCAAAACTACTGGACCGATTTGTAAAACTCTTTCACCATTAGAATCCTAAATTTTCCGTGATGAACATAGGCTATATTATAATATTTTCAAAAGTTAGGGTATCGTATGAAAAATTTAATTTTTGTTAAATACCCGTGCGAAGCCGGGGCTGACCCCTAGTCATTGATAACTAACTGGCCTTTATTACACCCAGTCTTTCATAATGTCTTTTTCCAACGAGATTTGGACAACAACGGCCACATTTTCCAAAATTTTCACAGAATGTGTATTTTTCTTGCTGCTATAAATAACAATAATAAATATAAAAAAGTTCAAAGCCCATACCAAGCGGAGTATCGATTGCAGACAAACAACGTCGGGTGCTGTTAGTATTCGGATGAGTTACCACTTCGTGTAGGCTTTCTGCTTTTTTTTTCAATAGAAATTTCGGTCCCCTTATACGAAATAATAAAAATGCTAGAAACTGTTCGGAACCCACCTTTTCAAAGTTGACTCGCACTTCACCGGATTATTAGTTTCGTGGAGCCCTGATGACCAGTGTATATAGTTAGTAATACAGGTTCCCGAAACTGCTTCACCAATTTTCACAACACACTAAATTCCAATGTTGTATAACAAGTAAACATGAAATACTTACCTAAAGAAGCTTTAGTTTTTTTCTGAGCAGTGCTTTCGTGATACACTGTAAGGCGTAGTCTCTAGCCCAGCCGATCAAAATCGACATAGGCCTCTTGTAATGAGCGCCATAGCAATCTGTCTTTAGCTTGGCGCATAGCGATATCTGCCTGCATTCTTTCGCAGATCGTAATCCCACCTGGCCGGAGGGCATTCTACACAACGTTTATCGAGTCGAGGTCTCCATTCAAGAAAACGTTTACCCCAGCGGTTGTCGGTATATAGCTTAAAAAAAATTATAAAATAACTGAATTTTGCGATGGTGTTTCATAATTTTTTCGAAACTATAAGCATGTGTCGTGTGAAATCCTTAACTAGTTAGTAATTTTTCATTTACAAGGTCCGCAGAGAACTGACCGTTTTAAATTTAACTTTAGTTTAATCATAATTTCAAAGCAATCTGTTATTCCTTCATAAACAGACCCCTACCATGAGTTGATTTCATAGAATTTCTGGTTGATGTAGTAAATTAACCAGGGTCATTTTACTCGTACATTATTATGTAGGTATATTAGTACCCATAACTTGTTTGAGTGCTTATTTTGTAAGCCCAAAGAAATAAAGTTATTGAATCTGAATCTGAAACTAACACAAGCTCTGCTTAGCTTGTAATTGTTCAGCAATATTTATTAAATTTCATGTGATTCATAAATCTTTTGTACACATCTAGAAAAAATCTTATAAACAACTCTGCACCTACGTAAAATGTTGTAAGTAGGTACATAGTGAAAAACCTTGATTAACAATCAAAATTACAATCTTTTACTCGGTGGAATTATCCAAATCAGAACTAGTACTTTTTTTGTTTTGATTTGAATTGATGAAATGTACGGAATATACATTTTTGACCAGGGTTTTGTCACGTACTCGGAACTCGTCACCGAAAAATTGTACGATTTACCACAAATATCTCTCGGTTTTTATTCACAAACCATAGACTCGCATAAATCATAGAAAATATTGATTTCCGCTCTTTTATGACACTGATATTTTATTAGAGAGAGAACTTCTTTGTGTACCATGTCTTTGTACTTTTGTCTTCTTGTTTTCTAGAATGTTTTTGTTTCAGTGCTTTGTTAATTATGTGTAAGTCGGTAGGTACCTTTATTTTTTATTTTTTTTTATTTATTTATTCTTGAAAATCTTATTCTAGTTATTAAATATTAACATTCGTTAAGCCCTTGAGGATTTGACTCGAATGTTACATTCCTCTGGTTACATACTTTACGAATTTGACTCGAATGTTACATTCCTCTGGTTACATACTTTACGTTTAATGTTTATATTTTATGCACTTTATTTGTCTAATTTATTAGTTTAGTTATTTGTGTTCTACTCTTGCCTTAACTGCACCATTCTTTCATATTGTTTATATTGTTTAACTATGTCTATTATGATATATCTATATATTCATGTCTGTGCTGTTCTTGTGGAGCTGAATAAATTTATCTTTATCTTTAACTTGATTTCTTTGATGGCAATCTGCCGTTACATCAATAAAATAAACAAATTTTATCGGTAGGGGGCACTGAAAAATAGGTAAAATTAGAACTCTAAATTATGAATACAGCGCGCTTTGTGTCACAACAGGATTCGGAACGAGACAGACAACCCTTGGGGGTTTACCTTAATTATGGAATTTTAAATTTGCCGGCTTATTTCGTGAAATGATAAGCTGTTTGACATTACGCGAGGTTTTCACAAAGCTTTTCGTAATGCTTGTAAGAAATGTTGTGGGTATTAGAAATAATGGCCTTATTTTTAACTAGCTATCTGTGGCTTCCCGTTATATAAGTTAGAAATTATTCGCGGAAAGATAATGTACATAGAAAAGTATTTAGGTGATTATTCTATCGCTGAAAGTACTCATAAAATATTTGGAACAGTTTAGTTTCATTTGTTTTTAATACGTATGATTTCAGTAGCTCTTATTGTTAAGCCGTTCAGTAATTCATTAAAAATTAAAGTTAAACAATATAGTGCAGTTTTAAAATCCATAAATCGAATACCTCCACATAACCAATCATTGCTGATTTTATTCATAGACGCCATCAACTTGTTGGTATTCAGCAAGCAATGTAGCCTTTATAGGTTTAGGACGGAATATTGTAGGGCTTAAGGAGGCATTTGGAATAAGGGCCACATAATCTGGAATTCCTTTCAGATTGCCTTCGGACCCACTTCAGATTGGACCTGTCATTACACATCGGATAATTTGAGATAGTCCCATGTTATGTGGGTACTGTAAGGGTAAAAAGTATTGGGTTTCTGTTAAAATTTTATTTACACGATAAATTTATTGAAGAAAATATTTAGTAAACGTCTCAGTTGTGTTTCTTGGGTCTCTCGTTGGTCTCTAGGAGCTCTCAGTGTCAGGGTCGAGTGCGCTGATGTATCTCGTGGAAAGAAGATACCTACTAGATGACGACTTATTCTCATAGTTTTTTTTATTGTGAGGTGTGATCTTTTCTTCGCGAACTACATTTTGTTACATCTCACCAAAGAAGGTTTGCGCAGTAAATATTTTCATCCCTATATTTTGCAATGGATTCCCGGAAAGTAACGTCTGAATCTATTATTAATGTACACTAGGCCAAGCGTCCTATATGCATATTATTATGTAGATGAGGTTAAACCTACAGGTAGAACTAAAAAGCATGAATAACAAGGTGGTAACTAATTCAAAAGCATGATTTGCAACCCCAAAGTTTTAAATCACAGGATTGTAGTAGGTATCTACCGGCTAACTGTTTTCCAATAACAAATTTTTGATGCCATATTGGTTTTTTTCAGGTAAAATAAAAATTTTAAGGGGAAAATAACATACTTTTCTCCAAAATTATTAAGATAGATAATATTCTCTTTGGTTAGCAATAACCGCAGACACCAAAATCTAAAATCAAGTAAGAACTTTGCAACAATTTTTTTGTAAAACATTAAACATACAATAAAAATAAATAAAATTTTCAACAAAGAGTACAAAACTTACTACTTAAACTCTTTCTGGTTTCTTTTTTGTTTGTGTCAACGCGCAGGGCTGGCTGGTGTAAACTGTAAAAGCAGCATATTTTACTGACACTGACGTGAACTCAAATGGGTTTGCTAGGACTTCGCTCCAACTATGTTAATTACTCTTTTAATAAGAACTCAGAGGGAATTTGAATTTAGAACAAAGTCCGTAAGACATTTTGAATCTTCGTACCAAGCTGTAGAGCCCACATTGATCTGTTTCATAAAATTTTCTTAGAGGCGTTTTCAAATAACTCTATTAACAACCTCAGAACTCAATAGATGTCCGGGATCTTTCGCGAAATATGACAAATCCAAACAGTAGCCAGGCTAAGAATAGAGCAACTATCCTCATTCTGGTAGGTCGGATTTTTAACATTTACCTACGTTTTTAAAGAAAACAACTGTTTATGTCCGTCAGTGTAATAGCACATTTTTGACTATATTGCTTAGGAATCTGAACTGCTACTGTTGTATATTCTAAGAGTTGGTATTTACCTACATTTATATTTTGGTTAGTTCGATTGGTGGGCTCCACTGCATGCTACAAAGACTTTTAAAGTCCAATAGTTTTGGTAGCAGTTCCCGTAGTTCTTTGAGCTTTAAATAAACTCAAAAACAATGATGTTGTTTGTTTCTTTGTTTAAAAATATTCACTGCCCAAGCTCAAATATTCTACCCAAAAAATGCATGTGTCACGAGCAAAGAAAGTACTCGTATTAGAAGCGTTTAATAATTTTAATTATTTTAAGACCGAAGGTAATTAATTATATGGCCGAAGAAAGTGTTAGCTAAAGTGCTATACTTAAAAATCACCGTACATCATCTATTTCACCAACAAACAAGCTCTTTCATTTTAATTTTTCCCCCGCCAGTACAACGTTACTTAAATTACGCTATTACGCCGCATAATACTGGTAATACCAGTAATGTCTAGTACCTACGTCACAATGAACGCATTAGGGTTGCCCAATGAAGCAGTCACAAGGATCACTTGATTTCCCCAAGCGCGTGATCCGGAGTCTTACCCTTTTGGCAATCCGTAATTACTGGCAAATTAGGATTTATTGCGAAGATATTGTGGCATTTTGGAATCTTTTTATCAGGCCGATAAGCATGATAAATAGGGTTGAAATCCTCCCTTCGGATTGGTATTTTATGTTAACTAGATATATAGTAATATAAATGGCTAAGCGAAAAACCTGGATTGACAAAATGCCTATCTACGAATTTTTATACTTACCTTTATAAAGATTGAAGACGCGACGGCGCGTACCTAAATCGCTGACTTAAAGGTTTTATTACCCGTAAGGCGAGAGTTATATTTTCGAGTAGGTAGTTGGCAAACGGCAAATAGATTTCGATGAATAAGGTATCAAAATACTCATCAAATCTTTTAGTAGGTATATGGCTCATTGCTACATTTTGTAGGAAAAAAACCAAACACAGACCTCAGTTACGAGGTCTGAGTTTTTTTTTTAATACAATAGCTTGTTTTAAGAAACAAAAAAGACGGCATAAGTTATAGGAAGAAGATATGGTATAAGGTACTAGATTAGGTATAATGATAATACTTAATCTTTTTGTCCGAAAAGATTATTTCAACATTGACATTCATTATTGTATTTTATATTGCCGAGACAACGTAATGGCCGATAAAAACAATGTAAAACTTAAATCTAACGAGGCCTCTTACAGCCTCAATAAATTACGTGATATAGCCTATTTACAGAACAACGATCGCAATTACGGCTGAAAATAAGCCCGAGCCGGCATTAAATTTGTCACCTTTTGGTTTTTACTATAAAATAGGAGTTGATTCTCAAAATACCGATATTGTGGCCAGCTAACTTCAATTTCAAACCTGCGATAATTCTACTTTACTATTAAAATATGAATTCAACACTTGGAACCCTGGGGATGCAGTGGATTGGTGTAATTTTTGGTGTAGATGTGAATACAAAAACTATTTGTTTTTTAATAGGAAAAAAATAAATAAAAATTGCTAAAATAAAAAAATATTATGCATGGAGTATTTGGAAAGTAGAAATTCCTAATCAAAATAACAACCTATCTTTAACTACAAACTTAAATGAAGAAGAACTGCTAAGCTAACTACCTATATGCAGACTAGAACTACAGAACAACTTAACAAAATAGAGTTTCATTTTTTTTTCTTCTTTATTCCTCAAGGAAATTTTTAGTTAAAACCATAATACAGTCAATCATCAAGTCGGTAAACCATCACTAAAATGCCACGTATTAATAAACACTTTATTTTAAAATATTATTTTAAACCTAAAGATTTGTTAGACAGTTAATTTTAACTTGCATATACATCAAGTGAATTAAATAACAGTGAAAATCTCGAAAAGTTCCGGAAATTATCCTTTCGCTACTGGAAATGGGACAGTAGTGTATGGAAAATGGTGCTGTACTAATACCGAAGTAAAAATACGATACTGTTGGTAGGTTGGTGTTGGTAGGTTACTAACTACCCACATCTTTGTGCCTTCACAATATGAACATAATACTTTCGTTGACTGATTAAAAACCTCCCATCATGTGCGCTGTTTTTACTTTTTCAGGAGCTTGTTACTGAAGTGATGTCACTACCGTAGGTAGTTCAAATTCTAGTGAAATTTTATTGCACAACATTGAACGGATGAAATCATAAAAAGATAATAATACTTATCGAATTATGTCTATAATACCTAATTGATGTAGTTTGTTTGCAACAGTCTGCAGTTAGCTTAATTGTTTCAATTGCAAATACTCGTTAATTTTTTTTTCTTTTTTACTTCAAATTATATTAAAAAAGAGGAAATATTTGATTGTTTCTTTGTATGAATTGAATAGGCTCCAAAACTACTGGATCCGTATGAAAACTGTAAAATCCAACGTGTTAGTGTGTGCATAATTTTGAATTTTTTTTTCAATACAGACCTATACACCTAATACAGAGCTAGTTGTTACGAGTAATAAAGGTTTTACCTAATTGCAATTTAGCTGAAATAAAGGGCATAATTTTTTTTACTTGTACTTGTTCTCCACTCAGCATGGGTTTTTGAGGCGAGCTTACACTTTTACGGCATGTGTAGCCTGCTATTTGTCTTATTTGGGGTTCCGTCGAACGTTAGGAAATCTAGTTGATTCTTCCACTGTTACCTTTTGTCTGCCATTGAATTCTAAAACCTAAACCATGTTTGTGATAGTTCAAAGTCCTGTACGTGAAAGTGAAATAAATACCTTCAACAACTTACTCGGCCAGCATTTTTAGATTCATGGTTAAGTTATATTAGGGCTCTACTGGGCTCTACTAATATTAGATGATTGTGAAAGAATCCTATAGCGTGCTAAGGACGCTTACGTCGATCTTTGGCAGTCCACTGCTGGACTTACAGCAATACCATAATATTTAACTTGAAGTTACAGTTTAGACTCTAATGCAGCTTTGAGTGGCAAAACAGTTGTTATATCCGCTGCTGTATAACTTTGAGTGGTTTTTGTCAAAAATATGTAACCTATAGTTAACCTATAGTTCATTTTGTAAGCCTTCATTTTATATTCCACTCCGAAGCAGCTTAATTCTACATTTTCTGCTCGTATAGCACCTTTATGGATCTTTAAGTTACAAGTTTAGTTACAATTATCTTCAATGTGCTAGTTGGGATTTTAAGGGTTTTGTTTGTTAAAAGAAACTTAATAACAACATGCCATTTTCATGAGAACAGTGCAACAGAAGCTCAGACTTGGCTGTTTTATTTTTAATTATACTTCGCATGCCGCCTCGCTCGGTTAATAAGCTCCCTTCCAACAACCAGACAGACACACAAAGGTGCCGTAGACAATAGCGAGAGAATCCCCACAAAGCTGTCATAGGCATTGCTAGGAAATACCATTAAAGGCTAACTGCTGTTTTAAAACTTATTATCAAGGCTTAAGATTCATTTTTGTTTGTCACAGTTGATTTCAGATTGAGATGGGCACTTGGGAAAATAATAAAGATTGAAAGTGGCATTTTTTCCTCATATCCAATTTATTTATGCATTTTATGGGAGTTCGGGAATGGGGTGCTATAAGAGTGTTTGCAGACAATGCTTATTTTTAGCAATTTTGAAACTTGTTTACGTAAAAAAGCTCTATTGGCTTAATAGTGAGAAGATGTCTTGATTATCGAACTGCAATCAAAAAAGCCGCGTATAAATTAAATTAAAATTTAAGATATCCATTTTTTTAAAGATCAAATATCGAAAATGTTCTTGAAACACACTGCGGATACCTCCCATCTCCCATCATCTATTTGGAGCTCTCCACTACATTTTCGTTGAATTTTTAAAATAAGTGTCTAGAGGATTGGCAAGAAAGAAAGAAAGATTAATTTATTTGGCCAAACACAGGTAGTTACATAATAAACATTTAACATAGAAAATAAAAAGAAGAAAAAAAGAAGAAAAAAAGTAATAATATAAGAATACAGCACAGATAATACAACAAGATAAGGCTTATACAATTAGCGTCTGTGCTGCTCCTGTCGGCCAAAAAGGGTCAAACTCAGCTTTGTGCTAAACCACGCCAAAGCGCGGATCAGCGCTGGTTTTCAGTTTGATCCTGTTTTGGTGCTATCACGAACGCGGAAAAGGGCTGCTCAAGATGTAAGTATAAAAGAGTAGTTGCTTATTATTAACACACGCACTTAAAATATAGTAATATTTACAAAAACTAGGTATAACAAAGAGATTAGTGTTTAACAACAAAAAATAAAAAAATAAATTAAAAATTAGAATGGAAAAGGCATCAAAAAGGTAAAATAAAAAATAAATAAATAGAGTGAAACTATAAACTCAAACAATAAAATGACACTTAATGCATCCAAGTCTCAGACGAAGGAATAGAATAGACTTGAAATACCTACGAAAAAAACGTGTATACCTAAAGTTAGTCTGGCACAAAGATGGCGGCCTGCCGTAGAGTTGCGCGTATTTTAACATTGAATATCGATAAGTAAGTAATTGAGTTGCACGGAGTTGAATTCAAAATTTTCGAATATGAGTAAGTAGAAGATTATGTAAAGGCAAGGTAAAATCTTGCGGCTGAAAGTATGGTCTACGGCAAATATCCAAATTTTGTAATGGAATAACTAGGTCGATAAATAATTCAGAATCGGGCCAGCACAAGCCATATCTGTAACATCTCTAATAGATCTGACGCTCAACGTCTCAAAATATGGTCTCCGGGTTATATCCAAAATTTGTAATGGGATAACTCGCTCGAATAAATTATTCAGAATCGGGGCCACACAGGCCCAATCTGTAACACCTCTAGAAGATCTGAAGCCCAACGTCTCAATGACGTTGGTACTTTGAACATTAAGTTTTATGGCATAGTTTTCATAAACGATATAACGTAAAAAGCGGTAAGAACGGAATTTCTTCAATGACACTTATATGAAATAGAAATTGAGCTACCTTAGACTAACTATGCTCAACAATATTGCACCAATACATATAAAACCAGTGTCGCCAACCATAGTCGGTAGACCCCGTAATACTCCAAAAGTAGGCACTATAAGTTTATTTAACAGAAGACCTAACATAAAACTGTATCAGCACAAAATTTAGGTTGGTAAGCAAGCGGAAACGTTATTTGCAGTAAACATTATCTATACTAATATTATAAAGAGGAAAGATTTAATTGTTTGTTTGAATTGAATAGGTTCTGAAATTATTGGACCGATTTGAAAAATTCTTTCACTTCTTTATTAGAACCCTAAATTTTTCGTTATGAATATTGGCTATAGAATATTCAAAAATAGTAGTAGGTTCCGAATGAAAAAAAATTTTTTTGTTAAATACCCGTGCGAAGCCGAATATTGCGAACTCAGAAACTTAATTTACAATTTGACGATCAAATAAACAGATTTGTCGTATCAATAAAACTAGACAACCAATCTATACGCAGAAAGATTTTAAAATAGCACCGCGTAAAGTAATTCTTACTGATTTGAGTGGCATTGTGATGGATGTTGTTCATAAATGAAAATTAAGATGTACAACAAATAACTACGTAATTGATCCTTCTTCTTCGTAACACTCTTGTCAGAGCGGTTGTGGTCATTATGTTCGTTCGTGTTGTGTTGCTGTTGTGATTCGCCTCGCGATGTCTTTCATTTTTGTCATTAGACTGCACTCATGTAAGATGATATGCAGTGCTTACCTATAATTGGTTGTACAATTATCTACTTTAAGGCTTATATCATTGTAACACCCACTGGTAAACCAAATAAATAAAAAAAGAAATAAGAGATCGCCCACTGCGGATTTAGTTTGGTCGGTCCATCGCATGGGTGATCTTCCGCGCGGTCTAGTGTCACTCTGCCCTGTACGACAAGACGATCCATAAAGTCACCTTCCCGCCTTGATAGTTACGCATAAAAAGGAGATGTATACAAAAAATAGAAGAGAAGTACATATGAAATTGTGTTCTTTGTATCCGTGCATATAAGGGCAGGCAGAAGCTCATTTTACTATAAAAACTTTCCTAGTTTGGTAAATTCAGTATTGTTATGTCCAGCAGTAGACTAACGTAGGCTGATTGTCCAGCAGTGAACTAACGTAGGCTAATGATGATGATAAGTATGAATGTTAGCAGGTTAACAACGAACCTAGTCTATGTTGGAAGAATACCAACGTATCTTCTCTTTGGGAATTTATCAGGATGAATGCGGGTTATGTCGCGCCCGATTGCTTCTTTGCGCACACTACGAACAACAGCACGTTGTGCTCTAGCTGAGTTCGCTGAGGGCGCGGGACAAATTAGGTTCGTAGTTAACCCGCTAACATTCATACTGAAGCACATTGTTTACATTTTTTATTAAGATAATCTACGTACATAGCTTGCGCGATAGTCTCCTAGAGATAAGTCTGGCCCTTGACAATCTTTTTCGCACAATCTGAATTTCAATGATGCTAAGAAGCTTATTTTTTATTTTGTGGTCTCTTTTATGCCTCAAAGGCATCTCGAGACAGTCTCATATATTTTATAGTTATTTTTATGTTTGTGAAAATTGTTTTGCTAAATTACTATAAAGGGCGTCCCATCGCTATGCCACATGGAGGGAAAGTACCTTAAATATTGTAGATTGAACATTTTACTGAAAGAAGACATTATTTAATAATAGTAAATCCCGTGGATTATACCTGTATTGTATTACGTATATCTTAGCATACCTCTGTGGCACGATGGGCAAAGGTCCGCCTGCGATGCACGGTTGCGGGTTCGAAGCCCGTCTTGGGACAAATCTTTGTACGATTTGCAGATATTTATTGGTTCCGGGTGTTCTGGTCATTATAGATAATATATATACAATATAATGTGTTAGTTATAACAATTATCTAGTACCATAACACAAGCTGTGCTTTGGCCTGTGGTTAGATGATGCTGTGTGGATTGTCCAGAATGTTTTATGATTTAATTTATACACCTAACAAGCTAATTCCCAAGCAAAACCCAAGAGCTAGTGAGAGTAGCGACAGATAACACCTTTGTGTCTCACTCGCCTCTTAGTGCGTCAACTCTAGTACTCCTCGGCTCAAGTACTCTCTTAAAAGAGGCAGCTAAAGCTTAGTACACACTAGGATAGTGGTCAAGTACAAGCTGGAAGCATGTCAAGTCAGTAGACAACTAATGTAATTGGTTATTAAATCGTGTTAGTTGTTAAATAAATAAATAAATAAGTCATCAAACAAATTGTCTATTGACCAGTCATTTGATGACGTTCTGGAGCGATGGATCTGTTTGGTTAGTATGCCACTAGCTGCCAGCACACTGTTAGCTCCATGAAAACCGAACCCCATAGACTAGCCTCAGAAAAGATAGATTAAAATAACAATGCACAAAGCAGTTGCAAATCATTTTAGTTAAAATTACAAGAAATAGTATAGTTGACTTCAAACCTACGTTGAAAATAGCGCGCGAATTTTATCTTGAAAATAAGACTGCTCATAAGTAATTGTTTACCCATCTTTGCATTTATTGATTTCAAATTGGATCAAAAAAAGGTTTTAGGCATTTGGTAAAACCGTTTGGTAAAACGCTTCAAAATAACAGTGAATACGTATCTTCTAAATATTTCTACTGTATCGTCCGAATGTGCAAGTGGACAAGCCAAGTATCTGAAACCAATTTCAGTCAAATAATGCTGCCCCGCATCGCAGAGGCGTAAGACCCGTTAAAATAGTACTAATAATTACGTGTCTTTTAGACTGTGCTACGTCATCGGCCATGTTGTCACTTATTATCAGAGACAATGAAAGCTATGGTCACGAAATATTAAACTGTCCTCGTCTGCAGTAGCCTTAGCCGTTGTCTAACATAGTTATTATACTCCTATAAAGTTATATTATAACGTAGGTGTAACCACACTATAGGATTAACTGAACTCTAAGGCACGTACAGACTAAAGTTATTATTTTAATAGACTATTACTTTGACAATGATCAAAGTAATAGACTATTACTTTGACAATGATCAAAGTAATAGTCTATTTAGAATAACGAGGTTGGGTGAAACTTTGCTCAAACTATACGAAATAGGTTTTGAAAATGAATTAACTACGTATATTTATTTATAGAAATGGAAGGAATTGTGGAAGACGTCTGCCCAACCATGGGATCAGCGACCTTTATAAAAATGGCAACGCAGCCAGCGCTCTTGGGGACTGGTATTGATATGGATTAGTTGAGCTTCTGTAGCTTGTTTACAATAGTCTGCAGTTAGCTCAACTGTTTCAAATAAAATGCAAGTTTTAATTTCATTATTTATAAAATAATTAATTAATGCTGAACAATCCACACACCAACATCTAACTCCGAGCTTAGCAGAGCTTGTGTTAGGGGTACTAGCTGACAAATATATACATATATAATACAATATATTGATATATATATATATATATATATATATATAACATATTCCACAAATATTTTTAACTTTCATAGAAACGAAACGTAACGTCCAGACACAGAACAAAAATATCCGCAGATAGAGCTTAAAAACTAACTTCTGTATTAAAACTTTTTTATTGACACACAAACCCGATACAGACGATAGCGTTTATCGAGTTTGTGTGTTAAAAACAGACTTTAAATATAAATTCACTTTCAAACATTAAAACTAAAACGTGCTAAAAACTACTTGAATTACGGCCGTAAAGTGCTATTTGAAATTCAACTGACTGCAGCCAACTAAAATAGCAAATAAAATAAATTAAATAATGCAGGACAATCCACACAGCATCATCCAGCCACAGACTAAGCAGAGGTTGTGTTGTAGGTACTAAATGATTAATATATTTATAAAATATAAAAATTATCTATCTAAATCTACAGATCGTACATACATATTTTTTCCGGCGGGAATGGAACCCGCAATCTCTTGCGTCGCATGCAGACCTTACCCCACCGCGTCACAGAGGTCGTCAAAACTGACAAAACTTTGTTACTAAATTATTATTAGAATAGGGCGTATTCATATAACCATGCAGATTTCATTCAAAGTTATCTACCACTCTATTCCAACTGCCTCTTATATAAATTAATCTTTATAACAACTTTTAAAGAACTTGGGTATGCATAAACCAGAGTGGTGAACTCCTTTACTCGAATATTAGACAATGTTGGTTGGGACAAAGCGAGTGGAGTGGCCCTTACTAGCCTTTGTACTGCAGGCTGGTGATGTCTCTGCCTTTGGTGCAAGTTGCTAAAAGTTCTACGAGATAAACTTATCCTTATAGTACACAAATACAAATAATTTTATTTACCAGAATATCTATTACAGAATACTTAATGCTACATTTAGTGATGCCGTGTGGTGCCGGCATAGAATTTCACCACCCCAACTCTTCCCGTGGGTGTCGTAAGAGGCGACTAAGGGAAACACAGCGGGGGCGGGCTGCAGCGCCTTCTGCAGAACAACTACACCGAACTGCGATCCCCAACCCGCATGCCTAGCGTGGGGATTATGGGCAATAACTCCCAAATAATGATGCCATCTATGGCGCTCATTAGGGGAGGCCTATGTCCAGCAGTGGACTATTATAGGCTGGTGATGACATTTAGAAATAGGTATTTAATAATTATGAGAGCTATTGCGTTGTGGTTTTGATGTAAACATTGTTACCCATGGTCCCCGCACTAGGCTAGGCCTGTTTCGCGGGAAACCGAGTGTACAAGTGGATTTCCATGAGAGAGCGGTACAGTAGCAATAATACAGAACAGTGTTTGTAGGGAAATAAAAACCAAAAATAAAACTAAAATAAATTGAAACTGAAAAAGAAACATGAAATGATATTTGGAACAAAAATTTGAGAGAGGTTCATCAATTGAAAATTGTTGCCATACCAGTATTAAACATAGCATAATATTATTATGTAATTCATTAATTCTATGAATTTATTAGTTAATTTATTTAATTTTAATTTATACAATAGCTACAACTGCAAAGAAAACAATGTAGTTTCTCGTTTTGGAATAACTTTAATGTAAAATGGATCATGTGTCTGCAATAAAGAATTTATTATTATTTAATACTTTTTTTGCAAAGGTTTTTTTCGGGAAAGTCGCGAATTTTTCTGCAATTTTGCCAAACGCGGACGCATGTTGCCCCCTGTTGTCGCCGCGAGCGCTGTACGTGCAAGTGGATAAGAATAGTATTATTGAGGTTCCTGCCACAAGCTATTTAAATTAATAATTTAATAAAATATTAAGAAAATCTATCTTCTTTGATGTAAAATTCTATTCGGTTTAATTTTATTCTAGAAAAGTATTAAAAAAAATATGTGGTATTATATTAAATTATAGCTGATTATGGTGAAAATATCCTCATATTACAAACGATTTTGGTACATATTTGTATGGGAAATTCATTGGGCGGGTCGCCGGAGCCTTAAACGCTCATTGAATATTTTATATTTTGATCAGGCATTAATGTATAAACTAAGTTTTTTATTTTTTTTTTAACAAATGCGGTATAAGAAAGAAAAACTTCTTTCTTCTATTTTGACTGCATATGATATTTTTTTACATTGTTGTTTTATATTATTAAATTTTTTTGCATATATTATAATGTGATGCGATTAGCTAGAATGTCCGCTTAATAAAATATTTTATTTGCTTGAACACAATGTAGGTTTAATAGATGTCAGTAAATTTTTTGCATCAAATTATGTTCTACTAAGATTAGCATGCAAATGTTTTAGTATATTATATTAACTAAATAATGATGATGATTTTATTTGGGCAAAATAAATAATATACTTGTAGCTTGAGACAATGGCAAAATTTAAATTTTAAAAGAAATAAAAGTAACATGTTGTAAAGTTAGGTGATGTCTAAATTTATCTGTCATAAAATCATTAACATTATAATAGCATTTCATAATTAATAATTGTTTTAATTTAGTCCTAAAAATATTGTCGTCAAGATTTTTTAAAGATTTAGGTATTTCATTATAGATTTTACAAAAGATTTTAGAAAAGTACCAAACACACTTCCTACCATACTTTTGCGTTTAGAATACTGTGATGAACAATTCGTCACCGCTTTTAACTTAGGCCAGTGTATAAATTGACAGGAAGCGGCTTGTCTCTATAAAACCACACAAGATTGCTTTTGTATAGCCACCGCATGCCTGTAGTGCCTCAGAGACGTGTATGATAGTTCTAGAGTCAGCGGCATCTTCACTTGAAATCGAATATTGTAAATGGAAAAATCTTTATTTCTATAAAATACTAGCAGTCCCCCACACACACTAACATATTACTGCATTTTTCATACGTATCCCTAACTTTTTGGCGGCGGATCACTTTTTGACATTGACTCTCGAACTTAATTTTTTGACAGTGCTTTCTTCCCGCGCCCCAGTGACGAATGTCAAAGCATGTATGACTGGTTTTATTATTGAGGTTTTCCCTATGTTCATCAGGGATAATGTATAATTCTAATGGTAAAAGATTTTATTCACATCGCTCCTGTAGTTCAGCCTATTCAATTCAAACAATCAATCAAATCTTTCCCTTTTATAATATTAGTAAAGATATAGGATGTTGACTAGTCACATCTTCATAGTCTTTTTATCATATTAGTAGAAACTTTCTTTTTATCAAATTGTAAGTTTTAGTTACAAAAGCCTCTAGTTTCCTTCAAATAATATTCATATTCCAGTCTCCAATTCCAATTCCGATGTGCCCCGAATCTAAGTAAGATTTCTGTTACATAAACAAGATCCTACAGCTAATCTAATTCACCCTTACCCTTATTAGAAGCGAGTGACACCAGTCCCGATCACAGAAGGGCAAGGGCTAGCCGCTGATTGGTTTGAACATTTTAGTTTAAACTAACTACCCGTCCTGGCTTTGCACGGATAGCCGAGCAGTTCAATAGACCTTTTATATAGTAGAGTTTAGAGTTAGCTGAAAATAATGTCAGTAAATCGTTTTATTTAAAAAGGAATCTTAAACACAGTTATGTGATTGTATATATTAAATAGAGAAATTAATATTTTTTGTATTAAATTAAATTAATTATTATTATTAATTAATGATCATTATTAAATTAATGTTTTTGTTTTTTTTAATCCGAAAAGAACTCAAGTAATGAGCTTCTATCACTACGATTTGATTTGATTTTGATTTTATACAACAAAGTCGCATCGCGCTGTCTTTCTCTATGTATGCCTAGATCTACATGATAAGACGACAACGAATTGTGATCCGCTTTTTTTAATAGATAGTGATACAAAAGAAAGGCCAAAACAACATACCAAAAAAACAATAAAAGGGCAAATTTAGGTTAAGTACAGCAGGTGTTCTGTCTTTTCCGCGAGAGACTCTTGAGTTTTTATTTCGTTTCATAAAATTTTGGTATGATTTCTGTAAACCTAATTGGCTCTGTTAAGTGCGCCATTGGTTAAATTATGATATTTTCAAATTCGTCATATCATAAATCAACCAAAACCTTTAGAGAATTACCTGAGCCTACTTTGATTTATTTATTAGCGAAAACTACACAAATCCTTCGATACGTAGATTGATTTTAACGTTCAAACAGACATTAAAATCCGTTGTCATCGCGGCGAACATTATTTTATTATGCATTGATTGTCACAGATTTATAGCGAAATTGGGTCAGACAATTGGAGCCTGTCAATTAATGAAAAGGCTGTGAAATGGAAGAGTATTGCCAATCTGATGAAAATGAGCTTCCCCTTTGAATTCGGTTCTTGTGGATTTTAAAAGCGAGTAGATTGACTTTGGTAATCAACTCTGCCTGTTGGTTTTTGTCGAGACTGTACTGAGTGTTGCACGGTGAAAGTGTCATTATTGAACGATTCATCGCGGTTGCAATTTGTTTTTACAATTGACATAGATAAATTAACTGCTGCCTGTTGCAAACAACAATGTAGAGATAGCTCAACGTATCAACAGGTCTTTATTAATCAAAATTATTCATCATAAACAGGCGGTAGCGACCCCGGCTGCATTACATTTAGAAACAAGTTTTTATGAAAACAAATATCTTGTGTAGATTTATTAACTTACATAATATGCCTTTACCGTTATGTACCTGGTACCGCAAATCATTGCTATATCTTACTGTCTTCTTCGACATCATTCGGAGTGAGAAATAACACTAGTTAGCAACAGTTAAGCTACCATTATGAATAAGGGTCTTAGAACATACCTATATCACCCGAACAAAAGTAGCAAGATCAAAACAAAGTTTCCCATTAGGCTGGCCGTGGGACATTTCGTAGAATCACTTTCACAATCCAAAGGTAAATAATGGGACGAGCATGCAAATAAGAGGCCACAGGTGACCCGCCGGCATTTGGGTCATACTGTCTAAAATAAACATTGGCCTAATTTATGCACATCACGGGTGAAGGAGCAAGGGAACTAGGTACCTATCGGAGGTTGTCGAGAACTAAGCACAAACTATTCATTGCCTTAATATGTTATCTATGCCATTGTGACAAGCGTTCGCTACGGACACCTAGTGATGTACTACTGTTTACTAATATTATATAGACGAAAGCTTTGTTTGAAAAACCTTCACTTTGATTTTTTACTTATTTTTTATTCCCATTCCTCTTAATAAAGGCGTATGATATGCATTATTATTTCAAATTTCAAGTCAATAGTCGCAGTAGTTGCTCAGATATATAAGATTGAAAACAGGACAAAAAAGCGAATCCATACGTCCATAAGACCATAAGTCCACCTTAGATAGAGTGCAATTCCCACCGGGACAAATGGTCCCGAGACAGGACCATTTGTCTCGGGATTCTGGTCGTTGTCTTGTATAATAAAAATATCTATTTGTATAAAGTATATCAGTCATGTATAACACAAACTCTGCTTAGCTTGGGGCTAGAAGACTATGTTGATTCTCCAGCATTATTTATATTTAATATGAAGCTAGGTAGTTAAGTAGGTTACATAGTACGAAAACAGTTACTGCAAGACCATTAAGTTTCCCAACGCAGTACTGCGGTAACAATACGAGTTTCGAGACAGTCCAGCTCATAAACCGAACTATGCCGAACTGGAAACATGGAAAACACTTGGTGGTTCTCAGTACGAGGTTATTAACATACGTAACGACTGACCAGCCCGGCTGAGTAGACGCTTTGTTTGGGCTGACTGTGCCAAATGGTGTTCACTGAATAGACGGTGTCGTGTACATAATAGAATTTTATCTTATACATGTTTTGGTAAAGAGAATCTCGAATGAAATGATTTCGAAAAGATATTGAAAACTTTTTAGTGTATAACTCGACAGATAGTAAAACTATTTTTTTTTATTAATGTATTCTTAATTATTAACCTGGAAGATATCGCTTTTAAGAGATAAGGCCGCCTATTCGTATTTTGTAGACTTTTGTTATTTTCTTTTTCTGGTGTACAATAAAGCATTTTTGTATTGTATTCCCCCACCCTCTGCATGGCCACATTGAAGGAAAATCGATCCATAGTTTGTTTAAATTTCGTGTAAAATAATTACTTTACTAGATTTCTTTGTTATTGGCGGTTGGTGTATTTTGCTTCCTTCTTTCTGGTAGTGTCTAGTAACATTTAAAAAGAAAAAATTCTGTTCACCTCCGAAGTCTAAAGGGGACAGGGGGCTTTTGGGGAAGAATCGAAGACCCATCCAAACTGAAGGGCCATCGTTGTAGTTATATTGTATAATAGTTGGGTTGAACTATATTTTAACTAAATAAAGTTATCTCAACTTTGCGTTATTGACATCATTAGGTTATATAATATAATAACTTACGTGATATATAAGTTATTATATTAAATAACCTTGCGAAACACTCGCAGAGGCAGTTTCCGAGTTCTAGTTAAGCCTTGTACTAAAAACTACAATAAAAAGATGTTTAGGTACTTACGAAGTTCAGTTCAGTTCATTTATTTTATCTTTTGACACAATTTACATGCTCTTAGATAAGTTGCACAGTACTGCAAAAATACCCCCAAAAATCTAAACTCATTCAACGGATTTAAAATAAAACTTATTATGAATAGGATGGTGTTTATGTAATACTTACGAAATCGACCTTCATACTTAACTACTTTAAAATGACAATTGTCATTGTGTCCTTTTGAATATAATATTAATTAAAATAATTTATTTGAACGGACCGAAGATTACCTGATTGCTTAAAAATAGCAACGATAAATAAACACATTAATAAATAATAAATTTGAACTACTTCCGAAAGATTAAATGTTAAATTGTTTCTGAAAAGTTTGTTTATGTTTACCTTCGTAAACATAAACAAACTTTTCAACTTTGATAATTACGTTTTCGATAATCAAAACCGTCTCAACTTTGATAATTACGTTTTCGATAACGTAATTAAATTTAAGCATACCCTAAGGTTTTGATTTTGAATTTCCGACTTGGCTACTAAAATCCGCTCGCTTTTAGGAACCTTGTCATCATTAACAATATTATTGTAAATTCTGGTGCAGTCAAGGCACTGTCAAAATTGAATAGAAACTTATCAAAGGAGCATACCCTCAGATTTAAATTTTGTATTTCGAACTTGGCTTCTAAAATCCGCACGCTTTCAGGAACCTTGTCATCGTTAATAATATTACTGTAAATCCTGGTGCAGTCCAGGCATGTTGAGTTTGCAGTTGCAGTAAGCAGTGATATTTCTAACTCTGACTATGTCAATGGAGGAAGAGTTAAAATAGCAATGCTTTAAGTTAGTAGACTATTATGAATAAGGACATTAGACTCGTTTTAATGTGATAGTTACAGTTACCGGTGGCCTATAATAGCCATGGTGCCAGGGTGTCGATAACATGCTAGTAGTAAATAAAAATATGTAAAATAGAAAAATACATCAGTCATCTAGTAACATAACAGAAGCTCTTCTTTGCTTGGGGCTAGATGATGCTGTGTGATTAGTCCAGCATTATTTCCCAAGTAGCATTCGGGGTTCTATATAAGATGTCTAGTCGTTCACATGTACTCCACAAGCTGTATAAGTAAGCTGTATAAGAGCTGTATAGCTTGCTATAATGCTCTTATAGAACCAGTTTGGGCACAAATTGGACAGCCTTAAGTTCACATTGGCTGTACATTAGCAGTATAATAGCATTATAATAGCAGTTTAAGCAGTAACATCGGACATAAGACAGCCTTAAGCTGACTTACGGCACTATATGGGACGCAGTGTGAACCATACAACGTGTAATAAAGAGTAACAAGTGGCTAAATACACAGCCTTCACAGTTATAAAATCCCACAATAGTACTCCAGTGCTACCTAAAATTCACTTGTGTACTAAATTACTTCTTATTTTAATATTTATTCCTTTTTAGTTTGGTTTTGTGTGTGCCATCAAAATAACTCCAGCGGATATCAATAAATAGCAAAATTTATGATAACACGCGGTAAGTATACCTGTTTTAAATACTTAATAATAGTGTAAATGTCATGGGAATGCAACTTTAACGTGAAATGTATACATATTTAGGTACAGCTAAAATATTCACGCGCCTCTGTAAAAACGCGATATTCATTTTAAAATATTTAAAACTGGCTGAGAGGAAATCTAGGATTTTCAGTTTTTGATATTATATTGGCATTATAATGATACTACAGTAATAAATTATAGCATGAAACCAAAACTCAATCGCTCTATCTGCGTATTTTGTGTAATCTGCATTATAATTTTGGAGATTTATTTGGTAAATATTTTAGGTTACGTAGAACAAAATGGTGGAAATGAAATACGGCTATGTGAACTGTTATAACTCCAATTTAATGCGGTGAGCGTATAATAGGTTCACATGTGTTCTGTTAGAATGCTGTTATCTATATTGAGTTCCACATTTATACCACTACAGAGCCAATGTCTTTATATGTATTCTAAAGTGAACTTAAGTACAGCTTTTAGATGTAGTTCAGGTCAATTGTGTCGTTCAATATACTGGAAATTTTAGAGATCCGCAATAATAATTATTGTCCGTTAAATCGCCTATCCCAGGTACCTGAAGTACAATTAATATTTTGTAACAAACTAACAAGCGACTCATCAACCGCGGATGTAAATCCACCTATCTAATTCTATATAAAAATTAACATTGGAATAAAAACAGAACCTGCAAAGTTTTATTATCATCGTATAAGACAAGAGTTATGATTTTTTGTTTGTTTCAGATGCCGAGTGCCTTCAACGCGGGACGGACTCAAATGGATTCTACTGCTGCTACTGTTTCTTATGTTATGCATCATTTTTAAGATTTGCCTAATTATAATTACATAATAAGAATAAATAGAAAAAATATGTCGGTTATTAAAATTATAATCTACCATTGATGTTTATTATTAATGATTAATAATGCCTTCATGTAGTCCACATGTAGTCCACATGTAGTCCACATGTAGTCCACATGTAGTCCACATGTAGTCCTTTTAACAGCCTACAGTGTACATGCGAACCATTTAAACACTTCTGTACAGATAGTAAAAATAGGTTATTTTAATGATCACAAACAAGTCCTACTACAGCAACTAGCTGTATAACAGTCTAAAACAAGTAAATATAACAGCCTTTGGATTTATAAATGACCACGTGTGTTCTATTAAAATGCTAGCTCTATAACATCGTACAAGTAGACCGTTAAACAGCGGTTGCCGTATCTCTACCCCCCTGTAATGCTCTTAGTCAGACGGCTGACTAAAGGATAGTTGTTAGAGTATTATAACGCCAACAGTCGTATAAAAGTATAACTCTAAACTCCTATAAGTCCCTTAAACAGGTATAGGTGTTATTAATTGCAGTAATGCAGCTTTTACATCACGTGTGAACTATAATAAAGCTTCAAGTACACCTGGGAACTAAATGTGTACTCTTAAATGGAGTAAAATGCTACTTGGGTTATTTATGTTATTTATAATGAGTAAATTGTTAATTAGTCTTATAAAAAACCATAAACATAGTGCTAGTTTCGTAACATGCGTGTTTAGGGCCTCCATCGATCATATCTCACGAAAGTCATTTATAACGGGATATTTACCATGATTAGAGTTTTGAGTTTTCCAATATTTCGGCACAGTTACATGCGCCATGATCACGGAACAACTGAAGGTCACTGCGAGTTAGATTTTATTGGCAGATATACCGATCTACCCTCTTTCTTTGTCTTTTGCTACGAACGTTGCCACTACCATCGGTTTCACTATAGAACGCAACTCGATCACGGCACACAACACTGACGGTATCTGAACGCGGCCCGGTTGGTACATCACTTCTTCGATTTTTACACATTTTCACCACAGGGTTCCATGTTCCGGATAATTGGAAACCTTCTTCTCGGTTGAAGTTCCTGTGTTTGGTAATCTCAATGGCCTCCTGTACCATCCTAGGTATATAATGTCGCTCTGTTGAGATTACTTGTGGGTTGTGTAATTCGATCCAGTGGTTTGACCCAGACTCTAGAAGATGCTCCGCTATGGCCGACTTCTCAGTTGCCAGATTCTTTACCGCTCGTATGTGCTCCTTGACTCTGCAGGCAATAGTGCGCTTTGTTTGGCCTATATAGGAGCTTCCACAGCTGCAGTCGATCTTGTACACCCCTGGTTTCTCAAGTGGGAACGTGTCTTTCGGCGTGCGCAGGTAGTGTACGATCTTTTTCAGCGGCGTGAAAATGGTTTTGATGGAGGACTTTTGCAGGATGTTTGCTATTCTATCCGTCACTCCTTTTACGTAAGGCAAGAATGCTGGTTTGCGCTCCACTGTAGCTCTGTGCGGCTTATGGCTGGCACCGGATCGAGGCGGCAATGATCGAACCTTATAGCCGTTCTTATGTAAGACATTTCTGACGTGGGCCAACTCACTCTGAAGGCTTCTTTCATCGCAAAGGTCATAAGCGCGGTTAGTGAGCGATGTTACCACAGTATTAAGCTGGCGAGGGTGGTGATGTGAGTCGGCGTGGAGGTACCGGTCCGTATGTGTCGGCTTCCTGTGGACGGAGTGGCCTACGCTTCCATCTTCTCTGACCTGTATCAAAACGTCTAGAAATGCCAAACGCCGGTCGGTCTCAATTTCGTATGTGAATTTGATCTTATTGTGTACTCTATTGAGATGTGACAGCAAACAATCAATCTCCTGTGTCCTTCCTTTCACAATACAGTAAACGTCATCTACATACCTTTTCCACAACTTCACTTGTACAGGGGCAGACGAGATGGCCATACTCTCGAAATATTCCATCCAAATGTTGGCTACCACGGGGGCTACTGGACTTCCCATCGCTACGCCTTCAATTTGGAGATAGTATTGCCCTCTGTATATGAAGAAGTTTGTGGAAAGAATATGATGCAGGAGCTTGGCGTACTCTGCAGGGATGCCGTGTTCCTGTATTCTCGACGCGATAACCTTCATACAGTCTTCTAGAGGGACGTTCGTGAAAAGTGAGTCTACGTCAAAGCTGACCATCACTTCTGTGTCATCTACCTCAATCTGTTCCAATATCTGTATGAAGTGTCGTGAGTCTTTTACAAAGGATGTTGTTCGGCCCACAGTTGGTTGCAACACTGCTGCTACATGCTTCGCCAACTCATAAGTAGGAGAGTCTATTTGACTCACAATGGGACGCAGCGGAGCATTCTGCTTGTGCACCTTGGGGAGGCCATATAGTTTAGGTGGCTGGATGATTTTCGGCCGTAAAAGAAACTTAGTTACCTCTTCTCCAAGGGCGTGTTGACAATCCTTGATCAACTTTTGGGTACTGCGATGTGTTCGTGCGGTTGGGTTGTAGTTTACGGCCTTGTAGGTATTAGTGTCATTAAGTAGACTCTGGATTTTATCCTCGTATTCGGTGACATCCATCACGACTGTGGCATTCCCTTTGTCTGCTTTAAGTACCAGCAGGTCTTCGTCCTGGCGTAATTCCTTAAGCGCAACCATTTCTTCTTTAGTGATATTCGGTTTTGGAGGCTTAGCATGACGAAGCACAATGGCAATGTCTTGTCTCAGACACTCAGCGTCGCTATTTGGTATCCTGTTACTACGGATAACTTCCTCAACATTTCCGATCACTTTTTCGTCAGGTATGCGTAGCGTGGTAGGGGCATAATTCAAACCCTTTTCCAACACTTTGGCAGTCGTTTCGTTCAGAATCTTAGATGATAAATTGATAACTGTTCTGTTCGGTGGTTTTGAGTTATCGACATCACTCTTATGTTTATTCCACAAAGATTCGAACTTACGATTTTGTTTTTCTGCACTGAGTTCTCTCGAGCGTTGGGCTTGATAATATGTGATACGGTCACAAACGTCAAAATCCGTTGATGATAAAGCCTCACTGCATTCCAAATGCGCACTGTACAATTTCACTTGCAACGAATGAAACCGGCTTCTATTGTAGCGTATCATTTTTCGTAACAATTTTACACTCGCTTGTTTTAGAATACTCGCGGCACCCGGAATGTCATTACGTGATTTAATACGCACACACACTGGTATTAAATTTGCGTCACGGCACTTCACTAAAAAGTCCAACGATTCACGTAAACATTCGCACTTTTTTCGCAAGCGTTCTAGGTCTTTAACTTTCTTGGCGAGTTCCGGCCCGTACCGGTTCACGATAAAACTTTTAAAACTATCATGGTTATTAACACTAAAGTCATTTATAACGGGATATTTACCATGATTAGAGTTTTGAGTTTTCCAATATTTCGGCACAGTTACACCGAACAGAACAGTTATCAATTTATCATCTAAGATTCTGAACGAAACGACTGCCAAAGTGTTGGAAAAGGGTTTGAATTATGCCCCTACCACGCTACGCATACCTGACGAAAAAGTGATCGGAAATGTTGAGGAAGTTATCCGTAGTAACAGGATACCAAATAGCGACGCTGAGTGTCTGAGACAAGACATTGCCATTGTGCTTCGTCATGCTAAGCCTCCAAAACCGAATATCACTAAAGAAGAAATGGTTGCGCTTAAGGAATTACGCCAGGACGAAGACCTGCTGGTACTTAAAGCAGACATAGGGAATGCCACAGTCGTGATGGATGTCACCGAATACGAGGATAAAATCCAGAGTCTACTTAATGACACTAATACCTACAAGGCCGTAAACTACAACCCAACCGCACGAACACATCGCAGTACCCAAAAGTTGATCAAGGATTGTCAACACGCCCTTGGAGAAGAGGTAACTAAGTTTCTTTTACGGCCGAAAATCATCCAGCCACCTAAACTATATGGCCTCCCCAAGGTGCACAAGCAGAATGCTCCGCTGCGTCCCATTGTGAGTCAAATAGACTCTCCTACTTATGAGTTGGCGAAGCATGTAGCAGCAGTGTTGCAACCAACTGTGGGCCGAACAACATCCTTTGTAAAAGACTCACGACACTTCATACAGATATTGGAACAGATTGAGGTAGATGACACAGAAGTGATGGTCAGCTTTGACGTAGACTCACTTTTCACGAACGTCCCTCTAGAAGACTGTATGAAGGTTATCGCGTCGAGAATACAGGAACACGGCATCCCTGCAGAGTACGCCAAGCTCCTGCATCATATTCTTTCCACAAACTTCTTCATATACAGAGGGCAATACTATCTCCAAATTGAAGGCGTAGCGATGGGAAGTCCAGTAGCCCCCGTGGTAGCCAACATTTGGATGGAATATTTCGAGAGTATGGCCATCTCGTCTGCCCCTGTACAAGTGAAGTTGTGGAAAAGGTATGTAGATGACGTTTACTGTATTGTGAAAGGAAGGACACAGGAGATTGATTGTTTGCTGTCACATCTCAATAGAGTACACAATAAGATCAAATTCACATACGAAATTGAGACCGACCGGCGTTTGGCATTTCTAGACGTTTTGATACAGGTCAGAGAAGATGGAAGCGTAGGCCACTCCGTCCACAGGAAGCCGACACATACGGACCGGTACCTCCACGCCGACTCACATCACCACCCTCGCCAGCTTAATACTGTGGTAACATCGCTCACTAACCGCGCTTATGACCTTTGCGATGAAAGAAGCCTTCAGAGTGAGTTGGCCCACGTCAGAAATGTCTTACATAAGAACGGCTATAAGGTTCGATCATTGCCGCCTCGATCCGGTGCCAGCCATAAGCCGCACAGAGCTACAGTGGAGCGCAAACCAGCATTCTTGCCTTACGTAAAAGGAGTGACGGATAGAATAGCAAACATCCTGCAAAAGTCCTCCATCAAAACCATTTTCACGCCGCTGAAAAAGATCGTACACTACCTGCGCACGCCGAAAGACACGTTCCCACTTGAGAAACCAGGGGTGTACAAGATCGACTGCAGCTGTGGAAGCTCCTATATACCTAGGCCAAACAAAGCGCACTATTGCCTGCAGAGTCAAGGAGCACATACGAGCGGTAAAGAATCTGGCAACTGAGAAGTCGGCCATAGCGGAGCATCTTCTAGAGTCTGGGTCAAACCACTGGATCGAATTACACAACCCACAAGTAATCTCAACAGAGCGACATTATATACCTAGGATGGTACAGGAGGCCATTGAGATTACCAAACACAGGAACTTCAACCGAGAAGAAGGTTTCCAATTATCCGGAACATGGAACCCTGTGGTGAAAATGTGTAAAAATCGAAGAAGTGATGTACCAACCGGGCCGCGTTCAGATACCGTCAGTGTTGTGTGCCGTGATCGAGTTGCGTTCTATAGTGAAACCGATGGTAGTGGCAACGTTCGTAGCAAAAGACAAAGAAAGAGGGTAGATCGGTATATCTGCCAATAAAATCTAACTCGCAGTGACCTTCAGTTGTTCCGTGATCATGGCGCATGTAACTGTGCCGAAATATCGACGGCCCCCACGTAAAATATCGAAACTGCAAAACCCGTACTTTACAGGGGAGCAAATCTAAGTTTAGATTCAGTTTTTTGACAAAAATATAATTCAAATATTCAATATAAGAAGTGTATATAAAGTAAAAAATTGCATATTTTTGTAACATGTATAAGAGTTTTTCATAATTTTCATATTTTTTGTGATATTACACATTCGATATTTTACTCGGCTACTGCTGATTACATTTTTATCGAATGTGCCAGTTTCGATATTATTCTGTGACAAAATATTGAAGGCTACTATCGAATGTGCCCCTTTCGATTCTTTTCTGCGACAAGAAATGTTTCTCAACTATCTTATTTGTTACTTTCGATTGTATTATTTGTTATATTACTTAAGTTAAGGTAGCACAATACTTAGTTTCGATATGAGATAGCTCTCTGATTGATATGTATCAGACTTCCAAGTAATTTTTAATGGCTATTTGTTAAAAATAAAACAATGACAAATTATTAATTGAGATAAATTTGAATTAAAAACCATAAAAATATACTCAGTTACTTACTATTCCTTTTTTAATAGGAAAAAAATTATAAAAATTATATTTTTGGCATAATAGAAGTAATAAAACTATAACAGAACATCACTGATTACCAAGAATATGACTTTAAATGATGGTATACATTTCAATCTACATAATCATTTGTAACTAAAAAGGATAATAGTCATCAAACTGAATTAATGAAAAAAAAGGAATACATTTAAATTATTAAAGAGATCGACAGGCAATGATATAAAAAAATATTGATTAAATAGTATGCAATAATGTTGACGAATTCAATTTGAATGCATTAAGATTGTGACTCTACTTCTTCTGTATTAAATAAGTGCACTATCGCATTAGGTATGCCTGTAATGATATCTATATATATTATATAATCAATCATTATAATATAATATAATCAACACAATCAACGTACATCGATAGAAATACTTATACTTACTGAGTTTAAAGTACAATATGAAATAACGTACCTAAATAATTTTATGAGATCGTAATATTTCTCCTAAAAATTAAAATAGGTAGGTACTTACTTGTTTTAAACATTAAGTTACATATTAAAGCAATATTTTTTTAAAGTTTCGATCTATGTATATCTATATTCTAAGAACTCTACTAATAACGTATTCAGTCCTCTTCATTAAAGTCTTCGTTGTTTTGAGAAAGATGAAGTCATTTGTAAAAATTATGATATTGCTTTGGTATATTTTCAGTGGTTTTCTTCCAATTTCTGCCGTTTAACAAGGGTTTAAAATGACTCAAGAGTCACTTTTTGCCCAACAAACTAGTGTGTACCATTGGTTAGCAGTGTAAATTATTTTGCCCTTTGAAGATCTCTCAATAAAACTGTCTGCCTCTCGTTGAGAGAGGCTAGACTCCAAAAATCAGTGCTTGATTTTGGTGTTGAATTTTCTGCTCGCGTGCATGTAGAGGCTTTAAACTACCCTGTTACGTTTTTGGCTAGTGCAGTTACTGACAAATCTGAAGTCATGGGCATCATCTGCTAGTTTATGCTGGATTGCCAAATAGTGAGAGAAAGGAAGGCCTTTGTGTGTCTCTTCTTATGAGTTTTTTTTTTAGAAAATTTGCTTATTACTGGGAATATTCCAATTTTTAATTTCAGTAGAGCACTTCAGTTTGCAAGAAAAATGGCAGGAATTTTTCATTGATTCGGCATTTCTGGCATTTCTTTAGCTTGTCTGCTTAAATATTGTTCGGTTTGATTTGATGTAATATAAAAATCTTGAACAGTTAGGAGAACCGGAATACATTCCCTACTACAGAATCAAATTCTTCAGAATCATTTCGTCTACAACTACCGCCGCAATTTCTTTGTAATTTTCATTAAAAAATTTCTACTCCACGTTGGTAAACTCTCATCGCACAGGAGACGCTGAAAATAAATAAAAAAACATGTAACAAATTAAAAAATCTATCGAAAATGCAGGTCAAACTATTACTTTAACGTAGTAAAGTATCGAATGTACCACTTTCGATAAATTTATCAGTCCAAAGACCAGAGAATACTATCGAAAGAGGTAGATTCGATAGAATAAAGTGGCTCTTTGTCCTAGTATAATATCGAATCTACCACATTCGATACTTTAAAACCAAATATTATAAAAATAAAAAAATATTGTCCATTTTTTATTTTAAAAAATGTGCTTACTTAACTGGTTTCAATACCAAATTCATATTTTCTTCGCTCACATTTCGGGTAACACTGACGAAACTGGTAGTTTCGATTAAAACTGGGGTACCGCTGACCACGAATAACATCGAAAGCGGCAGGTTCGATGTTTTAATGTGTTCACTTTATGCAATTTCGATTCTTTTCGATTGAAAAATAGTTGAAGGAATAAATATTTAAAAAAATAAAAATAATAGAATCATAAATCTTTATCTTTACTTGCTATTGGTGCAATAAAACGAAAATGGCTTTTTTGCAGTTTCGATAATTTACGTGGGGGCCGTCGATATTGGAAAACTCAAAACTCTAATCATGGTAAATATCCCGTTATAAATGACTTTAGTGTTAATAACCATGATAGTTTTAAAAGTTTTATCATATCTCACGATTCATCATGCTCATAACATCATTATTCGGTTACCAAACGAGCATTTCCCAGTGTGTGGTAGATTTATACGGATGATGGTGTGAAAAATAGTAATTATTTAATCAGTGCTGACGCTTTAAATAATTCTGTACAGCATAATCAGCCATAAAGTAAGCAGAGATTGTCGATCGTAGTTGGTACTTTAACCTGCCGCGACACAAGAGGTTGCGTGTTCGAATCCCGCCTTAGGATATAACATAAGAAGGGAGGTGGTTCATCGGTTTTTTATATTTGAAATACACAGCAAATACCATGTTGGGAAACCTGCAAAATTTTGATACAGAAAAAAAACCTTTCAAAAATAACGTTTATTGTAAAGAAATTACAATAGTTTGCTTGCTTTAAAAGCCTCTAACAATTGATGTCCAACAATTTTTTTTGGACATCAATTTGTAAAGCCTTAAAAATTGCAACTTCTTGCCGTTAGGTATCACTTTTATATAGGTACGAAAATTTAATCCTATAGAACGTTATTGATCTTGAATAAGTATAATTGTGCGTTCGTTGCATCGGAATCGGAGCGAGGAGGTATTTTGTCGTTTTTGTAATTTTTCTTCTGAATGAAAGGTTTATTTTCTGTTCTTTTTATGTCCTGTCAAAATAAATATATTTTTATTTTTACTCTCTTATACTTTACTATTTACAATTCGCCGATAGACTATGTCCACTGCCGATTTTGCATCAGCTTTATAGGTATTTTCAAAGTGATTGAGTGTGCAAATGCAACATGTCCTTCTCACTACGATGATATTGTAGCAGACATCATCAATCTTTGGCTGATACCGATGTATCAGCAGATATGCCGATCCAGTGGGAGCTAATCAATATAAATCAATACAAAGCAAAAACCTTTGGGTTCCATAAGCTCCGTTGATAAATGCGCAACTTTAAACCTTAATAACACTAGCAATAAAAATAAGAGTTTGAATGTGAATGGATAAAAAGGAGAGGAAGCCCGAAGAAAAGATGGATTATGGAGACGGAGGGAAATACTTAGGTATATGAGTAAGAAAGGTGATATGGAGATGACGGCGGATAGAGAGAGGGAAGAAAATACATGTTTTGCCGACCCTGGCGTGGGCTAAGAACCGAAAAAAGAAGAAGCTAAAAGTACTGAACGGACCGGAGTGAAGTTTTGTATAGATGTATGTCTAGTTAACCCATAAGTTCCTTGGTTATAACACAGCTCGTCTAATCAGGTCCCATGTTATGTATAAACTTTATACCTTCCCATAGAAAAAAACGTGCAAAACCGCATGACAAAACCAGTTACACATTTTTTTAGTTTTTATCTATTCCGTTTAGATTTTACAAACTACCACTACTGCTACTACTGTTTTAATTAAAACAACTAAGTTACATGATTTATTCTCAGAAACAAATGAGTTGGTATGAGTCGGAGTATACCAGAAACCTTTTTGCATAACAAACGTTTCTGAAAACAGCTGGATTCAAAGTTCTTGTGTTAATTTTCACTTTATAATTTTTTCACTTTGGACTGGAACTTCCAATGGCACTAGCTGCAGACTCCGGCCATTTGATAATGTGTTTTCACCCTTGACATAATGAGTGAATAGCTTTAAATATGTACTTATGTTGTCTGTCTGTGGCTGCCAAATGCAAACCCTGATGTTAATTTTTTTTATTTTATATAAAGTGCCTGAAAAATTGTTTTTATCTATCGTTTGATGATAATTTATGCAACCAATTCAAAGTCGCTAATTCCAAGTAAAATGTTTTTCAAAAATATCTGATATACATATGTAGGTACTTAAAATTTATTATAATTTTTATTGAACAAGTTACTTTTTTTTCTCTTCTAATTTATTATTATATTGATTTTGGTCGAGGTTTACTACAGCGTTATGATTTCTATTAAAATAATAAACACAGTTAAGAATATTGCTAAAAATTATTACCCATTATTTTAAAACAAAGAAAATAGCATAAAAAACCGCATTTAGCATAGCAAATATTATTTTCTTCTTGATTTGTACAGCTGGATGGAATTGAGTGATCGAAACTTTACTAAATAAGCATTTGTCATCTCAATTTGGGTAATAAATCGTCGTGCATCATAAAATAAAATATCAAACTGATTGGTGTCATCCAATCGAGACGAGCTTTGGGTTGTCTGCCACAAGGTCTGACTCATTTGAATTTATTTTGTCTTTATTTCAGATAGGCTACAAACCATCGCCTCTAGTCATGTGGAAGTAAACAGAACACATCTACATGGACTCGCCATTTTCGTTGGTCCGAGAACGTGCTCTCAAAAACGACATTTTTAATTTTTAACCGTGCTTTGCACCCTAAATTATACAAAGAGCTTCATTTGTCTATTGTATATTAACAAGAAAAAAGTAGAAAAACAAAATAAAAATTATTAAGTTTAGGAATAGAAGAGAAATTATACATTTCTCTTCTATCATGGGCAACAACTATATAATTAAAAGCTTTGTAAAATAGTGTGCGCAAAAAATACTGGAAAGGTTCTATGTTCTTTTTTTAATACCCTAAATAAGGATATTAACAAAACTTGAGTCCGTTCTTGAAAGACCAGTTTTATAAGCTCTGGGAATATTTTGTTCAGTTTTAAGTACTACGAAACGCTCCATTCTAAAAAATATTTATTCAATGGTCGCTTCTAGAAAACGAAGGTACCACTAATGCCGTGTCAATGTTGTAGAAATTATATACACGTAATTAAAGAGACATTCGAAAGATCCGAAATATCCGTTAACAAGGGGAATTAGCCCACGCCCCGTTAATAACGGATTTGGACTAAATTTATTTAGAAATAAAAAAGTTAATACGGTACCAACAAAGTTTTAACGTCTCAACACCATTTTTGTGTAGCTACTGTTTTATTTCTTTGCTTTTATATTATCACAGGAATTCAGGAGGAATAAAAAGTTTTATTCAGCAGTGGTTTAAAAAGACTTAGGTAACAGTTTTTTATTTATTACGCTAAAAAAGCAAATGTATTTTTATCGGGTTTCTTTGTTAATTAGTACGAGTAGCACATAAAATTAATTTCACGGTTTAGACGCCATGTTGAAAAAATTAACCTTTTTGTCATTAGCCCAGTAAGAACTCTGATAGCTAATTATGAGCACTTACCTTTTTCGGCCACTGTATAATTGCTTCTCTGCACAGATGTGCACAAGGGTGAAACGTTCCTAGAAGATAAAATACAAACATGCTAATAATGATCATCCGCCATTTTTACGTCCGTTAAAATAGCACAGATCAATCGATCTTCTTTTATTATTGTTAAGGTAAGACCTCTTCTTCTATCTCGACAAACAAAAGACGCGAGACGACGTTGAATATTCGCTTGAACGTGATACGGGACCCAACCCTAACATGGGACCTTATCTATACCTATATCTATACTAATATTATAAAGAGGAAAGATTTGATTTTTGTTTGAATTGAATAGGCGCCGAAACTACTGGACCGATTTGAAAAATTCTTTCACCATTGGAATCCTAAATTTTCCGTGATGAACATATGTAAGCTATCGAATATTATAAAAAAATTTGGGTTCCGCATGAAAATTGAATTTTTGTTAAATACCTTTGCAAAGCCGGGGCAAACCGCTAGTTCTCAATATTGGAGATCCTTGCCCAAAATGTAACGTAAAAGCGTTTTCTGAACATAAGCGGTACATAAGCGTGCCTTGGTGTGGAATCGATAAAATATGTTCTCGAAGCCGTGTTCGATTATTTGTCAGTTTAAACTTTGCAAAAATCGCTCGATTTCGCGGTTGGCAACAACTATGGCATAGGGAATACGGTTCTGTCGACACTGTCTTTTGTAAAACGTTTGGATTGGCTATATATAGTATTACCGCTGCAGATGGGAGTCGACTAGAACGTAACCAGACTCCTTAAATAGACTATTCCATCACTAGATATGCTTCATCGATATCGTGAATCTAAGGTTTTGAAATTTATGAAGTGTCCCAATAAGAAGTCCTGTAAAGTGTAAAGGAAATAACACAATTTTAATTAATAAAATTTTAATTCTGTGTTAGCTGTCAGCTGTAAGCTTTCGATAATTTAATTTCTAAAAGCTGTGGGTTGTGTTTGTTAAAAAAATATTTCGTAGACGGTCTACGTCGAAAGTTCTACGGCTTTTACGGAAGGTCTACGAAAAGCGTAGCAAGATATTCGTAGCAAATATGATGGTTGGCACGCAGGTGAAGTTTATTTTATTTCTAATCTAATAAATTACGGATAAAATATTATAAAACTTACTAAAAACTACAATACTAACATAACAGTGTGCTCATCAATTATTGATAAAATACGTAAATTACGGAATAGGATAGTGGATTGAAGAGGTGGTAAACCACTAATATAATAAATGCGAAAGTTTGTATGTTTGAATAGACGTTTTTAATTCTTCATGCAAAACAGCTGATCGAATCGAGTTGAAATGTTGCATGGATATTGTTCTGTATCAGGATAAACATTATAAGCTGTTATCCCGAATAATTGCATGAAAAGCAGTGAGAAACTAGTTATGAATTATAATTATAAATAATTCTCACTTCTATTTGTAATTTTTTTTATTTGAAGTTCAAAACTAGTTGGAAATCTCCCATCACAGTACATAAGAAAATATATGTTATCCTCATTTACAATTAAATTTTATATTAACGTTTGAGCTTTTAAAAATTGTCTTGAAAATCTTTTTGAATAAACCTGGATTATGGTAAATAAACAAGGATAAAATTTGTAGAGCCTTTCACACGAACTAACTTAACATTTCCGGTTTTGGTCATAAATTCTTACCTTTTGTTATTTTTCCGCATACCCGGATGCCCTTTCCCACAATGAGTCATATATAAGTACCTGCCTAAACACAGCGCCATTAAAAATTACACCCTCACCTAATAAAGGAACAAAAGGTGTCAAAAGAACATAATACTAACCCCTGAATGTAGCACATATCACTAAACAAAGCGAAAAATAATTTCCTACTTATGTGCTTACAGAAAACTCCAAGCACGAAATACACTGACGGTTCCATTCGCGATTGCTGTAGCAGATACCAATCAAACGAGTAATGTACAGTAGACAAAGCGTTAAGTGAGAAGAAGCTTTGCGCATGTATACAACTTAGTGCAACAGATAATTTTTCGGAAGGCCCTAAATTCAGTTGACTCTAGGCGTTCGTGGCATTCGGACGTCTGCCGTGACGCTCTCCCCAGTTATTACCCAAGTTAAACCCGCCGCGGTGCGTTCGGAAGGAACTTTTCAGTTTTTTCATGGTGGAACTTTTGTTTATGGACTGGTTGCTTCTGGTAAGTGCTTGATAAAAAGTTTTAATAGAATAAGTTTGTTGTTTTTAAGGACGGACACTTTATGGGTAATTATTTTCTTTTTTAAAGTTGCTTTGTTTTTAAGCTTGATAAACTTGAAAAACGGGTTTTATTTTATCTTCTTATAATTTGGAAAAATTAAGTTTTGTTATTGATTTTACATGAGTAATAGTGTATAAGAATACAAGATGAAAACAAATATGACGTAACATTGACGAATAAAATTCTATTTCGGTATATTCATATGACTTTCATAAGATAAGAAGATAAATAAATAAAATAAATAATTAACGCTGGACAATCCATACAGCATCACCTAGCCCCAAGTTAAGCAGAGCTTTTCATAAGGGTACTAGATTACTGTTATACATAATACAAAGATACACTGATACATATAAGAGCACTCGAATATCCGGCAAAACCAATAAGTACTAGACAGTACCATATCCGATAGTCAGTTATTGTAAAGTTTTTCTTGGTTTTCCTTACACTCAGATACACAGTGTGTATCTTTAAAAATGTATGACATTTTAAACCTTGATGAATGTCATAGGAACCTAGGCATTTCATGATTTTTCCTGAATGGACAACTCAATAAATTTGTCCTTGTTTTCCGCATTTATGATAAAATACTATATACTCTCACGTTGGTTTCATAGAAATTATCACAGCGTTTTTATTTTAGTTTATGATCTTCATTGCTCTTTTGCCTCCTCCTGAAAGGACGACGCCGTAAATCCTTGATTTCTGCTTTCATGATTACATGAAATAGAGGGCGTTTCACATGGAGGTTTTTAGCGATTATCAGCGTTTTATATGCTATGATCTAAATGCTCTTCATAACAGGAGAGCGCCTGATTTGACGATGTTTCCATTAAGAATAATACCATTGAATAAGATTCCCCTAATAAGTGTCATGGAGTCGAGTCTTCTGTAGCTCGCCGCTTAGAGCATTCGCCTGCAGTCTTATAAATCCTCGTTTTATTTTCTGAGTGTAGTGGATTGAAAATTTGTCAATCATCATCAATCAGCTAGACAGCAATCACACTGCACTTTACGGACCTGATCTAAATATTCGGTCGCCGAATTGAAGTTCTATTTTTATCGCTACCTGCTTCATCGACGATACATTTTGGTCACGCATTTGGTCTTTTGTCTGTCGCTATGCAATAATGCGTCAATATTTCGCGTGCCGAGCGCGTTGACTTGGCAAAACAATGGCTTAAGGGAGGCAAGTTCAGCAATCTTTGTATACTGATATGCGGCTAGCACAGGAGCGTGGACGATTGTGTAATATGCATATTGTGGGTAAAACCGAACAGCAGTTCATGAAGTACCCACTTATTGGGTTGACATAGTGACCCGAAGACGGTTTAGGTCTCAAACACCAGAGATCACCAGTGTTGTGTCAGTCTCGGAAAGGTTAGAAGTAAATTAATTTCAAAACCTTTACGCGCCTGTTCCTAAATTGAATCATATATGTATTTAACGGTAACGTTCAAATTATAAACGACAGAGGGGTTATACAGCACACATAGCAGCACACATACGGGTTGTTTTATTGATAATGTTTGTCTGAACAATATCAGTTACGCTGATGATATGGTGCTGCTGGGTCCATCAGTGGGCTCTATTCAAAAACTAGTAAAAGTTTGCGAGAATTATGCGGAGGGGCATGGGCTAACATACAACTCCAAAAAAAGTGAAATACTTATATTTAAAAGTGGAAATGTAAAGCCGGTGCATGTCCCGCCCATAGAACTCTACGGTGTGGCTCTGAAAGTTGTTAACTCTTGTAGGTATCTAGGGCATATTGTGAATGAGTCGCTAAATGATGACGCAGACATCGAAAGGGAGCGTAGAGCTCTAGCCGTACGGGGAAACATGATAGCTCGCAGGTTTGCACGCTGCTCGAGAGAAGTGAAAATCACACTTTTTAAGGCCTTCTGCCAGTCCTTCTACTCGAGTAGCCTGTGGCTCAACTGTACCCGCCGGGCAGCCAGTGCTCTACGTGTTCAGTACAATAACATTTTCAGGATGCTGATGCGGCTGCCTCGCTTTTGCAGCGCTTCAGGCATGTTCGCGGAGGCGCGCACGGACGACTTTCATGCGATTATTCGCAAGAAAGTCGCATCCCTACTTCAGCGTGCGAGAGCCAGTAGCAACAGTATCCTGAAAATGATTGTATCGCGTCTGGACTGTCCCATTCAATATAAATGGATGACTTTATTAATGGGTAAAACCCACGGTTAAATTCCATTTAAATTGACATATTTTAATTCATTTTTTTTTTATTGTTTTTATTATTATGTTATGATTATGTACCTACCTAATTTTTATATTTATATTGAATTCTGATTGTGACATTATGTAATTATTTTTAAATATTCTATGGATTTTAATCTGAAATAAATGAGTTAATAATAATAATAATAATAATAATAATAATAATATACGTTAACTATGTGGGAATGGATAACATGGCGATAATTTTGACAAAAAAACGCCTGGTCTGAAATTTAGTTTGTTTCATTAACTCTTAGATACATGACATATGAGAAATAAAGAGTATAAAATGCGAAACTTTTGGATTGATTATGTTTGTTAGGTACTTCCTACTTCTACTACTTCTTCACGTCGCGTTGCGCTGATTGGATCTAGATGAAATTTTGGTTTTTTTTCATTATGTACATTAACCGATTTACACTGATTAACCGTAAATGCAGATGGACATTGTTTTACATTCAGATTAACTTTTTTTATTTATATTCCTTATGAAGGTGTGTAAGATTTCACATGACTATTTATCGACAACGAAAGTCAACGAAGGTTGTCGCAACGTAACGTACCGACCGATTACATAATTCAAACTGAGCTTTTATAAGTGAGTGAATGATTTAATAGAATGAATGAAAGATAAGATAGGGATCTCGTAATACAATTTAATCAGTATATTGATAATAAATCGATATCTTATCAATGTGCACCATACAATTTCTAGTTAAATCTTTGAATGCGGTTTCTTTAGACCCGACAGCGAAGCAAAAGATTTGTTTAAGTAACATTTTACTTCAAAAAATACAAATTCATTTACTTATTAATTACAGCATACTGCGAGTTAAATCCGTTTTTCGTATAACGTATTCTCTACGTTGATATATTAATACCAACTTCGAAAATTACGACACCCTTACCGAATTTCGTTCACAATAACTCTGCCGCCCGTCAAAGCACGGACCTTTCAAATATCTGTACGATACATTGTATGCAGCACGACATAATGCTCCTTTCTCAACAGTCTCCAAATTACATTAGGTTTCTCAGAAATCTACTCGTTTTAAGAGGTTTTTGTGACAGTAGAAAGGAGATGCTTTACTTGGAAGTAATTTAATTTAAGGAGTACTTCGCTGCTAGCTTCACAACTTGTTGGGTCGTTTTGGTGAAGGAAATTTATAAATAAATAGTGCTGTGTGAAAGAGTCTGTGATAAAGATAGCTGATATATACCTAAAATAATTGACTACATAGATAGACTATAGAAGACATAAACTATCATATAACATACAGAAGACCCAGATCTGCAGATCGTAATAACATTTGTCTCGAGGCGGGAATCGTACACACAACTTCCTGACGCAGGTGGACCTTTTCCCGCTGCGCTACAGAGATCGTCAATTGACTATTGTATACTCTTTATCTAAACTAATAAATAAAGAGGAAAGATTTGATTGTTCGTTTGAATTAAATTACGACCGATTTTCACAATTACGAGTATATCACCATTAGAATCCTACATTACCCCTAACGAACATAGGCTATAAGTATATAATATTTACAAAAAAATTGGGTTCCGTATGAAAACTTCGATAATGTAATTCAAGGAGTGTTTATTGTTAATAAGTTTATAAATTTTGTATTAAATACCCGTGCGAAGCCAGGGTGGACAATTTATATAGAAGTTTTTAATTTAATAATTATTTCTTGCTAGGTACTGATAAAATTTTCTTTGTATGCTAGAATAACCGTTCACGATTTTGAAAATAGATGAAAAGATGATAATATAAATCCGAATTTCGGTCCCAGTACGGCCAGTCTCAACGAAGACTGGCTTGGCACAGGCATATTCTAGTGCACAAGTGTACAAGCACTCTCTCATAATCCTATAAGAAGAGGCAGATCGAGACGATCGGGGAGGGGGGTAATAGTAACGCTTCTTATAATTTTCTAAACTTCCAGGAATGAAGTCAGCCTTTGAGTGATTTTTAATTCGAGTTATTGCTCGTCCCCACAATTAACATGGGGACGAACGGGAATAAAGCTACTCGTTGGTCTCCACTGGCATATACAGTGCCGTTCATTGTCACCTGGCAGCCCCTGGCAAGTTCCCATTCACATAATAACATTAGTTCTAGTTTTCTATTTTATTATAACACACGACAACGTATCCTGTCTTATATATATATATATTATATAAGACAGGATACGTTGGTTTTCTTCCAACGTAAACATTCGTAGTAAACCCACTTTCGCTTACATACAATGTAACTTTAGGCAAACAAATGCTAAAACTTGAAATTGGGCGTAAACTTTTTTGGTATTCATGAAGTTTTCCAGAGTTTCAGTTACATTAATATCATAGAGGAGAAGTTTGGATGGAAATTGTTTTGGTCTTCGGAATGGGAACACTATTTATTTTCTTTTCACAATTGACCTAGTTAAAGATAATAATAGAATTTAAAATATGAAATTGCCAAATTGTACTGTTATATTGAAATTCGTCTTTTAGTTTAACATATTTGTTAATCATCATATTTGTTAGTCATCTAGTAGGAAGGTCATTTATGCCTTTTTGATAGACCTCTGGTGATTTAGATTCGACCAAACGTGTGAAAGCATTTTGTACTACGTCCTGGGAAGAAAATAATACTGCCTTTAATTACTAGTACCTTAAGTAATAATACCTTAAGTTGGGCTTCGTCTATTCTGTTTGCAGCAATCTGCTGTTCGTATTTATTGATAGCCAGCATCGTGGTGATGTTTCCGATAAGTAATTGATATGGATCAATCGAGCTACCTGTTGATTGTTAGCAACAATCTGCAGTTACCTCAATTATTTCAAAGTTCTAATCTAGTTCCTTCTCTTATTAAATTGTTATTTTCTTTGTCTTTTATTGATAATACTTAAAGTTGCACATCTGGTTATCTAAGATTAGTTTTATATTTTCAGCTGTAAAATAATATTTTAATATTATATAAAATAAACTGCCAATAATTTATTCCAAGATAATTTGTAGTATTTTTTTTATATATGGCCCTTAGAGTTTTAATCTACCATCTGCACAATATAAATGATAATTATTATATTAAATATAAACATCTTATAACCCTTAAAACTTTTATGATGATAATGATGATATAGTATAATATAACACTTTCAATATCATTCATTTTCTTACCCAGCATTTCAAATTATATATTTATTATTGTTTTATCAGTCACTTACTACCTAACCTCGCAGCGAAACCTCTTCAGTATTTATTACTATAGACTTCAAGTGTTTTCAACACTTTCCTAAAACGATTATTTTGATTTATCAGGTATCGAGTTGTAAAATGTTTTCGATTAAATTGAGGCTTGAAAATAATAGCCTCCTTTGAAGAGCGCTTCAAGTATTTGTAGATTAATTAATGGGTTAATTTTCGATTCTAGCACCTCATTAATTTATTGATGCTTCCTTGTACCAATCTTGTTCTCTAGTTTTTATAATTCTATGTAAAAAAAAATATAATATTTATTTCAGATTAAAGTTTCGAAATCTTATTTATATACAAATGAATCCCTTATTCCCTATCCCTTGGTCACCGTATCACTCGTAAACTACACAAAGGGGTATCATACTCGTTTACACAATATGATTATTGAGATGGATGGTTAGATGGACTGCGTAATTTGGCTATAGGGGAGAGTGCGGACGCCTGCCGTAAACATAGTCTCATCATAACTGTTAAAAGCCGCAGACGATGGCTTGCCGAGTGTAAGATGTGTTCCATAAAAATAAAGGTGTAAATGCCAATTAAAGGAACAACACCGTTGCAAACGTCTGCGGGGTGTCGAGAAGTGCGGCTCTGATTGCACCAGGAACTTCCTGACGAAACGCGCCGTGTCCAGGAGTACCGCCTTTTGGATCTGACCCTTGATCTAACTTCCAAGTATTATTGATGGACCATAAATGATTTCATAGAGACCTTAAACAAGGTACTGAAATCCTCATTATTTGCATAGGAAATTGTGCCAAAGACATTAATTAGTCGTTGGTGATTTAATTCCCTTGGACCTTGGTTTTCTAACCTAAATAATTATTTTTGAGTTCGTAAGCCAGTACTGTTATTTTGTGGCGTAATTGGCCGTACAATTACGCCATGTGCTTAAATTAGTTTTGTTGCGACCGCTTTCTTTGTCCGTTCTGCCTTCAAGTACGCTCGTATGTTTTAGCAAAAATTATATAAGATTTGTCTTGAAGAGTACATCACATTTATAAACCACGACAAAGGTGGACGAACAGTAAATTAAACCGAAATCTGTCAAATATAATATCAAGTGCTTTATTTTCTTTAAATCTTACAGGTTTCTTGGACACGTCACAACACAATATACAATCAACCATACAATCACTTAGATTTTTGTTCACCTCTATATTTTAAGATAAAGTTAAAGCGGACCAGAAACCAAACCAAAAAACAATTGTAACATCTTTTTATGTTGCGCGATGTTAGTTTTTGAGTTGGAATAAAACCCTTCTCAAACCTTTTCAACGTCATTAAATCCGATATTTTATAGTAAGCGTTTTTTCAAAGACAATCTGTTTGAACTTATAGACAATTTTTGCAACTCTTTTGAAGTTTTTTTAGAAGTAGTAGTTAGTAGTATACATTGCCCAAGATACATTAATCTGGTGTAGCTTAGTAGTGGACACAGCGAGGTCATTCGTTTCTTCAATAAACGAAAAAGTCTGAAACTAAACTTATCGTAACCGTTACACGGTGACGTAACTTTAAAAACACTTCGTTCCATTTTTTATAAGTAAAAAGGTCGAAAGTATCACATAAATATTGGCTTGAATCTAAAGTTGTTAGAACACGAATGGAGGAGTACCTATTTGATACAGGTAAACATAAAGGAGGATCCATTTGACCAATGCCAGGGCTCGCTTAATCCCTCTTTGCTGGCTTTAATATCCCAATTCGCTGGCAATCAATCTTTTGTATTTGTATCTAATTTCTACTTCTAACTTGACTGTAATAAATCAAGTAAGCAAATACTTCTAAATACTTCGAATCTTTGCCTGTTTGGACAATTTAAACATAAATAAATTCAAAGTTTCTTAAGCGAGATTCGAAAGGAGTTTCTACGGTTTTTAAGTATTGTTAAAAACTTTTCGGTCCAAACTCCATTGACGGAGGAAAAAGTTTGTGTGAAAATTACAAAATAGCCCTAATTTTGTGACATGGAAAAATGATAGCGACTTTATTGATTTATCCATTATTAAGAACGATTTGGATAAAATACCGCCGCTTTACGTGACAACGAAACAGAAGGTGATTAGTTTCAAGGATAAGCTTTACGAAGGGGGGCTTATTGTGTGTAATAGTTTGATAACGGCTATTCTACTAAACTTTTGATTTCAAGAACTTGAAAACGAAGGTTGTTGACTGTAGAATATAAATTGGCAAACCACGGACGTCCTTCTCTTTGACGATCTGCGAAAGCCTACAGACACTGGATGCAACAAACTGAAGACAGCTTTATAGCGCTCATAAAATGACAACTTTGTTTTGCAATCGAAAGCATTGGCTGTTGACTATAGGCTATAGGCATAGGCGACAGTTTGTTTTCGTTGTTGGTATATAATAAATGTTTTTCAACTTACGCGATCTGAACGCGATCTGAATTTTACACTGTCGTGGTCGGGATCACTGTCATATTGTCATACTTGACTGTCATAGGCGATAGGTATTCATCCAGTGAAAAACGTTTCAAACCTGTTGAAACGTCGGGAAAAATAGGTAATTAAACGTGATAAATACCTGTTAAAAATTGTACTAATAATTAATATATAATTCCACTATTAACCACCAACGGAAAATTAGGCTAACGGCGACGCTGACAACACAAGTTACATTTTAACACTTTAGTAAACGTAAAGGGAATTCACAAAGGGTTCACTACCGTAACGTAAGTAACTATGTAAATTAGGACCTAAAGCACATAAATTATTAACTAGTCCAGTGTAACCTTAGGCACAGTACATATGTATGTATGTACATTGCGGTACAATATCGGTACAAAGCTCACCTACCTATAGTGACTTAGTCGCATAGATCTTTATGTGACTTAGTGTACAGACGATAATTACCACCGCGCCGCTTATGACGCAGAAAGTTTCGGGTTCAATTCCCATCTCGCAACAAATGTTTGTAATATTTGCAGATATTTATTCGAGATGATTTAGTCGCTCTCTGTGTATAGTAAAATATATCTATGTATGTATTGTATTATACACACTAGCTCTGTTTAGCTTGGGGCTAGTACATGCTGTGTAGATAGGATGCTGTGTAAATTTTCCAGCGTTATTTATTAATTTATTTACTACCGAATGTAAGCTGCCTTGTTCTTACTGTCTTGACCTGCTTTGGTCGTTCCCTTAGGTATCTTGGTTGATGTGTGTTAGGCTCTGAGACTCAGGGTTACTATATAATTCACTAAAACCGGAGTTCACGAACAGATGGTTCAATTACAAACAGTGGTGTTGATCGACGAAGCGGTTTAATTGTTCGATTATCTTGGTGAATAAACACCACTCCCTCTGTAATATGAAAAAAAGAAACTTATTTTAAGATTACTTCTTTTTCTTCCATTCTCTCTTAAATGGCTAGTTAACCTAGCCATGAAAATATTTAAATAAATAATAAAATTAAATATTATCACTCCAAACATTCAATTTCGGCGGGACTTCAACCCCCATGCAACGCAGTACGGAACAGAAGATAGCGGGTTCAAGTCCCGCCGAAATCGTAAATTGCTGGGATATTATTTAATTTCTTAGTGTTACCTGAGTGCGAGGGCATACGCACTAGAATCACAAAAATCATTGGTAAACATTTATAAATAAACAAAGCACCTCTAGCCATTTTGAGAAAACAGGAACCATAAAATAAACGTATCGTATCACACCGTAATGTTATAAAATATATCAAATTTCAAAGATCTTAACTTACTTCACACCTTACATGACTTTTGGACACGTCACAAGATACAAATTACACAAATAAACTTGGAAATAATAGTGAATGATTTTATTTTCTGTTTGGGCCGTGTGGTGCCGGCATAGAATTTCACCACCCCAACTCTTCCCGTGGGTGTCGTAAGAGGCGGCTAAGGGAAAAACACCGGGGGGCGGGCAGCAGTAGTAGGTAGGCGGGCGCCCTCCGGTGCTGCCCGCCTACCTACACCTCCACAGAACTGCGATCCCCAACCCGCATGCTCAGCATGGGGATTATGGGCAATAACCCCCAAATGATAAAATGTCATTTATGATGTTCATTAGGGGAGGCCTATGTCCAGCAGTGGACTATTATAGGCTGATGTTGTTGTTGTTGTTGATTTTATTCTTCTAAGAATCTTAGCTTTGGCGTATTCATAATTTGAGTCGCACGAAACCCTAGGGTAACCCATCATAACCTTTAAGTAACTTCAACTTCTTTATTTATGGCACCACTTGCTTTTCGCTACGACTGCCAGTGTAATCTATAGGCAAGCACTAGAATTCTCATAACTCAAATCGGCAGCTGACATTTGCAACTTCGCACATAAAGTCCCGGCTCAATTATGACCCTAGTGAGAATTAATCTGTTTAATTTATTGTTCTGAGCTCGTAAAGTTAAGTTCATTGGAACAGATTGTTAGGTGCTTGGCCGAGTTGGACCAACGAATCGGGATCATAATGATCGGACGGCGGGATTGTTCTGTTCAACTTGTTGGTTTGTTTTGCAAATAGAAACCAATCACAAGTTTTGTTTACTATTCCTGCTTATTTATTGTAAGCTGCATACTACCTCGATACATTCTCATTACCTATATCTATACTAGTATTATAAAGAGGAAAGATTTGATTGTTTGTTTGTATTGAATATGCACCGAAACTACTGGACCGATTTCAAAAAATCTTTCATCAGTAGAATTCTAAATTTTCTGATGAATATAGGCTATAGAACATTTTCAAAAAATGAGGGAACCGCATGAAGTTTAAATTTATGTTAAATACCTACCCGTGCGAATTTGGGGCGGACCGCTAGCTATTTGTATATATTTATTTATCAACTAATACAATTTGAATATAACATTATAGGTCGCACGCGGTTAATTAACAGGCCGCACGCGGTTAATGAATAGGCCGCACGCGGTTAATGAATAGGCCGCACGCGGTTAAGGAATAGGCTACATGCGGTTAATGAATAGGCCGCACGCGGTTAAGGAATAGGCTACATGCGGTTAATGAATAAGCCGCACGCGGTTAAGGAATAGGCTACACGCGGTTAATGAATAGGCTACACGCGGTTAAGGAATAGGCTACACGCGGTTAATGAATAGGCCGCAAGCGGTTAAGGAATAGGCTACATGCGGTTAATGAATAGGCCGCACGCGGTTAAGGAATAGGCTACACGCGGTTAATGAATAGGCTACACGCGGTTAATGAATAGGCCGCACGCGGTAGATCGATGAGCTGGATGGTTCTGGCTGGATCTAGATCTAACTAGAACTTTTTTCTCATTTTAGATTCATTTCTATATTAATTCTGTAAGTTATATGTTTCTAAGGGCCTTAGAATAAAGTATTTACACTTATATCTATTTCATAAAATCTAAACGGAAAGTAGAGTGATTGGCAGCATTGTTGTGTTGGATGGCGATGCTAATTTAGTGGCCCTAGAAAATGTTATATAAGATCTATTAATTTTCTTAAGACCATTGAAATAAATATATAAATCAATGATTTCATTTTATTTTTATTTATTTATACCTAGGGATCTTTCACACACGTAGTTAGCATCTGTAATTTTTGAAAGTAACTTTAAAAAATGGGTAGTTTGTAGTGTAAGTCGTGGTCAACCGATGGATGCAACTAGCGAAGGATCGGTCATTGTGAGCTTTCAGCCAAAAAGGTCTAAAGAAAGGAGAAGAGATGCCAAAATACAGTTGGTGGCCAAAAAGAACCACTTCATTCACTGCCTAAACATAAGAGAATAAAACTATTACAGAAGCTGTGAACCTGTGACGCGGTGGGTGCCCGCCTGCGATGCGACGCAGGTGGTTCGATTCCCGACAAATATTTGTATGATCTGCATAATATCAGAATGTTCTAGTCATTTTCTATGAATAATAAAAAATATCTATCTATGCACTTGATAGCATCGTGGGCTTTACCTAGCTAATAAACTATCTTATTTCGATAGAATCATGGAATGCAACCTACATGCAACCTACATGTTGGGAATCGGGGATAATGAAATCAAAATTGAGAAGTCAACAACTTTATTCCTTTGTAGGTACTTACAAGATAAGCACAGACGAATCAAATTAAATCTATAAATTACTATTAAAGTAGAAATAAAGCATATTGAATTTCTCTTCGGTTCAATCTTTTGTCCACTAGTGGAAGAAGCGAAAAAGAAACCACTAGCAACTTTTTATATCACTTATAAGACTATTACATGTTTATTCTTGTAGAAAACATTAAACCATAGTGCAATAACAAGTACGTTCACACTTACAAAATAACAATATGGTGGAGGGTAGTTCGGGCCTTGGGCCACCAAGGACAGTTGGAATAAACGATATTCAATAATAGCTGCTAATTATTACTATAACTAACTAGATTTCTCATAAACCACAGAAATAGAAACTCAAAGAATATAATATAAACCTTAAGCAACGTCAATGCTTAAAACAAGCTAAGGTGCCACAATATAAAACAGCTTACCCTAGTGTTATTATGAGAGATGCTTCCAGGTCACAGTATCAGAAAAAAGTGGCGGCGCCGACTTATCGTGCCTTTTATAATATTCTTTAGTTCCAGAGAACCGTTGGCTATCGTTACACAACGAACTACCCGTCAAACATCTGTTCCTAACGTTTTACATCTAGATAGATTGAAATACTTATATAGTAATCTTACAAAATATCCATCACAAACGGTCTTATATATTAAGTATATAATTAAGATACTAATTACTTTCAATATATTGCCTTGTGAAATACCTTAAGGATTAAATAGAAACATATTTGTCTTAGTGTGAATTTGAGAGGGAAACAAACGGGAAGTCAAGCCTGTTACATTTTAACATTGATTTATCCTTTGCAACCTTTCTTTTACTACTATATACAGTTATTACATAATATAATTTACTATTCAACAAATTGTAGCCATCAAATACCTACATTATGATACAGCTTATTCATTTAATGAAACTGATTTGACCTATTAATTGAATTTGAGCCGCGAAACAAGCAGGAAATCAGGCCTGTTCCATTTTATTTTGAACTAGCGGCCCGCCCCGGCTTCGCACGGGTATTAAACAAAAATTTCAGAAATTATACACACTAAAACGATAGGTTTCACAGTTTTCATACGGATCTTTACTTTTTTAACAGCATTAGGGTTTTTGACATTGACTCAACATTCCAAAACTGACACTGGCCGTAGAGAAAAAGCAAGCACCGTGCGCTATACAACCTCTTTTTCTATTCTGACGCGCCATAATAGAAAAAGAGGTTGAATATACAGCCCACGGTTTAATTATTGAATTTTTCATGCGGATCCCTAACTTTTTTGAAAATATTATATAGCCTATGTTCATCACGGAAAATTAAGGATTCTAATGGTGAAAGAATTTTTTAACTCGATCCAGTAGTTTCGGAGCCTATTCAATTCAAACAAACAAACAAACAAACAAACAAACAAACATACAAACAATCAAATCTTTCCTCTTTATAATATTAGTATAGATATCTTTTCAAACCTTATTGTTTATCACAATATGTATATATAGTATTGTTATATATTATTACTATCCAATATAAACTATCGAACACATTCGTATATTATTTTGTATATCAGTTATCAAGACCTAAAACACAAGCTCTGCTTATCTTGGGGCTAGATAATGCTGTGTGAATTGTCCAACATTATTTATAAAAAAAGCATAGAAAATGTCATAATAATAAATATCACAAAGTGCCCATTGAAAATTATGAAATTCCTTTCTTCAACGTAATAATAAGATAAAATATGGATCTGGCTAAAGCCCGGGATAATTGACATTTGGTAAAAGAGTGGGTACACTGTCGCTCTGAATTTATACTATTGTTATATATAATAAGATATTAAGGCCCAGTGAGGGCCCAATTACATTAAAATACACATGTAGGTACAATACCAATATACAAGTTTTAGTAGACAAACAATAAACTTTGAAAGCTTTTATATATATTCACATTTTGGGGACAAATCGCATTTTGGAACACCACTCCAAGCGTGAAGCTGCTTGATTCAAAACAAACAGTGGACAATCTCTGTACTGATGATTTTTGATAATGAAAAAGTATCTAAAATATTTTACGGGTTTTAAAAACGTTGCGGTTCTGCGGCGCCAGTATCCACTCCAAATGCACTCAATAAAACCACGGTTAATTAAAAAGGAACGTTATTGCCACGTCTGATATAACATGGATATAACGGATGGACATGTTGATAAACGTCATAATTCATTTAATTTTTAATTGTGTCGCCATTGACACACATCAATATATGTATGATTCTAATTGTGTAAGAATATTTAAAATCGGTCCAGTGAGTGGTTTCGAACCTTTTTCAATTGAAACAAAGAAACAATCAAATCTTTCCTCTAAAATAATATTAATTGTTGTATAGATTATCTTAAAAGTACGAAACCGCCTAATTAGTCTTAATTTTGACAATCTAAATGTGGACACATATATTTGTTTGAGTTTAGTTATAAAGCACGTAAAATGTTTTCTCTCCGAATAAAATAAAAAATAATTCTCATCCAGCAAAGACAGAAAACTTAATATTAGTCCCCTAAATAAATAAATAATGCTGGACAATTCACACAGCATTACCTAGCCCCAAGCTAAGCAGAACCTGAGTAATGGATACTAGATAACTGATATACATAATAATATAAAAGTACATATATTAGATAGAAATTGTTTTTTACACATACAAAACGACCAGAACACCCTGAAAAATGCAGTATTTGCAGTTCGTACAAATATTTATACCGAGGCGGGAATCGAACCCGCAACCTCATGCGTCGCAAACAGCGCTTCGGCCACAGCGCCATAGAGGTCGTATATATACCAACCCGATGTAGTAAAAACTGGCACATTGTCCTTATTTGATCATCTCTGGTTATGAAGCCACGTTAAGGCTTCATAACCAGGCTATGTTAAATATTAAGCCCATTTCATATTTTTTGTGGAAAACACCGTCGTTGTAGGCTATCTTGGCGAAATGAGTGTTATATGTCACTTGCTATGTTTTATACATCAGTATACACTTGGGGTCTCGGGAATTTTGTAAGTGCCTGTTCGCAAATGGTTTTAACATTCGCGGTTTATAAGCATTTCGAAAATTTCGTATTTTTTACACAGTTGGTTTATGCCGAGGCACTCCGGGTTAATAACTGAGCGTCTGGTCGAAGCGACGGGTGACCCGAGAGCTGGTCAGTATGCGCAGCGCATCAGCATTGCTATACAGCGAGGCAATGCAGCCAGCATCTTGGGACACTTCACGACACGTTGAGCTATTTGTTATTTGTATGCAACAATCTGCATTTAGCTCAATTGTTTTAATTGTAAATACTTGTCCTAATTTGAATGAATGAATGAATGAATGAACACTTTATTGTATTTTTCTATAAATAAACAGTTACATAGTCTTATATCTAAATTAAATTTAAAAAAGTACAATAGGCGGCCTTATTGCTCAAAGCAATTTCTTTATAATCACTTACATCACTTTACATCTAATTTGGTTATATCCAATTGGTTGAACACGTCATATTTCAACCTTGAAGCTGAATGACGATTTAATTCCAAAATTATTTTTAACTAGCGGCCCGAACCGGCTTCACACGGGTATTAAACAAAAATTTCAGAAATTATACACACTAACACGATGAGTTTCCCAGTTCTCATACGGATCCCTTACTTTTTCTAACAGCATTGGGATTTTTGACATTGACTCGACACTCCTTAACTGACACTGGCCGTAGAGAAAAAGCAAGCACAGTGCGCTATATATTCAACCTCTTTTTCTATTCTGACGCGCCATAATAGAACAAGAGGTTGAATATACAGCGCACGGTTCAATTATTGAATTTTTCATGCGGATCCCTAACTTTTTTGAAAATATTATAATTATAGCCTATGTTCATCACGGAAAATTTAGGATTCTAATGGTGAAAGAATTTTTCAAATCGGTCCAGTAGTTTCGGTGCCTATTCAATTCAAACAAACAAACAAACAAATCTTTCCTTTTTATAATATTAGTATAGATATAGAAGTATACCCAAGTTTCGTAAGAAGTAACTGCAAACATTTCATTCTTAGCAAGTACGTTCGAGTCAGGCCTCGAGTGCCTGCCTCTGATGCCGTGACAGCTGTCAAGAATACCAGCGCACAGTTTAGTACCTCCTTTATTTAATTAAGGCGCATACAGTAGCTGATTGCTCCTCTTTGGAGGCTTTCTCCTCCTAGAGTAGTCAATTTTATGGGCTGAAAAAAATATATGTTATACATTGACCTTTTATCTGTAAAGTGAACGTACAAAAATGTTCTACGTGCTCGTTTACCTGGTGAAAAAAAATCACAAAGTGGAGCTGTTTCTGACTGAAAAAGTGTATCTACTTCTAAACTACTTAGAATTTTATACTTTTTTTTTCACCATCATGTCGGCAAAGACTTTATCTTCAAACTGAACGTATGATTTTGTGATACGACGGTTTTTCACATAGAAAATCATTATTTTAAATTTTTGCGTATGATTAGTGGGCGGTAACCTTTGAAGGTAGTCTGCGCGGGCGACGGGCGGCAGTGAAACCCTGACTGTCGTACGGGGAGGTTGTGTTCGTCTGCCTCGCGCTCTAGGTGAGCGCGAGGCGTACTTTTGCTTTTTTACTATAATGCTATATTGATGCACATAGACGCTTTATTTATTATTCAAAGTTATCCGCGCATGGACGCTTTATTTGGTGTAAGACAGTTTGTAAAATATTGAAAATTCCGAAGATCAGTAAGCTGAAGAAAGCCAGAGCTCTGAAAGCTCGTTATTTTAGAAAATGTATGCTATTGTAACTACTTATTAGCAATCTTATGTAGATTTTACATATTTGTATATTTATTTTAGGAGATCGGGTAGGTACTAAACTAGGTAGGAACAAATGAACGACAATGTAATTAAATACTCCTTAGACCTACCCATTTATTTGTTTTATTACTGATCTTACATTATTATTTATTTATAGATTTACAGTGACCGGACAAGTTGAAACTGGAGTGAAAATGTTTTGCTACAGGTAAAACATCCATTACGCTTAGGTAGGTAGCTATGATGTATTATGCGACGAAATAAAATATGTACCTACGTACGGCATTCTTCCTAACGCGGTTCATGATCGTCTTCAGAATTCTAGTATGGCTGCAACAGTTCTATGACTCTCCGAAGTGAAGCACTAGGTAGGTACACCCCCACCTTACTTACTGTTATGAAATGGGAATGGTATTCAAAATGTAAAGGAGACTGGGTAAAAATGGTACATAGCCTTTTTTCATCTCCTAGAGCTCGGATATTTTTAAACTTACGCGATCTGAACTCATAATTATTATTACTATTTTAACGGGTAGGTATTTATCGTGTTTTTACGGGTATTTTTTATTTACGAGTATTTTTTACGGGTTTTCTTCGCGACGGCCACCCTTTGTACTTGTACATAATTATCTAGTCTAGATAAACAAGTACGACAATTGCGAGTGTAACTCGCGCGCCGAGGGTTTTCAACTTTTGTCGTTTAGGTTGTTACGTTTATTGACGACCTCTTGGCGCGGTGGGCTTACAACGCAGGAGGTTGCGGTTACTACAGAGATTAGTGGGTAGGTAAGTGCGTTGGTACCAACGCACTTATTTTTTTATTTTTATGTTTTTCCTGTAAAATATAGATTTACAATGTGTCTGGTCACCGGTGTTGGAGACTTTGGGGGGGGGGGGGGGGTGAAATACGGTAAATTTTATCGACAAATCACTATTCCTATTTTTTTTCTACCTCCATGACAAAATGGCAGCCATTTTGTTTTCTTTTGCCTCGAAGCACGGGTGCTTATACTGATTTAGCTATAGCAACCCATGTAGAGGTCCTAGGAAGACGATAGAGGGCTTATTTGATAGACAATAATGTGGACAATAAAGCAACGATAACATTGTTTCCATTTCCATTTTATAATAGAGGAAAAAAGAATTTATGAAACCTAAAAAAAGATTTTTTGAAAAAAAATTTTTGAATTTTTGAAAAAAGATAGGAATAGTGATTTTTCGATAAAATTTACCGTATTTCACCCCCCCCCCCCAAAGTCTCCGACACCGGTGACCAGACACATTGTATATTTATCTACAAACGCTTTGTACATTTTATATAGATCACTCTACAATCTTCGGAGATAGGGGGGGGGATGGCCAATTTTTCGACCTTCATCAAAATATTTCGAAAAGTATAAAACCTTTTGAAATTTCAAAAACTGTTTTGGAATGTGCAAATTGATACCCCACCCCACTCGACGGGGGTAGTCTCCCCTTTAGAAACCCCCCCCCCCTTTTTGACCATAATTTTTAAAAGTAGTTATGTTAACAGACTTCTCTGGTAGTCACCACTTTAGAAATTTTTCCCGCCCTTTTTTGACCATATTTCAAAAAGTATTATTTTTACAGACTTCTTTATATTTTTCCTGTAAAATATAGATCCATAATCTTCAAATACTTGGTACATTTTACATCGATCGCTCTGCAATCTTCGGAGATAGGTGGGGGGGGGGGGGGGGAATGGTAATTTTTTCGACCTTTTTCTCAAAAAGTATAAAATTTATCAAAATTTCCAAAACGAAATGTACAAATCAGTACCTTTCATTTCATACCACCTTAATTTCTGTAGGTCCCATTTAAAATTTCGATTTCAAAATTTGTAGGGGGAAGTGGGGTACATTGATACACAAAAATCCATAAAATGTGTCTAAATATAAAATTATTCATTTATTTTGCATTACACGTTTAGCTAAATAATTAAATATTATAATGACATAGTTTAAAATTGTTTGAGTCATCAAAGAAAAGAAATAATTAACGTTTAGTAAAAAATGGCTTTTGTATCAATCTGCCCCATTAGCGGGGTAGTTTGATACACCACGTGGGGCACTTTCATACAGGGTGGAATAGCTATGAAAATGGTCAAATTAAAAAACTTTTACATTGTTTCTTCTTGTTTATTGTGATGAGATCATAATCAGCCTTCTAATCTAAGTTACTCGTGTAATTATTATATCAGAGCTAATTCACAGCCAGGCTCAAATAATCAATAAATCAAACTACGAATCTTATTGTTTTTAAAAAAAGCAATATCAATATTTTTCTTCTCTTATTGCACATTATATGCACTCAAATTAATATAAAGAGATTCATAGATGGTTCGAGTTGAGCCTTTCGTAAAATTTCGTGTACTAAGGGCAACTTCTCTAATATCGACACTTCCACATCTGGAGGGAGAGAAATGTAAAACGTGGTCAATTTGTTTTCTCAATTATAAGACCTCATACTCAGTCAAGTTGTATATAGAAATGACTTTAGACATATAATGTGGTACCGATGTTTTTTTTGTACAGAAATGGAGCATCTTAATACAGAGACGGGGCACAATGATACACTTCAATGTGCCCCACACTTTGTTGCATCAAAGTGCCCCCAACGACATTTTTGAATATTCAAATTATCATTCTAAAACGCACTTTTATTTTAAGTTATATTAACAAAAATGATAATTATTGATAGTTTAACTTGCCTTTGGTATATAAAAATCCTCGTTAGATGTTATCGAAGAGCATCGATACACTTTCAAAATTTACTTATGAATGCTCAAAACACATCTCGGCAAGCCCTAGGCCGCTCGTTGACAGACAGTCGGTGCGGTTACAATGGATGCTTTCGGACCTTTTTGTGAACGTTTTAGTGACGGCGCCACTCAAATCCATTCAGTCAATTATTAGATAAGGCTAGTGTATCAATGTGCCCCTTGTATCAATGCACCCCGCCTCCCCCTACTGAAAATCTTCATTTTAATTTTTTATTTATTTTTCTATAAATCTGTGCGGGCGCACTAAATGTATTATTATTTCAAATTTCAAGTCAATAGCTGCAGTAGTTTCTGAAATATTATGGATTCAAAACACAAAACAGAATCAAAGTCATAAGGATCCCTGGACCAAGAGACAAAATTTATATATCGTAGATTTTTTTCTTTTGTTTTCTTTCTGCTGGTTTTTAAGGTTTTGACCTCGGTTTCAAACCCCTAAAAAACAGCAGAAAGAAAATAAAAGAAAAAAAATCTACTATATAAAAGTAAATTTGTCTCTTGGTCCAGGATGCCCTTTCTCCTCTTGCTTAGAAATTTACTGTTTTATCAAATCTTTAGATCCGATTTCTGGCATCATTTCTTTGAATAGGTGTAAAAACCTATATTATGTAAATACCATGTAATGGTAATTTTTTTCTCTTGGTCCATTATGACCTTTTTCCTTTAGCTCAGAGATTTATTGTTTCAAATTATTCCACCCGTATAACCTACCTATCATTGATATCCTCCAAACATTGAAAATTAGAGAAGCTTGTACGAATGTTTGTTACCATGTACCTAACTACTAAACTGATTTGCATAAAACTTTCGAATGATTGGAATATAGGCTAGTTTAGAAGGAAATTACCTACAACGCGAACGCCCCGCGCCGCGCGGGTAGTAACAAGAGGCGGTAAGGCGGTAACATACATACTTATTACTTACCTAAAGTACCGAGTTCTGTTCTCAGACCAAGAACAAATACTTGCAGAATTTTAAAGACAAAGATACATTTATTTAGCTTCACAAGAACAGCACAGACATAAATAAAGATAGACAATTTGTAAAAAAATATCCCGCAGTGGGAATTGAACCCGCAATTATCGCGTGTCAGCCGGCTTGGTTTACCACGCGGCCATGAAGGATTTCTACTTATCTTTTGCGGCTTACGCGCGAAATCTATTTCATTTTCTTGGCTATGCGGCGCCGGCGGCGGGGGGCGCGCGGAAGGGTGCGGGGCCGAAACCATAGTCCCGCCCAAATTGCTCAAGGTCATTCGCTCCTGTATGCGCCTTAAGCCCCCAAGTAACGTATAATACAACTCGTAAACAAACGAGGCCCTGCCTAGTTTAGTTTCAAATTTTCAATATTAAGGCTTGGTGCACGGGCGATAAAGTTTGGTTGCGAAATGAAGCGACAAAGAAACGATTTTCGCGTCAAATTAAGGTTTCGTGTTTACACGTCTTTTTGAGTAGATATATCTTTACTGCACCTAAAAGTAACAAATAATACTGTTAACAGTCATCGCAAACAGCAAATAAGACTTAAAACTAGGATGGCACGGCCTTATCGCTGAAAGCGATTTTTTCCATGCAACCTTTGGATGGACAGGATCGGGTAGTGGATAGTGACGGTGGCGTAGCTGAATGTCACAATAAAAATAAATAGGTATTTTAGCTAGAATAACATGTAAGTAAGTATACAAAACAATAAAAAAAAAAAAAAATTGACAACTAAAAAAATTAAAAACAAAGAACCAGCTATATAATAGCTTCTTTAGCTTTATAATATAACTTAGTGGCCTTTTCGATGGTTATTGGCGAGTCAGAGTCCCCAAGATCAAAAGAAAACACGCGCGGCTGAGTATCTTTACGCCTGCAGTAAATGCATGTCCAATGGGTTGGCCCATTAGGCAGGCTTTTGGTCCCGTATTATCTCAAAAATTATCAAATCTACAGGATTGCACTTTTGAATATCTAAGACTAGGAATACCAGGTTATATAAATAAATAACATAATGTTTATTAGATCAATATAAATATTTATAAACAATATTATGAAAGGGCTTAGGTAATATTTGCATTCGTTCTATAAATTTATAACTAGATGTAGCTGGTAAAAGTTAACTACCTCTAGATCGCTTGTTAAATTGGCTGATATCAAATGTTTTTTTTGCCATGAAGGTTTGGCCAGCTCAAAAAGAAGAATGGCGATACTCGACCCAGCCCGAATAAAAATAAATAAGGGTCGTGCAGACATGTTATAACTACTGCCGGATTTATTATTTTTTTATAGATTTTTTGTACATTTTTAGAAGCAGGGAGTAAAAAAATATTTTTAATTATATTTTGTGCGAGAAAGAAACGAAAGGTAACAACTTCTTATAGGTGGCTCTAGAACGTAGTGGTTATATTCTCTTTGGGTGGCTCTGCATCTGGTTTGACACAATTCCACCAATGCCGACCTTTGTGACTGTCAATGTCAAAATAAAACAAGGAACGCAAATTGATAGAATGACATTCCTTCTCGATTGATTTGTTCGTTTTGTTCACATTTTGCTCACGACTGGTTTGGTTTGGCTGTCCAAAGAGAATATATTAACCACTCCCTACGTTCTAATATAACCGCCATTCTCAGACGCTATTGACAGATTTGACAATAAAATTAATGCAAACTGAAGAAAATAAATGGTTGGCAATAAGAGGGATACAATTTACCTACCTACCATACCACGATCTAACTAAAATAAGCTGGTCCCTAACAGGCATAACCTAAAATAACTTTTTTCTCCCAACTTGTAAAAGGTTTTTGATATTGATTTCGGAATCCTTGGTGTACGTACGAGTATTATTTATTTTAAAAGGCCTGGGTAATGTACGGCGCCAAAAAAGTTGGGTCAGCAGACGTATGGAATCTTGCCATCCTTCTTTAAAATTACTAAAAAGAAATAAAATTTTACCAAAAACTTTAAAGTGTAAAAAGCCCCCCATTAAAACAAATGCGTAGATACAAACTTGCCAAGACATTCATTAATTAATGAAAAATCCTTATTGATTAGAATCAGCAGATAATCATAATTTGTAATAAAGAGCATAAAAAGATCAGATTATAAGGTACCACCAAAAATATGTACCAGAAACATAACCCAATAAAAATAAACTAAAATAAATAAACCTTATGATCTGAGCTAATCTGTAAAAACTTCGCTTCACTTTTATGTTTCTGATTAGATTTCATTATTTCTAAGCCTCAAGTGACCCAACTCGTCTTTTGTTATTTTTCTCAGTGAAATAATGAAATCCAAATATTATTGAGGTCATTATGAGACGACATTCATAACAATGTTTCTGTGAAAACGCTCTAACTTTTCCGCAAAAAGATAATTTTTATTTCTACCTCGGTAGAGGTTTCTTTGTTATCTTTGTTTTCCTTTTCAAACATGTTCTTGTGAAAATGTGGTTACTTTATTGAGGTTTTGTGCTATTTTGGTCTTTATGAGCGAGTTACCGGTTTTTAACATGAAAATAGAAATGTTTTAGGCATACCTGACTCCAAAGCCAAAACCATTTTGTCGTATCTTTTGTATAGTCAATTTTAAAATTTCAAAAAGTCTTGCTTACAATGCTAGTCGGTAGTGTCCCCAAAATGCTGGCCGCCTGTATAAACTGCATTAGCATTAATAGGTTTAATTAAAATTTAAGAATTTAGTTTACAATTTGCGGTAAATAACCTAATTGTTTGATTGATTCCTTTAAGAAAACAGAAAAAAAATTAAACCTTAAATTGTAAACACGAAACTAATGACCTTAAGTAGAACTCAATAAAACTTGCTTGACGCAAAATAAAGAATATTTCAAGAAAGTAATAAATAGTATTTAAGACGTTAATACTTAAAATACATAAAAAGATTTAGCTCAGAACAGTGTGGTCAGGCAAATACAAACCGTATTTGCCTATTACCTACAGAACTTAATAACAGTCTAGAAACTTCATGTTCCCCTTGTGATCAAGTCATGCTAACAATTTCAATTTAGCTAAAAACTTCGCGTGTGCAACTTCAGCACTTAGGAGTATAGCATGAAGGTAGAAGAGCAGCCAGCAATGTAGAAAGTGCAACGACTTCCCCTTAATTCATAATGGCTTGCTTATTTAAAGAATTTAAGGTATATGATCAATAACCTTTTAAAATAGATTGGTCATAGGTATAGGAGGTCAAAGTGAGATTGCTAAGCGCTGTTATGTCTACACCAATATCTAAAACCGTTGTTTAAGATAGCGAACCATTATGAATAACGTTTGTCTATAGTAATGGCTCAAGAGCTAGTCTCGTCGTAGAGGGGTGAAGGAACTGAAAAGAGAATGGTCGTATATTCAATACTATACATAAAATACTATATACACCGTGTAACAAAATATGTGTACTAAGCGAAAGGGGGTGAATTTCCACCCCCCGGGGACCAACTTTTGTTCAACGACTTTTCGAATTTCGATCGGTATCTCGGAAAAAACTGCATCAAAGTTTCAACATGGACAGCTGATTTTTTACGAAGTGACAACGGCAAAAAAAGGCAGCGGTTTCTTGTACCTGTGACAATGACGTCAGTATGGTCACAGATGTAGAGTGATAGATAGATTATGTAGTCTCCCGCCCCGCCATAGCTGAACTCTACGAAAATAAATACGGTAGGTATTTATCTTCGTAGAGTTCAGCTATGCTATATACCTGCAGTGGTAGTACGTATGTATAGGTTACCCGGATAGGGTTGTTACTTTAGTAAATTAAAACTTTTTGTATGAGAAACGAAAAATCGGAATTCCTAAACTCGAACTCCTCCCCACAACTGATCACCATTGGGGTCTGAAACCTCCCCCTTCGGCTTAGTACACATATTTTTTACACCTTGTATATATTATATACAAGCGACCCGCTCCGACTTAGCACTGTTCCAATGCTGATACAAAAACATTTCGCTTGAATCACTCTATGAAGTTTTAACTTTAAAAAACGGCGTTGTGTAGTTTTTAAGGTTTACACAGGGACCAACAGAAAGACAGCGGGAAGCGACTTTGTTTTATACTATGTAGTTTTTTTTATTCTTTATTGTTTCTGGGACTTTGAGTCATTGTTATGACTATGTCAGTCCCGTCTTTTCACAAAATAATTATTATAAAAGAAAAACTAAATAACATCCAAAACTAACCGAAATAATTTTATCGCCGCATCACTCGTAGTGTTATTGCTAATAAGAGATAGTATAAATACATACGTACACACCGGGGGGTGGGCAGCAGCGCCTTCTGCAGAACAACCACCGTACTGCGATCCCCAACCCGCATGCCCAGCGTGGGGATTATGGGCAATAACCCCCAAATGATGAATAATGCCATCTATGGCACTCATTTGGGAAGGCCTAGAGGTCCAGCAGTGGACTATTATGGGCTGATGATGATAAATACATACGTAACTATATAGAGGTATATAAACAGATACAGCGGAGTCGTGAAGATTTGACTCTACGCCTGAAAATTGTACATGTATGTATTATTATAATGATACAAACGATCTTACCCCCTTTTATTAAAGAACAAAACAGCTTTATCTGAATAGTAATTATATTGACGTCCCACCAACAGTCGTGTTTAGACTGCCTGCCGAGTGAATAATGCAAACGCCTGCAATGGCCGAGAGATGAGGGCCATGTTAAAAGACTCAGCGGGAAATACGTTTGTAAAATTGGTGAAATTAGGTATAATAAAGTAGTCATATTTTATAATAATATTTTGTATAAAATTTGACTATTCTTAGTGCTCATTTTGTAAGCCTAAAGAAATAAAGTTATTAAAATCTGAAATTCCAAAAACCTAAATATTTCGTTTTGGTAATTTTTTTATTATAGTACACTAAAATGCCGAAACAAAAGACAAAATTCACATCGGGAACTTTATAAAAAAAATTGTATCACCGATACCGGAATCCGTGGATAAAAATATTAACCTGTTTTTTGGTGGAAACGGATCCCGGGATACAACTTGGCGGGATCAGTGGCTAATTCAATCTGATTAGGGATCCGTGGAGACAAACCCAATTAATATACCCCTCAGTGCTTCAGCTGCTTACACCCATCGGTCTCCTGTGAGATCACATCAGGATATTTTTTTTTTATTTTATTTATTTATTTGTTAATGGACGAGCAGCCTATGGCTGATGTGTTTATTACAGTGTTGAATTTTGTCATTGCGTTACTTTTTTTAGTTTGATATTTTTGTCTCGTAACCAAAAAATCAACTTAAATTAAGATGATTATTACACATTGATTTTTATATTTCAAGCAAACGATGCAGCATTCATACTCTTATTTCACCAATATTTATCATCGGCATTTGAAAACCTTTACCAAAGGTAGTTACCGCTGATTCTTTTGAAATATGCCTAAACTCTCTTCTAATTCGGTGGAATTACCAATGAATTGTACCAATGAAGGCTTTTCAATACAATCTTAAAAAAAACAATTACGCTTTTTATATTAACACAAGCGAAGTGTCATAAAAAACAGCGAAATTTTTTGTATCCACTCTACATACATAGGATAAACACACTTGAGTTTCATACAGCGCCATCTACGGGTATCTTAGTCTATGACAACCACTTTTCTTTATTTTTACTTTAACGCATTGAAAAAAGCCTTCATCTGCACAAAAAAAAATATTGGGTACCTACTACTTTCAACTAAAAGAGTTATAAATGTGTGAAATGAACTGAAATTTAAGTCAATATATTTTGATCTTCTCTGACTTTTGACGACCTCTGTGGCGCAGTGGGCGAAAGTCCGCGACGCTGTAGGTTGCGGGTTCATTCATGCCTCGGGACAAATATTTGTGTGATCTGCAGATATTTGTTCAGGATGTTCTGGTCGTTTTCTATGTATAGTAAAAAATCTATATTATCTATACATATAATAAAAATCTAACGGAACCCTGTCTGTACATGGAAGATATTTTAGAAAAAATAGTATAGGGACCTCTATTAACGCTAATAGGACCCAAAACAATGATTTTTAGAATTTTTGTCTGTTTGTCTGTTTATCTGTTTGTCTGTTTATCTGTTTGTCTGTGCGTTTGTGCGCGCTAATCTCAGAAACGGCTTATCCGATTTAGATGGGGTTTTCAAAAATATGTTATGGTAAGCTTCAACTAACATTTAGTGGTTGTTTCAAGTAAATCGGTTCATAAATAAAAAAGTTAAACTTATAATAAAACTGTAACAGGACCAATTCTGTACATTCCGTACATTGAAGATATTTTGAAAATTTTTATTGGAGAGCAGTCTTTTATCGATACTGAAGACAAAACTGTATTTTTTTTCATTCATGTCTGCCTGTCTGTCTGTCTGTCTGTTTCTTAAACGCGCATCACGCCGAAACTGCTTGATGTATTCGAATGAAACTTGGTGCGATTTGAGTTCATACTACGAGGAAGGACATAGGATACTTTTTATCCTGGAATTCAGTGAGGTTCCCCTGGGAGAGGGGATGAAAGGAAAATTATTTATACTTGCATTACGCCGAAACTGCTGGATGCATTCGAATCAAACTTGGCGTGATTTGAGGTCATTCTACAAGGAAGAACATAGGATACATTTTATCCTGAAATTCAGTAAGGTTCTCCTGGGAGAGGGGATGAAAGCAAAATTCTTTAACCTAGCATCATGCCGAAACTACTGAATGCATTCGATTGAAACTTGGCACAATCTGAGTCCATACTATACATATACATATAATATATTTTATCCTGGAACTCAGTAAGGTTCCCGTGGGAGAGCAAAAGTAAACTTTCTTGACCGCGCATCACACCGAAACTAAGCGGTACGTATTCGAATGAAGCTTGACACGATTTGAGTTCATGCTACGAGTACGGACATACATTTAACTATACATATTATTGTATTTTATGTTTTATATAGGTTTTATTTTTACCGAGGGTCCGGTTAGACTAAATCCTGACCTTCACACTTGCGCTTCGACTAGGAGTCCAAAGAGTTAAAAGACAGGATTTTTTTCTCGATGGCGTGACATTTTGCCTTTTTCTCCACGACAACGAGTCAAAGTGACAATCTATTTTCTGTTTTTTGATCAATGAAGACATAAAAACTGGCAGAATAATATACAATTTATAATTATATAACAGAAGTTATATAATTATAAATTGTATATTATTCTGCCAGTTTTTATGTCTTCATTGATCAAAAAACAGAAAATAGATTGTAAAATATTCTCCCAAGAACGTTACGGAAGGGCATAATGGTTGAATATGTGTTGTGCATAATATCCTACAGGTAAGTACCACTATATGATGTATTTTTTTTCTTAAATTTTGCACCCTACTTCGCCTGAATAGGTACCTAATAGGTAGAACTTATTACTTAGGTACTACCTATTAACTTTTCAGGCGAAGTAAAATGTAAGTATGATCCATTCAATCTTCATAAACATGTTCAAATGTTACTTAAAATCCTTAGATCAAAGAAACTACAGTTGCACTGAGAGGTATATGCAAGGTGTAGGTACCAACAATTTTAAGCATAAGTCGTCGAACATTTAGCACATAGCTCCTTACTTTTCGATAACTCTCACGGTTCCACGGGGTTCCACGCTTCTCCCTTAGTAGATCTAAAAAACTCAGCTTTATATTATGATGGTTTAAAATTAGACTGCGGCAAGCTACTCATCCGACGTGTCCAAATTCTAAACTATACTGTCCTGTAGTCCACCCGGTCATCAAATGCTTTATGTAATCTTTCTGTCATTGATTGCTTTTTCTATTTTATTGTTTGTTATTTGTGTTGTTAAGTTGGTTTGAATTATTAAATGTTTTGTAAAATTTTATTTAAAATAACTATTTTTTTATTTGTTTATTACTACTTTGCGATAATATATAAAAATCAAGCGTAATTTCCAAACAAATCAAGTATGACTGTATCCTAAAAATCACAAGTACTATGGTAGGTATGTTTTTTCAATAAGTTATTATTTCAAATTATAACAGCATTTAAAAACATTAAATTGTTTTTACATTTCTTCCATTATGTTATAAAGTCATGTACAGAATGTTGATGAAGATAACTGCGGCACAGTATAGGTACTGTCCCACGTAGATCAATATTTGATTTAGATTTTTATTCCTATCCTATCCATACAGTTCTTTTATAATTTTTTTCTATTTACCTAAATATATTTATGTAAATACATTAAAAGTGTAACAAGACAAATACAGCACATTGAAGTTTTGTTTTTATTTAATAGTAGAAAAACTGTAATGGAAACAAATGTATGGCAATCGCGGACGAAGTCGCGGGTACAGCTAGTATGTAATAATATTGTACTATATATATCAGTCATCTAGTACCCATAACACAAGCTCTGCTTACCTTCGGACTAGATGATGCTTCGTGGATTATCCGCCATTATTATTTACTTTTACAATTTCGTAATTTAAACCCGCTCGACGCTTCTCCTTAGAGCACACGACCGCATTCTGAAGCCGGCAGCGAGACAGGCATCTGGTGAGTGTTGCCTCTAGAGATAAAGTGCCAAATAGCCTTTTTACTCGGACATCGCAGCTGTATGGGCTTTTCAAAATGTTTTTACGTAATACGAGGGGATTTTAGCCATACTGTAGGCATTTTTGAACTGTTGATGCTTTTCTGGGCTCTGTTTTGAATCTGTGAGGATTTTAGCATTGAATTCATATTCTGTGTGTGTATGTTGAGGTAAATTCCTTGTTTTATTTTATGTCGTTCTTTTATTTTATTAGCAGTATTGTTGGGTTAAAAAAAAGATTCTTACAAATTGAAGTAAGTAAATAATGTTTAACAATGCTGAAATCAATTTCGTAAAGCCATAAACGATGGAATACTTAAATAAGAAAATGAGCTTTGGTTTTCTTTCCCTAATTTGAACCTTTCATCCCTACAAATAAGGATCTACGCTGCAAGCTCTAGCCTTCGTATTAGTGACTTCAGTAAAATTTATTACAACAAAATAGCATTACATTTAAAGTGCTCCTATAAATCGTTTAGTTTCCATCTCGAATTTAAACTGCAGTTCCAAGAATCTAAACTGCAGTCTGAAAGACCATTTCCAACCTTATCTTTTACAGAAGTCGGTTTTTCTTCAAATAAAGGAAAGCTTAAGCCACGGAGTGTTGCAGAATATCAAAGAATAGCTAGGAAGTTCAAATTAAGAAGCTCTCTCTGTGTATCTTATTGATGTAGTTTCTAGGGGTTTAAGATCTGTGTTAAAACCCTTATGGTCTCGCTCTGTCTGTACTTATTTCAATCTTTAATATCTCAGCAAGTACCGCAGCTACTGTTAACTTAAATAATTTAAAATACATGTCGTGCGACTGTACAGATTTGAAGTAAAAAAAAATAAAATAGATGAAAAATTTTTTTGAAACTTATTAGAACAATACATAGTGATGTCGAAATGAAAAGAGACCCACAAAACCAAATGGGGTATCAAATCAATGGCATCAGTTTTACTGACTATTTTGGGGTGCTATTTTATTGTCTGTTTTTTTTTACAATTTTTAAAGCGTCGAAAAGTTTACCTACTCCCTAATTTCCGAAGTGACTAGTACCTATAGTATTTCTATCTTCATAATAATTGACAAAAGTTCAAAATCCTCGGCGCGCGAGTCCTCGCTGGTGACGGAACTAATTACTAACATTTCACAAAAAGCGATAATTCTAGCGACTCACTCTGCTCGACGTATTAAATATTCGGGGTTAAATACTAAGCCCTCATAGTTTAGTTTTTCTTTCATTGTCAACCTTGCCAACCACCTTATAAATCTCTTACGTCTCCTTTATTTCTCAATTCATTCATTTAAGCGTTAAGTAATATCAAACCTCTCATTTTTATTCTTTGTTACTTTGAAACCAAATACACCTTCAAAGCTATGTCCAGCCAGAAACAAAACATCTAGATCCCACTCGGTGATAAAACTTCGAATGGTGGCGCTTGCTGGCGGTAACCTGACAGCCGGTTCACACATGTCTCCGTTTTACTGTTCCGTTTTATCGTGTACGTAGTTTTTTCGCCGATGGCGTATGTGGTTGTATGAGCGACATCACACATGGCACAGTATTCTGTATACAGATCGACGAACAAAATACGTACACGATAAAACGGAACAGTAAAACGGAGACATGTGTGAACGGGCGTATTCTCCCAAGAACGTTACGGAAGGGCATAATGGTTGAATATGTGTTGTGCATAATATCCTACAGGTAAGTACCACTATATGATGTATTTTTTTTCTTAAATTTTGCACCCTACTTCGCCTGAATAGGTACCTAATAGGTAGAACTTATTACTTAGGTACTACCTATTAACTTTTCAGGCGAAGTAAAATGTAAGTATGATCCATTCAATCTTCATAAACATGTTCAAATGTTACTTAAAATCCTTAGATCAAAGAAACTACAGTTGCACTGAGAGGTATATGCAAGGTGTAGGTACCAACAATTTTAAGCATAAGTCGTCGAACATTTAGCACATAGCTCCTTACTTTTCGATAACTCTCACGGTTCCACGGGGTTCCACGCTTCTCCCTTAGTAGATCTAAAAAACTCAGCTTTATATTATGATGGTTTAAAATTAGACACTTGACGCGAGTCCCTAATCATTTGTAGTTTCTTTCATCGAAAGAAACCTCATTCTGTCCTGTCTCTATTTGAACGGAACCACAAAAAAGAAACTAAACTAATCAGGTTTTTATTTTTTGCAGTAAAATATGTATGGACACTGACACTGGGTGATGTGTCCAAAAGTCCTGTAAGGTCTAAAGGAAATATTGATTAAGATTTTTGGGTGTTCTACAAGTAAGTTCTTAATCTATGATCTATTTTCAAGTAGAACCTTTAGATCAAAAATACTTAGATATTGCGTGCGCTGCTCTCACCGCACCGACTTTTGAGACGCAGCTCTCCATCTTTATCTTTAGATTTCCGCTGCTGGAAGAATACTCAAACGTATCGTGTGATTATGTGACGATACCAGAGGCATAATGATGTGATTAGTTCAGTAGAAAAGATCCCAGTCGAACGTCTCGAAACCAAAACCGTAAATAAGAGCAAGTAAATATTTTTTCCATAACGCATTTACTGCCCTGCTTCATTAACTGCCCCGTTACACCGGGGCAGGAGGAAAACGTCTGCGGCTTTGAAAGTTAAAAGTTAAGAAGGCTCATGGGGGCTTAAAAAAGTCAAGTCAAGCAAAGAAAGCTGAGAGCAGACTATCTATAAAAATATGTACATATTTTCCAATTATGCTTTATAACATCTTTCGCTCCCCAGCAAGACAGGAGAGGAGACGGCGGCGGCGGCTGCAGTGATGTCGCGCGGTGCCTGTGGGCGAGCTACTCATCTTCATCATCAGCCTATAATAGTCCACTGCTGGACCTCTAGGCCTCCCCAAATGAGTGCCATAGATGGCATTATCATTTGAGGGTTATTGCCCATAATCCCCACGCTGGGCATGCGGGTTGGGGATCGCAGTACGGTGGTTGTTCTGCAGAGGGCGCTGCTGCCCACCCCCCGGTGTGTTTCCCTTATTCGCCTCTTACGACACCCACGGGAAGAGTTGGGGTGGTGAAATTCTATGCCGTCACCACACGGCAAGCTACTCATCCGACGTGTCCAAATTCTAAACTATACTGTCCTGTAGTCCACCCGGTCATCAAATGCTTTATGTAATCTTTCTGTCATTGATTGCTTTTTCTATTTTATTGTTTGTTATTTGTGTTGTTAAGTTGGTTTGAATTATTAAATGTTTTGTAAAATTTTATTTAAAATAACTATTTTTTTATTTGTTTATTACTACTTTGCGATAATATATAAAAATCAAGCGTAATTTCCAAACAAATCAAGTATGACTGTATCCTAAAAATCACAAGTACTATGGTAGGTATGTTTTTTCAATAAGTTATTATTTCAAATTATAACAGCATTTAAAAACATTAAATTGTTTTTACATTTCTTCCATTATGTTATAAAGTCATGTACAGAATGTTGATGAAGATAACTGCGGCACAGTATAGGTACTGTCCCACGTAGATCAATATTTGATTTAGATTTTTATTCCTATCCTATCCATACAGTTCTTTTATAATTTTTTTCTATTTACCTAAATATATTTATGTAAATACATTAAAAGTGTAACAAGACAAATACAGCACATTGAAGTTTTGTTTTTATTTAATAGTAGAAAAACTGTAATGGAAACAAATGTATGGCAATCGCGGACGAAGTCGCGGGTACAGCTAGTATGTAATAATATTGTACTATATATATCAGTCATCTAGTACCCATAACACAAGCTCTGCTTACCTTCGGACTAGATGATGCTTCGTGGATTATCCGCCATTATTATTTACTTTTACAATTTCGTAATTTAAACCCGCTCGACGCTTCTCCTTAGAGCACACGACCGCATTCTGAAGCCGGCAGCGAGACAGGCATCTGGTGAGTGTTGCCTCTAGAGATAAAGTGCCAAATAGCCTTTTTACTCGGACATCGCAGCTGTATGGGCTTTTCAAAATGTTTTTACGTAATACGAGGGGATTTTAGCCATACTGTAGGCATTTTTGAACTGTTGATGCTTTTCTGGGCTCTGTTTTGAATCTGTGAGGATTTTAGCATTGAATTCATATTCTGTGTGTGTATGTTGAGGTAAATTCCTTGTTTTATTTTATGTCGTTCTTTTATTTTATTAGCAGTATTGTTGGGTTAAAAAAAAGATTCTTACAAATTGAAGTAAGTAAATAATGTTTAACAATGCTGAAATCAATTTCGTAAAGCCATAAACGATGGAATACTTAAATAAGAAAATGAGCTTTGGTTTTCTTTCCCTAATTTGAACCTTTCATCCCTACAAATAAGGATCTACGCTGCAAGCTCTAGCCTTCGTATTAGTGACTTCAGTAAAATTTATTACAACAAAATAGCATTACATTTAAAGTGCTCCTATAAATCGTTTAGTTTCCATCTCGAATTTAAACTGCAGTTCCAAGAATCTAAACTGCAGTCTGAAAGACCATTTCCAACCTTATCTTTTACAGAAGTCGGTTTTTCTTCAAATAAAGGAAAGCTTAAGCCACGGAGTGTTGCAGAATATCAAAGAATAGCTAGGAAGTTCAAATTAAGAAGCTCTCTCTGTGTATCTTATTGATGTAGTTTCTAGGGGTTTAAGATCTGTGTTAAAACCCTTATGGTCTCGCTCTGTCTGTACTTATTTCAATCTTTAATATCTCAGCAAGTACCGCAGCTACTGTTAACTTAAATAATTTAAAATACATGTCGTGCGACTGTACAGATTTGAAGTAAAAAAAAATAAAATAGATGAAAAATTTTTTTGAAACTTATTAGAACAATACATAGTGATGTCGAAATGAAAAGAGACCCACAAAACCAAATGGGGTATCAAATCAATGGCATCAGTTTTACTGACTATTTTGGGGTGCTATTTTATTGTCTGTTTTTTTTTACAATTTTTAAAGCGTCGAAAAGTTTACCTACTCCCTAATTTCCGAAGTGACTAGTACCTATAGTATTTCTATCTTCATAATAATTGACAAAAGTTCAAAATCCTCGGCGCGCGAGTCCTCGCTGGTGACGGAACTAATTACTAACATTTCACAAAAAGCGATAATTCTAGCGACTCACTCTGCTCGACGTATTAAATATTCGGGGTTAAATACTAAGCCCTCATAGTTTAGTTTTTCTTTCATTGTCAACCTTGCCAACCACCTTATAAATCTCTTACGTCTCCTTTATTTCTCAATTCATTCATTTAAGCGTTAAGTAATATCAAACCTCTCATTTTTATTCTTTGTTACTTTGAAACCAAATACACCTTCAAAGCTATGTCCAGCCAGAAACAAAACATCTAGATCCCACTCGGTGATAAAACTTCGAATGGTGGCGCTTGCTGGCGGTAACCTGACAGCCGGTTCACACATGTCTCCGTTTTACTGTTCCGTTTTATCGTGTACGTAGTTTTTTCGTCGATGGCGTATGTGGTTGTATGAGCGACATCACACATGGCACAGTATTCTGTATACAGATCGACGAACAAAATACATACACGATAAAACGGAACAGTAAAACGGAGACATGTGTGAACGGGCGGCGGTGAGACGCCAGCATTATTTTACATTCATACCTGCTTTCCACAAGTTAACTGTTTGCTGGTTGCATGACGGATGAGCTTTTAACAACAAAGCACGCGAAAATGTGTAGCACAAAATATACAATATAAATAAAATACATTATAATATATTTATTTAAAAAATATGTGTTAAAATTGAGTTGGAACAATGTCTCCTGTAGTAATAACAAAGTATACTAAACTAAGGAGTACAATAGTTTAATATAAGTTTAATGATAACGATAAAGAATAAACACTTGTGTCCTAAAATGAACTGGGATCAATCGCATCTCCATACAAGATTGTATTGATTGAAGTAAGAGCGATGATTACTTAATAGATAGGTACATAAAAAGTTTCATCATAAGTCTGTATAATAAGAATAAGAATAACAATGAAAGTATAAATAAGAAATAAAGTGAATGTCCTATCCATCCACGGTTGTTTGGTAGATATCGCTCGATAAAATTGGCAATTGTCACATAGTTTTGTCATTATTCCTTTTTATTATTTATTGTTTTGTTAAGTGTGCAATAAAGAATTTCCTGTCTACATAGCTATAATTATATACCTTGATGATGGCAGTGCTTTGTTCCTTTGAAATTTAACGGTATGGCTTTTAATACAGTTTCTTGTTTTACTACACATTTTAAATACACTTTCTATTTAACGAGAAGCTAAGCGTAAGCGTTTCATCATGTCTTGCGTTACTTTGCATTTTACGAGGAATTATGAACAAGTCTCGTACCATATTCTATGAACGAGTCTGTGCTGGGACTTAGATTTAGTGTCAGTAAGGTAAATTCTGACAATCTTCTTATAAAGCATTAGCGGTCCGCCACGGCTTCGCAAAGGTATTTTAGTATAGATTTATCAAAAAAAAAATTCACACGGAACCCTAACTTTTTTGAAAAAATTCTATAGCCTATGTTCATCACGGAAAATTTAGAATTCTAATGGTGAAAGAATTTTCAAATCGGTCCAGTAGTTTCGGAGCCTATTCAATTCAAACAAACATAAAAACAAATATTTCTTCTTTATAATATTAGTATAGATTTTTACTCGACTAGGGTTATAATTATAACTTTGGTTGCCACTTAGTGCTGAATCTACTAGTGGGATTGTAATAAATGTTTCGTATGATATTGCCGTTAATTAATTTTAACTGTGTCAAGTACTATAAAGTTTTAACAATGAGTATGGACGAATGATCGTTGGACAATCCAAAATGTTCGGTCAACTCATCCAAAACCTTTTCATCACAGTTTTATTACCAGTATTTTCAAATCACAACATCAAGCAAAAAAGTTTCCTGTTAATTATATATTAATTAACAAAGAATATCTATTTCCAAAAAATCTAAACTGTCACCAGAAGACAGACTGGCCAGAATATTATTAATGCAACCCTTAAAAATATAAACTAAACTGTCAGGTAAATATATTATTATGTCTCTCTTTTTGTGTAATAAACAATGTTACACTCAAAAACTAGCTAAGGGTTTTAAAACACTAACTTTTAATTTGTCTGAAACATGTATTGTGTTCATTTAGTAAACTTTTAGATCTGTGGTGTTATTATAAAGTTTTTGTACGTTGTATTGGGTTACACATGCGTGAAATAAATACAGATAGAACAAAGTTCGTAATGCTTTTAAAACAATAATCCAAACATACATAATCCATTAAATCAGAATCCCGCAGAATATACCCGAAGTATTGTGTGATGGATTACACCTTTATTAAAAGTTTGAGTTATGTAACTTTTCCCTTCGGCTCAGAGTATTTTTGTAATTTTCCGAGTCCCTTTTAAAGGTTATATTGGAAAGACGTTATGAGCTAGGGACCTGAGAAATTCCGAGGGTTTTATGAAAATGTCAGACGAAAAAACTCATTACCTGTCGCATTGTACGGTAATTTTGTATTTTACAAGCAAAATTACTCATTCAATTTCCGCCCGATAAGACCGATTGAAGTGTAAAAATATTGTATTTTAATGGATTGTAACATGTATCAAAGTTGGGATTGGAAAAGTAACGTCTTTGATCCGTATTGAAAGATATAAATAATAAAGAATGTTTTGAATGTTCTCTCCTACAGCCTTCTATGAGAAATTTCCTTCACATCAGTATAGAATGCTTTGTAAACCTAACCTTCTAGAGTATGTACTTACTTAATAATGTATGGATAGGTTACGAGAGTGCTTTCAATACCCCTTAGTGCCTAATACGACAAGGAACCTAGTTTGTATCCTCGCAAAATGCATAACTACTTTACATTTCTAGTCGGCTGCGAGCTCCAGACTAGGCATATTCGATTTTAGATTTACATACTTTGTATGGAAATGTTGTAGTGTGGTCCAAACTTACTGTCATACAACTGAAGTCTCTTTCGTCAGCCACTATTACGTACATGCATGTACTGTACACTGCTAGTTAAAGGCACAGCACAGATAAATATAATGTTGTACAGACAAGACTTACTTAAGACCTAAAGTATTCGTGTTAGTTTAATTTAGTTAGTTTATATTCTAAATAATATAATGTTTTTATACAAAACTACCTACTAACGATTACCTATTAAAAGTTCTGTAATACCAATAGTTTGCGATAGCTTAAATATCATCAACCACCTGCATACGTGCTAGCGTGCGATATTTTGAATAATTGCTTAGTCAATGTTAGTGGAATGGCCTGCCACCAAGGTGTTGAACCGTAGATCCCCGTGCTATAGAGGCAGGCGCGCACTGAATACGTTATCGATAAAGGCCTCTGCAGACGGCCAATGTCAGTTTGCGAGAATTATGGACAACCAGAGGCCCTACTGCTAACTAATCAACTCTTTAGATCTCATCTTTCACAGAACGAATCAAAGAATCTCTCTCATGGTATTCTATCTTAGATTATGTAACTTACTTCACAAGGGTCAACATAACCCTAAAACGGTAATTTTGATTTACGTACTACCTACCCAGCAACATGCTGAGTTGATACCTCTCTGGCTCGACACTCGATGGTTTAACACTTAGGTTAGGTATACCTTACTTCTTTACGTTTCAAATGTTTTACAACGCCAGAAAAGTCCGTTTTAAATTTTATGATTTTTCGTAATTTATTTTTTCTATGATTTTGATCTGCGTATGTGAAAATATAATGTGACGAAATGGTTTATAATAAAAAATCTGGAATCATACTGTTTACTTCTAAAAAGGTGCTAACCGAAATATTATAATAAATAATAATAATAAAAATAATACATAATGTAATACAATATTTAATAGTGTGTATATTTCGGTTTGGAAAATATTTAAACATAAAGTTGTGCCGTGTGTGAACCTCTCAATTTTGCGTCACCGTGCTAAACATGGCTAAATAATCGATGAATCTATGTAGTTTCAAACTTGAAATTAATTTGTTAATATTTGCTAACGAGCTAAATTAGCTTTCGTAAGGTACCGATATCTGGGGCGAACTCAAAGGAATATGTTTAAAATTCAGAACACACTTTGTGAATGTTATAACCGAATACCTTGTTATTTGACTTACCTTGAAGAAAACATGGTAGAGATATTGACAGGCTATGGTTATCTACATAGTAATCCCTTATAATTTTGCACGTGTTTATTGTACTAAATAAACGTTCAAGTTCATTAGCAGGCATTAGGTTTACCGTAAATGTGTTTAGTTGATTATTTCAAACCATTTTGTTGATTTTCGTTATTTGATTATCAATTTAGATATTCCGTTTCACTCGATTCTGGTTTAAATTGATTTGGACTAATAATTCGATGTTCGAAACCGCATGCACGCTAAAACCAAACCTGTTATGATAGCTAATCCACATTTCATTAACGAAACCGCATTGTAAACATCTATTGAATACCTACGAATATTAGTTAAACGGGCGATGTTGCCAAAATACAAGCAATAAACTTTAGGACGCGGGAATTAATCTCTAAAGTTGATTTTTATTTTTATATATCGATTTTTGCAGATTTACCTTTAAACATCGAGGTATGTTAACTCGATTTAACATACCTCGATATTTAAATCATGAGTTGTAACTGTAAAAATCGTTAAGTAAATAAAAACAAGTATGAACTACATAGATATCTCGGATACCTAACAAATTTCACCATGACCCACTGCTCTAACAACGGAAACAAATTGGAATGATGGCGGCGCATTGCACAAACAGCCGTTCATCAAGACCCCCATCATTACCACGACCACTCTGCTAAAAGTGCATGACAAACCTAGGAAGACCTTAAAATAACAATAAGGTTCAAAATGTCAAAAAATCTTAACGCGAAAATACAACAAAAAGCGTGGCTTTTTGGTTTCCTTTTGATAGACACTGTCTATCAACAAAACTGACTGTATGAAAAATAAACCTAAAAACATACACATTCAATCTCTATTTCGATCGCCGCCTCCAGTTCTCTATTGTCCGATCAGCCTATTTTTATTTGATCGCATATTGCTGCTCGGCTTTAAAACTTCCGTTATATCTGCAGCTGTGACAATCTATTCTCTGATATCAGTGGGGGTTAGCATGAACTAAATGAATGTTGGCGCAGTATGAAAGTTGGCGCAGTTCTTGAAACCTGAGCTGTGAGTGAGCTGACGAACAAAATACTAAGATTCCCCTTTGGCAAACAAAAGACGTGTTTCTTTGGCAAAAAAAGATAAATAAATAAATAAATAATGCCGGACAATCCACACAGCATCATCTAGCCCCAAGCTAAGCAGAGCTTGTGTTTAGGGTACTAGATGACTGATACACATAATACAATATTATTACATAGATAGATATTTTTTATTTTACATAGAAAATGACCAGACACCCTGAACAAATATCTGCAGATCGTACAAATATTTGTCCCGAGGCGGGAATCGAACCCGCAACCTCCTGCGTCGCAGGCGGAGCTTCGACCATCGCGCCACAGATCTCATCAATAAAAAAGCCTATTTGCTCTCTAAGTGCCTTTAAGCATGTAAATGAAAGCCTTAGGTCATAACGTTTTTTGACCCTTAAACTCTACGCGTAGTGCTTCTTATCGATGTCATAATTTAATTTCCAAGGTTAATGTATTTTTCTCTCTTATTATAATAAATATTTTCCTTTTTATTCTATACATGTGATACGCGTGCCTTAGTTAAGTATTTATTCTTGTTTTTTAATATATTCCTTGCGTTCCTTGCAAGAGCATTGCTGCGTTAAATTAGCATCTATAGCGTAACAAATATCGGTATCACCGCAGATATGACGTATGTGCCATAGATTGACGATGCAGCTACGACATAGCAAACATTTTTATCGCTGTAGCTACGAACTTTAAGTTGAATGTTTTTAAACTTACGCGATCTGAACATATAATGATAAGTTATTAACGGGTATTTATCTAGTCATCTCGTGACCACGACAGAGTGCAAACCTGTTGAAAAGTCGGAAAAAAAAGAAAGAAAAAAAACGCGATAAATGCCCTATATAATAACTAATCATTATGAACTTTGAGATTAAAGGCAGCCTCATCCTCACGCGTCGTATCGTATAAACCGTGTAACAGGAATGTTTGCTACGGCGTAGCAAATATCGCTGTAGCCCGCCATGATATGCTACGAAAGGATGAAATAAACCATTTAAAACAATATGCGAAAAGATAGGTATGGAACTTTAAAGAATGAGTCTCAACCTCTTCATATAAGAGGGCTCTTTGCTACAGCTCAGCTTCACGCCTTTGTTCTGTTATTTGTGGGCGGAAATTCAGTCGAGGTAACTCATCGAACCATGTGAGCCTTTTTCCCGTGCTCTTTAGAGCATACAATTCTATTATTTTGTTTATTGCCCTATATTTCTAAGTTATGTAAGATGCTTGTGTTATTCTGGTTTAGCATATTCGTCGAAGTGAAATTTAGATAGCGAGACAACTCTCTGCGACTTGGCCTCAAAATTAAGTAATGACTAACAATTTTTTCACATAACGTTAGATGAGAACCAAATATTTTTGGAGTTTTTTGAAACTGTTTTTCGATACCGTTTCGTAAACGCTTTTGATACATAATTAGGAAAAGCGAATGCGATTCAGCGTAAAAAATCTCAATGAATAAAATAAACCTTCTTTGAAGGTAGGAGGACTTTTCTATCATTAAAAAGGAAACTTTATAAGTATTCTTTGGTCCCACGTCTTCAAAATGCTAAGTTCTTCAAGTTTTATCAAACTGAAGTATCACGAAAGTCCTTTACCTTAATGAGAATTTATATGGAATCGATATTACTTTCTGAAAAATGCTGGTCTAAACTTTTGTAATATCCGAACAATATTTCGGGATATCACGGTTCTGTAAGGAATGCCTATAAAAGATAATCTCGATACGAAATCTTGAGCCTGTTTGTCGAGGGAATCATACAGATATCTAAAAAGGGAATAGAGTGTACCTATTTTTAGGTACACTTTTCTTCTATACCTAGCGCAAAAGTCTCCTCTTTTTTTATTTCATTTGACATTATTACAATATCTATTTTTATTTTTTGCAATTCTATCTGAATTGCAAAAAATGCCTCCTCTGATATTGAATTATGTATAATGCATGTTAATTAGACAAATAATTGCAAGCCCTTAAAGGGTAAAGTACACTGTGACTAATTTTATGTACTACCATCTCGTTACATGTAATTCCAATAAATATACTTTTACTTTCCACAATACCTGTCGCAAGTCTCTGGCTGCCTTGTTCGATCCCCATCAAACTCGCTGTACCAACTAGGCTACTTATATATACACCGTGTAACAAAATATGTGTACTAAGCGAAAGGGGGTGAATTCACCCCCCCCCCCCCCTCCCCCCGGGGACCAACTTTTGTTTAACGACTTTTCGACTTTCGATCGGTATCTCGGAAAAAACTGCATCAAAGTTTCAACATGGACAGCTGATTTTTTACGAAGTGACAACCCTAAAGGCAGCTGTTTGTTGTACCTGTGACAATGACGTCAGTATGGTCACAGATGTAGAGTGATAGATAGATAGCTAAATAGATTAGGTAGTCTCCCGCCCCGCCATAGCTGAACTCTACGAAGATAAATACCTCCCTACCTGCAGTGGTAGTAGGTATGTATAGGTTACCCGGATAGGGTTGTTTGTAAATTATTATTTTTTTGTATGGGAAACAAAAAATAGGAATTTTTAATTATCTCCCCCCCCACAACTGATCAACATTGGGGTCTGAAACCTCCCCCTTCGGCTTAGTACACATATTTTGTTACACCTTGTATAGTATAGATAGTTTCGATTGTCTTCCTTCAGTCTATCCCAAGGTTTGATGAGGAGATTGCTCATAGCGATAAGGTACTTAATATTTCCTCAACTTTAAGCATATCTGTTTATAATGTTCTCTTTGTGTTTTCTTTCAATAAATCTAAGACAAAATTTATATTTTATAGGGCTATGTATACGCTGCTATAGCAAAGTCAGTTGCAAAATTATCGTCAGCAGATAAAACCAAACAAATTTATCAAAAAATATTATTTATCTTAAGGCTTACTACAAAACATCGGAATAACCAGACGATAAAACAGTTTGGAATGAGTTTAACTCCTACTCGAAAACTAACAACCTTATAAGGTGAATATTTCTTTTTCGCTTCTTTACTTTCCTTTTAAAAGAAAAGTCAAAGTTATCACTTATTCACCAGTTTTAGTAATATAACTTCGAGACGTGTCCAAGAGTCCTGTAACGTCTAAAGGAAAATAAGTACTTCGTTTATTATTATATATATATTATATTATTATGTATGTACGTATTTGTTATTATATATTTACCTACCTACATTTAATAAAAATATGTCACTGCATCACTAGAACACCTGGCAGCTTATCGGTGAACTTGCAACGGCTACCATGCTGATAAAAGACTGTGGGATGCATTTGTCTGAAAGGTCAGGCTGCATACTGAAATTTCGCCTCAAGTCACCGCCGGGTACCAATAATGCCACTGGCATCAAATCGCCGAGCGGAGTCTGTAGGTAATAATAATAGGCTTTGGGGGATCGGTGTGTACAGTCCTTAATGTTAACTTTATACTGTCAATTTCCAAAGCAAATTGTATGTGCCGAGTTTACAACTTTCATACGAACCGTACAATCAACGCAAAGTTTGGCTGTAAATCATTTAGTTTACTTGAGCCATTACGAAATTAGGTCGTGAACGATTCAGGCAAGTATAAATTTACTGAATTATTTCGCAATTTGCCAGCCAACAGCTTTGGCAGTTGGTTGCTGTTTTTTCGATGCCAATTTCCACAAATATTTGCTGAGTTATGACTGTTTTCAACTATAGGTTTTGCTTGTTATCTTGGTTGATATAGTGTGCGAACTGTAATATTTTTTTCGAATCGTGTACTAGTACCTAAACCAAATTTATACTATCCAGACTATGGAAAAAAATAGAACAAATGTCATATAAAATTCTACAAATAAATTTATCCCTTTTGTGGTTATGCTTCTCAAGTAAATTTTAAAAATGTTCATGGTTATTATTATTGTTTTTCATTCGTTCTCAATACAAATAATTAGGACATTCGGTAGCAAATTATTTTAATTTACGTTTATCAAACATGCAAAATTTAATCAAACAAGAAGAAGTAGCACAAACAGAACATTTCGCAATAGTTTCAACATTGTCCCGTACAATTACTGGGTAATTTTTCAAAGTAACACGTAAACAATGAACACCTGAGGCTTGGATGAAACTTGGAAAATAGAATATTGTGCTGCATATTCACGTAGCTAAGAGCGCCTAAGCGTTTCCAATTTTTCGAAGTCGGGTTTTAAAAGTTCCCAGGTTATTTTCCTGCTGTTTGCTTCCATTTACCGGAGAACTAGGAAACTTGTAGTTGAAACGAAATTTTATAAACATTTACATGAAACTTCGATACGTGATTTGTTTGCTTTAAAAGCACTATGAGGAGATTGATTTCCTACTTTAATTAAGGAGGGTTTGATGATCGGGCTACTCATACGTCTATATGTATAGTCGTAACCTCAACTACCTCCAACGGATATTTAGAGATGGATAAAAGGTCAAAGTCGAAAAGTCGAAGAAATCTCCATGATATTTTAATTCAATTAAACCTGAATTTTGATATCTTTAACTTTTAATAAAATGAGTTAAATAAATGAAAACAGAAGTCGAACCCTAGGGAGCATTCCAAATAATAAAGTTCTAACGAAACAATTGAATGCCTAAACGTTTACAGCGGAACTTTTGCTTTTATTAATTACATTTAAATTATGTACCTCTAAATTTCACAGAGGTTTGACGAACTTTGTCTCGAGTTATTTAGTATTTTTGTTTATTCTAGAATTTAAGGTTATGTATTCAAAGAAATTCTTGGTTCAATTATTTTAATGAGACTCTATCTTCGCTCTACCTAAAGCTACCGTTTTAGGTAAGCGCGTAAGCGACTGACACTAATTTTTCACTAATCATATTCAATTCATGCTTAAAATCTTAGTAATACCTATCCTGTATGTTTTGGTATGCCAGCTGTAGGCTAACCTAATTGTAAATTGTAAAGTAAATGCTTCAGTTTTCATCATACTTTTACATAAAGGCCATTTAAACGTATTTTCAGATAAATTCGAGGACAAAGGCGCAGGGAACCACACACCGTGTGGTCAGCCCATGTAAAATGCCAGTAAAGCTGTCCGAAATCAGACCACAAGTGTACCGTATAGACCTTATTCCACCTACAAAAGGATTAAGATAAAACAACCCATACATCACTCCGGCAAATCCAATTAAAATTATTTATAGACTACCAATTAATGGAAGCAAATTATTAACAGGCTGCCTCAAAAACTGAGCTGTTAATGGGGTTATTTATTGAGCTAATTTATCAACCTACTTTTTATTATAGGTTAATTTATTATGTACCTTTTTGTCTTTTTCCTACTCTTTTACCTAGTTTTGGTAAAACATAGATACATAAGTTACAATTGCGAGGTATACGTGTACATATAGATATGTTACGCAAAATGGTTTTGTTTATTATAAATAATATCTGATTTACCTATTCCTGTGAGAGCGCCAGGCAAGTTGAAACAACTATCTTTGTAATCACTTAATCATGGCGAATTTGCGTTTATTATGTTTAAAAGTATCCCATAACATTAGGTTCGTACACTCCATTTTATGAGGAACCCTGCATGCGTTTCCAAAATTAAATCACCACTATCAGACTGATTGACTCGAAGTGGATCAATAAAATGTAATTCAATTCAATTCAATTCAATTCAATTCACTTTATTAAGCACAAAAATAACATTACAGATTTTATTAATCTAATGCGTTACTTATGGCAAATTTACTACTACATACATACTAATTTAACCAAGCATAAAGAAATTATAAAAGTAGATTAAAAACTAATTACTATGGCCTCTTATTGGACACACACACCAAAAGAAAAACCTATAGTAAGACTTACAGAAACAAATAGACTCAGTCGTACAAACAAACACAAAAATAGTCAAATAAACAAAGGTTGAGGTAATAATAATAAAGATTTACAAAAAATTAACAATAAACATCAACAGTAAAAGAAATCTCAGTATAACCTACTCGTACCTACTCGTAGTATGGTATACATGACATGAACAAGGTCATGAATCTTGTTCTTTGGATTCGCTGAAACAGAGGAGTACTCTCTCAATCGCCTTCCATCCATCCGCAAACACGTCGAACTGAGGATGCTGATTTAGGAGTGCATTAAGGTTTCTCTGTGTACGAATAATCGGCGACTGCTGACGCGCTACAGTTCTAGGAGGAGTTGGAGCAAAAAGGGGGACACACCCAGTTCGGAATCTGGAGCGATTTTGAGGCACACATAGTTGGCTTGCTTCACTAAGAAGTATCGGACAGTCTATTTCACCTCTTAGTATACGACATATTAGCAAAATTTGGTCGTAGCATCTCCTAGTCTCCAAGGAGTTGAAACCCAATGTACCCTGCAGGAACTTAGTGGGGTACATGTATGGATAGTATCCTCGTGATTTTCGGTAGAAAAATCTGAGGAAGCGCTTTTGTACCTTCTCTAACATGAGGCTATACGTGGATTCATGTGGATTCCAAACTGAAGAACTCGACTCCAGCTTAGATCTTATTAAAGACGTGTACAGAATTTTAACAGCAATCGGGTTGTTGAACATTTTGCAGTTACGCGTTACAAATCCTAGTCTTTTAAAACAGGTAGTAGTTAGTGTACGCATGTGTTCATGAAAAGTAAGTTTAGCGTCGAACTGAACTCCTAGGTCTTTAATACTCACATTTCGCGCTAGGGTCGCTTCGTGGAGTGTGTAGTTCGATGTCACTCCATGTGAGGAACGCGTATAACTAACAACTTGGCATTTTTGGATGTTAAAATGCAATCTGTTCTTTTCGCTCCAATTTTGAATAGTATCTAAATCCTGTTGAAGAAGTTCACTGTCTCTCTGGGATCTAATGTCGGCATAGATCTTAACATCGTCGGCGTACAGTAAACAGTTGGAATGTTTCACGGTTTGGGCGATATCGTCAATCATGATGGTGAAAAGTAAAGGACCTAGAGAGGATCCTTGACTAATTCCTGATCGGGTATGGTATACTGGAGATTCGAAGCAACCTAGCCTCACAAACTGTGTCCTATCCGAAAGGTAGCTCGCAAAAAAACTGAGTAGTTTCGGAGCAAACCCATAAGCACTCAATTTATCCAGAAGAACATCGTTATCCACATGATCAAAGGCTTTTTTGAAGTCTAGGTATATAACGTCGACTTGAATGCTTTCGTCCATCCTTTTCGAAATGTGGTCAACGAGTGTTAAGAGGTTTGTGCTAACGGAGCGCCCTTTTCTGAATGCATGCTGGGCGTCACCTAGGTATGGTAGTATCTGTTTGTATAATCTGGTATGCAGTATACTTTCAAAGAGTTTCGAAAAGACGGATAGTATGGCAATGGGTCTATAGTTTTGAACTTTAGTTTTATCACCTGATTTATGAATTGGAGTCACACGAGTTTTTTTCCAGAAGGAAGGGTAGGTACAAGTTTTAAGGGCCAGATTAAATATATAACACAGAACTGGAGCAAACAGAATTTTGAAGGCTTTGATAATGAACGAAGGAACATTATCAGGTCCAGTAGCAATTTTGTCTTTTTGTTTATTAATATGAAATATTACTTCACTCACTGAAATGTCAGAAACATTTATAAGACTATTGTTTCCGGCGGAAACGATATTGTCAGAGCAGAGGCTAGGTATATGGGGTAGAAAGACACTGCTGAAATAATCAGAGTAGGCTTTGGCAGCTGCTTGACCACTGAAGGTGTCTTCATTAAAGGTGATTGTGGGCTCAAATCCTCCTTTTGATTTTAAACTAGAAATGTGTTTCCAGAACGCAGATGGGTTCTTCGAAAGTTGCTCCTCAACGTGACTAATGTGGTTTTGATAAGCTATACTAGAAATGTGCTTTACATAAACTCTAAGGGCGGTGAAAAAACTATATAAATAAGGGTCTTTAGACATTTTCCAGTTTTTATGTAATTTATGTTTTAATTTAATGTGGCTTATAATATAATTATTGAACCAGGTGGGATACCTTCTAGTAGGTTTGGTATTACGCACTTTCTTTGGAACGCAATCGTTGAAACATTTATAAAGAGTTGAGTACAATTTGTCAACAGCCTCATCTACATCCAGAATTACCATGATATCATCCCAATTAGAATCCATAACATGTGAGTAAAGAGAGGTAAAATTAGCCTTACCGAAATTCCAGTCTGTGTCCTTAACGATGTTGCTTGCCTCCAATGGCTGATCATCTCTCCTTATATCGCAGTTAATTGCAACATCAAGGGGAGGATGGTATCTATCAGCACGCGCAACTAAACCATCCTCAGCTATGCATACGTTTACTTCATTCAGAACTTCACTGACTAATACAACGTCTAATTTACTCCCAATGTCATTAATAATATTATTATGTTCAAATAGACCACAAAAATTAAGAAAGTAACCCATATAGTTATTTACATTTACATGGTGAGTTGTGTATGATCGAGTCAATGTTCTCTTCAACTTTGGTAAACCACCTCATCCAATCATCTTCCTTAGCACTAGGTTTGATATAAACTACACATAAATAATAGACACGACTAGAATAGTTCAGGGTAGCCCACAGGTCTTCTCCGTTTACAGTTTCAAGGTCCAGCCGTCGACGAATTTCCAGTCCAGGTCTAGCAGCTAAAAGAACTCCTCCTCCTCTTGATTGCCTATCCTTACGTAGTAAACTCCAGTTGTCGGGGACCACTTCGGAATCATTCACAGAATTCAATAACTTGGTTTCAGTGGTAAAGATGAGGTCAACTTCCGTTAACGCAAGGCTTTGTCTAAAGTAGTCTAATTTTGTCATGATGCCATTTACGTTCTGATAAACAGCACTTAGCGTTAATTTACTTGGTTGCAACGTCCTCTTATGCGAAGTGCTGGCCGGGAGTGTGAGGACGGCCGTAGGTACCGCGCCCGGCTCCTTGGCGAAACCACTCTCGAACTTCGGTACCCACTGGCCACGATTCCGGTTTCATATAAAGTTGGTAGTAGTTTTCAGGTATTGTTATTACAAATGAGGCATAGCGGTCGTGTTTTAAATTCAACTTGTCTACTTCAAAAAGTCCAGAAAACTCACATAAGCTCTCCATGTGCTCTTTGATAGCTGTTGATGTTGTGTCGGGCTTCAAGAAACATACATGAAGTTTTTGCGACCTTCTTACCGTTTGTAGTACTTTTTGGTGTCCGCATCCTTTTATAACTGTTTGTTTACAGTGACGTTTCGTCTTGCGAGGTTGGTAAATTTGCCAGCTACCTGCATTATCATCATCAATAGTAGGGACAGAGCTACCTGCATTATCATCATCAATAGTAGGGACAGATGTATCCCGAGTAATTGGTCTACTGGCCAACACAGATTTAATACCTGGTTCATTGGGTCTACTTGAAGACTCTATATGTTGAGGTGTAGGCTTGTTTTGCTGTGGTTCTGGATCAGGATAGATCAGCATTTTGCTTAAACTTTCGGAGGGTTTATCGGAACAACAAGACTTATCGCGTTTATCTAAAATGGGTACATCGTCTAATACATCGGAGCTTTTCCTACGATGTGAAAGTTTATCAAGACCAGACATTTTGGTTTCAATTGTGTCTAGCTTCCGGTTAGTGGACGCAATATGATGCTCAAAACGCGTATTGTTCAACAATAGTTCACTAACTTGTTTGTTGTTGTATTTTACAGTCTCTTTTATCACGCCATACTCATCTGAAACTCCATCCAAGCAGTTAAAACGGTCATCAACTTCAGCCCTTAAGATATCGCATTTGCTGTTCAGAATCGTAATGCTGTCCTGTAGTTCTGCAAGCTTAGAGTCATGTAACTTTAAGTGCTCAGACATATCTTTCCGGAAGCCTTTGATTTCGTTAAGAAGACGTAGATGCAATTGTTGTATTTCGTCGACCTCAGCGGGCATATTTGAGTTCTCATTCAGTGATGGAGACGACAACAATGGCCGGGGTAGCAATGACGTACTTTTCTTGCGGAACGTTACGTTGAGATGTCTAGGAGAGTTAAAAGCATCAGATATCGGTGTTTTAGAAGCAACTTGGTTTAAAGTTTGAGGTGCAGATCGGGCTGGCGAATTCGTTTTATTACTTCTTTTGTTTCTGATGCAAGGGCCACAGTTCCACTCTGCTTTGCTTTTGGCGGAAAGATAGCAATAATGACTGTCCGTCACGGTAGAGCAAGTGTCGAGGTGTAGTTTTACATTACAGGCAGCACAAGTCATAAAGTGTTTGGTAGCTATAGGTTGAAGGCATTTGCTGCAGGTGTTGCGGGTGGGCGTACGGAGTGGTGCCATTATTGTGGTATAAACTTGAATGAAGAACCACAAAAGTCTGTTTCAGTATAGCAGTAGCAGTTAGAAACCGTTTTTCAGAATTAGAAAAAGTTCAAGAAAAAGTTCTACTACTGGGCAATAGATGGCGCTGCGCGTCTCTTAACCACAAAATTTTCCAGAGGAATTAAATCTTCATTAAAAATGTAGATTTTTTAACACTATAGCACTTTACACTCCCGATAGTCTACAAAGTCCCACTACCCGTTAAACATTCAGGAATTATAATAATCTAATGTGACATTTCGAATCCTCGAAAATGTAACGGATTTTCAACAAAACACAATTGTTTTAAATATTTCAAGTCTGTACACGGAAACAACATTCACAGGGCGTTAAGGTCACTAGACGAACACTTTTATTGCATTTCACAAGTAGAAATTACACTAAATCATTTAAATTTTAAATTTTAAAAAGTTGTAAACAAAGGACGGTTTGTCCTCGGAAAGCGCCACCTGGCGCTAGTTCAAATTGACATGGCCGATACATCAGGGATTGTATTTAAATGGACGATGAAAGTCTGCCATTTAAATATGAAAACCATGTCACGGCCTTTTAAGGCCAGGTATGCCAACAGAGGCCGCACTTTTGTGGTTTTCAAAACCATCTGAGATGTAGGAATACTGATTAAAAATTCTGTAAAAAAGATATGTAATAGTTAAGGATTTAGTCTAGTCAAATTCGCATTCAGATACAAGATATTATAAACTTCGCGCGGAAAAAAAAAATCTCGAAGTTACCCCTTTTTGAAATGTTTTTTCAATATTATGACTAAACTATGTGATATTTTAAGTTTTTTTTTGTACTCAATTAAAGACAGTAACTATTTCTAGACAAATTCGCAGAGTTTGTCCTGATAAAATGATTTTCAAAATCACTATTTTGAAATAACTACAAAATTCACAAGCGTGGTGGCTTGGCAGACACGATCAGTCGCGCTCTGGCGCTTACAGACGACGGACCTATGTCAATTTTTCCGCTAGTTTATGAAGTACGTAAATGTTTCATTTGTTATGCAATTTTAGTCTCTGACACAATGGCGTTAGATTCAATTTTACTTCAACCTTTGACATGATATGTGACGGTCGTAGTGCCATAGTATAAAATCATCGGTATGTAAGGCAGAAAATTAATAAAGGTTATTGTTCTAGTTTAAAAATATATTATCTACTTACTGGAATGATTTATTGAAGCCAATAATATTTAGTTAACTACATTGACATTTTATATATCTATAAAGCATTGACATAATTGTTCTCCTTGATGGTGGAGCCCCCTCCACCATCATAGGTATGGTTTTTTTTACGGAATCGTATAGAGGGCATCGGGGGGACCTAAGGAAAATTCCGACTTTTCCAAATTTGCCCCCTTCTCCCCCCCCCCCTTTAGGGGGGCTCCCAAACAGAGCCATACTGAATGTTATTTTTTGTGGGGTTGTATAGAGGGGGTCAAATAGTTCAAAGGCAGGCAAAAATTCCCCCCTCCCTTTGCCCCCAGACCCCCCTTTTGAAGTTGCTACCGGAAATAGTCGTTATAGAAAAATTTGGATTGCGGAGTCGTATAGAGGGTTTCTTCTAGTGTTGAAAAATAAAAAAAAATCACCCCCCTCCACCCACATTTTCACCCCCCCCCCCTTTTTGTATCTCCCAAACGGATCGACCTAGAAGAAAATTTTTTTCAGTCATGTAGAGGAGAAGAAATCATTTTGAACGCCAAAAAAAGTTTGAACCCTATGACCCCCCAGACCCTCTTTTTTTATAAAAAACCGAAAATTGGCCAAATTTTGACCTTTTTTTTCGGGTGGAGCATTGCGGCGAGCGAAGCCAGCTGCAATGCGACTAAGGAGAATAGCACGGCGAGCGAAGCGAGACGTGCTGTGACCCCCACGACCCCTCTCTCCCAGCAAGCGGGTGAAGCACTGCGGCGAGCGAAGCGAGCTGCAATGCGACAAAGAGGAACAGCACGGCGAGCGAAGCGAGCTGTGCTGTGTGACCTAACACCCACTTATATGGGTATCGTTTTCGACTAAATCAAACACGTAGATTACGAAAAAGATGTCCATTTTCAAATCCAAGATGGCTGAAAGTTTACTATAGCAGATTTTACACATGGATATCGATTACCATCAAATCAAAGACGTTTTAGGTTATGAAAAGTAAAAACTCCAATGCGATAAGGCCGCCTAAGGCAAGGCACTCCCCCCGAGCTGCTAACCTCTAGTTTTTAATCTATAATTTTATTACATGTTAATAGGTTTCTTTTATCTATACTAATATTATAAAGAGGAAAGATTTGATTGTTTGTTTGTTTGAATTGTTCCGAAACTACTGGACCGATTTGAATTTTTTTTTTGTCATTAAAATGCTAAATTTTCCGTGATGACCATAGTTAGGGACCCAGATGAAAAATTCAATAATTAAACCGTGCGCTATACCTATATTCTTTTTCTATTATGGCTCCGCTGCTTGTTTTCAGATTTTTTTTAATTATTATATAGTAAAAAACTGCAATTAAAACATGAATAAGAGGGTTTTCTACTTTACGTAAAATAAGTTTTATCTTTTTTTCCCGAATAAAACCGCAATCACATCTTACAATAAAAAGCGAGATATCGAGGAGTGAGTATTAACCTGTTGCGATGTTGTTCGGATCAAAGAGTTGTTTTTATTTTTCGTTTAATAAAAAAGTAAAACCCATTACAAAAAGCCTATCTCAAGAACTACTCGTACGATTTGCCTGAAAAAAATTCACAAGGTGTAATCACACCTCAGAAACAATTATTTCAAATAAAAACACTTCTATAGTAATAGTCGGTTACCATATTATTCGGTGGGGGCGGCGAATTATGAAAATAAATGAAAAATCAAAATAAAGATTTTCAGTAGGTACAAATTTTGCAATTGAATATTGAAATGGGACCTACAGAGTCGAATGGGGTATCAAATGAAAGGTTTCAATTTGCACATTCCAAAACAGATTTTTAAAATTTTGATGAATTTTATACTTTTTGAAATATTTAGAAAAAGGTCGAATAAATAACCATTCCCCCCCTTATCTCCAAAGATTGCAGAGCGATCGATGTGAAATGTAATAAATGGTCAAAAAATTAACCATTCCCCCACCAACCCCCTATCTCCGAAGATTGCAGAGTGATCGATGTAAAATGTACTATGCGTTTGTAGATATAGATTTATAATTTACAGAAAAAATATAGAGAAGTCTGTAAAAATTAAACTTTTTGAAATATGGTCATAAAACAAATTTTCATACAATGAGACTTTTTCATTGAGAGCAATTCAAATCAAAGGTATGGAATTCGACAATTCAAAACAGGTTTTGAAAATCGCCTAAGTTTCATACTAAGTAAAATACGTTGAAAAAGGTCGAAAAAGAATTGTAGGTTCGAACCCATCGATCCGAATATCGTTGTGATTTCAAGATGAAAATGTAAATTATAGACTTCCTAGCCTTACCACAAATGGAAAAGTTAATTATGTGGAGTCCATAGCCTTATCATCTCCTGAGCCACTAACCGGGTACAAGCACGCTAGAATTGAATATTGGAGAATTTTGAGAAAATAATAATATTATATTATAATTGTTTTATTTGATACCCTTTATTCTTTGTATTTATTTCAAACAAAATTTTAAATCATAGAAGCGAATGTTCTCTATTTGCTTCTTTGTCTTCTTTATTTGAGTATTTATTTCAAATTTTGTAGGTACTTAAAAAACGAAGTTCGGAAATTAACTATGCCTTTTGTTTGTCTGGTCCGGACGTTTTTCAGCGTTCTTGGTTTGGTTGGTTATCTTGGGATCAATTACTTTATTATTAATTCATTATCTATATTAAGAAACATAAATAGAGATGAAGTTGTAACAACTTCATTTATTTACGAAACTCTAACTGAAAACTATAAACAAAGTTTGATCATAGCAACAGCGTTTCTAAAGTGAAATAATATTATGCTACTGCTTATTTCTATACTATGTCGTTGGCGCTGCATCTGCGCTAAGTATTTCGCGCGCAACTTTAGACAGGACAAAATGCCTACAGCTGCAGGAATACCTCGCCTTATTTTCCGTCATCTAATTAAATAAATAAAAATAAATCCTAACAGTACAAGTGAAAAACTCTTGACAAATTTAAATCGAGAGGGAGGGAAACACCTCATTGTGTTTTGTAAACTAGAAACCTAAATAGAGCTGAGGTTAGACTACAACTATTTTCTTTTATCTGGCACTAAGAAGATTTATCCACACTCAGGACTTAGTGCGCAAAATTGAATTTGGTATAGGTACAGTGTCCATGTTCTCTAGGTACCTAATCTGAACTAATAAGGTCCGTTTATTTGTACTTAAACCGTTTATAGCGTATGTAGCGACATACGTAAGGATTTCGACTTAGCGTACTTACCTAAGGTCTATTACCAACCCTATATAATGTAAGTAGATTCGTAAATTCCACAGCGGGCTTATGTTTTATAGGGCTCCCTTGCGACGGGCTTAAGATGCCCTGTCCTTTGTGGCGTACAACTGACACAAAGCGGCTTGCTGATGAATTATTCGCATGGTGGGTTACTAAGATTCAAGATAGCTCGGGTATATTGGCATGTATAGGGTTGTGATAGGCGTGCAGTATGAATTTTACAAAAAAAAAAGCACCTTTTTTTCTGGCGGTTCTTGGGTTTTTGTTTTTCATATGTATAGTGACTGTAGGTAAGACAGTTATTTACCTAACTTAGCTGATTATGAATAAAAAACAAAATATGTATAAGTATAAGTATAAGATAAAAAATAGGAAGTTAATAAACTATGTAATTGTTTACTATTAGAAATTATTCTCCAAAAATCGTAAGACACCAAAACCGATGTAGGTATATTTTCCAAATGTATGTACGTTATTTTAGTTTTACTACTAGGTAGGTTAGAATGAAAAACTCTGGGTTTAAAAAATGCAGCTTAAACACAGAAAATCCCGGCTCTAGCTTAATCCCATTGCTAACTTTTGCCAAAAGTTACTTTGTAGTTTTTAAAGCCCCCAGTTGGATGGCGAAACAGTACGCGGAAACGTAATACTCGTAGCATACTTTTTAATTAGGTTAAAAACTTTTTTAATCAAACAATATTTATACGACTTCTACCGAAAATACAAAACAGTAGACACTATAAATTGGTGGGTGTCGTAAAAATTGATCACACAATTTTTAGTACCTTTCTTCAATGTAATCTCGTAAAGGAACGTCCCTATTAAGTTGAGCATGAAAACATCTACGGATCATAATACTGCTACGAGAATACATAAAATTTAACCTAGTTTATGCTGCGGAAGTAGTGCTCAAAGCAGCCTCGAGCGTTTTACAATCTTTAAAAGAGTAATAAAACTGAGAAATATGACAACTTTCAAACATAATTTTCCCAAGCCAAGCCAAGAGCCATTATCTCCTATATCTGATAGTTTATCGTTCAGCGACATTTAGAAGCGATATTGCAGAACTTTAAAATGTTTATTTCTTTTGTTTCAGGAAAATGGATCAAATAACCAAGTATTTGATCATAGTCGCCTCGTTTTTGAGCGTAGAGCTTGCTTTCACCGAGAGCAAGTATGAAACTGTCACCAACAGCGTCCGTTACGACTACATGCCTATGTTCATCAACGTGTGCGACATTGAAGATAGAAGGTCGAAAGTTCACTGCTACTGCGACAGTAATAAACCAAGACTGGCCACACGAGCCGATTGCTGGGTGTTCAGCGGCGGAATAACCGAAGAAGATCCGATCTGGCCCAATTTCTCATCGCAAACTGAAATACAACACCTCACGTTCAACGTCAGATCCGACGATGCACTAACTTTCGTCCCAGCTAAAGCAATCGTGAGATTGGACAAACTCATGCACTTGACCATTCAATTCGGGACTATAAAACGGATCACTCCTTACGCGTTCACAAACTCTTCAACAATAAGGCAGATAGTCTTGAAATCGAATAAAATCTCCAGTCTGGATAAGCACTCCTTCTCTCAAATGATGATGCTCTCGAATCTAAGCTTGGACGACAACCAAATCTCCGAACTGAAACGGGACGTATTTTTCAATTTACCAAATCTGCATATCCTGCATCTATCGAACAACAACTTGAGCCTGATCCATGAGGGTTGTTTCAAGCATTTGAACAATTTAATAGAGCTAAAGCTAGACTACAATTACATATCAGTTGTGACTCGGGAGATGTTAGAGGGATTGGAAAATCTTTCTAGATTGAACTTGAGGAATAACAAACTATCTATGATTGGCAATTTAGCGTTCACAGATTTGTGGGAGTTAAAAGAACTCATGTTGGATAATAACGCGATTGAGTTTGTCTCTGAGAGAGCGTTTGGAGGACTAGGTCAGCTTAAAAGATTGACCTTGTCGGGAAACAGAATCGCTACATTTTATGAGGACATCTTGGAGCACATCAATGGTTTAGTGGAGTTGGATTTGAGGGATAATCTGCTATTGACGTTTTCATTCGACACGATACGGCCATTTCTAGAGACTGATAAAATGAGTTCCGCAGCAGTTTATTTGGAGGGTAAGTTCTCACTTTTATTTATTTAAACGTCCTGAACATAAAAAGTTTAAGACGTTTATATTATAAATTGTTTACGTAAAATTTTCTATATAGCTTGCAGCTTGATGTGATTCCTATAAAAAAGTACATTATAATATGTACGTTAACGATACATAATTAAACAAAATTCAGTTGCAAATACACTCAGTTGATGCCAGCAGACGGAATCTTGGAATAACGCTGGTCTTTCGTCCTTTGCGAGGTGTTTTTGAAATTTCTCCAAGTTTTAAAAGTAATTTTCTTAAGAACCAAAACAAACAAGAGAAATTTCCAGTGTCTTGTTGAGGAGACACAATAGGCTCGGCCCACATTTACATTCAGCCCGACAAATAGTTAAAAGTAACGAGGCTATCACTGGGCTACTGGAAACCAGAATCACTAACAGTTATTTACTTAACGGTTATTTTAGGTGTGGCCTTGTTGGTAACGAAAACGCCCTTGTTTCTACCAAGTGATATTTGCTTGACCCAATTGCTATTATCATTTTGATTTGTCTCAAATTGGGTTAGTATTTTAATAGGCTTACCAAGATATCGCAAAATGTATGCTAAAAAGGTTTTGGTTGCGTAATGTTGTTTTTATAAATATTTTTAAAGTCAGCATTGGTTTTCTCCTATGAATATATTTTCTTTTATTGGGCAGTGATACGACAGGTCAAAGTTTTATCAGATCAATAAAAATGTTCCATCATTGCAAAATTCCAAGTATGAACCTCGGTTACCTATCATAACATTTCAGGATCACAAATACAAGCTAAAAGCGGGAGGAAATCAAACCTTATACCGCGATACATAAAAACCAGATAAAGGTTATATTTATAGGGTTTCTGGGCGACATTGAAATTTATACGGTTCGTGTCTTGGCCATTTCCACTGCCATAATATATCCAACTCGTCCCTTTAAGGTATAACTCACCTGGAGGTTAGGAGATTGGTTCTGATTTAGCTTATATTTCCCCTCTCAAAATCTTGTTCACTAGTTTCACCTGTGATTTTTATGGTTTCAAAATAGGCTTAGAAGTTCCTTTTAAAATGCTCTTAATCCGTTTTTTTGCATTTCATTCAATATGCGGCGTTCATTTATGAATGAAAGCAATGACAATGCTTCATTCTTGGGATATTTTTAGATGAGTTACCTACTTATATACATTATACGTATATATTTCACGGCTCGATTTTCCTTTGCTGTCATAATACAGGTCTTTATTTTTCTGATCTTATTGTGTGTCTTTAATGAATTACCTAAAGTGTTAGGTAATGCACTAAAGTTATTTTGTTTCTAAAATACGTAATGTTTCAACTACCTTTAGTAATTTATTCCTACAGAGAACTATGTATGTATTAGTAAAAAACATTTTTTATTATAACTGGAGGTATTATTAAATATTTATTTATTCTTCAGGTACTGATAGGTATTTATGTTTCTTAGTGGTTTCACCAAAATGGATATAAAAAGGCGAAAGTAAAAGATCCAGGGATACAACGAAAAGCTTGTTTTATTGGTGGCAATACATTTTCAGACTGATCCCCAACGGCCACTTTGTACTTTTATGTTGGGAAAATAATAAATTGCGTGGTTGCCGAAATGAACTCACGCAATTAATTAATTAAAATTGTTGAAAATTTGATCCATGTTGAAGTGGCCTCAAATATAAAGATTTTACTAAAAATTACTGAAAAATATTTAAATGAAAATGGAACAAATTGTGTTTTCTGAGAAATTTATTAGATTGACTGGTTTACTTAGTGTAAAAATGAGTCGTCCAAAGTTGGTAGCTTAAAAAATCAAAATAAGTAAAGAAGAAATTATAGCTATTTTCCAAGCGTTTAGTACCTAACGCCGAGAATTCTTTACGGCCCTCAACATGCTACTCAAAATGGTATTCGACGGAGTCACTTTCAACATTAGCTGCTTTACCCAAAGCACCTCGGCCCATAAACCTCAAGGCTCCGTTTGATAAGCTTATAAAGGGAAGATTACGTAACCATGGAATAAGATTTGTGCCTCACCTTGCAAGTCTATTCCTTCATATCCCTTCCCTGGGAAGTATCAATTTAATTCCGTAAGTGCTAGGTAAGAAGCAGGTACGTTCAATATAATTTATTGCTCTGACATTTTCTTACGGAAAATTGTGATATTTCAGCAAGTTCAGTGCCAAGATTTGATGTGATTTTCGTAGGGTATCAAAACGCAGTGTAACAGAGCAGCATTCTCATGGTCTACCTGTCTGGCAGTTTGTTGATTACACGTTAATTATCTTTTTAAGATTGTATCACAAAATAAGATTTTACATATACAGTGGACCCCCGATAATCCGGCCCCTGTCTAATCCGGCGCCCCCTGTAATCCGACATGACTTAGAATTACATGTATGTTTGACAATCTTTGCTAATACATAATATAATGTAGATCACGCAGGTTTCAACAGATCACAACTCGTACGCGCCACCGCTATTGTGCTCGACGCGTATGCATTGTTTTACTTAGTTTGAATTTGACTACTAGTGATAGCGGTACGGCCTAGCGTGCGTTCATTGTTTACTATTTATTCATTGTGTATTAGGTATAGTACCTAGTAATGTCGTCACAAACCCAGAAGAGAATGGTACATCCTACAACGAACTTTTACTTTTGAGAAGACTGAGGGACAAAGCTCTGATCTCGCGTTATAACAACCTTAAACAAAAAAAAAATTATGAATATTTCAAAGCTTCATAATTTGATATAATGTAGTATTCACTACATGATTTTGATTAATAATTCTTGATTATTTTGGTAGATATGTATGTGCATTTATGCTTAATTTTATAATAAAACGTAAGCTCTCAATTGTTATTTAATTTACTAAATTCGACTTCCATAAATTAAGTCTGATTTGTACTTCAAAGTACATACATATGTACGTATAATATGTATATAGATTCTTGTCATTAGATATGTAATTTGTCGGATTACAAGGTACTCTTTCGTTAAAAAAATCCGGACTATAGGGGTCTCATAGGCAGTGCTCTATAATCCGACAAATTCGATAGTCGGACACTGCCCTGCATAATGTTTGCCGGATTACCGGGGGTCCACTGTAAAAATGTCTTTCGAATAGTAAATGATTATATACATTGGTATATATTTGCCGCAAAACAGAGCGTGGGTAAATGAGGTTATTACTGATGGCAAACTTTCTATGTAAATGCGTCCTAAGGGTCGGGTTATGCTACGTAGGCAGATTGTTCGAAAATATGGGAAACTTTGCGACCATCCGCGCATTATGGACCTTATGTATGGTTATTAGAATCCTCTATTAGAGAGATATTAAAGTTTCACAGCATAAGTGGCTCTTGGGCTACGTTCAGGTGGGATCAGATTCCGATGGGCGCGGTTAGGTTGCGGTTGAAATTTAAACGAATTAATTATTTCGACCGTTTGTAAACAATGTGATAGCCGCTAATTTCAGTTTTTGATTAGGTTTAATAACAGCTTGGTGTATATTTAACGTGTTCTTGGTTTAACGGTTATTACTGTTATGTTATTGGGCAACGGTATTGTTTAATTGCTGGTAATTCGTTCCGTTTCTGCTATTACATGGTTTTAAAAGGAGTAATCCTAGTATATTTTCTACCCCTTTAATAACCAAATGAATAAAAAAGTGTAAATTTAACGAAACAAATCTTTGAATATTCCTGACATAAATACATTTAACATAACAGGACCTGACAAAACAAATTCCTGAATTCATCCCACTGAGGAAATCGTTAATGAATCCATCAAACTCAATTTTCATTCAAACAATATTCTGCCCGAACCCATTACCAAGTTGATAACGAGTTAACCTAGTCCTTCAACTCGCTACAGAAATACAAACAAGATTCGCGGCTAGGCTATAATCCTTTTACTTCTTACGTTTCATAGACAGCCTACTAAATCACTCTACGTGAACGAGAATTGCAGCCATATAATCTCGGTAGATACCGATAAATTTCGCCCGTTACCAACGAGAAAACAGCTTTTTATTCGTCCCTGTTTGTTTATTACCTACCTTATTCGAGAATTTTGATTACCTATTCGCGGCTTTGCTAATATTTGTATTGCAAACGAGTTTAGCTGTACTTTTGATACTTTGCTACTTTACCTTTGTTTTTCCTTTTACTGGGAAGCAGGAATTTGTACACTCAAATTTATCGGATTCTAACGAAGTTTGTGCCTAACAGCTTCCCAAATAATTTATTTTGTATTGCAATTTTTTTCTCGACAAAATTTAAGTGCCTACGTGCTCTATTAAAAAAAACTGACAGGCTGTGGTCCTATTATTTTTTTAACAATGGTGTCGCGACGAGTCCTTTTGCTATGACTCGTAGCAATTTTTTTCTATACATGTCATGTAACTCTAAGAGTAGGTGCAAAAGGGCCACTTACTGTGGCGAAAACTATCACGTATCTGAAATGCGATCGCGGCTCTAGATATGGATCGATAAGCACCGATTCTCTAGTGATGATAATGGGAGGTTCTTTCCAAATTAAACTGTTCTAGCGTCTCCTACACTTTATTTTTATTTTGTATTTTTTTTAACGCCGAATAATCCACACAGCATCATCTAGCCCCAAGCTAAGCAGAGCTTGTGTTATGGGTACTAGATAACTGATACACGTAATACAATATAAAAAAATAGATAGATATTTTTTTATTATACAAAGATAACGATAACACTAGAGAACAACAGTATAGTTACTACTTAGATTCTACGGCCGCTCGGTTGTTCCTTTTTATAGCCAAGATCAAGGGTTTGCATAGTACATACAAACAACTAAAATGCGGGTAAAAAACCACTGTGAATTCTCTGCAAAGGCGAGCCTCGTGACCGCGGGCGGAAATACCCAAGTTTATTAACAAAGGGTATTGTTTACATGTATTACCCTTTTCAAGCTAGTTTATAACTTCGTAAAACTTAGAGCGTTATTAGACACAATTAAGTAAACAAAAGGGCATCCTCAAAGAAGCAATTTAACCTTTTAACATCCAATCCTATCAAGATATAATTTTATAAAGAAGATTTTTTACTGTAAACTGCGAAGTTTTGCGTTCAAAAATATTATCGTAGAAGCGATGAAACTTCATTGTATCTCCACTAAACTAATAACGAGTTAAATTAAGCGTTCCTCGAATCTAAACACTATTATAGTATCTAGTGAATGAGGTTCGGATAAATCTGACTATTTTAGGATTGAATTTAGTGAATTAGCGGAAACTCGGACGTATCTTAACTAGCTGGGAAATAGATGGATTAATCCCGCAGCACCCGGTGTTTACCTCGGTGAGGTATAAACTGGAACTTGGATTTAAGCCGAGAATAGCGAACGAGGAGTTACCTAAAACAAAAACTGAATTATATATCGAAATCAAGATCAACGTTTATTTAATTAATTGAATTTTTTGAGTATTTTACGTAAAGAGATTATTGATTATTATAGGAATCAAGTTTTTGATTCTAGATTTCTGTTAAAATTTAATGCGAGGATGTTACGTTTGATTTTTGAGTAAAAACTGTTTAAGTATCGTATCCTATACAAATCAATAAAACTTTAGAGTAAAACATTTTATTTACCACTAAAGCTTACACTTCAACACATAAGCACACGTGCGTCGAAAAACTGTTCATCCATTCCTACTAGAAATTTGACTAGGTATCTAACTTTTAGGACAGAAAAATTCCATAATGTAACTTTGCAGCAGTTGCAAATTAAAAAACAGACGAGACGTTCAATAGATGACTTTACGCCACTATAAGCCGTCAAAACCAATAGTAGTTCCGAACTTGTGCGATTTACTTCAGCGTTACCAGTTATAATATAATTTCCACCAATTTTGGTTTTGGTTTAGATATTGTTATATAAATATGTTTGATTTTAGATCCGATCCGATCCGATTAGTTATAGAGACAATTTGAAGGTTTCTAGTTCCTTAGAATACAGAATCCATATCAGAATTATTGAGAATCTTGAATGGAGAAAGTGTCTCGCAAGACAATTGGTTCCTTCGTTTCAGCTTTATTAAATTCCTTCCCTAGAGTGAAGATACGTTCAGATCCTTTGATATTATCTATAAGAACTTATATAAAGGCAAAATTGACTGTGCTTGAAATACTTTCACATGATTATTATATCAAGTTATTGGATCATGGAGGCAGGTTATTTCAACTACCCTTATATGACACTTACCTCCACGTGTACGGGTTTTCTGTTTATTTTATATTTTTTTATCTGTGTCAGTGTCTAAATAAGTATTTTTCTGTTTTATTCTATATTTATTATAAAATCCAAAATTTACTCATCTCGTGTACAAGTTATTTCGTAATATGTAAATTTAAAACTTTCTCAACCCTCTGATACATGAGACTACGAAATTTGAAATGTGTGTGAGTTTATTATAGATAGATAGATAGAACTTTATTTGACACTCATACTAAATACATTAACGATTAAATAATACACTACTAAAAACAAACAAAAGCAAAATACAATTATTAATTATGAACAAACAATACTCTCCTACTCAACTCTCCTATTAAGACTACTGTTTAGATCGATTCAGATACAAACGATTCTTGACCTGAAATATCTTTTAGTGGTAAATTTAACCCGGGTAAAGGCGTGCCAAGCCACAAGCCGAACTCAGGTTTTAATAAACTTAAATTAATTTAATTAAATTAACAATTAACTTTCAGCTTAAATCGAAATAAAATAAACTATGCACATTAGCACGAGAAGTAAAGCCAAAAGAAATACAAAAAATATAAGGTTCCAAAAGCATTAATTTCTTCAAAACTTTTGAGTCAGACTTACGAACAATATCTTTATAATAATTACCACAGTAGTATTGATAATTGATTCCTAGAACAAGTTACGTGTACTTGTCTCATTATACTTAATTTACTTTCTCAGGAATGGAAACCAATAGAACGGATAGAATAGAACTCCTTCTATAATTATTGTTTTAGAAGAAATGCATGTTTCATTTGTTATAAATTTCGCCAACATCTTGTGATTTGTTATGATCAAATTACCATCAACATCAACAACAACATCATCAGCCTATATAGTCCACTGATAGTAACAATGAATTCAATAACGTGAACTATTATTATCGTACGTGCTTACTCGTCGGTCGCCATCTTTCTTGATTCCCCGAGGTCCTTTCTTACCGATGGACTCGCTAACAGGTTTGGTTTATCGATTTCGTATCTACAGACGCTTTTACCATATTATAAACTTTCTTCGTTCCATCTATGAAAAATATAAAAGAATCCGTTGCATAGTTTTAAAGATACATAGGTACAGATAGGTAGCGGGAGGTGACTATGTTTTATATTACGTAGTGATAAATTAGCTGAGATAGAATGTTGTCCTGTCCAATTCACATCTCATATAATATTATGTATAATAATAGAAATTTGTGTAAGTTACACTTTACAAGAACGGTTGAACCGATTTAGATAAAAATTGGTGGAGGTTTAAGTTATCTGCTTAAAACTAGGAGACGGACTTAGAATACTTTTTATGCCGGTGTCATGTTCCCGCGGGGTAGACACGCGAAAACATGAAAAATAAACAAAATTATATTTTGTAAACAAAATTATACTTTGTTTATTGCGGTATAAAGTATGATAAAGATTTTCGTCTACTTCCACACCATTATTAGCATTCAAGAAAACAAAATTTGTAACTTAGCGTGGTCAAAAATTTGAGTTTATGTTTAATGTTTGTCATAGGTATGACAAACATTCAACCCTCTCACACTAACATGACCCAAAAAGGCTGTTGATACAGTAGGAGCATAAAATTATGGCAGTGAACAGTGAGGTGTGTAGTAGTAATAGGTATTACTTCAATGGCAGTGAATGAATATTTAATGATGACTGATGATTATGTTGTCGTTAGGTTGAGTTGATATAAGTAAAGATAACATAAATAAGGAACGAACGGCTTTCGACAAGTCACACCAATTGAGTTAGAACTACAAAACAGTACAATTAGAGTCTTAGTCTCAACACCATAGAATATAAACTCGTGCAGACAATATTACACTTTCGATGACCTAACAAGCCTGTTAGTGTCAACTTCCGGTCGGTATGTACACGAAAATGTACCTGTAATTTGTATGAATAATAATGTAATATTAATAATATCAATATAATTATATTTATATAGAATTTAAGATGACCTTCGATAGGTACATATGGTTTCATTCGGTACACTAAACAATGGTTTAGTGTACCGAATGTAATAAAAATGTACCGAATTTCGAAATTCGATACATTTTTGTTACTATAGTAAGCCCTGACTTTATCGGTTATCTCAAAGAAAATAGGTAGGCACTAAATATAAACTAAAAGCCCACTAAAACTTACAGCATTAAATCCACCACAAGCACTTCGATATAACCGAACAAAGGATCTCAAACGAAATCTAAACTGCAAACGTAACATCTTAAAAGATCTCAGACAATGACAATAGCACCTTCCTTTACTATTAAAGTCTATATTACTTTGCTAACTAGCGTTGAAGTACGCTAATTGAGTTGATTTTAGCATAGATAAAATTTTACCACCGTCCCAAACCGTTAAGGTTTATTTTACTAAAGCTAGATTGTGCGTGCCTCTAACAGGAGATTTGGTTTCAGGTAACCCACTCGAGTGTGATTGCCGGCTCTCTTGGATATACGCGCTTCGCAACGAGACTGTAGACAATACACTGAAGAGTGCTCTAGAAAAAGTATCGTGTGTTGTTGACACGGCGCTTGAAAGGCGTATCGAGGAACCGGATGACGCACACATCGAAACAGAAAATATACTCGCAGACGACAACTACGAATACGATTATAAAGAAGACTACAATGAGAGAGTGAAACACAAACCGAGTAAAGCTAAAAAGCTGACTGATATACCTCTTGCTATGCTTCCATGCCCCAAGGAACTAATGGAAACCATAGATGAATCATACGGACACCCGGTTCAGAATGAAATAAGGTTAAAAGCTTTCTCCAAAGTCACTAAAGTAACTCCCACTTTACCATTATTCGTACTATTGTTGTTACTGTTCTAAATATTAAAAAAAGAATGTTTATCAAAGATATTTGTGATATTAGACTTAAACTATAAAAGTTGTATTATCTATGTACAGATTTACTTACCGTGTTCTCTATAAATTTTATTCTAGTCTACGGGATTGTATAAATGTTATTCTATTTGTATTCTGTGTGACCTTGTATATTGCCGAATGTTAATACTAGAAAAAAGGTAAATAACATATTTTATTATAATTATCAATATCATCTCAGAATTTGAGGTTTACTGGTAAATAATTTGATGGACGATTCGGGGAAAACTAATTTAAAAGCTGTAAAATAATTTTATAAGCGGCAACCAACATAAAATTCAGGGCACGGTTAAATGATCGTATTATTATCGAAGCATAAAGTTCGCACGGGAGTAATAAAGGTAAATGTAAAGTAGAATACGCGGGAAATACATAACACAAAGAAATGGTATCAAATTACCGTGTTACGAAAATAAAAATACAGTAGATACGAAGTTGGTAGAAGGAAACACTCGGAACAATGAGAAGAATAGGAACCGAAATTATTCTTATTTCTTTTAGCTCGTTTATTTCCCGTTACAACTTTGAACAACGAGTAATCGCTATGTAATTTTGAATAAAACTTAAATTTTTCATTAAATATTTTTTGTCATCGAATTTTTTTGTAACATTATTCTAATAATTAGGTTTTGCACAATATTATTGCAACCAAGCAAAGTTAGGACAACTTGTATGTATTGTTTATTGGTAGATCTAGACGTTCTTCTTTCAATTGAAACGTTTTTTAATATAATAACTTATGCCTTGTAAAATAGTATCATTTTTTTCCTTAATATTGCTTGACCCATCTGTTACTTTAGCTAAGCATATTATGTACACCTTTAGTATACAATTTTTTAACATAAACACACAAACGAATAACTTTGTAAATAGTCTACCATGGAGTTCTTTTCAGCGATATTGTTTAGTAAATTCATATTTCAAAATTTTACCTTTGCCTTCGTACACTCTAAGCTGTGTCTTTTTAATTATATTTTATCATAACTTTTTTGAATCGACCTAGAGATAGAGTTCTTTTTTTTGGTTTTATTTTTTCGGGAATAAAAGACACAGCTGCGTTATGTGTACGTTATGTTATGTAACATACTAAAAGAAAACATATTAGGACTTCGATGTCACCGACAGGTGATTTCACATAGCAACGAAAAACCATAATTAATTGTAATTAGATTATTTCCACATAATTTTTCTATTATTTGTATTTGAATAGCATTAATATATGTTATTATATAGCTTTTTTTTTCAAAATATTTATCTAAAACGAAAGGTGTTTTCGTATTTTATTCAATTAGGTACAGTCCGCGTCACATATAAGTGTCCCCCCTATCTCAATGTATGTGGGACACAATAGTTGTTATTTTTGGGAATTTCAGACTTTGGGTATTATGGGTGGGCGGTTCGATCCTCAGCGGCGGCGTGATACATTTTTGCAAGTGGAAATTTGTGACAAGTTACAAGGGAATTAGAAGCAGTCGAAAATATTTTGTAGACAAGGGGGATACCTAATTCTGACGCGCACTGTACATAGATAAAAAAAATAAATGTTCTTTATATCATGTCATAAACTACGTTCTGAGACTACCAATGTTATCCGATTTTTGGCATGGTTTTATTTTTGCAGTAGGTTCGTATACAAATAAAACGCTAAATATTAATAATTTATGATAAATATTTTTCACCTTTACACGCCCAAACTGCTAAACGGATCAGGTTTTAATTTTGCATAGATGTTACCATATACAGGGTGGAATTTTATAATGCCACCTCGAGGGAAAGTACTCTTAATACTGTAAATAGAAAATTATACTCAAAGAAAGCATTCCTTTAATTTTGAAAAGAAAGAAAACTGCATTCAAAGATTTTCGAAAATTCGCTTGCCACACCCGGGAATCGAACCGACTAAAATCTGTAAAAATTACACCCTGTACTTTAATTGCATAGATCGTTAGGGTCAATATTATTATTGGCCCTAACGATCTATCGATCGAGGATGAAATCTCTCTAACAAACTTAATAAATTAAATGAAAGGAAAACCATGAAATCTTAAATTATAAATTGAATGGGTCAAGTTAAGCACTTAACTTAAAGATCCATCTGTTTACTTGTGTCAGTAATTAATAATTATCATTGTCGTCATTTATCCATTAAAAATGACGAATTAATATTTAGAGTCCACGTGTACGAAGGTCATTTAAACACTGTCAAGTATCTTGAAATACTGGATCTCTTAAGAAATGAGTTAAATGGTTTCCCCGAGGCAGAGCGAAACCAAATAATTCTACAGCAAGATGGTGCTCCAGCCCATAACAGCAGAATCACTACTGCCTACATTAATAACCCTTTTAATACCTGGATTGGTACCAAGGGCACAATCAGATGGCCTGCGAGATCACCAGATCCCACCCCTTTAGATTTTTTTTTGTGGGGTTAAAAATCTAATTTACATGAAATCTTATGCGAATGTAAACGAGTTGAGAGTTGAAGTTCAGAATACTATTTATAATATTCACCACAACACGTTATTAAAAGTTACTAGAAATGTATTCGTTAGAAGAATAAATTTGTGTATCTAAGAAAATGGAGCCCATTTCGAGCAACTAATTAGTTAGTTGACTTTTTATTGTAAATAATTAAAATAATTTAAGATTTCATGGTTTTCCTTTCATTTAATTTATTAAGTTTGTCAGAAAGATTTCATCCTTATTATTGACCCTAACGATCTATGCAATAAAAGTACAGGGTGTAATTTTTACAGATGTTAGTCGGTTCGATTCCCGGGTGTGGCAAGCGAATTTTCGAAAATCTTTGAATGCAGTTTTCTTTCTTTTCAAAATTAAAGGAATGTTTTCTTTGAGTACAATTTTCTAACTACAGTATTAAGAGTACTTTCCCTCCGGGTGGCATTACAAAATTCCACCCTGTATATAGGCAATATCCTTGGGCTAAAGCTAGTGTCAAATATAATCACTTTGTGTTTTCTTTAGACCTTACAGGACTCATGGACATAGTACAAAATACATAAAAAGTTACATAAGATTAAGTAAATTAGTACTTTTATGAAACCTTTTCATTGCAAATATTATTATCCTATAACGCAGAGATTTTGTTGAGTTAGTAGATAAGTTGTTTTCGTAATATAAAATCATATCTATTTATTTGAGTTACGAAATTATTCCTAAATCTGGGAAATAAAGTGATCACAGTGAAATTATATAAAAATCAAAGTGATCAATTTATTTCCCAGTTTCGACATCAATTATAAGATTTCGTCACACGAAAACCACTTCACTACGAACCCAACAAGTTCTCTGCAATGCAGTATTTCTCTCAGATGTCGCTCATTTGGTACGAACATTGATGAATTTCGCTCACAGCGGCCAGCATGAATGGAGACTAGCCTTCTGTTATGCATAACAGTGCACAAGTGCACAAACACACATGCACTCTCTATACACGTTCGTTATCCGATCGGACAAAATGGACTATGATGAGCATTACCCGTATACCAGCCCCACTGGATCGCAAGATAAAATGTGACCGCATCGACCAAAATTCATTACGTATTCAAAATTCATGACGTATTCACAATCACATTACAGAATCCACTGAATCGGAATAACCAGATACTACAGATCATAATATATCAAATTACACCATACTAGCAGAACGCTCTGGCTTCGCATGGCTTTTTAAAAAAAGTTATAAATATGTGTGTATATTTATAACTTTTTTTCACATTTTGCAGTTTTCGTATCCTTTAGTTTTTTGAATATATTCCATAGGACATTATGTTCATCTGGGATAATTCATGTTTTCAACCATAAAATTCTTGATAAAAATACATACTACTCTCTGTTTGTATTTTTTTTACAACAGATATATAAAAGACTATTTTTTTTTCGTCTGTTTATTTTTGCTGAAATCCGAAGCGGCACTATTATAATTATATTATATTTATTTTAATGTGACTTCACTATTATATGGTCGATTTGATTAATGTTATATGTAGTTAATTCAGATGTTGTACAGTGTTTATAGTATAAAATTCGACCAACCGATAAAAAATATAAACGAAATAATATTTTTTTTCGATAAACGACGACCTCTGTATCGCGAACAATACCCATCATCGGTTTGATATTGTAATTATTTTATTTCTTCAGTTCCTTACCATTCCCAAGTTCATAAAAAAGTTTCATTTCACAATATTGAATAGAATATAAAATTTTATTTGCAACTAATTCAAAAACTTACTCAATAAAGTATAAAAATATAGACACAACTGACTTATTTTTGCAATGTATCACATAATTTCACAAATATTGAGCTACGTAGTAATTTTTTCTCAATTTGAGTGTACGATGGTTGAATTGTTCACAATTATATAAATAAATAAGTATCGTTAGTGTACAAAGTAATTGTTAAACGATTTCATGTATTTAAATACGTTAGGTTGTGCATAGTCTTCGATTCTGTTGTATTAAATATTTCTACACGTATTGTGGGTGTTTTATTTTAGTTTTTATCGCCGTCTTAATTATGATGTGATGATAATGAAGTTGGTCTATCCAAATTTTTGGCCAAGTTGTCAGTCCCAACACAGGCACGTGCGTAAAAATTATAGTGCATAAGTGTGTGCGCAAACGTAGGTGCACTTTTCTACTTCACTCTTGAAATCTGATGGGATCGCAAGAAGAATAGAAATAAATCAGAAGAATAAATGAATGAATTGAGTGAACGCTTTGTTGTACATTATATGAGCATTTACAAAAAAAAAATATATTGTCTTTTATCTTAATTTCAAAAAGACGTACAATATCACCTTATTGCTTACACCAATTTCTTCCAGGTAACTTAAATGGATAACCTTGTGTTGGATGTTCAATGTCATCTTAGAAAAAGGTTTTTGACATAAGAAGGTACAAATATAGCCTACCATAAATACAGATATTAAAACACGCTCAATATTTTGTATTTCATTTAAAGATTTCATATTTGGTATTCGTTAGGAATAGAATTTTATGACGTCACTAAACTAATACCATTGGTATTATTTTTTTTGATATTAGAAACGAAAAGATCGCAAAGTTAATATTCTTCGTCATATCTTTTTTCAATGGAGCCTAACTCCTCTCCACGTTTAAAATGCAGTAACAATGTTGTATTGGGTCGGTATTATATCACACCTAAATTTTACAAGGAAATCTTACTCAGTACAAACTGTACAAACAGAACTCAAATTCTTTTGTTTCACAATTTTGTTTGTGCGAGCTTGATTGCTGTATAATTAAATGTTAAATCTAAATGGTGTGCTTACGATCCAACAAGCAGCCGGCCAAGATGACTCATGACGCGAGAGCCCTACGCGAATCAAGTTGAAAGTATGCATTGGCTGGTCAGTCTTATAACGTTTGTATATACAGTACTCCTAGAAAATGAATTTTTCTGAATCAATAGCAACTGTGCATCAATAGACATAAATTTGTCTATCCCTCTTATCTTTAGTCGTTGCCTCGCCCTCGACTCAAACTACTGAATTTCTTAATGCATTTCAGTATGCTTAGTCATTAAAAATTCTCCACTCGAACTAACCTTAGACAATGTTTTCATACGAGGGGACACTTTGATCGTTTCAACAGTATTCGAGTAAAGTTGGCCGAATTAACGTAAAATCATACCGAACTCGAGGATGTTTTGAAGGAATGCTTGAGAAACCCTAAGACAAGACAAATTGAAGAATTGTCTAAAGATGATGGGGGGCCTATTTGTGTACATACCTACATATCACATATAAATTGTTTACTGTCTGTAGTTTTTGCTACGTGACAATTTTGTTCTGGTCGTACTATTCCAACCATGTATCTTGTCATTAATTATACAGCAGTCAAGCTCGTGACTATCACTGTCCGACTAAATTGCGCGGGAAAATCAAACTCACATTCAAGACTACAATCAAGTCAATTAAGGCTCCGGCGACGGATGTATTTCTCATACAAATGTAATACCAAAACAATTTGTAATTTAAGCATATTTTCACAATGATCTCTATTTGTATCAAAATAGTATTTATCTATGTTCCTACCTATTTTTTGTTTTCAAAATAGTATAACATATGTATATAACTCAAAGGTGACTGTGACATAGTGATCTATCAACGCACAGCCCAAACCACTGGACGGATCGGGCTGAAATTTGGCATGCAGGTAGATGTTATGACGTAGGCATCCGCTAAGAAAGGATTTTGATAAATGTTACCCCCAAGGGGATAAAATAGGGGATGAAAATTTGTATGAAACTTTGTCAATTTTAAACCGATCGGGCTGAGACTTTGCATGCATAAAGCTACTATGACGTAGGCATCCCCTAACGCGAGCGAAGCCGCGAGCAAAAGCTAGTAGTGAAATAAAGTTAAACCTAATCCCACTTTTACTTCAAATAAGACATATTTTTTTAAGTATTTGTGTATTTCAAAAAAACTTGTGGCAGGAACCTTTATAAATATTATTCTAATACAAATAATAGCAACCAATCGTGAAAATATTCACAATTAACAAATCATTTTGGTACTACGTTTCCATGGGAAATTTATCTGTCGCCGGAGCCTTAAGTAGGTACCCGAAGTTGGTAGGTACTTTAACAGGTTGACAGTAGAGTACCTACTCAAAATAGGTACTTTGAAATAGTAAAATGAGAAACGATAAAAGAAGTAACTAATTATTGTGTTAATACTATATAATTATTCTGTATTATTGTATTTTGTTTGTACTAGACTACACGCCACTGGATTTTTTTTGTAAGATTTGTAGATTGACAAACAATAGGATACAAGGTTTTTAAAAATATCTATCCATGTTATCTATTTATATTATAATATGTTATTGTATTATGTATAAATAAATAAATAATGCCGGACAATCCACACCGCATCACCTTGCCCCAAGCTAAGCAGAGCTTGTGTTATGGCTACTAGATGACTGATATACATAATACAATATTTGAAATAGTTAGATATTTTTTATTATATGTAGAAAACAACCAGAAAACCATGAACAAATATATCTGCAGATCGTACAAACGTACATATGTAGTAGATGATTGATGTGAAGATGCACAAGCTTTGCTCACCTTGGGGCTAGATGATGCTTTGTGGATTGTCCACCTTTATTTAATTATTGGTTGTCCACAGGTTCAAGGTATGACTGGATCTTTGTATCATAACTATGTATCTGATTAATGATCAATTCTCTTATCTATTCGCCAAGAGATTCTTAGAAAATCTTATTATAGAGATATTTGATCTGCTTTAAGCCTGACTAAATTTAAAAGCAGACATTGGGCGTTGCTCTTTGAATTTAATGGATTCATCATAATTGTGAGTTTTATATATTATTATAATATAATAATGAATATTTTAAAACATGAATAGTTTAGTAAAACATTATAATATAGATAGACTTTGCGAATAGAATATTAATTCTAAATATAGCCCTATGAATTGGTTTATCTTTTGTTATTGAAATTTATGCCTTTAGTTTATTTAGTATTGTCTATGTAAACAACCTCTATGGCGTGGTGGGAGAAGATCCACCTTAAACGCAGGAGGTTGCGGAGGTTTGATTCCCGAATCGGGACAAAATATTTGTAGCTTTTGCAGAATATTTGCCGGGTCTTGTGTTCGTATGACACATTTATCTTTGTTATATACGTATTGTATCAAGTATGTACTTATATCAACATCTAGTACCCAAAAGGGGCTAGATGATCTTGTTTGGAATGTCCAGCAGTATTTATTTAACAAAACAATGTAGGTAAATTATTTCGAAGGACAAACTTTACAAGAAGATTAATAAGCTTAATCAAACATATTGTGCTGTCATTAATAATAATAGTACTCATAAATAAATTTCAAATAAATAATCACAACATTAGACACCACGCTACCTTGTAAGGTCATGATCTCAAGCAAAAGAAGAACAACAAAACATCAAGGTTATGGCGAATTTGTGTTATAACCGCATTCAAAAGAGCATCGTCATTTATACGTCGTCGTCATAACTTTAAAGTTGAATACATATGTAAATAATTGAAACAAATTGCAAAAAGGTGAATAAGAGAAAACTCTCGCATCTATCAGTTTCAGTCTTATACATTCTGTTACACATTATATAAATAAGCTTCCTTCACTCCTCATTATGTGATAAAGATAATCGACTGAAGACAGAATGTGTAAATAATTGTGTAGTAATTTCTTTACATTAAATTCTCTTTAATCGAATAAGAATCAGAATATGACGGTAGAAGCAGCGTAAGTAAAGAACAGCAATACCTGACTAAGTTAAAAATTGTAGAAATGGCATCGTAGCGACAACGACATCCAATGCGTAACGCAAGTATTGTAAACAGAATTTCATTCATTCAACTTCAATTTGTCATATTGACTAGCTAAATCTGTCGTAGCAGAAACCCTGACATAAACACACACCACATAAAGGAGAGGGATAGAAACAGACCGGCCACAAATCGCATGGACAGACAACACTTTAAAGACACAGATATATATAACAACCTAGAAAGATTCTTAAGATTAACTGATTTTCGAAAGCGACTACAGTAAGGCATTCGACAGGGTATATACATCATACTCTTAAACGACGATCTCAGACTTTGGTTTTGAATGGGTACACTTCCGCACCATTATATAAACCAAGAACTGTCTGCATTCAACTTTTTCAACTCTACTGTTTCATTAATGAAAATATAAAATGTCCTTCAATTGTTTTAGTTTGTTTCATTTCGTTATTTGATGTTTTCTTTGTCAATAAATTTAAAAATATAATAAAATCCCTTAAAAAGTAGAACTTACCTTCTTTTGTATCTTCGGAATTGACCCATCATTTGCATACACTAGGCACCCGTTTTAAGTATTTTAATACTTACCTACCTTTTTAAAATACCTAATTTTATGTTATTCCTTTACAAAAAGAAGGCAAAAAATTCCCAATTCTAAATCTTATAAGTAAATGGCACGTAAAACCCTGTTCACATATTAAAATACTATTAAAATCATGGATTCAACCATAATCGTAAAGTTAATGGGCAAAATTTAAAAAATATGCCGCCAAAGCTGACTAAAACGGGGATTGAAACTTACCTTTAATGCATATCAAAGTATTTTGATTTCGACCGACAAAAACATCTAGAATTTTAAAATTTCTTCGGTTTCAGGAGAGGAATCCACGACTTTATTACCATGACTCAATACATCGACGGGCCGATTCCAATGATTTCGTTCTTTGATAAAGCTCTTTCAGTATTTACCAAATTTCTGGGCAGAATTACCATTGTTGCCACACTCTATAAAAAAAACGTATCCTGTCCGGCCGTTTTTACGTGAAACAATGAAACAATATACATTTTTTTGGAACAACATTATTTTTTTTGTTTTAAGCCTATTAAATATGTTGTAAGTACCTACATCAAGCTGAAAATTTAAACTAAACTTGTACTATTAATACCTATTAAAATTTCATCGTATTGCACGATAGCCCGACGACGCGTATTGCCGGCGCCGTACGTTATAGACCTCTGGAACCTTGAACCCAAATCTGCTTATTGACGACGCAGTATATCCACTGGCGCCTACATTCCTGATCAATAATACAGTAAAAGTTTTGTAAACAGAAACATAAAATTCGTCTAAGAATTATTTACATTGAATAAATTTAAGTGGTTTTTTGTCCAGCAATAAACGTCTGTTTTCACTTTTTTCGGAACTTCAGGGCAACTCCAGATTTTACAAAAAGATTCATGCTGTGTGTTAGAATAACACACAGCATGTTTTAAATTAATTATAGGAGTCGATGGATCCGAGGCCGATTTTCGTAGCGTCATCGTTTGGAGGACGCCACTGCTCAGAAAATGACGTATTCGACCTGATGGTGATTATGTTTGTGTCTATTTGCACAGACCTCGATTTATTTTTAATTTTATTTATGCATACCTAAGCTACGTGAAGCGGCATCGTCGCGGCGTCATTTCTTATTTGCATAATTACACCTACATGATTTTTTTTTTTTTTTTTTTCGAATGGACTTTAATACTGTTGACCGCAGATGGCCATGACAGCGTTACCGGACTTTTGGCGGGCGCATAGGGCGCCACACCGGTAAAGTTAGGTTGGGGCAACACGCGCAAGGGCCACCACTTAGGTGCGAACCTCGGCTTGGGCTGTTGCCAGATGCTACAAGAGGGTATGGAGGTTTCGCCTAAGTGCACAAGTGCACCTATGGGCGGAAGCGGGGAATTCTTCGACCCCGCATCCGGCGGGGTCGGTTTTTGATCGTGTGTGTAGTGTGCGGAAGCGAATCGGTACTAGTTGACGTCACCTCCGGGTTAGCGGCGGTGATTGGGTCAACGGGGTCACCGAGAACGTGTCTCGGTCTACGGAGGAGAGAACTCGTGGGCGGATTATCCACGGGATAATCGGGAATGGTGGAAATCAGGGGATTGTAATGATCAGCTGCCGCTTCATAATGACGCTGGGAAGCAGTCTTTATGAAGTGGGCAATGGACTCGAGTTTGAGATCTCGATGGAGGTCTTTATTGCGCATGTACCACGGGCAGCCCGTGGCTTTGCGGAGAAATCTATTTTGGACAACCTGAAGGTGGCGGACATTGACCGAATGGCCAAATACCACTGAGGAGTAGGTCATGATAGGACGTACGACCGCTTTGTAAAGTGTCACCTTATTTCTAAGGGACATTTTACTCTTCGCTCGTAGGAGGCTGTTCAGCCGGCTAAGTATAAACTTTGCACGGTTGGTTACAGCGCGAATGTGGGGGTTGAAGCTGAGGCGGTGATCTAAGATCACCCCTAAGTATTTGGCTGTCTTGGCCCAGGGAATGGGTTTACCAAATAGGGTAAGGGGTCTGGGCTTAGAGTAATTCCGTGAAAAGTACACTGCTGCACTTTTCGTCGGATTCACTTCTATGCGCCACTTTCTAAACCAGGCACCTAGTGTGCCTAGTGCGGCCTGCAACCTTATACTCACCCGGCTTGCATTCAAGTCGGATGTGTACAGTGCTGTATCGTCCGCGAAAAGGGCAAGTTCTACTTTCGGGTGACGGGGGATATCGCTGGTGTACAGCGTGAAAAGAAGCGGAGCAAGGACGGAGCCCTGTGGGACTCCGGCTCGGATGGATCGGGGGTCAGAGAGAGTGCCCTCCACGCGATAGCGGAAGCTACGATTCAACAAGTAGTCTCGTAAGATGAGTACGAGTCTGTCCGGCACACCGAGCGTGAAAAGCTTGTAAATCAAGCCGTTGTGCCAGACCTTGTCGAAGGCTTTCGCTACATCGAGGAAGACAGCTCCCGTGCTAGCGGGCCAGGTGTGATGCCACATGGATTGGATGTGCTCCGTGATGCGGAGCACCTGTTGGGGACAAGAGTGATGAGCTCGGAAGCCGAACTGCTCATCGGGTAGGAGCTTGTGCTCATTGACGTGGGACCAGAGGCGACTCAGAAGGAGTCTCTCATAAATTTTCCCCAGTGCACTGAGGAGGCTGATAGGGCGGTAAGAGGCAGGTTCGTTCGCCTTTTTGCCCGGTTTGTGGATGCCAATTACATTGGCTTCCTTCCAGGCGTCAGGGAACGAACAAGTGGCTATGGCTGCATTGAAGATGCTTACGAGGAGATAGATGAGGGCAACAGGGAATCGTTTAAGTACTCTGTTGCTGATGCCATCCGAGCCAGGGGACTTTTTTGGTTTTAAATCTTTGATGATCGCTGCAACCTCGGCCGCCCTGACTAGGTCAAGGGTGGCAGTAGGGGGCAGCGAAGTAAGACGGTCGACTTCACTGTTCACCGTATCGAGGTGAGCAGGATCGACGGGTTCAAGACTGGGGGAGCACTGAGCTTCCAGACTTTCGGCTAGGGCATCGGCTTTGTCCTTATCCTCAAACGCAGGCGTTTGATGATTCGGACGTATAAGCGGGGGCATGATGGAGACTCCATCTGCTTTCATAGAGCGCGCCAGGTTCCAGTAAGCCTGGTGACCTGGTTTGATCGTTGAAAGCAGGTCATCCCAAGAGGAGTTTCGGTGCTCTTGAATGGCTCTCTTAACCTTGCGGCGAAGCGAGTTCATTCTGAAGCGATTACGAGGGGAGGGATAGGAACTAAAGCGACGAGTCGCTGCGTTCTTCTCAGTGATCAGCCGTCTGATGTCATCTGGCAGGTCCCAGCGACGATCATTCGCCGCTGGCACCTGTTTTGATGACTCGCTGATAGCGGATTGGACGTGACTAGTCAAAGAGTCGATCGCGATTGCGATGTCGTCGGTGGAGATAATGTCATCGGGGATTTTTTCCAAGGCGGGCGAATGGATATTCTTGAGAGCGCTCTCAAGCTTATACCATCGCACCACTGTCTTGGTGGGAGGACCGTCATTGGGAGGAGGGCCAAGACGCATTATTACGGGGCGATGGTCCGAGTCTAGTTCCTGCATCACTGCTATGGATTGCATCCGAAGGGATACATTCCGTAGCAGTGCCAGGTCCAAGTACTCGTTACTCTGACCAAGGATGGGAGAGTACCGCGTGGGGCACAGTGGTACGATCAGGTCAAGATCTAGGGATTCTAGGCATTGAGATAGGATGCGGCCGTTACGATTGCGTAAACGACAGTTCCACATCGGATCTTTTGAGTTGAAGTCACCGGCCATAATGACCGAGCTTCCAAGACTGAGGACTGATTCCAGATCGCTTTGAAGAAGCGTCTTATTGGGGCTGAGATAACAGGATGCAATAATGACCGATTGATGACCAGTCATTGCAAGCCTGCAGACAGAGACTTCTAAGTCTTGTAGGGGAGGGGGATCTAGGGGTATGCAGTGCAGGGACCTCTTAAAGTAAATGGCAGTACCGCCTTTCGGGGCGTTCGTTCTGTCATTTCGAATCATTTGATAGTTAGCGATCCTAGGGCTGGCGGTGCCCTGTTTTAGGAAAGTCTCCTGTACTAGGAAAATATCAATTTGATGGTTAACCAGAAATTGGTGGACGAGTTCTCTCTGTGGCTTGAGTCCGTTAGCGTTAAAGAACGCTAACGAAATGGAGCGGGGTTTAAGTCTCTCAGGTTGTACAACCATTATAGAGACTTAAAAGAGAGGGAGTCAAGGGAGGCCATGACGTCATGATGATCGGAAATGATCATCAATTTTTCAATGGCCGTCTTGGCTTGGCTAAGTTTGCGCAGGAGCGCAGTGACTTTGCCGAAGTCAACGCCTGAGGGGGAGGGCCCCTTTGAGCCAGCCGACGCAGCAGCGGGTGCTGGTTGGTTGGGCTTAGAGGGGCGAGGTAGGGGTTGCGGGGCGCGGGTTTGCTCCTGGGAGCGGGGGAGGGGCGGGGAACAAGCTTTCGCCTGAGGGGCTAGACTTGTATAGGACAGAGGCTTAGCCCATGCTGAGGTAGCAGGGGGGCGTGCGGGGAGCGGGGGGGCCATAGACACCTTTGGCGATGTCTTGGTATATTGCGGGGCGGGAGCGTAGCGCTCCGGAGCCCGTGAGCGGGCCTTGTTGTTGACTCTTGGCGCTTTGGGACAACCGCGATAGTTTGCGGTATGTCCCTCGGCGTTGCAGAGTACACAACTCGGCGGGGTCGGGTCGTCGCGGGTGCGAGTGCAGTCAGCGGTGCCGTGGTCGCCCAGGCACTTGACGCATCGCGGCCGCGCGAAACAGTTGCGCGCAGAGTGGCCATGGAGCTGGCATCTGTGGCACTGTCCGGGAGGACCGTTTTTGAAGGGGGCCTCAATAGAGAGACCGGATAGGCGACAAACGGTTTTGAGGCCGAAAATCGCCTTACCTTCGGGAGTGAGGTCGAGAATGACTAGAACTAAATCAAAGGGGCGTTTGTCGCGTCCGCTGTACATGCGGTGGACTTCCCTGATGGGGAAGCCCTGCGACAGGAGGTCGGACTTGATAGCCTCCGGGTTGAATTCAGCGGGGACACCGCGGATAACTACCCGGAGGCATTTTTCGCTCTCAAGAGCATAGGTATGAAAACCTATGCCTTCAGAGCGGAGGATGGAGGTGAGGCGTCGGTGCGCGTCCGACGTTTCGAGCTGGAGTTTTATCGACTCCTTGACCGACTGGGCTTTCACAAAGTGAATTCCCTTTAGGGTAAGGAGTTTCTCCACATTAGGCCATTTGGCCTTTTCGCGGAGAAAGATCGGAGGGGGCGGTCTCTCTTTACGGAGAGAGGGCTGGGGTGCGGGGGTCGCGGGGGACACAGGGGCCAGAGGGGCCGCGGGGGGCGGGGAGGGAGCTGGGGCTGAGGGCCCGCGGTTAAGGGTCTTGGCTGGGTGAGCCACAGCCGAGTTAGGGGGGCCCTTAGCCTTCTTCCTCTTACGGCTACCTACGGTGAGGAAGCCGTCGTCGGAAGACGACTCAGGGGCGGAGGGAGCGGGCGGGAGATCGGACTCGGTGTCCGATCCGGACGTGTCCCCTTCGGATGGGACCTCGCCGGTTTCCATCTCCTCAGTTTCGGGAGAGGAAGGGCGAGAGAGGGCCTCCTGAGAGGCCGGAGACTCCGGAGAGTCCGGAATGGCAGGTTTTGGGGTGTGGGGAGGGATACCGACGATTAAGTCGTCAAGCATCGTCGGATACTTGGCGAGTATTGCGCGGAGGATTCCGCGCAAACTGTCAAGCGACAGGTTTGATATGTCCATTGTGGACATATTGAGGGGCGGGGGGAAGGGTCCCTAATCCCGGGGGGGACACCCGGGATGAGTGTATGATCCCTCCCTGTCGGGTTAGACAGGGAGGGGGTGTGTACCTATGTGTCCTACCTAATGGTGTGTCCCTTATACCACTCTTACGGGGCGAAAGGGGTGTGTGACTACCTAGCGCTACCTGGGGTCGGCGAGGGTTCTTCCCCAAGGCCGGTGGTCCCAGGCCCAGCCGGATTCTACTTTACTTTGAAGAAGTAAAGTAGGCGCTCCGGGTCAACGCCCAACCAAGTTCGTTGGCACGGTTACGTATCCCTTGGTTGACCACTAAAGTCGTGGCTTTCACTATTATTAAGCCCAAGAAACAAGATAGAGGAACCGCTTTGAAAAAAGCGAGAACCTCGGAAAGAGCGTTGCTCTGAAAAGAGCAGGACGCTTACGTTTGACTGTTCAGTCTAAGAAACAGAAAAGTAGTTCTGAAAAGAACTGGTTTTGTTTCGCAAGCGAAACACTCGACGCAGGTGGAGACCCAAACGCAGATAAGGACCGGAACGCAGGTAGAGACACGTGCGCCGGCGGCCCAAACAAAGGCGAGAAGTCGAACGGACAGAGCACGTGGGCTCTGGCGGAACGAACGACCGTCTCGCTCGAGCGCGAGAGTCGGAATGACACCTACATGATCTGGAAAAACATTTTATAAATACTTTGAATTGATTTATCTTTTTGTTACCTACTTGTAAGTCATCATTACTTACGTCTACAATAATCAAATCCATAGAAATGCTTTTCGGAAAATGGAAGATACACGGAATTTCATTATCCCTCGGAAATTATCGTTGTAATCTTCCGTATTTTGTTTACGAACTTAAAATAATAGTTATTAATGTGTGTGTGTGTGTGCTAATCATACTTTAGTTAAAAATATAACAACTATTTTCACTGAAGTTGTTTATCACAGCTACAAAATAGTTATTGCAAAATAAATGGGATTTATTTAAAAAATTACAGTTGTTAACTGAATAAAAGAATAACACTTATATGTATTTCCTATTATATCTACGCCGTCAGCAGATGGCCTAATGCCTCGTTGGATGACGATGAAAACATCGGTGTCGGGAATAGTCTGGGTTAATGCCTCAGCATCAGGTCATGGCCCCGTAACAAAAAAAAAACAAACCCAACTTTTAAAGATACAATAAAGTTTTAATAGTCAATCTATTTATTTACCTACCCTCGAAATAAAAAAGGGGTAACTAAAGGTTTGAAGATTTATGTAGTAACAAAATCATGGTGAACAAGTAGAACGTTCTTTTACGTAAAGATCTCTGACGCTATAAGCCATTTGAGTTATTATTTTTTTAAGTGTACTGTATCAAATATAACATTCACGTTTTATCGAAAAATTTTGAAGGTATTATTTCTTCTAGTGTCTCACTACCGTTGATGCAAATAATATACGGACTTTACCTTATTCTATGAATCAAAAAAGAGTCTTAAAAATGTCAAAAATTCCAAAGAAACTGCTTAAACATAAACAAATCCGTGATATAATTTTTTACAATTTTTTTACAATAAAATACAACAGAATGCTGGCGCCTGCATAATAAATGGAAGCTCTGTTTGGTGTTTGGAATGCTATATACCTATCGGATAAGTAACGTATTTGGATGTAACCAACAATCTGAATAAGGAAAAGAGGTTTCAAATAAAATGTCACTTATATAAAACAAAATTAGTAGTTATTTAATTTGCTATGAACTCGTTTTTCTATTTTAGCATCATCATAATGTACTTACGGTTTTTAAATCACCCATTGCTGGTATACGCCTCTTTCAATTCTGCGAGCTATATCTCAGGCATCTTACATTTCAAAAGTTGATGGTCGAAAGCTTCAATATGGTCAATAAAAAACTTTTAAGCCTTCTTCGTTCTACCCCTTATTACTTCTCCTGTAGGTTAATTCTGACTAATTCTGTGTGAACTATTAATTATATTACGCTGCTCAGTGCCTGCATTTTGATTATCTATACTAATATTATAAAGAGAAAAGATTAGATTGTTTGTTTGAATTGAATAGGCTCCGAAACTACTGGACCTATTTGAACATTTCTTTCATCATTAGAATTAAAAAAAAATTAAACTTCTTTTTTTATTATGCCCCTGCAGCTTGCTTTTTATCTACAGCTAGTGTCAGTTATGAAGTGTCAATATGTCGAGTCAATGTCAAAAACCTCAATACTGTTAAAAAAACGTCAGGGATCCGTATGAAAACTATCAATTAAAAAAAAAAAAAAAAAAAAAAAAAAAAGAAATTACAACATGTTAGTGTGTATAATTTCTGAAATAATGGTTTGATACTCGTGCGAAGCCGGGGCTCACTACTAGTATACAATATATTGATTGTATAATAAACAAAAGAATATCTACACTTGAATTGACCAGCACAGTGCCCAGTAACTTTGGCTGTGTTCATGATGATTGTAAATGTGCACCGAGCCATGCCATGGATCATTTTGACCTCCGTGATGGGTTCATTGTTTAATTCCCAACAGTCCCTAAGTATTCCAATTTTCTATGAAATATTTGATAGATTGTTTGTTTTTAACTGAATAGGCTCTATATATTTTTTTTTCTATCTATAGTAAAAAATATCTATCGATGTAATAATATTGTATTATGTATATCAGTCACATAATATAGTACCCATAACACAAGCTTTGCTTAGCTTGGGGCTAGATGATGCTGTGTGGATTGTCCTATTTTATTTATTATATCTATAATCCTACATTATCCCTGTTGAACATTGGTTATACATTTTTTTTATAAAAGTTAAGGGTCACTTCAATAATGTAACCCAAAGTTTGTATAAATTTATATTTTTATTAATTTTTATGTAAAATAGCAATGGGGAATCGGGGCAGACCGCTAGTGAAATATGAAACGCATTTATTCAGAGCCCAGTGGATTGAAAGGCGGAATTCTTTATCAAATAAAAAACATATTTAAGGCGCATACAGCACCTAAACTAGCGCCACCACCTACTTTATGTTATTATTCTGTTTAACAAAGGAATTTTCAAAAATCCATCGTCCAGTTTGTGATACCTATCATAAGCTTTTTGGAATATAGTGATGATTTAAAAATAAATTAACACATAATATTAAAAATATTAATTTAGGGAGATTCCAGACAAAGAAAAAGAAAGCATAAATTATCCGAAAATATAACAAAAAAGTTTTGTAATGATAGCGTAAAAACGTTCCAAATATCGAACCAAACTTTCACATTTTTAATAAAAGTGTGCCAAGTATGTAAAGTATGTAAGTAAGAATAAAACGCAATAAAATCTCCTAAAAACCACATCCCAGGGTCTCTAATTATAGCATCAAGCCGATGATTATCCGTGTGTGTTCCCGGATGCAAAGGTCCGGGTTAAAACGTTTGGCCGCGTTCCTTTTGAAGGCATTGACCCTTCTTATGTCCGGGTTTCTCCGGAATCCCTTGGTTAGTCAGGTACGCGTTACAGTTTTTATTTGTGCTTAATATGTAAAGGTCACACAAGACCAGAAAAATATATTAAAAAAAAATAAGATATTTAAGTATTTTTTTTTAATATATTTTGCAAGTATCATTGAGTAGTTAGGTTACATGCAGGCAAATTTTTGCTTTGTAATACTAGATGACTGTGTCACTAGCACTAACTTTTCGCATGGAAAACAATTTAGTAATTTTCAGTGAGAGCATCCATCATTTTCATACAAAAATAATAAATAGTAGTATTATAAATAAATACCCCTTAAAATAGTAATAATCATCATACAAGGCATCAACAGCTTATTAAAGGGTGTATCCACAAGGCTCCTTGCGCCTTATGGAACATCCTTCGCTTTCGATTGGAAAAAAAAAAGTACTATGTTTAGATTATGATGAGAGACGTGTAACATAGCTTTTTTCATTTAGGTAATGTAGATAACCTTAAATAAACATTAATTACTTTTTTAAGGTTATCGGCTCGGCTTCGCACGGGTATTTACAAAAATTCATATATGTAAATATTTACCGATACCCGTTGGGTTTCTTGATAATTATTTTATTTATTTCGGAACACTAACAGCTACAGTAATGTCTATAGAGTTAATAATGATAACAGAGAGCTAATAATAGGTATTCACTCATAAAACTAAATAAGCTTTTTAAAGACTAGCTAATTAATTGAATGTTTCATACGGATCCCTTACCTTTTTTGAAAATGTTCTTTTGCCTATATTTATTGGGGATAATGCAGAATTATTGATTTGAAAAAATCTGTCACGATGATGGTGAAATAATATTTAAAATCGGTCCAGTAGTTTCGGAGCCTATTCAATCCAAACAAAGAAATAATCAAATCTTTCCTCCTTATAATATTAATATAATTATGTAGATAATTTTTTGGTTCTGATCTTTTAAACTGGTAATCACCTGTATCCAACCAGGTGTTAGTAACTTATACGTCAACAAATGCAATAAAATTTACCTCCCGAGAAAAAAAACAGGCTTTGATTGGTAATAATTCATTTAGCTACAGATAACGAAGAATTCCTATTAATAACGTACGAAATTAGCATTTTTTAATGAAGCATAAAATGCTTCAGTTCCGGAATCTTGTGAATAGTAGTTAATTACAAGGACTGATGATCATTTGAAAATATCAATAAATCAAAAATCAAAATTAAAGTGCTTTATTTCCTTTAGACCTTACAGGACTCTTGGACACGTCACAAAATACAAGTTAAATAGGAACTTATTTTTGGAAATACGTAAACATAAAATAAGGCTAGGTACCTAACTATTTTTAACTAAAGAACTCTTGATTTAAAAAAAGCGCTTTTGCGCCTATTATTAAAGATGACGGGACGAACTTTATTAGTTTATGCCTTGCTAACTCATAGCTAACTCATGGCTATGGTCAGGAGGGCTTTAGAAGGGCGAAAGGGGAGGCTTTCGCCCGGCAGTGAGACAGCATGGGATGAAATAAAATTAAAAGACGGTTAAAATTAACTCTTCTTGTCACTTAAAGCGACTGCTATAAATGGTGACTGGTGTCTATGTGACAACAATGGAGAGCTACTAATCCTGGGGCCACACTACGAAGAAAATCCGTTGACAGTTGAACATTGATGTAGCCACGACTTCTCGCGATCATTTTACATACAACGTCATTTACATCGCCATTTGACGTACGGATAGCTCGCGTAGCGGTATATCAGAGATGTCGCAAGAAATACCACGTAGAACCTAGAGTAAGTTTGTGCCAATGGTCATCGTGAACGCACCGGGAGTCCTTGTAGAGTAGTATTGTTGTGTGCCGGGATCGCATGTTTGTTGATGCTAGCGAGTGATCAAACAACAAAGTTTGATTGTTTGATCACTCAAATCAAACTTTGTTTTGAGTGATCATACTCAAATTTCTTGAAATCCTACAAACAGTTTGTGGGATTTATAGCATAAAAGTTATAAAATGGGACACAAAATGATGCTTCACAAAAAATACTTCTTGCTTAAATTCAAGGAAAATAAACACCAATTCCATTGCCGAGTTAGGGCGAGTCGAAGGTATTGATGTAGACCATTCAAGTGTGGCTTTTCCATCTAACACGTTTATAATTACCGCAATATTTGTCACGATGACAGGCATTGGCGATTTCCACTAGAGTGGCTTCAGCATAAAATGGAAATAGTTTTTGAAATAAGCGTTATATTTTATATATAAAAATAAAAATTAATCCGCCGCTCAGAACGATACGATGTCCAGTCCTCATTAAACAAACCGTGGAACGAGACAGGTTCAAAAACAATTTATTGCTGTCACAAAGCTACTTAGACAAAGTTTTATTACACGAACGTTCTGTTTAGTAATAATACTATGAAATGCGCGACTGAGCGTCACCAACGCGGATCTCAACGAAATGAATAAAAAGTTTGTTTACATCAACATTATGAATCACACGTAAAACCACTCGCATTCCTTCGAACGACCTTAACAAGGTGGCGTATACACGAGGAAACCAACTCAACTGATAGTTTGGAAGCGTCGAATCATCAAGGTAAGTTGGCAACACTGCAGAATGATAAATGTATTGCTTATTAGACGATTTCCATGTTAAATTAAAAATATATGTATAAAACCTGATCTGTTGGAGCGCTTCAGCATTGTCATACAGCGAGGCATAGCATGGCATGGCCAGCGTCTTGAGGTCGCTTCCGACTGGTATTATTATGGATCAGTTGAGCTAGGTACCTGTAGTTTTATTGCAACAGTCTGCAGATAGGTAAATTGATTCAATTGTATTTTTTTTTTTTATTTGGTTATTTAATTGTCATTGTTATAAATAAACACCTTTATAAAAACATTAATAAATTATTTAAGTAGGTAGGTCAAAAAATCAAATACGTGTTTTTACTCTTCTATTATCTAAAAACAGAATGATTTGTTTTTTATCCAATTGAACTCTAGTTCAAGAACATGTCTTGAAATCATCAAACTTTGATATCTTTTCTAAAATAGAAGCTGTTAGCTGATAAAATTCTAGGCCGAGATTTAAATTTGACATTCGATCAATCGTCATTAAAATCCGAAACCTGGATTTTAAAAATAAAATCGAAATAAATCTGGAACATTTTAGCTTGTCCTGCATTTGTTTAATACTGAGCTGAGTTTCGACAGTAATAATATAAATGTTTAAAAAAACTAAAAACCGACTTGATATTCCTTAATTTTACGCTGTCATTTAAGTTTTGTAGGACATTTTGGACTTAGAAATTATATATTAAGGACCGTTTCGGGATCATTCTATATATCACTTTTGTATATTCTATATACAATAGTGAATAATTAATATATAATATACTAAATAATAAATTCACAATAGGTCCATAATTTACAGATAGGTTTAAAACATACATTATGCTTTTATGAATGTATTCTGAAGTTTATTTGACATGAATGATTGAAATTTATTTTTATAGTTACTAACATACATACACGTAATACATAGGTCAGCGTTTTAACAATTTATATTGAGCAACTGAAATAAATAATATTAAATTTAATTGAATTAAAAAAGAAACAGCTAAACAAAGAATCGCCTTATTTCGTGCGTTAAAGATACTACGAATGTTTTGTTACATATGTCACCTATAAGATAATAAAAAAAACCGCCACAGATTCGGCAGAACGACATTGCTCTCCTGAACTCTTCAAGTAGATATCTTATCAAATTTCTCGTGTATAGCACGCCAGCTCCGAATAAATACTTCCTGCGCAGGCGCCACCAGTCAGTCGACACACAACCTCAGAGAGAACAAGTGCAAATTCTGTGAATTAGAAACTTTTATACATAAAAATGGTGTCAAAGATGTTGATTATCGTTATGCTGGTCGGATCAGCGTGTGCTGCCACCTGGATAGGACGTCCGCCCAAGAAGCCGAAGGAATTCGGTAAGTTTTTTGCTTTAATTTGATTTAATTCACTTACATAAAATAATATCTGAATAATTTTCGATTATTGGAGATTACCCCGAGTGCGGGGGGTTACGCACTAGAGGTATCATAACAAAAGGTATTCAATATTGGCTATAAAACGCTGTAAAATCTACATCATTTTGCTTTTATCGCACTTCAATCACACTACATATTTTCTAGTGTGATTTACCTACGTTTCAACAAAATAAACGCGATAAATATCCATAAATCATTAAAATAACTTGATAAGTTTTCACAAACTGACTATACGGTTTTTATGATTAATTTTTTAAGATAAATAACATTTAAGAAGGGCTTCTTTGCAGCAAAGCGTTTTCGACTTGATAAATGATTGAAGGTACCTACCTAATTGAAAGCTAAGAGCTTAGGCAACACTTTCTTTCAAGTCATACTTGAATAATTACTCGCTTACTAACCTGGGCATTAAATACTTAATATGAATAAATGATACTGGACAATTAATACAGCATCATCTAGTCCCAAGCTAAGCAGTGATTGTGTTATTGGTACTAGATGGCTGATATAGTACTTAATACAATATATTATATAATTTAAGTCATTTGTAATTTAAGTTTAAGAAAATGTCTATGGAAACGTTTAAAGTATTTTAACGTTTTCATAGAAATGAGATGTGCAAAGCTGCAGCAGAAATAAATAAATAAATAATGCTTGACAGTCAACACATCTAGCTCGAAGCAGAACAGAGATTGTGTTACGGGTACTAAATAACTGATATAATTATACAATATATAACATAGATAGATGTAAATGTTTTGGTCGTTTTCTGTTTAGGAGTTTCTATTGAGGAGGTTGCGGGATTCCCGCCTCGCGATTTTATCCCGAGGTGGGAATCCCGCAACCTCCTGCGTCGCAGACCGACCTTCGCCCACCGCACCACAGTCGTCAATAACTACGATAGCAAAGTTAGGTAAAGGTTAACAGATCACATGGGTCAAACTTTATCAGAAGGCCGTATACATAATAAATACGATTTTATAATAATGTTATGTAACATGATATCTCTCGATACACCTCATGTGGAATATTAAAAGAATGGCTTACCTACGAAAGTGAGGTTCCAGATGTCTAGACAGCTAATAAAATCATTTCTGTTTTTTATTTAGCAGTAAAAGTTTTAGAATCAACATTCAAATTCTACTTTCCAATGGCTTGGGTTTACCACATTGATACTGCGGGAATTTCCGACTATGTATTTACATCAACTTTCATATACCCTACTTGGTATTTTAAACAACAAAAATTCCATCAACTTTATTATATCATCTTGAATGTCGCAGAAAAATAAAAGAACCGCGACTTTTGACGTAATTTTGAACGATGGTCGTATTCTATGTGTAATAAAAAATATATATCTATGTAATATTATTATATTCTATGAAAAATATTTATCGAGTACCCTTTACACAAGCTCTGCTTAACTTGGGGCTAGATGATGCTGTGGAGATTGTCTAGCATTATTTATTTTAAATAGAATAATAGTACCTAAATAGCATAGGTAATCCATGAATATGTTATGTACTTATGTCATATACATATATGCAAATTTATCCAGCTTCATTCAAGAGTTTTTGATGTGAAAAGATGGCAACAACTATTTTTGGAACATCAGTTACGATATTGATATATCCAAACATCCAAACATCTTGATCCCCAAATTACATTTATAAGTTACTAGCGGTCCGCTCCGGCTTCGCACGGGTATTAATCAAAAATTTCAGAAATTATACACACGAACACGATGGGTTTCACAGTTTTCATACGGATCCCTTACCTTTTTTAACAGCATTGGGGTTTTTGACATTGAGTTGACACTCCATGACTGACACTGACCGTAGAGAAAAAGCAAGCACCGTGCGCTATATATTATATTCAACCTCTTTTTCTATTATGACGCGCCATAATAGAAAAAGAGGTTTAATACATAGCACACGGTTTATTTATTGAATTTTTCATGCGGATCCCAAATTTTTTAAATATTATATAGCCTATGTTCATCAGGGCAAATTGAGGATTCTAATGGTGAAAGAATTTTTTTAAATTGGTCCAGTAGTTTCGGAGCCTATTCAATTCAAACAAACAAACATACAAACAATCAAATCTTTCCTCTTTATAATATTAGTATAGACTACATAGTATAAAACAAAGTCGCTTCCCGCTGTCTGTCTGTATGTATGCTTAGATCTTTAAAACTGTGCAACGGATTTTGATGCGGTTTCTTTTAATAGATGTGATTCAAGAGGAAAGTTTTTGTATCAGCATTGGACCCGTGCGAAGCCAGAGTGGGTCGCTTGTATAATAATAAGTGTTGATTAAACGGATTAACCCCAGGGTTTTAGTTCAAGGCCAAGGTTCCTGCCACAAGGTCTAAATGAATAAGCAGCCATCCGATATTTTGCACGTACAAGCTTATTTCTTTTTATTTCTCAATCCACTCAAATAAATTGCAAGGCTCTTGGACGGAACGTCAACAATTTAAAAATAATGAGGAAAAAATACCTTAAATTCTACAATTATGTAGTTACAGTCGTTGTAAAACATTGTAATTTTATACGTTGACTTATTTTTTGGCAAGTTGTTTTCATGCGACTTGGAATATTTTTAAAATAAATAAATTCAATCCTGATGAATTTAATGAACTTGTAACGCAAGATCGGTAAAATTCACGATTTATTTATCTTTTGATTCGATTTATTTTATCGATTGAAGTTTAATCGATTCGGTCGTAAATCCGGTGAAGATTGACCTAGGTGATGATGTAAGTTTTACGTATTTACTAGCGGTTTGACCTGGCTTCGCACGCGTTTTTAACAAAAAACTCAAAAATTATAAAATTTTGCACACGCACACATAACACGCACACACATATATTATATGGGTTACATTATTGAAGTCTTCATGCGGATCCCTAACTTTTTTGAATCTATAGACTATGTTCATCAGGAATATTGTAGGATGGAATTTTTTTCAAATCGGCCAGTAGTTTTGGAGCCTATTCAATCATAACAAACAAACAATCAAACTTGTTCTCTTTGATTATAATCAAGGCATAGATAATTATCTATGCCTTGACGATAAGCCGATAGCTCGATTTACTTAATTAATCAATACCTAACAATTTAGATGTTAATTAGATAATCTTAAAGAAATTATTATAAAATATTGGCACCGCCATATTCTCCAATATACATATCGAATATGCATTCTGTCGAGAGTGCAAACCTGTTGAAACATCGAGAGGGGAAAAAAAAATAAAAAAGAAACGCGATAAATACCCGTTAAAATAGTACTAATCATTAATCTCTCTAATCTTTGAATTAAAAAGATTTTTATTGACTTGTTTTGAATTTATAGTCAACGTAACGGCTTTTTATGTTGAGCTCGCCGAAAAAAACAAGGGAAAATAATATTTGGAAGTATTAAATAGCCGTATGCGAAATTAAAATAGTCAGTTTAAAAGCAGAGATGATAAATATTTCTTCCCGTGTACGACCCATGTCATTGCTGATACATATTGTTACAATTTGTGTGTAATGCTTTTGTTTAGAGCGAAAAGGGGATATTGGCCAGCCGGTGGCCGAAAAATACTTTTACGTGGCGTCCTGATAAGTCGTCCACGTTTGCGTTAAAAGAAAGAAAATGTTTTTATTTACCTTAATCAAACACCACAATGATATAGGTACACAGCAATCTTAAAATGTAAGTTGTAAAGTAGGTTATTTAATAAGGCAAAATATGGTCGTCACTCAGCGTTATGCTGGGTGCACACTAATGTGTCCACCCAGCGCTGATTTTCAGTGAAGACCAGAGGGGTCGTGTCACGTCACGAACGTCGAATGCTTCTTGTACACAACATAATCATTACATAACAAACCATTTTGCATTTCATACATTACTTTACAAAGAACAATAAACTTAAGGCTGACTTACATATAAAACAAATGAATATTAATGAAGTTAGATCAAAAACAAGGTGAAGATTTTGTGAATAAAGAAGATAAGGATTATTTAAAGTATAATGGTAGGTATATTTAAGGTTTATTTTTATTAGTTATTATTATTACTTATGTAGCGCACTTATATATTTTAGATAATAAATGTTAGTATCAAGCAACATGCTTGACCTGCCCCAATACCCTACCCCAGGATCCGGCGACGAATGACTTTCCCATATAAATGTAGTCATCATCACCAGCCTATAACAGTCCACACATAGGCCTCCCCTTATGAGCGCCATAGATGGCATTATTCATCGTTTGGGGGTCATTGCCCATAATCCTTACGCTGGGCATGCGGGTTGGGGATCGCAGTTCGGTGGAGTTGTTCCGCAGAGGGCGCTGCTGCCCGCCCCCCGGTGTATTTCCCTTAGTCGCCTCTTACGACACCCACGGGAAGAATTGGGGTGGTGATATTCTATGCCGGCACCACACGGCGTCTAAATGTAGTACCTACCAAAGTGATTTGTAATATGAGAATATTTTCACCATGCTTTGCTATTATTTGTAATAGAATGGTACAATATATACAAATACTAATCGACGATTACGATAATACTTATCAACACAAATACTAAGAAAACATGTCTTCTTTGAAGTAAAAATGGAATTAGATTTTAAAAATTTTATTTCAGAAACCTAGATAAATACTATTTTATTGCTAATAATATCAGACCATGATGAAAATATGCTCAAATTACAAATCATTTTGATACTTACGTTTCTATGTGAAGTTCATCCGACGACGGAGCATTCAAGTTTGTTTACCGTAAATAACCTCTATTCGGAACCAAAACAAAATGTGTGGTTTATTGACACCTTGTTAGCGGATTATTGTAATTTACGACTACTTAGCACTATTTCGTTAATTGGAATTCTCGGAATACCTTCATATCCGATTGTCGGCCAGCCCCAATCTTAAGGCTATGATGTCAACAAGAGATGTAAACAAGTGCGGTCAAGCGCGAGTAACTATCACGAAAGGGTTTGAATACACACATTCATTGGTTAGTTAATTTTCTGTTAATGGTTTTAGTATAATATATAGTAATAGATTTTGAATGTATGACAACTTATGACAAAATACCCTTCTAATCCTTTAAGGAAAGCTCCAAAAAAAAAAACTGATAGGCACAACAGTTTCAGTTATATATTGTTGTACTTACGTAGACGAAATAAGAGACAAAGTTACCTTAGTTATATTCGTGTTGAGAGTCTGTATAATTAGTGAAATCAACACGCGGAAAATAATCACCCCAAAGCAAAACTGTTAAATTTTGCGTTTCGCTTGTAAAATCTTGACTCGGAACCCTAAAAAACAAAAGTATAGGTACAGGGGCTCTAGACAAAGTAACATTTGATTAGCGAAAGCGATGGTAGAAACGTACAAAAATGTATGGATTTGACATATTCCTTCGATATCACGCATCGCAACGACAATCATCATAGCTCAAATGATGGCGAAGTTCAATTGGTAGACAAAGTAACCTTTGCGTAGCTATCGCCTTGTCTATACGTCTGATCGCATCCCTAAATGCCGATAAGTTGGCACAATTGGTTGTCAATCTTTTGTTGTTAGACTGTCATAGTTTGATTGAAGTATTGCGCTCGTATTTGTGTTATTAATTAATATTTTTCGAATTATTCATGCAAAAGCAGTGCAAAAGAGATTGTGTTGAAGGTGCGTGCCTTTTGTGAGGAAGAAAAGGCAGACCATGCCAGTTAAATCCATTAAATCTAGTGCGATCTCGCGTTGCACCATCAATGCAACTGGTAAGTAAAATAGGGATACCAGCTTTATACACGATACCTTTAGAATGGATTATAAGATTTACTCACATAAAAAGATAAAATAAAAAGTAAATTATCCAGGTTATTTAATTTATCTTGTTATGATATCCCTTATTTGTATATATACAAATATTGAATTTTTGAATTTTATATTATACAAATACAAATTTTATGTGTCATTTTCAGTCATGTCGGAGAAAACCACGAGTAGAATACATAATATAAAGAAGCGAAGCTATTGCTGCCTGCAACAAGTCAATTCTGCTGAAAATCGTCGTGGATCTTGAAGATTTCGATTTATAAGAATTTTTTGTGTTGTTTATTTATGTTCCTTTTGACCATAATTAGTGTCAGAACAATTTCAATAAATAATTTAAAATTTTTATTGTTTCATAATTTAAAACTTTCCTAGTCCTAACTACTTATATATTTATATACAAATATGAAATTAAAACATAAACACACGTTTACATAATGGGGTAAAAGGTTCACATAATGTTGGCAATATCGTGCTGCCAATATAATGCTGCCAATTCCTGAGGCAGGACAACTTATGGTGTACGGTCTGTAGTCTATAGTTATCGAACTCAATCATTCGCTTATTTCGTCCGTTCACCGTTCATGAAATGACGGGTCAAATAAAAAGGAGTACCAAGCCAAGTAGGTTGTTACCTATAACTTCAGATAGAATTTCTGTAAACAAACGTTATACATAACAAAAAAATTGTTTCGATTTGGAAGTTTACCCAATCTTTTGAAATACTTATGGCAGTGTTTATTGTGTAATTAAAATCAATAGAAAGAAAATAACAATGGTTTTGAGCTATATAATTATATTATTTAATTATTTTCAATTTTCAACGACGTTTTAGTTTGTATTGTAATTTCTTTCGACTCTCGCCCTTAGAAGCCAAATGTGTGAATTTTTGCCGATCATATGCAAAAGCTTTATCTTGTTTTTTTCGTTGTTAAGTATATTTTTAATCCCTCGTGGACACAGGGAAACAAGGGTGCGATCGTGAATGCTACATCCACGCTAGCGCAAGGCTACTTAAAATTTTGACGTAATTCCAACAGCTGTTTATGAAATCGCCGTTTCGATTCGATTTCTACAGGGTCTTAGCGTTCGCTAGTGTATCCATCAAGAGAATAGACAACTACGTGAAGTCGCTTCTCAAAACTGCCACTTGGCTAGGAATTTGATGGAAGTGATCGTTCGATGTTGTCAATCGGTTTGGTGAAATCAAAATATTCGTACATTGCCTACCAAAAATCTTGACGTTTAATCCATTTGAAGGTTGCCATCGCTAGAGCGATAAGAATTTTCAAAATCGAATCGCTTCATAGCGAATGCCGGTTGGCTAAGGACCCAGATGTGGGCGGCTGAAACGGTACAGAACATTCTTGGTTACGGATCTAGATTTTTATTACAGACAGACGTTTTTGTCCTAGTAGATATTTACACAATTATCTAATAAATCTATACTTATTATTATAAAGAGGAAAGATTTGATTGTTGTATGTTTGTTTGAATTGAATAGGGTCCGAAAGTACTGGACCATATTGAAAAATTATATATATCTTACCTTATCCCATATAAACAAAGGGATGCATATAAAAACTTCAATAAAATAACTCAACGTGTAAGTGTGTTAAAACCTTTGAAATTCTATTAAATAACCGTACGAAGCCGGGGCAGACCGCTAGTATTTTTAAGGATGTAATATATCAACAACTTTTAGAAATAACCTTGTTTATCTTAAATATTTTTTAATATATCTAGTTGCAACACAATCAAAATTTGAATTAGATGTCATCTGATTTAAACTTAGTCACAAATGGGACTTCAGGACTCTCCCTACAAACCTAACAATTTTTTTCTATCAGGCTCTATTTAATTATTTTCCTATCTTTCTATTCCAGAAAATAAGGAAGGCTGCTACATTGAGGAGATAAAAGACGTGATTCCATACGGGACAAACATCACTGCTCCCGGGGAATGTTACAGGATCAGTTGTGAGCGTGGATTAGTGGATTATGCATCGTAAGTAATCTAAACGCTTATCATCTTCAAATTCTACAACTCTTTTCTATGCTTCTATCTTAATCTTATTTTTCTATTCTACCTTTTTCTTTTCTACCTTTTTTTCTTTTCTTAGTTCCACCCTGAAGATTTAAGTCTTGACACTGCAGGTTCAGAATAAGTTTAATGTGAACTAGTAAGCAAGAATTAAAATGTTTCGTTATTATATTTGAGAAGACCAATCTCTTCTTACCGTTTAATGTACAGTCAAGAATTTTCAAAAAATAAGTACCTGTATATTTGTTTATATTTTTTGGTAGAAGAATAGAACGAATTGAGGATCCGGCGACGGATGACGGATTTTCCATCAAACATCAAACTTGTATGGTTAGGTTTTGGAGATCACTCTATTTTTAATAGAGGATCTTATTGCCTTTCAGGTGCGGTATTTCGATGTCTACCAATGAAAATTGTCACCCAGTCCAGGACTTTAGCAAACCCTACCCTGACTGCTGTATAACGTATAAATGTAACGATGAAAACGAAATCGGTAAAGATTAGGTTGGTATTTCCAATAAAGGGTGACACAAAAAGCTAGTTACTCCAAGAGTTAGAAGTAGTTTTAAAATTATTTGTAGTTAAACATCATAGCGATAGCATAAGTCGAAAATTCTTAACCAGGATAATGAAGAAGTTGCATTATAGCGATGAATTTTTTTTACTAGCACTATTAGGTCTCTTTTCCTTTCTTTTCTCTTATTTATTTTTCATTCTCTTTCCTCTTTCACTTTGCTTGTTTACTAACAATTAAACTGTTTCATTTCTTTGCTATTTAAAGGTATGGCTTTTAATATGTTTTTTGATCAACAGGTGCGGGATTGTCGGTACAGATGATCCACAATGCCACATTACCTCTGAAGACACGAGCAAGCCATACCCCCAATGTTGCCCCGACGTCCAGTGTGACCTAGATAACAGCGTTATTTAGCTCAAAAACATTGAGCTTCTTGGGTCATACTGAAAACATTTTCGATAATAAGGAAAATGGAAAAAGAAGAGGTTGAAGGAAAAAATTAAATGACGCCACAAGTAGGGTTCTTGTCAAAATCGGATATCGATTGTAAATTGGATGCAGTTATGCATAGTTAGTCCAAGCGCCATTTTCAGTTTTTTGAGAAATGACATAAACGCGTTTTTATTTGCAGAAGATTTGTATCTGTATTGTCTGAAAGTAAATCTATGTCCATCGAAACTTCTATTTCTAATTTAACATTCTACATCAAAAAAATATAAAATAAGTATATATTTTGGAAGATATAGCTAAAAATGCACTTGGACTCTCGAAAAATATGATGTTTTCATTTTACAAAATGAGTCCAAGCGACATTTATGTCGTTTGGACTCCTGATGCGTAATTCAATTCGAAAGAATAGATTGTTGATAGCACGTGTAAATAGAAAAAAACCTAAGATACCCATTATTTACTCAGCATTTAAAACGAGGGGATGATATAGAAGATTTTGAAATATAAATAAAAACTATACAAATGGCACAAGCAATATATTATGTAATGTCTAAAAAATGTAATGTATCAATCAGCTTTCTTAAACAGACGGACAGATACCAACCTCAAAACATGTCGAATAAGACGGACTATTATACAAAATCTACTCTTCTTCGACATGTTCTGGATCAAAATCTAAATGACCATTAAACCCTTCAATATCATCATCAATCGTGCCGTCTGAAATTAAATTTCTGTAAAATGACATCGCATCGTTGGGGATGTATGGGAACAGTGATTTTAAATCTTTTAGTTTTTTTTCTGAAACAGGCTTTCCATTAGGCCAAAGCGGTATAACCAAGTCTTTAAAACATGTTTGTCCTTTTTTACCTTTTTTCCTTTCTACATCAATTTTTACGCTTTCTTCCTCTTCATCTACAGTTGTCTTGAAATTTATTTTAAATGGATGATCTTTTGTTACTTTTATTTGCCTTATTTTCAACCAATTGACCTTCTCGCCCATGTTATCTATTTTTCTATTGACAATAGCTTCATCCATTTTTTCAGTGCTAATAAAATCCGTTTTCTCCATTTTTACGGCGCGACGGGAAGAGGAAGGAATCAGTAGTTAACTTCAATTATTGTTATGCATCAGTAGTCTATGCGACAAATGTGTGATATTATTGGTTTGCGTTAGGAATCAAACTAATGTTTATTGTTTTGCAAAACTAGTCCAAGTAACAAAATACTGTCGCGTGGACTACTGATGCATAACACTACGTCGTTTGGGCTTGTAATGTATAAATGGAAATGTGTTTTTCTATTACGTAATTTGGTTATTAGTGTTAAAATGGTTTATGGGCTAGTTTTGCGTATCAAAATATATCGTTTGCTTTAGAAGGCGCTTGGACTGGGTATCAAAAAATACCACTTAGAGTGAAGCTAGCTGCAAGAGTGTTTTTCCTATGGCTAAATTATGCCCTAGTTATTACAAAAATGCAAAAAAATCCAAAAATGAAATTTGGCGCTTGGACTAATTATGCATAACTGTATCCAATTGTGGCGGTGTGAATTAAAGGCTTATTTCGGATTCCAGGTATTTATGGTAATCCCTTCTTGAAACGTAATTATTTATTAATCGTTGCAGAGGGATTATTATAAACGATTTAAATTTCAAAACTTGTAACAAAACAAATAACTGCCTACTTCAAATACAAATAATGCAGCATTTTTATAGAATTTGCATGTCTTTTTGCTTTTGAAAACAATTAATATTTTAAACGAGTATTTCGTGCTGCAATAAAAATTACAGAGCTCGTGTACTGCAATAATTTTTATTTTAGTGAATCATTTTCTTGAAGTCGTGTAATAGATAAGATTTTTACTAAAGACATACAAATAAAATAATCAGGGGTACTTAGTTGTAATACCCGCTAAAAATGGCAAAAGCCCTAATTAATCCATAGGTACTCGTAACATGAGTTAATTTACAAAAAAAAATAATATTGTAAGCCATAATTATTTATAACATAGTCTTACCATGCTCTTGCCATCAAACTGTATTTATTTATCTAATTTTATTTTCACAATAAAATATCTAAAAACAAAATCATGTTTTTGTTTCTTTCTTGACACATTCGATAGGGATCTAAACTTTGCTAGATTACTATCTATACCCATACTTAATTTGTCCATCCAAATTTAATTAAATTAAATTACTGCCACACAAATAATTTACTACCAAAGAAAATTACAGTAGGTACTAAAAAAAAATAACAACTACATTTAGTGTATAATATACACTTATACAGTGGTGGTCATATAATTAGAAACACTTCATATGAATTATGAAAGTTTGAAGTCCATGTCATCCATTCTTGAACAATTTATACATCGATTTTTAATAATCATGCAACAATATAGCCACTCAATTTAGAGTACTCATAGAATACATTAAAAAAACAAAGCTATCTAAACTTCATCATAAAATGAAAAGAGTTTATAGCAAACATAGCTTATTTTCTGTTACTGGCCTCTTGGACGCCTAATTAGAAACACTTTAGAAAAGCATCCACGGCACATTCCATTTTTGAAATTGAAAAAATAAAACTTCTTTCTTAGATATTTTCTACCGTTTTGGTGGCAATTGACCATCAAATTGAAAATCCGTTTACAATTTTTTGTTCAAAATGGGCAACAATAAAAGTTGTGACGCGTCAACTAGGCAAATAATTGTTAATTTCCACATCGACCAAGAATGGACGTACAGGAAAATAGCTAATCATTTTAAATGTAAAGAAAGTTTTTAATGCTATATTGACCATTACAAAAGACACGGAACTATTGAAAATATTCCTAGAAAGGCTCGACCGAGGAAAACTTCGCTTCAAATCAAAATTGTTTGGGAGGGTTTCTCGAAAGGTGCCGCTTCTCACCAAGAAACATCGAGAGCAGCGATTATTATTCGCTAAAAAGTATGTCAATTAGACAGTCCGAGATTGGAAAAAAGTCTTATTCTCAGATGAAACTAAAATAAACATGGTAAATTCAGACGAAAAGCGCTACGTTAGACGTCCAATGAACCATACTTTTAGAAGCATAGTCAAGCACGGAGGCGGCAATATCAAGGTATGGGGATGTTTTTCTGGATGTGGAGTTGGACCCGTTCGTAAGATTGAAGGTACAATGGATCTACTGCAGTACAAAAATATCTTAGAAGAGACAATGATTCCCTACTCTGACGACAATTTGCCTGTAACCTGGATCTTTCAGCATGATAATGACCCTAAACACACTGCCAACAGTGTAAAATATTTTCTTAGGGAACAGCGTATTTCCGTCTTAGACTGGCCTGCAAATAGCCCTGATTTAAATCCCATAGAAAATCTGTGGCATGTCGTAAAAAGAAAGTCTCAAACAAACGTAACTCCAGTCACAACGGACTCTACGAAGCTTTTGTAGAAGCAAGGAACTCAATCCCACTTGCTTGAATCAATGCCACGTCGTTGTAGAGCTGTGATTGATAATGAAGGATACGCAACAAAATATTAATTATAAGTTTTAGTAGCCTATACACAGTATCTACTCGTTCGTATTACCTAAATTATATAATTCTAAATAATTAAACCTATAAAACATGATTTATCTTTTATTTTTTTGTATTGTTTCTAATTAGTTGTCCATTACTGTTGGTACTTTAAAACTCATTTAGTAGTTTTTATGAAATGTAATATTGAATCTGTACTTGTTTAGTTGATATTTTGTTTTTTTAATAAATGATTAGTTATTGAACATATTTTATGCTATTTGTGGTTTCATTTCCAAATAAAAATTATTAAGGTCAAATATCTTGTATAATGTTAAGTTCCGTGGGTAGTGTTTCTAATTATATGTCCACCACTGTATATCGTTTTCCTACAAATCTAAACCGTCACCATAAGGCAGACTGCCTAGAATGCTAGTACCATTCCCACGTTTCGTTGGATGGCGACGCTAATGCGTTGACAGAACAAAAGCCAGCCGAACTCTATTGGTACTTTATTATATTGTGTGCCCCAGGACCCAAAGGAATTAGGGTTTCCTCTCCAAACTGCTAAAATAACCTCTGTCAAGGTTACAGTATTTTCGCCGTTTGAGGGACTACGCTGATGTTGCTGTTGAGCCTGTCTTCACTAATGTCCTTCCAAGATGAGAAAGTGCTAGGGTATCTTCAGATGTGGCATCCCAAACTAAAAGCTGACCAATGAACCAAGAAACCAGAGTAGGAAATACCGTCAGGCATATTACCATCGTACACATAGTAGCTGCCGCACAGACGCTGGCAAAAGCCCGACGAGTGATGTCGTTAATTGAACTATGGCGGGGCATACGTCCTGCACTAGAGACACATGCCAATGCAGGGTGACCAAACTTATGAACGGTTTCACCCAAAATAGTACTTCAATGGTTTCACCACACTGACAACGGTGTGCAAATATAAGCGCAAGGAGGTGGCCACCCGAGATGAGTAATTTTATTGTCTAAAAGGATACCTACCTAATAACTGTCTAATTCATACATACCTCTATATGAGATAGGTGTCATGGCTGTGGATTTACTGGGTTATAGGTTAATGAAATAACCTTTTAAAGGCGACTTGGGTAGTTAAGACGAACAACTTTTGTTCTATGACTTTTGCCAAAACGTAATACAAACAACCCCATTTTATGTGAAGATATAAATTTTATATAAACATCTCATAGCAATGGTGACTACCCTAAAAGCTCCAAATAACAATGATAATGTCAAAATCCTGTGCAAAGTTATTACTGCGCTAGACTGCCATACCGCACCCTCCACAAAATTGTCACTGTGTCCGCCACCGTGGCGACTACGTGGCATTTATTGAAAATTTTGTCGCATAGCTGACACTGGGACACGACACGGTCTTGAATAACGACCACGCGATGCGGTACGTTGCCAATTTTGGCATACGGTACCTAATGAGGGACTGCAGTTTTATGGGATAGAACTTTTGTGGATATTGAAATGGGTGACTAGAATTATGTTTTTGAGAGTACAGTCATAAAAGAGGAGCGTAGAGAGGATATTAAAGAGTCGGGATTCATCAATATTAGCTGAACTCGGCTCCTCTCAAGAGTCAAATTAAAATCGTCTCCTTCATATCCCTCAAAATAGTCCTATGTTCATCAGAGAAAATTTAGAATTATAATGGTGAAAGAATTTTTCGAATAAGCCCAGTAGTTTCGGAGCCTATTTAATTCAAAACAACAAACAAATCTTTCCTCTTTTTAATATAGTATAGTATAGTATAGAAGTATTATGTATAGTAGTATACATTTAGAACCTTTCGCCATAAAGCAGTACATATGCCTATAAAAGTTGCACCCGTAATTTGCTTGTGCCTAGTCGGAGCTTTCGATCCAGCGTGATGTCGCAAAAATTGATAATTTATTGCTACACTCGCTTTCGCCTGTGGATTTAAACGTAGCACAGATTGTCGGATATCTTTCACGCTTCAGCCATCGTTATTGGGATAAGTTCTCAAAATATTTTACAAGGAACTATTGTCATACTTGTCATGGCAAGAAAGTACAGGCAATCATTTTCTCAACGTAAAATCCTGCGGGCAAACGCCACTATAAATATGTTTACAAGAACCTCAAACACAGGAAACTTGTGCACACAATCTTGCTGGCTTTTCCGGTCCATTATGTCCTTTGAAAGAGGGAATCACGTAAAGGAAAATGTTTACTAAAACATTTTGTACTTTCGCGAAACATCATTGAGAGGAAATCGAGATAAATAAACTTTTCAATATTAAAAGAGAAAAAGAGCTCATGTGTAATAGGATGGTATCGGAAAATAGCTGTGCAATAATGTCTACATTTTCTTTAATCTTTCGTTTATTACAGTTTAGAAAAGCAATAATCGTAGTTTACTAATGTGGTTATCTGACTGTATAAAATCTCTTGATCACATTGTGTTGAGAAACAAAAAAAAGAAAACTGGCTAGAAACGTTGATAAAATATTTTTGTTTTTATGTCGATTTGGTATGAAACTGTAATAATGAATTTGTGGAACCTGTGCTGCGAAACAGCGCTACACCCCAAACCACTTTGACGGGCGTACCGTTAGTAGTTTGGAAGTAGGCTAAGAAAATTAAGTACCATAATATACTACAAACGTTGATTTTACCTGAGAGCTTTAGAATTTTCAAATACAGCTTACCCGATCGTATTTATATGTACAACTTTCGGTAGGTTTATCCATCCTCCGGATTTCAGACTATAATTACTGTAAACTGCTCAGAATTTTCGATTTATAAGTTAGTGCCTTTTTACTGTTTATGGAAGAGATTTGCAAGCGAACCTACAATCTATTGCAAAGTGTTTTCGAACTACCAAGCAGAAAGCAATTATCATTCGCTAACTCCATGCATTTATTCAATAAAGTTTCATTTAAAATCAAATGGAATTCTATCCTCCAAAATATTCCCAAAATACTCATTTTGTTATAAATAAATATTGCATCAGCAATTGGTAGGTATTTCCAAATTCCAACTACGTCTAATTAGTACTACTTTAACGGGTATTTATCGCGTTTATTTACCTATTTTCCCGACGTTGAACCTGTTGAAAAATAGGTAAAATAGGTAAATAAACGCGATAAATACCCGTTAAAATAGTACTAATAATGTGTGTTCAGATCGCGTAAGTTTGAAAATATTCAAACTACGTCAGCTCTTTTTAGAACCCTCAAACAGTGCTCGCAGCCTAAACATGGCGTCTAAAGTTCAATCCCACTGATGTTTTGATAAAAAAGAACGAATTCGAAACCGGGGCTGTATCCAAATTGCCGACTATGCTGCCAAGCTGCACGGCTTCCAAAATCAAACTGCTACTTCACATCAATCTGACATTGTGAATTGGCAGGATCATAGTTTTAAACGGCATCCGCGGAACAAGCAAGCATTTAAATTAATAACTTGTAAATTGACTAATGAACAGTATAAAACTTGGATCGTAATTGCAGTGGTGCCTGAATTGTGATATTTAGGTTCGCGACCGATATAAAATACGACCAAATGGAAAATTTATCGGACGCTCAATTCTGTATTGAAATAGCTTATTTAGGATTTCCAGAACCACTATTACTAAACCTACAACCGAATTTCAAATTTACTTCTAAAATTACCAGAATTCAAACACTGGCATGACGCCAGTCTCATCCAAGACTTGAGCGATAAAGCCTTAAAAGTGGAATTGCGTATTTAAATAAAAACCTTATTACCGTAAGGCGTTGATGTAAAAAGTTGAAGCTTAGTTGTTATGACAGAAAACGGATATGGCGGTTTCTAAAGAAAAGCGGTCGTGCTCCTTTATTACCCGAATTTTCTCTACGTGTCTCTTAAGTAAAATAAAATATAAGTTACCACGTTAAAAGCGTTTACTTAACAACCTATTCTTAATTTTTTCAATCTGCTTGTATTCTGGAGGCAGTAAAAGTTTACAACAAAACATAATCCTGCTAACCATATCAAAGAAGAAATAAATGCGGGACAGTTGACATAGTTATTTACCCCTTTATTAGGTAACCAGAGTTTGTGTTATGAGTGCTGCATAAATAAATAATCCTGGACAATCCACACAGCATCACCTAGTATATATACAGAGTTTATGTACTAGGTGCTAGATACACATACAGAACAATTCAGAATAAATATTTGCAAATCTTACAAACATTTGTCCTATGGTGGAAGTCGAACCCGCTTTCATTGGGTCACATTTGGAACTACACAGCTACGCCACATATATCACTAAAAAGGAAAGTTTGTGAAGATTGGAAGAAAGCGCCAAAAGTAAGTCTATCTGATATTTTTCTTGCATACAGACCTAGAAGAGATTTGTTAGCAATTCCATATTGGTTTTGATTTCATCCCATTATTGCTTAATCACGATATATAGAGGCATCCCCTAATGAGCGCCATAGAATGCTTTACTCATCATTTGGGGGTTATTGCCCATAATCCCCACGCTGGGCATGCGGGTTGGGGATCGCAGTTCGGTGGAGTTGTTCTGCAGAGGGTGCTGCTGCCCGCCCCCGGTGTTTTCCCTAAGTCGCCTCTTACGACACCCACGGGAAGAGTTGGGGTGGTGAAATTCTATACCGGCACCACACGGCCCACGATCACGATACGAAAACCTTATATTTATTATTTCTAGCCCATTAATGGAAGCAAGATTAAAAAGACGAATCTATAATAGATATCATAAAACTGTCTGTAAGTAAAGTTCCCAGAGGAACTTAATATCCTCATATCTTGGAAGATTGACGCAATTATGGATACAAATAAACCTCTCTGAACATCAAGAATGTAATATTCAACGAATCTAAAGTGAAATCTAAATACGGTACGTTATTGCAACCCTTATAAATTTACTTCGAAACATGATGGAACATTATGTTGAGAGAGGCTGTTCGGGAGCGGAGGATTTATGATTTGCCGATTTGTAAGCAAGGATGTACGTTAAGGCCGGGTGGTGCCGGCATAGAATTTCACCACCCCAACTCTTCTCGTGGGTGTCGTAAGAGGCGACTAAGGGAGAAACACCGGGGGGCGGGCAGCAGCGCCTTCTGCAGAACAACTCCACCGAACTGCGATCCCCAACCCGCATGCCCAGCGTGCGGATTATGGGCAAAAACCCCCAAATGATGAACAATGCAATCTATGGCGCTCATCAGGGGAGACCTCTGTCCAGCAGTGGACTATTATAGGCTGTTGATGATGATTGATGAAGCAAGGAACGGTAAGTAGATAAAAAGCTTCTGAAAGATTAATACAGTGTTTAGGCGTTTTTTAACCAATAGTAGTTACAAATCCTTGCTTTAAGGTATTGATTTTTAGTATCTACGAGTAGCTTTCTTTCGTAACTTTAAATGTCTCAAAAATCTTATATGCCTATAAAGGCATATAAGATTTTTGAGACATTTAAAGTCTTAAGGTAATGTAAATATCAGCATCGCATCTTTTTACCATCTATGTCCAGCAGTGGACTATTATAGGCTGGTGATGATGATGATGATGATGATCTTTTTACCAATAAGGAAAATAACTTATGAACAATATTTTAGTAACAGGACGATAGTGCTGAGTAACCTTTACCCGATCAGAATTTTTAAACATTATTTTCAATATCTGTATGTAGTTTTTTTGATCATAAAAAGCTTGAAAAGCATTAATGCTAATCCTGTCCATAGTTGCAAAGTATATATAAATGATAGATAAACAGTTTATTAAAATAGGTACTTTAGTTTTATAAAACATTTTATTTACAAATAAAATTACAATAATGTAACCAAATCAGAAGTACGAGTATATAATAAAATGATAACAAAATACACCATAGAGGTAGGTACTCGTATACCTCTCCCGTAATATTTTATGCGTTCTAAAATTATACAGGGAACACGCAATTTGGTGAAGGTAATATTTTAACAAGCATCATTAATTATGTTGATGAGAAAAACATCACAGCTATATAAAACAGCAATGTGTATTAGCATAACATCACAGTGTACATAAAGACAGTGTGGAAACTACCTACAAACGCTTGAAACGGCTCACTCACACAAGCATGCGCATCTACGAGAGCCCTAAGGGGTTTTCGCAGTGCTGTCAGTAGCGGTTGTCGCGTCGCGATGAGCGGTCATGCGTAATTTAGTTTTTTGAAGAATGCTCGATAATATTGCGTTGTATACAGCTGTGTGAACTCAGTTTCATCGAAACCGGAGCTTTCGTATTTTAAACTTCCTGCTGATTAATATAAGAAAAATGTACTATTATTATTATTGTTATCGAATAATGAGTCCGTGTAATAGATCATAGTGAATTCTTGAATTTATTTGAAAATCCAGAATGAAGGCGGTTTAAAGGTTGTTTAAAGTCGATAGGTAGAATGCGAATATTTTATACAAAAATTCCTATAAGTAGGTAATAAAGAATTCCGATGTGTCGTAGTAGACGCAAGTACTTTTATGTGAATCATTTGTAATAATTAGGAATAAACATATTAAGAACTGTTTTTTAATTAAGTACTAGGTAGGAATCACACGCATTTTCGTATTGAAACACGGTACAGTTTGCTGCCGCTCATGAGCGTTGCCCACGCGCCGCCACCTGCGCTGCAGTGTCTGCGCGCGCCGTAAAGTTACAACCCTAGTGCTATAATGGAGCTTAGGTATTTATTTCATCAACTGTCTGCGCGCGCCGTAAAGTTACAACCCTAGTGCTATAATGGAGCGTAGGTATTTATTTCATCAACTAGGCTTAGTTTCGATACTGGTCATATGTGTACTGTGATAACATTTCGTTCTAGCATGACTTGACAGAGCTACGTCACTTTTTCATTTTGGCGGCCATTTTGGACGCCGCCGTCTCGGAAAACTTCAACTGGCTGTAACTTTTGACCCAGCAGACGCAGAGAGCTGTGATTTTCTTCCAATGTCTCTTTTTTATATTTCGTTTTTGGCGGCCATTTTGTCCGCCATCTTTAAAATATTAAAGTTGTCGTAGCATTGCCTGCATAAAGAAATAACTTGTTCGTATATTTATCGGGTACTAGAAGTCCGACAATCCACACCGCATCATCTAGCCCTAAGCAGAGGTTGTGTTATGGGTAAAACTAGATGACTGTTAAACTTGATACAGTATGTTATATATTTCGTTAAATATTTTCTTTTCTACATTGAATACGACCAGAATATCCTGAACAAATATTTGCAATTTGTTCTTTTCTCCCCAGGCTGGAATCGAACCCGCAACTTCCTTCGATAAGTACAGGTAAGAATATGTCAGCCGTTCTCCTTAAAATTCTGTGGTGCATTTTTGGTTGGGACCGAACTTTTCTAAGTGAGGGTCGCTTGAACATCACTTAGAAAGTTTGTGCTTTCGTCGACCGAAAGAGTACATACTATTTTACACATTTACTCACGTTATTAAATAAATGCGTATTCAAAAAGTTATTTAGAAAAGATCAAAAGAAAGACCAAATTACAAATATTCGAGAAAAGTTCCCAAGATTCGTAAAGCGGTCCAAATATTCGGGAAAAGGTTAATGTAAAGTTTCCGCCTCCCAGGAAAGTAGCGGAAATTAATTTATTTACCTCGTCTAATTTATCCCGACGTTTCTGCTTGACTTTCAGGTGTTTGCGGAGCTCAGATAAATCCGCGAAAAAAGGTATACTACTGATGTTTATATCTTTATTTTTGCGTAGGTTAACATGGTAAATTTAGAAGGATAAAAATCCTGGTTGATTTAATTAAGGACAAATTTATTAAATAACAAAGTTTTTTCGTATTTAGTGAAAATAAGGCCTTTACGTTACTTATTATAAATTTATAAAATCAGTTTTTAGTACGATTTATTACATGATTTAAAAAATATCATCAATTAAGTTAACAATTACTTAATCTTTGAAAAGGCCTAATACCTACATACATTGTTTGATCAACAATTTAAATTCATGGTTATTTGACCCAAAACCAATGTTTGACCAATAAAATAACAATATAGTAAACAGCCAATCAGCATTGGTTCGAATTCAACAAACAAAATTCTGATGAATATACTAATATATTGCTTACATCTTTTGCATAGCAACTCGCCAAGTTGCTATGCAAAAGATGTAAGCAATTTAACTAACTCATGTTTGAGGTTGCTATGTACAGTACAACCTCTTTCCTCTGCAAGTTCTCTCGCTGCTTGGTTAAGTGAGTTTGTAACAGCTTGTTAACTAAGCTACATAATAGATATGTACTACTAGAGTGTTTGGAATGTGACTCACATTGGTATTAAATTATTAATGGTCGATTGTGCCATTTTAGATATACCTAATTAGTATTAAGATCGTGTAAAATTGTAACGTTTTAACTGTACCTATTAATGGTGCAATAAAGTAATATTCTATTCTATTCTAAATTAGTTGAATACGTATGTCGGTAGTACAAAAGGTATCTCATAGTTTGTAAGATAAAAGTGATAAGCGTCATACTAGCATTTTAGGTCCAACAAGGTAAAATCTCATCTTGTTGGATTAACAAAGATAGATGATAGACAAAGGGCGCCCATCTTTCTGGTGATGGCTTAGATTTTAAGGAAATAGATATACCTAAGTAGATACAAGTTGTAATTGTGCATTACGAAAATTACAATACGAAATAATTACATTAATAAAATTAATAAAATTTATTTATATATAAATTACAATAAAAAATTACATTACTTAACAGAATAATGTTAAGTACTGTACTTTTTTTTTGTTAATAAATATGGTATTTATTTGTAAAACTTGTACATGGTTTATATTACCTTATAATATATAAAAATTTAATTGGTGTTCGTTTCTCGCTAAACCTGGTCTTGTCTGTTTTTGAAATATTTGTGATATTTGATCTTGAAATATTTGTGGATTTTCTGGAAATTACTAAAAACGATAATTTGGTTTTTCTACATAAACTGACATGTAGGTGATAAGATGTTCGCCGGATGTTCACCGTCAAATACCAAAAGTATGTACTTATGAAACGTGTAGACGAAGTAAATAGCTTCCGCTATCGGTGTTCGCAAAAAACAAATATATGGAAAAATAAAGATGGTAGACAGAATCCTTTCTTTAAGTCAGAGGTCCGTATGTAGGTACAATAGTACCTCCAAAAATCCTGCGGTCCAAATTTCGCCTCATCATCGACAAAAATAACATGGCATGTACTCGTATTTCTAAAATTCTGTCAAAATATTGTCTGCAATGTAACTTTCCGATCATCTCTAAGAGCAGGCCATGTCTACCCAGAGTAATTCAATTCAATGCGTAATATTAATATACTAATGTCAATAATAGAAAGAATTCTTTCAAAAACAAAATAAAGACAATAACTACAAGAAAAATAACATTAATCCGTACCAATCTCATTTATTGGGTTGACATAAAATACCTTAAGAAAACAAGGCACGCAAACAGTTTGATTCAACTTGCTACGTCTGACCAACTACCTCCAAAGTGCATTAACTAATTTAAGTCCTCTGGTACCCATTATTGGTATAGGTACACAACTGCCTAATGATACGTAGGTACTTACTGGAATGCGCCGAGAAATGGGCTTTCATTTGTTTATTGAAGTGCTTCGTTTGATATGAATTCGCTTTAGAATTTGTAAATGTTAATTTGTGTGGAAATTTGTATTGTTTGTTATGTGAGGGACGTGTTTATGTTTGTATTCAGATATAAACGAGTAGGATAGGAATTGTGTTATTTTTTGAGCTTTCCATATTAACCAAGGATTAAAGAAACTGACGCGTTACACTTTTTAAATAATCGTTGACAGCGTTTTGCGGTTTTGGAAATCGGGGTTTTCACACAAATCCATCCATATTTAATCTATCTTTGCTCACAAATGTTTTCGTCGAGATTCCGTGCGTCGGGATTGTGTTGACTTTTTGAGTCGTAGGTCGCCCGAATATTTCATCGCAAATCTGAAACAATATCAGGTAGCGCACAGTAGTGTCACACAGTGAGCTTATAGATACAGATATGTACTTAAATATGTAGAACAACTAATGACGCACAGTAAAAGTAGATGACATAATGAAAAAACAACAAGAAAAACACAACACAAAGCGAAATGAATGAACTAACATTTTAATAGAATTCTTTGCTTAGCAAGCAACGAAGCTTGCAGATGTATTAAAATATCAACATCAATGTTTCTATTGACCAATGAGTTGAACAATTTGCTAGCTCGTATTAAAAAATATGCATTTAGTCTGTAGGTAATTAGTTTTTGCCCTATGTACGTGAAGTATACTCGGTTTTCACAATGCAGCTATTATTATATACCTATAGGTACTATAGGTACCTAACGTAATTCCGTGCTTCTAAATACTATTTCAACACAATTCTGTTCATCACATGTTTTAAAAAATATCTCTCTCTTGTTTTTCTTGGAATAGGAAATTTTGTAGTCAAGACTAGGCCCTTAACCATAATGGTTCGCAAACTTAAAATGACTGCTAAGCTGTCTTCCGTCTAATTTGTCACTATGACATATATCATAGAAAAAGACAGAAAGAGAAATAACAGTGTTTTATGTTAGAAGACTAATGAATAGAGGGTAACGCCTGAATAGTCAAACACAGGGCAAATTAAAGCGCTTCTTAAATGAAATATTGAAAGAAGAACTGTCAAAAATTCATGAATTGAGACATGATTAAAACTGAACCTTTGAGTATTGGGCGTAAGTTTGTAGGTTAGGTACCTACGTTAATACAACGCATCTCTTGCAAATCACTCATACGCCAGAGTACTTAATAAATATTCTTCACGCAAAATTAAATCAAAATTAGACCGACAAAAGGCACCGTGGAACACAACCTCATACTGTGACTTAACATGTACTTATGTAAGCATAATTGTTTGAAAATCGTCGGGACGTGCAACTGACGTTGAAGATTGATAGGTCTGCTTGCAAATAGTGTAATTTTGGAACGGAATTTAAGTTTGTCTACGAGATGCTTGCGGTTCTGCGACTTTAGCGCACTATATATTTGGTCTGTGGGCGTGTTAGATGATTTCTTATGGTTCTGCGACTTTAGCGCACTATGTATGAAATTATCTATACATGATTTCTTTAAATATGATGTTTATTTATGAATTCTATGTATGATTTTTAAGTGCCTTCTAAAAAGGAGAAGGTACAAAACCTTATCTTTTGTCGGCTGTACGATTTTTTATGTACGTTCACTCAATATTTTCGTCATAATTTGTGATCCGAATTTGATTCTTTTACTATTGTAGGTATAGAAAATTGTCCGGAAATGGTCATATATTTTAGTCTCGAGGGATTACTACATACGTATCTCGCAAAAACTTAAAAAATAATATAGGGAATTTAAAATTAAAACTTTTTGAGCTTGTGTTTTTTCTGTTTTTCTCTCTCTTGGTTTGCAAAGAGTATTGTATTGTATTTTAGTTTGAAAAACACAAAATACAAAGGACAACGTTCTGAGCAGGTCTGCGCCGTCTGTTTATTTATAAAAACTGTGTCACAGGAGGCATCGTCTTCCCAATTGCAGAGTACCTACAAAGTTTAAGTTTGAAAAGAATAAAATATCAAAAACATTTTTAATTTTTTTAAGACTATATTTTTTATTTACAGAGAAAAGAAAAGAAGAATATAATTAAACTAAGAACATAAATTGATTCTTAGTATTAATATAATTCAAGAAAGTTTCTAGTGTTTTCAAACTAATATTTTCTTCTTCGTCTCGCCACACAGCTCAACAAGGACAAAACCTTATACAAAATCCTTCTGGCCTTATTTCGCTTTTGCGTATTTTATAATTAACTATCGCTATCGGTTCTCCCCGGCTACGCACGGATACTTTTTACCAAAAATTATATTTTTTACATAAGTACCTACTTCGGATTATTAAAGTTTTCATAATTATGTTCATCACTCATCATAGTTGATGTAGAATTCTAAAGAATTTTTCAAATTGGTCGAGTAGTTTCGTAATCTATTCAATTCAAACAAACAATCAAATCCGTCTTCTTTATAATATTATAATTCATTATCAATAATATTGAAATATATATGAAGTGCTGTCGTACGCAGAACGCCGTTTTATTTACAGTTTTAAATTATGTACCATGCATTTATCGACAATATTATCGAAATTATTTGAGTATGCATCATGTATTATTTACCTGATAACAAGCTTAAAAGCAAAGCCAACTATATGTATTTGTTAACGTAATTTCACTACACAATACTTGCTGAAAACTGTGAATTTAAACATAACCGTTTCCTTATAAATGTAAGCGGGTTAACTACGAACGTATTTTGTAGTGAGCACATTGAGGCGATACAGGCGCGACGTGAGCCGCACTCACCCTGATGAAGTCCCTTGTTACCGGATGAAACGTTGTTGTTCTTCCAACACAAAATAGGTTCGTAGTTAACCCGCTTACATTCATAATGAATTCGTCAAACTACGATAGTTTTTATAGTAAAGTAATATTTTCGTCGCTCAGCGATAAAAAACTGCTCCTTTTCATACTAAGCGCTAAACCTAAATCTGTCAACATGAACATAATACATAACCTACTAGGTTAACTCTCCGTTAGGGTAATAGAGTCGCATATAACCCCGCGTCTTGGCAGCAAGAATAGCGGTATGACACTGACAAATGTGGATGTAGATGAGAAGCTGGCTCAGTGATGCGTGGAATGATATCCGTTGGTACTTGTACCCCTGTTTAATGTAAGATAATGATGATACATTAACTTAGATTAGGCTGAATCAAGTTATTTTTGATACTTTAGCTGGTTCTTCGTATAGGCGCCTAATAAAGCCTAATCTAGAAATCGAGAAGTCTGTATTACATTGCAATAATGCTTACCAAACCGGTAAGCCACTTTCGTGTAAGTTAATGATCGTAAATTAACTTAGGTTTGGACTTGGCTGAATCAAGTTATTTTTGATACTTACAGCTGGTTTTTCGTATACAAAAAGCCTTTTTAGAAGTCATTACATGGCCGGAATCTCGACTTCTTTGATATGACAATATTTGTTTGGTATGCCACTTTCAAGTTAAGATTTCATGGCCGTGGCGCGCCAGGTCGTTCCAAAAAGCTTGGGCAGTGAATGCGTTAATAAATAAAATACTCGTTTATGAGGTATTTCATATTTTCGGAGAATAAGCAGAAACATCTGTTATGTTGTAATGAAGCCAACGATTTCATATATTAGATAAAAAATAAACTAAGACACCTGTCTTTGTTTATTTTTTATTTTTTGATCGGAATGCTGGCGTTTATTTCGCGTGGCAATGCTGCCAGCATTCTGGGCACTTTGCCCTATTATGTGGTGACGGCTTAGATATTTAGGGAATAGATATTACTTAAGTATAAATAGGTACTAAATGCAATTTTCATTTCCAGTTAAGGACCTGCTGTAATTTTCTGTGTTAATAAATGACAGTAACAAACTAGGACTGTTTTGTAACGTCTCTATGTTACCACTTATCTATATAACCAGATAACGCTCAATGGTATCCCCATGAGAACAAAACTTATTTGAACTAAACTGACGATATTGTCGTCAGTTGTATGACTAAATAGGGATTATTTACAGCACAACACACAAATACAAGTCGCTTCCATGGAAACTGTACATCATTGTACTTACTCGAATTTACAGAGCTTCCAAATTAATCTTCGTCAAGATCGAGACAATGAGAATCTTCGAAACAAAATTTCTTGGCAGCTTTCGGGATTCATGTTTGGAAGGAGTTGGTGGCTTTTAATTATGTAACTGTACTCTGAGTTAAAGATTTAGTGGTTTCAAACACATACCTGTTCCTAGAATCTGATACCTGTGGATTTTTAGCAACATTATTCAGTTAGACTTAGCCAGAAGGTAAAATTAAGACAATCCTCACCGCATCATCTAGCACCAAGCTAAGCAGAGATTTAGTTATGGGTACTAGATGACTGATATACTTGCCGTGTGGTGTCGGCATAGAATTTCACCACCCCATCTCTTCCCGTGGGTGTCGTAAGAGGCGACTAAGGGAAACACACCGGGGGGCGGGCAGCAGCGCCCTCTGCAGAACAACTCCACCGAACTGCGATCCCCAACCCGCATGCCCAGCGTGGGGATTATGGGCATTAACCCCCAAATGATAGTGTCATATTTGGCGCTCATTAGGGGAGGCCTATGTCCAGCAGTGGACTATTATAGGCTGGTGATGTTGATGTTGATGACTGATATACTTAGGTAATACACTATAATTACTTAAAGATATTTTTGTTATACAAAGAAAACAACCAGGATTCTTGGAATAAATAACTGCAGGTCGCACGTACATTAGTCCCGAAGCGAATTAATTCAGTTATAAAGACTAGTTATAATTTGGTTATTGAATTGTAATATTCTTTGTAAATAGAGGAATCACAAGTGGAATATTAACTGTGGAATATAATTCCAATCTTCCATCGACACATATATCCTCCTAAAATATCCGCTTGATTTTTATAACTCGTGTTTTTGTTAATTGCTTTCTTTTTCTAATAAATATAGTTTCCGTTTGTAAATGTTATTCTAGCCGAAATATTTTTTTGTGACATTCAGCTACGCCATCTTCATCTTATTTACTACCCGATCCAAAGTTTTGCAAATGTTTTGAGCATGGGATTTCTAAAGCCTGTAGAAAACGCGATTGCAAAGCCTTGTAGAATTTTGAGGGAAACAAAATGCAATCCAATTTGATAAAAAAATTGGAAGTTCATGTTCGTTGAAAGAAATATGACGTTGGTTAAAAATATGAAATGGCTACGTATAGTGAGATAGTTTAACACATGTTATATTGAACGAGATGTACAATTTACTTCAATGTCCTGAGTTTTGGAAGTAATAGGTTTTATATGTAGATAAGTAGTGATCTACATAGAAATCCACTTCCAACGGCAATAATAAAACGTCACCAAACCGCTTAACATTCTACCTGTTCATCCCTTCATGAATTACCAATAGAATTCCAGTCTCAAGATTGTCTCCACACCCGATTGATCCCTTTAACCATTGGAATTGAATAATTCGGCCTTGAACCAATCACGTGCTAACCACCCGTGCCACCACACCACCACACTTTGATCTGTATCCTCTGATTATTTACACAGATGACGTGTCAAATCAAAGGATCAGCATTAAGTGGCTCGTCTCCTTTTCATCCCGTCGGAGAAACGCTGCAAGGAGGTCCTAAAACTCGGCGATTTTACGCATTTCCGAATTTTGATGTTCGATTAACCATGAACAGCTGATGGTCGGGAGGGCAAAAATTTACAACAATAGGCAGTTTCTTGGGCGTAAATCCGTTTTTACGGACCTTATCCTATGTAGGCCGTGCGTTGCCGGCATCCAATTTTATAAATTGCTTCTAAGTTTGTAGCGGCTCATAATCGTGCATGTGGGAGATGGGGCCAATATTCCGTAAAATGATAAGTAAGTATAAGGGTATTGAATTTACTCAGCGTTGGAATATCGCTGGATAAGGAAAATGTGTGAACGTATTTATAGATTTTACTCAAACATGCTAAATAAGTATATTAGCTGTCGGCACTAAAGCTTTCTTTCAGCTTATCCATCAAGGGCTGTAATGCTGACGGCATTGTTAACCTCAACTCCACAACGCTTTACTTCAAGCTTTATAAGTGGGTAGGTACTTTTATGTAGTTTGTATGGTGTGGTATTTTAAGTTTTAGTTTTAGTGTGTATAAAATTGTATTAGTTTTAAGCTACAAATAAAGATTATCTATTCTATTCAACATCAACATCAACATCACCAGCCTATAATAGTCCACTGCTGGACATAGGCCTCCCCTAATGAGCGCCATAGATGGCATCATTATTTGGGGGTTATTGCCCATAATCCCCACGCTGGGCATGCGGGTTGGGGATCGCAGTTCGGTGTAGTTGTTCTGCAGAAGGCGCTGCTGCCCGCCCTAGGTGTGTTTCCCTTAGTTGCCTCTTACGACACCCACGGGAAGAGTTGGGGTGGTGAAATTCTATGCCGGCACCACACGGCTATTCTATTCAAGCCATCGCAACCTTCCCATTTCTTACCTCGTCAGTAATGTACGTGTCTCTCAATAATAATTAGGTATCTCAGGACGTAATTGAGGTCTTTACCTGAAATAAGTAGATTCCAACAAACAAAAACTTGAAACAATAAAATGTGCGACCGCCTCGCTATTTCAAAATTTGACATTCCAGTAAAATTAAGAAAATATTTAAACATTTTCCTATTTACTTTGAATATAAATATCTATACTAATATTATAAAGAGGAAAGATTTGATTGTTTGTTTGTTTGTATGTTTGTTTGTTTGTTTGTTTGTTTGTTGGTTTGTTTGTTTGTTTGTTTGTTTGAATTGAATAGGATCCGAAACTACTGGACCGATGTGAAAAATTCTTTCAGCATTAGAATCCTAAATTTTCCGTGATGAACATAGGCTATATAATATTTTCAAAAAAGTTAGGGATTCGCATGATAAATCAATAATTGAACCGTGCGCTCTATATTCAACCTCTTTTTCTATTATGGCGCGTCAGTATAGAAAAAGAGGTTGCGCACTGTGCTTGCTTTTTCTCTACGGCCAGTGTCAGTTATGGAGTGTCGAGTCAATGTCAAAAATCCCAATGCTGTTAGAAAAAGTAAGTGATCCGTATGAAAACTGTGAAACCCATCGTGTTATTGTGTATAATTTCAGAAATTTTTGTTTAATACCCGTGCGAAGCCGGGGCAGACCGCTAGTGTAGTATAATTTTATTGCAATGTAGCAAAATCTAATATCAATTTCTTAACTAACGCTTCCCCTGATTTATAAAAGCTAAGTTATCATTTAACTTTGATCTGTATTTATGGCACAAAGTCTTTCATCTTCTTAATGACATGTCCTTTGTTCGATGCCCAATCTTTTGCAGAATCACAAAGATCAGGCCTTTAGTGGAAAAATATATTCTGGCATTTTTTAAAGGAAATAGGCTTTATTTTTAGCTGTTGATGAAAAAGAGGAGCGAAACAAATTAGTTGTATAATAAACACCCCAAAACATAAGTTCTGTTTACCTACTTTAGGATTATGTGATGCTACATGAAATTTCAAGCTGTATTTTTTTTGATATTTATGCGTGATTGACCGGTTTGAATTTAGTGTGAGATAGCAACCAGCATGTTTTGTTTCTTACGACAAATAATATATAAATACAAGCAACCCGCCCCGGCTTCATTCGGGTACAATGCTGGCTACCAGGATATTCTATGGATCGGATCTATGCATCGGAAAAATATTCGAAACAGGTGTTTCTCTAATCCTGTTAACAGTCTTTTTGTTATTTTCATATTCTTTCACCGAGTTGGTTGGACTTCAGTTTAATAATATTTTTGTTATGAGACGTGACAATTTATGTTGGCTTACCTTTTCTTCACCTTTTAACAATAGCTTAGCTTCATAAACATTTCGGTAAACTTTCCCAACCGGAACAAATATTTGTACATAATTTTTGTCGAATCGAACCGAATCGCTTGAATAGAAACGGGTCGACCTTCGACCATTTCTAGGTCTTTGTTTGTTCAGTAACAAGTCAAAAGGGCCTTTCAGCAGATTGTACGCAATTAATAAGCTGATTGAGATAACCGTAGAAGTGCAAAAGTCTGATTAGTTGGAATCGTTAATATTATCTAGAGGTATTATCTATATCTATATCTATACTAATATTATAAAGAGGAAAGATTTGATTGTTTGTTTGTTTGTATGTTTGTTTGTTTGTTTGATTGTTTGTTTGTTTGTTTGTTTGAATTGAATAGGCTCCGAAACTACTGGACCGAGTTAAAAAATTCTTTCACCATTAGAATCCTTAATTTTCCGTGATGAACATAGGCTATATAATATTTTCAAAAAAGTTAGGGATCCGCATGAAAAATTCAATAATTGAACCGTGGGCTGTATATTCAACCTCTTTTTCTATTATGGCGCGTCAGAATAGAAAAAGAGGTTGTATAGCGCACGGTGCTTGCTTTTTCTCTACGGACAGTGTCAGTTTTGGAATGTCGAGTCAATGTCAAAAACCCCAATGCTGTTAAAAAAAGTAAAGATCCGTATTAAAACTGTGAAACCCATCGTTTTAGTGTGTATAATTTCTGAAATTTTTGTTTAATGCCCGTGCGAAGCCGGGGCGGGCCGCTAGTATTATCTATTTCTACTCGTACGGTCAGCCGATGATGACCGTGAAGATACTTGATTTTTTCAGTTGGATTATCATCAAAATTCCTTGTAGACCCACAAGATAGGTCTCTATTTATGGCATAAATAGTGATCAAAAGATTTTTTAATCAACACATGCCAATTACAAGCGACTCTTACAGAAAAAAACGTAAGCTAATTTTAAATTTAATTGTTTCAAAAAACCCATTCAGCTGTATTTTAACCTTTTTCACGCACGTAATCAAATAACCCCAAATAACTTTTACGTTTGTAAAAGGTGGTCCTGTAATTATATTATCTGTTGTACCGTACTGAGCGAATGTCCCGGGGTCGGGGGTGGCCCCGGGTCGACTGAGGGCCCGCTGCTGTTGAGTTATGTGATCGTATATCACCTACGTAATTACATTATGCAAAGCAACGTTTAGTGTGGATCTTAGACTATCATAGTATTAATTACATATCTTTGTCAAGATATCAACTAGATGAGTTTGTACTGTAATTGTATCTTGATTTTACCTCACTGTTGCCGGGTTACCGGTTACCTGGCAACGAACACGTGTGAAAACGAGCTTACACTTCGAAATCTATACTAATATAATAAAACTAGCGGTCCGGACCGGCTTCGCACGGGTATTTAGCATAAATTGAATTCTTCATGCGTATATCTAAATATGTATTTTGAAAGTATTCTATAGCCTATGTTCAGTAGGGAAAATTTAGGATTCTAATGGTTAAAGAACTTTTCAAATCGGTCCAGTAGTTTCGGGGCTTATTTATTATTATTCGTTTCAAACAAACACACAAAGAATCAAATTTTTCCTCTTTATAATATTAGTATACCTTTAACAAAGTAAAATACAATTAAATAACCAATTAAGACTAGTACTTACAATTGATACAATTGCTACCTGCAAACTTTAGAAAACAAACTACGGGTAGCTCAACTGATCCATATCTTTATTTATTGTATTTCGAACAACGTTGTCTAACTAAACATAAATTAACATCCCTATTTTTTTTAAATTGAGCTAACTGCAGACTGTTTCAAAATGTAGGTATCCTCATCGGTATTTCCTGAATACAGCCACTGACCACATCGTTCCGGACACTGTAAAAGTAATTCAGTAAATTCTCCGTAATGGCACGGGTCCGCATAGAGCTATAAACATTTGAAAGGAAGGAAGTGATCCTCAATCCCGGGGGAGCAGGTTTTAGCTGAGTATGCTTCGTAGATTTTATGAATGTATTTATCACTTTGCGAAATGAAGGAACATGAGAAATCTGCACTGTACTTACCAAGTGGTTAGAAGTTGCTTACGTATGCTGGAAAAGACTAATTTTCATAGAACTACATTATAGTTGGCCCCCATTTAGTGTTCTTTTTGAAGTTAGCTATTTAAAATGCGAGGCAATGCAGCCAGCATGGATAAGTTGAGCGACCTGTAGTTTTTTGCAACAGTCTGCAGTTCACTCAATTGTTTCACACAAAGAAAGGATATTCGTTAGAAACCATTAAGAATTATAAAAAAGCATATACATATAACATGTATAATCCTCTATACGATGACCTCTGTAACGCGATGGGCAAATGTCCGCCTGCGACGCAGAAGGTTGCGGGTTCGATTCCCGCTCGGGACAAATGTTTGTACGATCTGCAGATATTTGTACAAAGAGTTCTGGTCGTTTCCTATATAAAATAAAAATATCTATCTATTTAATATTGTATTATGTATATCAGTTATTTAGTACCCATAACACAACCTTTGCTTAGCTTGGGGCTAGGTGATGTTGAATGTCTCCAACATTATTTTATTTATTTAGTAGGGCCCATCCTGGGTCCTAATTCACGGTTACGAATCCAAACGCGTTACACAGACAGATACAACAAGACAGCCGCGTGGAATCGGACAATAGCGTATTCCCTACGCCATATTTGTCAGTCCCAATCGCGATGAACATAGTTTATGGATGGAGACATTTTGTTACACTATGAAAATTACTTTTGGCCTGTAAAGAACATTTTTCCGTTTTTACAAAAGATTCGCGTATAAATATATCAAATATCCATACTTATCTACCTATACTAAGGGGGTGGCGTGGTCGGATAACCTCCTAGTGAGCCCGTACTGCTACTTGTCCCCAGGGATTCGTCCCTGGGGAACGGTAGTAGGTGGCGGGCCGGTGCACCCCGGGCAACACCGCTAATAACCTCTTCCTCCCGGGGGACGTTATTAACGGTGGCTAATAATCCGACAAAGGGGGATTATAACCCTAGAAATTATTAAAAAATGGCAAGTCTCAATACGCAAAGTAGTCCCCAGGAGGGTACCGGTTCTACCGGAGAATCCCTCCCCGAGCTCAGCTCGGGCCGCCCCTCGTACTCTGGGGGGGGCAAAGAACTGCCACAACATAAAACTAAAAAACGACCCAACCAACAGGCCAGGGCTGCATCCTCGGAAGCGCCAAGGCTCAACTTCTTCACGGCTGCATCTGCGCCTTACCTACCTACTGCGTCGAGGGCTGCATCATCTGAGATGCCAGGACCGCAACCATCAACATCCAAGGAGGCCCCTATACCCACTACCTCGAAGTCCAGGGCCCCATCCTTGGCAACACCTAAACCTTCCCACCGCACGGTCTCAACAGCAGAAGCGCCCCTCGGGGCTTCTTCGCACGAGACGGTCATCGAACTGTCGGACCTCAGAGCCGCCATACCCAACCCAGGGCCAGACTGGAGTCTTGTTCCTTCCAAAAGGAACAAGAAGAAGGGCAAAAAGCCCCCCCAGCCCCCAAGCGTAACCCAAAAGGCGCGGGCGCAGACAAGGACGACGGCAACTGACGGTGGACGTAATCAGCCCTTCGGAGCTAAGTCCACGACCAATGTAGGAGGGACTCGTCCCGCCGAAGTGGTCCCGGCACAAGCGCAGCCGAACGCAGCGCTAATGCCCGTCGGAAGTTGCCAGACGCCGGCTCGGCTGCCCAGACCTAGAGGGAAACGCGGAGGGAGGCTGGCAGCACTGGCTAAGAAGAACAAATACCCACCAGCCCAGCCACAGAGTGTCAAGCGTTCCCGACCCGATGACAGCACTACACCCACGGGTGATAGTAAGCGTCTAAGGTCGGAAACGGATCACAGGAGCAGCTCTGTGAGCTACGCAGCAGCTTTCAGGTCGCATGACCTATGCGTGGCTGTAACCGTAGACCCCTACCAAGACCTAACGGCGGAGCAAGCCATGGGAGTACGGGACACACTGGAGGACTACATCATCGACGGTGTCGTTGATCCGAACTTGGCCCTCCAGATGTCGAAACTCAACTTCCGTGGCCGTGCGCATTATAGCGATGGCGTTCTCAAATTCTGGTGCGAGGACGACTACACGCTAGCGTGGCTTCGCCAAAAAATCGACGAACAACAATCGCCCATCGCCGGGACTAAGCTTGTCGTTAAAAGGCAGGCTGAGCTCGAGCGCAGAATTCTGTGTGGTCTGTTCGTGCCGACAGCGGCTCACAGGCCAATGGAGACTGAACAGATCCGCAGGACTCTGGCGGGACAAAACCCTCACCTCAATATAAACTCGTGGAACCCAATCCGCGCGGAGAGAAGGGATGACCAGGAGGGTTCTGGCACCTACCTTCTTCTCCTCGTTCCCGAGTCTGAGGTTGAGAAAACCCTCTCGAAAGACCGGCGCCTGTACTGGCTCCTGGGTAACATCTACCTCAAAATTATCCAGAAGGATGATCCCAGGGGCCAGAACAGTGACGCCAAAACCACGAATCCTGGATGTAAAAATCCCGGTCCAGAGCCCGGTCCCTCTTCGGAACCCAAGGCTGACCCTCAGCCCGGTCCCAGCTCGGGGCACGTGGCTGTCCCTTCTCCGGCCCCACAACCATCACCCCAGGGGCTGGACCTGATGGATATCCAGGATCCACCAACCCCACTATCAGAGGAGCGCTTTTTCGATACGGAGGGGAGCGATGCTAGCAACAGCGACATCGGCTCCTCTCCTATCAAGCGCTCCTAAACCACCACCAACACCCCCTGATCCACCTATCCCCGCCACACCCTTCATCCAAGCGAACCTCCAGCACAGCCTTACGGCTACCGCGTCCCTACGCAGAGTGCTGGAGGAACATCCTAACTCCGTGGCCCTCATCCAAGAACCGTGGATCAGGAAAGGCCGAATATGCGGCCTAAAAATTACGGGAAGCAAGCTTCTCGTCAACTCATCCGTAAGCAACCTCAGAACTTGCATTATTGTTCCGAGGTCTGCGAAAACACTTCTAATAACTGAACTATGTTCCAGAGACCTCACAGCAGCTAGGCTATTCTTAACACCGAACAAGAACAGCTCCACACCACAGATAGTCCTAGCATCAGCTTACCTACCCAGTGACGAAGCGATACCCACACCTGAGCTGGTGTCCCTGATCGAGTACTGCGAGAGGGAGAAACTCGAGCTCATCATCGGCACCGACTCCAACGCGCACCACACGCTGTGGAGCAGCCCCAGGTGCAACGACCGAGGAGAAGAACTGGTAAATTATCTCATCTCCACTAACCTCATACTGCTAAACAAGGGCTCGGAACCTACTTTTGTAACATCTAGAGCCCAAACCATCATAGACCTAACACTTACGACAGCACAAGTTGCCTACGCTGTCAAGGACTGGCATGTCTCTAACGAGGCCTCGTGCTCAGACCACAGATGGATTAGGTTCAACCTGGAACTGTCGCTACCGAAACCACAACCTAGGCGCGTCCCACGTAAGACCAATCGAACTAAATTCTTCCAATTAGTCAAATCGGAACTTACCGATACGCCAAACCTATCGAATTACACAACAGTAACTGATATTGACAATTACACAAATCAACTAACACATATTCTTATCAACAGCTTTGAACAGTCCTGTCCACTTATAACTCCCAAACAGAGGACGGATAGTCGATGGTGGGGTCATGAACTCCAAAAACTCCGTCGCAAATTAAGGAAACTGTTCAATAGAGCCATGAACACTAGACAAGACGAAGATTGGGTAAACTACCATAACGCGAAGAGAATCTACAAGAAAGAAATTCGCCTTAAAAGAACTGAATGTTGGGAAAGATTCTGCACCAACATTGTAAACAATAGCCAAGCCACCCGCATTAAAACAATACTAGCAAACGCACCAGAAAACACACTCGGGTGCCTTATCAAACCTGACAATACTTACACAAAATCGGATGCAGAAACCAGTGAAGCGCTTCTGAACGCACACTTCCCAGGCTGCCAGGTTACAAACACTTGCACATGGGAAGATGTACCTGAACTAGAACCTACCGACCAAGACTGGATAACAGCATACAATATGATAAACCGCGAGAAAGTACTATGGGCAATTAACAGCTTCCTTCCCTTCAAAACACCAGGACTAGATGGAATCTTTCCAGGTATGCTTAGATGGTGCAGTGGCATTCTAGCCGACCATCTAGTTAGAGTATTTAGAGCATGTATCGCCCATAAGTACATACCCCATAAATGGAGGGAAGTGAAGGTAGTTTTCATACCAAAACCAGGAAGAAGTGACTACACCCAACCTAAGTCCTTCAGGCCCATAAGCCTGACATCATTTCTTCTAAAAACTCTAGAAAGACTCTGTGACAGAGAGATCAGGGAAAACATACTCTCTCACAAACCGCTACACCAGCAACAACATGCATACAGCAAAGGCAAATCTACAGAATCCGCTCTACACAACGTAGTCTCGCGCATAGGAGGTGGATTGACGTCAAAACAACCAACCCTGGCGGCCTTCATTGATATTGAAGGAGCTTTCGATAAAACCAACTTCACCAGCATATATAGAGCCCTCACCAGATATCGAGCCTGATACGGATATTTATCGTAAGCGACAAAATTCGTGAAATCGTTTTTTTACCCTAACATAAAGTTAAAATAATTTAGATCCTAATGCAAAGACACCTAGGTCGATAGCTGCATAAATAAAGAAATGACAGCAAAAAGTTTGTTTTATCGTAAGCGACAAAAAGTAACACTTTTGAAAATGTTGTCTACAGAGAGTATCGTAACCAGTTGTATCGTAAGCGACTTTTGTCGGTTACGATAAAATTGTGATGCTAAATTTTCTATGAATGTGCGTTTCGATTTTTCTCTTATCCTTGGTTGTTTAGAAAATGGAGATACTTTATTGAATTAGCCTACTAGAATTTTACGATTTTTAGTTGTATGTTTCCGGAACGAAACGCAGATAGCATTTCCGTTAGATAATGACGTTTGAACGGAGGTTTGAACGTCAAATTTGTATTATTGCATTGACGGCACTGACCGTTATTTCTTTTCATTCGAATTGTTCGTGTTTTTGAGGTGGAGGTTTTTACGTTTTTGATAAGTTTTTTTGTGAAATTAGTACCTACTTTAAGAAAGTGATAGCTTATAAAAAAAGTGTAAGTAACTACTACTATTATCTACTGCAGCATGGCCTTTACTAGGTTTTTTATTTCATTCTAACAGTTTTATCTTGCTATGCTGATTGTTATGAGATTATGGTAACTAAAGTTAATAATGCATAGTTGTTAAAAGTACTTACCTACGTGATCACTTACTTATTCATGCCATTAATTTAAAAACTTACTTAGAATAAGTATGGTTACAAAAATAAAATGCAGCTAGATTATGGTGGTGACTTTTTGCATTGTTCGGGAATGAAAATTGCTCTATAGCATCTGCTCACGTTTTGCTACTGGTTTGTTGAACGTACGTTTGAATAATGCTTAACTGGAGTTCTTATTTTTATTCCCACGTTTGTTAACTAAAGGTTCCACCTAGATACCTTTGTTACCTAAATAATGATAATAAGTACGACCGGTGTGGCATGAAGGGCGAAGGTCCACCTTTGACAAAGAAGGATGCAGGGCTAGATAATGATGCGTGAAATGTACTACCAGATAGGTAGTACCAGATAGGCAGTACCAGATAGGCAGTACCAGATAGGCTTTTATTGTATAAACAATACATTTGCTTATCTAATAAATCAGTTACTCAGTGAAATATTAAAGTATACTATACATAGGATCAAGTGTAGGTACCTAATTAATAATGATAGGTCAATTCACACAAATCAGCACCTAGCCCCCAGGTGACTAATAAACTATCATTTATCAGTTACAGATGCTCGATATTGGATTATTCTCTTATTTATTTATCCTTAGCATGAGTCTAAATTTAGTGAAATATTATCTTTTTTGATGTTTTTATTATCTGCTGCTAGCTAGGCTGTACCTGCTTTATTTTATGGTGGTTGGTGTTTGTAACATGACTATTTTTTTTAGTAACAGTTACCGAACATGGAAACAGAAGGAGCCAACAAAGACTCCCAAATTGGTCTCGTACCAAGATTCAGATTCGACCTATTGTAGTTCGGTCGACGATTCAGACAAAGGCTTTAGCGGATCTGACTCTGACGAATCATGGACGATCCCAATAAAGAACGACCAAGACGTTTTAATTTTTCATCTTCTGATCTGTACACGGATACTGCATCTAGCTCTACTATGACTGCGCTACACGTAGATACTGCCATTACGTCTCCTCACGTTAGATGTCAAAACAATATTGGTCCATTTGCGTCAAATTGGCAAGGTAAAAAAGCTTGACAAATGGGTGCCCCACGAACTCAATGATCGCCAGCGCGAAGTACGCCTGGGACGTGCCTTGCACTGCTCAACAGACACACAAATGAAGGAATTTTGAACCGCATTGTTACCTGCGATGAAAAATGGATTCTGTTTGATAACCGCAAGCGCTCAGCAAGTTGGTTGGATCCTGGTTCAGCACCTAAACAATGCCCTAAACGAAAACTCACCCCTAGAAAAGTGATGGTCACTGTTTGGTGGTCTAGCGCCGGTATGATTCATCACAGCTTCTTACCAAACGGGATGAGCATTACTGCAGATGTGTACTGTGAAGAACTGAACACAATGATGGAGAAGCTAGCACATCTCCAACCAGCATTGGTCAATCGCTCCTCTCCGCTGCTCCTGCACGACAACGCGCGACCTCATACTGCTCAGCAGACGGTATCCAAGTTGCAAGAACTGGGGTTGGAAGCTCTCCGTCATCCGCCCTACTCACCAGACCTTGCGCCTACAGACTACTACTTTTTCCAGAATTTGGATAACTTCTTGGCGGGAAAAAAAGTCAATACCCGAGAGGCAGTACAAAATGCCTTTGAAGAATTTGTTGCCTCCCGTCCTGCTGATTTCTATAAGGGCATCAATAAACTGCCACTGCGTTGGCAAAGATGCATTGATTGCATGGGTGATTACTTCGATTAATACAAATAAAAAATACATGAAAAAAATTCGTTTAAATTTTTTCATACAAAACGGAAATTTCATAGGTAAAGACCTAATACAATTTTAATGTAGGTAAGCATAACTTTTTCACGGATTAAACAACATTATGTACATTTCAGTCCTTTAATTTGTGATTCATTGTTAAATTCCAACACGAAAACCTTATAACGTAAGCGACAAAATGAAAAATGAGCAATAATCATGCACTGATTTTTTATCGTAAGCGACACATCTCCTATTATTTAGGCGATTTTTAGAATAATTACATAATGAACAGATAGAGCATAGTCGACAACATAGAATAATTTTTCATCTCAATAATGTAGAAGCTACACATAAATTTTAAATTGAAAAAAACGCCTCCTGTAAAATCATGTCAATGTCGGTTACGATAAATATCCGTATCAGGCTCGATATGGTGTCGCGCCAACGTTGGCTCAATGGATAAACAACATGCTCAAAAACAGAGCGATACAAGTAACTATCAATAAAACCACCAGAGGTATAGTTGCCAGGGGCTGCCCCCAAGGCGGCGTCTTATCGCCTCTCTTATGGAACATAGTTGTTGACGAGCTCATCCGCAAACTCAATGGACGTGGACTGGTCACTGTGGGATACGCGGATGACCTCGCGATCTTGGCGACGGGCTGTTTCGAAAACACACTATGCGACCTGATGAAACTTGCCTTCAAAACCATCGAAGCATGGTGTAAAGACCATGAACTCTCAGTTAATCCAACCAAAACGGAACTAATAATGTTCACAAACAAGCGACATCTAGGAGACATCAAACTCCCTAAATTATTCAACACAGAGATCAAGCTTAAAACAGAAGTCAAGTACCTAGGAGTTATACTAGATAGCAAACTGCTGTGGAACAAACATCTTGACAGCAAACTCCAACGTGCGACGACAACCCTCTACCAATGCAGCAGAATGCTTGGCAAAACCTGGGGGATCTCACCAAAAATAACCATGTGGCTCTACACTGCTATAATCAGACCAACACTAACCTACGGAGCGATAGTCTGGTGGACTAGAACGGAACTAAGTACCGTGATATCGAAACTACAGCGGTTCCAAAGAATGGCCTGCTCAGCCATAACAGGCTGCATGAGAACCACTCCCGGCGCTGCCCTAGATATCATTCTAGACCTAGCACCATTAGACCTTTACATACAACAAGAGGCTACAATGTCGGCCCTAAGACTACAAAACTTGGGTCTCTGGGGAATCACAAGCAGCCCACACGCCCAGATCATGGACAGAGCTATAAACTACGAACCCCTAATAGCTGCCCCATGTGATAGAATACCCAGTAAACAAATGCTAAACAAGCACTACCGAATACAACTATACGAGCATCTGAAAGATGAATCTGGTACACGTGAAGTCAGAATCTATACAGATGGCTCTAAAACGGATACAGGCACAGGCGCTGGGGTCCACTCATTGGACCTAAACATTAACATATCAGTAACACTAGGAAGGCACAGCTCTATATTTCAATGCGAATGTGTAGCAATAACTAGGGCTGCCACAGCTATACAAAAGAGAGGAATAAATAACCAATGTGTTCGCATTCTCTCCGATAGTGCAGCTATACTCAAAGCCTTGGAGGGGAGTAGCTGCAACTCCAAGCTAGTGTACGAATGCCATCTAGCATTAGAAAGGATATCAACAAATAACAAGATTACCCTTCAATGGATAAAAGGACATAGCGGATCGCTAGGAAACGACGCTGCTGATGAACTGGCACGGCGAGGATCGGAAACAACCACAGAAGGTCCACTTCCTTTCCTCCCCTTGCCATTTTCATTACTCCAAACATGGATCAGGCTCAAAACTAGAATGATGCACAACGAACGATGGACACGCCTAACTGAGTGTAGACAAACCAGAGAGGCGCTCCCATCAATATCAAAGAAGCTAACTAAACGCTTAATGAACCTAAGTCGACTGGACCTACGTATTCTGGTAGGAACACTAACAGGGCATTGCCCACTGAACAAACACCTTTTCACCATCGGAGCAACAGACAGTCCTCTCTGCAGAGGATGCCTCAGCAACGACGAAACAGCTGCCCACGTAGTCCTGGAATGCGAGGGAGTAGCAGCACAACGAATAGAAATCCTCAACTTGCCGAGGTCACTCCGTGAAGCCTGTGAAGACCCCAGGAAGATTCTGCGCTTCTGGACGGAGTTGGGCTGGCTCTGCTAGCACCCACATCACGCATAATGGACCGAACTGAGTCCAAATGCGGAAACAGGAGTACCCATACCTTAAACCTTAAACCTTAACCTATACTAATATAATAAAGAGGAAAGATTTGATTGTTTGTATGTTTGTTTGAATTGAAAAGGTTACGAAACTACGAGACTGATTTGAAAATATCTTTGAACATTAGAATCATAAATTTTCCGTGATGAAAATAGGCTACGATATTTTCAAAAAATTTAGGGATTTAAATGAAAAATCAAATTTTTGTTAAATACCCGTGCGAAGCCGTGGCTGGCCGCTAGTAATTAATAAGAGGCAATATTTGATTGTTTGTTTGGTTTAAATAGGCTACGAAACTACGGGACTGATTTGAAAAATTATTTTAACATTAGAATCCTACTTTATCCCTGATAAACATATGCTACTTATACATTATTTTAAAAAAATATTAGGGATCCGTATGAAAACTTCAATAATATAACCATCCTGTATAAGTGTGTGTGTTAAAATTTATAAGTTATAAAATGTTTGTTTAATACCCGTGCGAAACCGGGGCGGACCGCTTGTTTGTATGAGAAATTACTTATTTTATTTATTATTGTAAGAGATATAATAAGAGATGTAATATTACCTATTGATATATCCAAATAACTTAATAGAGTAAGAGATGTAATATTACCTATTGAAATATCCAAATAACTTTCAATCAATCAAATATCTTTTTCAAATTAAGCAAATTACAAGGTTTATAAATCGTTTAGATGCTTTTGATGTTTTCTTGATATTTTTAGAATATCGTAGACGTAATTCCAAGAGTCCTGTAAGGTCTAAAGGAAATAAAGCACTTTCATTTTGATTTTGATTTTGATTTTGATTCAATTCAATTCAATTCAATTCACTTTATTAAGCACATAAATAACATTACAGATTTTATTAATCTAATGCGTTACTTATGGCAAATTTACTACTACATACTAATTTAACCAAGACATAAAGAAATTATAAAAGTAGATTAAAAACTAATTACTATGGCCTCTTATTGGACACACACACCAAAAGAAAAACCTATAGTAAGACTTACAGAAACAACAAATAGACTCAGTCGTACAAACAAACACAAAAATAGTCAAATAAACAAAGGTTGAGGTAATAATAATAAAGATTTACAAAAAATTAACAATAAACATCAACAGTAAAAGAAATCTCAATATAACCTACTCGTAGTATGGATAATTGATAATTTCCTCTTGAGAATGAAAGTGATTTTTTAACCTACGCAAGTGAGACGCGACAGAAATAATTTCCACAGCTTCGTTTCAACGGCTGTGGATCGAATAGAATAGAATATAGAAGAGAATAGAATTCTAACGAAGTTGATCTAGTTTAGGAGTTGATCATAGATTTCTTTTCGATCATAGAATTCATAGTAGTTCGTAAACTACTATGATTACTGCCAGTAGCCCATGTATGCCATCAATGAAGCTACTACGAAAATCAATTATAAAAAAATTCCTACGAAGAAGAATCGATATGTGGTAAAAAACGTTTTTTTTTTACCGCATTACTCCTATATTTATGATTCGACCATTATGTAGTCAGATATTTATGTCAAGTTATAAATATAATGCAAGTGTGTCAAAGTCCTTATATTTTCAAATAATATGTAGATTTGCTATTACTATTTCAAATAGTTTAGTTTTGATTTGACTGCATCGTTAAATGATAAAATTAAATAAAATTTGTAAGCCATTTCTAAAAAAAGGACCTTTAATTCTACGTATAACAATAATTACTGATATTATTTAATAGAATATATTAAATAGATAGACAGTTTTATAATACATAGAATGCGCCAAAACTCTCTATCTGAAGGTTGTGTATTTTGTATTTCAGGAATCGAACCCGCAACCTCCTGCGACACAGGGGACCTTCACACACGTGATCGTAAACACCACGGGGCGATCACCAATCAGCCTGCCAAGTGTAAAGGGTGCCTAGGGTAAACCCCATTGTTGTTCGGGTGCCACCCCGAAAAAAATGGGGTTTCGCCCCGTTCTGTAGTACACTTTTCGGGCTAAGACGTTCTGTTACCCACAAGGACAATGCTCTTAGTTCACCCCTAGTTGGCAGTTATTCCCAAGGGGATTAACTTCTCTTGAGTGATGGAGACTATTTTCGGCCATAAAAGGAAATGACGGTGATATTATAAATTGCTACGAGAATAGACCCTCGCCTTATAGGTGTATTAGCGTGTGAGTGTTACATATATATCTAGTGAAGAAATAATTAAGAAATAATGATAAAAATGCAAATTCAGAAATACTTTATTGAACACCACCAAAATACAACAAAACGATGAAGTTTAGATATAGAATTAATTGTGCTTACGTGGTGGTCACATAATTAAAGACACTGGAAGCATATTGAAATAACTAAGCTATTCCTCTGTATATATTTTATCAGACTGCCATTGTAACTTGCTGCACTATTAATTTGTATTTGTGTTGTTATTGTGTAATGTTAAAACGAAACATTTACAACAAAACTTGCCTTTTACTCTGTAAAACTTAAAAGTAAGCAGTGTAAGTAAAATATAAGATAAGTAAGATCTGGCCATATAATTAAAGACGCTACATTGCGTAACAAGATTTTTTTTAAAATAGAGTAATCATTGAAATTATCTTATTACGTAGGATTTCTAACACATTTTTATAAAGCATTCCGATGCGTATCAATACTTGGTCGCATGTCCTTTTGCAGCAATAACAGCACGACATCTCTTAGCCATGGAAGCGATCAATTTTGTACAAGCTTGTACCGGAATTTGTTCCCACGCTTCTGTAAAAGCTCCCTCCTTCCACTTAGATCCACAGAAGCTGTGTAAAGTTGATCGACGTTTGATGTACGCTTTGCCGCCACTGTCTTCTTCACCTGGTACCACAAGTTTTCGATTGGATTTAAATCCGGACTGTACGGGGGCCAATCCAAAACTGTCACAAACTGGTTCCTTAAGAAATCTTTTACTACTTTTGCGGTGTGTTTCGGATCATTATCCTGTTGAAAAGTCCAAATGACTGGTAAATTTTGCTCAGCATAGGGCAGCATGGTTTCTTCTAAAATATTTTTGTACTGGTATTTATCCATATTGCCTTCTATCTTCCTGACAGGTCCGACACCAAGTCCTGAAAAACAGCCCCAAACTTTGATATTTCCCCCTCCATGTTTCACTACTTTCTTGGTATACTTCGGATCCATTTCTTTGTTCGGGGGGCGTCTAACATATTGTTTTCCGTCAGAATTAATCATATTAATTTTTGTTTCATCCGAAAAAAGCACATTTTTCCAGTCTCGTTCAGTCCAGTGTTCATATTTTTTAGCAAACGCTAACCTTGCCTTAACATTTTGCTTTTTCAAAAGTGGCACCTTCCTAGACACTCTTCCGTACAAGTTTGCCTCACATAGTCTCCGTCTAATTGTCCTTGCAGACACACCCGTCGACCCTCCTGCCCCATATATTTCCGAGCGGATCAGTTCTGATCCTTTGAAAGGTTCCTTTTTTGCCAACAACACCATCTTAGAGTCTTCCCGCGGAGTGGTTTTTCTAGGTCTCGGTTTTCTGGATATGTTTTCGGTCGTATTGAACTTCTTGAAATGCTTTATAGCATTCATAACCATGTCCTTAGAACAGCTCAAATGGTTTGCGATTTTTCTGTATGACCAACCTTTGCTATGGAAGTTCAAGATTATCTTTCTAGTAGACGAATCGCAACTCTTGTTTTTTCCCATATCGTTTGGTGTAAAACGTATTAATTTGAATACAAAAACTAAAATATTATAGTTAATGTCGACGTTTCCTGCAAATACGCGGCAAAACAATGAAAAACCGAATGTAGTTCTTTTTTCTTTTTTTAAATTCAGAACACAGCGTTCACTGTCTTTAATTAGCTGGCCAGCTACAGGTACGTTAAAAAAGTTTGTATTAGATTCGGATAGTGAGCAGTGTCTAAACTACTAAGCAACACAACTTTTTTTGTCCCCCATTTTAAGAATACAACGTCATGTATGATTGAGTAACAATTACATTATATTCAATACCTACTTTGGCTAATGGTAGTGCCAAAATCAAGTTTATTGTGATCAATTACGGGGTGTCTCTAATTATGTGTCCACCACTGTATGTATTTAATCAACTCATGTCTTTATTACCAAAAGAAAAACAATTGAATAACAGAAATTAATTGGAACTATAAAACAAAAAGAATTATTATTAACTTAGTACTTACTATTGAAACAATTGAGATAACTACAATCTACAGGTAGCTTAAATTATCCATTATCAGTATCGATCAGAAACGTCCAAAAGATGCTGCATTGCCTGGCTTTATGGCAATGTTGATGCGCTGCGCCAGCTAGCTCCTGGGTCACGCTTAGCTACGAACAGACGCTCAAACGATTTTAAAAAAATACCTACAGCGAAGATTTTAGCCGTATGCTTTTATTTATGGTTCTTATGAAAGAAAAAAGATTAATTTATTTATTTAAAAGTACAAATCGTAAACATAAGTTTGATAAAAAGATGAAATAATGATCTAATAAAAGACACAGATACAATTGTTAGTATCTGTGTCTTGTAATTTATGTTGGCTTCTGTGCTAAGGAAGAAAAGAAAATAACGTAAATGTACGTCGGATTAACCTCGATTATATCGCATGACTGTAAGGAGAGGCTCAAGTGTTTGGAGGCCCATTCTCAGCAGTAGGTTAAGTTGGGTTGCGGATAATGGTTTTCATACTTATATTAATAAATGAGAAAGTTTGGATGGATACACGGATTAATGGAAACTTGTGTAGTTCAGAAACGATGAACTAAAATTAGTGAATGAGGAAGAAGAGTTCAGCTAAACGCGTTCCTATTAGACGACGACTTTTCTAACACTCGTAGTTTTGGAGTTGGCCATCACTGCCCTTCCCAAAAATCACCCCGTATTCACCAATCTAAGAACAGGCTGAGCATGCAATGAGCAATGTAGGAAACGTCGTACCTTTAGCATGGCATCCGATAAGTACATTTGTCTCTTCAGGCAAGGGTCTAAAGACTACTACGTAACGTACTGTACTACAATATAATATAAAAGATGTGTTCGCAAACAAATTCTACCATTCAGATTTTATAATGCGTCGCATACGTTGAATACGTGAGACCACACACTGCAGTGTGTGTCTGGCTTAAACTAATGGAACGCGAATTCATAATGAACGTTAGCGGGTTAACAGAGCGACATACAGCCTGCGTGGCTGCTTCCAAGAAGAGGAGACACGTGGTGGTATACTGCATGGCTACAGAGGAGGCCAGACGAGAAACTACGTCGTCCTTACATAAAGAAAAGCTGAAACGAAGTCGTCAGTTGCCACAAGTTCAGCTCCAGTATTTCAAGGAGCTGGGCTGGTTAGTGCCTCGTTAGGCAGGGGAACAATGCACTATGCGAGATATAAGAGCAGATCTCAGTTCCCTCACTTAGAATTAGAAGTCACTGCGAATTTAGTTTGTGTTGTAAGAGAATGCGCGTGGAAAAATACGGGCGCGACGACATAAGCTGCACTCATTCTGATGATTCTCCACGCTTAAAGATAACACATTAGTGTTCCCCTAACACAAACTAGGTTCATAGCTAACCAGCTTACATTCATGACGAATTCGTCAAAAGTACGAAAACTTTTAAAGTAAAACTAGCTGACATATCCTATATCACCTACAACCATCATTTTCCTTATGAATGTAAGCGGGTTAACTACGAACCTATTATATGTTGTAAGAACACCAACGTTTCATCCCTTAACGAGGGACTTCATCAGGGTGAGTGCGGCTCACGTCTCACGTCGCGCCCGTACCGCCTCTTTGCGCTCACGCAGTGAGCACTCACCCTGATGAAGTCCCTCGTTAAGGGATGAAACGTTGGTGTTCTTACAACATATAATAGGTTCGTAGTTAACCCGCTTACATTCATAATGAATTCATCAAACTACGATAGCTTTTATAGTAAAACCATCATTTTGTATGGAAAAATTAAATTTTTAGTGATTTTCTTATTTAGACCTTCTCTGAACTTCCACCAGACCAAAATTAGCCAAATTAGACTAACCGTTCTCGAGCTATACACTTTTATACAGATAAATAAACAAGTTTCTAAAGAAGATAATTCAGATAATGTTATTTGTAAAACCTTATTTTACTACATGTTCTCAAAGATTTAATATTATGTATTAGAGTTTAGTAAGGCCGTTAGCGTCTACGATATTTGGAAACAAAGTTTTCAAGCCATTAGTAATGATAATAGATACACGAATATTCCATTTGAAGCCACATACCTACTGAGGAGCAAAGCCTGTGTTTTTAAAAGTATCGAATAATTTGGATGTATTTTCGTTTTACTTGTATAGAATATTTAACAATAAATACGTCTGCTAGAAATATAGACAAGTATTTAGAGTTGCTATAGTCGGTTAACATATAATAATAAATGCTCGACAACCCACAAAATATTATCTAGTCCCAATCTTAGAGGAGCGTGTGGTTTGGGCTTTAGATGACTATATACTTAGATGATTATATACTAGAAACATAATATAATATAGTCATAATTATGTATATTATACCGTTGTAGGAAGTTAGCATGATACATCATCTACGTTATCGCCGAGAAAATGCTTTGTCATTAATAGCTTTTTATTAGTAGCACAAATTTTTTTCGGCTTCTAATAACCTGATTTATGACATGACGCCAGTTTCCTCCAGTTTCAGTATAATTATCAGTAATTATTCTTGATTTACAGTGTTTAATAACGACCTATTTGTGTCTATTAATGTACTCGGTATTATACCTTCATTCTAGGAAAAAAGGTTACAGTCCCTTTGAGTTAACTGTCACATAGAGTATTGTTAATTTATTACCAGGCGATTCTGACCTATACTTTTCTTATAAAAAATTTCCAAAAATACCGTATAGTTCATACGCTCTTTTTGTGTTTCCCAATAATTGTTCTAGTCCAATTTCACCCTGGCCTTTTTACTTTGCCGTGTTATTAAACACGAAACATATCAGATATAATCTATCGGTGAGAATAGAATACCTATACCGAGTTTTAATCGTCATAAAATGTTAAACAAAAACTACTATATAATACACTCAGTACGAATATATTAAAAATTCTTGCTACACTGCCTTCAAATATTTCTATATGCATCTAAAAACAACGAAGATTTCTCTTGTTCTTCTTAAATATACCTTACCTAAGTACAAATACCTTTACATTCTACTAAATTAAGTTTATACGCTTTGAAACCTACAAGACAAACAGACATCAAAACTGTGTCTGAAAGTTAGAGAGGATTCTAAGAGAGGTAATTTACAAGGACATGCCTATAATAACCGTCTGCAAATGTCATCTTCTCAGAACTGAAACAGCTATAACTTGTGTCATTCAGTATGTTCACTCAAAAAGATTTTAAGATCACTTTTTTAAGATTACGACATGACGTGAACTTACGTCGTGACGAGAATTTCATCTGACCGAAAGAAAATTGCATTTCTGTTGACGGCAAAAAATCTTAGTCGTCAACAGAAAGCAGAGTGCCCAGAATGCTGGCAGCATTGCCACGGTGGATGGCAATGCTAATTCGTTAACCGAAAAAAAAGCGATCGCTTGTGGACTCGAGTCTTTTTATGAGTGTGCCCCAGGACCCCCCAAGGATCTAGGGTTTCCACCCCAAACTTAACCTACTTTAAATATCGTATTTACGAACATTTGTTGCAAGGGTCTAAGTTTTGCAGACGACACAACGTTGCTAGTACTTAAATTTTGGAAGGCCCTATCCACACTGAAATAACAAGGTCTGTAATTAATGTAAAACTTGTCAAAAATCCATTACCGACCGATTACTTGTTCCTTATTTTGAACCTTCTGGACGGCGTAAGACATAGCGATTTTGTGGTGCTTACCTATCTATCTAATCTACATCTGTCGGAATTTATGCCAAGGGAATATGAACTTTATGCCTTTATACTGAATGTGGTTGAAGCCAAGTCGAAGTGACAGCTGATTGTCAGAGAAATGTTATTTAGCCAAAAATAATAATGCCATGACGAGTTGTCAGGCAAGGATCAGTCCAGTTTAGCATTATGTATTATCATAGTTACGTACTTAGCCACTTAAAATATAATAATAATAATAATACTGGATAATCCACACAGCATCATCTAGCCCCAAGATAAGCAGATCTTGTGTTATGATGGGTACTAGATGACTGATATACATAATACAATATATTACATAGATATATATCTTTATTGTTTATAGAAAACGTCCAGAAAACTCTGAACAAATACCTGCAAATCGTGCATACATTTGTCCCGGGGCGGGAATGGAACCCGCAACCTGCAACCCGTCGTAGGCAGACCTTCGCCCACCGCGCCACAGAGGTCGTCATAGAGGTCGTCAAAAAATATTTTTACTTTTTATACTGACTGACTTCTAGTATATCATTTCAAATATCTGGATATAATTGACTAACCAATCAAGGAACTCATAAAATTTTATTTTAATATTCAAAATAAATAAAATTTCTCTTAATTTAGTTTTCAAAGCCAAAAATATCAAAGACATTCAAAACCGAGACATAAATTTAGCAACTTCCAAGTTAAACTAACTTTGAGCTCGAATATTGAAGAAAAACGCTAGCAGAATAAACAAGTATAAATTCCGTACATTCAAAAAGAAGCCTGACTTATTTATTTCATACTTGAACGCGGAAAATTTGGTGTGTGGATCAGGTTTTATTAATTTCGAAACTCAGGTTTCAGATATAAACGTTCATTTTATTTTATTTAGGTTCCGTTTTTTACGAGTTCCGGTGATTGATTTGATGGAGGCCCGAATTTCACTTCATAGCAATAGCCAACACCTGTGCGACCTATTGACCAACGATCCAGAATTTTCAATGTTGCGATGTAAAGGTACTAAACATAAAGGTCAGTAGCGAGTTTGCGACACGAATTCGATTTTGAATACACTCCCTGATTAACATCAAAGCTTATGCCAATTGCGGCCAATCTCTTCAACATAAAAGGCTCGTTTTTCTTCATTAGCTTTTCCTTTCGTTCTAACCTCACGGAAATTCAATTGTACGATTACGTACGTCTTTACAATCTTCGCCGATAGCGCAGACGTACCGTTCTCTGTTGCGGTTCAAGATACAGCGAAACAGCTATTATTATACTCACCCAGCTCTGACGAATTTATGTGACAAGCGCAGAAATGCTACAAATTAATTACCACTTTCTGTGAGTTGTGGTTAATTAAATAGGTGGTGTAACGCTTGAGCTCTAGGACACGATTTATTGCCGGATTTCCTAAGGCCTCGACTCTTGGGAACGAATTTAATTTTATCTTGATGAAATTGTATTCGTTCCCCATAGGCTCGCCTCTGAGGAACACATCTCTCAAGAAGTGAGATGATCATGATACATCGAGAACCTTCTGTCTTTCTTTGAAGGGTTTTTTTTTTCTGTTTCGGAGATTTGGGCCACAGAACGCTGCCATTATTTTACCTTATTTTATTATGCAAATGTATGTAATTGAGCCGTTAGGGGGTGGAAACCCAAGGTCCTTGGGGTCCTGGGGTACACGTAGTATATAAAGACCTTACAAAGCCACTCATTGAGTCCACTGGGGGAATGCTGCCTTTTATTTCGATCAACGAATTAGCGTCGCCATCCAACGTGGCAATGCTGCCAGCATTTTGGCACAGTGTACATATAGACAGTGTGGAAACTACCTACACGCTCGAAACGGTTCACTCACACAAGCATGCGCATCTACGAGAGCTCTAAGGGGTTTTCGCAGTGCTGTCAGTAGCGGTTGTCGCGTCGCGACGAGCGGTCATGCGTTATTTTAAAATCCAGGTTGTATAGCTAGAATGAGAATATTTTATAAAAAAAATCCTATAAAGAATTCCGACGTGTCGTAGTAGACGCAAGTACTTTTATGTGAATCATTTGTAATAATTAAGATTGACATATTAAGAAATGTTTTTTTAATTACTAGGTAGAAATCACATGCATTTTCGGATTGAAACACGGTACGGTTTGCAGCCGCTCATGAGCGTTGCCCACGCGCCACCTGCGCTGCAGTGTCTGCGCGCGCCGTAAAGTTACAACCCTAGTGCTATAGTGGAGCGTAGGTATTTATTTCATCAACTAGGCTTAGTTTCGATACTGGTCCATATTTATACTGTGATTTTGGGCACTCTGCTTTTTGCTGACGGCTCAGGTTTTTAGGAAAAAGAAATAAGTGTTAAACCTAGTTGTAATTGTTAAATTCTGAGTACTGCAGTTTTCTTTGCAAAGATACCAATAATAAAAATTAGGTTTAAATTTAGAATAGATTTTACTACAAACTAGAGAATCGCAAAATAATTATAATTTGTAACTAGTCTTGGGATAAAGTAGGACGTTCTATCGAAATCTGTATTAATAATAATAATAATAATAATAATTCATTTATTTCAGGCAACATTAGTCTAGTACAGGATGGTAAAATACTTAAAAACTACGGCCCATATAAAATGTATACCTTAAAACTAACATACATAAAATAAACCTAATTACTAACACGTAATGATGGCGACGTGTGTGCTGCGACCGGTAATCGTCCGCGAAAACGCCGGAACAGCACATTCTTCGGCCAGAACTCTTCGTTCGTGAAGGTCGAAATATTCACAGTTGGAACACGCACCACAAAAGATTTAAAATCGTTATGACGCGACTCCAAGTGCTCGACCCTCACCAAGATGTTGGTCTTCGTCTTCACATATTCCACGATCTCCTCCACCTTCGTGGTATAGTGAAGCCTGGACACGTAGAGCAACGTCGCAGGCACGGCCGGCTGCAACAAGTAGTTAGGACCGGTCGGAGCGACGCCGCGCTGGTTTCGGCTGCTGGGCTTCCTTTTCCTCCGCACTACCTCGGTGAACCCTTCAGCATCACGCGGCTGTCTCTCGCGAGCAGCCGGAACGGGAGCAGGGGCGCGAACAGATTCGCGACGCTTAATTTATTAATTGATTAATGCTTTTATGTTAATTTTTCGATATGTTAATTTTTCGATGTCTCCATCAATTAAGGACCGATCCACTATCCACTAGTCTTGAATAGAATATAGTATATATATATACTTTGTCTTGCAGCGTATTCTATATACGCAATGAATTTAAATATTCGAAGTTTAGTAACAGGCAATGTATTATAAAATCTAACACAAGTTTTAGTTTATTCAAAACAATCAAATTATTATTATTAACCAGAGTCAGGGCTAAAGCTTTGTGAATATTTCGAGACTGAAATCGTCTTGTGGGTGGTTTGGAATTGATGCCTTTGTTTCAGTACTTCGGGTTGTTCTGTTGTTTGAAGGTTGTCTTCGAATTAGGTTGCCATTCGAAAATCTTTGTAATACTGCGTAACTATTTGAAATCGACGTTCGCACGTGAATTGTTTGTATTAAAAAAGTTCAAATTTAGAAATAAGAAACAAATGCATTTTTTTATTCTGAATTATTTATGGGACTTTGAGTCATTGGTATGAATGTATTTGTAGGTACTGTATTTTAACAAACTACAACTTAAAAGTAAATTACATCTAAAAATTACCTAAATCATTTTATTACCATATCACTTAATACATAAAATAATTCAAGATGACGGAAGATGTCATCTTGAACTATTTGCACTGCAAGCGTTACAAATGTTTTTTTTTTTTTTTGCTAATGAGACTGAACCTTCTTCAAAGATTAAAAGATTCTCAAAAGATTCTCAAAAGATTAGAAAACTGAAATAGCAATTGGCCGGCTATATCTCGCGAAGAACAAACAACCGCTGGGGTAAACCTGTTCTTCAGAGGAGACCATGACTCCGCAAACGTAGTGTAGGATGCCCTCTGGCCACATGCGATGACGACTTGTGAAATACTGCAGGCAGATGCTGGCTGCGACAAGCTGAAGACAGGGCGCTAGCGCTCATTAGGGGAGGCCTATAACCAGAGTAAATTTTTTTATTTTTTTTTTCCAGTATCTACATTTTCTATTTACAACTGTCTGTATGTAGAACAAGTAAGTGTGTAGCTTTATCGACTGCTGTGTCGTGCTGTCTACTTATACATTCAGCTCTAGTGTGAACCTTCATCAATCTCCATACATTTTCGATTCTCCCGTCGCATATTCTAATATCTGATTACACGCCTTATTTCATCGTAAATATTCAATACACGTAAACAACATAATAGCATCGCCTTTGAAGTGGATGTAATAAAGAGGAGAAAATAATCGTGTTCGTGGTTCGGGGAATTTGAACGAATTTATTAATTTGAACGAAAATGTGTTTTTTGGAGAGGTTGTGGTGTGGTGTCAATTTTGTAATAGTTATTTAAGATTTTAAGGGGTCCGGGAATGGCTTTTGTTTTGTTTTAAAAAGTATTGAAATTTGCTATAATACCTGAATTTTGAACCCTGCCTTACTTGTTACTGGACTGGTACAATAGGAATATGAATACATTTGTTAGATTGTGGTTCGATTGGTATGTAGATAGGTATGATTATTTGGTAAAGTGGCGCTCCCTGGCAGGTAAAAAGTCTCGTAGATTTTTTTTATAATGCTCTGCAATTCACATTATCTAGCCCCAGGCTAAGCCTAGCTTATGTTATAACTGATATACATGATAATATACGAGTACATAGATAGATATTTTATTGGTTTACATAGAAAGCGACCAGAATACCAAGCGCGAATACTGCATCGCAGCCGGACCTTCGCCCACCGCGCCACGGAGGTCGTCCTACATAAACCTTCGTAATTATAATTACACTAGTTCTACTTTTTTGTTAATTGATTTTGTGGTTTTATTATAGAACGCCTTGCTATCTACATGTAACACAAAGATTCTACTTTACACGTAAGCTGTGTTTTTACCTACATAAGTTAAGAAAACTATTGTGTCAGTATTTTGTAAGCTAAAAATGAACGCTACTGTTTCCTTTACCGTTACTGTATTATCTTCAATAATCTTCTATTTCAGTAAATTCGCCATTAAAGCAGTACTCAGATTTTTATTTCTATTTAGTAGGTTTTCTAAAAACATGGCTCTAGTAAGCGTCACGGGGGAAATCAAAGTTATACAAATTATCAAAACCTAATGCTAAAGTTTGTATTATTGCGTACACGCTGGGGACTGCGATTCTCTCTCGCTTGGAAACTTATCTTGGTATCTTATTCTACCTACAAAATTAATAATGATGACTTTAATTTTATAAATACAGGGACAGGGAAGCACGCACCCGTTAAAATGCAAATTTAAGTAATACTTACTTTAAGTTACTTAAGTTTTGTTTTTCTCATATAAGTGAACTATTGTGTGTGCTTTGAGAAATAAAGAATCTATAAACCGATTATAAATCATACTTATTATTATAAACTCGAAAGAAGTTAATCTCACCGTGCACCTATCTATACCTACTAATATTATAATGAGGAAAGATTTGATTGTTTGTTATATTCTGTTGTACCATTAAAATCCTGATGAACATAGTATATTTAAAATATTCTATAGAAAATAATAATTTAAAATAAACTATAGAATATTTTAAAAAATAAGTTTACGTATAAAAAGAACTATTTTTTATACACCCGTGCGAAGCCGGGGCCGACCGCTGGTTTCGTATACATATATTTATTCTACTTATTCATATCTTCTGCTAAATCGTAAACTCAGCTTGATTCTTTACAGTCGCCAACAAAAATAAGGATAATTTAGAGTTCATTAAAAATAATGATTTTCGATAATAATGAAACAAAATGTGATATTCGCAGATATTCCATAAAATGTTTTTTATAGGTATCAGGTAACATCAGGAATCGCAGACTGATATTGTAACGGTCAGTTGAGTTAACAGTAAATTGTCTGCAGTGGTTTCAATTATCAGTTCTAATTTGATTATTTAACTGTTATTTTATTTAATAACTAGCGGCCCGCCCCGGCTTCGCACGGGTATTAAACAAAAATTTCAGAAATTATACACACTAAAACGATGGGTTTCACAGTTTTCATACGGATCTTTACTTTTTTAACAGCATTGGGGTTTTTGACATTGACTCGATATTCCAAAACTGACACTGGCCTTAGAGAAAAAGCAAGCACCGTGCGCTATAACCTCTTTTTCTATTCTGACGCGCCATAATAGAAAAAGAGGTTGAATTGAATATACAGCCCACGGTTCAATTATTGAATTTTTCATGCGGATCCCTAACTTTTTTGAAAATATTATATAGCCTATGTTCATCACGGAAAATTAAGGATTCTAATGGTGAAAGAATTTTTTAACTCGGTCCAGTAGTTTCGGAGCCTATTCAATTCAAACAAACATACCAACAATCAAATCTTTCCTCTTTATAATATTAGTATAGATAAAGGTTTTTACACATTCAATCTAAATTGTATATAAAATAATATAATAATACCTTAACAAACATTACATTGGTACTAGGTATTACTAGTGTAAATTTTAATCCTAGAAAGTAAAATCATATCTTACAAAAAAGAACGTGCTAGAAGGGACGCTGTCAAAAGTTACGTAGGTATTTTTACAGTTTGCTTTACAAAAACATATTTACTTGTATATACGATGTAGTTTATAAAAATAAATAGAAAATTACATTCCTACCTACTAAATTTGCAAGCTTTAGGAGGAGAATTTGCATTTAATAACTGCTTTTCCAATTAAAAAAGTACAAGGGTAGAGATATAAATGATAAAGAGTTAAATTTTAGTTTTTTCGATGTTTGGGTGTTAGTTGTCTTTTCCTGCCTATATATTATGAATCGTACTGAAATCGCGGGAAAAACATCTATTTGGAAGCTAAGACACAGAAATTTTAAATTGAACATAATTTAGGAAATATTATATACAGGGTTACTGGTTATTCGACCTATTCCTGCTAGGAGGTTGTGGAGGAGGTTATTTCCGTTGAATTAGACCATAATGTTCTAGTGCGAAACTCAACCGTTTCTGAGAAAAAAAATATTGAAGTTTTTTATCAATAAATAGAGTTTGGTTAGGAGAAATAGGGTTAGGTTAGGTTAGGTTAAAAAAATATTAAAAAAGAAACTATCGGTTATAATCAAATTTTTATTTATGTTTTATTAAGAAGACATAACATGCGTTCTTCAACAACACAAAAACTACAAATGTATCTCACCATTAGGAAATACTAGACAGAAACATCATGAATTTTCAATATTCTTTTTTAATTAGGTCCAAAAGAATGGCATTTAAAAAAAATATGCTGAAACATTTGGCGTGCAGATTATTTTAAAAACATGTCCATTCTTTCAACTTTCTATCGAGGTATTAAAAGTAAAATAGTTACAAGATTACAGAGAAATAAAACATCATTATGTAAGTAAGTGAAAAAACCTACTAACCTCTATTTATTGATAAAAAACTTCAATATTTTTTTTCTCAGAAACGGTTGAGTTTCGCACTAGAACATTATGGTCTAATTCAACGGAAATAACCTCCTCCACAACCTCCTAGCAGGAATAGGTCGAATAACAGTAACCCTGTATATAGATTATAAAATTTGGTAGTAAAACAACATATAGCGACTTTTAAAATTTTGTATAAAAATTAAAGCTCTTGGTTTACAAAAACCAACACCCAATTCGATATTTTTCTTCTATATCCATTAATTAACTTATTTTATTTATTACAACACAAGCTATCCTCCAAAAGATGAGAGCAATATCGACACTTGCAACAAAATCCGTCAAGTGCGAGTGTAACTCGTGCGCCGAGGGTACTATTAAATATTTTAACACTATATGTAGATACCAGTTACTTCGGAGATTAAGGAGTAAGTACTGGTAAATTTTCCGATTATTTTAAGATATTTGAAATGTATTTATGTATATCTACCGAAATTTCCAGTGTTTTGAAATGTACGAACCGATGTCTTTCTTTTGATACCACTTTTACGTATATTTATATTTATTTTCGTATTTAATATCTTCTTGAAATCTGTATAAGCGCAAGAAATATATTATTATTTTTAATTTCAAGGTTGTATCTGCAGTAGTTGCTAAGATATCAAAGTCATCATCAGTCTTCTCTTGACCACGACAGAGCGCAAACCTGTTGAAACGTCGAGAAAAGGAAAAAAAAGCGATAAATACCCGGTAAAATAGTTCTCGTATCATAAAGATATCAAAGAAAACACGAGAGAAAAAGTGATTCCGTACGGGTTTCCTAACCCGATCTCTACACCCTATAAACAAAGAAAGTTTCACATTAAGGGTGTATACTACCTCAAACTGCTAATTTTCAACTCCGCCGGATGTCCATATCGTCTAAACTACTGAATATTTAACTTTGAAATTGATATATGGTTAAGTTCAGGACTTAATCTATCGATCATATGTTTCGAAAACACGATTCCTTAAAATTTTCTCGATAGAAAAAAATCCCAAAGTTACCTCTAAATTTTTACTAAAACCTAAATTTCTCAATAAATACAGAAGTTCAGATCTTGACAATAAGCGTGGTAATAGAATTAAGTATAATAAAAATGTTATATGTTTCGGATTTTTCAAATAATGTCCTAATTAATAGATAATAAGCTAAAACTTGATTTTTGGTGATTTTTGGACTTACGTTGCAATGCCCTGCCCCGCTCTTATGAACGCAAAATCATATGTCTAGCCTTTTCGCACAGAGTTGAGGTTGTATACCCCCTTAAATTACATCTTTACGCACATTATGTCTATAACTAGACACTCCGCAGCCAGAGGCCATGAGCGAGAAGCGAGACGGCTAGAAATTCGATAGTTGTCGAGAAGTGAAAAGCGTGTGTGTAGCGCTGAGAATAGATGTCTATTTAATTAGATTTCTATTGAAATATGTCTTGTCATTTTGGCTTACAATATAAGTAATTAGACAACTTAAATTGCAAACAATAAATTATTGTTAAACTAGCGGTAAGCACAAGCTTCGCACTGGTAATCAAAAAAAAATAAAAAAATAAAATTGGGTTACATTATTGAAGTTCATACGGATCCTTAATCTTTTAAATATGGCTATGTTCATCAAGAATAATGTAGGATACAGGAATTTTAAATCGATTCAGTAATTTTGGAGCCTATTCAATCCAAACAAATAATCATAATATCTCTCATTATGATATTAGTAGAGAAGTATAGATATTAAAGGTTATTATCGCATTAATTTACCTATTTTTCCCGTAAATATTTATAAAAAGTTCATCAGCGCGTAAAACTTTAAGAGTGTTATTATGTAAATATACGAATACATAAAAGCTATAATACTAAAACTTCGACGACCTCTGTGGCGCAGTGGGCGAAGGTCCGCCTGCGACGCAGGAGGTTGCGAGTCCAATTCCCGCCTCAGGACAAATGTGTCTTGTGTACAATATAATAAATATAGATTTATTTTTATCTATCTATTTAATATTATTATCTATATCAGTCATCTAGTACCTACCCATAACACAAGCTCAGCTTAGCTTGGGGTTAGGTGATGCGGTGTGAATTGTCCAGCATTATTTTATTTTATTTTTCTGTTGAGTAAAGTGCAGTATTAAATTCTGTACTTATATTAAATAGTGAAATTTTAATTTATTTATTTATTTCATATATTTTTATACAAATTGTACAGCCAAACGATACAAGTAGCAGAATAAATTGATTTTCCTTTAAATGGATTTCATTAATTCGTTCTTCAATACCAACCATTAAAATAAATAAAAAAACACGTAGAATTGAACTTCCATTATTTTTAAAGAAACAAGAGTTCTTCATTATCACCAGAAACCAGAAAGTTTAAACATTGCTTTTATTCGGTTCCCGCCTGTTATTCTTTGGCAATTCAACTTTTACCTCGAAGCACTTTAGAGTTACATTTTATTTCATAGACTTATAAAAATACATTTGAAGTCAAGAAAGGCAATGGATTTGGCGGACTCTTGCCCAATAAAAACTCTACAAATCTTTTCTTATATCTAAACATGATGACTTCTGTGGAGTGGTGGACGAAGGTCCGCCCGCGATGCAGGAGGTTGCGGGTTCGATTCCCGCCTCGGGGCAAATATTTGTAAGATCTGCTTATATTTTTTTAGGGTGTTCTGGTCGTTCTCTATGTATAATAAAAAAATATCTATCAATGTACTCGTATATTATTAAGTATATCAGTTATCTAGTACCCATAACATAAGCTCTGCTTAGCTTGGGGCTAGATAATGCTGTCAGAACTGTCCAGCATTATTACTTATTTATTTATATAAGTTTCATATCTACAAACTACTAATTAACTTCGTCGTTATTGATATCACAATAACGCTCTGTATAACAGTGCGTATAAAAACTAATAATTTATCAACGTCTCATAGATTCATACTGTCTTCAAGATCCAATATCGTGTGTATAATTAATGGTAGGTCTGATTTATTATGAAAACAAATGTATCGGAAAACTAAGTGCTTGCCACACGACGTATGTTTACGGGAAAGGCAACCTTCACACGGAATACAGGTCTTTTATTATATATTTTTACCTTTTGGCGAACATTTTTAAGTAGTAGGTACTCTTGCTTCTGAATGGAACGCTAATCAACTAATCTGTGTGGTAAGTTAAAGAAGCGCTCATACACTGTTTAGTATTTATTTATCAATAATATTATGATTTATTTATTTCTATAATTTACTGTTGAAAGTCACGTTTCGTGACGTCACGAGACAGGGAGGGCCGACTGCCCTCCCTGTTATAAAAAAAGAAAAAGCCTTTTTGTTTCCGTGCGCAGTGCGATCGTGGCGAACCTGCCAAGGCCTTCACAGTTGCGTGTTAAAAGGGTTTTTTGGTAAATACCTGTTTGAAGCCGGGGCGGACCGCTAGTATATAATAAAAACATATAATTTCTCTGATGCAAACGCACCCTTAGCCGTATCTACTCGAAGTGGATTCCATTGTAATCTGTTATTTATAGCGACGGCCTATTTGTTTTGTATGGGGAGTGAATACACAGCATTATTAGATTTCAGTTTTGTTCCATTCAAAGGACAAAAGGGTTCCAGTTTTGTGATTTAAATATTAAATTAAGGTCACTTGTTCTTGTTTCCAATTTAATTGAGCCTAAAATAACTAGTATGTAACAAATTCTATTATTATACCGGCACCTCACAGTGTTAACCGCGGTGAAAAGATTTCATTATGACAATGTCATAGACAAAATATGACAATAACAAATATGAATTATTTGATTGGGAACACTGTACTATTCCAGAACCAAAGTTAAACTAAGTAACTGGGGGCCTATTTAAAAGAATATAAATTTGTACAAAAAAACGAAACGAAAGAAACAATCGGCTATTTTGGAGAATTAGAAAAGGGCAAATAATTAAAGTATTGCAATACTACTTTTATTTTTAAACTTCATGATTCGTCACTGGGTGCAGGAGGCAAGTCAATCTCATAAAATAAAGTGCGAGTCATTGTCAAAAAGCTCTACGCTGCTAAAAATGTTGCCTTAGTGTGGTGCCGGCATAGAATTTCACCACCCCAACTCTAACCGTGGGTGTCGTAAGAGGCGACTAAGGGAAACACACCGGGGGGTGGGTAGCAGTGCCGTATTCAGAACAGCTCCACTGAACTGCTATCCCCAACTCGCATGTCCAGCGTGGGAATTATTGGCAAAAACCCCCAAATGATAAATAACGCCATCTATGACGCTCATTAGGAGAAGCCTATGTCCAGCGGTGGACTATTATACGCTGATGAAGTGATGTGACGTAGATACTAGGTACCTACGTATTAGAACGGCCTCGTTCCGAGACTCAGTATAAGATATGGCGCAAATATATCGCTTACACACTTGCGAATTTGTTTTGGTACAGTCTGGTGCAAAATTATGGCAAGACAAACTTGGAGAAAATTGTTTAGGAAACAGTAATTTGAAACAAACAAAATTGTGGAATAAAGTAACTCATTTTCTCTGTCAGTGTTTTGGGTAGTTATTGTTATGTTTCGCAAGTTAGAATTGTTGGAATTCGGCTGTTAAGGGAAGTAAAGTTCAAGCGTGGGTAGTACGGGTAAGCGACTAAAACGAAAAAGTTTTCATTAACTACTTGCAGACCTTTGATGCTGTAGTGATAAAATGCAATATATCGCTCTAATTAATTCGAAATTTACAATTAAATTCATTTGTAGTCATAAAGAATATCTACGGACAAATATACACAGACTCATAGATTTCAGATTTTAGATTTCAATAACTGTATTTCTGAAGGCTTACAAAATAAGCACATAACAAGTCAAATAGCATTATCATAGTATCGTAGCACCGTAGCAACAGTAACTCGTATCAGCGTAGCCCCTAACTTTGTAGCTGCCTAGACGCGGAGCAGTGTAGCATAACAAAGACATAGATACATAGATTCATAGCATCGTAGCACCGTAGCTACGGTGACTCGTAGCAGCGTAGCACCGTAGCATCATAGCCCCTAACTTTGTAGCTGCCTAGACGCGGAGCAGTGTAGCATAACAAAGACACTACAGACTCATAGCATCATCGTAGGTCCGTAGCTACGGTGACTCGTAGCAGCGTAGCACCGTAGCATCGTAGCCCCTAACTTTGTAGCTACCTAGACGCGGAGCAGTGTAGCATAACAAAGATACATAGATTGATTTACTAAGCAAGTAAGATGGACTATAGAAATCAGTAAGGAACATTACTTTCCACAAGTGTAATTAAACCAAATAACATATAATATACATAACATACGATGAAGTGATAAAAAACAGGAATAAACAGGCTTTCCTAAACATGTCAGAAACAAAAAAATAAAAAGGTTTATATACACTCGAGAGCAATGAATCCGGGTCACTCAAAGAATCCAAAAAATCTCGGAAAGTAAGAATGCTAGGTTAATGCAATAAATTGTATTTAATAGACAATTTAATACTCCTTAAATGAAAGTTAAAAAAATATGAGTCACCATACATTTTATTTACACAAAATTACATAAAGAAAAAAAACTGCTGATCTCTCCTTTAAACAAAAATAGGAAACATGAAATTTTTGAACTTTATGACGATTTTCTTGAATTTCAATACTTCGTATTACCTCCTCGTGCTTCCATTACTGCGTTTACGCGGTTTGGCATGCTGTACACCAAGTTCCTTATACGATTTTGGGGAATATTCTCCCATTCCTCTGTGAGAGCAATTTTGAGCTCAGGAAGCGTGATTGGGGGAGGGTTTCGTTGTTTTACGCATCTCCCTAGCTCGTCCCAAGCATGCTCGATCGGGTTGATATCCGGGCTGCGCGCTGGCCACTCTATACAAGTAATGTTCATCTCTTGAAGGTAGTCATTCACAATCCTACCTGTATGAGGTCGGGCATTGTCATGCATAAATATAGCATCCTCACCCAAATTGACCATAAATGGACCAACGTGTTCGTTGAGGATTTCTTCCACATATCTTACGCTAGTTAAAGAGCCGTTTTCTATGATCACCAGCTCTGTGCGACTTTCAGAGGAAATTCCGGCCCACACAAGTACAGACCCACCACCGTAGGCTACTTTTTCTTCGATGCATGCTTGCTTGAATCTTTCCCCTGGTCTTCTATACACTCTGTGTCTTCCATCGTGCTTGTAGAGCATAAATTTTGATTCGTCGGAGAACAATTTATTGCATTAACCTAGCATTCTTACTTTCCGAGATTTTTTGGATTCTTTGAGTGACCCGGATTCATTGCTCTCGAGTGTAGATGACGTATCAATACGTATAAAACTTTGAAACTTAAATTACGAAACTTTTCGCAAAATGCGAAATTGCATGTTGCTGTCTCATTTACGCTTTGTTACCGTGATTTTTGTTACAAAAGATGTTCGGGCAATGTTATTCTACCCACATTATTTTAGTGATTTATTGTTATGTGAGAAATATTTTCTTAAAACTTTCTCTCTAAGAAAACTCCAACTACACCAACTGGTTACATATATATGCATTCGTGAGTTCGAATAAACTTTATGCCGCTCTTTTTCATATATTTTTTATTCTTATTGAGAAGCGCAACCAATGGAAAATGGAAAAAGAATACGTGATATTTATGAATCCATCTTAATCGGCCAGCAGACTAATATCAGTAGGCAAATGTAGATTCTTAAGTATAAAAGTTGTTGTTTTCCTAAGAAATAGGAATAAATTCCTGAACTCGAATGGGTTCAATATTTTCTGAAAATAAAATCTTAAGCAACCGCATTGAGAGCCTTTGTTTTACATTCAAGTCAGAAGATTTTGTTAGATTTGGTGATTTTTAGTTTTGGTGACTTTGAAACTATCTCTGCAGGATAGTCTATCAAATGACGTCGAAATGAAATATACCAAATGCTAGAAATTTTTTAGTGGGACATGTGATAGCAAAAGTCATTATTATCACTAAATCTGTTTTACCAAAATAGCGACACAATTCATGGTCTAGATATCCGTAATGCCGGATTGGCCCACTGATATTTGGGTATTGTCTGACGTAAGGCGACCTGCTTTGCTCGGACGCCTTACTGTTCTTAGTGGGGCTTCTGAGGGATTATTGTGGAAAGCGCCAAGGTTATCTTTGTTACTTTGGCGCTCTAGACAATTATCCAAGGGTTAAAATATACGAATGTTCGACATATACTGTTTATTCTGGTGTAAATTTTTATTCATTATTTTAATGTAGTTTTGGTTAAGAAATAACAAATAACTGTAGGTACCGTCTAATACCCATACAATAATAAGGTCTCCGGAAAAAAATGGTAGGCATTTGAGCAACTGCGTCTGTGTTTGTGTTATTCTGTAGTAAAATGAGCTAGCAAGTCATGTAACTAACAAATAGCATTTCGTTCTGGTTTTATTTTGTGCAGAAGTAGATGCTAGAAAAACAAAAGCGATATTGAAAAGATAGGAAAACAAACCCTAAAAATTTCAAAGGTGCCCTACGCCCTGCTTAGAGACATAGCACCAAAATATCTAAGAAAATCAATGACCTTTCTATTCAACAAAATCTGAAAACAAACTTACAGTTAGAAAGGTTGAATACAGAAAAAAATTAAAAGGCAAGTAAGTAACATTCTTGGTTTGGTACAAAGAATCTTAGAAGTAACGTTAAAATCAATTAATGCACTCTATTATAATCGGATTGGTTTTAAAATTCGATAAAATTCGAAGTATGACTTGTCTATATTTATATATTATTATATTTTGGAACGTTAATAAAGAAATAAACGTGATTGATGTCGCTTTCACGTTGATATTATAAATACGCTCCTGAAGAAAAAGCGCTATGGCGCTCATTAGGGGAGGCCTATGTCCAGCTGTGGACTAACATGGGCTGACGATGTTGATATTTTAAAGCTATTTGTATAAAATACGCAAGTGACTGTACCTTCACACTCTTACCAGGCGAAATGCGCGGAGCATACTAAACCTATTTCAAGAGTCACAGTAGCTACGCGGTCTGACAAATTGACGCGCGACGCTCCCGTCGCTGTGCTACGAACAATTTCATTTGTCCGGTTTATATCTTGCAGAGTTGCGTAATACTCCGCTACAGTTTGACAAAACCATAATATTATCTACTAGCGGCCCGCCCCGGCTTCGCACGGGTATTAAACAAAAATTTCAGAAATTATACACACTAAAACGATGGGTTTCACAGTTTTCATACGGATCTTTACTTTTTTTAACAGCATTGGGGTTTTTGACATTGACTCAACATTCCAAAACTGACACTGGCCGTAGAGAAAAAGCAAGCACCGTGCGCTATACAACCTCTTTTTCTATTCTGACGTGCCATTATAGAAAAAGAGGTTGAATATACAGCCCACGGTTCAATTATTGAATTTTTCATGTGGATCCCTAACTTTTTTGAAAATATTATATAGCCTATGTTCATCACGGAAAATTAAGGATTCTAATGGTGAAAGAATTTTTTAACTCGGTCCAGTAGTTTTGGAGCCTATTCAATTCAAACAAACAAACAAACAAACAAACAAACATACAAACAAACAAACAAACAAATCTTTCCTCTTTATAATATTAGTATAGATAGTATAGACAACAATTCCACTATTGCAATGCGATACTCAATGCTATCTGAATTGTTGCGAAGGGACATACGATATCGCGAACGAAGGAAGGCGAAACTGGATTGTTGCGAGTGGCACAAGCGTTTGGTTTTTGAAGGACTTAAACCAGCAGTTAATTTATTTGTAATTAATATGTTGGACATCTTATTTATGTCGATTCATATTCATCAGATCAATATTGAGATTTTATTTAAGTCTTTTAAAAGTATCATGGTTATTAACACTAAAGTCGAATGAAACCGATACTAGTGGCAACGTTCGTAGCAAAAGACAAAGAGAAGAGAAAGAAATAGGGTAGATCGGTATATCTGCCAATAAAATCTAGCTCGCAGTGATCTTCAGTTGTTCTGTGATCATGGCGCATGAAACTGTGCCGAAATATTGGAAAACTCAAAACATGTTAAATATCCCGTTATAAATGACGTTAGTGTCGTTTTAAGTTACAAACAATCTCACAACCGGTAGTCATAAACCTAAATAATTCTTAACTATTAATTCTTTATTGCACGATAAAATATACAATAAAACATTTAGCTATAAAATAACGGCAAAGGCGAGCTTAACCCTAAAAAGAGTTCTCTTCCAGCAAACCTTATTACGAAAGATACCTAAGGCTTTTGTTACGGCATTTTCCTAAGTTCCCGTTTCCATCCTTCTAGTTGCGTCACCCTGTAATACTCGGTAACAAACGACGTGTCTCATACCTTCACGTAATGGTTTATTTCCAACACTTATTAGGTTCCTTTTGTATTGATCAGCTGTCGCTGTTGTCTTCCGAGAGTCATTTTTACAGGACAAGGATGAATTACCAGCTGAGCAAGAATTTTTCTCTTTATTTCTTTCTCTTTATTCTTCTTTTTTCTCTTTCTTTATTGAAATATCACACGAATATAATTCGTGTGATATTTCAATTAATTCTGCCTCACGTCGCATCACCAGCCTGTAATAGTCCACTACTGGACATAGGCCTCCCCTATTGAGCGCCATAGATGGCATTATTCATCATTTGGGAGTTAGCGCCTATTATCCCCACGCTGGACACGCGGGTTGGGGATCGCAGTTCGGTGCAGTTGTTTTGCAGAGAGCGCTGCTTCCCTCTCCCCGGTGTGTTTCCCTAAGTCGCCTCTTACCCACATGAAGAGTTGGGGTGGTGGAATTCTATGGCGGGAGCACGTGACAACAGCAACCTACTGCCTAGTAATAAATAAATAAAATTATTTAGGAGAGGTGTAAAAGTGGCAAAAAGATTAAGAAATTAAATCTTATTGAATTCTTCATGATATTAAAACTTAGAAAAAACAGACATATATAGCCCCTATTTTACTCAACAATCAGAATCGAACCTGCGACCTCACTTCAACTTGACCAATACGCCGAGTAGGTCCAAGTATTCGTCATTTGTGATAAGAACTCTGAAGAGGGCCATAACAAGGAAAAACCGTCAGTACTTAGCTCTGTGGAGAGAAAATTTATTAATGAGAATGAGCCAGAACAAATTCAGGACAACGCAATTACTTTTGTGTTATTTGACAATGATTTGATGCTTTTGTTGATAACTTTGATGAGGATTCTTTGTTTGTTGGTAGGAAAGTTATTCTTATTGGTTGATCTTTTAGATTATATTTGAGAGATAATTCAGTTAGTGTTAGAAAAATACAAACTTTTCATCGATTAACATAACGTAAAAAACATAAAAATTCTTTATTCAACACAATTACAATGTTTCAGTTTTATGTACATTATATTGAATCTGTAGAGTCTTTAACAAGCTTAAGCTAGTTAAAGACCCTACAGATTATATTATTATTAGGGTATTTTATCTATACTAATATTATAAAGAGGAAAGATTTGATTGTTTGTTTGTTTGTATGTTTGTTTGTTTGTTTGTTTGTTTGTTTGTTTGAATTGAATAGGCTCCGAAACTACTGGACCGAGTTAAAAAATTCTTTCACCATTAGAATCCTTAATTTTCCGTGATGAACATACATAGGCTATATAATATTTTCAAAAAAGTTAGGGATCCGCATGAAAAATTCAATAATTGAACCGTGGGCTGTATATTCAACCTCTTTTTCTATTATGGCGCGTCAGAATAGAAAAAGAGGTTGTATAGCGCACGGTGTTTGCTTTTTTCTCTACGGCCAGTCAGTTGTTGTCAGTTTTGGAATGTCGAGTCAATGTCAAAAACCCCAATGCTGTTAAAAAAAGTAAAGATCCGTATGAAAACTGTGAAACCCATCGTTTTAGTGTGTATAATTTCTGAAATTTTTGTTTAATACCCGTGCGAAGCCGGGGCGGGCCGCTAGTAGGGTATAAAATAAGAATAATTAAATAAAAATTATCGATTCAAAACAAGGGACTTCATTAGTGAGTGTAGTTCTACGTTTTTTTTTGGCGTTTCTGCATACGCTAATAATAGATTCAAAATTAATTTATCCATCTACGATACAAATAGATATATCAAATAGATATTTTACGTAAAAAACATAAAAAATATTTATACAACACAATTCACAAAATTACAGTACTTTACAGAATAAAACAGATTTTTTTTCGTCGGCACCTTCGTTCATTAAAGCAAACATAATTATATTCCTATATTAAAACTACATACATAGATTAAAACAAATACAACATCAACCGTGGTAACGCGATTCAATTCAAACGAACCACTAAAGTTCCAGCTATAAAACTATGTACAACGGAAGGTGACTCGATTTGCTACCGCCATGCGCTATGCTGACACGGTAACGATATGTCACCGATAACCTTGGGTGCATTTGTATGCTTCCGACGTCCGTGCCCGGGGTTAAAGGTTAGAGGTTACACACGACATCGTTTAAAAGCACCGAAGACACGAGTAAAATTCGAGTTCTTACTAATATTCTACGATAGAAAGTAGTTCTGTAGAGCTTTTGAACTTCACTTTTTGGCTTATGAAATTCAATGAGTTTATTCTTTAAACTGTGTTGAAAAGATTAGTATAAATATTTAGTACATTAATTAATGAAATATTCCATGAAATATATTTTAAAAAAGGGCTTTTTTAGCAATTAAAAATTCAATTAATTAACCAAATTAGAACTAGTATTTACAATAGAGATAACTATATACCTAGGCTATTGCAAACTATAGGTGAGCTCACTTGATCCATATCAATACCAATTGGAAGGGTACCTACCTACCTAAGATGCTGGCTGCATTGCCCCGCTGTATGGCAATGCAGATGCGCTGCGCCAGATACTGACTAGATCTTGGTTGCACGTCGCTTCGACCAGACATTAAGATATTTTTTTAAAAACCCGGAAAGATTCGGTCCCCCTGACCAAGGGTCTCGACTCCAAGGAGAACAAATTCTTAGGATCTGAAATTATTAATTGATTTTCCATTGCTGAAACTGTGTATAAAAGATTATTGAACTAGCTCCAAATAATAGTTTATCCATTGATTTACGAATGATAAATATTTGAAAAGAAATTGTTAATTGAGTTTTAATTCAGACAATTTGATTCATTAAAATACCTCTGTAATTTCGTAAAAATAGTTTTTTAACAAGACACTTAACGAATTCTGTCTTCAATTCGTAAATTGGTTACTGTCTTATATTTTTGGGTATTTTATTTAAAACTTTTACAGTCAGAATATATGTGTATATGAGCTAACTTTATCTTAATGAAATATGACAAGTAAAAGGTATCCCGAGGAAAGAAATACGATATTTTTTACCTTGAAAAAAACACTGAACAGTGTGCACACTAAGTATTTTAAAAGTGGGAAGGATACTGTGTTATCAAACGAAAATACAAAAAAATATCTATTAATGTAGATAATAGAGTAATGAATTATTTTATTGTCTACTTTTAACTTTGTCAACGATTCCATCCCGATGTCTTTACGTATCTGTTTGACGTGTTTAGATTAAGCAAGAGTAAATAGCCGGTCAGGGAAAAGTAAAAAAAGAACGCATTATTCACGGTAAATAACGCGGATAAGGCACGTTATAATTTTACGCGTTATGCTATGTCTACCCGCTGATCTCGAAATGAAATCTCTAATTAAAAATGTCCAGTTATATTATATTCTACCTCTAGCTTAGTCATGCAAATTTTAATATATCATTGTCGTAATATAGGAAATGGATAGTAATTGTTGTGTCGTTGGCGTTACTGGTATAGACTATTATTGGTAACTGCAAAACACAAAAGCCGTCATGTGCATAAGCCATAGTCCATATTAGCATTGTTTGCGTGCTGACTGCCGGGTATTGTCGATAGTGCCAGCTTTCGAAACGGTGCCTTTGTAGTTTTATTTTAGAAAATTCAACTTCTGAATAATTCAAATCGATTTCGTTTGTGCTCTGTTGAAGCTAAAAAGCTTTGTCTTTGTTAGAATAACGATCGATTTCAAATTTTTTGAGGTTTCAAATATATTGTCGCACCTTTTTAAATCCCGCTATTGCGCATAAAATAACCTATTATGTAAATCTAGGTCTAGAACTACACCTATGGATTTTTGTTACTAAAGTGCGTAAGGACTCGCACTAGGAGTAATTAATTAATTAATTTCGTACACCTATAGAATTTCATCTCAGCCGGTCCAGTACCATAGGCTTAAAGAGGTAACAAGTATTATAATATGTATCTAATTAAACAATATATAATATTTTTTTTTTTGCAGCATTCTGCAATTATTTTCTATTGAAAATACTAGTTCTGATTTGGTTATTGAATTGTAATTTTCTGCGTTACTAAAGGTTTTACGCTCTTAAAAATAAATATTTAATATTAAGACAGGCAAAATTTAAAGCTGTAAATACCTTACTTGAATGCGAATAATTCTTTCCATCCAAAAGTTGCCTGGAAGAGATCGCTGCGCATTGTACTTGTTTTATGTAATGTATTTTGCTATGTTATTTTTCTGGTGTACAATAAAGCATTTTTATATTGTATTGTATGTAGATACGAGTTTTATATGTACGTAAATGATAAATGGCATCCGCTAACCCCCTTTATGCCCTCTGCCCACTCTATAGCCCAGTCAGATAATATTTAATTCCGAGCTGTCAACAACCGAGAACGTTGTCTGAAATCTCTTTGTGAGAATTTCAGCGGAATAAAATAAGATGGACGAAATCTTAGGAAATATTTCGTTCAAGAATATTATTCCTCGTATCGTGTTTGCACCGTAGAGTACAAATAGGCACATTCAGAGTGCGAACTATGTAAAAATATTCATTCTATACTCAAAATACATGCACATACCGAATTCGTTATTATTTTTAGTAGTGAGCTGTACCGCAGTTCACTCTTATATTCGCACTTTTATCCAAAAAGGATAAAGCAAAAAGGTTATATAAATAGTTCGGAAACTCTCGTTGAGACTGTTGTGTTGTCAGTCATGTATTTCGGTTTTGTTATGATGTGCGACAAGTGTGCAAGTGTGCGACTGTTATACTATCCGTCTTGACGTAGAAATATAATAAAGAGGTTTTGTACATACGTGTGGCTGATATTGTTACATAGGTTCTGAGTTTACATAATAGAGCCATCTCGACATTATTAGACAAAGTTTTCAAACACATTTATCCTATGCTTCTACAGTGAATCTACAGTGTTAATAAACGGATGAGTGTAAGTATTTTACCTGAATAACCCATTTTTCTCCCTGTCCCAAAAAGGAACTTGGGGACAGAAACTACATCAATTCTCTGTAACTTTTAATATGTTACAAAATTTATATAGTTTTAATACACATGGTAGCTTATAATAATATTTTTCCAGAAAACACGATTCACGTTACGTCGAGAGAAATTTAACATTTTTTATGTCTATGCTCTCTATTTGTTGTAAAACACAAGTTTTGTATTTCACACGATACCTTGTACTTTTATTTTGCGTTGACAGTGCATTTAAAACTACGCTGTTGGAAAAAATATACGGGCTTCGCGTATTTTCACATAGACCTGTACCAACTATGCTGTGTTTCCAATGAAAATATCCCCATTTCAATGATAGAAACCCCTTATCTCGCTATCAGCTAAAGAAGCTATTGCTGATGAATTTTATATGTAATCAATATTGTATTCATGCTATTGTATATGACTTTCCGAGTGTACGTGATTGTATCAAAAAGGAATAAATACATAAAATGAAATCAAATCAAATCATACGTACCGTAAAACAGAGTTTTAAAAAAAATATGATTCAAAAGCCTAAAACCTAAAAAAAAACTACGCAAAATTTACTTGAAAACAAATTACCTCCCACAACATTTCCCGCTTTAAAATACCGCGACGAGGTGTTAAAGCATAGTTTAAATTCAAAGGTTTTTTTTATCTATTGAACGACTCAATTAAAAATTTGAACTAAAAAGTATCGCCTCTCCTATTCGCCTCCTTAAAGCGCTATCCACACATTTCCGGGTCAGTTCCGGGTCAGGGCTATCAGTGTTCCGAGTTGTGTGAACAAGTTCATAAAATTTCCTGACCCCTGACACGGAGCTGTGTGAACAAGTTCATACAATTTGTACGTAACCGATTTTTTCCCCGTCCCTGACGGAACACGGCCGGGACGAGTTCCCGGAAATGTGTGGATAGCGCTTTAATTTTCCACGTGCCGAACGTGGAAAATTAAGGGAGACGAAGAGAAAACCGTAAGCCACATAAACTTTCCGAAATCAACCCACTTAGAAACTTTATTCCGAACTTAATATTGTATTTCCACTCATGAATTATCTATTCTCTTGGAAATCGTAGAAAATTTTCTTTTATGTCGGCTTCCTTTCTAAGATATTTTTCGACAAAGATCACGTCTTCAAAAGGTAGAAACCTTGTTTGATGTTAAGTGTGCTTACAGTATCACAGAGTCGTTTGTCTCTGATTTCATTTTTGAATAAAATAGAAGTAATTTTAATTTTTTAAAAATGATGTAACTAGATTCATGTGGCGATCACAATAGACTTATCAATGGCCGCAGCTATACTAAAGCCATCAAAAGATAATAAAGAAACTAGATTCATAGTTATATTCAGAGTAACGGAAATCTTCAGAAAAGGCTTCAGAGTTCTGTCATCATAGAGGTTTCACCGCCCTATTTAATGAGCACGTCTAGCTCGATTGGCAACCTGCCACAAAAACCTAAGCAGCACTTCACTATTATTTCTCAGCACTATTCACTTTATACATCAGACCACAAATTCGGAGCATCCTATATAAATTTCAAACCACCAACTCGAATTTGGATTCTATCTATCCGTAATAAGGTTTACCCACATTGTCGTAACTCAGCGGAACTACCAAGCTCCAAGCAAATAAACTTAGCCCATTTAATTAAGTCGCGTGTACGGAATGGAGTAGCATTGATTTAATTAATTGATGATCCTGATTGTACTGTAATTTTGCTAATAATGAGTTTTACCCTGAGGGATAAGTACGTTTTTGATGAAGGCAAAGTAATTGGCATTGTTGTTGTTTGTAGGTTGGCAATGCTCATAGCCCAATGAAATGCCAAGTCTGCCAAGGGCCTTTATTCACTACTGTCAATCCAAACGCGTTGCACTGCTACTAGCCGACACTACTGTGGGATTGGAAATATACGTATTCAAAGCCATTTTATTATTCCCAACCGCGGCACGGTGAGACTCGAGCACGATTTTTACTGTCAAAGAAGCGAAACTAGTACTGTGGCTTAAAGAATATCTACACTTCTACGATTCCACACATAGGCACGATTAGGAACTGCTTCGTCTAGAACATGTTGTAATATCACACGGAGCAAGGAATCTCCTATGTTTTAGACTAAAAGCTATGTCTTAAACACTACTGTATTATTGTATTATATTTATATGAAAAACCTACTCGTATCGTGATGGTCTCGCAGATTTATAATGATAGCTCATCCAACAGTTGCAAAATTTAGCCGAAACGGCCCTTAAATATATTCACAGATTTGAGATTGGCTTAAGTAAGTAGGTAGCTATTTATAGTAAATATCTCGCAGAAGGCACTGTGACAAATATTAATATAACATAGAAATAAAAGCACTTATTCATCAGCATCTTTCTTCCGTGATTCCCTTTAAGTTAAGAAGATACCTTTGCAAGGGAATATCGCACTTATTACTGAAGCAAGATTTACTAGATAGAATAGAAAGCTAAAAACTTAACATGGCAGTTCCCCGCTTAGCCAACAATGTTTTTCCGTTTTCACATCATCAGTCAACCGGCGAACTATTTGACTCGGCAAAGAGACAACGACGTCGATAGCAAGTCGTTAGTACGTCGCTCTGACGGACTCATTAATCACTGGCTGTGTTTAGAACGGTAATTAATATGGAAGGTGCTATTTACCAGAGCGATGGGTGAAGTAATATTTTAAAGTGCTAATATACGATGGTCGTATGTTGACACCTCGTAAGTGTTATAAGTCAAATTTGTCAGCAGATAAAAAAAACATTCTAGATTCTGCCAGAGATGATTATAAAATAAAACAAAAATGTAGTTCGTAGATAATTCGTTTATCGTGATAAGGAAATAAAAAAATAGAGGTTCCATTTGGGGTACTTTCTAGAAAATGAATTTAATATTAGTTACGAGTAGACAATTTAAAAAAAATCTTATGAATAAGTGAGTTACGAGCAGTCAACAGGCACATTGTGCGTATTAGAATTATTTTTATTTCTTTTCCAACCTATATATTTTTTTTCCGGACTCTCTTAACTTCTTATTAATTCTAGCTTTCCAAGACTCTGGTTCAGCCAGCCCTTTTATTATTTTTGTCATTCTGGTACTATCCCGTTGGTCAGAAGAACAAGAAGTATTATCTGGATCATGATCAGGGTCATCTATTGTATTCATTTGGGTTAACTACGGGATGTTGATGGGCAAGATACCAGGAGCACTTCAGGAGTTTCGGATGTGACTAGAATTTCAGTTTCAGCACAATATTTATCGAAAATGGTTGGGGACTATGATTCAAGCATCAGTTCCACCTCAGTAGTATTTTCAGAGCTGTTAATGGGATGTCGGCTGGGAGCTGGGACTGGTCGTGTAGAAGATTCAGTGAAGAACGTGCAGAAATATCTTGATGATCATGAGAATGCTGTTCATGAGCGAGAGTTTCCTGAGGAGGTACTTCATCAGATAAAGCGGGCGTGTGACTTTCCACCAAAAGCAAACTTTTTTCAGCTTCAGAGCTGGTGTCAGGATGCAGGCTTGTGGGTGAATGCAGCTGGTGTAGGGATGGTGAAGTGGTTATTTCCCGGTCGTGTATAAAAAAAATATATAAAAAATATTTATTGAAGAACGTGCAGAAGTATTGATATCTTGATGGTGATTGGTATGGCAACTTAGGTTACCAGCGAGAGTTTCCGGAGGGATAAAACCAGCGTGGAGCTTTTCTTCAAAAGTAACATTTCTCCACTTTCGTTTACTTCATAGGTAAAAACTTGTACGCTTGTAGTATTTGATTCTTGAGATCGACTTTCATATTTAAATACTCTTTTAGCTTGACGAGAAACATTAACCTCGGGTCCTAATTCTTTTCTACCATCAACAACTTGATTAAACATCTCTTCTTCACTATCTTCCTCCATGATCAGGACACTCTATAAAAATAAATTATCTTATACTCGTATTACCTCTTCGGAAAATCATCATACCTACCATACGACCATACGAAATATTACAATGAAAACTTACCTTTTTATCCGATTTATTTGATTTTCTAGCACTTTTAAAGGATTAGAAAACATAAACCGACACTTAATTCAATGTCAAACTAATTTTAAAATAATTAGTACTCCTTTAATAACAAATCTTAAGGACTAAGTGCTAAAAAAGTTGGTGCCCATACGTTCATCGTTAGTATTGACAACTCGTATCAGCTTGTAAGTGTGAGCAGGTTGATACATGAAACTGTGAGGTGTCAACTCTAGAAAAAAATGCTTGAGTGACATTTTCATTGGATTACTAGTTAACAATTCTTAGTTTTGGCGAATTTTTTCATGTGCGTATGTTGATTTCGTGAAAAATGTAAGTTACGAGGTGTCAACATATGACCATCGATTACGTCATCATCAGCACATAAACGTTCATAGCTGGACTGGGGGCAAATATCCATGTGCTTTATTTACAGGATTCTTGGACACGTCACAAAATACACAGGGCATGTTCAGCAGTAGCCTATTTCCATCCTCTGCATATCGCATAAATATACCTATGGTTGCAACTGGTCTGCGGTCTACGCTACCCTGAGTTTGTTGGTGAAGTTTCCTTTCTGCCAAAGTAGCTACCACTGCTACCATCTAAAACTAAGCCTAGAAACCTGGTGTGAAGACTATTGCAAAGGAAAATGAAAGAAATAAAAAACCAGGTCATTGTGATAGCGAAGGGGTGAGTACGGACTCCTGCCATAACCATTACAACATTATCTGATCATAAACTCTTAAAAGCAGGAGACTTTGTCTTGCTAAGTGCAGGATGAGTTCGTCAAAATGCCAACGCATATTATTGATAATAGCATTATTGTATCTTATTTCTTCATGGAAATGAGGTACCGAGATACAGTACTAATGAATACATGCCTTGTCACACGGTCCTTTGGGAGGTAAGCGTAGGGCCGTAGCCAACAGCACAGAGGCCATTTATGTGAGTTCATCGAAAGGCGAGGGCTACACATAGCGAGTATCATCCACGGTTGCACAATATGATACACTTCACTATGACTCCATAGCCATTGTGAGGGGTAATCTGGCTATGGGGATGAGTGCGGACGCCTACCATAAACTAAGCATAAACTGTTTAAAGCAAAATACGGTCGATTGCCGAATGCAGAATGGCTTCATCAAAATGCCGACGTAAATACCGGAAAGGAATAAGACCGGCGCAAACGACTGAGGAGGAATGTAATCTGCCGTTTGCTGAATTGCATCTACTAAGTACTTGTTCTTATTTGGTTATATACATCATATGTAATTATAAAATACTTAATAGAAATACAAATATACCAAACTTGGCAAACGCATTATTGGTAACAATTATGATTTTTTATAATACACAGTAGAAAGCCCTTGTGGTGTATTCTAAAAGGATAGATAAAGGAAACTAAAAGTATCTCTAGAGGAGTGCTATTAAAATATCCACAGGCTGAGTTGGATCGGAAGGGTGGATTTTTACGCCGCGACCTAGACTAGGTCATAAGCAATAGGTTTATACTAAACTTCAATGCTCTAATACATTTCAACATGATATGTTCTAACAATGTTCAACATGATATGACACCAACTAAATGAGAGAACACGATTAGCCATGGTCATTTTCCATTTCACCAATTTTCTCATTCACAATGTAAATGAGAGTTAGCAGAGTTAGCTATAAATTGAAGTACACTAAACAAAACCGGATGTTCGATTATTATCGATCCTGCGTTCAATTAGGGTTTGACCTATTTCTGGTAAAACATTATAATTAATACGCGTTAATTTGCTTTGCTAATATTGGCTAAGCATGTTTGGCTTGTCGTAGATATGCCAACTGCGAATGGAAATATAATTTATGGTAGATACAGGGTGTTGCTCACGTACGCTTGTTGAGTAAACCAACACCATGTATTTAAGTAATTATTCATGTGAAATACGCTCGAGGCGATTATGTGCTCGGTACGAGAATCGAGTATAACTCGAATTTGCTTTAGCTTTCATTGTTCCCTCGTTGCTATTTACATTATTAATTTTTGGACATAGCTTCTGCGTCCGGCTTTGCTCTGGTTTTTGGATTAAAAAGTATTGTGCAAGGTTCAAAACTTTGTGTATTAATGTAAATTATCAGCCCGATCCAGTATTTAACTTTGCCGTTGTCTTACAACAACGGCCCAAGCTGCATTTAATACACTCGAGAGCAATGAATCCGGGTCACTCAAAGAAAAAAAAAATCTCGGAAAGTAAGAATGCTAGGTTAATGCAACATTAGTAGGCTAGGACAGGATCCCGATATTTCACTTTCAAAAAATCTTCAGATATTTACCTACTGTCGGGGTTGGAAACATAGGTTGTTGTGCCACTGTCCCCTAAGGCGCGGAGGCGCGGTTCATGTCACCCATCCCTCGAGAACTCGACGCTCTCCTGGATGACCTGATGTTGACTAGTGGGCTGACAGGTGGACTAAATTATTACGATAGCGTTTTCTGTTTTTTGAACGTCATCAATTGAATTTTTACTGTGTTTCTTTAATGATTCTTTTATTATTAGTGTTATAAGGAAGCTATAAACAAAAAAAAAAGTCATATACATATGCATTATATTTTTGTTAATCAATGTAATTGGTTTTATTGACCGTTTAAAACCTTGTTCTTATTTGGTTATTTAATCACAATTATCTTTATCAATAAAGGTTTAATATTAAAAAACAACATAATTAAGAAACGCATGAAAAAAACTATTCCTAGCTTATAACCTTAGCGATGCTGTTAATTTGGTCACACTTCACTCTCTGGTTCACTCGGGACCCGCCTCAATGTAGACCTTCAATCTGATATTTTTATAAGCGTCACAAAGTTCAGAGGGGGTTCGATTTAACTTATACAATCGCGGGGCTGTGACCTGTATGATTGGGTCCCAGCTCCCGGTGACCTTACGGTGAACTTTGATGTAAAGATAGCAACACATCCAGAGGATTTACCCTGACATTTTATAATTGAGCTTGAAAATCAGTGAGCTGTTTTATCTTTATTTTTTGAATTAAGAATTGAGCCACACGAGTCAGATCTTATAGTCTTCATTCGATCATCTTTTTCATGCAAAAAGTTTCAATTATTAGGGATCAATTGGATCAATTGAATTTACTTACAGCAAAACGACCGCTGCAGCGCAGTAGATGAAATCCCACCCGAGTCGCAGAAGGTTGCGAGTAGAGGTGAAGCATTGATTATTTATGGTCTTAATAGCAAACTAATTAGAAATTGTTTGGGTGCTTATTTCAGTACAGTCAAGAACAATGGTAAATGGTTTTCAAAAACAAATCATAACTCAAGAAGGTACAAAATGCGACAAATTGAAATATTAATTTCTATAACTTGAACTTTTTGTGTTCTGCACATTATGCAATTTTATTAATAAATAAAATATTTAATGTAAATGCTTATTATCTCTGACAAAACAATAAATTGCAACAACCGAGATATATTTAATATAAATAAATAAATAATATAATAAAGTCATTAATTAGTATTAATATATTAATAACTAATTAAACTTTTAATATCTGTTTTGATAAATCAGCAAAAGAATTATGTATTTATTTAAGAGATACTTATATTAGGTATTTTAATTAAACCTCCCAGAGATGTAAAAAAAATATTATTATTATAATATTTTATTAAAAAATAGTTTCTTCCCTATGTCTGCATCTGTACCCTATACTTAATTGCAACCATAAAAACTCCCAGGCTTGATTGTTACTAATTGTACCAGCAACTTAATTGGCACCGACGACGGCCTATTCAATAAATCCTACTAATAGTTTGAAATGTTTATGCGTTTGAATAAGAACCTGCAACTCTAATAAGGTAGGGGATCAATGCTCGTAATTTATGTGCCCTAGAGGATTTTAATTAAATTAATACTAAAACTAAAGGTACTGAAGTTTGGAAGTAATGGAGGGTGGAGTCAGGGTCAAATTGATTTTCAGCCTGATGTGAAGTACATCAGGATTAGGTTATCGTTCGTGTTAACTTTTTGAAATAGTTACTTATATTATAAAGAGGAAAGTTTTGATTGTTTGTTTGTTTTTTGTTTGAATTGAATAGGCTCTGAAAAAATATCACGGATGTTCTGAGGTATCTCGTGTATTTATTTTTTCATTGATCACGCAAAGTCTAAACATAGACATTTTAATTGAGATACTTAATTTTCTCTCATTCATACCCGCCTTTGGAGACAATAATATGGTTTCAATAGATGCTTTCAGGTTACTACCTAGAGTGTATACAAGATTTAAGACTTAGGAAGGTCTTCAAAATCACCTGTATTTATGTTAAAATTACATGTGATATTGTAATCTAAGACCTTAGCACGTATCACTATAAGGAATAGGGTTAAAAAAGTTGCTTAAAATCACAGAATGATAAATTCTTTGATGGTTATAGATTATACTCTATATTACAGCTATCAGTGGTTCAATGTCATAAAGATAACAATAGTCATAGAGATAACCCCAACCTCACGACCGTAGCAACAGTTTACCGGAACACTGACTTGACGATACCGAATTGCCGATCTCGGATGCGTATTTGCAACGGGTATTTTGGGTGCAATTTTAAACAACGTATATTATGTAGGTATGGTATGCATAAAGTTTGAAAAATAATTTGATTTTTATGAAAAAACTATCAACCGACATCAAACTTGTTAGTGTTGAGACATTAACATTATGATTTAATTATTTTCAAGTTTAAAGTTTTTTTTGGTGCCGCCAGCTTTTGGTGCTTGGTAGATTGGGCCTATAAGTCAAGGTAAACAAGTACGACGTGCGAGTGTAACTCGCGCGCCGAGGGTTTTGAACTTTTGTCGTTTAGGTAGGTATTGACGACCTGTTAGCGCGGTGGGCTAACAGGTCGTCAATATATTGTATACCATATATTGTAAACCATTGTTCTCAAAATTATTGTATATAATTATATACCTACAATAATTTTGAGAACAATGGTTTCGTGGAGCTGTGGAACCCTACTATTACAGTTACTACAGAGATTAGTGGGTAGGTAAGTGGGTTGGTACCTACAATTATTTTTTCGACTTTTTTCTACGTATTTCACTAAGTATGAAACTTAGATGATTTTTAAAACCTGTTTTGAATTGTCGAAATCCATACCTTTAATTTGATATTGCTCTCAATGAAATAGCCCCCATTGTATGAAAATTCGTTTTTTGACCATATTTCGAAAAGTATTGTTTTTACAGACTTCTCTATATTTTTCCTGTAAAATATAGAACTATATCTACAAACGCTTAGTACATTTTATATAGATCACTCTGCTATCTTCGGAGATAGAGGGGGGGGGGGAACGGTCAAATTTTCGACCTTTTTCAAAATATTTCGAAAAGTATAAAACCTATCGAAATTTCAAAAACTGCATTAAAATGTACAAACTGATACCTTTCATTTGATACCCAACTCGGTGGGGTAGTCACCCCTTTAGAAATTTTTCCCGCCCTTTTTTGACCATATTTCAAAAAGTATTATTTTTACAGATTTCTCTATATTTTTCCTGTAAAATATAGATCAATACCTACAAAAACTTGCTACATATCAAATCGATCGTTCTGCAATCTTCGGAGATAGAGGGGGGGTACCGGTCAATTTTTCGACCTTTTTCAAAATATATCAAAAAGTATAAAATCTATTGAAATTTCAAAAACTGCAATGGAATGTACAAACCAATACCTTTCATTTGATACCCAACTCGGGGGGGTAGTCACCCCTTTAGAAATTTTTCCCGCCCTTATTTGACCATATTTCAAAAAGTATTATTTTTACAGACTTCTCTATATTTTTCCTATAAAATATAGATCAATACCTACAAACACTTGGTACATATCACGTCGATCGCTCTGCAATCTTCGGAGATAGGGGGGGGGGAACGGTCATTTTTTTTACCATTTTCAAAATATTTTAAAAAGTATGAAATCTACCGAAATTTCAAAAACTATTTTGAAATCTACAAACGAGTACCTTTCATTTCATACCACTTTCGACTTCGTACGTTCCATTTAAAATTTCGATTTCAAAATTTGTATGGAAAATCTTCATTTTAATTTTTCATTTATTTTCATTTATTTTTCTATAAATATGTGCGGGCGCACAAAATGTATTATTATTTCAAATTTCAAGTCAATAGCTGCAGTAGTTTCTGAGATATTAAGGATTCAAAACACAAAACAGACCCAAAGCGATTTCATAAGGGTTTTGCAACCGATGGCAAAACCCTAAAAACGATGCCTGATACTCGGACGATTAACTAAGTTATAAAATAAATAAATAGAACTCCTCATAAAAGGCCAGCTTATTTTCAGCAGTTGACTACTCTGTCTTAAGCCTATCTCGGGCTGCTAGGGTGCAAAGTGTGTCAAATTATAATTTTCAGGCCATATCCCAACTCAAATCAGCGCAGTTGATATAGTTTTACGTCAAGTTGCCTTTTTTCCGTCAATGCGGCCAAGAAGGGCAAATTTCCGAATGAAAATTTTGAAATTTCCTTTACAACTTAATTGGATAGGGCGCTGTTCGGGGTAGGGCCTTAACTCGAATTACTATGTGGCCATAAACTCAACACAGGTTTGTAAAATCGCAACCCGTATCACAGGAACGCAGGAATCTTGCTTTACGGTTGGAACTGTAATAAAATACCTTTAAACGTACCTAGGTTTTATTGGGTGCATTTACTACGTGCTCCATCGGATGGCACGGGTTGACTGACAAAGCAATTTGATACGAGCTGGGTTAGGAAGGTTAATATCTAGCTGGGCATTGGACATGTTACATTGGACATGTTACTGGCGTAGGTACTGTTTCTGTTTTACCCTCTTTGTGTTTAGATTATTTCCATTTTGTAGAATAATTCGCATTAACTCTTACATTTTAAGTAAACTTTAACTCTTAACTTAGTTTTTAATAACTTTGTAACTTTTTTACTATAAAAACTATCGTAGTTTGATGAATTCATTATGTAAGTTAAGGGATGAAACGTTGGTGTTCTTACAACATATAATAGGTTCATAGTTAACCCGCTTACATTCATAATGAACTTTGTAACTAAATTAAATACTTAGCTTATAATAAACTACTACTAACATAAACTATGTAGTTACTTATCATATGAATATTATATTATATTTATTTATTTTTATTTGGATGAGCGAGATTCCTTAATACACTTATTTCTTTTACTTAAAAGGGAATCTCAAACACGGTTATGTGATACTCGTATAAGTTAGTTAAGAAGTTTATAAGTTAAGAAATAAATATTTTTTTTTAGTATTTTTTTTTAATTCATGACGTTTGTTTGTTAGTGCCAAAACTGCTTACGGAATTTTGCATAGATGTAGGCCTAGAAAAACGTTTTATACCGGAAATCGCGTGCAAATCCGACGGAAAAACCTAATTAGCTAGCTTGACAAAGGACTCATGATCCGAGCAAGCTTTTAGTCAAACAAGGCGGCCAGCCTCAACAATGACTAGCCATGTATGCGGGACTTATTATATACATTTATGTATATACAGTGTGTGCAAACATGATTTACAAAATTTAGTTATGATGGAGGTATGAGGATCTCCACACATTCTCAACTTTGATGATTCAATACAATTTTTCTATAGATTTTTAGTGAAGCTGTGTTACAAAAAACAAAATCTGTATTACGACAAAACATTACAATATGACACCCATTTCTAATTTGGCAGCGTTTTTGATAATATATCAACCGGTTCCGGTTTTAGGTAGCGGACGGCAGCATAATAAACATAACTTACGAGTTAGTATACCGTACTAACAAAACAAATGACCATTGAATAGTACTGATTTTGCTCAACCAGTTGTTTATGAGACAGATTTGCGGGTACATATTTCCATTCACTCACAATAATCAGTCTTCACCATCAGTGACAACTTCCTTCCACAGATCATTCAATATGTTTTTCTACAAGCCTACCGAGTCTTCTATCGAGTTTTTTTTAATAAGAATTAGCTAATTGTATTTTCCCGATTCATCTACTATGATTATTACTATTATAATGGGACCAAGCCATTTAAAACAGGATTTTAAATTGAAAACTGCCGCAAATTTACTTCTGCCTGGCCCTAGAAAAACCAACCATATGGATGACAATCGAATAATTTGAATAACACATGAATGACCGCGAATATTTTATCCTCCATTATTCGTATTCAGGAGCATTATCGTGTCAGAGTCGATAAGCTGGCTGGATAAAGGCGTGTTTAATACACGTGATGTTGGCTTAGTGAAAAAAGAAAAGAAAATTCTGGGATTAGTGTTCCGATCTACGATTAGTTACAGTAGCAAATATGGGCCTTAACTTGTAATATAAATATGGGCCTTAACTTGTAATATTTGATGCATAGTAACGGTATCATATAAAAGATCATATAAAAGCTCACGGGAGCTTGAAGCTTACGACAAGCTATTTTGGCACGTAAAATGTATCTTAGATTACAAGCTTAGGCCTATAATTGAATGCACATTTTGCGGCAGTAGCGGTGTTACGTCTTTTACTGATTTTTCGCGGCACAGCTGTTCAAGTATGCCGAAAGGTTCGAAAAATTAAAATATACGTACAAGAGATGCGCCCTCAAATAGTACCGGAAACAATTTTTTGGGTATAAGGACTCGCCTTCGCATAGGCCGATGTCGTCAAATTGGAGGACTAGAAGAATTTTTTTGATTTTGATATAGATAGCTCAATACCTCAGCGTTAGGTCCTCGGTATTAATTATCGAATCTAAATCATTAAAATTAATACCAGAAGTTAGTGTAAGGCAGATTGGCAGCATGAGCTGTTTGGCGACTCAGCCAGCTTCAAACTAGACTGCTTCCTTCACAGCTGGAGCGATTATGAACCTACTGAGACGAATGCCAAATTGCACCTTGTAGTTCTAGCGAACGGTTTCATTTAGCGTTCGTTCCGGTAAAGTTTAACTAACATTGATATAGAGGAGTTTAAATAAAAATCAATTGCTGTTTGATTAAAAAGCAGTTTCACGGATTTTAATTTTAATTTTTTTTTTTAATTTATTTTTTTTATTTGCTGCTTATCCGATTTGTGCTCTAAATGGAGGACGTGGAGTGACGTCACGACTGACAGGAGTGACGTCACGACTGACAAAGTAACAACAACTGCTCTGTAATGTTTAATTGATTAAAAAGTTTCTAACAAAAATTCCAGGACAAAGTTTATATAATTTTGTATATAGTGGTACTGTGCCCTATTTGTGTTAATAAAACTAAGTATTTATCGTGCTAACAAATATTTATTTACAAAACAAAATACAGTGTATAAAGTGTGTCCGAACTACCCTCATTTTTTTAAGTGTTCATACAATAATTCGCCAGTGCCAGATTCCTCGACTCTAACATGGTTAATCTTTGTGCGGCCTGCAGCAGGCGTCTAAAGGGGAATACTGCAGTAGTGTGCTCTAAATGCGAATCGCAGTCGCACCGAGAATGCGTGAGAATCCCTATCGGTGCTCCAGTACCCCCAGGCTGGTGCTGTGGGGAGTGCCAGATGATGGCCCCCAAGGGAAGGAACCCTAGTACGCCTGTGCACGTCAACCACCCGTACGAGGAAACTGCCAGTCAAAGCCGGGTCGCTCTACAGTCGGTGGTTTCTGGACCCGCGAGCATTGAGGAAATGGTCCTGGACCAAACAGCGCATAACATCACGGCGGAGTTTCAAGAACATGAACTCCAACTTACCATGCAACCCTTCAAGGAGGAACTTCTCTCCGAAATGCGTACAATGCAGGGGGGAATGCTGGAGGAGCTGAGAGCGCTGAGGGCAGAGGTACGGGATCTTGGTACTGTGCTCAAGGAGACGAGGTTGGAGTTGGCGGATTTCCGTGTCTCGCTAAACAATGTGTGTGCGCGCGTGGATGGGCTGGAGGGGCGCCTCGAAGCCGTTGAGCAGGAGTGCGCCACTCGCCCCGCTGAGCTCGCGCCGCAGGCTGCTGTCATCACGAGGCTGCAGAATACCGTAGCGCATCTGCAGCAGGAGCTCAACGACAGGGACCAGGAGGCGCTAATGGCGGACCTCGAGATTGGCCAGCTGCCAGAGGAGAAGGGGGAGAACGCCCTTCATTCCGTTATCGTCCTTGCAGCCAAATTGGGCGTCCAGCTGGAGGAGCGAGACGTTGTCTTCGCCGAGCGAGTAGGGGTGGCACAGGTCGAGGGAGCGGGAGGCGATAAGCCGCGCGCACGCCGAATCGTCGTGCGACTGCTGCGCCGCGACCTGCGTGACCGCATGCTGCAGGGCGCGCGGGTGCGCCGCTCGCTGACCGCGTGTGACGCTGGTCGCGCTGTCGACGACGCCACTGTCCAGCGCATTTTCGTCAACGAAAGGCTGTCGCGCCTCAATCGGCAGCTGTTTCATCGCGCCCGGGAGGAATGCCGTAAGCTCCAGTGGCGCTACACTTGGACCAAGAGGGGACGAGTGTTCGTGAGGCAGGCAGATGGCCGGGACGCGTACCCCATACGGTGCGAAGCGGACATCCAGAGGGTTTTTGGTTAGATGCACCCATTAGGTCAGTTCCTGTGAAAAACTGTTATATTAATTTTTGTTTGGTATGTTTATTGTTTCATGTGAATTTAAATTTCCTTCCGATCTTTGGCAAGTCCAGTGATTATCTATTTAGTTTTTATATTTTTTTTGTATAATATTGGTTTGTGTTCCTTATTAACTTATGTAGCTTGGTTTTTTACTCAGTTACCTACCAATGTTTCCAATGTATCTGGCTTTTTTGAGCTAGGACCTTCTTACTTTTACAAACATATTATAATTACTTTCTTATATCCTACTCCTGCTATTTATCTCGGTCTCTGTATGCCAGTCAAAATATGTCTTGTTTTAAGATATGATATTGTTTTTAATTTGCCTGCATATCCAAATACTTTTGTACTAAATTTACATCGTTCAATTACAGCCAACCTCATCCGATCTGTAACCACTGTTTTTTCAATTATAAAGGAACGGATAGCAAACCTTCTGAAGCAATACTTATTTGTTCTAATTTTTAATCTTAGTCTTTTACTCAAATATAAGCTTTTGCTTAACTATTTATGTTTCAACAAAATAACACATTTTTCTGATCTTTCACAATTTTGCTTAAGTGAATATATAAAATGTACTCATTCACCCATTAATCTACCATTTTGGATACTCTATAAATATAGCAATAATATTTGTATAACCCTCTTACTTTTGAGTCACTCAATACAATCTATTTTATTAAGTAACAGTTATGCTAATCTTATACAAAACTTCCTTTGAAAAATATTAAAGTTGGCCTTTTTAACGCTGGGTCACTCAAAACAAGGCAGGAAGAGTTTATAGTTGCTATTGAAGAACTCAGTCCAGATATTATAGCTATCAATGAAACATGGTTGGGTGTAGGTCAAGAGGAGATAGCTCCTCAAGTATCAGGTTTCAGAATTGTCCACCGGCCAAGACCGAAGAGCATCAAAAATGGCCGGGGTGGGGGGGTTGGCTTCTATATAAAAAAAGGCATCAGTGCAAGAGTCTGTTCGCATCCTGTTGTTTCATCTGTTGAACAAATGTGGCTTCAGATGAGTTGGGCTGGTAAATGCATTATAATAGGTACTGCATATCGGCCACCGGACCAATATGACATTCCAAGTTTTTTTGATGCCATAACAGAGTCTATCACTTCTTTTGCCAAGTGTGATCACATAATTTTTTTGGGTGACCTAAACATTAATATGCTTGTGCCAGGAACCAAAGTTGACTTGTTACAACAGTTCCTTCACAGCATGAGCCTAACTCAAATCATAACTGAACCCACTCACTTTACAAGTAATGGCGGTACCCTTATCGATTTAGTCTGTACTGATGCAACGCCAAAAAATATTACGATTAAATACACTCCTGAACTGGGGAATCACGCAATGATCGTAGTAGAGTACACTATTAAGAGGGAAAAGATACCCGCACGCTATGTAACTTATCGTCCTTTTAAAGATATTGTTTTGGACCTGTTTACAGCTGACCTTAACTCTATAATGAAGGAGTCTCTTTATTGTAATATAGATGTCAATAATATGGTATCTACTTTTACTAGCGCTATCTTAACTCTATTTAACTTACATGCCCCAACCAAAACTACCATGTTTAAACATCCTCCACATCCTTGGGTAACAGAAACGATTAAAGACATGATGAAAATCAGAGACAACTACTTTTGTAATTATAAGCGTAGCAAAAGAGAAGAGCTAAAATCTTGTTACAAGAAAATGAAATACATTGTTGAGAAAGCTGTGGAGAAAGAAAAAGCTGCTTTCTTTACTAACAGTATAAACAATAATAAAAAGAATTCCAGACTGTTATGGAGAAACCTAAAATGTAATATTCTACCCACAAAAAATTCTACAGCAGAAATTCCCATAGAAATTAATGACCCAGCTGTTATAAATGCCCACTTCCTAAATGTTCCCGGAATAGACCAAGTGGATATATCCCTTTTAACATCTTATGAACATCATAGGTTTGGGGATGGGATCTTTTCACTTCAGCCAGTATCCGAGTTCTCCATACTTAAAATTATTGAGGGTTTTAAATCTAATGCTCAAGGCCTAGATGGCATATCACTAGAAATGCTATTGCTGACCCTCCCACAATCCCTTTCATCAATCACTGCTATAGTAAATAAGTCTCTGAGTAGTAGCATTTTTCCAGATGCATGGAAAGTGGCAGTAGTTAAGCCTATCCCTAAAATTAATCAGCCCTCCTCTCTCAGTGATCTAAGACCAATAAGTCTTCTCTCATGTCTCTCCAAAATATTAGAGAAGGTGGTGAGCATTCAGATGATTAAATTTCTCGAGGATCATAAAATTTTACCTAATCTACAGTCTGGCTTTCGCAAAAATCACGGTACGTCTACTGCTCTCCTGGATGTAGTTGATAACATCTTAGTGGCTCAAGACCAAGGCCTTTGCAGTATTCTTGTCTTGTTGGATTTTACAAGAGCATTTGACTCCATAAACATCACCCTGTTGCTTTCCAAACTTGCTTTCTACGGTTTTGATGAAAACACAGTCAAATGGTTCTGTAGTTACCTTAGCAACAGAAGTCAATGTGTTGAATTGAAGTCCCCTGATGGTAGCACCATCAGATCATCATTTGAGCCAGTGAATCGAGGCGTTCCGCAGGGGTCCATTCTCGGTCCTATACTGTTCACTCTTTATAGTGCTGATATAGTTGATGGCATCTCATACTCTCGCTTTCATCTGTATGCTGACGATTTACAGCTTTACTATTCATTCCTGCCTTCTGATGCTTCACGTGCTGTAAAAGAAATAAACTCTGACCTAGAAGCAATTCTTAAATGGTCTACATGCAACTCACTTGTTTTAAACCCAAAAAAATCAAAGTACTTGGTAATAAGCACCAAAGCTATTTCTAAGAAACTCGATAATTTCAGCTTTAATATAAATATTAATGGGGAGTCAGTACAGTGTGTTAAGGAGGCTCAGAACCTAGGGCTTAGATTGGATAGCAATCTTCGTTTTGAAAATCATGTTGCGAATAATGTACGGCAGTGCTTCTACAGATTAAGAATACTTTATAAGATCCGGCAACTTCTGTGCGAAAGTATTCGCATCACTCTTTGTGAGTCATTAATTCTGTCAAAATTAAATTATTTAGATGTGGTTTATGGCCCTTGTCTCCTAGGAAGAAGTGAAAAGTTAATTCAAAGAGTGCAGAACGCCTGTGCGCGCTTCTGTTTTCATATCCCACCGCGTACTCATGTCACCCCTTACCTCAACTCAGCAAATATGCTAAAAATGAAAGCTCGCAGAACGCTCCATCTTGCTATACTGCTCTTTGGCCTCACCAAAACTATGATACCCCTTTACCTACATTCTAAGCTTACTTGGACCAAATTTAACTCGCGCTACCCAAGACGGGAGTGCACAGATGTTTTTGAAACGCCCCGACACAGAACAGTTGCATTTAGGGGATCGTTCCGATTCGCATCCTCTAAATGTTGGAACGATCTACCTCCTCCTCTTAGGGCTATAAAAAGCTTATATTCCTTTAGGCGTAAAGTTAGAGAACATCTACTTGAAACTCAAAAAAAGGTTCAATGACACTCCTGCTTACCTTCCGGTATCCTTCCTTTTTACTTTACTCCTCACATGTACATGTTTTCTTTTGTTTTTACTGCTGGATCGTAGATCGAAAAACCACAGTCAAAATTAGTCCATTTCGACATAGGACCTCAGCACACAGTAAGACTCGATATCGGAGGCACTTTCACTTTCAATATTTTGCTCACTCACATCATATTCACTGGCTGCAGAACGAGATAGATTCAGATTCAATAACTGTATTTCTTTAGGCTTACAAAATAAGCACCTAGACAAGTCAAATTTCATACAGATAATTGTTATAAAAAACTGGGAATGTGTATGTTTTCTGCCTGTGTTTTGCGGGTTGTGTTAACGACCGACGCTTTTTAAACGTAGGTAGAATCCTGAGGTACAGTCTGACATTAATCAGTCGTAACTGACAGCTGGTTTCAATGAACTGTCATACAGACTGTCAATTCTGATTGCTTGCGGACACAGCGTTGTTGATTCTGAGGCCTTTTTTTTTTAATTATTGTTTATTTTTTGTTTGTTTTGATTTTTACTAATCTTGTTTTTTGATGTGCTACTCTTATTGTTTAAATTCTCTGTAAATAATAATATTTGTATATGTTTTTGCTTGTTTTTGTGATGCTCAGCTTGATTTCACACTTGGACGAAGTAAATCATTACAACTTTTTCTAAGGGCACAACTACTTCACTGGGTATAAGAGTTACTAATAGTTCATAATTAATAAACTGTGCTCGGTGGTGAGGTCACCTCAGTCAGGTCCCACCTGAAAACCAGCGCTACTTTTCATTAATGTGAGGTAGCATTAAGCTGAGGTGGAACCTTTTGGCCAGGCCGTCACAGCTAGGGCATCGAGAACCGGTCATATTTTAGGAACCGGTTCTTTCGATTCCTGTTTCAACGCAGAACCGGGTACCCGGTTTTTTCGGTTCTTTCGGTTCTTTTCTTAATTTATTAGAATTACATTTTTGTCTTACAATATCTATAGTGGGGTCCAAATCAAACAGGGAATTAATAATCATAGCTATTTTTATTTCTTTATTTTATCTTTTTAATCGCGCATTCTGCAGTGTTCGGGGAACTTCGGGAGGCTCGGCCGTCCGAGAAAGCCCGAACACTGCATCGATATGCTGCACACTTCGGGCTGCGTTTATTCAATAACTATTCTTACTCTTTATCTGTTTATATCAATTAGGTACCTTAGTAGTTTAAGACACAAAAATTTTGTTTTATCACTCACGCAATAAAAAACGTAAAGTATGTAACCAGAGGAATGTAACATTCGAGTCAAATCCTCAAGGGCTTAACGAATGTTAATATTTAATAACTAGAATAAGTTTTTCAAGAATAAATAAATAAATAAAAAAAAATCAGTTAGTCTTGCAACAATCACTTTTTACATAATTTTTTTTGTAAACTATATAGCCACAGCGAAGCAATTTAAACATCAGCTATTGCAATAAAACGAAAGAGAAACAAAATTATTGAGCTACACATAATTAACACAAAAATAATAGACTTTTACTAATACAATAAAATAAACATAAACAATAAAGTAGGTTCCCATTGAAAGAACTTATATTATTCACATAAAAAAAATTACACTTAAAATAGTAATAAATCTTGATTTTTAAGCTATTAAACTAATTTTTAACCTTGAATATATTTTGATGAACGCAAAAATATGAGGGCATCTAGGGTTTTGTCACCCAAAGCTGAGCGCAGTCAGTTACATATTATACCAGCAGATGAAAATATGCGTTCCGGCTCCACACCACTGGTAGGTGGGATGGTGATCAAATGGTAAGCCAGCGACAGATATCGGCCTCGTTGACCACCATTCTCGAAGAGTGCCATTTCTACCCTCACGGTAGTATATAAATCATCTGGCGTGGATGTTCTCGCAGTGGAAGCTTCTTTTAATTGCCTGTTAAGTTCCTCTTCATTTGTCAAATATTCCGCTTCCTGCCTTGTTGACTATGTTTGCAAATATTCAATAAATAATAAAAGAATATAAAATTATACATCCATCTGCTTATTGTCTTAGTCTGTAACGACTTCTGCGTTATAACGGCGATATCAGTGGACCCTTCATAGTCGTTATACCCGAAATCCACTATACGTACATTAAACAACTTATAAAAAAGGCAAAAAATAAAATACTTTACTTCTTTCCCTACCTATGCCTATTTTTGCCATCTACAATGTAATAGGCAAAAAGTAGTGAACCAAAGAATAATAATGATAGAAGACGCACTTACCTATAATAACAGCGTTAATCCAAACGAGCAACTATACACACACAAACTATACGAGCGGGGAATGTCTCACCGCCCCCAACCCGTACCTCCTCCTTATTTTATGCAACACCTTGATGCGTAGTGACTTCGAAGTTTCATTAACCTACAATAATCAATATTTTTAGGAGAATCGAAAGAACCGAAAACCCGGTTCTGAATATTTTGAGAACCGGTTCTTTTTGTAGCCCCAAGAACCGGGTATTCCCGGTTCTTTCGATTCCGGGAAAACCCGGTTCCGATGCCCTAGTCACAGCATGGAGCATGATAACGGGTAAGCTACTGACTCAAGTCTTGCACTAGTAGCTTACTTTGTTCTAGTATTTAGTATTAGTTTGTAAGCATTCGTGTAATTATTACTGTTTTTGTTCTGTGCTGTAACTGGGTTGTGTCAATAAATGTTTCTCTATCTCTATCTCTATCTCTATCTAAATGCTCTGAATACATGTCTTAATGGTATTAAAAATGGGAAAAATACTATAGGTGTTACGAAAAGGGGGATGGGCATCTGAGATAAGATTGCAAGCAGATGCCGGATGCGTCAAGCTGAAGACAGGAAGTTATGGCGCTCACGAGTTATAGAATATTTTCAAAATATTATGTAACCTATGGGATCCCATTAGGCATCTACTTAAAAACATTTTTGTTAAACACGTACCCGTGCGAAGCTTGGACGGAACGCTAATATTTTTATATACATATACGTAGAAAATAACATGAAAACAAAACGTGAAAATAATTAATACACATACGTATTATATTATTTTCACACATAGAGCACCCTGATCAAATTCTGCAATTATGTTGATTTTTCTATCAACTAACTTTTTTAAATAATAACTTTGGATGTTTCTAAGCTTATTAACTCTATTCTCACTTACGAGTACATTCAATTACCTAGTTTATTTATACGTAAGTAGGGTACGTTATTCCTTGAGTGGCTGACCCGCGGGGTGCCTACTGTTTGTTCTCATTTGACATTCCTTTCTGCCCGGGATATTTCATTACAAATACCAAGTCCCTTCCATACTCCATCGACGAGTTAGAGTGAAACTGGAAGAGATTATATATTAAGTATGAATCATAAATAATAATAAACATCTAGCCTAAGGCGAGATAAAAGGTATTTTACTGTAGTCCCTTCCATAATCCTTTGACCCGTTAGAGTAAGAATAGATAAGATAAATAATATGAATTATTATATTTTAAATACATTTTAGCAATGCATTTTTATATTTGCATACTTACTGTGTGTAGATCTGAATTTGTGTTAGCATAATTTTAAATTCAGTTTATTTTAGTTGTGACGTGACGATTTTATTGAGTAAGATTTTGTATACATTTATATTATTGTATAAATTTCAAATATACATTTGTTAGTGAATAAATTAAACTGAAGCTATCACACAATACTTACCTATTGTTTAACTAAGCTTAATTGACGGCTTATTCACGGCCTTGTTTTTCTTGGTGACTAAGAGTTCTTCTTCATACTATACATATACATATACTAGCTTAAAATTTAATATCCTTAATGCAATTTCCCTTAAAAATTATAGGATATATAGCAAAAGATCCATTTGAATAATTTTACAGGTTCCTAGAGCTAAAATCTAGTCACAACGAAACATGCCAATCTGCTAAGCACCTCATTTAATCGGGTAACTGAAACTCGACGAGACGAATTTTCAGCCAAACACGTGAACTATGTTGCACTAACTATTTAGCAACACGGCGAGTTAAAATTACCAGCGGTTCCTACCTCTACATCGCTCAGCGTCAACTAGAATTCTTAAGCTGTGCACCAATTACGGTCTTTACCGCCACTACCTTCATGTTTCAAGGAAAGTTAATGTTCAAATCAATTTCGACACTAATGCTGTCTTTTCCTATTTTGTAGGAAACTGGGAATTTTAATTTAGAACTATGTTTTCTGTTCAAAAATGTTTCTTTTGAAAATCCTTTTGAAACTATAGGCCACAGTTATTGTTGTCAAGGATAGAAATAGAAAAATTCGAGTTTTAAGTCGCGTGTTGTTTGGTACCAATTTTCACAACAACAATAACCATTTATTTCTTCATCACCGTTCGACAGAAAATTTTAAATAATATTCAATAGAATAATATGTTGATAAAGTAAGTACACTTCTAGTTTCAAATTATTGAAACTCAGAAAACGTTCCATCAACTCTACCTCTATATCCAAGGTTTTTGATGGAAATACGAATTCTACTTATGAAATAGCCAGTTGCCATTTCATTTACTAAATAAACACGCATTTCTCTACATAAATAGTAGAATATCGGCTTCGTAAACTTAATTCACCCAAGCTTATTCACCTAGGTGTATTAAATACACTTTTAAAAAACTTTATTCACCTTATTCACCTGGGTGCATTAAATTTACTTTTAAGTATACTCTATTCACTTTGTTGTAGAATCTAATCAGTGAAACTCTTCTCACCTGAAATTTTCAAGTGCTTTATGACTGCTCCTGATTAATGAATTATCACGTTAACTCACAATTTAATCGCAAACACGTAGTAATTACATTATTATAAAAAAGACCAAAGATTTATTTAATTTATTTGCGAAATTAAAAATGCCTTACTTTATTATCAGAATAGAAAAAGAGGTTGCGCACTGCTTGCTTTTTCTCTACGGCCAGTGTCAGTTATGGAGTGTCGAGTCAATGTCAAAAATCCCAATGCTGTTAGAAAAAGTAAGGGATCCGCGGGATCCGTATGAAAACTGTGAAACCCGTCGTGTTATTGTGTATAATTTCTGAAATTTTTGTTTAATACCCGTGCGAAGCCGGGGCGGGCCGCTAGTTTATTATACACAGAGGAAGAGGCTCGGTGTTCGTTGATAAATTGTAGTACTCAGAGTAAACGAATTAAAAAGTTTAATAGAATATAATACTTGAACTGATCGCGGCATTACAAAGATGCAGACTCCAAACGTACACCAAAACAAAATCGCAGATCTAGCGTTCAATTGTGTAAATTATGAATTCATATTTTAGGCCCAGTTAAGCATGTTAGATGAACAGATAATATTACTGCAGGTAGGCCATTTTCTAGAAATGGTCCGTTAGAACCATTCTTAACTCGGGTGAATAAAGTTTACTTATGTTTTGCAATATATGTCTTTTATTTTATGCACAGCGGTACAGGTGTTTAAAGTTTACAAAAAGTGTATTTAATACACCTAGGTGAATTAGCTCGGGTGAATTAAGTTAACGTAGCGAGAATATCCCTCAAATCACTAAACGTTGGGAATCTTTCATGATATAATGGTACCTACATAAAGGGGTTTCACACATATCAGTGAACTCATAGATCAGTATCAGTGAATCTTCAATTCAGTACAAGATATTGACGGTCCGTTAAAGCACATATGTAGATAAGGACAGTATGGAAACTAAGCCTAGTTGATGAAATTAATATTATACCTAGGCTCCATTATAGCACTAGGGTTGTAACTTTAGGTAGCGCGATATAGGCGTCCATATGTATACTGTGGTCAAAGTTCCGTGAATATTCAAAACCGAATTGGAGACTCACCGATACTGAACGGTGTGAATCTGCCTTTAGTCATATGAATCATTCTAGATTTTTCAATACGTGTGACGTCATCTTCCGTTGAAACGCCACAATTATTTATTTATTTATTTGAACTCGTTATTACTGCTCTTTATTTTCTGGTTCCCGGCGGACGGGCAGCAGCGACCTTTGCAGAACAACTTGTGATGTGAGAAATGCACTCAAAACCATTTAGTCTATACTAATATTATAAAGAGGAAAGATTTGATTGTTTGTTTGTTTGTATGTTTGTTTGTTTGTTTGTTTGAATTGAATAGGCTCCGAAACTACTGGACCGAGTTAAAAAATTCTTTCACCATTAGAATCCTTAATTTTCCGTGATGAACATAGGCTATATAATATTTTCAAAAAAGTTAGGAATCCGCATGAAAAATTCAATAATTGAACCGTGGGCTGTATATTCAACCTCTTTTTCTATTATGGCGCGTCAGAATAGAAAAAGAGGTTGTATAGCGCACGGTGCTTGCATTTTCTCTACGGCCAGTGTCAGTTTTGGAATGTCGAGTCAATGTCAAAAACCCCAATGCTGTTAAAAAAAGTAAAGATCCGTATGAAAACTGTGAAACCCATCGTTTTAGTGTGTATAATTTCTGAAATTTTTGTTTAATACCCGTGCGAAGCCGGGGCGGGCCGCTAGTTGAGTATAAAAAGCTACTGTTGCGAAACAAATTAATAGACTATTAAATCTAAGCAATCCATCTGCTTTTATTGAAAACGAAGATAAAAGTTTGCCTAAAAGTTCACCATTTGACTTGCGATTGAAATGCACTCAGAATCTTGTCGTTTAGTATAGAAAGCTACTATTGCAAATTAATAGACTATTAAATCTAAGCAATGATTCTTATACAGAAAACGTAGATAGAAATTTGTCTCAAAAGTTCGCCATTTAATGCGATTTAAATGCACTTTTCCTGAATTTTATCGGCGTACTTTCAAGTATTTGAGCTCCGACTTAACTGATTCAAGGAGCCGTGGATACCTACTTGACCGATTTCCAGTGAATGCTGGAAGATCAGGGAACGTATATCTTTATTTTCTTTAGTTAACTTAATTTGAGATCTTTGTATAGTTTTGTTTGGCTAACATTATCTTGAAGATAGACGTATATTCAAATGCAATAGAGTTTGAAAACTTTAGCAATCTAGTCTCTAGTCGCTAGATTGAGTTCGAGTTCGTTTGCTTTGAGCGATTGAGGTCAGTTAAAATTTGAGAGAAACAAAAAATAATGGTGACAGTCGCGTAGTTTGTAAGCATTGCCTTATGAAGTAAGTTTCGTGATCAGAGAAGACAAGAGGGCTATATAAGAAAGCTATTTTATTGATATGAGAAGGAAATTTTATGACGTCACATACCTGAGCCAACAAACGAAGTTCCATAATAAGGTTTTCAGTCTGAACAATTGTTTGTTCAGACTATATGATCAATTTGTATCTTTTAGTGTTTAGTATTTTATTGGTGATCAAAATGCAGTGAACATGTGGCAAAAATTGTATGTGCGATACATTTGTGAATACTTTACAAATATGTTACGTAATCTTGTGATTATTTTGACCTTCTATGAGCAAAGTCGGCCGCAAATATTTTGAGTTTTGTTTCAGGTGCAAATTCATAGCATAATTTATGAATTACTAGCTGCCCCGGCTTTGTACAAGTGCATGTTTGATATATAAACCTGTTTCTTAAACTTCACTCTATCTATTTACAAAAACCGCATCAAAATCTGTTGCGTTGTTTCAAAGATTTAAGCTTACATAGGGACAAACAACAGATAGCGGGAAGCCACTTTGTCTTATACTATGTTGATGAAGCTCGTTTTATTTATTTTTTGTGCTAGATTTTTGGGGACTAATCTAAAATTATCGATAAATAGAGATATACTTCAATAATTAGCCACCAGACTAACCACAAATAACTCATCACACAAAACTTATAACTAGCCACAAATCACACAAAACCTCCAAACGTGGTTTCGCGGTTATACAACGCTGCGGTGATTCAGAGCAACACTAGACACCAAAGATACGAAAGCATAGCGGTCTCTGCGGATTCTATGCAATTATTTGCAGAGATTACGCTGCGGTTCCGCAACATTAAACCTAACTAAATACCTGATACCATACGTTTATGTTGCGCTTAACTCTGCTCGTAGTTTTGCATTTGATTTGTGGCAGTAAAGTTCACATATTATATCATTAGTAAATTTTTACACGCAGTAAGAACACAGCAAACTATTAAACGTACTTTTTTCACCTTTCTCCTTAGCGTACACGATTCTCACTGAGCCCTTGGCTTCGGTTTCGTAGCACCTAGATTAAATCTAGCTAGTTCTTAGGATATCTGATATATTAAGCTATACCTACTAAGCTATTGTCAGAGAAGAATCGAAAGAAAATATTCAACTTTGCGTTGTTAAAATCGACCACCCCTGTGGCGCGGTGGGCGAAGGTCCGCCTGCGACGCAGGGTTCGATTCCCGCCGGGATAAATGATTGTACGATCAGCAGTAAAAAGTATTCTGGTCGTTTTCTATGTATCATTAAAACTATTGTAAATCTAGTACCCAAAGCTCAGTTCAGCTTGGGATAAAATGATGCTGTGTGGATTGTCCAGATATTTAAAATATTAGTACCTACACTACGTTAATGAAAAAACTAGTTTTATGTGTAGGTATAATTGTATTAAGTTCTAGTCCTTTAGTTTAGGCCTTGATTCATAGTCCCCGCAAGCTCTAGCTCGTGGGGATTATAAATCAAGGCGTAACAGTATTCCGAGCTCCGCCGTTTTCTCTTTCGTGATTTTAAGAAACAAATGAAGGAGGTCGTTTTTCTTTTGTTTTTGGCAACACTAAAAGAAGCTGCACTTATGTTGAGACTGACAAATTAAAATAGCAATAACCGTGCATACAACGCTGACTGTGCTAATTCTAACATACGAGTAACATCCCATTGGTATTCCCCCTCTCCGCGAAAGACACCCCTACCAATCGAGTATAAAGTGTATATTTTGATATAACTACCGTTAATATTTCTATGACGTCACAAAACAATAGGTTATAGGAATATCACTCACAGTGATATTGATATTTTTGCAAATTAACTAGCTAGGTGATTTATCACATAAAGTGTAGTTTAAATGTGTAATTTTTTAGGAGTAATCCATTTCTTCTATTGTAGATTATCTTTAAAATTAATTTATTCACTGTTATAACCTACAAACAACTCGTTTTTTTTATATTATTAATTGTTCATACTAAGCTAAATAACAATTTTCGTGTCCTGTCTATAGAGGTACTATAAAATATAGTTCTGTTTCTGAAATGATCACAGTGCAAATTCATCAGCTATGCAAACGGCAGGGTGTTTAACAATGGACTGGGCACTAAATATGGACCTACTGACGTTTATTTATGAGAATGAATAAACATGAATTATGGGGTAGGTGATACCACCACCCCCTGTCATAGAGCAACAGCGACATTATTATCAACTGATGATCTACCATTGATAGAATAGAGTTCATAAAAAGTGTAGATTGTACGCCATAATTATATCACGATTATCAGGTATTTGAAAATGTATACGTCATTAGCAAAGGAAATAACAATAACAGAACCAAATTAGTACTAGTCTAGTATCTATCTGTGTAATAATATTGTATTATGTATATCAGTCATCTAGTATCCATAAAACAAGCTCCGCTTAGCTTGGTGCTAGATGCTGTGTGGATTGTCCAGCATTATTATTTATTTAGTATTTATAAATGAAATAACTGTAGACTGTATTTAAATAATAATATTATTATACAACCCATATAGCATTATCTAGCCGCAAGCTAAGCAGAGCTTTTGTTATGGGTACTAGATGACTAATATGCATAACACAATATACTACATATATAGGTATTTCTTTACTTTACATAGAAAAAGACCAGAACACCGGGAACAAATTGTTACAGATTAAACAAACATTTGTAGCAAGGCGGGAATCGAACGCGACCTCCAGCATCAGCGGATCTTCGCCGACCGTACCACAAAGGTCGTAAGGTCATTTATCACGTAACTGTTTTTATTTCCCTACGTTTCGCCGCGGGGCGACTTTGTGACAGAAGTGGCTTTGCGATATCGAGTAGCCTAGTGACCACAATTGCTGTAAAGCGATGGAAACGTAAGGTGTACGCGATGGATAAAACCTTGAACAACGATATCAAATCACGAAAGTTTAATTAATTTTATACTAAACTTACCAAAGTATTAGTAGTAAATAGACTTGTAGAGGTAAATTATCTTAACTATACCCTCTGAACGTGTGACTTATGTAAATAAATAAGTAATCCACACAGCATCATCTAGCCCCAAGCTAAGCAGAGCTTGTGTTATGAGTACTAGATGACTGATATACATAACACAATATATTAAATAGATAGATATATTGTACGGTTCGTACAATAAGTAGCTACGTAAATGCAACTCAGCATTTTACGTAGTTGCTAGCTACCGTGGGACAGTTCGAAGCGCGACGTGCGGTCGCGTCGGTCCACATTAACATCGCGGATCAATAACATGTCTTTCCCATTATTATTATTTTAAATATTTCTTTGAATAAATCGTGTGCAGTGTTAAAACCAAAATCTTTTCTTTGATGTCCTCAACATCAATGGTCCTTCGCAGCCTCCGAAGGCAGGGCCTATCGCGAAAATTGTGAATTTTTTTCGTGATTTGTGCCTAAACTGGATTGCCCAAGGTCACAGCCTACAACTGTGGCCGTAGGTGAGATAGCAGTCTTCGGTGAGTCAGTACATTCTCTATCCATAAAAAGCTATCATGTCGGCCAAAATGGAAGAACTTTTGGCTACTCAAAGCAACATCATTGGAGCGATGGATCAACTCCTGACAAACTTCAAGAAAGATGGTGCTGATCGGAAAACTCAGCAATATATCAAGAAAAAGCTGAGCTCTCTCGAGGCATACTGGCAGGAGTTTCAATCCAACCATATAAAATTGTGCGAATTTAGTGATAAAACGCATGAATATTATGTAGGTGACGCTTACCAACGTACATCAGGTTTTTACATTGAAACACGTGCATATATACAAAAATACTTAACCTCTGACACCAATGCAGAGGAAAAATTGCTTCTGCGTCCCCCTACACCCCTGGGAACAGGGGGACAAGCATCGTCACGTCCCGGGACGCCAGAAGTAAGGCAGCAGCCACCGTCGTCCGGATTCCAGGCTCCGCGCAGCAGCAGCGGGCAGGGAACCAGCAGCAAGCTGGATGAGATGCTGAGGAAGCAGCTAAGTAATTTCAAGGCATTCTCCAGGACGATCAAAGCAATAAGCGTCGACGACATCACCAGCAGGTGGGAACTCGAAGATGCTCTACGGTCAGTGCAGTCCCGCTGGTCCGTAGTTGATTCCCTACATTGGGAAATAGATAGCGAGCTCTATGAAGAAAACCTCGAGTACGAGCAAAGCTACGGTAGGTATGAACAGCAGTTCAACCAAATAAAAAAATCTCTCAACGAGAAAATGTGGTCTCAATGTCATCGGGAAAGATCAACGCCGCAGATGGAAATACCAACCTTCAACGGGAACTACCAGCAGTGGATCTCTTTCAAAGATTTATTCGTAGAGGCGATACATAAAAATCAGTCTCTATCGAGTGCCCAAAAAATGCAGTTCCTTAAAAGCAAACTGAAGGGCGAGAGTGAGAAATTGGTACAGCATTTACCAATCAGCGCCGAAAATTATGAAGTTAGCTGGGATATTCTCACACATCGTTATAATAACCAAAAGCTGATCTTCAACAGCTATATGAATACATTAACAGGCCTGCCTACATTGCAGCAGCAATCGGCCGCAGCCATAAAAAGGGTTTATGATACCACTAACGAGTGTCTCAACGCGATTAAGGCCCTAGGAGTTGACACACGCACTTGGGACCCAATCATCGTTTATCTAATCACCAACAAGCTGGATGCTGAAACGCATACTGACTACAACGAGTCATTAAAAAATCCTAGAGATTTACCTACTCTTAAAGATCTACTTGAATTTTTGGAACTCAAATTTACGTCTTTGGAAGCATCTAAGCGTAAAGGCGAGGCAAGGCAGCAGCAAGAGCCATCGACCAGCAAAAAGACGCCATTTTTCAAATCATTTACAAGTAACAAAAAAAATGATCATAATTCTAACAAAAATTCCAGTAACGAAGTACCTAAATGCGCAGTATGTAATTCCACTAAATCACATGGAATATTTAGTTGCGAAACATTCCTTGAAATGGAACCCCACATGAGACAGAAAACCGTCGAAAAGCTATCCTTATGTAAAAGATGCCTTAAGTCACATCGCAATAAGAAGTGTTTTCTAGCAAGAAATGCCGCGAGTGCGAGGGAGAACACAATACGTTACTGCATAACGCTATAAGCGGTCAAGTAACATCTCCAATGGCTCAACCTAATGAAGCGAAAAGTTTTCAGCAGAGTCAACAGACAGGTAGTGCACATGTTTTACAGGGGGAGGCGGGGGAAATCCTACTGGCAACAGCATTGGTCAATGTTACCAAGGCCGATGGAACTTACCAAACTTTACGAGCGTTGATTGATCAAGGTTCACAAACATCCTTGATTTCGGAAAATGCGGCTCAAATTTTGGGTATAAAACGTCAAAGATGTAAAGGTATTATTTTTGGAGTAGGTGCTAAAGAAATGATTTGTAAAGGGACAATTAGTATCTCGATCTCTTCACTTCATTCTGACTATGAACTCGACATTGAAGTTTTCATCATGAAGCACGTAGTTAACAACTTACCAAATCAAACATTCACGCAACCTTCGTGGCCTCATTTAGAAAACATTCAGCTAGCAGATCCAGAGTTTTTCAGGAGTCGTTCCGTAGACCTATTACTAGGTGCAGACGTCTACTCCGAGGTGATTATGAGTGGTATCATCAGACAAAACCCATCCATGCCGATAGCTCAGCAGACGCGTTTTGGCTGGATATTATGTGGCAGCGCAAATGTCACTAAATCATTCCACTGCAATGTGGTTCAGATTGACGATAGCGACCTTAGTCGATTTTGGTCCATTGAAGATATCGTCGATCAAGATAACATGTCTACAGAAGACTTACAGTGCCTACAGCTGTTCAAAGAAACGACCGAACGTCAAGCAGATGGTCGATACGTCGTTTCTTTACCGCTACATTCCGACGCTGATGAAAAGCTAGGAAGATCAAAAACTAAGGCATTGGCCCAATTTTATCAAGTCGAACAAAAAATAAATAAAGATCCAAACGTCGCAAATGCTTATAAAACATTCATGACTGAGTACCTAGAACTAGGTCATATGTATGTGGCGGCAAGTACCGGGAACAAGATACCTACCTACTATTTGCCGCATCACTGTGTGCGCCGTAACGATTCTACCACAACTGCATTAAGAGTTGTTTTTAATGCATCGGGAGTTACGTCATCGGGCTACAGTTTAAACGACGTTATGTATCGCGGCCCAAATTTACAAAAGGACCTCTTATTTTTGGTTTTACAATGGAGGCAATATAAATATGCATATACCGCCGACATAGAGAAAATGTTCCGCCAAATTTGGGTCCACGAGGATCACCATCGCTATCAAACGGTGGTATATCGAAATTCGATACACGAATTAATTAAAGATTATTCTTTAGCTACTGTTTCCTACGGAACAAAAGCCGCGCCTTTCCTCGCGATGATGACACTCAAACAGCTTGCTAGCGATGAAAGGCGACAGTATCCTGCAGCAGCGAAGGTTCTCGAAGACCAGTTCTACATGGACGACCTATTGAGTGGATCTCACAGTAAAGAGTCAGCACAGAAACTAAAAATAGATCTGATTGCACTTTTAAAGGCGGGAGGTTTTCATCTACGCAAGTGGGCGTCTAACGATGAATCGTTACAAGAAAAAGATAATAAAGACACTGTGTCTCAAGAAACCTTCGACTTTCGTCATCAGGAGTCGACCAAAGCATTGGGACTTACCTGGAAAGCGTCGGAAGATATATTCACCTTCACGTGCAAAATGTCACCAAAATCATCATCGAAACCTACCAAAAGAAATCTCCTTTCCGAAATATCGAAAGTCTTCGATCCGCTTGGCTGGTTATCTCCAGTTGTGATTCAATTGAAACTTCTATTTCAAGATGTATGGACTTCGGAACTACAATGGGACGACAAAGTACCCGAAGATGTCTACAAACAATGGATCAATATAAGAGAAGATATCGATAACATCGAGCTAGTCAGAGTACCGAGATGGATAGGAAGTGGAGAGTGCGATACGATTGAGCTTCATGGATTCTATGACGCCTCCTCAAAAGCATATGCAGCAGTGATTTACGCACGGATTCAAAAACATGATGGCACAACAATCACGCTTCTTACAGGGAAGACGAAGGTGAACCCTATTAAAAGTAAAATAAGTTTACCAAGATTAGAACTATGTGGGGCGCAGCTATTGGCCAATCTTATGACTAAAGTAAGAGAGAGCCTGACCAGTCACAAGTTAGAGCTATATGGTTGGTGTGACTCAACAGCAGTACTTGGTTGGCTAGGCGGAGAACCAAGTAAATGGAAACCCTTTGTCGCCAATAGGGTCATAAAGATAAAGGAGGTCATGCCCCTAAAATGCTGGCGTTATGTAAAATCTAGCGAAAACCCAGCGGATTGCGCTAGCCGTGGTCTATCAGCCACTCAACTTCAAAATCACAAGCTCTGGTGGAAAGGACCTACCTGGCTACCGTCTTTCAAAAATGATGATGAAAAAATGATTTACAAAACCGATTTAGAAAAGAAGGTCAAACAATCGGTCAATATAACACAAGTAGATAGTGCAAGTACAAACATTGTGCAACAATTACTTTGCAAGCATAGCAGTTTTACGCGCGTAGCGCGCGTCCTTGCTTGGATAATGCGCTTGATAACAAAACAAACATACCGTAGTAAACAGCTGTTTTTATCTACAGAAGAGATTCGTGCTGCCCAATATAAAATAATAAAATGCGTTCAGAGCACTGAATTCGCCGAGGACATAATGAATCTCAAAAATAATAAATCAGTTAGTCAAAAAAGCAGACTTTTTAACATGAACCCATTCTTAGATAGAGATGGCATGTTAAGAGTCGGAGGTCGCCTGCGACACTCTAATATTAGTGAGGAGATGAAACACCCACTAATTATACCACATTGCAGCCACTTTACTGACATGCTCATCGACCACGCTCACAAAAACACGTTTCACGGAGGAGCTCGTTTGACGTTATCCTGGTTAAGGCAGGAATATTGGATCGTAGGGGGCAACCGCGCTGTCAAAAAACGACTACAGCAATGCGTCATTTGCAAACGACACAATCCAGTCCTACAACATCAAATGATGGGAGATTTACCTTCGTCTAGGACAGATCCTTCAAGGCCATTTTATCGCACTGGCTGCGATTTTACGGGATTTATAGATGTGAAATCTAGTAAAGGACGAGGAGTTAAATCAACAAAAGGATATGTGTCAGTTTTTGTGTGTATGGTGACAAAAGCCATTCACCTTGAACTTGTGTCGGATTTATCATCATCAGCATTTTTGGCAGCTCTAAGAAGGTTTTCAGCTAGAAGAGGTACCCCGCGCCATATATATTGTGACAACGGTACAAACTTCGTTGGAGCGAATAAAATTCTAAGCAAAGAATTTATGGAATTAAAATCAATATTTACAGATGAGTTTCAAAATGAAGTAAATGAGATGAAAATCGAGTTCCATTTTCTGGCCCCGTCATGGCCATCAGCAGGTGGTCTGTGGGAGTCAGGAGTGAAGAGCTTAAAACATCACTTACGCAGAGTAGTCGGAGAACAAAAACTTACGTTTGAGGAATTTACGACTCTTCTCACGCAATTAGAAGCATGTTTAAACTCCCGACCTTTGTGCGCGCTAAGTGAAGATACTGACGACATCAACTATCTTACTCCATCTCATTTCCTCGCGAGTGGTCCTGTTTTAACAATATATGAAACAGAGCAAGATCAGAGAACAAGGTGGCACCTAACACAAAAAATCTTTCAAGACATATGGAAGAGATGGCGTGCAGAATACCTCACGCAGCTACTTTCTAGAAGCAAGTGGAGAGAATCACGGCCTAACATAAAACTTGATGATGTCGTTATTATACATGACGCGAATCTTCCTGCAGGTAGATGGGTTTTAGGCCGCGTGATCGAGCTCCATCCTGGCAAGGATAATCATGTCCGAGTCGTTAGCATCAAGACAAAGAGCGGTATTCTCAAGAGACCAGTCGTGAAAGTTTCTATCCTGCCGGTTAGCAATAGAAGCGTACAAGATGCGCCTTCTATTGCGGAGGAGAAGGCAGAGGTTGGCCCAGCAGAACCAACCCAAAAAAGAAAGAAGAAAATAAGTATCATGACGTCATGCATCAACATAATGACAATGATATTCTTCCTTACTATGTTGTGTGTAACGACTACAGTACACGGCGCTTACAACGTTACAACAGTTCAAAGTAATAACAACATTTACTTTGACAAAGTTTCAGACATGCGAATAATTCAAGACAAGTGGAAGCTCATTGTATACTACAACATGGAGCCGTACTGGAAAGGATTACAACTACTATCGGCCTATAATAAACATCTCGGCGAATTATGCTCACAGTTCGTGGAAAGAAAATCCCATTGTGACATCATTATACTCCAGCTACGTCACGGATTCGCAGAATTGGAATATAACAATAACATACTGCAGTATGGTGATAAGCGCTCTCGATCGAAACGAGGCCTTATAGACGGAGTGGGAAACATCGCAAATAGCTTGTTTGGTGTTTTAGACAGCCGTTTCGCACAACAATATGAAGCGGACATTTCCAAGCTTAGAGAAAACCAAAAGCATTTGGCTACTCTATGGAAAAATCAAACTTCAGTGATCGAAGCAGAGAACAGTTTGCTAAAAAGGATGGAAACCTCTATGGAAAAACAGCATGAGAGGTTCATTCATCACATAAATGAGTTACAAGAATCGGAACTCAAATTAAATAACGCGATTGTCAAGATAGAGATCGTTGAAGAGTTCATAATGTCAAGCATTATTGCCAACAGCATCTACATAAGTCTCAAGAATATTCAAGACGCTTTGCTCGATACTATTACAAACTCACATGAATTCAACGTCCATCTACTTACACCAAGGCAGCTTCGTGAAGAACTCAGCACCATTTCCGGACAGCTGTCCAAAGATTTATCTTTGCCTAGTAACAACATTCAAAATGATCTGACAAAGGTTTACAAGATTCTTCGAGTTAGAGCTTGCATGACTTCGCAGTACTTCATCTTCGAAATACAAATTCCTTTGGTGAACAGGGATAACTATGAGTTATTCAAGACATACTCCGTTCCGCGGCAAGTGGGGGACGCAATGGTAAGCATTACCGCGAAAGCGGCTTATTTTGCAATAAACCTACAAAAGGATACCTACTTACCGATTTCTGAGAATGAATTGTACCAAAAATGCACTAATTTTGAAGAAAATATACGCCTATGTGACCTTCAGAAGCCGGTGTACCAAAAAGCAAATGGGGACAATCTTTGTGTAAAAGATCATGAAAAAGATCAATGTAAAACCACTATAAGTACGTGTCAATCTACATACACGGAGCTTATCAATGTAAATACCTTCATGCTCACCTGTTGCGGTGAATGCACCGTAAGATTTATCTGTGGCTACCAAGTTAAACAGGAACAATTAACAGGTGTGAGTATTATCGCACTAGGTAACGACTGTGTCATCAAGGGCGAGACCTTCACGATTACGTCACACAAACAACACTCCAGTAAAATGAACA